>OY288245.1:60195117-61429240 GCA_958450325.1 Agrostemma githago | reverse complement strand
TCCCCAACACCTTTCCCATTATTATCCCTAGCTTTAGTTGTGTAGCTCGCTAGCTTTAGTTCAACACCTCTCGTCCCAAAACCCCCATCTCAATTCCAAACGCAACCAAAACTTTGACTTCACCGATTCTACCTAGACCGTCCCTGAGGATCAATCCCGACCTACCACTATCGCATTAGTTAGGTTAGTCGGTGTTTATAAATATTGTTTGATCGTGCTGGTCGCGACGCCCGCGCGTCAGGTTTCCAGGCTCAAATTTCACTGGGTGAAGTTTCACCCGGCGATTTTTCCCAATCCGCATATGTCTTAAGCTTCGAAAAATCTTCTTGACCTAGTCGAAACCAATGTCGATTCCTTAAAATTTACACCCTTCTCAATCCGTGTAGCGGAATACAAGGAGAAAAACTCTCCTAATCTTTGAAGAACACCCCAAATACTCTCAAAAAAATCTTCTTAAATTCTGCAGGAATCATTAAAACAAACTCCAATAAAGTACCAAAAACTATTGTCCAAGAGAAATTAAGGGGTACAAATACAAATATTTACAAGGTGGTTATTGTGGACACCACCAAAACCGAATAAAGTCATTGAAAGCTTAGTTGGGGTTGCAAGAAAAGCAACCCGAAAGGTCATAGTTCACGTTCTTGAAAATGATGTCACCAATTGCAAGCTCTCTTCTTGGCTCCGGTAAGCCCATTAATCGTGCCACTTCGAGAAGCACATGATATTCCTCGGTGGCATAATCGAAGGTTGAATCGAATTTTGGCGAGATTGCATCGTCCTCGTTGTCATCATGATCGATATCATGTGAAGATGGTTCTTGATCAGAAGGTGGCTCCACCATTTGACTCCAAACTTCTCCAATAAAAGCAATGTCCAGTAGAAAAGCGAGTAATACAAACTGCACGACGCTATTGGCAACATTGAAGGATAGACTACCTCTTTTAACATCAATAAGCACTCCTCCCGTGGCCTAGAAAGGTCGTCCTAATGTGGACATGACATAGGTCCACCCCGACGCGGCCACGCGCTGGTTTGGGGAGGCGAATGAATCTCCATATGAGATGGGTCGAATTGAAATTTAAATCGAAGTGGAGTCGCCACCGAACTTTGTGGGACTTCGGGGCCATTCGAACCCACTCTATATCTTAGTGGGCCATGCACAAAGTATGGCCCATTCGGATGTCAGAGTTTATTGGGCTCGTCCCTTTGCATTTGATACCGATACCGACATTATCGGATACCGTGTATTGAATGACTCTCGTGTGCCAATGGATTCGAATATCCGGAAACCATGGTTTGAGTAATGGGTGAGGGTACGTGTTGGGAAGTTCACAAAGAATACCCAACCCCGCCCGCACTTAGCGGCCTCTACTAAGATATCGTTTGATTTTGAAATACGTGCGTTAGTAATTCGATGAATGATATGCAAACATTGTTTTGACTAAACATGTGAATTATGTTTGATCTACGTCGTTTAATGCATCTTTGAATCTATGTCGAATTTGTATTTAGCATGCGAGGTCCGTTTTAGTATAATAAAACAAACAACGAATAATATGATACAAAGACAAAGAAGTAACGGGTTAGTAACGGTCTGTAAATTGAAACAATGATGTAAATATGATGCGATGCATGGTTTTGAAAAGATCGACAATTTTGTCAAGCCGCGTAAAAATATAATGCGATTTTTACTCGACTTGAATTTGCGATACTCGTCATATTCGATGCTTGATTATAGAATCAATATCGGATATTTAGAGTGGATTTTGAAAAAAAGTAAAAAAAGTTGTTTAGAAAATCGTTTTGAATGTTGTTAAGACGAGATAATTCCTCCACGTTGTAATATCGTAATTACTCGGCTTCAACGGTATTATGCTTAACATGATTTGATGATTGATTCCTTTAGATCCGATATTCGACTATAGAGTCGATATCGAATCCTTAGGGACGACTCTTTATTGAAAATAGTACGATAATATCGATATTAGGAACGAGAAAATAAAAAAGAAAAGACGTGACGACGACCCGTATGAAAAGACGGACGGACGAGAGAAAGAGAAGGAAAGGGAGAAGTCGGGATTTGTAACACCCTCAACCTACATGCTTGATTATCTCGAAAACGGACTCGTAGTAGTGGCCTAGGCGCGGGAGCGTTAAGATGTATATAGGTGAGTTATGGTGTGTATGGTTAGGGATTTGGCGAGTTTTGCTCTCGGGTTTGTATATGGTTTGCCTAAAATTGCCTAAAATTTCGGGTTGTGAATGGTCGGGAATCCTATAGGATTTCTAGAGGGAAGATCGGAATATAATATGCCTAGTATTGCTGGAATTCCGGGTTGTAATTTTGATGATGTGTGTTGATGTTGTAATTGATGTCGGGAATTGTGTGTCTATATTTTGTGTGTGCAAGGGTGGGGTATTTATAGGATGAAATACCGACTTGGGATAGGAGATTGATATCTTGCAAAGGAAGAAAACAACCGGTTGAGATGAAGTGGGATTCCGTCTTTGGATAGGAAAAAGTTACTTGCATGGGAAGAAACACCCGGTTTAGATGGAGTAGGATTTCGACTTTGGATAGGAAAGGATTCCTACTTTGTAGCTGATATTTGTGTAGTATTTGACTTTGAGTCAGATTTTTGAAGTGGCGTGACAGATTTTTATGTCTCGGAAACATCTTTGACCGGGGTTTGACCCGATTGCTAAAAGACGGTTTTGCCCTTGGTGTCGGTTTTGACCCAAATTAGTCTCATTTGACTGGAAACGACCCAATGGGCCTGGATTTGAGGTCTGTTTTGTGAGATTTTTACTCCGCTAAAAGCTCGTGCCAACTACTATTGATTCCGAATCCGAAAATCGAGTGTATTAAGTCATGTTTATGTCCGATCATCATCGGGTGTTTTTTGGAAACTGCTTTAGACACCTAGCGGTCAAAATGTGGGTGTCTACACCTAATAAGATAGGATTGCGCTCATCTACGGGCATATCTAGAATCACGAAATCGGTGGGTATATACAAGGTTCCTTAGTGGACCCGTCCGCCATTAGATTCCGAGCAAGCCCCACCGGCTCTTTAGTGGACCCGTCCGCCATTTGAACATTCAACGGTAAATACAACATACCCTTAATGTTGATAGTTTGGGCGATGACTAGGGGCATAAGACTGACATCCGCTCCTAAGTCACAAAGGGCTCGGTATATTTGAACATTGTCTATGGAATGCGGAATGGAGAAGCTTCCGGGGTCACCTACCTTGATCGGAATGGTGACCTCGGGGGTGACTCTAGGTTATACGGGAGTTTCTTCATTCTTGGTGGAACTCAAGATAATATCTAGGATGTATCCGGAAGGACTTGGCATGGAGAAGCTTGTTCTTGGTTCTCAAGTAAATCTGTGAATGTGATGTTTTCTACATTCTTGTTGCTTGGAGGAACTTGTGGCATACAATGCAATGGTGGCACGTCGATCCTAGAAATCGAGTTCATTGATTTGATCGGAATTTGCTCGATGACATAAGTAAGATCTCCAACAAGATATTTGGAAGGGTCTCTCATTGGTCGCTCTGTTACATCCTTAACCACACACTCATCGAAATCAATGGTTGAGGGATGAGTAGAACATGTTTGTGTATTAAAGGATTTTTCCGGTTCTACATTACTCACCACCTTTATGGCATTTACGAATGCTTGATGGGAAGGTATGTTGATTCGTGGGAATCCTGGGCTCAAAGGCAGTACGCGCCTCCAAGGCCTCGATCCTAGCTTAGATGAATGCATTTTCTTCCCTCAAAAGCTTAAGAGTTTTTTGGATATCATAACAAGGGAAGTTCGGGTATTGCCAAAATTTGGTGAATGTTGAGAGTTAAATTGAGCATACCTTTGAGGACCTTGATTGAAATGGGGATGAAATCCCTCATTGAATTGTCGAAATGGAGAACCATAGTTAGATTGATGAGGTCCTTGAGGAAAATGGTTTCCTTGATTGAAGTTGCTTCTATGAGAAAATTGTTGTTCCTTTGATTGAACTAGAGTAGTTCCTTTGATTCATGGCTCTTGAACATGATTGACCTTGACAATAATACGATTCTCGGGTCGGCATAGGATAGAATCTTTGAGATGGATGATGTGATGTCGGTCTAGACCCGTCTTTCCAAATAAGGCTCATCATAAGTTCTTTGATTGTCAACTTGACGTGCTCTCTCTCCTTTCATGCATAAGTCGAATTCATGATCATAATTTCCGCAATGGTCACACGGTACCTCAACTCGATATGGTTTAGGTGGCGAGATTAATGCTTGCCTTAGTGGAGTCACTTCTCTTAGTGGGGTCATCCTTCTTGGTGGTGGCCTTGTCTTGGGTCGAGAATCATCTCTAGCAAAAAATACTTCGAATCTCCTAACCAATTCATCAACTCTCACTTCAAGAATAGCTCCCATATTATTTGATGATTTTGACCCATCAGCTGACTTACCGCCTTGGACTTCTTTGGAATGCTCACCACTTTTGGCCATTTTTTCAAGAATCTTTTGGATTCGGCTTCATCAAGTAAGAAGAAATCACCTTTTGTCGCCTGTGTTAACATTGTCTTTTGCATTATCCAATAAGGAATTAAAGAATATGTAGAGCAAGAGTCAACTAGAAATACCATGATGTGGATACCTCCTTTGTAGAGTTCGGAATCGATCCCAAGCCTCGCTTAAACTTTCATCCTTATATTTTTGGAAGGTTTGGATTTCCTTCCGATATTGATTTGTTTTGGAAGGAGGATAATATTTTTTCCAAAAATGCATTAGCAAGTTGATCCCACGTTCGAAAAGTATCATCCGGATGGCCTTGTAGTCATCTCCTAGTGCCATATCGCAAAGTTTTAAGGAACAATAGTCTATGGAATTGGCTTGATGTGAGTCCATTCAATCTCACCCCAACTAATTTCTCCTTAAATGTTGATATATGCTCTAAAGCATCCTCTTGAGATAATCCATGATAAGTGTCTTGTTAGACAATATTAACCAAAGAGGCTTTAAGTTCGAAATTATCGGGTATGACTCCATATGAAATGCGAGAAAAGGTTTGTTCATTAGTAGGTTGGGAATGGGATCCAAGGGTAGGCATGTTTGTTTGTTGAAGTATTTTTGAAGGGAAAGAGTGGAGAGAAATTTTTTGTGGAAGATATGAGAGGTTTGAATGTATGTTGGGTGGTGTAATATGTGGGTGAAGTATCACTTTTGTTGAGTTGATGACCGAAATAATAATACTCGTCTTGCTTTCACCAATTCGGGAAACGCAACGTCGGAACGACTTTTCCTGAACAAAACTCAATACAAATGTGAGACTCTTAGCACCAATTGGTACTAGGGTAGAGAGAAATAAAAATGAAAACGATAACCAAACACAAGAAGACTAAAACTCGACTAACTATTCGCCGCTCCCCGGCAAGGGCGCCATTTGACGCACCCCTATTTAGGATCGGTCGTTAACGAAGGATAGGGGGTCAAACAATATTTATGAGACTCTCAATGAGCACAAAAACAAGTAAATGTAGTCGCGGTATGTCGAGGTCGGTCCACAGGGAAAGCGAGAGAAAATCGAGAAAATAGCTATTGTGTTTGGGGTCTAGTAGGGGGTTTTGAGTCGAGTCTAACTAGAATGCGATAAATGACAAGAAGTAATCAATAAGAAAAAGGTGTTAAGGGGAATCGGGAATCAAGAACGGGACACATAGACAAAGGAACAAGGAAGGATGCATAATTGATAAGGAGTGAATCACCTTTCGGTTTCTCTACCCAACCTAGCTAAAACCCATTTTCATGACGAAAAATCTAAGTCTCTAACCGGAATTACCCAAACCCCGAGTTTCCCCATATTGATTCGGGTGAATATAAGTCAACCAAATTGATCAAGTAATGTCAAAACATATACAACGATTTCAAATTAAACCAATCAACCAAAGTACAACCAATTTCAAGAATCCTTAATCTATGCTACCCAAATTCAGCCTCCCCTAACCCCCTAACAAGACCTACTCACTAGTCATAGTTAAACTAACAAAGGCAAATAACAAGAGAATTGAAGGAAAACAATCCATGCTAGCAAAAGAAGGAAAACAAATCTAATCACAATAAGGAAGAAAAACAAAACCAAGAATAACAACTAAAGGAGAAATAATTAACAAAGCCAGACAAATTAAGGAAAACAATAGAGTAGAGAGAAAACTAAAGGGAAACTAATTAGAAGAGAGAGAGAGAATAAGATAATACCAACAATGGATGAAATACTTAAAGGAAGAAGATGAAGATAATAATAAATAATGAGGCTTCAAGAAATCAAACAAGAGTCTTGTCACTAACCCTTGCAAAACCCTTTTGATCTTCAATAAAAACCAAATCTTCACTAAAGGAAATAACTTGATTACCAAAATGTAGAATTAACATAAAGTAAAAGAGTTTTCTAGATCTAATTCTAGAGTTTTTTTAGGGAAACTACTAAAGATGAAGATCTAACTAATTAGCCTAAAAATGAAAATGGTAAAGGATGGATAAAGATTCATTGAAGAGAAATCTAGGGTTAACTATTTATACAAGCCCTTAATGGATCACTAAACCAAAGACCAAATCCAATTTTTGCTCCATTAGTGAGACTTTTGCCCAATGAATCTTCATATGGTGAAACTTCACCCAACGATCATTTGTCATTCACGAGCTAATACCGTCGGGTGAAACTTTACCCGGTGGTTTCACCCGGTGAACATCTCTTCCAGATTACGCAATTGGGAGCCTCTTTACCGTCGGGCGAAACTTCGCCCGATGGGTGAAAGTTACTGAAGATCTTCGGAGAGGTAGAAATGTCGTCGGGCGAAACTTCGCCCGGTGGTATCTCATCGAGTGAAACTTAACCTGATGGCTTCCTGACCTCTTTTCTGGTCTCTTTCTTTGTCGTTTAATTAGATTGCTTAAACTTTTAGTTTTGTGCGTTGCTCTTCGAATGGTACTCCCCTCTCTCGTGCTCGTAGAAGCTCGGACACACCTTTGGTTACGAATCCTATCAAAATAGATATATAGAAAAACTACCAAAAACACGTGAAATGCAAAAGAGATACGCTAATGCGAGAAAGACTAAGAATAAGGCGATAACCGCACTCTAGTCTCACAAAACGGAGGAAAAACGGATCTAAATGGGAGGAAAAACGGTCCAAATTTGACACACATTAGGGTTATAGTCAATTGACCTGTTTCTAATCGTATGAACTATCACCCGAATATCATTTTAATTTTGATTGATTGATTACTGGCCAGGATTGATTGATTAGTATCACAATTAGGACTTTTTGCCGACCGAGTTAAGGACTAATTAGGTCACGAGAGTTTTGGTAGAATAGCCTAATTCTAGCGACCGCAGGTTAAGTTTAGTTCTAAAGGTTGTAGTGTACCGACCGGACCTACATCTTAGGTAGTTTGATTATTGACTTGTTAGTTGACTCCCTGACCCGAATAATATTCGTAGTGAACCTGAGACCCTAGAATTTTCCCTTATTGATTTATCGCTTAGTAAGTAGTTCTTAGCTTACCAAAACTAACAGAAAATCAGTGACCTGTAGTCTTAAGTCTAGACCTTAGAACAAATAACTGAGTCTCGTCTCCATGTGCTTCGACCCCTACTTCACTATTTACATTAGTTAGTGGACCTTGGAATATCTTTGATTAGGGATACGATTAACCCCTGTCAATACTCAAGCATGGGGTCTAGTCCAAAGATTAGGGCACTAATCAATTACAATAACACTTCAAACCTAAAGTCAAGGTAAGCAAATCCAGATCAAGCTTCAACAAGCAACCACAGACGAGGAGGTCATGTATGATTTCTAAACCTTGGCTGGCGAGCCTTAGTCCGTAGTCTAATGGACTTAAAATGACCCGAGCGGATAGCCACCAGGTTGTAATCCTCGGTTGACCTGGGCGACTATACTTTGACTTTTGTCTTAGCCAAGCCTCAGTCAAAAGTGGGGGCTTCTGTAGACACCCAGATTTGGACCTGGTGTCTACTAGAGTGTTCACCAAACACCCGATGATGATCGAACTGCAACACGACACAATTTTATGATGTTTTAGATGATTTTTCTATAGAACGGATCAAATAACTACTGGAGAAATTAATCCAACACCAAAATGGTCATAGTCGTGTCATTACGATCGCGTCAACACTAATTAGAGTCAACTCCGACTCTGGGGCTCTGAATTGGTCCTGAAAATACGAAGTCAAACCCGAGTCAACGAATCGGACCGAGTCGAACCTCAGGATCCGCAGGCGAGGCCCCATAAGCGGGATCTATAACCCTTAGGAAGCAAAGCATCGGCAAGATCACGTATATCTCCGTTTTGGAAACTTTCCAAATCACACCTTCAAAATCTCGGGCGCACAAAGCGACGCGCCTGAGAACTGAGTCGCTGGAGGCTAGACACTTGAGTTATGGGGCACATGACATGCTGCACTCGAGATCTCAAAATGAATTACGAGAAAACCAATATATACCCCCCTCTTCCGCTCATAATTAACACACAACACATCTCTCCTCTCTCGAGAATTCCACACAACTTGTCTCTCTAGCGGTCGCACTCCACGACATTAGGAATGATTCATTCAATCGTTATCTCTCCGATTCGCATTCCACGAATCAATACTACTCTTCAGAGTTCTTGCGAGTTCCTACTCGATAAGAGTGAACAAGGGTACTTGTACTAATCCGTCGATCGCCTCGTAGATAACAACGAAGCTCTGCCAAAATTTTCGCAGGACAAGCGGGTCGAATTAACCAGATCCACTCGATCTGAATTAATTCATGCGTTCCTACGCTCACCGGGTTCATCGGTCTAAGTTGATATCGTCACTAGGTATTCCTCTTAACCAAACTTTACATATCGTCACTAGGTATTCCTCTTAACCAAACTTTACATATCGTCACTAGGTCGTCAATATCAATTATGCATTTTGATATTGTCGACCGTCGAGGTCTCTAAGTCCGCCCAATGACGCATACACCGTTCGCACTCTGAATGGTGTACAAGTCTTACTCATGTTTGGCATAGTCTCTAGACCAACTCGTCTAAAATTCGTAACATCCACAACTTCAACCCTAATTACTAAAACACCTAAATCAAATCCGAGTAGTCGTTATTAGATCCGTTCTTTATCGTCTGCACATCGTATTTAGTTTAGTGTACATTTTGATGGTACAACTCCTCATACAACATGATTTACTTATGTTTCGCACTTTACCATTTTCGTATGATTTATCGCTTTTACAACCATAATTGCATGCTAAATCACCAAATCGAAAGTTAAAACGTAAACAACTAAAGCTCTGTTCTTTTCGGCTGAAACAGGGCTGAGCTGAGCTTAGCTGGTTTGATAGGAATTGAGTTGGACTGATAGAAGCTAAGCTGGACTAAACAGCATGGCTTGACGCGTCTCTATTAATGTTGTACAGATGCACTTTAAGTAGAATACCAGGTAAGGTATATCACGAGAACAACTAATATCTGTATTATCACGTTAAAACTGATTTGCTAATAGGTATACTATTTACTACTCTCTACTCTCCTACGTGCATCTTAACATGGCTTGCTTGTCACGTGAAATCGCATGCAAAAATGTAAAACACTTACTTCGACGTCAACTTACTTGCCCTTAAAACAACCGACTAGCTAAGACACTAGGCTTAAAACAATGGTTGCTACCACATTTTCACCACATTAGAACGAAGTTATCCGCCCATCGATTGATTAGTAGAGGCCGTTATATGCGGGCGGGATTGAGTGTTGACGTCTATTTGATGTTGGCTTCCCAATACGTACCCTCACCCCTTACTCAGAATCTACGGTTTCCGGATGTCCGAAACCATTGACAATGAGAGTCATTCGATCTAGTCTTTATCTTTAGGTCCCCATGTCACTCAGCTTTAAGCCGATTAAGGATTAAAGTTGACTTGAACGGTTTTCGAGCATCCCATAATTGTTTGGTGGCGACTCCACATAACAGCAACAAATTCGGTTCACTAAAAAGGTCGTCAAACCAAATGATCCGTCCTTTAAACATTTATAACCACATCTCGATTGATTCCAACGAAAACATAGATTTGCCCATACATCTATCTATTACAATTCAAATCATCAACCAAATCGAGGTCCGGCACATCGCCCCGAACGCGGGATCGAACTAGTCCAACCCGGAGACGGACGATGTGGGTGCCCGCCGCGGGGTGCGCGCGGGTGAGCGCGGCGCGGGTGACAGCGTCCACAAACACCACGACAACATAACCAACACAACGAGAGCAATAACAACGGAACGACGACAACTAATGTGTGCTAAATTTAGATCGTTTTTCCTCCCATTTAGACTGGTTTTTCCTCCGTTTTGCGAGACTAGAGTGCGATTATCGCCCTATTTTAAGTCTTTCTCGCATTAGCATCTCTCTTGTGCATTTTATGTGTTTTTGGTAGTTTTTCTATCTATTTTGATAGGATTTGACACCGAGATCAGAGCATGTTCGAGCTTTCACGAGCACAAGAGAGGGGAATACCGTCCAAAGAGTAACATACAAAACTTAAAGTTCAAAGTCATCCAATCAAACGACGAAGAGCGAGACCAGAAAAGAGGTCAAGTAACCATCGGGTGAAGTTTCACCCGATGAGATACCACCGGGCGAAGTTTCGCCCGACGACAATTCGACCTCCACGAAGATAATCAGAAAACTTTCTCCACCGGGCGAAATGACCGGGCAAAAATCGGGTGAAGTTTCGTCCGACGATAAAGATGTCCAAAAACGTAAATCTGGAAAAAAGTTCACCAGGTGAAACCATTGGGTGAAGTTTCACCCGGCGGTATTGGCTCACGATTGGCTGATTTCGCAGGGTGATGTTTCACCATATGAAGACTCATTGGGTAAAAGTCTCACTAATTGAGCAAAAAGTTGGATTTGGGCTTGAATTTAAGGATCCATTAAGCCATTACTATATATATGGATAACCTAATTAGTTGCACATTATCATAACATCAAACATTATTAGAATTCATTATCACTAGATCATCCATTAGCTTAGATAGAAAACTAGTAGTTCTTCATAGTTTTTATCAAATCTTCATCATTCCTTTCGATTTATATTCAAGTTTTGTAAGAATTCTAGTGTTTTTATTGAAGATTCTTGGAGATTATCAAAAGATTAGTGACAAATTCATTGTTCTTTTCATCAAGCTTCATCTTATTTTATGCAACCTTCATCTTTATTATTGTCATTTTCCTCCATAGTTGGTGTATATCTCTTCTTCTCCCTCATATCTAGATTAGATTCAATATCATTCTTTCATTATTGCACCGTTTTTATTGATTTTACTTGCACCGTTCTTAGATCGTTTTGTAGTTTATTTTATTGGTCACAACTTTCTTCATTGTCTTGTTGTTATTTTCTCTAGATTTAATCATTATGCATGTTATTGTTGTTTTCTCCATTGTTAATGTTTTTATAGTTTCCATCATGAATTGTGAGTAGATTTCTTGTTGGGGGGTTTAAGGAGGAGGATCTTGGGTTATTTGAATTGAGGAATTTTGGTTTTGTTGCTTGCTTGTTGGTTTATCTTGCTTGAGATTGTTGTGTCATTGTTGACTTAGTCCGGCCAACTAGATCGACCATAACTCATTTCTACCAATATGGGGAAACTCGGGGTAGAAATTATCTTGACTTGAGACTTACCCTTCTTCGTCACGAAAGCGGGATTTTAGGTGAGTTGGGTGAAGAAATAGAAAGGTGGCATTCTCCCTCTTCGATGTTGTGACCGACCCGATTCCGAGACTCCTAGACCCTGATTTCTTATTCCCGACTTCTTCCTAACACCTTTTCCCTATTTGATCCTCTCTTGTCATTTATCATATTTTAGTCTAGACTCGACCCTTAAAATCCCCATTAGATCCCATGCACATCACTCCTACTCGATTTCACACCGTTCCATGTGGACCGACTTCGACTTATCACGAATACACTTAGTTGTTTTTGTGTTCATTACAAGTCTTATAAGTATTGTTTGATCCCTCATCCTTCTTTAAACGACCGATCCGTTTGGGAACCGATAATCAAATTAGCGTCGTTGCCGGGGAACGGCGAGTAATTGAGCTTTAGTTATTGTGTTTGGTTAATTGCTTTAATGTTATTTTTCCTTTCTCCCTAGTACCGAAAGGTGCTAGGAGACTTATCGTTTAATTGAGTTTTATGTCCAGGAATAAGTCATCGCCCTTGTGGTTCGATCCGGAGCCGAAGAGGACATTTAGAGCTTTGCGATTTCGGGGAAATAATTCAACTACTATTATTCCACATCCTTCACTATCACCTCCTAATCTTAATCCCATTTTACCACATACACCTCTTACACCAAATAAGCCTTCCACATCTTCTACTTCACAAAATTCACCACCAACCCCACCATCACCAAGAACTCCACCAAAAAATCAAAATCAAACCCCTCCAAATCTACCACCACCACCAATTCAACCAATGGCAACCTTAGGATCCCATTCTCAAATTACACATGAAGAAACCCCTTCACCGGTTGATTTCGGGAAAATTCCCGAGAATTATGAATTGAAAGCTTCTTTAACAAATGCGGTTCAACAAGACACCTTTCATGGTTTTTCCCAAGAAGATGCCGAAGAGCATATTGCATCATTCAAAGAGAAATTAGTCGGGGCCCGTCTAAATGGGCTAGCATCATGCCAATTACACCGATTATTATTCTCTAAGACATTGAGAGATGGAGCTCGAAGATGGCTTCATGGCCATTCCGATAATACATTCACCACATGGGCTCAATTATCCAATGCCTTCTTGGAAAAATGCTATCCACCGTCAAAGACTAATCAATATCGCATGGAAATACAAACTTTCAAGAAAGATGAATTTGAAAGCCTAAGCGAGGCTTGGGAGAGATTTAGAGATTTATTGCGCAAATGCCCTCACCATGAAATACCTGATTGGCTAACAACCCAAACATTTTATAACACATTTTCATCAAGAACCAAGGAAAACCTCAACTTGGCCGCCGGAGAAGATTTCCCTTCCCTTACTGATGAGGCATCTAAAAGTCTTATTGAAAAGATGGCAATGAGTGATTCTAGTGTGGGTCAATCGAGGGATGCTAGAAATAAAGTTGAAGTGAACTCATCTAAGAGTTCTAATGAATTGAAACTTGAAGCAAAAGTTGAAGAATTGACAAAGAGAATGGATGCCATGAATTCCAAACCAACTCCTAGAGGTATGTACCAAATTCAAGGAAGTGTTCCAACAAGGCAACCATCTTCTTCTAAGCAAGAATTAACATGGGAAGTTCAATGTGATCATTGTGGCAATTATGGCCATGATTCCAGCTCTTGCATTCCTAATGAAGAAACATATATTGAAGAGCCAAATGAAGTCAAAGCTATACAAGTATATGGGCAAAGACCTCAATTTGATCCCTTTTCTAATACTTACAATGCCGGCACAAGATTTCAATATAACTTCTCTTATGGAAATCAAAATGTTCAAAACCCAATGCCACGTGCCCAAGGGAGTCAACAAAGACCCTTTAATAAAGGTCCTCCAAAGATGCCCCCATATTTGACTTCTCATCAAAGGAGCAACTTCAATCAACAAGGAAATAATTTCCATGTTCCCAACAATTACAACAATTACCATAATCAACAAAATCAACAAGGGAACAACTTCAATCATGGATACAATCAAGGGTTTCAAGGTAATTTTCAAGGTAATCAAGGTTACAACCTAGGTTGCACCGATACGGACACGGACACGTATCGGACACGTGACACGGCATTCAAAATTTTGTAGGACACGGACACGGCAGGAAAAAAATCAATATACATATTTAGACAAAGAGAATTTGAATATTTTTATACCTAAGATATACGTTTGGTTACTTACACTATCACAATTCTTGTAAAATAATAAAACAAAAATTAAAGACTCATGAATTTGAATTAAAAATCAAATCTTAAAAATTCAAACAATTGCACCATTATAATATAATTATTAGTTAGTTATAATAAGTGTTTATTGCATCAATTAATCACCGTAAACCTACAATATTATCATTTATTAAATCCGGAACCCAATAAAACAACGTTAGGTATGTCCGACGAGTCTCTAAATATTACGAACCGGGTCGGACACGTCTTCAAATATGACGAACCGTGTCCGATACGTGTCCGAATAAATTAAAAAAACCGGACACGGTTTTACAGGTGTCTGACACGTATCGCCGTGTGTCCGACGTGTGTCGGTGTCCAACACGACACGTTGGTTTGAAGGAGTGTCCTTGCAACCTAAGTTACAACCAACAACCATACAATCAACCTTCTCAACCTTATGGTCAATCAAGTAACTTTCAATATGGTCAAGGAGGAAGTCCATGGGATAACACTAATGATTTGCAAAGAGCATTGGGCACTTATGGAGTGAGAATCTAGATACCAAAGCAAGGCTAAAGGTTTGGGAACCACAAGAAGCAACAAAAGCCTTAGCCGCCCCAATTCATCCACCCCATGGTTTGCTCGGCCAACCCCTAAACCCAAGACCCCCTCCACACCAAGCAAATGCCATGATTTTGAGAGGTGGCAAGGAACTTGAGAACCCGTATAAGAACTTGAACACCAAAAGCACCACAACCAAAGTGAATCAACGAAGTGCACCACAAGCCACATCTCCCATTTCCCCTAAACAAAAACGGGGAATACAAGCGGAGTTTGATATTCTTCAAAATACGAAGATTGAACAAAGAGAATTGAGAGAACTTAGAAGAAAGAAAAAGGATCAAATGGAAGCGGAAGAAGAAAAAAGAAAAGAGGCAAAGAATTTAGCCGAAGAAGAAGAAGAAGAAGAATCCAATGTTCCACCGCCTCCCGCTTTTGTCCCACCATTACCTTTTCCCGAACGAGTTAAGCCACACAAGGAGAATGCCCAACTTATCCGTTTCGTGGATATGTTGAAGAAAGTGGAGGTAGCTTTACCCTTCACCGAGGTAATTTCTCAAATGCCCTTTTATTCTAAGTTTTTGAAAGAAGTTTTGACTAAAAAGAAAACTATAGAGGATAAAGAATGTGTCCCTCTTATGGCACAATGTAGTGCCATTCTTATGAATCAATGCCAAAGAAACTAGATGACCCCGGTAGCTTCTTCATCCCTTGTAGAGTTGGAAATGTTGTTGTTAACCGAGCTTTGTGCGACCTAGTGGCTAGTGTTAGTTTGTTACCTTATTCCATTGCCAAGAGACTTAGTGTAAGGGAAATGAGACCCACTAGTATGTTGATTCAACTTGCCGATAGGTCCGTGAAGTACCTCCTTAGGATACTTGAGGATGTACCCGTGCAAGTTGGCAAGTTTTTCATTCCCTCCGACTTTGTTGTCATGGACATAACTGAAGACACTATTACCCCCATTATCTTAGGTCGACCATTCATGGCTACCGCTGGTACAATAGTTGATGTTAAGAATGGAACGTTATCATTCAACATAGGGAACGAGTCGATAGAGTTCTCCCTTTCTCAAGCTCTTAAACAACCAATGATTGAACAAATATATTCCATTGAAGTTATTGATAGTTTGGTTGAGTATAGCTTGATAGATGATGATAATAAGAAAGAAGAGGATCCACTTGATTCCCCACCTCTTGAAGAAGAGATCATGCATGAAGAAGAGGTAGAACCACTACCGGTGGTTAAAAGTATGGTACCTTCTACTCTTAATCTTGAACTTAAGTCACTCCCCTCTTCCCTCAAATATGCCTTTCTTGAAGGAACCAGTTATCCCGTTATCGTCAATGCCACACTTGGTGGTCCTCAATTGGAAAAACTTTTGGTTGTTTTGAGAAGACACAAAAAGGCCATAGTGTATAGCATTGATGACCTCCAAGGTATAAGTCCAAATCTTTGCATGCATAGGATCATCGATGACCACCGCCCTTCGGTTGAAGGTCAACGTCGGTTGAACCCCACCATGAAAGAGGTTGTCATGAAGGAAGTCCTCAAGTTGTATGAGCTAACATTATATACCCTATAACCGGAAGTAAATGGCTTAGCCCCGTACAAGTTGTGCCGAAAAAGGGAGGAATGACGGTTGTGAAAGGAGAAAAGGGAGAGTTAATTTCTACTAGGACTATTACCGGTTGGCGCATGTGTATAGACTTTCGAAAGTTGAACACGGCCACCATAAACGACCATTTCCCCCTTCCCTTTATTGATCAAATGCTTGAACGATTAGCGCATCATTCTTATTTTTGTTTCCTCGATGGTCATTCGGGATTTCTTCAAATTCCCATTCACCCGATGACCAAGAGAAGACTACCTTCACATGTCCCTATGGAATCTATACCTACCGAAGGATGCCATTCGGATTGTGTAATGCGCCGGGAACGTTTCAAAGATATATGATGACAATTTTCTCCGATTTTATTGAAAAATCAATGGAAGTTTTTATGGATGACTTTAGTGTCCATGGTACATCTTTTGATTTTTGCCTTAAACATCTCGATCAAGTATTAGCTCGATGTGAAGAGTATAGACTTGTTTTAAATTGGGAGAAATGTCACTTTATGGTCGAACAAGGTGTAGTCTTAGGTCATATTGTTTCTAATAAAGGAGTCGAAGTTGATAAGGCCAAAGTCTCCGTGATTGAGAACTTGCCACCCCCAACAAATGTCAAAGGGGTGAGGAGTTTTCTAGGTCACGCCGGCTTTTATAGGCGGTTCATTAAAGATTTTTCTAAGATTGCCAAGCCTTTAACTTCTTTACTTATGAAAGATGCACCTTTTGTGTTTGATGACTTGTGTCTTGAGACCTTTTGCAGGATAAAGACCGCTCTCACCACCGCTCCAATTATCAAAGCGCCCAATTGGAATCTTTCATTTGAGATCATGTGTGATGCATCCGATTTCGCCGTTGGTGCCGTTCTAGGTCAACGGATTGACAAGAAGCTACATGTGATTTATTATGCAAGTAAGACCCTTGATGAAGCCCAATCGAGATATACCACTACCGAAAAGGAAATGCTAGTCGTTGTCTATGCCACGGAGAAATTTCGAACATATGTTACCAGTTCCAAAATTATTATTCATATCGATCATGCGACAATCCATTATATCATGTCCAAAAAGGAGACAAAATCCCGACTTTCGGTTGGTTCTCCTTCTACAAGAATTTGATATTGAGATTAGAGACAAAGCCGGATCAGAGAATTTGGTGGCGGATCATCTTAGTAGATTAGCGGTTAGTGGAAGTGGTAATGAAGATGATGGATACCCATCAACGAAGCAATGAGAGACGAGTCCCTAATGGCCATTGAAACTATTACACCTTGGTATGTTGATATCGTCAATTTCTTAGTATCTAATTATATTCCGGACGATTATTCCAAGCAAGAGAGGAAGAAACTACGTTATGAAGCCTGACTCTATTATTGGGATGAGCCTAATTTGTTCCGCCGGTGCATAGACGGTATTTACCGACGATGTGTTACGGCCGACGAAGAATTTAATATTGTGAAGCACCTCCACTCGAAATCTTATGGTGGACACTTGGCCAACAAAAAAACAATTGCCAAAGTTCTCCAAAGCGGGTTTTGGTGGCCTTCCATGTTTAAGGACATTAGAGCTTTCAATCTCACGTGCGATGCTTGCCAAAGATGTGGCAATATAACAAGGAGGAATGAGCTGCCCCTTCAACCCATCCTAGAGATCAAATTGTTCGATGTTTGGGGCATCGACTTCATGGGTCCGTTCGCATCCTCTTTTGGCAACAAATACATCCTAGTTGCGGTGGACTATATCTCAAAGTGGATCGAGGCCGTAGCTTCTCCTACCAATGATTCCAAGGTAGTAATCAAACTTTTCGAGAATGTAATTTTCCCGAGATTTGGTATGCCTAGAGCCATAATTAGCGATGGAAGCTCTCATTTTAGGAAGGATACCTTTGAACACCTTCTTCGGAAATATGGTATCACTCACAAGATATCCTTAGCCTATCAGCCTCAATCAAATGGGCAAGCCGAGATCTCCAACCGTCAAATAAAAGGAATTCTGGAAAAAGTTGTAAATACACACCAAAAGGATTGGTCATTGAAGTTGAATGACGCCCTTTGGGCATTGAGAACGGCTTACAAAGCGCCGATCGGAACCACTCCTTATCGACTTGTGTATGGCAAAGCTTGTCATTTACCAATGGAATTAGAACACAAAGCAAAATGGGCTATTAAAGAGCTAAACTTTGACAAGAATGTTGTCGGAGATAATCGCCTTCTCCTACTTCAAGAATTGGAAGAGTTAAGACTTGAAGCTTACGAAAATCCAAAGATCTACAAGGAGCAAACTCGCAAATGGCATGATTCTAGAATACTTCGTAAGGACTTCTCCGTTGGTGATAAGGTATTACTCTTCAACTCTCGTTTTAACCTTTTCCCCGGTAAGTTAAAATCGAAATGGTCGGATCCATTCGAAGTGACCAAGGTGCAACCATATGGATCGATAGAGATCTCAAGCCCGAAAACCCGGAAATTTATGGTTAATGGGCAACGCTTGAAGATTTATCATGCCGGTCACGTTCGTGAGACCTTTGCTACCGTGAAAGTTGGTGAGCTCCCGTTGGGGTGCGTTGTTTATCCCCCTTCTCAATTGATGTAGGTTTGGTGGTATCCTCAACAACCACCTTGTAAATATGTATCATATTCTTTTAATTTATTAGTTTTGTTAGCTTGGGATGAATGGATGAACTTGGATTTCATCTTGGAGCAATTATTTGGATGAAGATCAAGCTTTTGGAAGAAGTTATGGAGCTTAAATTGAAGACCACAAGCATGTTTATGGGAGAAAATTGATTATGTAATGTGAGTCATGTCGTTATTTGCAATTTTAGGTGATCATTGAAGAGCCATGAAATGGCAAGGCGGAAAATGGAGCATACAAGACCATCGGGCGAAACTTCGCCTGGTGAGATATTGACGGTTTTCCGTCAGGTGAAACTTCATCCGATGGAATTTTTGCCACGCCATGGGATTTGCTGAAAAATTGTCGTCGGGTGAAACTTCGTCCTACGAAAAAAATCCTAGATTTGCCAGAACTACCAAAATTGACCAGAAGTCGGCGGGCGAAACTTCGCCCGATGAGATTTTCACCGGGTGAAACTTCATCCGACGAATTTTTTTTGCAAAAATTGATTTTCACGAAGAAAACCCGTCGGTTGAAACTTCACCCGGCCCGATGGTGCATGACCCGGTGACTTTGGCCGGATCACCTACTTACTATTATTTCACTACAATTCAATTCTCTCCTTTCCAAATATCTCACATAACTTTCCCTCCAAAACACAAATACCAAATATTCACAATCTACTTTAAAACTTTCTTTTTCCTCCTCAACTACCTTCATTTATATCACCCTCACCTCATTTTCATTCCACCTTACCACTCCTCATATCATTAAATCACTATCTTCCATACCCCAACCACATTCATAAATCCATTCCATCTCATCTTGGGTGATTATTTTTGGGCTTTTGAAGAAGTAAGGCTAAAGTTTATGGGGCAATCTTGCAAATTTATCATCATGGAGACAAGACCAAGATGAGCCGCTCGTAAGCAAGGTATGACTTCAACTTCTAAATCTTCTAAGTCTTCAAATTTGCCTTGTCTTAATGCATCTTTGTCTCGTGCCTTCTCTGAAAAGATCTTTCAGAGTACTAGGTAGTCTTGTTCCCACACAATGACCAATTTGGGTATCGTTGACGATATCAGAGAGTTATCGTCACGAACCGGAACTTGTGAACTCCTTAGACTTGCAACTTTTACCTACAAAGACTTTACTTGTGAGTTCTTAGGAACCTTTGCCCTCGACAACTTGACCACACCTAGAGTAATCAAATTTAGACTATTCGGCAAACTTCATCGTTTGACCATTTCTGAGTTCGGCCTTGTGCTAGGCCTACTCTCATCGGGTAACGGGCTTAGTGAACCCTCGAGCAACATCCAAGCTTGTATGTCTAGGAGAAACTTTTGGAAGCGCATATCACGCTGTAAAGCGGGTTACCCGGTGAATTCATCTTTTGCCTCCGAAATCCGTAACCCCGCAATTCGCTACTTTGGCGAAATTCTCTCCCATTGCTTGGTACCCTCGGCCGATAACATTTATTCTCTTAATGTGTGTGTCTTACAATTTCTTTTAGACTCTTTGACCGGTAACTCGAATCCCTTAGACCTACCCATTGTTGTGGCGTTGCACTTTCAACGTATAATTGATACTCAACGTCCCTCCTTAGATTGTGGAGGCCTTGTGACCGTAATAGCTAACAAATTGGGTTATTCGACCGACCACCTCACCCCACTAGACAATTCCATTTGGCTTGACGAGGCCTATTTTCCTACTTGGATTTTTCATGTACCCCATCAACGCCTCGTCTATATTAGCCGTGGACGAGCTTTAATCATCCCCAACACACGCCAAACCACCATCCTCATTCACCACAATTGGGATCTACCTTTGGGACCCGGTGAATTTTGACTGACAAAGACTGAGTCGGGAGGAAAGGGAGTATGGGAGTATGCGCACTACACATTGCCCGAAGGTCGTACGATCTACGACCTTTGTGAGATTGAGTCTAACTATGCCCTCTCGCTTAGCGACGGCCCTGAGGAGTTTTCTCCCGAGCCATCCTCCGAGGGTATTCCCTATTACTATGGGTCTCCTAGTCCGTCCTACGGGAACGATCTTTTAGATTAGACCCTCTCCCGGAGTCGGTAGGTAGTGTGGTTGGTGTGTGTTGTGTGTTTGTGTGTGGGTTGGGTAGGTGAGTCTTCTTGAGTCTATAAATGCATGTCCTTGGGTTATGTCCGGTTCTTGTTCCTGTATCTCATTATCATTGTGATTGATTTATCTCTAACGTAATTCTGCAAGTTGTCCCATCGATTGTTGCCGCCGAAGTGGCCTTGGTTTTGCTCCCGGTCTTTAGGCGATGTGACTACGCCATTGACCAATTTGAAAATCCAAATTATTTTCATTTTTCTCAAAAATTTTCTTAATCCGGGCAAGGTGACGTGACTACACCTATGCCCAATTTTTCACCATTTCTCTTAATTTCTTTTCTTTTATTTCATTTTACTTTCATTTTCTTAGCCACTTAGCTAGGGTCTAGGTGACGTGATTACACCTAGGCCCACCACCCTTTTGTCGCTTTCTTATCGTTTATTTTCCTTTTTTCCAAAAAAAATCGAGAAATTCTAAAACATTTGAAAAATTATAAAAATCCTAAAAGATTTTTCTTATTTTTCCTTTCCGTCCTTTTTGATCTTCCTCTACTTGTCCATTGAGGACAATGCACAGTTTTAGTGTAGGGGAGGGATCTACTATTTTTTTGTTTTTCAAAAATCCTTTCAAAAACCATAAAAATCTGAAAAATTCCAAAACCAAAAAAAATTCCCTTTCCTTTTTCCTTTTCTTTTCTCGTTTTCGTTATTTTTTCGTGTCCTTTGTATAGTCTTGTTTTCTACTCTTACGGGATAACCACCACCTCGATAGCACAAATTGAACAGATTATGGAAGCAACCCGCTAGGTAACTTCTTTTCTCTTTGCTCTTTTCTTTACTCTTATAGAGGAGTTAGGTTGTTGCTATTCCGAGGCTCTTGAAAAGATGAGCATTTTGGGTGTTGTGGTTGATTTTGTGCTTGAATGTCGATGGAATACGGAGTGCATGACTTTACTCGTGTTTTATTTTATTTGGCTTTTCTTTTTTTGTGTTCTTTTTGCTTTTGTATAGTGTGTCTAGGACTAAATTTTTCGAAAACCAGAGTACGAACTTATTACAAGAGTTTACATTCCATTGCAGACCCATTGTAGATTTTGGACCTTAATCTAGTAGAATGACTCTAAATCAATGAACTTGTTGATCCTTTAGCTTGAGTCCACCTTTTCTACTAGAGGTTTACTTCGGGGTTTGCACTTGACCACCTTGACCGCCCATGGAGGAGTTAAGCCTTGGTTTCCGCATCCCGTTTTCTAGGTGACCTTGCTCGAATGACCATTGCACCTTTAGTCCAAATTCATTTCGCCTTTTTGTAGGTTATCCGGGGATGGCGCGCATTCTCGGTTACCTATTTTTCCTCCACCTATACATCACCACAATAAGTTTACACGAAAATAACCTCCAAGGTTGGTTTCGAACCACATCAAAAAGCCAAAAAGGAAAAACCAAAGCAAGGAAAAAGGGCACAAAAATATGAAAACCAAAGGAGAGAAAAGGAGTTTCAAATCGAAGTCGTATCATCAAAAATATCTCCTTCAAAAAAAAATCCCTTTGATCGATTCGTTGGCGTAAAGTGCCTACCAGAGGACCGAGTCCCGAGAACGGAAGATAGCGGTGATTAGTCGATCCACCACAAAAATCGTAAGCACTCCACTTTTTGTTGGGCTAATTTAGGAAATTCGAGTTTGGAACGACCCTCTTGGCCTTAGCCAAAGAGAGCGGGACTGCACCTATCTACAATGTCGAACAACTCCATGGTTCGCATTTTCCACTCCGTTTAACACCCCGTCGTACCCCTTTATAAGATTGAGAGGACCTAGCTAAGTGATCAACATCTTTATTGCTTTAATGTCATACTATTAGACTCTGGTCCTTATCTACGTGGGTGATTTATTTTGGAAGTTTATGATTGTTTTAGGTAAGTAATCGGTGTCTTCCCCGCCGTCTCGATGAGGGATTCAATGTTTTATTTTTGCCTTAGATGCACCTATTCTTTCGTGTTATTTTTTTTTGTGTGTTTAGTCGCATCCACCATTTTGATCAAGCCCCAACTTGCCTTGCATTGAAGTAGCTTACCTCATAGGTATTCCAATGTGAGTTGAAGGGACAGAGCGGGCCCGTTAATTGCCCTGTATCGGCTTGACATAGTCTAACTAGTAGTATTAGTATGTAATTTATTTTTGGGTCTTTGCTCGAGAACGAGCAACGGTTTAGTGTGGGGGATTTGATGTGTGCTAAATTTAGACCGTTTTTCCTCCCATTTAGACTCGTTTTTCCTCCATTTTGCGAGACTAGAGTGCGATTATCGCCCTATTTTAAGTCTTTCTCGCATTAGCATCTCTCTTGTGCATTTTATGTGTTTTTGGTAGTTTTTCTATCTATTTTGATAGGATTTGACACCGAGATCAGAGCATGTTCGAGCTTTCACGAGCACAAGAGAGGGGAATACCGTCCAAAGAGTAACATACAAAACTTAAAGTTCAAAGTCATCCAATCAAACGACGAAGAGCGAGACCAGAAAAGAGGTCAAGTAACCATCGGGTGAAGTTTCACCCGATGAGATACCACCGGGCGAAGTTTCGCCCGACGACAATTCGACCTCCACGAAGATATTCAGAAAACTTTCTCCACCGGGCGAAATGACCGGGCAAAAATCGGGTGAAGTTTCGTCCGACGATAAAGATGTCCAAAAACGTAAATCTGGAAAAAAGTTCACCAGGTGAAACCATTGGGTGAAGTTTCACCCGGCGGTATTGGCTCACGATTGGCTGATTTCGCAGGGTGATGTTTCACCATATGAAGACTCATTGGGTAAAAGTCTCACTAATTGAGCAAAAAGTTGGATTTGGGCTTGAATTTAAGGATCCATTAAGCCATTACTATATATATGGATAACCTAATTAGTTGCACATTATCATAACATCAAACATTATTAGAATTCATTATCACTAGATCATCCATTAGCTTAGATAGAAAACTAGTAGTTCTTCATAGTTTTTATCAAATCTTCATCATTCCTTTCGATTTATATTCAAGTTTTGTAAGAATTCTAGTGTTTTTATTGAAGATTCTTGGAGATTATCAAAAGATTAGTGACAAATTCATTGTTCTTTTCATCAAGCTTCATCTTATTTTATGCAACCTTCATCTTTATTATTGTCATTTTCCTCCATAGTTGGTGTATATCTCTTCTTCTCCCTCATATCTAGATTAGATTCAATATCATTCTTTCATTATTGCACCGTTTTTATTGATTTTACTTGCACCGTTCTTAGATCGTTTTGTAGTTTATTTTATTGGTCACAACTTTCTTCATTGTCTTGTTGTTATTTTCTCTAGATTTAATCATTATGCATGTTATTGTTGTTTTCACCTTTGTTAATATTTTTATAGTTTCCATCATGAATTGCGAGTAGAATTCTTGTTGAGGGGTTTAGGGAGGAGGATCTTGGGTTATTTGAATTGAGGAATTTTGGTTTGGTTGCTTGCTTGTTGGTTTATCTTGCTTGAGATTGTTGTGTCATTGTTGACTGTGTCATTTTTGAGATTGCTTGTTGGGTTATTATACCTTTTCCCTATTTGATAATCTCTTGTCATTTATTGCATTTTAGTCTAGACTCGATTCTTAAAAGCACTATTAGATCCCATGCACATTACTCCTACTCGATTTCACATCGTTCCCTGTGGACCGATCTCGACTTACCACGAATACACTTAGTTGTTTTTGTGTTAATTACGAGTCTTATAAGTATTGTTTGATCCCTCATCCTTCGTTAAACGACCGATCCGATTGGGAGCCGATCAACAACCTGAGAACAACTATAATAGCCCGACACTAACCCTAATATGGCCATGACCAAATCACGTCTCGACGGCACCACGATTTCCGACCATCACTATTTCGACATTAAAGGTAACCTACGATGCTAAAACAGAATTGACGCCGTAATCAAACATAGGAATGCGCGCACGGTCGTGATCTTACTCTACCGACGGTCCGACTCGATTCCTGGAGTTCCCCCTTTCCTTCCTCTTGCTTTCCGTGATTATGGGAGTGCGGGTTGTGGGGATGATCTTGGGTATGTGAGGGTTGTAGGGGTTTGAGTAATGGCCGTTTATTTGTATAAGTGGAGGGTTTAAATTGGAACAAGTGTGCAGGTGTTCTAGAGCACGAAAACCCACGCAAGGCCCACTATGTGAGTTCAGGTTTGACTTATTTGTCCGGGTCTAAGTGGGTTATTACAACTTAGTTGTTCAATTTTGACTTTTAGGTTTGACCTGACTTAATCGTCTTGACTCGATTTGACTTAAAATTTGACTTTCATAAAATACGGGTATTACAGTCTGCCTTCCTTATAAGAATTTTGTCCCGAAGTTCAGGATCCAACCAATAACGACACCTCTCGACTAACCAACACCTCGCATCATTCATACTTAATCGAATACATCACATGACTCATCCCATAACTAACTGTTGTATCTGCATCACGTACTAATGACTAATTATTCACGCACTTATACTAACGACAACCATTCCAACTTATTGCGTGACGACTGACATGATCATCAAATACACATGTCATAGGAAACAACAGGGTGTCAACGCAGCCCGACAACGGTGTGGTGGTGTCATGGATACCTTAGTGATTCACCTAGTTGAGGAGGATCCCGAGGCTTGGCCGCGGTCAGCTTCCAGAGCAACGATGATGTTGCTTTCTTAAGTAGGGGTGATTAAGTTTAAAGAGTATATTGGATATATGAGTTAAGGCGCTCAAATAAGTGTATATTGAATATGGTTTAAGGTGTTCAGATGATTACTTAAAGAGATTGATAGTACAACTCATATTAACAAAGTGAATTTTTCTTTTATGGTTCTCCACGCAAAAGAACTTCACAGTTAAGCGTGCTTGACTGAGAATAGTCTTAGGATGCGTGACCCTCCTGAGAATATTTCTGAGATGCGCATAAGTGAGGACAAAATGTGCTGAAATGACCTATGTTAGTATGTGAGGGCTAGTACACGGTCTGTTGAGTGTTATAAGTGTGCGTAGAAATGTTGTTCGACAGCAACATGTTATTTTGGATTTTTGGATTGAAGTAAAGTGAATTGAAATGGAACGGGTCGGAGCAGTTAAAACAAAATGAATTGAGTGAACTCAATTCAAAATAAAGTACGAGTAAAATGAAGGGAACCGGAGCAAAACAAGTGCAGAAGAAGAATAGGAGCTGACCGAGTAGGCGTACTAGGGCTTGGACAATTTGTGAGTTGGGTAGAGTTGTAGAGCAGAAACGCAGGAAATGGCGTTGTGGTTGGAACCAGGTTCGGAGCCTGTAACCGAGAAAGAGATAGCTGATTTGGAGGCCATTCAAGCCCTCAAGCACTCTTCTGCTATTGAACTTAAGGTTTTATTCTTTATTCTTTGTTTCATCTTTCTTATCAATTTATACTCAATCTCGTGTTCTTCATCTTTTATTGACTCACGATTTAATTCATGATGTAAATTTTGCAACTTTTGTTTATTTCATTCAAGTAGGTAACCGCTGGTGAATGATGAGTACCGTTGGTTTTTATGCTCCATTGTTGTAAATACATGTACTTGGCTCTGCTTTGCTTGTATAATTTGTGTCAACTTTTATCTTTACCAATTACCGACCCGCGGCAACTTTATGCGTTCTAATTTAATTTTGTGTTGAAGACATATTTTCAACTGCTTAAGGTCACACTTGGATTGAGGGTATTTTGGGATCAGAATAGAGGAGAAAAGGAGGAAAGGGATGGTGGTGAGGGGAATATGAATGGGAATTGAAGTCGGGTTATCGATGAAAGGTGTGGTAGGTAGGAGAACAAATACTACTCGTATTTACGGACCCATTGCCATCTTTTCCCTTGTTATGTTCCTTCATTATCGCACAACATTTGCCTCCCATCTTCGTGAGCTCTTTGAATAAGTGTTAAATTCAATCATTTGCTTTAATTTTTCATTGCTGTGAAGTTCTATTTGTTGGTATGACACTACTCCCAGAGTTTTTTATACTTGATATATTTTACATACAATTTTTTCTCTTTCTTAGGAGAAAGGGAATGAGTATGTTAAGATGGGGAAGAAGCACTACCATGATGCTATAGATTGCTATACTAGAGCTATAAATCAGAAGGCTTTGGGTGAAGAAGAGACGTCAATCATATATTCAAATAGAGCTCATGTTAATCTTCTGTTGGGAAATAATAGGCGTGCTCTTGGGGATGCAGATCAAGCCATCAAGCTCAACCCGAGAAATGCCAAGGTTCACTATCTCCTTGAAATTTAGTATGACCTCCTTTTTAACAATCTTCGTAACTCTTGTTTCATTATTTTCATTGATATCATACTCACACTTTCATTTGGGGACATAAGTTTTCATTAGCTACATTTATAATGGCAAATCTACCAATAACATCGTTATGAGTCGTAGATTTTTACAAGATTTTTTTTATTCTTTTATACATGGCAAAATAAAGAGAAACATACGAAGTAACACATTAAAAAAACTAAAATAATAAAGACAACATTGGAAAAGGAAAAACAAAGAGTTGTATGGCAGCTGGAAGACCAATTGGGCAAAAAATAAATATACAAAACTTTTAAAAACAAATTTGTGGACCAAGTATGGGTCCCACGACCTCTTGCATAGAGAGAATTCCGTTGATAGCCTGATCCACTACACCAAAGATGAAGTATTGATAAATTTCATAGCCAAATATGGAGTATATATAAGTTCATGAATTAGGTTTTTTTCCTACATTTTGTGCCCCTTCTTCGCTTGGGCCCTGAGCCATTGTGTCTCCAAACAAAGCTTAGTGCTGGCTTTGGACTTTGGTCGACCATGTCACGTTTGATCATTAATTTTTCTTTAACGTAGAGATGTATTGCAACTTCAATTCTGTTTGATTTAACAAAACACAACTATGACTTTCATACTGCCATTTCTAAAAAGGTAGTATCTATTTTATATTGTGAGAAAGTGTTGGTAAATCTTCGCATCAATTGACCATAAAAGTCAAGTGACAACAATATAACTGGGTTAGAGGGAGTGCACGAATGTCTTGGGTAAGTTATTTCTGCCAATTATAATAAGCGCTGTGGTTGATGTTTTTTATGATAGGCATTTTATCGTGCTGCTAAAGCATCATTGATGTTAGATCTGCTAAAAGAGGTTGTATCGTATTGCAAACAAGGACTTGAGGTATCACTTAATAATGAAGATCTTCAGAAGTTGGCAAATCAAGCTAATGACGTGTTAACAGAACGTGAAAAACGCAAGGCTGAAGCTTCCGAGGCTCTGATAGCCTCTAAGGTTAGTTACTTATTTTTCTAGGGAAGTTAGTAACTTTCAAAATTTTTACAGTCATGATAATTTTGTGCTTGCAGGCACTTCTTTCTGCAATTGATGACAGAGGGGTGAAAGTTGGCAAGGCAATGTACAGAGAACTTACTGGGATTAAGAAACCGTACCTGGACAAAAACACGATTTTACACTGGCCAGTGCTTATTTTGTATGCCGAGATTATGTCCAGTGACTTTATCGAGGATTTCTGTGAAGCGGACATGTTTTCGTATCATCTTGATGTCATATCCTTTGTTTCATTTATCATGTTTCTTTTGGTATTTTCATGGCCTTCTATTAGTATATTGTGGTGATGTATGACTGTATGTGGATATTTTTTGATATTATTTTTGCATGAATATGATGCATTTAATTACCCAACACTGACAAGCAGTTTGGCTGGTGAGTCCAAGTTTCTAGGATTATACTACTAGAAGTTTTGCAATGAGACATTCACTTCTGTAACTCAGAATCAGGAACAGCTCAACAATGACCAAATTCTTTTTGAGTGCCGTTTCCTGGTTTTGTTTCTGATTGAGATTTCCTTGTAGTTGTGAGTGCTTCGTGATTCTTATGACATATAGTTATTTGTTTTAATTTTCTAGCCCAAGATTAGATATGCTCTCCTTAGCTTGCAAACATGTTTTCAGAAAATTGTCCACCGCTTTCATGGGATAAGGATCATGCATACACACGTGAAAACATTGAACTATACTTCGAGGTAATATATGTTTTTTTTTTCATTTTGACATTTTTTCTCTCACGTGAAAACATTGAACTATACTTTCAGGTAATGTATGCCCCCTTCCCCCCCCCCCCCCCCCCTCCATTTTGACATTTGATGTCACTGCCTCCTTCTGAGGGCGATATAGTCGTGTGAGAAGGCTAAATCTTGATGTAACCTGTTTTTTGTGTTTAGAGATGGTGTTTTGGAGTGTTTTATTGTATCGTGAGTGATATTCCAATTTGTTTGGACGCTTTGGAGCTAAGAAAATGAAACAGCGATAGATTAGAGCTGTCTTAAGATGACTCGGCATTTTACTTACGCTTGTTCATCCTATCAGTTTGAATATATTTTTACACTAAGAATAAATTGGTGTATGTTTATCATGCTTTGCTAGGGCTATCAACCAGTGTTGATCCCTTTCCCACGCTTCAATTTTTAAATCAAATATAGTTGTGTTATGTGAGCCGTGCTTCATTTATTTATCATACGTCTATAGTTCATAATTTTAAGCTTGATGACTTGCCGTCTGAAATCTGAATAATATTGTAGTGTATTTAAACAGTGCTGAATAGTTGGTCTCATGGTATTGACTGTTGTTTTGAGTCTTTTAAGAAGCGGTTGCCACGACCTGATCTCAGTCATTGTGTCTTAATGTAGCATCGGAAACTTTAATGACTTTGTAGTAGGTGTTCTGGCCGAGATTCAATACCATCTCTGAGTCTATGTCACGGCAATTCAGAATTAAGCGCTTTCAAACCACCAGTATTGATTTATGATGCTTGGCGTGTATCATTCCATGTCATCGATTAATTACATAGTTTTGTAGTTTTATTGTTGTTTTTGTCTCATTATATCTGCATTAATACCTCTAGCCTTAACTCCGTAGGTAGGGTCATCAGTATGCTTGTCAAAAACAGAGATTTTGCGATATCTATTAGAGGGCACTGCTGCAGCAAATAGCATTGAAGAAGATAACACTTCTTCGAACCATGGGAACCCTGCAGGTATTTTGACATAAGCAACATTCTCTGATTATCTTTTTTTTTTTCCCCTTTTCTGATAGCCTATATATTATATCTAACATAGTTCCATCAACTTAGCAACATCTTTTGTGTTGTGATTCAATTGCACTTATCTGTTTTGCTACCTAGCCGTTTCCTGGACAGAATTAACATGAGTGGACTATTGGGATTATGGATTTGATGTCACTGTCTTATACTCCCTCCATTCAACTCCAATTTACAAGCCTTAAATTTACTCCTTAGGTCGAATAATTTACAAGCCTTAAATTTACTTCCTATATTATCAGATTTCAAGACTTGATAATGGCAATGGTATACCTTGGTAGCATTTCCTTGCCGCTTCACAACTATTTTGAGAGCTGCTTTTGGCATTGTAGCTAGTTATTGCAAACACCCCTAACTTAAAAATTCTATACAAAAAACTCTATAACAAGAACTAAGCAGAAGGGAGCAAGAAAGAAAAAGGAGTACAAGAAGATGAAGAGGGGTATAGGATAACAAAGTGAGGAATTCAGTTAGCTAGTAGGTTAAGAGAAGGGGAAAATTGGTAATTTGGAGGAGTGGAGAGTGGGGATGGGGCATTAGTTAACTGAATTCTTAACAGTGTCCAACACGACACTTATATATGAGTACAAAATCCTTATCAAATGTGCTACTCCAAATTTTCTAAACAAAGTAAAAAAAATTGTGCCATATAGTATGATTCTTGACAAAGTTAAGCATTTTTTAGAAATCTCTCCATTTTGTTCAAATATTGTAATGCACAATCACTTACTAAAATCAATTTCTTAATAATAATTGTCTAATATGTTCTAAAATAAGAAAGAAAAGAAAAGCATGAAGGAAATAAAGAGAGAAAGATGTGAAAGAACTCTTTTATTCATGTCATTTAGAAGTGTATATATATTATACATCAAGAATATACTTAATCTATTCTTAAGTGTTAACAATAAGAAAGCTAGATATTGGACCGAAAGCTAAATGGACATTCACATAATACTAGTTCATAACACTCCTTGAATGCCATTATTGAAGGGTGTCCCATAAAATACCTCGTTATGGAAAAACCCTTGAGAAAAAAAACTAGTGAAGAAAAAAAAATACATTATTCCAAACACGCATATGATGCCGCCTCATTAAAACTATTCCATGCAAAATCGAGTGGAACAAAACCATAGATAAGGGAAAATAGTACAACATGATAGTTATATAACATAGAAATAACAAATTGTCTATAATGTAACAAAGTTTCTCGATCATTGAAATAGAAACCAACGTACTTGAGCAACTTCATAAATGTGTTCATAAATGTGTTCGGCCAATAGGAATCTTGACTGTTTCGTAATATGAAGATAGTCATTCATAACCATTGTTGCATCTTAATTATGTCTTATTTGTGACTGAAAAATTACTTCAACCTTTCAATGAATGGTCATATTATCAATAATTTGCATGCATATGATATTATAAACTACTCCTTCCGAGTTCTTGTGTTCCTCCCCTTTCTTTTTCGGGTGGAAAATAAGGAAAGAAAATGAGTGACTCAAAAAGGAGGAAAAGAGAAATGGGAGGGTAAATGTGAACCACACTTTGATAGCCTAAAAGGGAAATAAGAAGATCAAACTCAGCTAAAAAAAATAGAAAAGATCATACGAACTCGGAGAGAGTATATGGTAGTCCCTCCTACTCTTTGGAATTGCCCCATTTCTCACATATGAATAAATAATGGGGCAATTTCTATGAATTTAATGGAATGATGTGTTTAGGAAACTAATGTGAAATTGATATACTTAATCTATATATGCACATGATGACTCAATTTGAGAAATGTCCAATTGCACTGGATAATTATCCAAATTTCATCAATAAAAATATTTGTTAAAGGTTGTATTTTACAAACTTTCTTTTATTAAAGATGGTGTTTCGCAAAATATTTTTTATTAAAAGCTGTGTTCTATGAAGTACAAACTTTTTATTAAAGGTGGGTTTTTGCAATACCTTTTTATTAAAGGTTGTGTTTCCCCAAAAAACTCTATATTCTAATACTCCCTTCGTTCCAACGAATTGTATACATTTGGTTTTTTGACACTATTCATGAGTGAAAAGAATTTTTAATATAACTTTTAATATATAAGATAAAAGATAGTCAGTCTGGTTTAAATCGTCTAGTCGAATACATTATAAATATCAAATTTTTATAATTTTTGGTAATACGTAATTAAAGATATAGACAAAAGAACACTAGCATCGACGTACGTGCATAAAGTAAACGTATACAATTCGTTGGAACGGAGGGAGTACTGTGTTTTCCTAATCTTTAATAACCCCCTCCTAATATAACTCTAATAGCAGGATTGCCAGATACGTAATTCGTTCGATTATCACAAATTCACGTTTCGCTTAAATAGAGTATAATTCGTTATAAGTGTAACCAAACATCATAATTCGGTCTCATATGGATTCGGAATTTGATTGAATCGATTCGCGATTTGTAGGGTGATAGACCGAATTAGGTAACCTTGGTCCTAATATATCTCTAATAGTTACACTACTATGAGGTTATGAGAGACGCTTAGTTCTCTAGTTTACCATCTTTAATCATGCCTTCTTTTTCAGGGAGAGATCCTTCCAGGTGGTTTAGAGTTAACGAGAAAAGGACGCTTCATGATGTTCTGAAGGAGCCAAATCTTGTCATTCCTGAGATACCAGGTGTGGACATAACTCTTTTAGAAGATGAAGCACTTAGTTAAAACCAAAGCCAAAGAGAAATTCTCCTTTGATATCTCGATGTATTAACATGGTTTTTGCTCTCTACTTTAGCGACCTAAGCTAGAACACACTACACGCTTCAAATTTATCTAATATTATGAAATTTTTGAAATGCATAAATTATTTAATGGAGTACACACCATAAGGTATTGAAGTGTTGTATATGTGTATCATAGTCTGATATCTGAAAACACTAGGGACATGGTAAAATTACTCCGTACAATTTTGGTGACCACAGTGAAAAACAACATAAACATCAGAGCACAGAAATGGAAATTTTGCCACAAAAAAAAGAAGGCGGTCTTGATTGCTGGTGTGAGTAACAATGCTAGGATACAGTAGTACTTCAAATTGGTGTGAGTAACAATGCTAGGGTATAGTAGTACTTTCAAATTGGTGATAATGCCCTTTCTTCTTGGTTCTATATACCACTGCTAATTCGTTAGCTGTATCTGCAGTTTTCTATGTAGTGTCAAATAAATCCAGCTTCTACAGCAAGTTCAAGAGCGGCAGATGGGCCGTTCCTGTATAGGCAGGCGAAAATAGTTACTCAAATAGATTAACCTTCTGCATGGGCTCGAGGTTTGGTACTGGTGAATGAAAGAACTGATGACAGAACTTTGGGACGAAGAAGAGATAACAACTGATAAGCTGCCTAGAGCTACTTCTCAAGTGGACTTGCTAGATATGTTCATCCTCATAAGAATGGAATTGTTGCAAATACTTCGTATAAGAATGCCACTTTTGTTGGCAAAAAAAAAAAAAGAATGCCACTTTGAAAATCAGATTTTGCTGCATTGACTTTCTTAATTTGTACTATATATACAGTGAAGTGCAGTACTAACTTGTCAGTTGTGAAATCCTTACGAAAGTCGGAATTGATTGTTACAAAGTTCACCTCACGTCATTCTATCAAGTTTCAAGACAAAGTTGCAACCGGCATTGAATTCTCTACGGCAAATCTTGAGGGACAATTTCAGACACCGAAATTTTGTATTTTTGGTGTTCTTTGGTGTCTAAAAATATTACTCTATCATAAAAAGATATGCTGTATGAGATGTTAAAATATCATTTTCTTCTTTAAAATGAATTTGGACTATAAATTGGAATTTTGTTTTAGGGTTTGAGAGAGAGAAATCAACCCACAAAAAAGGTATCTCTCTTTCCTAATACCAAATTGTAGGAAAAAACTATCTTAATGTGAGATTAAGTCGATAAGGTCCTTCCACGGTATCAAATTCCTAATATCTAGTTTGTAAATAAGTTGATAAGGCTTATGAATTGTAGCAAATACCAAACCACAAAAAAAATCCTACAGTTGGAATCAAGATTGTAAGGGGCTGTTTGGTTCATTGCTTAGGTATGGAATTAATTGGATTCAGAACCCATAGTGGTACTACAATTAAACATTGGAATGGAGCAAATTAATTCCAATCCATTCCCAAGTAGCCAACCAAATACTAATAGAGATACAAAATTTGACAATTCTCAATCTTTCAATAATAAAAATTCTTTTATCCTTTCTACCAACAAAGTTCTTTTATCCTACTCCCTCCGAGTTCCTATTATTGTCCCACTTTACTTTTTAGGTCATCGATGTGTGGTTCACAATTACTTTCCAATTTCTCTTTCTTCCTCTTCTTTTTTGAGTCACTCATTTCCCCTTCCTTATTTTCCATCCCAAAAGCATTTGGGACAATAATAGGAACTTGGAGGAATTATTATTTTTCTGCTTTGTTATTTTATTATTGTAGGGTAGATTTTTTATGGTTTACGAATTTGGCACACTCTATGGGAAGATCTTAACTCTTCATCTCCATCCTCAAAGGTTTAAGAATTGTAGATGTCATGGGGGAATCTCGCAACAAAGTTGCAACCGACTTCGAAATCTCTATAACAAGTCTCGAAGGGCATCTGTACATTGTGATCCATACCCCCAGGAATTCCTTCTAGAGCTTGTTGAATAATTTTAATGGATTCTGCCATTTCACCTATTCGTACTAAATACCGAGCTAATGAATCCCCTTCTTTTTGCCATTGGACGTCCCACTCAAATTCATCGTAACACTCATAATGATCAACTTTACGAAGATCCCATTGTATTGACCATACATTGTATAATATCTTTGAAATTTAAAGATATTATTTGAAAAATATAGTATGAGATAAGATCTTTTGATACCAAAGAATATCCTTTAACTATTCTTGAAGACGGATTTAACTATAAACTAGTTTTGATGCCCGTGCGATGCACGGGTGCAACAATAACATTATAATACTTCCTTCTGCTCTCTTCGGTTATCAATAATTGTCCCTTTTGAGTAAAAATATGTAAGAAATATTATATTGAAATAGGGAAATAATTTCTCATTTTAGGGTTTGAGAGGAAGAAAAATCAAGCTACAAAAAGCCGTCTCCCTCCCTTATGTAGCGACCAATGTATTTCTCACCCTAAATTACACCCGAGACGACTATCCTTACTCATCAAGACATAGCTTGGCTGGCTCTAGCTAGCTCAATGATAGTTCACTCAACTCAAGTTTAGTTCACAACGACGTATCAAGCTCATAACGAGTCCAACCTAACCTCAGGATGACTTGCTCGCTCGAGGTTAGCCTATTAACATGTCCAAGGATGATAGAACATGAAGGGCCACGTCCAAATGGCACCAAGATGCACCAACCAAAGCCTGAAGCTGTGGAAGACCCAAGAGGCACGAGACATCAATATCCAAGCAACACAAATCAAGCCACGATGTCAAAAGACATGACAAAGAGGACAAAACAATGCCTAGCGTGCCAAAAGACACAAACAAGCCAAAGGGCGTGAATCAACCAAGGGATACAAACGAAACCACACCAAGCAACCTCCCTTTAGACACATTAGAGAAGGAAAGGGTTAGATTCAATGTATTTAAGTAACTACTTTCACCCTTATCCTTATCATTCACCAAAAAGTGTCTTTTCACCCAATAAATACGTTTTCACTTCTAAGGGAGTGTCTATTTACTAAGAGACACATTTTTACCACCCAAGAGATACCTTTTGGGTCACTTTTTTTTTTCTTTTAAAATAAAAATAGAAAAATAAACAAAGGCCTTAGGCTTCCAAATTGTAACTTAGAATTGATTAATTAACTTTTCAAATCAAAAAAATACTATTCAAGTTATAAGAAATTATTACGCTGCATACAAATATTCAATTATATTCAAACATCAATATAATCTAAGATATTCTATCCAAGCATCTTTATTCTCGCTCTATGGTTATACAATCTTCATAATTGCCTTACTTAATTCCCCAAGACTCTGAAACAATAGTGTCGTGTTCTCGCATATTAAGTAGCATACGTCCAAATCCATACTCGAAAGAATAAGGGAGTGACAAGTGGTATCAGAGCCAAAATTGCTTGAAGAACGAAGAAGGAATTCAATGGAATCAATGATGCCGGACAACGAAACTACACGACCCGAGAAAACAAAAATAAGCAACGCGTTGGAAGGTCGCTTTAGCAAGTTGGATAAAAACATGGATCTATGCATGCCTCACTTCCATCACATAACTCGAGCATAAATTCGCGTGCCTTGAAGAGAGCATGACCATTCCCCTACTTGAGAGCGCCACGAGCATGATCATTATTCTTGCAAAGACGGTGTACCAACTCCAAGCCAACATCGAAGAAATTCAAGAGAAAATGAAGGGGCAGACATCTCAAGCCAACCAAGGAAGTCACTACATCCTAGAGAAAGGAATGAGTAAAAACCTGGTTCGAGCAAGAATCTCAATCATCATCAACTTAAATCTAGCACAAGGACTAGGTAAATTGTTCGGTACCCAAACAATAGTCATATTCTATATGTGTTGTAGAGTCAGACCGGTTCGTCTTTACTCGGCGTATACTAACTTATGATGTATCATAATTGTCCACCCAATTTCCTTGGCTAGCATGGGACGATCCGATAAATATTTTCGGTGTTTCAAGGAGCAGTTCTAGTTTTCAGGTTGATATTTGTATGATGATTTTATTATGGTTGAATGTACAGGAAAGATGTGCAGATATGCATAATTTTGGTCTAGACGTCGTTTACAAATTGTAATCGTATTAGTTTGTTTTTACGCGGTTTTAGTTGTTTAGACACACCATATATTCGTGACAATGTCATATTTTATTAAATTTTAAATTGGTTGGTTTTTGTATTGTATTGTATGGTCAATTTCCTCGGGTCATACCAAACTATTAACACCTTTATTAACTCCGGAATGTCTTGATAAGACTCTTGGATAAATGGAGGTGTTACATTATACTTACTCTTCTATCTTTCATTAGTTGTGCTTTCAATTTTGCTTTAGGAAACCCCAAACCAATGGCTAGGTCGTGGGCTCTTGATTTCTTTTTCCAGAGGTCGACTTTAATATTTACGAAAGTCTACAAGAGGTCTAAAAGATACATGTATCCCTACTTGTGAAGGCGCATCATTCGCCCAGCTTAATGGTGGCTCGCCACTCTTCATTTGCCTCCGACTCTAGCGTACATAATTTGCTTCTCAACGCCCTTTATATCTAAGTAAGTGGTGGAGCTGTTGTTCAATGGTTGAAGATTGTTGGCCCTTCTTCAGCAGGGTTTGCGACTTTGTGAGAAGGAATTAGATTCAAACCTCACCTTCTCAAGATCAGGCGACCTGCCCTACGACAGATTCGCTCTAAGTCAACGGTTTTAAATTTTTACCAATTTTATGACTTATTTATATTTCGCCTTTATTTATTAAGTCATTAGAAGAACCATGTTGCCATACTTTTCGCCCTACAATCAATCAAGGAATCAAGCAAAAAAGATGATAATAAAACCAATTTCCTAGTTTTTATCATTGGTATTTTGGTAACGCATCAACATGTAGGTGTCATTATATAAAAGTTGATGCGGTCTGGAAAAGTTGTCAAGAAGGGATTGTAGGATGAGTTACTTATGACTTTGCATGTGCGTGGACGCTCACCCACACCGCTGCCCGCGCGGGGCCGGTCGCGGCGGCCACCTACACGGCTCGTCGTCGGCACGTTCGTCGCGTTCCAGGGGCCGATCCGATCTCGCGTTTGGGGCGATGTGTCGGACCTCGATTTGGTTGACGATTTGAATTGTACTAGATGGACGTGGGAACATTTGTGTTTCCGTTGGAATCGATCGAGACGTGGTTGTAAATATTTGAAGGCCGATATGTTTGGTTTGACGACTTTTTTGGTAAACTGAATTCGTTGCCGATTTGTGGAGTCCCCACCGAGTAATTTTGGGATACTCGAAAATCGTTCAAGTCAACTTTAATCCTTAGCCGGCTCAAAGTTGAGTGACATGGGGACCTAAAGATAAAGACTTGTACCCTTAAACATTCTATGTCTAGAATGACTCTCATTGCCAATGGTTTCGGCCATCCGGAAACCGTTGATTCTGAGTAAGGGGTGAGGGTACGTATTAGGAAGCCAACGTCCGATAGACATCAACACCCAATCCCGCCCGCACGTAGCGGCCTTTACTAATCAATCGATGGGCTGATAACTTCGTTTCTTAATTGTGGCGGAAGTACGATAACATCCATTATTTTAACCCTATGCCTTTGCTACGTTGGTTGTTTAAGGACAAGTAAGTTTTTGTAGTCGAGGTAATTATTTTTACATTCTTTGCATGTGATTTCACGTGCCAAGCAAGCCATGAAAAGATGCACGTAGGAGAGTAGAGAGTACTAGATATTATTCGTATTAGCAAATCAGTTTTAACGTGATAATACAGATATTAGTTGTTCTCGTGGTATACCTTACCTGGTATTCTGCTTAAGGTGCGTCGGTCCGGTATTAATAAGGATACGTCAAACCACGTGTGAGGGGTGAGCATCGGGAATAATACGGAACCCGACCACCACTTGTTCAGTTTTAGTTTGTTTACGTTTTGAATTCCGTGTTAGGTGATTTAGCATGCGGTTATGGTGATAAAAGCAGTAAATCATACGAAAGCGATGCAAAATGTAAATAAATCACATTGTGAGGAATTGCACCATTAGAGTGTACACTAAACGAGACACAATGCGTAGATGGTTGAGAATGGATCTCATGACTACTCGGGTTTAGTTAAGGTGTTTTAGTGCTTATGGTCGAAATTCTGGACGTTACGTATGTTTACGACGCGTAGTGGACTTAGTATTCACGTGAGTCAGACTCAACGTTATCGAAGTGCATAATTAAAAGTACGGTATGTAAAGTTGTGTTTAGATGACAACCTAGTGATGATACAACTTGTAATGATGGATCCTCTTAGCTTTCCTGCGGCAATTCCGACAAAGCTTTGCCATGGTAGGCTTGGTTGACTAGTCAACACAAGTACCCTTTTTCGTTCAAATCGAGTCAATAACTCGAGGAACTATGAAGAGTAGTGTTGATTCTTAAGATGCAAATCAGAGAGAAAACGATCGAGTGGATCGTGCCTAATATTGGAGTTCGACGCTAAAGAAGAGCAAGGAGCTCGTAGAGAGGAGAGAGAAGATTAAGATGTGAATTGTGTGTTGAATGAGCGGAGAAGGGAGGGTATTTATAGTTTTTGTCGTAGTTCAAACCGAGATCTCAGGCGCCTGATGGCGTGTGACCCAGAGTTGGGGTGCCTGAGGGAAGGCAGTGGAAGCTTAAGGCGCCTGGAAGGAGGCGAATGAGATTTTGAAGATCCGATTCGAAAACTTTCCAAACCGGAGATTATACGTAATCTTTGTTTCTTGGACATTAAGACTTTTAACCTTTGACCTAGCACGCGCCGATGGGCCTCGAGCGCGTGTCGTGAGGTTTGCTCGGCCCGACGTGTTGACTGGGGTTTGACTTTGCGTGTTTCGGGACCGATTCAGAGCCGCGGTGTCGGAATTGACTCTAATTAGTGTCGACGCGACCGTAATGAGACGAATAAGACCGTCTTAATGTTGAATTAATGTTTCTGAGTAATTATTTGATCCGTTCTATAGAAAAACCGTCCAAAACATCGTAAAATTGCATCGTGTTGTAGTCCGATCATCATCGGGTGTTCAATTCATTGGGCACTCTTGTAGCCACCATGTCCATATCTGGCTGTCTACAGAAGCCCACACTTTGACTGAGGCTTGGACAAAGCGAAAGTCAAAGTATAGCCGCACAGGTCAATCGAGGATTACGACTTGGTGGCTGTCCGCTCGGGTCGTTTTAAGTCTGTTGGACTACGTACTAAGGCTCGTCAGCCAAGGTTTAGAAATCATACTTGATCTCATCGCATGCGGTTGCTTGCTGAAGCTCTGGTCTGGGTTTTCTTGCCTTGCTTTGGGTTTGTGGGGCTATTATAATTGACTAGTGTTTCGGTCATTGACATGGACCTATTCCTCTCGGGTGGCTGCGTTGATTTTTTAGATTAATCCCTCCCGGGTGGCTGTGTTGGTTTCGGATTTATCCTTCTCGGGTGGCTGCGTTGATTTAGATTTATCCCTCTCTGGTGGTTACGTTGATTTTAGATTTATCCCTCTCGGGTGGCTGCGTTGACTTAGGTTTATCCCTCTCGGGTGGCTGCGTTAATATAATTTAGATTTATCTCTCTCGGGTGGCTGCGTTGATTTTAGATATATCTCTATCGGGTGGCTACGTTGATTTTAGATTTCATTTTCTTTGGAACAGAATCCTGTCTATTCCTGGACTTTCTTTGAGATAGTTTCTGACTATCTCTGGCCTTTGTGTATTGATGAGTGATTGTTTAGATTTGGTGATAGTCTTGCTTTAAATTCTTGTTGGAGTCACTGTATAAACTCTTGGCGAGTGCTTAATTGTGTTTGCATTACTTCTTGCGTTTGACTCAATCTGGGGGTTCATGGTTTCCTGTTGGGGATATGAGTTGGTTGCTTTGGATTGGGGATTTGCTAGGGTAATCGATTTGTGCTCGAGTTTGGACATTTGAGTTGATGGGTTTTGCTGGGGATTTTCACAGGTTTGCATAACGGGCTGTGCCGGCTTGTGAGATGCTCTGCTGGAGGGTGATAGTATAGTTGGTCCTCATGAGTTTTAGTACGGGCTGTTGTAGGCGACTCGTAGCAGCTTGGGATTCTATGTGCCATGCTTATTTCGTTTGGGAAAGGTAAATTGACTTAATTATCCCGTTAGAGGGATGTAGTAAGGCTTGCTCAGTTTGCCGAAGAGGAGTAAGTGCCTCGTCAGTGCTTATTTTGTTAGCACGTGAATGTATGTATGTCTCGAGGATATTGAGAGTTGTCTTTGGGTCAATCAGACTTTGTTCGTGTTGGAAGGGTCAGACGCCCCATCTCCTGCGGCCTAGTACTGAGACGGCTGGGCTGCAGCGTCCCAATGTTCGGGCGCCCGCATTGAGACGGCCGGAAGTTTGTTTTCCGATTTTGTTTAAGTATCGTGTCTGAAAAGGGGAAGGATTCATTCGATCCAGAAACCAGGCGCGCGATCCCTATCGTCCCAAACTCGTATTCTCGACTCGATCAACTGATTTCCGACTCGATTTTTGTCATACTCGACTATGTCGACCCCGGGTAAGTGCTCCTTACTCACCTATTGTAGATTTGTACTTGATTGGTGTGATTGTGGGTTTATTTTGTTCAAACTCTAGAAATCAATTTGGGTATTTTGGTTTTGCTAAGTTTCGATGTTATTTTTTGATCCCTTTGTCGAATTAGGGTAGAATAGAGCTTGCTAGTGTAGTTATTCGCTTGAGCTAAAAGCTTGGAGGCACTTTAATGGCCTCCCATGGGTGAAAATCGAAATGCTAGGGTTAGGGGTTGAATTCCCATTTATTCCCGTACATGACTATTGTAATCTTGTTAAGTATTCGCTTTTAATGTTGTGGGTAGCTCGTATGTCGATTTTCGTGAGCCGAATTGCGCTCTAGGTCACTTCGTGTGAGTTTGTGATGCTTACGATGGACCAAATGGTACTGTAACGATGTGGGATTTTCCCGAAACCACTTTTATTTCGACTGGGGTCGAGAATGGGTGATAATGGGTCTTTCAAAATTTTGATATTGCTTTCCGAAATTTTGAGCTTATTTCGACCTGTTTGGGCTGTCCTGACCTGACCCGAGGCGCATTATTTGTTTTTGTTCCGGTATGGGAAAAATCGACCCAAAACGGATTTGGATCTAGGTTTGAGTTTGCGGTTCTTCAATGGAATTGCCTTGTTCTCCAAGTCTCACCGTCCTTTACCCTAGCGGTCGGACCTTCCCGGCACAGGGCTCTGTCACCTGCACACAGGAAGCGCACAGGGCCTCGGAGGTGTCCGAGGGAACTCTCTCCGATGCCTAAGTCAGTCCGTGAGTGCACTTGACAGACCTTACTCGAGAGGAGTAAGGTGGCGTTTTCTAGAGTGAGATTCTAGTGAGAGAAAGTCAATTACTCCCTCTTGTGAGAAACAAATGAGTATTTATAGTTTCGCATAAGAAAGAGTAGAGAGAGAAAGAGGGAGGAAATGGGTGGATGACACGTGGGGGCGCCTTATCCACTCATTTCCTCTTACCTTAGGCATGAACAAGAGGGCCCTAATCTTCTGCCCTGAGCTCGTCAGGGGAAAGTCCCATGGTGCCTGGCTGGCAGGGGAGGATTCCTTCCTCTCCGGCCGTAGTGGCCGTAGCCTAGCCCTGACGGGCAGGGGGTTGGGCATCGCACCCAAAGCTTGACACAGCTCTCCAGGGACGCTCCCTGGGATAGCTAAGGAAGGCCTTGCTGATTGGCCTGCACAGCAGGCCTTTCACGATCTGGGTCGGGTTGCCCCCGGACCCTCACGACGGGCAGCCCGTTGCCGGCAACCGACCTCCATCAATTGGCCCTCGTCGGCAGGGGGAAGCAGGGTTCCCCTCGGCAGACGATCTTTGATCAACATTGTGGGAGGTTGACTTTTAATCCTTCTTTGCATTAAATGCTGCGCACGTTCCCTAGGAGGGATGTCTTTAATTGCTTGAGGCATGCAAAGAGTCGGAAGGTTCTTCCTCATGATTAGTCCTTGTAAAGTGATCCTTCGAGCCGTGTGCCCGACTGACGTTTGGCCCTTTTCTGCGAGGGTGGTTAGAGTGTCATTTAATGCCTAATCTTCGTCCCTTGCGTATAAAGGGCTGAGTTCAATCCATTTTTCTTCACAAATTTCTTGATTGCTCTCTTTTGCTACTTCTTCTTTCATAATGTCTTGGGTGAGAGATAAGATCCTTCAACGAGGGGTTTTCGCTACTGTCTTCCCCTATAGGGGCCGTAGGCGGCTCAAATATCCTAGACAAGTGCAATCAATCATTCGCCGCAGCAGGCGAACCTATCTCCGGTCCTTCCATGCTTCTGGGGCAAGCTCCCTGTCGAGGGCTATCAAACGCCCTAGCAAGGCCTCGTCCCCTACGAAGCCGAAGCCTAGGTACTGCACTCAAGCAGGAGGCTGCTCTTACAAAGGGTGTCACCGGTGTTTCCCTTGGTTACAACCAGAGAACATTGACCCTAACCTCCTCGATTCGGGCCCTTCCTCTCCTGCGCCGAAGAAGCAGAAGGATGATTTTGGCTACCCTGAGGGTACCAGGGTGGCCAAATTTGGTGAGGACTGGGACCTGAGCAGCTGTGACTCGGGGGATAGCAACGGTCAGGGCTACTCGTCTAGTCGTGATGCGCTGGGAAGCGTGGAAGAGGGGCCTGACGACCCGATGAACACCTCAGGCATCTGGAACTGGGGATCTGACGACGGAGGCTATGGCAGCCCCAGGGACTACTCCTTCCCAGGTTCCGATGAGGTCTAGGTCTTCCCTGCCCTCCCTAACTGCCCAAGCTGAACCCTAGGCTTCCTTTGTCTGAGATTGTGTAAGGACTTTTACTTATTTTCCTTTTTTTGAATTTTGTCCCCTGACTTGTAACTCCTGCATTTTGGGCCTTTGCTTAATGAACAAGTTGATAGGCTTTTTACTTGTTGTGTTTTTTTTGAATTGTTTCTTGGATGACGCACTGCAATCATTTCCCACTATCCTTTTACGTTTTCGAAGACCTTGGGAAGCGATGGATGGATGGGTTGAAAAGTGTTACACGTGTGGCAGAGTAGCCTTTTTAGGGGGGGGGGGGGACTTCTCATCACCCTCTCCCTATAAAAGGTCTTCTACACCTACCATCCCCCTTTACCCATTTTCAAATCCCAGCAAGAATTCCATCACTTTAAACTTTCCATTTTGTTGAGTATCCTGACTGAGGAACTTCTCCGGCATTCTTCCTCGGCGAACTTTGACTAGGTTAGAACCTTAATCTCTTACTTCCTCGCCTTTCAATTATTCTTGCCTTTTCGTTTTTCTTAAACATCATGACCCATCGCCATTCCCGAATTCTGTCTTTCAATGAACCGCCCACTGATACCTTAGCAGAGGATGTGGGTGGGGTTGACACGGATCTCCCCTCTTCCTCTACGGGACTGGGAGTTACAGTGGCCAGAGGGCCGCCCTCGGAGGATAGCGGCGGTGCTAATTCCCCCGGCCCTGCCCCGGTCGATGTCGTTGACTTAGATCATGAGGCATTGGAGATTGACCCTTTCTCTATCGCCGACGATCTTGTACCTAGGAGACCGGGGGATGTTTATTATTTGTATAGGGTGAAATATAGGGTTCCCCTGTACACATACCCTGAGCATGGGCCGCGAGAGGCGATAATGGCAAAAAATGCTGCCGAAGCTATTGGCAATTTCTACCACTTCGGGGCGGGCTACACAGTTATCATTCCTGGGGAGAAGAATACTGTATGTAACCCTCTTGAGAACTATATAGCTGTCTATCACAAATGCTTGGAGTTTGGTCTGCACTTCCCCCTTCATCCTTTCTTTGAGGAGGCTTTCAGGCGCTTGAACGTCGCTGTCGCTCAGCTGACCGCCGTAGCTGTCAGGTTACTGGTGGCCTTCGCCTGGGTCTACCTATTCCTTGGGGACAAGCCTTCAATAGATTCCCTTAGATATATGATCGACTTGCAGATGGTTTCCTCTGCAGAGGAGGGTGGGTCTCCAGGTTATTTCTCCATCCTCAGGCAGAAAGGTTATTCTCTGGTTTGGCCGGCCATGAATTGCCTGAAACATTGGAAGGATAACTTCTTGTATGTTCACAGCGAGGGGGGTTGGAGAATTCCACGGCACTTCAGGAACCATGTTCATACCCGCCTGGAGACCCGTGAGGAGTATCACCCTGAAGTCGGCGGGAAGGCTTTTGAAGTTAAGCTGGGCAGCAAAGACAGATCCTTGATTAAACAGTTTGCCTGCGTGAAGGATGGGAAAGGCGTGTACGTCCCCACTTATTGACTCCCTCCTGCAGACCTTATATCGACCGATGAATATCTGACCCCTTCGGGGTTGAATCCTGGTCTTACTTCAGGTAGTTCAGGGGGTTCGACGCTAATGAACTCTTTTTGGGATATTTTATTGTGTGCTTATTTAGCTTGTTTTATTTGCAGAGTACCGTAAAAACACCTGGACGAAGAAACAACTTAAGCGTATCGGGCTAGATACGGAACGCACGCCTCTTACTGCCCGTCCTACCCTTCCCCCTGGGTTTAAGAAAGAGACTCTTATGGGGCATGTAAAAAGCATTACAGCGAGCAAGACGAGGCTTCCTCCTCCTCCCAAGCCGGCTTCTAAGCGTCCTGCACTCTCAACCCCTGCTTCAAAGGCAGCAGAGGGAGGGGCTACGTCAGAGGCTACTCCCTCGCCGGTTGGCAGGCGTGGGGGCACTTCCCCTCGAGCCCGCCCTTCCGTGGTGGTGAGGTCCTCTCCCTCTGAACAGACTGGGGAGAGTGTCCCCCTTCTTAGCAGGAAAAGGAAGGACAAGGAGCCTGTGGATGCTAACCAAGTGGTGGACTTGGAGACTGATGCCAGCACTCCTCAGCCAAAGCGTCATGCCCCCAGTCTTTCAGAGACCTTGTTTACTGAGGGGAATGTTGAGTTTAATTTCATAGTTGGTGAAAGTGTTGACGTTTCCGCTCTATTTTCATATTCCAACTCCACATCTTTGGACCAGGCTGCCAAGTCCCTGACGTACTCCTGCAATCAAGCAACCCAGCTTCTCCGCCGTTGCTCCCTAGTTTTTCAGGCTTCTGCGGAGTTGGTAGCCCTCAATCGCTTAAGCGACGAGGAGTTAATCACTACTCCTGGGCCCTCCCTTTCTGAACGCGTGGCGGTGGTTGAGAGAGATGTTGTTCTTATCAGCAATCTAAGGCTCCAGCTGTCCAGGCGGGAGGGCAAGCTGGAGGAGGCCAGGGGTTAGGCTGCCAGCTGGAAGGATCAGGGAGAGAAGACTATAAAGGAGGCGGCAGACTTGGAGGTGGAATTGGAGCAGGCCAGGAAGAGTGCTACTGAGCTGGAGAGTCGCCTTGGGGAATATGTTGCTCGCCTGACCAAGGCTGACTCTGACCTTCAGGCGGCCCAAGAGCTTCTTCCTCCTCTGAGTTCTGCCTGGAGGTGATCCGGGAGATGCTGCCTGACTTTGATGAGGAGGCTTTCGGCGCACTTTATGCAGCCAAGAATGATGCTAGGGCCAGTAAGTCGTCTCACGATGGTCCTAGCCCTGATCAGGATGCCCCCCACATAGTATACAGGGCAGTCGTTTTCTGAGGGTTCTTGTCCTTGTCCTCCTACGCCTCTGTTTCCCCGTTGAATCTGTTATCTTTTTGCGTGCCGAGCCCAAATGTGGCCGGCCGCCGGATTTGTAATCTTTGTTTCTTTGTACCCAGATTTTCATTGCTTGCCCTGCAAGCCTCTCTTTCGATTTTACGTTAATTCTATGAATACTCTTTTGTTGTATATTTCTTTTTTTTACTGCCTTGCTTGGCGTGCATCCAGTCTTTAGTGGTGGCAGATTCTAGCCCCCTTTGGAGTTGGCTTGAATGTTCATTAATTTTACTGACTCCCGACCTGGAGTTAGAGGACCTGCCCCCTGCCTGCCCGGAGGCAGGCGGGGGACTTAGCGTTTTTTATACAAGGATGATTGTGTCTCAGACCTTATTAGTTCGGCTCATGGGGCCCGGCCTGACCCTGACTCCTGATCTGGAGCCAGAGGGCCTGCCCTTACCTACCCGGAGGCAGGCAGGGGACTTAGCATTTTTTATACAAGGCTGATTGTGTCCCAGTCCTTGTTAGCTCGGCTCATGGGGCCCGGCCTGACCTGACTCCTGATCTGGAGCCAGAGGACCTGCCCCCTGCCTACCCGGAGGCAGGCGGGGGACTTAGCATTTTTTATACAAGGCTGATTGTGTCTCAGTCCTTGTTAGTTCGGCTCATGGGACCCGACCTGACCCTGACTCCTGATCTGGAGTCAGAGGGTCTGCCCCCTGCCTACCCGGAGGCATGCAGGGGACTTAGTGTTTTCTATACAAGGCTGATTATGTCTCAGTCCTTGTTAATTCGACTCATGGGGCCCGACCTGACCCTGACTCCTGATCTGGAATCAGAGGGCCTACCCCTTGCCTACCCGGCGGCAGGCGAGGGACTTAGCGTTTTTTCTGTTAGGGGGGTCTATTTTCCCTGGGTTTTGCAACAGGGGGGCCCACCCCCTATTGCCCCCTGCTCGTTTGTGTGTGAAGTGCTAATCTGAACAAACAACGAGTATGAGTATGGGAGTCTTTTTCATTCCTTGAAACAAAACTTAACATCGTGGTCGGAGCCGTCGACATTTTAACTTGATCGTTCTCCGCCGATATTTTTTTAGGAAAACGAAACATTTCAACTTTTAGTTTAGACATAATATCTCTTTAGGGTGTCCACATTCCAGTGGGCTGCTAGCTCCTGACCTTCAGGGTTGGCAATCCTATATGTCCCTGGTCCCATGACCTGGGTGACCTGATATGGGCCTTCCAAGTTTGCGCTCAGCTTGCCGTGCTCCCTAGACTTTCCCACTGCATGGGTTTTTCGCAGGACCAGGTCGCCTATCTGGAAGTTCCTCATGTTTACCCTTTCGTTGTAGACCTTTCTCATCCTCTGTTGATAGGCTGCGATGTTGGAGCAGGCTTCCTGTCTTACCTCGGTGACTAGATCAAGGGCCTCAGTCATTGCAGGCTCGTTACTAATCCTGTCAAATTGTTGAGACCGGAAGGTAGGAATACGTGCTTCGATGGGTAGCAGGGCTTCGACTCCGTAGACCAGTCCGAAGGGAGTCTGCCCCGTGGATTCTTTTCTGGTGGTTTTGATTGACCACAGGACACTTGGGAGCTCATCTGCCCATCTTCCCTTGAGTTCGTCCACCATCTTCTTCAGTCCATTTAGGATCTGCTTGTTTGCTGCTTCGGCCTGCCCATTGGTTTGTGGGTGGCAGACGGCGGAGTAGGCAACAGTTATACCGTGGCCTTCCAGCCAGGCCCTTAGCGGGTCATTGTCAAACTGTCTGCCATGGTCGAAGACCAACACCTTTGGCAGGCCATACCTTGTTATTATGTTCCTCCAGATGACTTTTCTGACTGCTGGCTCTGTTATGTTTGGGACAGCCTCAGCCTCGATCCACTTGGTAATGTAGTCAATTCCTACTATAAGGAATTTCCTGCCCCCAGTCGCCACAGTAAATGGACCCAGGGTGTCCATCCCCTATTGAGCGAAGGGAATGGGGGACAAGATTGGCCTGAGGTCCTGTGCCGAGGCATGTATTACGCGGGCGAAGAGTTGGCACTTTTTGCATTTCTGGGTCAGGATTTTGGCGTCTGCAAGCATGGTTGGCCAGTAATACCCTGCCCTTAAGGCCTTATGTGCCAGCGTTCGTCCCCCTACATGGTGGCCGCAGATTTCAGAATGTATGTCATCTAACACTTCTACAGCCTGCCCTGCCCCCAGGCATTTGAGCAAAGGGGCGGAAAATAACTTTCGGTATAATTCTTCCCCGATCATTATGAACCACGCGGCTTTAGCCGGCATTCTCCTCTTCTGGGTTGGGTCTTGTGGTAAGGTTCCGTGCCTCTTGAATTGGATGATTGGAGTCATCCAGCTTTCGACTTCTGCCTCTTCAATTACACTAACCAATTGGCAGGGTGTTGTGGATTTTTCCTGTATCACATCTACCCATACTGATCTCCTAATGTCTTGCAGGCTGGAGCTTGCTAATTTAGACAGGGTGTCCGCTCGGTTGTTTTGTGACCGGGGGACCTGTCTAACTTCATAGGATTTTAATCCAGACAGCTCCTGCTTGACTTTTTCTAGATATGAGGCCATGGCCTGGTCCTTGGCTTCATATTCACCGTTAATCTAATTCGCCATGAGCTAGGAGTCTGTGGCCAAGACGAGCCTTTCTGCCCCTGCTGCTTTGGCTAGGTGGATACCTGCCAGGACAGCCTCATACTTAACTTCGTTGTTTGATGCTAGAAAAGTGAACCCGAGTGCATGTTCAAAGTCTGCCCCTTCAGAGCTGGTAAGTACGATCCCTGTCCCCACACCGTTAGTTGTGGATGATCCATCTGTGTTTTACTATTGTTTTAGTTAGTTGGTTATAAGTGATTATAAATTGTAATTTGAGGCATACGACTTCAGCCTGTCAAATTTTGGCACCGTTGCCGGGGAATTGGCATTAATTGTTTTTGTGTGTTAGTGTAGTTTTTTTTTAGAGTCTAGTTTAATTTTAATTTTTGTTGAGTATTTTTAGTGAGTCTAAGTTTATCCGATAGATGGTGACTAAATATTTTCCTCAATATGAGCATGAACTGTTTTACAAATATTTTGATAGATTGAGTGAGTATGTCTCTAGATGTCGTCACCGATATCAAATTTGGGAACTCTGTCATGTGGTATACAATTGGTTAAATGATGAAACTTTGATGCATGTTGATTCTTTAAGTGAAGGGAGATTCGTTGATGGACTTAGTTATGAGGAGAAGTGGGAACTTTTCCTATACTTGGCTCAGGACACTGAAGAATGGGAGTTGGAAAACTCACGCTCTAGGGCACCTTCAATAAATCTCAATAAAAATTTGAACACTCAACATGATTCTCGTATATCCACGGAAGACATGATTAGAGACTTGATTACTGCATGCTCAGATGACCCTTCAAGCTAGTATGGCTCAATTTGGGCAAGAGAACAATGTTAGTATCAAGAACCTTGAGAGTCATGTAGTGCAAATAACGACATCTAATGATAGACTTGAGACACATGATAAGTTTTCTCTTAATTTTAAGGAGTCTAGAGATAGTAAGAACATAGAGTTTGATGACACTCTTCCCTCTAAACCCGATGTGGTATGTCACTCCTATAAAGTGTGTGATAATAATGATGATGATGATGGATTTTGGGATGACGAGGAGGATGACTATGATGATTCGATATACTCCTCACCCTCTTCCATTGTTTCTACACATATCGATCCCTCTTGCACTAACGAAACACACGTTTTGGAAAATTTCTTAAGTCACAATGATACGAGTGATATTTCTATCTTGGAGGATTCTCTAGTTATTGTTTTGGTAAAAATTTACCGGGTCTATAATTTAAGTTGCGGGTCAAAGCGATCGTCCTATAACTACGGGTCGGTTAAATCGAGACAAAACTTAGAGAACGAGGAACAATGAAAGAAAATAACGACACACAAAGTTTTGGTGACGCGGAAACCCGATGTGGGAAAAACCTTGGGGGAGTCGGAATCCCACCAAAATTATACTATGGACTAGAAGAGATGAAGAAGAGAATACAAATACAAGCAATTTAACTTTAATTCTGACTTTTACTGGTTGTGGATATGTGAGCTTGGAATGGATGTGATTAGATGATCTCTCTTTTCTTGTTCCTCTTGCTTTTATATTGCTCTTGACCGTTGCTTCTCTCTCTCAGAATCTTGGTTTTTACTCCCCCCTTAATTGCTTGATATCTTTGACCTTTAATCCCCTCCTTTATTGTGTGAGATCCTGGTCTTTTCTCCCCCTCTGGTGTCTTTATGGCCCCTTTTAATGTGGAGCAATTATTGCTTCGTGACTGTTATGTCTGTTACAGTCAAAGCCTTATTCTCTCCTTCTTCCCCCTAATATTTAGGAGGGTTTCCTGATTTGTAGGGGTGGCAACTGTTGTTGCCTCCTTCTCTTCACATGGGCTGAGTTTCTTCACTTGTCTGTTGGGCCTGCTGGATTGGGTGGCCATATTTAATCCATGTTTTGTTTGGCCTACTACTTGTTTATTATTCCGGGTTGGCTCGACTTCACGACTTTCGGTTATTTTGACCTCCGTCTTTTAATCCCCGACTTTGACTTTCCGCTAGTGAATTTTGACTCTTTCATCGTTGACCTTTAACTTTTGACCTTTTGACCGTCCATTCGTATCCTGCCACGTTGCATTCCGAAGGTGCAAATTTTTGGCCCGAACAGATGCCCCCAAATTTCCGACTAAGCTCATCTTAGGCGGGAATTTCCGTTTGCTTCGAAAGTGTAATCCGTCCCCTCTCTCAGAAATTACTTCTGCAGAAAGTGAACCCCTGGTGGCAGATCTTTTTGAGTCTCACCCTTATTCTGCCCCCAGACCCGTTGATGATGTTTCTGCTAGAGTGGTGCTCAAATTTTCTGAAGGCTTAGGTAAGTCTGCAGAGGATACGACTTTTCTGGATCATATGCTACTTCCTGTTCCCAGGTGTGTGCTAGAAAAGTTCTCTGAGGGAGTTGGGCTTGGTTCGCAGATTGTTGGCGGAGGAGTTTGGATGCTCTTTGTGATGTGGAGGCGGAGGATTTTGAAGGAGTCCGCTGCTTTCCCCATTGCTGACCGGGAGGCTGATGGGCAAGAGAGGGTGGATTAGGAGGACATCGTTGATAATCCTGGGAGAGGTTCTGTTACTGCTTAGCAGAGACCCAGGTTCCTGCAGGAGGATCTGCTACAGTTCCGCCTCCATCGGTGACTTTGCCTTTGCTCATGGGAGCGAAGTGTGTTTAGTATTTTGTGGCACTTTGTGCCTTAACTCGTGATCGTAATCATTTGCTTTTGATCGTGATTGTTTGCGTCTGATTGTAATCGTTTGTTGTAGTTTTGTCTTACTACCTTTTGTTGTATGCATGCCTTATGTATGTACGGTCGACCTTTGATATAGTGGTGGCCTGGGGTTTAGTTCGCCCACGCAGTCGGAGGTGCCACGCTTTGCGTGGGTGCTAAGTGGCGCAGGAGACTGTAATGTCCCGGTTGTAGGCACTTAGTCACAAGACACACGCCTCTGTAGAAATTGTACACTCCACCAGATTTAGTCACCAGTTCTAATGTTGGGAAAACTAATAAAATTTGGCAAAGATGGGGAGCGCAATATTTGAAGACACATGCGGGAGAAAATTGAATTTCGAAAGCATATGAAGAAAGAGAATCAGATTTCGAAAATGCATGCAACAAGAAAATCAAACTTTGATGCAAAAGAAATTTGAATTTTGACGACACATGTAAAAAGAAAATCAAAAGAGAAAACTTTAAATTTTGCAAAGAGAAAATTTTAAAAGTCGTCGAAAAGAAAGTAAGGCAGATAGAAGAATGACAAGAAAATTTAAATATATGTTTGCAAGGTTTGAAAAGATTAAACCTGGGTTCTGGTGGAAGTGCACCTGGCAGAATAGATGCCACGTTTTTGGCGGCTGTAGCCCATGTTTCTGGCGGCAGTGGCCCAGATTGCTGGCGGCTGTGGCCCCTTTAGAAGAAGTATTTCTTTAGGTGTACGATGTTCCATGGCTTTTGGATGATTTTCCCCTCCATGGTCATAAGTCGGTAGGCTCCGTTCCCAACTACTTTCTCCACTTGATAGGGTCCTTCCCAATTGTAGGCGAACTTTCCTGCTCGCTGGTTCCTGGTGTTCTGGAAGACTCTTCTGAGGACTAGGTCTCCTTCCTGTAGGACTCTGACTTTGACATTCTTGTTGTAACTTCTGGCGACTGTCTGTCTGTAGGAGGCCATCCTTATTTGAGCATCGTTCCTGAGCTCATCTACAGTATCCAAGCTGCTTGCCATCTCCACCTGGTTCCTGTCTTCGGTTATGCATCCGTATCTATGGGTGGGCACTCTCACTTCTGAGGGAATGACTGCCTCAGCACCAAAGACTAAGCTGAAAGGCGTCTGTCCAGTAGCCACTTTAGGTGTGGTTCTGTCAGACCATAACACCAAGGGGAGTTCCTCTGCCCATCTGTCCCCTGCCTCCTCCAGCCTTCTCTTCAGGTTGTCTATCACAATTTTGTTGCTAGACTCCGCCTGACCATTAGACTTAGGGTTTCTGGGGGTAGACTTGCTTAGTGTAATGTTCCACCTGGCGCAGTAGGCTTCCATCTTGTTGCCAATAAACTGGGATCCGTTGTCGCAGATGATCTCTGAAGGAATGCCAAACCTGCAGATAATGTTACGTTTAATGAAGGATATAACCTGTTTCTCAGTCACCTGAGGGAATGCTTCTGCTTCTATCCACTTGGAGAAGTAGTCAGTCATGGCCAGCATAAAAACTTTGTTTCCTGGGGCTCTCGGTAACTTGCCAACAATTTCCATCCTCCACTTCATGAAGGGCCAGGGAGAAATTACTGGGTGCAACGGCTCTGCTGGCTGGTGATTGACTGGTGCATGTCTCTGGCAGGCGTCGCACTTCTTAACATATTCCCTCGCGTCCTTGCACATTTTCGGCCAGTAGTAACCTTGGCGGAGTGCTTTGTTGGATAAACTCTTGCCCCCTGCATGATTTCCACACTCACCACTGTGGAGGTCATGCATAACCACCTCTGCCTCCTGCTGACTTAGGCACCTCAAGTATGGTCCAGCGGCTGATCTTTTGAACATAACACTATCAATGAGGGTATACCTGGACGCTTTCATCCTAAAACTCCGGGCTTCCTTCTTGTCTGCTGGCAGGATATCGTTTTGCAGCCATTCTTGGTAGGGTTTTCTCCAGTCTGGGATTCTTTCTTGTTCTTCTGAGGTGCTGCAGACTCCTGCCTCCTGCAGCCACTGCAACCCCTGGTCTGGTGAATTTCCCTCCTCCATCAGCAGCTGGTGTTCCTGTGTGCCTATCTGAACTGCCGGCTCCAGTATATGGACAATGGGTATGGTGGAAACTACGCCGGGTTTGAAGGTTGCCCCCAGGGTGGCTAGGGCGTCTGCTTCCATGTTCAGGTCCCTAGGGACTTGGTTGATTGAGAAGGCTACGAACCTAAGGGAGAGCTCCTTTGCCACCTCAAGGTAGGACACCATCTTGGAGTCCTTAGCTGTATACGAACCATTCATGTGGTTGACTATTAGCTGGGAATCGCTGTATGCCTCTAGGCGCTTGATTTTGAGGTCTAGAGCCAGCTGGAGACCCAAGATTATAGCTTCATATTCTGCCTCGTTGTTTGTTGTTCGGAACTCGCACCGTACTGCTTGGACTATGAGATCCCCCTGAAGAGACTTCAGAACTAATCCTGCTCCAGATCCTCGCATGTTGGAGGCGCCATCTACATTTAGTTTCCATACCTGTTCGCCTTTGTCCTCCTCAAGGAGGAGGATGTCTTTCTCTGCCTGGGTCTGCAGTGCTGGGCTGAAGTCGGATACGAAGTCCGCTAACGCCTGGGACTTTATCGCTGTTCTGGGGACAAATTTCAGGTCGAAGCCGCTCAAGTGTATAGACCATTTGGCCATTCTTCCTGATAACTCAGGTTTTCTCATAATAGTTTTAAGCGGATAATTTGTTATTACAGAAATAGCATGCGATTCAAAATAAGGTCGAAGTTTATAAGACGCTGTAACAAGTGCAAGCACGAGTTTTTCAAGAGATGTGTACCTGGTCTCTGCAGGAAGCAGAGACTTACTCACATAGTAGACTGGATGCTGCGCTCCCTCGTGTTCCCTCACCAGTACTGCACTAACTGCTACCTCGGTAACTGACAGGTACAGGAAGAGAGGTTCTCCAGGCTCTGGTTTTGACAGCAGAGGTGGAGTGCTGAGGTAGTTCTTCAGGTCACTGAACGCCTTTTTGTGCTCTGCTGTCCATTCAAATCTTTGTGCCTTCTTCAGGATGTCATAGAATAGCCGACATCTATCTGAACACCTGTAAATAAATCTGTTCAAAGCAACAATTCTTCCAGTCAGCCGTTGCACGTCTTTTGGCTTCTGTGGGGACTCCAGCTGGAGTATGGCTTTAATTTGCTCTGTGCTGGCTTCAATTCCCCTCTGGGTCACCATGTACCCCAGAAACTTCCCACACGACACTCCAAACGTGCATTTTGAAGGATTCAACTTCATTTTGTATTCCCTCAAGGTGTTGAAGGTGTCTTCCAAGTGCGTTGTATGTTGTGAAGCTTGCTTTGACTTGACGACCATGTCGTCAATATATACCTCCATCGTGTCCCCAATTTGTCTCTTGAACATCTTATTGACTAGTCTCTGGTAGGTGGACCCTGCATTCTTCAAACCAAAAGCATTACGTTGTAACAATATATACCTCTCTCAGACCTGAAGGCTGTCTTCTCCTGGTCTGCTGGATGCATCTTGATCTGGTTGTATCCACTACATGCATCAAGAAAGGTTAACATCTCGTGGCCTGCTATAGCATCCACCATGGCATCTATGTACGGCAGAGGAAATGGATCTTTTGGGCATGCCTTGTTTAAGTCGGTAAAGTCAACGCATACCCTCCACTTGCCATTCTTCTTTGGGACCACCACCACATTAGACAGCCACTCTGGATACTTCACCTCTCTGATTTTTCCAGCAGCCAGCAGACTGTCCACCTCCTGGTTTATGACTTGATTTCTCTCTGGGGCAAATTTCCTTCTCTTCTGATGGACTGGTTTGTAGCTCGGGTCCACGCTTAGCCTGTGGGTGATAACGCTTGGATCTATACCCACCATATCATCATGCGACCAAGCAAAACAATCCATGTTAGTTTTTAATAATTCAATGAGGTTTTGGCGGATATTACCTGTGCATTCTGATCCGATTAACACTTTTCGCTCTGGATGTTGCTTGTCCAAGTTGACTTCATCCAACTCCGCCTGAGGTGGCTCTACGTACTCCTGCAGAGGCAGATGAAGGCTCTTTAATTGCTATGCTGGAGGACTTGCAGTTTTCTGGAGGGCCACCTTATAGCAGTCTTTCGCCTCCTCCTGATCTCCATTGATCTTCTGCACTCCCCAGGGCGTAGGGAACTTCAGGCATTGGTGCTAGGTCGAGGTAATTGCCTTCATCTCATGGATCCAAGGTCTCCCCAGAATCACGTTGTAGGTGGAGGGTCCATCGATGACTAGGTACCGTACTTGTTTGTTCACTACTCCGGCATAGGTAGGAATGGTGATCTCTCCCAGAGAATGCTTGGTCTCACTACTAAAACCTACCAAGGGGACCGCCTTCCTCGTTAGATCCTTCTCGCTAAACCCTATGTTCTAGAGAGTTTCCAGCATGATGAGGTTGACTGAACTCGCAGTGTCCACCAGAATCTTCTTCATGGTGCAATTCCCTATAGAGAGAGTAATTATTAAGGCGTCATGGTGCATCTCTGGAGTAGCTTCTGCATCAGTTTCGTCAAAGGTGACAGCTGGAAGATCCTTGCAATTGATTCTGCAGGAGTGCTCTGGTCTGTCTCCTTTGGTCTGGGAAGCATGCCTCTTGGCTACTGAGTAGGTCAGTCCGCACAATTCTGATCCTCCTGTGATTACGTTGACGATTCTGGTACATATTGGAGGTGGAGAAGGCAATACTTGATCTGCTGCATTTATCCTGCTGGAGTTTCTGGACCTGAGGTGATCCAAATTCCCCTGATCATACTGGAACTTAACCTCCCTCTTGAGCTGGACGCACTCATCGGTATGGTGTCCAATGTTGTCGTGGAATTTGCACCTCTTACTGGCGTTTCTTCGGTCATTGGTGTACTCCTATCTCCTGGGCCACCTGACTCTGCGCCCTAACTCCCTTAGAGCCTTGAGTACCCCAGCAAGGTTGGTAGAGAACCCATACTCACTTACTTTGGGCGGCAGTCCTGGATTGTCCTTCCAGTCTTTCTCCTCGGAAACCTTGCTCACGTTCCTGTCATAGGGCTTTGATCTTTCACCCCTCTTTTCTGCTGGCGCCCTTCTGGTGACATGCTCATAACCATACGCAGCCCTTCTTGGGCCTGAATCTTCTTCTAGCCTGATGGCTGCCATCGCCTTGGTCTGCACATCCTCAAACGTAGCGCACGGATATTTTGTGAGGTCCTTGTATAGATCCTAGTCCTGGTGGAGCCCTTGGCGGAAGGCTTCTATGGCGGTGGGCACATCACATCTGGGGATGGTTACTTTCTCCTTGTTGAATCTATTGAGGAAGTCGCGTGTGGATTATTCGAACTTCTGCACCACCCGATACAAATCACTGGTCTGCTTCTCTGGTTTCCTGCTGTTGGCAAACTGCTGGTTGAAGGCATTGACCAGGTCAGCGAAGGAGGTGATGCTTTGGTTAGGCAGACCAACGAACCAATGGAGGGCTGCTCCTGACAGAATGGAGCCAAACCCCTTGCACATGCAGGCTTCCTTCAGGGGCCCCGTAGCGGTCACCACCATCATCTTCTGTTTGTATTGGTTGATGTGATCTAGGGGGTCTGCAGTGCCATCATAAAGCGTCATGGTTGGTGGCATGAAGCCCTTGGGTACGGCAACACCGGCTAGATCGTCGATGAAGGGTAAATCTGCGTAGCTGTCCCTAGCTGCTCTCTCCAGGGGGTGTGGCATTCCAGGAATCTTGTTGATCAAATCCCTCAATTCCTTCAGTTCCTGGCGTTGCTGATCTGCTGTGCTGATTGTTCCTGCAAGAGGGTTAGAGACAGGAGGAGAAAAGTTGAAAGAAGTACTCCCTGCATAAGGTCCTCTAGGGTGCTGATTACTAGGAGGAGGAGGTAAAGGTGTTGCCGCTGTCACGGATCTGGGCTGCCATTCTAACGCATGCTGGTTGGGGGTAGGTGCTGTCCACACTCCTCCAGAGGACTGGTTGTTGGATAAGGTGGTCACCCCTGGTGGAGTTACAAATTGCCATCCTGGTGCCTGGTGGACAGGGGTGCCTGCAAAAGATAGTGAGTTAGTTTCTCGACTTTCGATGTTAGAGAGAAGGTTACCTGTGGTAGGAGATCTGTCGGGCGTGGGGCCATAGGTCAGGTAACCCAATCCCTGGGGTTCAATGACTGGGTCTGGTGGAGCCAATCCGAGCTCCAGCCTGGTGACCAACTCTGAAGGGACTTCTCTGGTGGTCTTCCTGCCAGCTGCTGATTCCCTACGGGTGCTGGGTTCTCCCCTAGGCATCAGGGGCAGCATCTCTGGTGACATCTGGGGCGATGCAACTGGAGTCTTGTCTACTGCCGAGATCCGAGCCTTTATATCTTGGTTGTCCTTCTGCAGGGTTTCTACTGCTTGGCACAGAGCATTGATTCCCTGAAGCATACTCTGCATCAGGTCTGGTGACCTCGCACCACTGGAAGCCTCTCCTACGAATCCTCCTGGAGTCAGGGTTCTGGTTGGTATGCTCTCCTTCCTGGCCTTGGAGAAGCTGGTGACCCCAGAGGTTTTAGGCGTCAAAGGGGGCTTAGACGTCGATATTGCGGGTTTCACCGTCTGGCTGGTGGGAATTGCCAGAGTGAGAGGTGTGAAAACTGGCTCTGCAGACGCTGGGGACGATTCTCCTCCAACGGGCTGGGTCGACATTCCTTGTCTGCTGGAAGAACTCTGGCCGGATCCGGTCATGACGACGCGATATTGCTTCACGGTAGGATTTGGCTTATAGGAAATGATCACTTTGCCCCACGGTGAGCGCCAAATTGTTTTGGTAAAAATTTACCGGGTCTATTATTTAAGTTGCGGGTCAAAGCGATCGTCCTATAACTACGGGTCGGTTAAATCGAGACAAAACTTACAGAACGAGGAACAATGAAAGAAAATAACGACACACAAAGTTTTGGTAACGCGGAAACCCGATGTGGGAAAAACCGCGGGGGGAGTCGGAATCCCACCAAAATTATACTATGGACTAAAAGAGATGAAGAAGAGAATACAAATACAAGCAATTTCACTTTAATTCTGACTTTTACTGGTTGTGGATATGTGAGCTTGGAATGGATGTGATTAGATGATCTCTCTTTTCTTGTTCCTCTTGCTTTTATATTGCTCTTGACTGTTGCTTCTCTCTCTCAGAATCTTGGTTTTTACTCCCCCCCTTAATTGCTTGATATCTTTGACCTTTAATCCCCTCCTTTATTGTGTGAGATCCTGGTCTTTTCTCCCCCTCTGGTGTCTTTATGGCCCCTTTTAATGTGGAGCAATTATTGCTTCGTGACTGTTATGTCTGTTACAGTCAAAGCCTTATTCTTCTCCTTCTTCCCCCTAATATTTAGGAGGGTTTCCTGATTTGTAGGGGTGGCAACTGTTGTTGCCTCCTTCTCTTCACATGAGCTGAGTTTCTTCACTTGTCTGTTGAGCCTGCTGGATTGGGTGGCCCATATTTAATCCATGTTTTGTTTGGCCTACTACTTGTTTATTATTCCGGGTTGGCTCGACTTGACGACTTTCGGTTATTTTGATCTCCGTCTTTTAATCCCCGACTTTGACTTTCCGCTAGTGAATTTTGACTCTTTCATCGTTGACCTTTGACTTTTGACCTTTTGACCGTCCATTCGTATCATGCCACGTTGCATTCTGAAGGTGCAAATTTTTGGCCCGAACAGTTATGATGGTTGAGAATGAGGAAGAGGAAATGTGTGTGACTGTTGAGGAGACTATGGAAGTCGAAGTAGGAGAAGAAGAGATAGTTGTTCATGAGGTGAAAGAAGATTTCCCTACAATACGTAAATTAGTGAGCATGAACGACAATGAAAAGATGGGAGAAACGGAAGACATACTTACTGAATTTAATATTCACAAGGACCACCACCGATACCCTTCGAGTCTTCATTGGTGTTAATTCCGGAAAAGTTTTATGTTTGCACTCGAGCTTATTTGACTATACCTATGAAAAATTCATCTTATAAAGAGGAGTACATTGATATTAATTCATTTTTCGAGCATAGAGGGTCGGAAAGACGTTCATTGCAAGATTATTATGATGTGCTTATTTACAGGTGGTGTCAATTGATTTTTATCTCTTATCGTCACTATTCTAATCTATTTGCGAGTATTTTTGATCGATTTCTAAGGGCATTGAGTTGTTCTGTGCCTAATGTAACATTCACTTCATTCGATTGCTCCATTGTCGTTTGAGGTAAGTAATTTAGTAATATTGTAATTCGGGTCAGTTTTCTGCAAGAAGTCGAGCGAACGACAATAAACAAAAGCACTTCCGGGAGGCAACCCGTGTCTAGAATGTTTTTATTTTATTTATTTATTTATTTCAAATTTTATTATGGGTCATATTTCATAATATTAGATTTATAATCGTTTTTCTTTTTCGTAGAATGAGTCGTTTATATTTGTATTTTTAATTTTAAGTACTTTCTACAAATTTTTTGTCTTGAGATAGAAGTAGAAAATCTCCGTGCGACTTGTGGGAGCTCGGGGCGACTAGCATGACGAAGTACTAAAAACCGAAGAAAAATTGAAGAAAATCTTCTTTTGGGATGAAATTCCAGCGATCCGCGCGAGTCGCGTAGATCCCGGGCGAGTCGTGCACCTCAATCCACTTTCAGGTATGCTTCTCAATTTTGAAAAAAAAATTGTAATTTAAGGCATACGACTTTAGCCTGTCACCCCGCATTCTTGAGGCCAAATGACATCATCTTGTACATGTATGTGCCTGCACTTGTGATGAATGCACACTTGACCCTGTCCTGCTGCCAAAGGTACACTTGATGGTAGCTCGAGAAGGCATCCAGGAAGCTGAGCATAGAGTATCCGCTGGTGGCATCCACCAACTGGTCAATCCGTGGCAGGGGGTAACAATCCTTAGGGCATGCTTTATTGAGGTTGGTGAAATCCACACATATCCTCCAAGCCCCTGAGGATTTCTTCACCATTACTACGTTGGCGAGCCATTCAGGGTAGTCGCAGCTCTGGATGAAATCAGCCTTCAAGAGCTTCTTAATTTCTTCCTTGATGGTTATATCCTTTTCCACCGACATGTTTCTTTTCTTTTGCTTTACAGGTCGAGCCTCTAGATTAACATTCAGCTTGTGAACGATATGGGCTGGGTCGACCCCTGGCATTTCATCGGCCGAGTAAGCAAAGATGTCCTTGTTGTCGTGCAGGACTTTAATCAGCTTCTCTCGATAGGATTCTTCCAAGTCGGAGCCGATCAGGACCGGCCTCCCTGGCTCTATTTCTACCAGCCTACTCTCACCCCCAGGTTCTGGGTGGTCAACCTTTCCTGCTGCCTGCTAATCAGCCAGAATCTCTCCTTCCCTGCTGGGGGAGCTGTCTGCTTTTCGTTTGCCTTTTCTTACTGTTTCGTGAGTGCGCAGGGCGACGGAGCAGCATTGTCTGGCTGACTCTTGGTCCCCGTGTACTTTTACTTCCATTCCAAAATTCGTGACATAGGCCACAGTCAATGCCCTGATGGATATTGCGGCTTCTACCTCATCCAGGGTGGCCCTACCTATCAGATCATTGTATGCTGATTTGGCGTCTACAACCACAAATGAGGCTCGGATGTTCCTGGCCGATGCCCCCTCTCCAAATGTGACTGGAAGCTCGATGACTCCCATTATGAGGATCCCTGCACCGCTGAATCCATACAAGGATCCAGGGGCAGGCTTGAGGTGTCTTTTTTCCAAGTTCATTTTGTCAAAAGCCTCTTTGCACAGCAGGTTTGTGTAGGCGCCAGTGTCTACCATGCACCTTCTTACTATATGGTTGCTGATAATTAGTGACAAGACTAAGGGGTCACTGTGAGGGTAGACCACCCGGCCTGCGTCTTGCGGGGTTATGCTCAGGGTTAGGCCGACCGGGCTCCCTGCCTTTTCGGCGTAGCAGATCTAATTATGGAGTTCCCGGATCTGCCTCTTCTGGCCCCTCCGGCTTATTTGGCCTTCAGCATCCCCTGACACTACATGAATTATCATGCGGTCCTGCACTGAGCCCTCCGGTTTCTCCGTAGCGGCTTTCTGATTCTTGTTTCTGGCAGCATAGTTACGCAGCCAGCCGTTCAAGATGAGCTTTTCTATTTCATCTTTCAGGTGACGACACTCTTCAGTCGTGTGCCTTATGCAGTCATGGAACGTGCAGAACTTTTTCGGGTCACCCTTTGGGCTGCGTGGTTTGCTTGGGCGATTCCATTTCGCCGTTTCTTTCTCCATCTCGAATATCTCAGCTCTTGATTTGTTAAGGGATGTGTAACTATCAAACCTCGGCTGGTAGGCCACGCGTTCCCTCTTCGGGCATCCCCTTCCTCTATCCTCTGTTTTCCTGCTGCTGCGCCCACCCTGCGGTCCCCCCTGTGGCGTGGAAGGTCCGGTGGGGGTATCCGGCAGGGTGTGGTATTCTTCTTGCAGCATGAAGCCCTCGACTATTTTCCGAGCTTTAGCCAAGGATTCTGGCTGGGCTCTGATCAGCTGGATCTTCATATCTCCTGGGAGCAGCAAATTGATCAGTGCGTAGGCTGCCGTGGGATCATCAATCTCTCAAACCTACTGAAAAGCTAGGTCAAACCTTTTTAGATACTCCCTGATGGTCTCGCCCTTTTTCTGTTTTAAGGACATTAAATCGAAGCGAGTCAGCCTGCGCCTCTTATTCCCTGCGTACTGATCCAGGAAAGACTCGGCTAACTCCTCAAAATAATAAATCGACCCTCGCGGCAGGTCCCAAGACCATCCTTGAGCCAATCCCATCAAAGTTGTAGGAAAGATCTTACACTAAACGGCGTCATCAGCGTCATACATTCCCATGTGGCTCTCGTAGGCTGCCAGGTGGTCTTCAGGATTAGTGGTCTCGTCGAACTTAACCGTGGGCATTTTAATCTTTGGGATGGGGCAGCTCTGAAAATCAGGGTGAAGCGGGGTCCTGGTAGGTCTACCTAGTACCTTGGATCTGCTTCCCATAGAGTGGTAACCATAGTCGTCCCACCTATCTGGGGTCGGTCTACCAGCACTAGGGGAGCGGTGTCTAGGTGTGTGCCTGCTCGCTGCATCGTCCTCCCCTTCTGAGGAGTGATGTCTGGATCGCTTTTCTCTGGGTGGCTGGGGCTCCAGGCCTTTAGTTTGATGGTGCCTTGACCCCACGGGCTGGCCCTGATTGATCCTGGCTTGCATACTTTTTGACAGCCCCAGAGCCTTTGGTGGTTCCCCAGCGGGTGTTAATCTGGTGAAGACCCCTCCCTGCTTCGCCCCCAGGCGCTTTGAGATAGGCTCCTTTCGCCTTAACCGTTCTCGCATCTCCTGGGATAGACCTCTCTTTTCAGCAGATGCGGTGGATTCTATGGTGTGCACAGACCCATCTTGCTGCTGAGTCGGCTGCTCCTGGGCATCGGTTACGATACGCTTCTTCGCCTGCACGTATCCCCAGGCCGCTTTCTTTGCTTTCCTCTGGACATTCCTGGCTGCGGTTCGCTTGGTGCCCCCAGCCCCGTCGATGCTCGAAAAGCGCAGGCGTCTGGGGGTCGTTGCTATTCCGCCAACCAAGTCTTCTGGTGTGACCGGCTTGTCAAGCATCGCCGAGAAGAATGCGGCAGCCTGCTTGGCCTGAGCGGGAGTGAGTCCTAGGTTCAGGCCCTGTTCTGGCCCTTGCTCAGCTGCGGTCGTCGTTCCTTTACTTGACATTCCCTGGATGGTTACCTGCCCCACTCCTTGAATTGTCGCGGCAGGCGTTGACTCCTTGGTATCATAGGGCATGCCATACCGGGGGACGACCAATTGTCCCGCCGGCTCGGCATCCGCTTCTACTCCCTCAACTTGAAGCATTTCCTAGTGAATTTTTGTTCTTTTGAGGAATCTCAACTTGAAGATCCCCATAGATGACCCCAAATTGTTCCGGTATGGAAACAATTGACCAAAAACGGATTTGGATCTAGGTTTGAGTTTGCGGTTCTTTGATGGAATTGCCTTGCTCTCCAAGTCTCATCTTCCTCTACCGTAGCGGTCGAACCTTCCTGGCGGAGGGGCCTGTCACCTGCACACAAGGAGCGCACAGGGCCTCGAAGGTGTCCGAGGGAACCCTCTCCGATGCCTATGTCAGTCCGTGAATGCACTTGACAGACCTTACTAGAGAGGAGTAAGGTAACGTTTTCTAGAGTGAGATTCTAGTGAGAGAAAGTAAAATTACCCTCTCTCATGGGAAACAAATGAGTATTTATAGGTTCTGATAAGTGTAGTTTGTAGTGCCTATTTGTTGTGTTTTGGTCCCATTTTCCTTGTGGAATCGCTCCTTTGGAGCGATTCATGGGCTTCTTATCCTTCCTTTAGTTCGTTTCAGGTTCCCGAGGCCGATTTGGAAGAGTTAGAGCGATTCCGACTCGATACATACACATTTTGGAGCCAACGGAGTAAAGGAACGATCACTCGAGGCCTTGGAGTCGACCCCGAGACCTTGGGACCCAATCCCGAGCCTCCGAGACCCGATTCCGAGTCCCGAGAATCGACGAGAAGCCCATGAGATGCAAGGAAGGACCAAAGAGCTCTTAAGGGAGGCCTACAAGACCCATCCCGTTCGGGATGGCCTCATCCCGTTCGGGATGGGGTGCACGTTGAAGGGTGCCACTGTGAGCCCATCCCGGTCGGGACCAACCCGTCCCGATCAGGATGATAGAGCCGTCCCGGTCGGGATGGTCCGTCCCGGTCGGGACGAAGAGCTGGCAGCTGCGCGTCTTTTCTTTTTTCTCCTTCATTCTTGTACCCATATATATACTCCCTTCTTGTAATATTAAGACATCTTATCTTACCCTAGACTAGTTTAAGCCTCCATTAACATTCAAAACCCTAGATTATGGCTACTCTCATTAGTTTAATCATCTACTTAATCCTTAGTTAATTATTGTAATTAGTTCTTGGATTAAGGGATTCTTGAAGATTGTTTCAAGCTTGACAGCCTTGGGATTGTATTTAGGTTTCTCATTAATGCAAGTTTTCATCTTTTTCATCATATTATTGTTGGTATAATCTTCTCTACTCTAATCCTTGTTTATTTAATCTAGTTTCAATCATTTTACATTGTTATTGTTCTTGTTCTCATTGTTCATAATGAATGTTTGGATGTTTGTTCTAGTTCCTTTTGTGAATGTTAGTTTGTTCATGATAATGAGTGAGTAGTTTTTTTGTGGGGTTAGTAGGGGGATTAGGGGTAGATTATGGATGATTAGGGTTGATTAAGGGGAAAAGGTTACATCTTTGTTGTTAGTCACATTGTGGGCACTCTATGTGTTTGTTGATATGCTTGTGTGAGTTGTAGTGGCCATGCTTCCCATACTTGTGTTCACCTTACTTTGGGTTAATGTTGAGAATAGTTTAGTCGCGAGAGCGCGGACTAGGGTCTAAGTTGCGAGAGCCCGGACCCACCTTGACATCGGTCTAAGTTACGAGAGCCCGGACCGACTCTAGTAACTAGGAGACACCTATACCCTTGATCACCCCAATTACCCTTCTACTCCTATGAACCCGACCTACCCCACTTTCCTTCCATATTTGAGTTCACCTCTTAGTTAGTCCTTATTTCCGTTAGTTTCATTGTTTAGTTAGTCTCTAGTGTTAGTTTAGTTCTTACTCCTCCTCCTTCATAGTTTTCCATTCATCGCTTCTTTGTGTTTGTTTGGTAATCTAGTCTCGTTGTAGGTAGACCTAGTCTAAGCCTTGATATACCGTCCTCGTGGATACGATCCCGACTTACCCTAACTACCCACTAGGTTAGTCGGTAGTTTATTGATCGGCTAGGGACGTGACAAATCCCTACCATCAATTTGGCGTCGTTGCCGGGGACGGTGCATTGTTTAGACTTAGTTTGCTTATTTCTAGACTTAGTTACCCTTCTTTGTGTTCTCCCATCTTCTTTTGTGAATATTTTCTAGTTTTTCTTCTTTTCTTAGCTTTCTTTTCTCTTTGTCTCTAGTTGTGCTTGTTTATTGTCGTTACCTAGTGCCCATAAAGCACTAGGTGTTCTCACGTTTGTTCTAGTGTGTAGTGTATGCCTAGGAGGGGAGGCGACTTCTATCTCTTTAATCCAGAGCCGGAGAGACTCTTTCGAGCCTTTCGCCAACGGACGATTAATCGGGTTAGGAGCTCTCAACCGAGTGCAAGCAATATTCATCAAGGGCAAGCCCAAGGAGCCGACTTGAACAATCCACATCGAGAGACGGCCGAAGGGAATTTCGTAAATCCTTTTGGTGATTCTTCTTCTCCTAGTTCCCCCTCTTCATCTACATCAACACCGTCTACACCACCTCTTCTCCCTTATATCCAAGAATGCCTAAGTTTTCCTCTCACTCCACATTCACCGAGGATGTCTTGCCGGGACCGAGTGCATTACCGGAAGCCTACATCGGAAATTTTGTGGCAAAGACCCAATTTATCCAACTTGTGGAGAGGAGCCCATTTAGTGGTTTGCCCACCGAAGACCCGCACCAACATATGGAGACCTTCTCCGATTATTGTGACGCTATATCTCAAACCGGGGTTACTCAAGACCAAATTCGTTGGGTACTCTTCCCGTTTTCTCTTATTGGAAAAGCGAAGCAATGGATCAAGAGTTTCGATAGGGCAACCATGGGTATCGACACTTGGAAAAAGCTTGCCTTGGCGTTCTACCAAAAGTTTTACCCTCCGGAAAAGACGAACTTGCTTAGGGCCTCCATCACCGGGTTCCAACAAAGGGATGAAGAGAGCCTATATGAAGCTTGGGAGCGGTTTAAGTCTTTGGTAAGATCGTGCCCTCATCATGGACTCTCACAATGGTTCTTGGTACAACAATTTTGGAATGGACTTTATGAGGACTCGAGAGCTATTCTTAACATGGGCTCCAACGGTAGGTTTACCGAGGTCGATGACGACCAAACATGGGCGATAATCGAAGAGATGGCGGTGCATAATTCACAATATTCTAGGCCTAGGAAGGCACATCGAGGAGGCATACATGAGGTCGATGCTATCACCAAATTAAGCATTGACCTTGGAGCTCAATTGAAAACACACATGGAGACTATTGACAAGAAGCTCCAAAGCCACCTCAACCAAGTCCAAGGCACTAGTTCCTCCCACCATCAACCGATTCAAGAAGTGAATGCTTTGGGGTTCGCACCTCCTACACCTTACTTTGGGATGTGTGACACTTGTGGAATCATTGGTCATGACCCTATGAATTGTAGAGGGAGTATTGAGCAAGTGAACGCCTTTCAAGCGTTCAATCAAGGTGCCTCCTTCTCTAATCAATACCAAGCTTCCAATCAAGTCCCTCAACAACAAACACTTCAACATCAACAACAACATCGTCCCTATGTTCCACCTCCCTTACGGGACAACAATGAAAGTTACCAAGGTTATGTGGGTAACCAAAGACCCTTCAACAATTTCAAGCAAAATAACCAAGGTAACTTCAACAACAAGCAAGGGTTCCAACAAGGGAACTTCAATCATGGTGGTTTCCAAGGAAACCAAAATTTCCAAGGAAACCGAAACTTTCAAGGACAACAAAACCACAACCAAGGCCTTAATCAAGGAAACTCTCATGGGTTCCAAGGGAACCATCATCAACAACAAGGTAGTTCTCAAGGGTTCCAAGGGAACCGTCAACAAGCAACTCAAAATCAACAACAACAAAGTAAGCCTAGGAGCCGGTCTCCTACTCATGATTATGGCATTCCTCTCGCCATCACCGACACTCCACATAATCCATCATCCCCACCTCGGGATTTCGACATTCAAAAGACTTTGATGGATATGCAACAAGGTCAAAAGGACATATCAAGAAACCATCATGAGCTCTTCACTTATATTCAAGGGGAAAACGCGATGAGAGATACCCGTATGAAGATACTTGAGACTCAAGTATCTCAACTCGCTTCGGGGAGCTCCTCAAGGCAAAAGGGGCAACTACCTTCTCAAGGTGAAACACCGACATTTGAGCATGTAAATGCTATCACCACAAGGAGAGGTACCTCCTATGACTCCCCTCCATATCCTAATGAGCAAGAGCCGATGCAAAAACCGACAATGGAAATGACATCTCCAACTCAAGAAGAGTCAAGCTTTGACATTCCAATTGAGGAGCAAGTCTTATGGGAGGTCAAGAAACCCCAAGAAGACAACCCTCCCCCACTTCAAGAGAAAGACAAGGGAAAAAGGAAAGTGTCCTTTGAAGAGTCCACCCCAATTGAACAAAACAAGTACCAAATCAAGTTGCCTTTCCCATCAAGGCAAATGAAGACTAAGGTGGACACTCAATACGACAAGTTCCTTAGTATTGTGAAGAAATTGGATGTTAGTGTCCCGTTTACCGAGCTACTTACCCAAATCCCGGCATATGGTAAATTCATGAAAGAAATCTTGGCTAGGAAGAGGTCCATCGACAAGGAAGAGACGGTAGCGTTCACTAGGGTGGTGAGCGAGCTTATTCAAGGTTCCACGCTTCCGAAGTTGAAGGACCCGGGTAGTTTCTCTATCCCATGCACCATCGGCAATTACAAGATCGAGAGAGCTATGTGTGATTTGGGTGCGAGTGTGAGCATTATCCCCTACACCATTTGTGAGCGATTAGGGATGACGGAGTTGAAATGTACGTCCATTACACTCCAAATGGCCGATAAGTCTCTTAACCGACCATTGGGAATGTTAGAGGATGTGCCGGTGCAAATAGAGAAGTTCTTCATTCCGGTCGATTTCATTGTGGTTGACATGCCGGAGGATGCTAACACTCCCATCATCCTTGGACGCCCATTTTTACACACCGCCGGTGCCGTGATCGATGTGAAGAAGGGTAGGATTACTTTTCAACTAGGCGACGAGGAGTTAGTGTTTGACCTCCAAGGCAACACTTCGCCTATGACCGAGACATGTAATATGATCCATGCCACGGAAGACATCGATCGAGGGAAAGATCCGGGACAAAGCTTGAAGAAGTACTCTTATGTACTTGAGGATGATGACTCCGAGAGTGAGGAGGATGAGAGCTCACATCATGGGTTGGATGACAAGTGCAATGACAAGGAAGAAGATGAGCCTCCCTTGGGGCCGCATGAGAACCGGTGGACGTTCGGGTATATCCCGAATGATCAAAAGTACAAGTTCAAGCCATTGAACTTAGTAGATCGAGATGCCCCGGGAACGTCGATGCAAGGCCTTGAAGAGCCTCGGGATGTGGTCGGTTATATCTCGAGCTTGATTGAAGACTTCTCTAGGGCCTTCGACTTGTTCCTACGTGCCCTTGATGGAGATGGAATCGGTTTGGAGGTTGTTGAAAAAGATTGAAGAAAGCCCCACCTTGGTTTGACGGAGTCCCACAAGAACCGTCTCTTTGTATATATCCTTGTATTATATTTGCTTTGGATTTTTTTGAATTCTTGTTATTTGGATTATTGATGAGCGCGGTGAGGGAGAGAATTTGATGCTTGAGTTGAGTTTGTTGGATAGGTGAAGTGAAGATGATCCCTAGAGAGGATTGGCTATGATATACCTTGGGTTGTAGGCACGAGGATCGAGTTTTTGAAGCTTGGAGCAAGCTTTTGGGATTGTGGAAGTTGAAGAAGGCTCATCCCGGCCGGGATGAGGCGTCCCGACCGGGACGGGTGTGGCATCCCGACCGGGAAGGAGCCGTCCCGATCGGGATGGGTGTACCAAGATTCGAGCTCACTGTGGATCCGTCCCGACCGGGATGAGGACGTCCCGACCGGGACGAGTGAGGTAACCCGATCGGGACCAACTATCCCGACCGGGATGGTCCTCTACTCTCCCTTTGTGTTTCTTCTTCGACAATTGACTCCACCCAACCATTTTATGCCCCCTCCCAACCTCCCTAGCTACCCTAGCCTTATCATATGCCCCATGTACTTCATTGTCATGCCCTCACTCCATTTCCTATCCACTTTACACCGACTCTCACATCAAATCCCACCCTCTACCATTACTACCTCTACCGTGAGTTCTTCTTGAGTGTGAAGCGAGATGGCAAACGAGAAGATAAGCGACGAGCCTCTAATGATCATCGAGACGATGGAGCAAGTGAGTTACTAACCGCTCGATTTGGGTAACTATCCTTACTTTTCCGTCTTTTTATCGCTTGTTTTTCATTGTTTGCCCCTTTCCCTTGAGTCATGGTATCTTAGTGGCCTTCGAGGCCGTAGTTTGGTTGCTCCCGACTTCCGACGACGTGATTACGTCGAGAGTCAATCGATTAGTCCAATTTTACAAGATTTTCACCCCTTTTTAGGAAATTAGTCGGATTTGGACGGAATCCGGGCTAGGTGACTTGATTACACCTAGCCCTCCCCTCCCATTTCCTTTTATTTCTTTCTTTTTATTTTTCTTCCCCCCCCCCCCTCCCTCCATATCTTTTTCTCGTCTCGGCCCATGGTGACTTGACTACACCCCGGCCGGACACCTTCTACCTTTTCTTCACTTTATTTTTGATTTTTAGCTTTATTTTCATAGTTTCTTTTCTTTTTCTTTTGTATCTCCGCACACTATGATTGAGCATATGAGGACATTGCTCGGTTTAAGTGTGGGGGAGTGATATTCTAGTATAGTTTAGCTTATTTTCTTAGTTTTTTCGAAAAATCTTTAAAAACCATAAAAATTCGAAATTTTTTCACAAAAATCAAAAAAAGATTTTCTTTTGTATCTTTTCCTTTTATGTCCTTGTGTCGTATTTTTGTTTTGTTGTGTGTGTTTTCCCCCCTTTTCCTTATAGGTTGCTTAAACCACCGATGGCTTTGGAAAGCTTTCAAGATGTCCGGTAACAACTTCTATCCCTTTTTCCTTCTTTGTCTCTTGCGGAATTTGGAGGAGATTGTGATGAGGTGTGCTCGGGAGGAGCTTTGTAAAGTTTGATGTTGGTTGGTTGCTCATTTGGAAGCTAGGGGTGGTGTTTATGTTGTGTATGTGTTCGTTTTGTTTTGTTCTTGTTTTGTTGCTCTTGTTTCTTTTTCTTTCGTTCGTTTTCGTCTTGTCTTTGTTTTGTGTTGTGTTGTGTGTCTTGTGCGTAAACCATTTACGAAAACCTGGTTTAGAGGCTAGAGTGCGAGTGTTTACTTTCCCTTTCTAGTAGTGTAAATCGAGTCTTGGACTTTAACCTAGTAGAATGACCCTAAATCAATGATTTCGTTGGTCCTTTACCTTGAGTCCACCTAGCTTACTAGGAATTTACTGCGGGATTTGCACCTTTGACCATTATGACCACCCACGGTGTGAAAAGGCCTTGGTTACCGAGTCCCGTCCCTTAGGTGACCGTATTTAGGATCGTCTGATTAGTCCAAGTTCTCCCCTTTTTGTGAGGATGAAAGGAAGACGTCGTCCCGACATACCCATTACCCTACCTCCTACACATATCCACACAATAAAATGCAATTTGTTTAGTTCTCTCTTTCTCATCACCCAAAGAATTGCCAAGAAAGCCAAATCAAGCCAAAAGGGCAAAGAAAAGAAAACGAAAGAAAAAAATGAAAGAAAAAAAAGAAATGAAGAAAAAGAAAAGGCACAAAAGCCAAAAAGAAAATAGAAAAGAAGAAAAAGAAATGGCATGGCAACAAACAAATCAAAACGTCGAAAAGAAAGAAAATGCCAAAAGAAAACCCGTCTCACAAAAAGAAATCCCCACAAAAATAAGCCTTTTTCCGACTTTTGCCGTGAAGAGCCTACCAAAGGACCGAGTCCCTAGGAAGGATGATAGCGGCATTAGTCGGTCTTCCCTCATTTTGCATGTTTTCCACCTTTTTACTTGGACTAGTTAGGCGGTTTTGGACACGGGACGACCCTCTTGGCTCACGCTAAAGGGGACGGGGTCTCACTTACCTACAGTGTCGACTAACACCGTGGTTCCTCACTTTTCCACTCCGCCGATCGTCCCGTAGTACGTTTTTAGAAAGTTAGGAGGACCTAGGTAAGTTACCAACGTTTTTGTTGCTTTTTCGTCATACTATTAGGGTTTAGTCCACCTTGGTTTGTATTGCTAGCTTGGGAACGTTGTCATTTACCTCGAGTCCTAAACCGGAGTTTCATTCACCGCTTTTAGAGGGAAGCGGTATTTCTTTTGTTTTGGGTGCAACCATCTAGGTGTTTGTTTGTGTGTTTGTTTGTTTGTGTGCTTTGTGTCCGGTTGCATCCACAGTTTTGTCGCAAGACCCCACTTGCCTTGCGGAGTGCACATTTCCTCTAAGTGTACTCGCGTGAGTTGAAAGGGCGTTGGGTGCGCTAATACCCATTCGGCTAGTGTAGTAGTTAGTATGTGCTTACTCGAGGGCGAGTAAGGATTAAGTGTGGGGGAGTTGATAAGTGTAGTTTGTAGTGCCTATTTGTTGTGTTTTGGTCCCATTTTCCTTGTGGAATCGCTCCTTTGGAGCGATTCATGGGCTTCTTATGCTTCCTTTAGTTCGTTTCAGGTTCCCGAGGCCGATTTGGAAGAGTTGGAGCGATTCCGACTCGATACATACACATTTTGGAGCCAACGGAGTAAAGGAACGATCACTCGAGGCCTTGGAGTCGACCCCGAGACCTTGGGACCCAATCCCGAGCCTCCGAGACCCGATCCCGAGTCCCGAGAATCGACGAGAAGCCCATGAGAGGCAAGGAAGGACCAAAGAGCTCTTAAGGGAGGCCTACAAGACCCATCCTGTTCGGGATGGCCTCATCCCGTTCGGGATGGGGTGCACGTTGAAGGGTGCCACTGTGAGCCCATCCCGGTCGGGACCAACCCGTCCCGATCGGGATGATAGAGCCGTCCCGGTCGGGATGGTCCGTCCCGGTCGGGACGAAGAGCTGGCAGTCGCGCATCTTTTCTTTCTTCTCCTTCATTCTTGTACCCATATATATACTACCTTCTTGTAATATTAAGACATCTTATCTTACCCTAGACTAGTTTAAGCCTCCATTAACATTCAAAACCCTAGATTATGGCTACTCTCATTAGTTTAATCATCTACTTAATCCTTAGTTAATTATTGTAATTAGTTCTTGGATTAAGGGATTCTTGAAGATTGTTCCAAGCTTGACAACCTTGGGATTGTATTTGGGTTTCTCATTAATGCAAGTTTTCATCTTTTTCATCATATTATTGTTGGTATAATCTTCTCTACTCTAATCCTTGTTTATTTAATCTAGTTTCAATCATTTTACATTGTTATTGTTCTTGTTCTCATTGTTCATAATGAATATTTAGATGTTTGTTCTAGTTCCTTTTGTGAATGTTAGTTTGTTCATGATAATGAGTGAGTAGTTTTTTTGTGGGGTTAGTAGGGGGATTAGGGGTAGATTATGGATGATTAGGGTTGATTAAGGGGAAAAGGTTACATCTTTGTTGTTAGTCACATTGTGGGCACTCTATGTGTTTGTTGATATGCTTGTGTGAGTTGTAGTGGCCATGCTTCCCATACTTGTGTTCATCTTCTCATTGATTGCTTACTTTGGGGAAATGTTGAGAATAGTTTAGTCGCGAGAGCGCGGACTAGGGTCTAAGTTGCGAGAGCCCGGACCCACCTTGACATCGGTCTAAGTTGCGAGAGCCCGGACCGACTCTAGTAACTAGGAGACACCTATACCCTTGATCACCCCAATTACCCTTCTACTCCTATGAACCCGACCTACCCCACTTTCCTTCCATATTTGAGTTCACCTCTTAGTTAGTCCTTATTTCCGTTAGTTTCATTGTTTAGTTAGTCTCTAGTGTTAGTTTAGTTCTTACTCCTCCTCCTTCATAGTTTTCCATTCATCGCTTCTTTGTGTTTGTTTGGTAATCTAGTCTCGTTGTAGGTAGACCTAGTCTAAGCCTTGATATACCGTCCTCGTGGATACGATCCCGACTTACCCTAGCTACCCACTAGGTTAGTCGGTAGTTTATTGATCGGCTAGGGACGTGACAAATTCCTACCATCAGGTTCCCATAAGAGAGAGTAGAGAGAGAGAAAGAGGGAGGAAATGGGTGGACGACACGTGGGAGCGACTTGTCCACTCATTTCCTCTTACCTTAGGCATGAACATGAGGGCCCTGATCTTCTGTCCTGAGCTCGTCAGGGGAAAGTCCTCTGACGCCTGGTTGGCAGGGGAGGATTCTCTCCTCTTCGGCCGTAGTGGCCGTAGCCTAGCCCTGACGGGCAGGGGGTTGGGCTTCGCACCCAAAGCTTGACACAGCTCTCCAGGGGCGCTCCCTGGAATTACTAAGGAAAGCCTTGCTAATTGGCCTGCGCAGCAAGCCTTTCGCGATCTGGGTCGGGTTATCCCAGGACCCGCACGGCGGGCAACGCATAGCCGCCAGTCGACCCCCATCAGAATCTAAAGAGGGTAAAATTTACTTACGATATGTTAAATTCATGTTAATTGTACTTTTGTGTGTCCTTTATGTTTTTATACTTATAACTCCATTTTATATTATTTGTTCATCGTGTTAGATTTTTACTTACTTATAGTCGTTTCTTATAAAGATCCGTAGTGATCCGGATTTTTATTATACTCTGATACTGTATAATTAAATGCCTTAGATAATTTTCCGCATTATCTATTAATTATTTCATTAAAAATTCGGGTTATTACACAAAAGTTCAACTCAAGTGCAAAAATTGGATTTGGGCTTTGTTTTAGTGACCCATTAAGCAACTTATTATGTATAGTTTAACCTAATTTGACACTAGAAGGATGATAATTTATCAATCATCTTGTGCCTCATTAGAATAGATCTCATCTTATAAACTTAATTAAGAAATTTTAGATCAAAGTAGAGATTTTGAAGAGTTTTTCGAGGATTGGTGACAAATTCTTGGGTTCCTTCTTCAAGATTATTATTTTATACGCAATCTTCATCTTCATCCTTGTGTTTTTTTTTTCCACTGTTGGTATATTTTCTCTTTCCCTTCCTTATTCTATAGATAGTTTTCCCTCTAGTTTACTCTATAGTTCATCATTTCTTTTGATTTTTCTTGTGTTGTTCTCGTCTTGATTACTAGATTTAATCCTTGGTTTTACTTTCTTCATTTTGTGTTAGAATGAATCTCCTTTATTCTTGTCATTATAGTTTTAGCTTAATCTCCATGGTTATTGTTTTTATTGTCTTCACCATGATTTGTGAGTAGTTTCCTTGTTAGAGGGTTAGGAGAGGAAGAATTTGGATGTTTGAATTGAGGGGTTGTGGAAATCATTGTCATTGAATTGCTTTGTCTAGCTTGGAATTGTTCTGTTTGTGTTGACTATGTTAGGACGACCTAGTTGACCCATACTCACTCGAGTCAATATGAGGAAACCTGGGGTTTGGGTTAGAGACTAAGCTCTCTCGTCAAGAAAGCGGGCTAGAGTAAGCTTGAATTGAGAAACCGAAAGGTGACTCATTCCTTATCAATTGTGCATTGTTTTCTAGACTCCCCGACTCTTGTATCAGCATTTTGATTCCCCGACTCCCCCTAACGCTTTTCTCTTACTGATTAATTCTTGTCATCTTAGACTCGTTTTAGTTTAATTTCCAATCAAAACCCCCTAAAAGAACTCATCCATTAGTAATTTGCAATTCGATTAACTTCTTTTCTTTCGTCCTCGTGGATTGATCTCGACTTGCCACTATCGCATTATTTGCATTGTGTTTGTTGAGTCTTATAAATTATTGTTTGCATGAGCGTTCGCGACACTCCCCATCAACGGCGCCAAATTGTTTGGTATCAAACAATCGGATCTAAAACGTGTCTAGATCTAGAAGCTATCGGGCTTGGATCTTGGCTTTATCCAAGCGTTCACTTCCTTCCCTCCTTAACTGGTGGACTTCCCTGGAGAAGCGGAGCGACCTTGCCTACACAAGCAGCAAACAAAGCCTCGGTGGTATCCGAGGGAACCCTCTCTGATGCGTAAGTCAGTCCTTTGTGCGCTTAAGAAACCTTAATCGTGAGGAGTAGGGTGGCGTTTTTCTAGAGAGAGATTGAGTGAGTGAAAATTCATTACCCCTTATGAGAGAACATTAAGGGATATTTATAGGTTCCCTACGAGAGAGATAGAGAGAGAGGACTTGACAAGGACGTATCCCTTATCTTAGGCGATGGTTTGAGAGCCGACCCCGGAGCGTACCTTCGAGGTTGGAATGACCGAGGATCTCTGGACGTCCCTGGCTAGGACAGGCGAGGGGTCGGCTAGGCCGGCGGCGGGTCGGCCCTCGATGCAGTGCCGAGAGTCGTAGAGTTCTCTATCGATGGGTTTCTGAGGGTCGGTCAGAAGAGTCCGCCCAGAGACTCTGTCATCTGGCTTGAGGGCTCTGCGACCCTCTCTTGTGGTGGAGTTGATTCGGGTCTGGGGTCGGTGGATAATCTGGTTGGGTTACCGGCCCCATCACCCCTTTCACCACTTTGAAGAAATGTGGTAAAAGTAAGGGTATTATTGGTAAATCAAATGATGTTATGGGTCCACCAAACATAAGTAAGGAAAAAAGTGGTGGCATTTTTTGTAAATAGAGGAAGAATATGAGGATGATAAGGTAAAATACTAAAAAAATTTGCCAAAAGGAAAATGTAAATAATTGATTGGATTGTCCAATTATAATAAGTGTGAAGAATTGAATGAATGTGAGGGAGTAGTTTGCCAGGCAAACAAATAAAACTAAGAACCATGTTTCCCACTTAAGCTTAACTATACAAACTGATGCAATGTGAGATATTTGTGTGTCATTCTGAGACTAACGTCACTTCGTATAGCATGAAAGCACTGATCCACCGTTCTTGCCTTTCCTGCAAAGATCCGATAGTTTCTGTCATGCAAAGTACTACTCCCTCTCATCCATTCAATTTTTGACATAAGTTTTTTCAGCACTTTTAAGAAAAGTGATAAAAGTAAGGGTGCTATTTGTAAATCAAATGATTTTATGGGTCCACTAAACTTAAAGTATAAAAAGTAGCGACATTTTGTGTAAATAGATGTAGGATATAAGGATTATATGGTAAAGTCTTTTACTAAAAGAGGAATGTAAAGAATTGGTTAGATTGTCCATTTATACTAAGTGTACAAAATAGAATGGATGAGAAGGAGTTGTTGTTATTGTTGTTAATTCCTATAATTATTACAATTATTATTTTTATTTTATTTGTTTTATTTTTTATTATAAGGAGAATTTTACTGATGGATCAAAAAACAGTTTACAAAAAATTGATGGGTAGTCGAGATACAAAAACAGTTTAAAAATTCGATATTTTATTATTATTATTATTATTATTGTTATTGTTATTGTTGTTGTTGTTGTTGTTGTTGTTGTTGTTGTTGTTGCTGCTGCTGCTGTTGTTGTTGTTGTTGCTGTTGTTGTTGTTGTTGTTGTTGTTGTTGTTGTTGTTGCTGCTGCTGCTAATAGTACTAATATTATTAGTATTATTAATTGGTTTTATAATTTTTTTATTTTTCATTTTTTAAAGGGAAAAGTCGCATGGTACTCTCGAACTATGTCACATTACACATGGTACCCCTGTTTTTAAGTTTATTCACATGGTAACCTTGAGTTTTATAGTTTAGTTCCCGATTTGACCTTACCCAAATTTCTGTCATGACGCCGTTAAATTATGACCAAAATTAATTATAGTTTTTCCCATGGTATCCTTAAGTTTTCATAGTTGTTCTCATGGTACCCTTAAGTTTTTCATAGTTGTTCCTATGGTACCCTGAAAGGAAAGCAACGACTCATTGAAGCAAAGCAACGACTAGTTTACTGAACTAGTCGTTACACAAGTGCTTAAAAATTCACTTCCCTTTCTATTTTGGCAGAAAAAGAACAAACAATCCACATTTACTCACTCAATCTTTTCACCTCTTTCTTCACTTATACAAAAAAATGGAAAAGATTGATGTTTCCGGATGATCGAGCTTCAAGGTTATGGTGATGAAGTTTTTCCATTTTTTTGTACAAATGAAGAAGGAGGTGAAAAGGTTGAGTGAGTAAGTGTGGATTGTTTAATCTTCTTCTGCCAAAATAGAAAGGGGACTGAATATAAGCACTTGTGTAACAGCTAGTTCAATAAACTAATCATTGATTTGCTTCAATGAGTCGTTACTTTTCTTGCAGGGGTACAATGAGAACAATTATGAATTTTCTTGCAGGGGTACAATGAGAACAATTATGAAAACCTATGGGTATTATGGGAACAACTATGAAAACTTAAGAGTACCATGAGAACACATATCTTTTTAAAGAAAAGTAGTTGTTAATTTTAGTCATAATTTAACGGCGTCATGACAGAAATTTAGGTAAGAGCAAATCGGGAACTAAACTATAAAACTCAAGGTTACTACGTGAACAAACTTAAAAGTAGGGGTATCATGTGTAATGTGACATAGTTCGAGGGTACCATGGAAAATTTCCGTTTTTTAAAATGATACCCGACGATAGAGAGGTAGAGTTCTTATTAGTTCTCTCTGTTTTTTCTGAGGTAGAGATAGAGAGGTAGGGTGAAGAGTCGTAAAGTTCTCTCTCCAGTAGTTATTAGTTTCAACTTCTATCAGTTCAACCCAGTTTCTATCAGATCAGTTCAGTGCTCAGTTATTATCAGACCAGTTCAGTGCTCAGTTATTATCAGACCAGCATAGCTCCTATCAATCCAGTTTACCTCAACCCTATCTCAGCCGAAAATAACATGGCCTAACTGATTAGGAAGTACTCCGTACAAGTCAAACTAGGATTTTCGATTCGGTTGCTCCATTGGATAGGGATGGGGTTGATTTGGCTGGGTGAAGTGTTGGCGCAAGGCCGAACCAAGCGAATGTCTATACTTTGTAAAGATAGGACGTTTGATATAGTCGTAGAAAGTAGTGCACAGCCTCCTCATTTTGCATTTGCCAACCTGGTTAATTCCACTCCTCTCTCTCGCTCTCTCTCTAGTCTCTATCTTCCTCCCGGTGGGTGTGTGTGTCTGTGCATGCCCTGCTTCTTCACCTTCACCTCTCTCTCCTCCACCCATAAACCACCGCTGGAGAGAGAATTTGAGGGTGAAGCTCATTTACATCTCCCACCTTAACTCCTCTATCCTCCCCCATTCTTCCTTCCTTTCTGTTTTACCAAATTAACCCCTTATTATTTATTTTCAAATTAATAAAATAAAATAAAATAAAAATAAGAGAGAGATCCTATTGTAGAAGGTAGTGTCGCTATTTGTCGTCGCGTCGCGGTTGCGATTCCATGGATCATCTGTCTCCGATTCTCCGGGCATTGTGAGGGGGATCGATACTAGACCCAAAAAAAATAAAAGAAGAAGAAGCCAGTGGAATGAGGAAGAATGTGGAGATTGAGGGAATATGAGATATTATTGAGAATGAGGGTGTAATTATTGGCCTCCCCTCCCCCCAATTGGATTGGATTGGATTCGATTGTGGCAGGCAGGCAAACAAAGAAACAAACCCTAATTCCCAAAATTGTATTCAGAGAAAATGCCGTGGTTTGTCCGATTTTCCGGCATATTTTCCGCGGCAATGCTAACAATAATCCTATCTCCGTCCCTGCAATCGTTCCCACCGGCGGAAGCAATCAGATCGTCGTCCACGTCGAATCCCCAGCAGCCCACCTCAATCCACAGGCTGTCCTTCCGCGCGGCGCCGGTGTTCCGCAACGCGGGGGGATGCGGGGCCGCCACGTCATCCTCGTGCGACCCCTCTCTAGTCCACGTGGCCATCACCCTGGACGTGGACTACCTGCGGGGGTCCATCGCGGCGGTGAACTCGATCCTCCGCCACTCGCGGTGCCCGGAGAGCATCTTCTTCCACTTCCTGGCGACCAGCGCCCATCTGGAGTCGATCGTCCTGTCGGTGTACCCGAATCTGCGCTTCAAGTCCTACTACTTCAACCCCAACATCGTCCGGCCCCTCATCTCGACCTCCATCCGGCAGGCCCTGGAGCAGCCCCTCAACTACGCCCGCAACTACCTGGCCGACATCCTCGACCCCTGCGTCCGCCGCGTCATCTACCTGGACTCCGACCTCGTCCTGGTCGACGACATCGCCGCCCTCTGGAACACCTCCCTCGGCTCCCACACCATCGGCGCCCCCGAGTACTGCCACGCCAACTTCACCAGCTACTTCACCCCCAACTTCTGGTCCGACCCCCGGTTCCTGGGCGCCTTCGCCGGCCGGGCCCCCTGCTACTTCAACACCGGCGTCATGGTCATGGATCTGCTCAAGTGGCGGGCCAACGGCTACACCCGCAGGATCGAGAGGTGGATGGATATACAGAGGCTGGAGAGGATATACGAGCTGGGGTCGCTGCCGCCCTTTCTGCTGGTTTTTGCCGGGAACGTGGCGCCCATACACCACAGGTGGAACCAGCACGGGTTGGGTGGGGATAATGTGCGTGGGAGTTGCAGGGATTTGCACCCGGGTCCCGTCTCATTACTCCATTGGAGTGGTTCCGGTAAGCCCTGGGCTCGTCTTGACGCCATGAGGCCTTGTCCCTTGGACTCCCTTTGGGCTCCTTACGACTTGCACGTTCGCCGGTAACCCAACCCAACCCAACCCAACCCCTTTTCATTTTCCTTTAATTTTTCATTTTTTTATTTTTGAAAAAAATGTCCAGCGTAATTTCATCATAATCTTGTTATTTACAGTAGTTGTTTGTTAGTCAGAAAGTAAGTTGTCCATGTTTCTTCCTTCTTCTTCTTCTGGGGCTGGCTCACACAAAGTTAATTGGAGGGGTTGATATGATGAACATTTGTGGCAAAGTTAAATCTGGGGTTTTCACAGTTCATACGTACCGTTGCCATTGTTAGAGCTTGATTTACTGCTTGAGATTGAAGAAATAAAAAGAAACAAATGAGTAGATGAAAAAGATTATATTAGCTCTCTTCTTCTTGCTCTGCTTCCTATATTGAATACTACTGATCATACTCCATTAAAGGTAGGTATCTTTTTCCTGGCACTTTTGTTGTTCCCAATGTATCCAACCCTTTCTTTCGAATCTCCAGCTGTTCCAACTTCTTCAAACGTCTAGTCTTATGCTCCATCTGTGGGTCCAACTATCTTTACTCACAAATAAAAGCAACCCCATTGCACAAACTCAAAACAGTTAGTCCTCCATTCTATAGTTATAAATTTTTTTTGTTTGTGACGGAGATATTCGTCAATGTGTTATAACGGATTAAATAGTAACTACGGAATATTTGTGTTGAAAAGACAACAAATTGTTTTTGTTTTCTATGTAAGCATGTCGTTACCCATTATAAGAAAGTGATGGATAATTTCGTAACAATGGAGGCTAGTGATGAGAATCGAATCCTCAACTACTCGGTTGGAGTAAGGAAAATCTTACATTATTTCTAGGGAATGAGTCTTTTTGACTCATTCTATCAAAGTTGTTGGTAAATACTTGACCCTTTTACGATATTATGACGGACCGTCTCAGACAAGAATTTGTGAACTCAAAATAAAGTTCTTAGGTGTTTTCTTATACTAATATAAAATGAAAGATAATGATGGAAAAAATACGGAAAACATGTTAAAATCATACTCCGTAGTACTTTAGATTTGACTAGAGGTAGTAGTCCATTTAAAATTTCACAAAACTATGGAGAGATATCTCTTAATATTAAGTTATTGGAAAAGTGTGTTATTCATAACTATTTTATTACAGTATTAGATATATCTTAAGATAATAATTTTGGTTTGTACTTGATTTTGTATTTTATAATAAGCGTATCCATTTTTATTTTTATTGTAAATTGATTGTAATCATTGTATGTCTACTCGTTATAATCTGAAATTCATTTTAATCCACAATGAACCATATTATTGGCACCGTCTTCTGATAATATACTTTGATGACCGACTGCCTGCTTAACAAGACCTCAAAGGAAAATGTCCCAGATTTCAGTGCTGAAATAACCTAAGTACTCTAAATTTAGGGTAGTAGGGTACTAATCAACACTGTGCAGCTCTCCAGGAAAGCAAACTTATTGCAAGGTAAAGTATTAAATTTTTCAGATTTGGAAGATTGATTACGCAATCATAAGGGAACTTCTGTAGAGGACAAAAAGTCCAGCCAAATTCGATCAACACTAGCGACCGCGTTCGGAGAATAACACTTGGTAATGTATATATAATTCACCTACGAACAGTAGTATTACAACAACGTTACCTGAAATGCAGAGTTGGGGTGGTGCCGTGGTGGTGTGGTTGTGGTCGACGGGCTTGGCGGAGCTGTTGAGGTGGAGGTTATAGGTGAAGAGGAAGGATGAGTTAAATAAAACTTAGGTCCAACTTTGCCTTTTACCTGATTTTACGGGGTAAAAAAACCCAAGCATAATATGAAGAGGAGGAGGAGGGAGATAAGGTTTATTGTAAGTTAAAATGAATTTTGCATTATTATTGTAATAAGAAGGTTAATAATTTGGAGTATTAGATTATGTTGGGAGAGAAATAATATTACATTTTTTAATTTTTTTTTTTGCCAACGAAGAAAGAACATTGCATTACATGCTGTTTGGGTACTCGGAACTCATATTCATCCTTTATTGAACATAAACTACTAATATAATAACGATGAAATAAAGGCGTTGGGTGAGAGTACTAATATAATAACGATGATGAGCGTCATCATCCACTTTATCAACACAGCCAACTCCTAGGTACCATCCACACCTATGAGTTATACAATGACAGAATCATGATACACATACGCACTTACGTAGAAGGCGTAGAAAGAAACGGGTGAGAAAAAAGCAACAAGACTTGCCTCTAGTGGAGAAAGAACTCCTACATCCACTACAAAAAAAAGCAACCCCAGGCGTCCATTCAGTGGCCTCCGTCAGTGGAAGCTATACGGGGACGGGCGTCCACAAGCAGACGCCAGAAAGTGGAAGCCACGATCGGTTGCCCATTTTTAAGCCGGACGTCTACTGTTGGTCGTCAAAAAATCGTGCGTCCGACAGTAAACGCCAGAGGTGGCGTCTGACTGTGCTCGCCAGGTGACCCTGGATGGCGTCCACTGTCAGACGCCATATTCTGTAGGTTGGCGTCCGACTGTGCTCGCCAGGTGACCCTGGATGGCGTCCACTGTCAGACGCCATATTCTGTAGGTTGGCGTCCGACTGTGGACGCCATCCATGGTCACCTAGCGAGCACAGTCGGACGCCATATCCCCTGAATAGCTGACATTTTTGGCTTCCTCTGGCGTCTGGCATGACGTCCATTATTGGACACCATATATGCTGTTGCATGGCCGTAAACATGGGTTCGATGTCTAGCCAAAACTTGTAAAATAAACCACATCCACAACTCTCAACCAACCACAACTGTCGACCATCCACAATACCTCAACCTCATTCACTCTCAATCAACCAAAACACTTCATCTCTTTTTTGAGTGAAAAGTGGGTTATATTAAATCAATTTCCGCCAATGCTAAAACCGCATCCGGAACAGAATCAAAATACAATAGTTCCTCCCCACTTCTCGAACACAAACGGGCCACATTGTGTGCAACCGTATTACCGTCTCTCCTTACATGGGACCAAAAACAACGAGTAAAAGAAGGTCTAAAAGTAAGTAAATCCTCAACCAGTAAGCCCATCGTATCGCGAGTAACACGTCCCTTCTTGACGGTTTCAATCACCGTACGAGCGTCACTTTCCATGACCACTTGTTCAAGCTGCAGCTGCCTCGCGATATCCATCCCGAATTCAATTGCTTTAGCTTCTGCTACTGTCGGATCCCACCCCGTATGAACTCTACGACAACCTGCCATCAGCACCTGTCCAAGTGAGTCACGTCCCACAATCCCGAGGCCAATATCCCCATTAGCAAACACCGCTGCATCCGAGTTAATTTTGATGAATCCGTCATTTGGTGGAGTCCAATTCGCCCTCGCCTCCTGCCGCCCTCCCGAAGAACCAACCTTCTGAGCCTGCCTATATCTGTCATACTCTTCCACCATATTCACCATACCCACAATAATAGCGGTCGGGATCGGAGGATTTTCGTCGAAAATCTTTAGATTCCGTACATACCACATTGACCATAGCATGGCAAGAAGTCGAGTTCTAGCATCGTCCTGCACCTGCGCCATTAACCAGACAAACCTCCTCGTAAAGAAGAAGAAGGCGCCACATTCATTAAGTCCTTAAATTCACTAAGAGACCAGGTCTCCTTAGCCCAGGGGCACTCAAATATAGCATGAAAGATCGACTCCGCCTCCATCTCACACAAGGTACAGGTCGCATCTATGACACAATGTCGCGAGGCCAGGTTGGTTCGAACACCAATGGTGTTAGAGCATGCTCTCCATAAAAAATGAGATATTTTAGGAATTGTCTTCAACCCCCAAATCAGCTTCCACACTCCGTCAACCTCCGGGTCCTCCGAGCTCAAACGTGGAACCGTGACATTTTTCGCACCGAGCCAGTAGGCCGATTTAACCGAGTACTCCCCATCCTTGCTAGGCCACCAAAAAGGACGGTCCTCCGGCAGGCGTCTACTCAGTGGGATTCGAAGAATCGCCTCCACATTAGTCGGGCTGAAAAGAGTACGGATCAAATGAGTCGGATGAAAAGATTAGGCTTTCTGGGATTGCAAATAGGCTCATCATATAAGTCGGAATCGCCTGAGCCAGAGCTTTGATGACAATCTCCTTACCTGGTCTCGAGAGCAGTCTCTCCTTCCAACCTTGCAATTTTTTCCAAATACGGTCTTTGATACTGGAGAATATCGCTTTCTTTGATTTTCCGATGATAGTTGGCAGACCCAAATATTTCTCATATTTATCAACCTCCTTCACCTCGAACAGCTGTTTAATTGCGTCCCTGTTGCTTACGGTCACTTTCTTACTGAAAACTATCTCCGACTTGGCATAATTAATTTTCTGACCCGATGCTCTCTCGTAACTGCTAATAATATTAGCTAAGGCAAAGCATTCCCTATTATTTGCCCTAGCAAACAGGATACAGTCATCAGCAAAAAATAAATGAGACACTCGGGGAGCCCCTCTGCAAACTCGCGCACCATGGACACGCTTATCAGCCGCCGCCCGTCTGAGCATATGTGAGAACGCATCTGCACACAAAAGAAATAAATACGGAGATATAGGGTCTCCCTGTCGTAACCCATGAGACGGTCTCACCGGCCCCAGCGACTTACCATTGACCCGGAACAAATGCGTGACCGAGGTCACACAATCCGTAATACGACCTCTCCAGCAAGCCGGAAAACCAATCCTCTCCATAACCGCCTCGAGAAAACACCACTCGATTCTATCGTATGCTTTACTCATATCTAATTTGAGCTCCACTGTACCATCCTTACCTTCCCCACATCGTTTCATCGCATGAAACGTCTCGAACGCAATAAGGGCATTATCTGTAATAAGTCGTCCGGGAGTGAACGCACTCTGATTCTCCGATATAATTTCGTCAAGGTACAGTTTTAGCCGATTAGCAAGCATCTTGGACACAATCTTATATATAACATTATACAGGTTTATTGGTCGAAATTCCGACATTTTACGAGGTGACCCACACTTCGGGATAAGCACCACGGCCGTGGAATTGACGTCCTGAAGATTCATCTCACCATCCCACCATTTTTTAACAAACGCACAGACATCCGTACCCACGATATCCCAGTATTTCTGAAAAAATAACGCGCTCATACCGTCCGGACCGGGGGCCTTATTTGGATGCATTTGGAATAGAGCCGTTCAAATTTCCTCATCGGTGACCTGTTTGTCCAGTTCAGTGTTCATCTCCTCCGTGATCACGCTTGAGACAGCAGTAATAGCATCGCTTATAGCATCCGGGTGACTTGTAGCAAATAATTCCGAGAAGTAATCCGTGACTACTCTGTGCATGTCAGGCTCGTTCGTGTGCCAACGACCCGCGCATCATCCTCCAGACCCGAAATCGTGTTTCGTCGCTTTCTTTGTTTGGCTTTGTGGTGGAAGTATGCTGTGTTCTTGTCCCCGTCCCTGATTTCATTGGCTTTAGATCGCGTTCGCCAGAATGTCTCAACTTGACATCGTAACTTGGCAACCTCAAGCGCAACTCTTTGACAATTTAACAACATATCAGACGATGCTGGTTTACGTTGCCAAAAAACGAGCTCTGCTTCTTTCTGTTTTAGGCGCTGATTTACATCCCCGAATCTCTTCTTAGCCCATGATTGGAGTTGTGACGCACATTTCTTCACTTTTTCAATAACTCCTTCTTCAACCCCCGCAACCCACCCTTCACGGACAACCTCCTCACACTGAGGTTCCGAGACCCACATAGGTTCGAAGCGGAAAGAGCGACCGCGACTAGAGTTACCCCCCGTGTAATCTCTCTGATCAGTATAGGAGCATGATCAGAGGCATAAATAGGAAAATTACAAATCTCTATTCTCGGAAAAAGCATCTTCCACTCACTCGAAGCCACAGCGCGATCAAGATGTTCACGGATGTAATTCTCTACGTTACGCCCCCTGTGCCATGTAAACTTGTTACCCGAATAACCCAAGTCCTGAACCCCGCAATCATCTAGAGTATCACGAAACGCACCCATACTCCGTTCATTTCTAGGTCGTCCTCCCTCCTTCTCATCCGGGCTCAAAATTTCATTAAAATCTCCAAACATAATCAACGGAACCGGTGACACCCTATTAATGGAACGTACCATTTCCCAAGTTTTACGTTTATTATTTTGCTCTGGCCAACCGTATATTCCTACCGCCCTCCATTGAGCTACCCCGACATCGTCTCGCACCTCAAGCACAACATGGTTATTGTCGTAAGAAATTATCTCTGCCTTTAAGTCTTTCCACCACAAACCTATCCCTCCTGACCGACCCCTACTATTTACACAAATACCGTCCCTAAATCCACACTTACTCCGTATCTTAGCGAGATCACTCCCGTTCATCATCGTCTCCATTACGAAGACGATGTTTGGGCACTCCCTCCAGCACATCTCGGTGAGGGAGCCAACCGTCAGGGGGTTGCCCAACCCTTGACAGTTACAACTTAAGATTTTCAGTGTTGTTCATGGAGCTGGACTCCGCCAGTCTCCGCTACTTTAACAAATATCTCCATTGCATCAACCACAACACGACTCCGCTTCCCCAAACCACCCTCACCACCGTCCCTCCCGGGACCATCATCATCACCCTCCTTGCGTTTATGCCCCACTATGACTCGATTCACATTTGGCGTCTCATCATTCTCCCTCTCGCAAATGACAGGTCGTTTCACCTTCAAAAATTTGCGTGGTACAAGTTTGCCTTCTCTGTTATTCACTCCACCAGATTGGGGTTCTACTATCCCAAAGACATCCCCCTCTAGCTCACCGACCTCCATCGTAGCTCCAGCCTCCGTCACCACCTCCCTATTATCGCTCGCATCACCCTTCTCGACAACACCCGCCCTTAAACCTTTCCCCCTAGTTTTCAAGGCTATGTCTTGCAGTTTGTCAATAATTCTCCTCATAGCATCCTCCTCCCTCTTCCTTTGCTCAGCCTCAAACACAGTATTTAAATTCTTCCCTTTCATACCTGGCCCCTCTCCAGCCATCTTTGTGGGACGCCATGGAGACGCCCTCAGTTCATCCCCGAACAATAGCTCACCCTCCTCAAAAGGTCCCTCCTCGCAGTCCTTCTCCCCATGACCTAGGATACCACACCCATAGCAAAACAACGGGAGCCGTTCATACTTCACGGGAAAAGCAACTACGGCCCCACCCGGCATACGGACTTCAATAGTGCGTCTTAATGGTTGCCGAACATCATGAGTGAACCGAATACGCACTGCATGGTCAAGCGCGGATATAGTAGAATCATCCACCCCTACAAACCCTCCCAGTTGGCGACACATGCTACGTATATTCTCCTTATTAGTGCGACCTTTAATGGGTAAGTCGTAAATACGAGCCCAAATGGGTACATGAACCAACGGGGTATCAGATAGCTTGCCTTCTAGGAATGGGTCATTGAAGCACCACACAAACCGATCAAAGTGCCAAGGCTGGCCCTCGATAATCTTGGCTTTATCGTCCTCCGACTCGAACCGAAAAATAAAGATACGCTCTTTAATATCTAAAGCATTGGCATGGATCTTACCTTTCGTCAACCAAAGTTTGGTCATGGTGTCGATCGCAGCCTTAGGATTGATGACCTTGTTTGACCATAATTTCCCGAGGAGAACGTACTCTTCTGGCGCACCCTTGGAACTCTCCTCCTCTCTCCAATCAAAGGCTCCACCCTTGTCCTCCTTCTCCTTGCCCTTGTCCCTGCTATGGATCATCATGATCTTGACTGGTAATGTACTATGTGCTCCCTCTTCGATCTCAGTAACCGTCACAAAATACGAAAACCATGAAAAAGTGGAAAAAAACCAAGGAAGAAACCCTAGACTTCTCTCATAGGCAAACCCTAGAGAAGACTACCAAAACACTTCATCTCTCGACACATTTATGCTGAAAAAACATTCATATAAAAAAGTTTTAACATACGGTTTGAAGGTACATAAATCTAAACTAGTTCGAAGATACGTAATCCATAAATCTAGTTACAACAACAACAACAAAAAACAATCAGCTAACTGTGAAGCTAGCTGCAGCACCAGAGTTACTGCTACCATCATTAAATGGGTCTCTGTCGTCTGGAGGGGATGGGGGACGATCTTGGTTGCATCTGTTAAACATGGCCTGAAACATGGCCATCTGTTCCTGCATTTTCTTTATTTGCTCCTGCTGTTCTTTCATTTGCTGCTGCTGCTGTGTCAGCTGTTCCTTCATTTGCTCCTTTTCCGGGTCGGGCTGTTGAGATCCGGCCGGCGTGTACTCCATCTGTGTAGAGGTGTCGAGACGCGGTGGGGGAGGTGTGAAGTACATACCGTGTGCATTTCCTACACCGTACACACTCCCTTTCTTGTACCCCGAGACGACCTTGAAAAAAGTCCGTTTCGGGTTGACTTCGGTAGCATCAAGAGTAGTCTCGAGGTTCGCTTGCTCATTTTTGTAGGCATCCTGCGTACACAACAATGATTTCAATTCAAGTTATTATTAGATGAAATAATTAAAGATAGTTATCTACTACCTAAAGTATAGACAAAGTTGATTTATTTGAAATAGTTAGTACTCACCCATATTGCATGATCTTTCCTCGTGACAAAACTAGTCCCTTCATCATCGCTCTTCGTGTGCATGTCCGGGAATAGCTCGGGTGCGGTTGGCATCCTCCCGAGTTCAGCTTCTAGCAATTAAATGAGTATGAACGTTAGGCGAATATATATTATGCGAACATAGTTTATGATTATTTAAGTAATAGTACGATATTAATAGAAATCATACCCTCTTGGCACGACGGAACGAAGACTGAGAACCCCGATGATGTGTCGGGCTTGCCTTCCCCTCAAGTTCACAGTTCTTCATTTTGTTTCTCTGTGCCCTCTCCGACCTGATCTTGAATTCCGTGCTGTCATGGTACGTAACCCACCTCTCCAACGCTTCCCCTGAAATATGACGATACTAATATATTAGTATATACAGTAAAAGATTGAAGTTAGATTGTTTGTTAAAATTGAGTACTATAAAAAACTACACCTTTAAGGTCTTTGAGCGCAGTCCCCGACGTGTGGCATTTTTTCATTACGCAAGCGAAACGTCGTGTGCAGGTCTCGTTATATCGATCCCACACCCTTCCTTCTAACTCCTTATCCCAAGCGAAATTCAACTACACAATCAAGGCGGATTATTAATTAGTAGCGAAAATATTTACAAAGTCTACATTATAAAATAAAAACTCGGTAACAAAAACAATCCACGTACCTGGAAGTTGTTGAACCACCACTGCCGTACGTCCAACGGCACCTGAGACCAGCAAGCATACCCCTGCCCTTTGTCGACCATGTAGCTGGTAATACAGCCTGCGGTGACCTCCTGTGGACGTCCGTCCGCACCGCTCGGTGCCCCGCGCGCGCTCGCGCGGGACCGGTCCGGTTTTCAACGTGTGGCCGCGGCCACCCACATGGCCCCCTCCCTGCCGGGGGCCGGTCCGATCTCGCGTACGAGGCGAAGTGTCGAACCTCGATTTGGATGACGTTCCGGACTTTTACTAGACAGGTGTGGGCACCCGTGTTTCCGTTTGAGAATTGATCGAGTCGTGGTTGTAAATGTTTAAAGGCCGTTTGATAAGTGTGGTTTGTAGTGCCTATTTTGTAGTGTTTTGGTCCCATTTTCCTTGTAGAATCGCTCCTTGGGAGCGGTTTGGGGGCTTCTTATGCATCCTTCAGTTCGTTTCAGGTTCCCGAGACCGAATTGGAAGAGTTGGAGCGATTCCGACTCGATACATACACATTTTGGAGCCAATGGAGTAAAGGAACGATCACTCGATGCCTTGGAGTCGATCCCGAGACCTTGGGACCCAATCCCGAGCCTCCGAGACCCGATCCCGAGTCCCGAGAATCGGTGAGAAGCCCATGAGAACCAAGGAGGGACCAAAAAGATCATAATGGAGGCCTACAAGGCTCATCCCGTTCGGGATGAGGTGCACAAACAAGGAGGCTACTGACCAGGGCCCATCCCGATCGGGAGCATGGCTTCCCGACCGGGACCGACCCCGTCCCGACCGGGACCATCCCATCTCGGCCGGGACGGCCTAGCTGTAACCCGCGCCTTGTTTTCTTTCTTCTCCCTTCCATTTGTAACCCTATATATACCCCCCTCTTGTATTAAGACACCATCTGATGTTATATCCTTAAAACCCTAGACTACTTTAGGTTAGATTAGATTAGATTAGTGTAGATTAGTCGGTAATTAGTAGTTAATCTTAGTTTAAGCTTGTAATATTGGATCTCTTGAAGAATCCATCCAAGATTGAAAACCTTGGTGGATGAATTTGGGTTATCTTCTATGCAAGTGTTCTCCTTTTCATTCTCTTGTTAGTTTGGTATAATCTTCTCATCCTTTTACTCTTAATCTTTGTTCATTCATCCAAGTTTACATCTTTAGTTCTTGTTTATTGTTTTCACTAGTTTGTTTGTGTAAGTTTGGTTGTTTGAGTTTGTTTACCTTGTTTTTGTTAGTATTTCCTTTAGATATGTTAGAGTAGTGTTCTTGCTAGGGTTAGTAAGGTGATTAGGGTGTTAATTGAATGATTAAGGGTTTGTTGGAGATGTTGGTGGAAGATTTGGGTTTCCTCTTGGTTTGGTGCACATCACATGTTTGTTGAAATGCTTGATTGACTAGTAGATGCATATACTTGTTTTTCTTGCTTTTCTCTTGTGGGTGATAGTTTGTTTGTGGGTTCGGTTCCCTCACTAAGTTGCGAGAGCCCGGTGAGGACGACCCCTAGGTCGGTCTAAGTAGCGAGAGCCCGGATTCGACCTAGGCCACCATAGCGCGCTAGAACCCCGTTTGTCATGTGTGTCGCCGAGATGGGTTTTAGGTGAAACCTCTAGGTCGGTCTAAGTTGCGAGAGCCCGGACTATACCTAGATTACCCTACTACCTCCTTCGCTCTAGTTCTCCCTTGACCATTCCGTTACCCCTTTGACCCCGACCTAATCCTAGCCCGTTTTCCTAGTTTGTTCTCCTTAGCCATAGTCATAGTCTAGTCTTCTTCCCTCTCTACCATTCTTAGCTTAGTCCGTTGACTTAGTCTAGTATTTGGGCCGACCTAGTCTAGACTTTACATTACCGTCCCCGTGGATTCGACCCGACTTGCCCTATCTACCGTAGGAATAGCCGGTTATTATATTGACGGTTGGGATTCCGCGACAAATCCTACCCATCAATTTGGCGCCGTTGCCGGGGACGGTGCTAGTTTGGACTTTGTTTTCCTATTTGCTTGGCATTGTCTTTGTGTTGTTTTTTTTTGTTTTCCTTTTGTTACTTTGCTTCTTGTGTGTGTGAAGTTTATTTCTCTCTTGTCTAGTGCCCAAAAAGCACTAGACTTCTCACGTTTGTTCTTAGTCTACAGTTTGTGCTTAGAGGTGGTGATTATCTTCTTCTCGCAACTCTAAGCCGCTTAAACGGACGGTTGCTAGAATGAGTGGTTTCCAACCGGGTATGTGATGGTTAGGGATTCGTCACGTCCCAACCGTCAATAATATAACCGGCTAATCCTAGTGGGTAGCTAGGGTAAGTCGGGTCGAATCCACGGGGACGGTAGAGTAAGGTCTAGACTAGGTCCACTAAAACTAGGCTGAGTCACACACACAAACACAAAGAAAGCTATAAAAGAAAACAATTGAGGAGGAGGAGGAGTAAGAACTAGACTAATGAGCGAACTAATGAATAAACTAGAAGATCGATGTCTAACTAAGGAAGATTAACACAAATATGGACGGAAGTGGGGTAGGTCGGGTTCATAGAGGTAGAAGGGTAATTGGGGTGATCAAGGGTAAAGGTGTCTCTTAATCGCTAGAGTCGGTCCGGGCTCTCGCAACTTAGACCGATGTCAAGGTGAGTCCGGACTCTCGCAACTTAGACTCTAGTCGGCACTCTCGTGACTATGACTAATCTCAACATTTCCACAAAATAAGCAATCAATGAGAAGATGAACACAAGCATGGGAAGCATGGCCACTACAACTCATACAAGCATATCAACAAACACATGGAGTGCCTACAATGTGACTAACAACAAAGATACAACCTTTTCCCCTTAATCAACCCTAATCATCCATAATCTACCCCTAATCCCCCTATTAACCCCACAAAGAAACTACTCACTCATAATCAGAGAGAAACTAGCAATTATAAGAGAAAACAAACTCACAAACCCAACATCCATTATGAACAATGAGAACAATAACAATAACAATATAAAAAGATTGAAACTAGATTAAATAAACTAAGAACAAGAGTAAAGATGATTATACCAATACTAGATGAGGAAAAGATGAGAACTTGTATAAATAAGACACCCAAATAGAACTCCAAGGTTGTCAAACTTGGAGTAATCTTCAAGAATCTTCTTAATACAAGATTAATTACAATGATTAACTAGGGATTAAGGAAAGATTAGAACTAATGAATGAGAGTAAATCTAGGGTTTAGAGGCTTAAACTAAGGTAGGTTTACATAAGATCTCTTAAGATTACAAGAAGGGAGTATATATATGGGTACAAGAATGAGGAAGAAGAAAAGAGAGGAGCGGGTAAGCTGTAGCCCGTCCCGATCGGGAAGGATAATCCCGATCGGGAAGGGTTCTTCCTTCCCGATCGGGAAGGGCTCAACCCGATCGGGAAGGACCCACAGTAGTGCTCCTAAATGTGCATCCCTTCCCGATCGGGAAGGCCACCATCCCGACCGGGAAGGGTCTTGTATGCCTTCCTTTAATGCTCCTTGGTCCTTCCTTGCCTCTCATGGGCTTCCCACCGATTCTCGGGACTCGGGATCGGGTCTCGGAGGCTCGGGATTGGGTCCCAAGATCTAGGGGTCGATTCCGAGGTCTCGAGTCATCGTTCCTTTATCTCGTTGGCTCCAAAATGTGCATGTATTGAGTCAGAATCGCTCCAACTCTTCCAATTCAGCCTCGGGAACCTGAAACGAACTGAAGGAGGCATAAGAAGCCCATGAATCGCTCCAAAGGAGCGATTCCACAAGGAAAAAGGGACCGAAACACAACAATTAAGCACTACAAACTACACTTATCTGTATGAGCTACGATTTTCGAGCAAGCATGGGGTTTGATCTAAACTCCCCACACATGGAAGCCGATATGAGCTACCCCTCTTCTTCTTTGAACCAAAGCTATGACATGACGTCCCCCTACCATAATCAAGCTTCTTGGGGTAATCAAGACGGGTATGATCTTCAAGATTATGGAAATGGCTACCAACAAGTGAATGACTATCACTCCTACGATCATGGTGGCTATTACTCGAGTTATGATTGTGAACCCACCATGTTCAATCAAGATTCACCATATGGAAGCCAATACCCCAAAGACCCACAATATTACCCTCCACCCCAACCACAATATGAACCCTATGACCCACAATACTACCAAACACCCCAACCTTGCTACCAACAATATGATGCCCCACCCCTTGGGCATCATCAAGATTATCAAGGAGCTTTACAAGACCCCAATGACCACCAATTGCCGAACTTGGAGTTGTGTCATTCGATTCTTCAATTGCAAAGGAGCACACAAGAAATGGCTATTCAAATGCAAAAAGAGCAAGATGAATTCATGGCCCGATTTCGAAGGGAAAACAAGGCGAGGGATGCTCAATTAAATGCAATAGCGGTTAAAACCGTAATGCTTTTATCCCGAACATCGCAATTAGATGAAGGGTGCCCACTTGAGAAAGGGGAGCAACCTAGCCATGAAGCCGCCGATGTAGTTCCCTTTGGAGGAGAAGTTTGCTTTGAAGAACCTCAATCATCTACCCAAAAAGAGACGAATGAGGAGATAACCCTTGGTGAAGGCATTCTTGGTGAGGAATTGGAGGAGGATAGTAAGTTGGATGGTTTGGTGGAGTTTGTGAAGTTGTTGGGTGAAATTGTTAGCCTCGAGTTGCCCTTGTGCGATAATTTGGACAAGCATCAAGAGCCCCTTGCTAGTACACCGAGCAATGACTTGGAGGAGATTGAAACCACCGGTAGAAGTTTCGATCCTCTCCTCCATGATGATGTGGGGCCGGATGATGAAGATGGGGAACCACAACTTGAGGAAAGTGTGGGGGTGTGCAACGAGGAAATGAGGCCAAAACCGCTTTTTGTGCCTTGTTTCTTGGAGATGAAGCTTGCTTGTGATTGGAGGCAATGCTTAAGGAGGAAGAGGTCGGCGAAGCTCGTAGGATGGATAGACCCCGGAGACAACTTTGAAGATGATTTTGGGTCTTGGGATTCCTACTTCTTGCCTCCTCCTTGGAGGCCGTGGAGGTCGGTTAAGCTCGAGCGCTTCTTGGGCCTTCACTATGATGTCGGTAGCGCGTTCGACTTGCTCCTCCATGCCCTTGAGGGCTATGGTTGAAGAATGGAGTCCACCATCCTAGGTTTGACGGAGTTCCTAAAAGAACCGTCATGTTGTATATTCCCCTCTCCTCTTCTTTAGAGTACTTGTGCTTGTATTTGTGATTTTTGTTTCTTGGAATCTTTTGTTTTTGTGGGATTCTTGTAATTATTTTGGTATTTTGATGAGCGATGTGAGGGAGTGAATTTGATGTGTACTTTGAGTTTATTGTGATAGGTGAAGTGAAGGTGACTCCTAGAAAGGAGTGGTTGATGATGGAGTTTGGTTTTTGCGAGCGAGGAAGTTGGTTTTTGACGCTTATGATAAGCTTTTGGGCTTGGGGAAGCAAAGAAGACTCATCCCGACCGGGAAGAGGGCTTCCCGACCGGGAAGGATGAGGAATCCCGACCGGGAAGGAGCCATCCCGATCGGGATGAGGGTGCAAAAATTCGGACTCACTGGAGTGCATTCCCGACCGGGACGAGAGCTTCCCGATCGGGAAGGGTTTATCAACCCGATCGGGACCATCCATCCCGACCGGGATGGTCCCCTTTCTCCCTTTTGAGCCTTTTTCTTAGGCGCTTGACTCCACCCATCCATTATGCCCCCTCCCAACCTCCCTAGCTACCCTAGCCTTATCATATGCCCCATGTACTTCATTGTCATGCACTCACTCCATTTCCTATTCACTTTACACCGACTCTCACATCAAATACCATCCCCCTACCATTACTACCCCGACCATGAGTCCTTCTTGAGTGTGAAGGGAGATGGCACCCGAGAAGACAAGCGACGAGCCTTTAATGATCATCGAGACGATGGAGCAAGTGAGTTACTAGCCGCTCGGTTTGGTAACTATCCTTACTTTTCCGTCTTTTTATCGCTTGTTTTTCATTGTTTGCCCCCCCTTCCCTTGAGTCATGGGATCTTAGTGGCCTTCGAGGCCGTAGTATGGTTGCTCCCCACTCCCGACGACGTGATTACGTCGAGAGTCAATCGATTAGTCCAATTTACAAGATTTTCACCCCTTTTTAGGAGTTAGTCGGATTTGGACGGAACCGGGCTAGGTGACTTGATTACACCTAGCCCTCCCCTCTCATTTCCTTTTATTTCCTTCTTTTTATTTTCTTCCCCCCATCCATATATTTTCTTGTCTCGGCCCATGGTGATTTGATTACACCCCGGCCGGACGCCTTCTACCCTTTTCTCCATCTTTTCTTTTTGATTTTTAGCTTTATTTTCGTAGTTTCTTTTCTTTTTCTTTTGTCTCTCCGCACACTACGATTGAGCATATGAGCACATTGCTCGATTTAAGTGTGGGGGAGCGATATTCTATCGTAGTTAGTTTTATTTCCCTTTTTTCGAAAAAACCTTTAAAAACCCTAAAAATTTGAAAATTTTTCACAAAAATCAAAAAGATTTTCTTTTGTGTCTTTTCCTTTTTTTTTGCGTCCTTGTGTCGTATTTTTGTTTTGTGTGCTTGTTTGCCCCCTTTTTCCCTATAGGTTGCTTTAATCGCCGATAACGTTGGAAAGCTTTAAAGACACCCGATAACCTCTTCTATCCCTTCTTTCTCTCCTTTGTTTCTTGTGAAGTTTAGAGAAAGTTGTGTTGAGGTGTGCTCGGGTGGAACTTGTACATACTTGCGGTTGATTGGTGACTTGTTTGAAAATTTGGGGTGGTGTTGTGTTGTTATTGGGTTCGTTTTGTTTTGTTTTTGTCTTGTTGCTTTTGCTTCTTTTTCTTTCGTTCGTTTTCGTCGTGTCTTTGTTTTGTGTTGTGTTGTGTGGCTTGTGCGTAAACCGTTTTCGAAAACCCGGTTTAGAGGCTAGTGTGTGAGTGTCTATTTTCCCTTCCTAGTTGTATAAATCGAGTTTTGGACTTTAATCTAGTAGAATGACCCTAAATCAATGAATTCGTTGGTCCTTTACCTTGAGTCCACCTAGCTTACTAGGGATTTACTACGGGATTTGCACTTTTGACCATTATGACCACCCACAGTGTGAAAAGGCCTTGGTTACCGAGTCTCGTCCCCTAGGTGACCGTGTTTAGGATCGTTTGGTTAGTCCAAGTTCTCCACTTTTTGTGGGTTTGAAGGGAAAGCGCGCTCCCGACTCACCCATTTCCCTACCTCCTACACATATCACACAATAAATTGCAATTTGTTGATTCTCTCTTTCTTAATTGTCAAGAAATGCCAAAATGCCAAATCTTGCCAAAAGGGCAAAGAAAAGAAAAAAAAAAGAAAATGAAAGAAAGAAACGAAATGAAGAAAAAGAAAAAGCATAAAAGCCAAAAAGAAAATAGAAAAGAAGAAAAAGAAATGGCATGGCAACAAACAAATCAAAACGTCGAAAAGAAAGAAAATGCCAAAAGAAAACCCGTCTCACAAAAAGAAATCCCCACAAAAATAAGCCTTTTTCCGACCTTTGCCGTGAAGAGCCTACCAAAGGACCGAGTCCCTAGGAAGGATGATAGCGGCATTAGTCGGTCTTCCCTCATTTTGCATGTTTTCCACCTTTTTACTTGGACTAGTTAGGCGGTCTTGGACGCGGGACAACCCTCTTGGCTCATGCTAAAGGGGGCGGGGTCTCACTTACCTACAGTGTCGACTAACACCGTAATTCTTCACTTTTACACTCCGCCGATCGTCCCGTAGTACGTTTTTAGAAAGTTAGGAGGACCTAGGTAAGTTACCAACGTTTTTGTTGCTTTATCGTCATACTATTAGGGTTTAGTCCACCTTGGTTGGTATTTCTAGCTTGGGAACGTTGTCACTTACCTCGAGTCCTAAACCGGTGTTTCATTCACCGCTTTTTGAGGGAAGCGGTATTTCTTTTGTTTTGGGTGCAACCGATTATGTGTTTGTTTGTGTGTTTGTTTGTTTATGTGTTTTGTGTCCGGTTGCATCCACAGTTTTGTCGCAAGACCCAACTTGCCTTGCGGAGTGCACTTGTCCTCTAAGTGCACTCGCGTGAGTTGAAAGGGCGTAGGGTGCGCTAATACCCACTCGGATAGTTTAGTAGTAGTATGTGCTTACTCGAGGGCGAGTAAGGGTTAAGTGTGGGGGAGTTGATAAGTGTGGTTTGTAGTGCCTATTTTGTAGTGTTTTGGTCCCATTTTCCTTGTAGAATCGCTCCTTGGGAGCGGTTTAGGGGCTTCTTATGCTTCCTTTAGTTCGTTTCAGGTTCCCGAGACCGAATTGGAAGAGTTGGAGCGATTCCGACTCGATACATACACATTTTGGAGCCAATGGAGTAAAGGAACGATCACTCGATGCCTTGGAGTTGACCCCGAGACCTTGAGACCAAATCCCGAGCCTCCGAGACCCGATCCCAAGTCCCGAGAATCGGTGAGAAGCCCATGAAAACCAAGGAGGGATCAAAAAGATCATAATGGAGGCCGACAAGGCTCATCCCGTTCGGGATGAGGTGCACAAACAAGGAGGCTACTGACTAGGGCCCATCCCGATCGGGAGCATGGCTTCCCGACCGAGACCGACCCCGTCCTGACCGGGACCATCCCGTCTCGGCCGGGACGGCCTAGCTGTAACCCGCGCCTTGTTTTCTTTCTTCTCCCTTCCATTTGTAACCCTATATATACCCCCCTCTTGTATTAAGACACCATCTGATGTTATATCCTTAAAACCCTAGACTACTTTAGGTTAGATTAGATTAGATTAGTGTAGATTAGTCGGTAATTAGTAGTTAATCTTAGTTTAAGCTTATAATATTGGATCTCTTGAAGAATCCATCCAAGATTGACAACCTTGGTGGATGAATTTGGGTTCTCTTCTATGCAAGTGTTCTCCTTTTCATTCTCTTGTTAGTTTGGTATAATCTTCTCATCCTTTTACTCTTAATCTTTGTTCATTCATCCAAGTTTACATCTTTAGTTCTTGTTTATTGTTTTCACTAGTTTGTTTGTGTAAGTTTGGTTGTTTGAGTTTGTTTACCTTGTTTTTGTTAGTATTTCCTTTAGATATGTTAGAGTAGTGTTCTTGCTAGGGTTAGTAAGGTGATTAGGGTGTTAATTGAATGATTAAGGGTTTGTTGGAGATGTTGGTGGAAGATTTGGGTTTCCTCTTGGTTTGGTGCACATCACATGTTTGTTGAAATGCTTGATTGACTAGTAGATGCATATACTTGTTTTTCTTGCCTTTCTCTTGTGGGTGATAGTTTGTTTGTGGGTTCGGTTCCCTCACTAAGTTGCGAGAGCCCGGTGAGGACGACCCCTAGGTCGGTCTAAGTAGCGAGAGCCCGGATTCGACCTAGGCCACCATAGCGCGCTAGAATCCCGTTTGTCATGTGTGTCGCCGAGATGGGTTTTAGGTGAAACCTCTAGGTCGGTCTAAGTTGCGAGAGCCCGGACTATACCTAGATTACCCTACTACCTCCTTCGCTCTAGTTCTCCCTTGACCATTCCGTTACCCCTTTGACCCCGACCTAATCCTAGCCCGTTTTCCTAGTTTGTTCTCCTTAGCCATAGTCATAGTCTAGTCTTCTTCCCACTCTACCATTCTTAGCTTAGTCCGTTGACTTAGTCTAGTATTTGGGCCGACCTAGTCTAGACTTTACATTACCGTCCCCGTGGATTCGACCCGACTTGCCCTATCTACCGTAGGAATAGCCGGTTATTATATTGACGGTTGGGATTCCGCGACAAATCCAACCATCACCGTTTTGTTTGGCAAGACGACCTTTTTAGTGAACTGAAGTCGTTGCCAATTTGTGGAGTCGCCACAGAGTCAATTATGGGGACTCGGAAACCGTTCAAGTCAACTTTGATCCCTTGCCGGCTCAAAGTTGAGTGGCACGAGACCTAAAGATAAAGACTTGTACCCTTAAGCACTCCATGCCTGGAATGACTCTCATTGCCAATGGTTTCGGACATCCGAAAACCATCGATTCTAAGTAAGGGGTGAGGGTATGTATTGGGAAGCCAACATCCGATAAATGTCAACACCCAACCCCGCCTGCACTATAGCGGCCTCTACTAATCAATCGGTGGGCTGATATCCTAGTTCTTTTGTTGTGGTGAAAATACTGTAACATCCGTTGTTTTAACCCTAAACCTTTTGCTATGTCGGTTGTTTAAGGACAAGTACGTTTTGTCGTCAAAGTAGTTGTGTTTACATTCTTTGCATGCGATTTCACGTGACAAGCAGGCCATGAAAAGATGCACGTAGGAGAGTAGAGAGTACTAGTATTATACGTATTAGCAAGTTAGTTTTAACGCGATAATACGGATATTAGTCATTCTCGTGGTATACCTTACCTGGTATTCTGCTTAAGATGCGTCGGCTCAGTATTAATAGAGATGCGTTGAACCTAATGAGGCGAGCACCAGGACTAATACGGAACCCGACCATCACTTTGTTCAGTTCTAGTTGTTTTACGTTTTGAATTCCGTGGTAGGTGATTTAGCATGCGATTATAATGTCATAAAAGCAATAAATCATACGAAAAACTGTAAATGCGAATGTAAGTAAATCACATAGTGAGGAGTTGCACCCTCGGAGTATACACTAAACGGGACTCGATGCATAGATAGTTTGAGAACGGATCTCGGAATTACTCGGGTCTATTTAGTGTGTTCTAGTGTTTGCGGTTGAAGTTGGGACGTTACGTACTTAGTAGATGTTTGTGGGCCTAGTGCCCACATCTAGTGTAGTCGTAGTGCAGAATAATAGAAAGTGCAAATATGGAAAGTTTTGTTTAGATGGCAACCTAGTGACGATACGACTTCGACAGGCGGATCCTCCTAGCTTGACCAGTTATTCCGGCAGAGTTCCGTTATCGTTTGACCTTCCTGCGGCTACTCCGGCAGAGCTTCATTGCTAAAGGCTAGTTCTGCGGCTAATTCGACAGAACCTGGTGTGGACATGACATAGGTCCACCCCGACGCGGCCACGCGCGGGTTTGGGGAGGCGAATGAATCTCCATATGAGATGGTCAAATTGAAATTTAAATCGAAGTAGGAGTCGCCACCGAACTTTGTGGGAGTTCGGGCCCGTTCGAACCCACTCTATGTCGTAGTGGGCCGTGTACAAAATACGGCCCATTTCCGATGTCAGAGCTTATTGGGTTCGTCCCTTTGCATTATGATACCGATACCGACATTATCGGATATCGTGTATTGAATGATTCTCGTTGCCAATGGATTCGGGCATCCGGAAACCATAGTTTTGAGTAAAGGGTGAGGGTACGTGTTGGGAAGTTCACTAAGAACACCCAACCCCGCCCTCACTTAGCGGCCTTTACTAGGATATCGTTCGTTTTTGGTGTACACGCGTTAGTTCGACGGTTGAATGATATGCAAACATTATTTTCCCTAAGCATGTGAGAAAAATTAAATGGGTTGCTAAGTTGTTTAATGCATCTTAAACTAATAACGTCAAAGTTATATTTAGCATGTGAAATTCGTTTTAGTCTAATAAAACAAAAGATGAAAATAAATCGCTACAAACATGAGCGAACAAGTTAGTAACAGTTTGTAAATTAAATAAGAATGTAAATTCGATGATATGCATAATTTCGAAAAGTTTTGTGACACGTGATGGATTAAACACGTGTTGACCGAGGTCGAAAAAATATTTGTCGAAATCTGAAAAATATGCCGAGAGAGTCGCTGTTTTATGTAAAAAAACGATGCTAAAAAAAGACGAGAAAAAAAACGTCTCGGTTTTCAGGCCCCCGCGCGACTCGCCGGGAAGGGGGCGCGACTCGCACGGGTGGCTGTCATGGCTCGCTCTTTTTCGAAAATCGTTAATTTTGATAAATCGCGTACAAATATGGATTAATTCATACTCGATTTATATTTTCGATATTCGTCGTATTCGATATTCGATTATGAAAATCGATATCAAATAGCCGGAATGATTTTTTTAGAAAAAAAAACTTTGAAGACCGTTTTGTAAAGTTAAAAAAAAACGATGTTTGACTCCCTCCTTGTTAAAAATCTTTGTATTATATTTTTAAGACCGTATAACGATTTTCTAGCATCAACGGGTTTAATGTTATTCTTTTGATACGATATTCGACTAGAGAGTCGATATCGTATTTTTAAGAATGTTTTGTTTTATGAAAATAATTTTGTAATATCGTTATTAGAAATAAAAATGCGACAACGACTCATAAAAAAAAGGACCGACCGACGACGACAAAAAAAACGAGAGGAAGGGAGAGAGAAAGGAGAAGTCGGGTTTTGATTTTACACCCTCAACCTACATGCTTTGTTTTCTCGGAATAAGGCTCATCGGAAAGTGGCTTAGGCACGGGAGCGTCGAAATAATGCGGGTGAGTTAGGATGGTGATCCGGGTCGTGTAAGGTGACGGGGATGCTCGTTTTTGGGTCGGTTTTTGGTCGGTCTTTGGTCGATATTGCCGGGTTGTAATATCGATTATTCGGTGTTATGAACGTCGGTATTTTTTGTAGTTATGATCGCTGTAAAAAGTGTATGAGTGATTGATTTGAGGAATTATTATTGATGTTGTAATTGTGTGCGCAAGGGGCCTATTTATAGGAGAATTCCCGACCTTGGCTAGGAGAGGTGGTTGGATGAGAAATACCGCTTTGGATAGAGAAAGCGAGAAGTCGAGAGGAACGAGAAATCTCTTTCTTGGTGGGGAAGTCACGGCATCTCGCTGGGATGAGGCTGCTCGGCCGAGTATTTGATGCTCGGTCGAGTGTCTGATTCGGTATCCGGATAGAATTCCTTCTTGAGATCGAATTCTATCCTTAAATGGATTTGTTTAATATTTTTGAGGCTGATTTTTGTAGTATTCGAGTCTAGGCCGAACTCGTGAGATGACACGACTGGTCCGTGTGTCTCGAAAAAAAAATATCTTTGACCGGGTTTGTCCCGGTCGCTAAAAGACGGTTTTGCCCCTGGTGTCGGATTCGACCCAAATTATTCGTATTTGACTCGAAACGACCCACTGGGCCTGATTTTGAGGTTGATTTTGTGAGATTTGTACTCCGTAATAAGCCCAAGCCAAATGTCCATGATTTTGAGCCCATATCCGAGTCCATTAAAGCATGTTTGCGTCCGATCATCATCGGGTGTTTGTCGGAAACTACTATAGACACTTGGCGGTCAAAATGTGGGTGTCTACAGAGCCCCCACTCTGACTGAGGCTTGGACAAGGCGAAAGTCAGAGTAGCTACCAGGCCAAAGACCTGGCAGACTTCCGATCGGCTCTTTTATAGTCCATTAGACTTGCGTAACAGGGCTCGCCAGCCATAAGATAGAAATCATACCTGGATAGATGCCGATAATTCCGTGGGGACTTCGCCTAAAAAGTCTTGGGTGTGTCTGTTTGCAGACACATCCCTTGTTTCCAGTAGAAATGTTGCATAGGGCTTCTGCTGGGGAGTTTTCTTTGCAATGAAATTTCTTCTGGAGTCCTGGGTGTACCTGTATGCTGACACATAGCAATTTGCGTGTAACATTTAGGCGAAACACTGACTCACGCTGGGGAAGAAATGATTTTTTACTGATTTTTTTTTTGAAATGGGAATGCTTGGGATGACTTGATTCCTGATCAGATCCTGACACGGATTCCTAAAAATCTCAGGTTAAGCCTGTATGCCTAGATGAATTAGGGAACATTATAAAGATCCCTATTCCTGAGGTGACTAGGAAAAAGATTTCCTCTACTATAGGGTTCTTGCTTTTAGTTTTTTATATTCCAACCCAAATCTTCTCTTCTATCTTAAAATCCCTTAGACTTTTAAGACAAAAACGATTCTTGCCATGGGTATCGAACATATGACCGCGATGCTTCAGGCATGGGCTCAAAATTTTCGAGACGAAGATAAAGTTCAGCTAACTCAAATGGGAATTGTCGCTTTATTCCCGCTTCAACGACTCAGAGTAGATCCGCATTTCCTGGATGCTTGCCTATCCTTTTAGGACACTACCCACCACGTTTTTGCCTTTCCTCGGGGAGAAATATGTCCCCTTCCTGAAGAGATTGCAGCCATAGAGGGTTGGTGCCCTAATGCCCGTCCCGCTATTCAACCTTTTTATCGTGACCCAAGGAGGAGGCTGAGGGACTTTCTTGGTTTGTCATATGTTGAGATAGCCCGTATGGTAAAGGGGAATTCTGTCTCTTTATTTGACCTAGCTGATAAATTTATGAATTCCAACAGCACAAGAGTTACTTCTACCCACAGGCGTAGGGCTTTTGCCTTTTGCATGCTGCATCGATGTCTTTGAAGGTGCGAATGGATGCTGACTCGTGCTTAGGCGAAATCATGCTAATTAGCATAGTTGACCAGATGGAGACAGATCACAGCCCGACTTGGCTGATAACTGGGGAGATCATTATGGGCCTTGATGCTAGAAGACTTGACCCAGATCGGCAATTGACGGGAAGCATTCGGCTTCTACAGGTATCAGATCGTTTTTTTTTCGATTTTTTTTCGAATTTCCGATTTTCGATTTTTTTTTTTCGAAAATTCTTTTTTTTTTCCCGAATTTTTCCGAAATTTTTTTTTGAAATTTTTTTTTCGATTTTTTTTCGAAAAAATCGAATTATTCATACGAACTTTTTTATTGATTGATTTTTTTTCCAGATCTGGTTATCCGAACGCTTGTCGATCATAGAGTCCCCGGTGAGCATATCCAGATATCGCAGCTACCAGATTGGTTCACAGACACGAAGAATAAGCTCGAGTCATCACATAAATCGGAATTATTGGGATGAAGAGCTAAAATTCCATGGTGGGCCTTTGATTAGATGGACTGTTATCTGGTGGTTCCTCTCAAAACTGACGGGGTTAGCTAAAAGAGATAAAGCCCGCTACTTAGTGATCCTGTCCTTGGATTGGACCGTCCACATCTACCCGGACCGTATTTTGAGGCAGTTCGGTTCGTTTCAGCAGATCCCCGAAACTGAAGCAATCATTAGCGTTTCGCTCCAATTGACGGACACTATGTGTGACACGTGGCTACAACGTTGGTTTACCCGTGTTATATGGACTATACCTCGCCCCTGCCAATCTGTTTGGGTCTCAGAAGCATATCGTAAATGGACTTCCGAAGAATCTAAAGAGGCCCGTAAAGCCTTGAAGATTGACGAGGCTTTTGACTTGGTTCGCAGGGAGACAGTGAAAGATAACAGGTGGTTCTTTGATGAAGGAGAAACTCCTGCTACTCTCGTCTAACTGGAGTCGGGTTTTAAGTCAAAAACTAAGACTCGAGCTAAAGAGACCGGTGCTAGAGACTTGGAGAGAAGACTTGGACCGAGACTAGCGGTCTGAGATAGGCTGGGCCCGTGAGACCGGTTACCCGAAAAGGTGAGGGCCCGACTAGGACCGATTGAGGTGGCCGAGGATTCGAGCTCAAGGAAACGAGTCCGGGCTAAGGAGGTTTCTTTGGTGATCCGAGAGCGCTCACCTCCGCGTCGTCGCCAGTGGACGAAAAAGGAAGCTAAGGACAAGGGAAAGGGCAAGATGCCCTGAACGCCTAGGCCCTAGTTTTTATTCATTAAGTATTAGTACTATTTATTTTGTGTCGTGTGCTTTTTTTTTGGAATTTTTTGTAATTTGTAATTTTCCGAGTTTATCGGATTTTTTTTTGAAATAAATAAAGGAAGTTTATTAAAATCGCTCCTGTTTTTTCGATTGCAGTGGTTGTGCCCCTTTTTTGGGGGGCTGCCTACGTATCCACAATTAGCGGAATCAAACCAAACGTAGTTCAGGCTAAATTGCAATTTCGAAATACATCAAGACTATTGGTTCAAGATGTTTATAACAGTAGAATAAGTAATTCTAGCTTTTGACTTGCTCTTTGAAAGTTTATTTGGAAATGATTTTTTTTATAAACTTTGCTAATGACATTGAGAGAAACGGGTCAAGGGTAGTAACGCTTCAGCTGGTCCAGGTTAGTTGGGTTGACAAACTCATTCCTGTCCAGGTCCGTTAGCATTACTGCTTCGCCTGATAGAATCTTCTTTACCAAATATGGCCCAGCCCAGTTAGGTTTGAACTTTTCCCTTGGGTCTACTGGTAATAAAGCTCGAACAGACTTGAGTACCAAATCCCCTTCTTTGATGTTCCTGGGCCTTACCCTTTTGTTGAAGGCCCGTTGGATCCTCTTCTGATATATTTGTATATTATTGAGGGCACGAGATCATCGTTCGTCTAACAGGACTAGCGAGTCATATCGTGCTCGAATCCAATCGGCTTCGGGTACTTGACTTTCGAGTAAGATTCTGAGGGACGACACCTCTAAGTCAACGGGTTGGACCGCTTCCATCCCGTATGTAAGGTAATACGGTGTTGCCCCGGTCGCGGTACGGATTGACGTCCGATATCCCCAAAGTGGAAATGGTATCTTATCGGGCCATTCCCGGTAATTATCAGCCATCTTTTTGAGTATGGTGACAATTGTTTTATTAGCCGCTTCTACCGCTCCATTGGTTTGGGGTCGGTAAGGTGAAGACGTATGCCTTTGAATCTTGTATTTAGCTAAAAGGGCTGCCGTCTCGGCTTGAAAATGGGTCCCGTGGTCACTGATGAATTCATGAGGGATCCCATACCTGCATATTATCCTATTTTGGATAAATTTGGTGACATGACTGGCGTTGAGAATGCGATAAGACTCAGCTTCGACCCATTTGGTAAAGTAATCAATTGCTACCAAAATGAAGCAGTGTCCTCCGGTTCCCGAGGGATTTATCTTCCCAATTATATCGATTCCCCAAGTTGAAAATGGTCAAGGTGACGTCATGGTATATAACAGGGATGGCGGCATATGCTGTACATTAGCGAAAATTTGACAATTATGGCAATGTCTGACATATAGCTGGCAATCGGTTTCCATGCTATTCCAGTAATATCCGAGCCTCATGATCTTCCGGACTAGCATTTGGGCGTTCATGTGTGGAACGCACTCGCCATCGTGCACTTCGGCCATGACCTTTTCAGCGTTAGTTTTATCAATGCATAGAGGGAGGGCCCCTTGTGAGGTCTTTTTGTAAAGTTATCCGTCGTCGGTACGGATGAACTGGGTCGCTAGCCTACGTAAGGCCTTTTTGGCTCGATTGTCGGCCCCGGGTGGATATTCCCCAGTCGTCAAGTATGCTTGGATAGCCTTATACCATGGCTCGGGATCAGGTATCTCGATGTCTTCGATGTCGTGGATATACACTGGCTCGGATCGTCTTTCGACACAGATTGACATGCTGGTCACATGGTCGGGAATGTTTAGTAAAGATGCCAGCTTTGAGAGTGCATCTGCGAACTGATTTTCCTCCCGAGGTAAGTATATATATTCTACCTTTTGGAACTGTTTCTCGAGATGCCTTACTCGTGCCTGGTAGGCCACAAGGTTAGCATTTCGGATTTTCCATTTTTGGAGCGCTTGATTAATGACCAGAGATGAGTCGCCGTGTACTCGGAGGTTTGTGACCCCTAAATCGGCAGCGGCTTGTAGCCCGTGGATACATGCTTCATACTCAGCGGCATTATTGGTGACGTCAAAGTCTAATTTGATGGACACGGGAGTATGTTCCCCTCTTGGCGAGATTAGGAGAATTCCGACTCCAAATCCTCGGAAATTTGATGCCCCGTCAAAGTATAAGTCCCACGTTTCGGTGTCGGTATGGAAAATATCCTCATCCGGGAAGGACCAAGTGTCGGTGTGTCCTTCTTCGGTTACGGGACTGTCGGCGAGAAACTCGGCTACTATCCGGCCTTTTATGGCTTTCAATGGTACGAACTTTAGATCGAATTCTGCCAACATTAGGGTCCATCTTGATATCCTGCCATTGAGAATGGGCTTTAAGAAAAGGTACTTGATCGGATCCATTCTAGATAGTACTTGTACCTCGTAACTGAGCATGTAATGTCGGAGCTTCTTGGTGGCCCAGACCAAAGCTAAACACGTTTTTTCGAGCATAGTGTACTTACACTCGTACTCTAAAAACTTTTTGCTGATGTAGTATATAGCTCGTTCGTCGGAGTTGACCGTCTGAGCTAGCATAGCCCCCATGGCTGTCTCTGTCGTCGTTAGGTATAATGACAAAGGTAAGCCGGGTTGAGGTGGCATCAAGACTGGCGGTGAAGACAAGATTTCTTTGATTCTATCAAAGGCTGCTTGACACTTATCGTCCCATAGTAACCGTTCCCCCATTTTCAGTTTCTTGAAGATCGGTTCACACACCATGGTTAGCTTTGAGATGAACCTGCTAATGTATTGGACTTTTCCGAGAAACCCTCTTATCTCCTTTTCGGTTTTAGGGGGTTGCATCTCGGTGATGGCCTTAATTTTGGCTGGATCAACTTCGATACCGCGTTGGCTGACGATATGACCCAGTAATTTGCCAGATGTTACCCCGAAACTGCATTTCTGAGGGTTTAACCTCATGTTGTATTTGCGTAATCGGGTGAAGAATTTTCTCAGGGCGGTGATGTGACCGTTCCTGTCTTTAGATTTGACGATCATATCGTCCACGTAAACTTCCACTTCTTTATGCATCATGTCATGTAATAAAGTTGTGGCGGTTCGTTGATAGGTGCCCCGGCATTGATGAGACCAAATGGCATAACAGTATAGCAATAAGTACCCCAAGGTGTAACGAAGGTGGTCTTATCCATATCCTCTGTTGCCATTTTTATCTGATTGTACCCGACATACCCATCCATAAATGATAGAAGGGCATGATCAGCTATGTTATCCACCAGTATATTGATGTGTGGTAACGGGAAATCGTCTTTCGGGCTTGCCTTGTTAAGATCCCGAAAGTCTACACAGACACGCACCTTACCGTCCTTTTTAGGAATCGGTACGATGTTTGCAACCCAATTTGGATACTCGGAAACCTGTATGAAACCAGCTTTGAATTGTTTATCAACTTCCTCTTTGACCTTAAGGGACCATTCGGGCCTCATGCGGCGGAGTTTCTGCTTAACCGGCTTGAACCCTTCCTTGATTGGTATATGGTGCTCGGCTATTTCGTGATCTATCCCCGACATGTCCTTGTAGGACCATGCGAAGACGTCTTTGAATTCTTGAAGGAGATTCATGAATTGTTGTTTCTCCTCGGGATCTAAAGATAACCCTATCTTAAGCATCTGAGGTTCTAAGGTTGTTCCCACGTTAATGGACTCGATTTCTTCGATTACCGGGTTGCGGGACTCCCTTTGCTCTAGCTGCTCGATCAGATGTGGAGGTAGGGATACCTGTTCATTGGGTTTCTCAATGTCATTGCACAGAATATTTTTGAAATTAAGAAAATTTTGAAAATGAGATAAGTCGTAAGCAGAACGGTTGTTATTATTGTTCATAAATTTAGAGAAAAGCTCGAAAAGAGCTGCCATCTGATCGTTAGTCAGTGGCGGAATAGCTAAGGTGTCCGGAACAGCCCCCGAAACACTAGGAATGACTAAAGGGAGAGGGGGAGTTACAGGACTGACCCTAGCACCGGACTTACTAGACTCAATCTCAGACTCTGACTCGGACTCCGACTCGGACTCAGACTCGGACTCAGACTCGGACTCAGACTCAGACTCTGGCATTTCTCCTTCTCCTGCGATCAGCTTGTAGGTCCTTCCTTGACCGTCAGTCCATTTGACGGTCTTCCTCCAGGCTCTTTTTCCTGTCTCGGATCCTATGTCCGAGATCAGCTTAGATGGATCAAAGTTGCGGCTGCGGAGAATGAGATTGACCAGCTCTTCTTTCGGTGCTGGGGCCGTGAGTTCTTCTCCAAAAAGTAGTCCCAGTGCGGGCTCGGCATTTTTAGCATCTTCGGACTGGATGAGGGCGAAGATGTCATCTGGTATAAAGTTGCAGTCCTGGGCCAAGTGAGTCTCAGGGCGCGTGGTGTCGGGCCAATATAGGCCTGTTTGGACGGGTTCGAATACTGGAGTGACAAAGGTGACTTTGCTGGCTCCGGTTTGGCACATATTTTCCGGGGTTATGGTGTAACCCAGGCCGGTTTGAGACCTCCCGTTATCTAGAACCTCGATAATTTTCCCTGCGGGGAGATTCGGCCTCGATGTAACCCCTGGTAAGTACCCCAGATTTTGCAACATCCGGTCAATGCTAACCGTGAAGTAGGGTCGGAAAAGATACTCTTCCTTGATTGCCTCTATGAAGTCGAACCCCCAGAGATCGGTGCGGCCTGAGGTGTTACAATTAGCCACAGTCATAGGTGTGGCTTCTAAGGTGATGACGGTATCGTGCAGAGGCAGCTTGATTTTTCGATGCAGAGTGGAGGATACTGCCCTGGTCGCGTGGATCCAAGGTCTTCCTAAAAGAAGGTTAAAGGAAGAAGTCACGTCGATCACTTGAAATTCCAGCTCTTTTTCTATCGGGCCTGTTATGATAGTAAGTTTTATGGCCCCAGCTACTGACTTTGGACTTCCGTCGAAGGCCTGAATGGTTTGAGCTGTAGGAATGTAGTCGGCCTCGGTGATGCCGAGGGCTTTAGCGGTCCTCAAGGGGAGGAGATTAACCGCGGACCCATCATCGATCAGGGTCATGGGAAGGTAATTTCCACGACAAATCACCGTAATGTAGAGGGCCATGTTGTGGGTAGGCCCGAACGGTGGTAGATCAGCGTTGGAGAAGGTAATTAGCGGGCCCTCTTCCTTAGCTTTGCCCTTTAGATGGGGCAGGACTGTGGCCACCATTTCAGCTAGAGTAGCCATGGAGTCGATCTTGACTTGATCGAGGGCCTTAGTGAGTGCCTCCCGATGTTCCTGTGAGCTAACTAGGAGTTGCCATATAGAGAGGTCAACTCGAGTCCTATTCTGCCGCTTCACGAGAGCCTTTTCGGTGGTTGGATCCTCTGGGGCGGCCTCCAACCTAGATGGCTCGACGATGATAAGGACGTGATTACTGGCTAAGGCTTTGGACTTACCTTCTGGATCTCTTCGGGCGTGATGGGAACAGCTTCCCCCTTAGTAAGATAGCCGTCATCTTCGTCGTCACACCAGATCCCGTTTATTTGCGGGACAAATGGGGAAATGAGATGTGAGCAGTCAACTACTTCCCCGGAGAAAATGGCGTGAGTGGCCAGCGGATTATCCTTGTTGCTGGGCTTGCCTCCAGGTAAAGGGATCTTTCCACTTTCGATGAGATCCTGGATAAGATGCTTTAGCTTCCAGCATTTCTCGGTATCGTGTCCCTTGCCACGATGGTACTGGCAATAGGCCTGGACGTCGTAGGCCTTGGAGCGACGCTCGACCGGGATTTCAGGTGTTGGGCCTATCGAGTTGATCAGGCCTTTTGATGAGAGCCTTTGTAAGGCATTTGCATAGGTGGTACCTATGTCGGTGAATACCGGAGGTGTGGTAATCTTCTTGGACGAGGTATCAAGTAGATTAACCTCGTCAAAAATGTTACGAGCAGCAGTAGCAGATGTGGGCTTGCTTGTGGATGAGCTGGCCCCTTGGTAACCCTTGGCAGAGGCCTTAGTGAGGCTCTCAAATATTAGGTATGACGGCGTACCGGAGATGGACCCGGTAAGCGGGAAGGAGGTTCTTCACGAAGGCTTCTACCAGCACTTTCTCGCTGGGCTTATCGACCAGTTTGACGCTTTCAGCCCTCCAGCGTTGAAGGTATTTTGTAAATCCTTCCTTTGGTTCCTGGGCCATTACTTCCAGGGTGCGCATCGTGGTTTGGATTTCGGTGTTGTCGGCGTAGTTCCGAGCGAATTCCATTGCCACATCATCCCAAGACTTGTATTTCTTGGAATCGAGCATGTAGAACCAGGCTCTCGGGTGCTTTTCGAGGGTAGAGGCAAACAGGTGCTTGAACATGTTTGACTTAACCCCCTTAAGGGCCATGAATTCCTTGAAAGCCCGGATATGTAATACCGGGTCTTCAGTTCCGTCGAACATTGGGAGGCCCGTCAGGTTGAGATTGGCAGGCAACTCGTCGGTTAGGGGTGCATAGGCCCGAGCATTCTCCGTATGAATTGAGTTGTGGGTCAACAGATGGACCTGTTCCTGCAGTTTGTGGACTGCGCTGGCCAGTTCAGCTAACGGCCCATTGGTCTCGACTCCACTACTAGGAGTTTCTTGTTCCACTGCGCTTACCCGCGTGAGGATGGCGATCTGGTCCTGCCTCATCTGTGTCAGTTGATCTTGTAGCTTAGTCAACGCAGCTGTCAACTCATCAATGGCTTCTTTCGTCATGGTTCGGGTGAAGGGTGGCCTGTCTGTAAGAACACCGTGTAATCAGAAACGGACCCAGATAGTGCATCCCGAGCAAGGAAAGACTAGACTTAGAAAAGGGACTGAGAAACAAACTCCTAGACGGGTGACTCGTGGACGATGGGCTTTCCTTAGGATTTGGCAAAGTGGGCCTAGTCCCGTTCGAAGGAAGATCCATGTGTGAATTCCTCAGACTTTGGACTCGAATGTGTAAATGGGCCCGGCTTTGTAGGAGTTCCTCCTACGCGAGTGGGCCATGCCTTGACAAATAAGGCGGACTGGGATGGGGAAGAAACTCGTTATATAGGATCAACGGAGTTTCGACGCTATAGACTCTTATGACTTACGACAAAACCTGACACTGCTAAATACGGGAAGTCCTAAGAAGAAGAAGGTTTTGAAAAGGAAAATTTGGACTTGGCCAGGTCCAAAAAAAGTCGGAGGTACGGCCGATTCTTTTGAAAATCGGTAAAGGGCCTTTGGGCCATGATTTTCGAAGGTTTTGAAAATGTTCGGGCAGCATACCGGCTAGAAAAATAGGCTATTTTGAGTCAAAATCATAAGTCCTAAATTTGGTAGCTTTCCGGGTTTTGAAAATGGATGATTTTGAAAAGATGCAAGTTTTGAAAATGACGGTTTTTGAAATGACGATAAATGGATCAAGTAGCATGTAGTCATGGAAACAGTATAACGACACCATGTATGCTCTTAATCTAAGTCTCAGTCGGTCGAAAGAGGGTCTATACCAACGACGATAGCTTTCTCGCAAATCAGGACGGTCCTCCTAAGCTGAGTTGGTCTTAGAATCTGTCGTAAAACCCATGCGAGTTCCGCCATCGAAGTCTTTAGCATGCCCATTTAGGAACGCACCGTGGTATAGTAGGACGTCGGTCATAAGTAACCGGCCCTGGAAAAAATTGGGTTATGCATGAACCATTGAACTAAAACGTGTACATTACTATTCGAACGATTTCTTTTCGAGTCTCACCCAGAGGATGCCGATGGTAAGTGACACATCAGTTGATCCCCAGCGGAGTCGCCAAATTGTTGACATGACATAGGTACACCCCGACGCGGCCACGCGCGGGTTTGGGGAGGCGAATGAATCTCCATATGAGATGGTCAAATTGAAATTTAAATCGAAGTAGGAGTCGCCACCGAACTTTGTGGGAGTTCGGGCCCGTTCGAACCCACTCTATGTCGTAGTGGGCCGTGTATAAAATACGGCCCATTTCCGATGTCAGAGCTTATTGGGTTCGTCCCTTTGTATTATGATACCGATACCGACATTATCGGATATCGTGTATTGAATGACTCTCGTTGCCAATAGATTCGGGCATCCGGAAACCATGGTTCTGAGTAAGGGGTGAGGGTACGTGTTGGGAAGTTCACTAAGAACACCCAACCCCGCCCGCACTTAGCGGCCTTTACTAGGATATCGTTCGTTTTTGGTGTACACGCGTTAGTTCGACGGTTGAATGATATACAAACATTATTTTCCCTAAGCATGTGAGAAAAATTAAATGGGTTGCTAAGTCGTTTAATGCATTTTAAACTAATAACGTCAAAGTTATATTTAGCATGTGAAATTCGTTTTAGTCTAATAAAACAAAAGATGAAAGTAAATCGCTACAAACATGAGCAAACAAGTTAGTAACGGTTTGTAAATTAAATAAGAATGTAAATTCGATGATATGCATAATTTCGAAAAGTTTTGTGACACGTGATGGATTAAACACGTGTTGACCGAGGTCGAAAAAATATTTGTCAAAATCTGAAAAATATGCCGAGAGAGTCGCTGTTTTATGTAAAAAAACGATGCTAAAAAAAGACGAGAAAAAAAAGTCTCGGTTTTCAGGCCCCCGTGCGACTTGCCTGGAAGGGGGCGCGACTCGCGCGGGTGGTTGTCACCGCTCGCTCTTTTTCGAAAATCGTTAATTTTGATAAATCGCGTACAAATATGGATTAATTCATACTCGATTTATATTTTCGATATTCGTCGTATTCGATATTCGATTATGAAATAGATATCAAATAGCCGGAATGATTTTTTTAGAAAAGGTTTTTTAGAAAAAAAAACTTTGAAGACCGTTTTGTAAAGTTAAAAAAAAACGATGTTTGACTCCCTCCGCATTAAAAATTGTTGTATTATATTTTTAAGACCGTATAACGATTTTCTAGCATCAACGGGTTTAATGTTATTCTTTTGATACGATATTCGACTAGAGAGTCGATATCGTATTTTTAAGAATGTTTTGTTTTATGAAAATAATTTTGTAATATCGTTATTAGAAATAAAAATGCGACAACGACCCATAAAAAAAGAGGACCGACCGACGACGACAAAAAAAACGAGAGGAAGGGAGAGAGAAAGGAGAAGTTGGGTTTTGATTTTACACCCTCAACCTACATGCTTTGTTTTTTCGGAATAAGGCTCGTCAGAAAGTGGCTTAGGCACGGGAGCGTCGAGATTATGCGGGTGAGTTAGGGTGGTGATCCGAGTCGTGTAAGGTGACGGGGATGGTCGGTTTTTGGGTCGGTTTTTGGTCGGTCTTTGGTCGATATTGCCGGGTTGTAATATCGATTATTCGGTGTTATGAACGTCGGTATTTTTTGTAGTTATGATCGCTGTAAAAAGTGTATGAGTGATTGATGTGAGGAATTATTATTGATGTTGTAATTGTGTGCGCAAGGGGTCTATTTATAGGAGAATTCCCGACCTTGGCTAGGAGAGGTGGTTGGATGAGAAATACCGCTTTGGATAGGGAAAGCGAGAAGTCGAGAAGAACGAGAACTCCCTTTCTTGGTGGGGAAGTCACGACATCTCGCTGGGACGAGGCTGCTCGGTCGAGTATTTGATGCTCGGTCGAGTGTCTGATTCGGTATCTTGATAGAATTCCTTCTTGAGATCGAATTCTATCCTTAAATGGATTTGTTTAATATTTTTGAGGCTGATTTTTGTAGTATTCGAGTCTAGGCCGAACTCGTGAGATGACACGGCTGGTCCATGTGTCTCGAAAAAAAAATATCTTTGACCGGGTTTGTCCCGGTCGCTAAAAGATGGTTTTGCCCTTGGTGTCGGATTCGACCCAAATTAGTCTTATTTGACTCGAAACGACCCAGTGGGCCTGATTTTGAGGTTGATTTTGTGTGATTTGTACTCCGTAATAAGCCCAAGCCAAATGTCCATGATTTTGAACCCATATTCGAGTCCATTAAAGCATGTTTGCGTCCGATCATCATCGGGTGTTTGTCGGAAACTATTATAGACACATGGTGGTCAAAATGTGGGCGTCTACACCTGGGTACTAGTTTTGAGCTAGTCGATCACAAGCACCTCGATATCGAGTGGAGTGCTCGAAGGTGAGGAGTAGCGTCGATGTCGCTTTATTATCGGAACTACGATCGAGTGGATCGTTTGCCTCGGGTGTCGGAGTGCGAGCCCTTAGCGAGAGTTTAGGGGGAGAAGAGAAGTTGTGAATTGTGTGTGTTGAAATGAGGGCGTGAAGGGGTGTATTTATAGGTGTTTTCGGCCATCGTCGCCCATGTAGGCGCCCGAGCTGGGGTGTACTAAGACTCAGGCGCCTGGGTCCGGGCGCGGGGAGACCCAGGCGCGTCAGGTGGTGCGGTTGGGATTTTGAGGATACAGTTTTGATACTTTCCAAAACCGAGAGGGAGGAGGATAATTGTTACTTGAGGATTAATGCTCCGGCGGCTTGACCTAGCGCCGTGAACGTTATTGGGCCTCGGGTGTTCGTCCCGAGGTTCGCTTAGCGCGGTGCTGACTCAGTTCGAGTTTCGGGACCGTCTCGAGGTCCCGGTGTCAGAATTGACTCTAATTAGTGTCTACACGATCGTAACGACGCGACTAAGGTTGCCATCATGTTAGTTTAATTTGCCCGAATAATTTATTTGATCTGTTCTATAGAAAAACTACCTAGAACACCGCGAACCCGCGTCACGTTGCAGTCCCATCGTCATCGGGTGTTTGTCGGGAACTTCTGCAACCACGAGGTCCAAATCTGGGTGTCTACAGAAGTCCCCACTTTGACTGAGGCTTGGACAAGGCGAAAGTCAAAGTATAGCCGCCCAGGTCTATCGAAGATTACGACCTGGTGGCTGTCCGGTCGGGTCACTTTAAGTCCGTTAGACTGTGCGTTGGGGCTCGTCAGCCAAGGTTTAGGAGTCATACCTGATGTCTTCGCTTGTGGTTGCTTGCTTGGGCCCGGGCCGTTGCTTGTTGTCTTGTTCTTGATTCTTTGCGCGCGCGCTTTGTTTTCTTCGATTTATTTAAGGTTTTGTTTAATTTTAAGCGCTTTCATCTGTTAGGTATAAATGTATTTGCTTTTGCATGGGATGCTTATGAACCCTTGATGACACAGAATGTTCGAGGGCGTTAGTCTCCACTCGACCGGTCGTCTTCGGGATGTCTCTGACCCCTAGGACGAAATAAAGTGATATAAAACTATTCGAGGGTGTCAGTCTCCACTCGAATAGCTGTCTTTTGAGATGTCTGATAAGTGTAGTTTGTAGTGCCTAATTTTTTATGTTTTGGTCCCGTTTTCCTTGTGGAATCGCTCTTTGGAGCGATTTCTGGGCTACTCATGCTTCCTTTAGTTTTTTTTAGGTTCCCGAGACCGTTCATGGAGAATTGGAACGATTCCGACTCGTTTCATACACTTTTGGAGCCAACGAAGAGAAGGAACAATCACTTGGTGCCTTGGATTCGATCCCGAGACCTTGGGATCCATTCCCGAGCCCCTTAGACTCGACCCCGAGCTCCGAGATTCGATGAGAAACCCATGAGAAGCAAGGAGGGCCCTTAGAGATCATATTGGAGGCCTAGAGACCCTTCCCGGCTGAGAACAAGTGCCTTCCCGGTCGGGAAGGAGTGCAAGAAAGAGCAGGCCACTGGAGGGGCCGTCTCGGCCGAGACCAAACTCGTCTCGGGCGAGCCCACACCGTCTCGGGCTAGACCACTTCCATCTCGGCCGAGATGGACCCAGAAATGGGCTGTTTCGCTTTTCTCGCTTCCCTTACCCTTGTAACCCTATATATACCCCCCTCTTGTATTGATACACTATCTTATGAAACCCTAGACTATTTTTATGTTAGATTAGCTTAGATTAGTGTAGATTAGCTTAATCCCTCTTTAATTACTCTTTAATCTTAGTTTAATTTAGTTAGTAACTCTTGTATTATTGGAATTCTTGGAGATTCCACCAATCTTGACAACATTGGTGGATGTTTTGGGTCTTCTTCTGTACAAGTGTTCATCTTTTTCATTCATCTAGTTTGGTATAATCTTTCCTTTCTCTTTTCCTTTAATCTTTCATATTTAATCAAGTTTTCATCTTTGTTATTGTTTGTTGTTCATCTTTATTTATTCTTCATAATGGATGTTGTTGTTTTTGTGTTTGTTTCTCTTGTTCTTGTTAGTTTTCCTTTAGATATGTTTGAGTAGACTCTTGCTAGGGTTATTAGGAGGATTGGATGTAATTAGGGATGATTAGGGTGAGATGGGTGGTATTAGATGTTGTTTTTGTTGTTTCCCATTTACCTTGCACTCCACATGTTTGATGAAATGCTTGTGAGACTAGAAATGATCAATCCTTGTTTTTCTTGCCTCTTTTCTTGTATGTGTGTTCGGTTGGTTGGTTTGGTTACCTCACTAGTAGCGAGAGCGTTGTGAGGATAACCCCTAGGTCGTTTAAGTAGCGAGAGCCCGATCGGAACCTAGGCTACGAAAGCATGCTAGTAACCCAGTTTCCTCCTTTTTACCTCCTTGACATCCTTGAACCCGACCTAACCCTAGCTTCTTCTTATCGATTTATTAGCCTCCTTCAGTCATTAGTTGCTCGTTTAGTCTTGTTAGTTCTTGTTATAGACCTTAGCTTAGTCTACATTAGCCTTCCCCTAGATTAGCTTGTCTTGAACCTAGTCTTAGACCGTAGCACACCTAGGTCCGGCACCCCGTCCCTGTGGATCGACCCGACTTGCCCTGGCTACCTAGCTTAGGTTCGTTGGTTATTATTTGTTGGTAGGATTGACGGCAAAATCCTCTCATCAAATTGGCGCCGTTGCCGGGGACGACGTAGTTTAGACTTTTGTTTGCTTAGTTTTGGACTTTGTTCTTGATTTTTGTGTTTTCTTCTCCTTGTGTATCTCCGTTTTATTTCTTGTGTGCTATTTTCTCTTCCTAGTGCATGAAAAAGCACTAGGCTACTAACGTTTGCTTAAGTGGTTCTAGCTCATCCTAGGTATCAAAGCAACGTTATGGAAATGGCACGTCCTAGCTTCCATCAATCGTCACGGGACAACTATGGGGCAAATGGCCAAGTCCCAAAATTTCACCAACCATATCAACCTCATCAGCAAACTTACGAACGCCCTCCGTATGGTTACCATGACAGTTATCAAGGATCATTCCAACGTCCTAACAACTACCAAATACCCCCACGTGACCCACAACCAAAGATCCCCAACTTTGATACTTGTCAAATGTTGGTGCAAATGCAAAAGAGTCAACAAGAGACGATGATTCTATTGCAAAAGAGTTAACAAGAGATGATGACTCAAATACAAGGGGTCAAAGAGGAGCTTAGGGCCCAAAAAGCGGTGCAAGATGCTCGAATCGATGCACTCATGGCTCGCATCACGATGTCGGCCACTCGAGCTCCACAAATTTTTGGGGATGGTTCATTTGGGCAAGAAGGTCGGTTGACTCCACAAGGAAGTCAACCCGATCATGAAGCTACGAATGAAGAAGAGAGGGTCAATCAAGAGATCATTGTTGAGTGTTGCTTGGATGATGAAGATATGAGAAGAATAGAGGAAGTTGAAGCTTCAAGGGTCAACAATGAGGAGGGAAGTGAACATGATTCTCAAGGTAACTCTTGGGGAGCCAATGTATTGGCCAAATTGGATTTGTATGATTTTCTTCGTGATGAACCGGATCTAGACAATCCAAAGCCAAGTGAAGAAATACCTCCTATAGGCCATATTGACAAGGTGAGTGAAAAGGAACGTAATACTTGGGAGAAAGAGGTAGATGCCTTAGAACTCGCCTTGAATGGGAAATTGGAGGATCCTAAAGCCTCCAATGAAGAAAACTTGATGCCTTCACCTCCTCTATCGCACTCGATTTCTAGTTCCTTGTCTTGTGAGACGGTTGATGAAGAGTATCCTTGTCGGGCGGTGGAAGAGAATTCTACTCTCGACCCCGTAGAAGAAGCAACCCCCTTAGGGTGTGATCTCCCACATCATAACACCGACTCTAGACCACTATACCTACCGTATGGTCATAAGAGTCGTTGCTATCATGGTTCAGAAGACCCGGAAGATCACGAGAACTCCGAGCATAATGAAGATGATTGCTTCTTGCCTCCGACTTGGAAGCTCTTGAACGTAGCTAGGCTTGGCCATGTGAGCCTCAATGAAGATGTTGCTAGGGCATTTGACTTACTCCTCCGAGCTCTTGATGGCTATGAAAGTGTAGTTGGTGAGAGTATCTTAGTGTGAATATCTTTTCCCTTTTCTTTTGTGCTTGAATTTGTGTATATGTTTGTTTGGATATTTTGGTGTTTAGGATTGTTAGTTTTTGTGGAAATCTTGTAATTTGGAAATTTTTTGTTGAGTGATGTGAGGGAGGGGATTCTAATGATTATTGTGAAGTTGTGTAGGATGATTGATGTTTGAAGGGTGATTATGTGAGTTTTGGAGGTGAACGCTTGAAGCAATCTTGGGAGCGGTTCTATTATTGATTTTTGGAGCTTTGATGAAGCTATGTGCTTAGATGAATATTCGCCGATCAAGAGAAGCTCCACTTTTATCTCCCGTGATTAGCATCAAGTATTACGTGCTCGGTCTTCATTTTTCCATCAAGTCTCGGCTCGGTGGGATTTTTATTGGAAGACGGGAGCTAGATAGTTGTTTTTGAGTTTAGAATAAGCTTTTGGGGACGGGATTTCAGATCCCGAGGTGTTATTTGTCGATTGGGAGGAAGGTTCGGTGTGTTCTTATTGAAAGGAAGCTTCAAAGGCATCCCGGGCGAGAATGCTTCATCCCGGACGAGACAACGTCTCATCTCGGGCGAAACCGGTCCTTCTCGGTCGGGACAAGTGGGCAAAAGAACCCAGCTACTGTGAGCCCGTCTCGGGCGAGACGAGCCCTTCTCGGGCGAGACGAAGACTCGTCCCGGGCGAGATGAGACCTTCTCGGTCGGGACGAAGTGACAAGAACACTCAGCTACTGAGAGCCCATTCCGGGCGAGACGAGCCCTTCTCGGGCGAGACGGTCCCGTCTCGGCTGAGACGGGGCTGTTTCCTGCGCAGTGTTTTTGTTTTCCCTTGCAGCCCGAAGCCCACCCAACTTCATTAAGCAGCCCGCCCTGCCCCACACTCCCCTCACACAAAAATACCCAACCCCAACCCAACCCATTCCCATCTCATACTAGCTCATCTTCAACCTCCCTCATCTTCATAACACACAAAATAAACCCCAATTTCAAAACCCCCAAAACACCATAAATCTCCAAATACTCCACCAAATCTCATCAAATCACTTCCAAAACACCCTAAAATCAGTTTCTATCACATTAATACCCATCCTAGACCCATTTTCTACCATTTAAATCGCCAAAAACGAAAAAAAAATCGAGTTTTTATCACCATTTTTTCCAAAATCCGAGTTTGGGGTTTTGTTTCAAAACTCGATTTAGCTTGTTGGAGTTGGTCTTGGAAGCTTATTACATCATTTTTAAGCTTCTATTGGGTGTTTTTGTGGGTTCTAGCTAATGTTTTTGGGTAAAATTTAATTTTGGGTGTTTACCATTTTTGAAGCTTCTTCATCTTCCATGGCTCCAAAGAAGAAAGGGATGGGGGTAGCAACCAAGAAAAGAAAGAGTACTTCAACTTCAAGAGTCGAGGTTGAAGTCGAAGAACCGGAACTTCCTTGCCATCCGGATTTTCCTACACTTGTCTTTGGCTCGGAATTGCAAAGGGAGCAGTTCATTAAGCTCCTTGGTAAGCCTTTTGAGCCTACTAGATTTCTTTGTAAAATCATACTTATAAAATTAGGCATTCTTAGGCAAACTAGAGAGTTTTTTGAGGGAATGGGGTTGGAATTGTTATTTAACATGCATGAGCGGACCTACAAGCAACTCACCCTTGAGTTCTTTAGTAGCTTTACTCTAAATGTTAGAGTCAATCCACCCCGGGTTGCTTTTCGGGTGAACAATGATGACTACAACTACACCCTCCCCGAGTTTGGTGATTTTTTTGGTCTTCCCCTAGCTTCTAATTGTAACCCACCCGCCGGTTTTAGTGAGATTGATGTTTGGAAAAGTATAACTGGTCTCACCCTTGTCGAGTTTCGACGGTTGTCTAGCCGTCACGTCCACCACCCGGTTTTGCGTTTTTGGCATCGATTAATTGCGGGTACGATATTTGGGAGACCCGAAACGAGCACTTTTACTCAACAAGAGTTAACCATACTCGGGGCTTATTTAAACGTCAAGAGTCAACCTAGGTTCGCACCCGACCTTTCCCTTGCTTTGGCTAAGCACTTTCATAAGATAACTAAGGCGGGGAAGAATATGAGTGAGATTGTTCTCGGGGGGCTCATAACACACTTAGCTAAGGTGGTAGATGATAATTTCAGCGAGGAAGACTAGGTTCCATAAATGGATTGCATATGATAAGGAGCACAAGAGGTATCAATGGTATACCTCGGGTCGGCCACACTTCACTTTGCCATGCACAACGCTCCCGACCCTTGTGCCTTTGCGACAATCCCTAGTCCCGGTCCAAGAGCCTAACCTCTTAATGCCCAATGCGGGAGGTGATCCCGGTGCCTCTTCCTCCCGTACACCGCATACACGTGCTAGTGTGGAGCCTCGACAGCAACCAACCCAACAACAACATCAACAGAGCTCTTACCAACCCCACCCCTACTACCCCACCCCTCGACCTTTATTGATGTCTCTCAGTATGCACCGTACACCCTCTTTGCCTACCCTTCGCCCCCGGCCGATCCATCTATGGCCGCTATGCTTAATGCTCTTCACATTGGGCAATATGAGCAGAGGAGGGACGACTACTATGCTCAATACCCCGGGTATCATCTTTTGGCTCAACAAGGGTATATAAATCCACAAGGCTATCTCCCATCGTGGTATAGGCCCGAATACTTTCCGAACTACGTTAATCCTAGTAGTAGTGGTGCTATGATGGATGAGGAGGAGTTTGAGGCCGAAGATGCCTTCGATGTTAATGGGGGGGAAGGTAATCGTGGTGAAGAAGAAGAAGGAGAAGAAGAAGAAGAAGAAGATAATGATGAAGATGATGATGGTAGTAATGGAAGTGAGGACGGGGATGATGACGAGCAAGATTTCTATTGATTATTGAGACGATGGAGCGAGTGAGTTGCTAACCGATTGATACGGCAACTATCCTTTCTTTTCCGTCATTTATTGCTTGTCTTCCTTTGTTTATTCCCATCCCCTTGTACACTTTTGTGTCATGGTGGCCCTCGGGGCCTTTGTGGTGATCGCTCCCGATTCTCGATGACGTGATTACATCGAGGATCACTTGAAAAATCCAAATTTACAAGTCTTTCCCCTTTTCTTTATTTTATTTTTCTTTTAGTAGGAATTAGTCGGATTTAGGCGGAATCCGGGCTAGGTGACTTGATTACACCTAGTCCTCCCCTCCCATTTCCTTTTCTTTTATACTTTTTATTTCTTCCCCCATCCATATCTTTTCTCGTCTCGGCTCATGGTGACTTGACTACATCCCGACCGGACACTTTCCCTTTTCTTCACCTTTATTTTTGATTTTTAGCTTTATTTTCGTAGTTTCTCTTCTTTTTAGTGTCTTCCACACGCTACCGATCGAGCATGAGGACATTGCTCGGTTTAAGTGTGGGGGAGCGATATCGTAGTCCAGTTTAGTTTTATTTTCGTCTTTTTTCGAAAAAATCTCGAAAAATTTGAAAAATTTCATAAAAATCAAAAAAGATTTTTCCTTTGTGTCTTTTCCTTTTGTGTCATTGTGTTGTATATTTGTTGTGTTGTGCGTGTTCTGCCTCCCTTTTCCTTGTAGGTCGCTTAATCACCATTAACTTTGGAAGGCTTTCAAGACATCCGGTAACATCTTTTATCCCTTTTTCCTCTTTGTCTCTTGTGGAGTTTGGAGGAGATTTGTGATGATGTGTGCTCGGGTGGAGTTTTGTGAAGAATTGTGGTTGATTGGTCACTTGTTTGGAAGTTCGGGGTGGTGTTTGTTCTCTTTGAGTGTTTGTTTTGTTTTGTTTTGTTTTGTTACCTTTTGTCTCTTTTTCTTTCTTTTTCGTCGCGTCTTTGTTTTGTGATGTGTAGTTGTGTTTAGTGTGTAAAAAGGTTTTCGAAAACCCGGTTTAGAGGCTAGTGTGCAAGTGTTTACTTTCCCTTTCTACTAGTATGAATCGAGTCTTGGACTTTAGTCTAGTAGAATGACCCTAAATCAATAGTTTCGTTGGTCCTTTACCTTGTGTCCACCTAGCTTACTAGGGATTTACTATGGGATTTGCATTTTGACCATTATGACCACCCACGGTGTGAAAAGGCCTCGGTTGCCGAGTCCCGTCCCTTAGGTGACCGTGTTTGGGATTGATTGATTAGTCCAAGTTCTCCACCTTTTTGTGGGTTTGAAGAGGGATCGCGACCCCCGACTTACCCATTCCCCTACCTCCTACACATATCACAAAATAAAGTTGCAAAGTGTTGATATCTCTTTCTTAATTGCAAAAAGAAATGCCTACAACTCAAATCTAGCCAAAAGGGCAAAGAAAAAGAAAAAGAAAGAAAATGAAAGAAAGAAAAGATTGAAGAAAAAAAAGAAAAGGCACAAAAAGTCAAAAAGAAAATACAAAAGATGAAAAAGAAATGGCATAGCAATACACAAAGCAAAAATGCAAAAGAAAAGAAAATGCCAAAGAAAATCACCCCACAAAAAGAAACCAACCCCCCAAAAATAAGCCTTTTTCCGATCGTTACCGTGAAGAGCCTACCAAAGGACCGAGTCCCTAGGAAGGATGATAGCGGTAATGATCGGTCTTCCCTCATTTTGCAATCATATCCATCTTTTTACTTGGACTAGTTGGGCGGTTCTGGGCATGGGACGACCCTCTTGGCTCATTGCTAAAGGGGGCGAGGTCTCACTTACCTATAGTGTCGACTAACACCGTGGTTCATCCTTTTTCCATCCCGTCGATCGTCTCGTAGTACGTTCTTAGAAGGTTAGGAGGACCTAGGTAAGTTACCAACGTTTTTATTGCTTTGTTGTCATACTATTAGGGTTTAGTTCATTTCGATTTGTATTATTAGCTTGGGAACGTTGTCACTTGCCTTGAGGCCTAAACTGGTGCTTCTTTCACCGCTTTTTAGAGGGAAGCGGTATTTATTTCTTTTTTGGGTGCAACCTTTTGCTTGTTTGTTTGTTTGTTTTTTTGTATGCTTGTTTGTTTGTTTATGTGTTTTGTGTCCGGTTGCATCCACAGTTTTGTCGCAAGACCTTACTTGCCTTGCGGAGTGCACTTTTACTCTAAGTGTACTCGCGTGAATTGAAAGGGCGTAGGGTGCGCTAATACCCGCTCGGCTAGTTTAGTAGTTAGTTTGTGCTTACTCGAGGGCGAGTAAGGGTTAAGTGTGGGGGAGTTGATAAGTGTAGTTTGTAGTGCCTAATTTGTTATGTTTTGGTCCCGTTTTCCTTGTGGAATCGCTCTTTGGAGCGATTTTATGGGCTACTCATGCTTCCTTTAGTTCGCTTTAGGTTCCCGAGACAGTTCATGGAGAATTGGAACGATTCCGACTCGTTTCATACACTTTTGGAGCCAACGAAGAGAAGGAACGATCGCTTGGTGCCTAGGATTCGATCCCGAGACCTTGGGACCCATTCCCGAGCCCCTTAGACTCGACCCCGAGCTCCGAGATTCGATGAGAAACCCATGAGAAGCAAGGAGGGACCTTAGAGCTCATATTGGAGGCTTCCCGGCCGTGAACAAGTGCCTTCTCTGTCGGGAAGGAGTGCAAGAAAGAGCAGGCCACTAGAGGGGCCGTCTCGGCCGAGACCAAAATCGTCTCGGGTGAGACCACACCGTCTCGGGCGAGACCACTTCCATCTCGGCCGAGATGGACCCAGAAATGGGCTGTTTCGCTTTTCTCGCTTCCCTTACCCTTGTAACCCTACATATACCCCCCTCTTGTATTGCTACACTATCTTATGAAACCCTAGACTACTTTTATGTTAGATTAGCTTAGATTAGTGTATATTAGCTTAATCCCTCTTTAATTACTCTTTAATCTTAGTTTAATCTAGTTAGTAACTCTTGTATTATTGGAATTCTTGGAGATTCCACCAATCTTGACAACATTGGTGGATGTTTTGGGTCTTCTTCTATACAAGTGTTCATCTTTTCCATTCATCTAGTTTGGTATAATCTTTCCTTTCTCTTTTCCTTTAATCTTTCATATTTAATCAAGTTTTCATCTTTGTTATTGTTTGTTGTTCATCTTTATTTATTCTTCATAACGGATGTTGTTGTTTTTGTGTTTGTTTCTCTTGTTCTTATTAGTTTTCCTTTAGATATGTTTGAGTAGACTCTTGCTAGGATTATTAGGGGGATTGGATGTAATTAGGGATGATTAGGGTGAGATGGGTGGTATTAGATGTTGTTTTTGCTGTTTCCCATTTACCTTGCACTCCACATGTTTGATGAAATGCTTGTGAGACTAGAGATGATCAATCCTTGTTTTTCTTGCCTCTTCTCTTGCATGTGTGTGTTTGGTTGGTTGGTTTGGTTCCTTCACTAGTAGCGAGAGCGTTGTGAGGATGACCCCTAGGTCGTTTAAGTAGCGAGAGCCTGATCGGAACCTAGGCTACGAAAGCATGCTAGTAACCCCGTTTCCTCCTTTTTACCTCCTTGACATTCATGAACCCGACCTAACCCTAGCTTCTTCTTATCGATTTATTAGCCTCCTTTAGTCATTAGTTGCTCGTTTAGTCTTGTTAGTTCTTGTTATAGACCTTAGCTTAGTCTACATTAGCCTTCCCCTAGATTAGCTTGTCTTGAACCTAGTCTTAGACCGTAGCACACCTAGGTCCGGCACCCCGTCCCTGTGGATCGACCCGACTTGCCCTAGCTACCTAGCTTAGGTTCGTTGGTTATTATTTCTTGGTAGGATTGACGGCTAAATCCTCCCATCAATGTCTCTGACCCCTAGGACAAAAGATGTTGTGCCTCCGGGATATCTCTGACCCTCGGGTAAAATTGTCGTTGCTGTGCCTCCGGGATAACTCAGGCCCCTCGGGCAAATTTCTATGCCTCCGGGATAACTCAGATACCTCGGTCAAATTGCTGTGCCTCCGGGATAACTCAGACCCCTCGGGCAAGTTGCTGTTGCTGTGCCTCCGGGATAACTCAGACCCCTCGGGCAAATTGTTGTGCCTCCGGGATAACTCAGACCCCTCGGGCAAATTGCTGTGCCTCCGGGGTAACTCAGACCCCTCGGGCAAATTGCTGTGCCTCCGGGATAACTCAGATCCCTCGGGCAAATTGCTGTGCCTTCGGGATAACTCAGACCCCTCGGGCAAATTGCTGTGCCTTCGGGATGACTCAGACCCCTCGGACAAAATTGCTGTTGTTGTGAGTTTGTCTTAGTTAATTTTGTTTTGCAGGCTTGTCTTGTTTTGTTCGGGTTTGTTCTTGCTGTTTTAGTAGTTTCGAACCTTTTGCTTAAGTGTTTATTGGTGTCTTAGTTTTGATTTGATCCCTCGTGGGTGGTTGCATTAAGTTAGATTTATCCCTTCCGGGTGGTTACGTTAAGTTTATCCCTCTCGGGTGGCTACGTTGGATTTATCCCTCTCGGGTGGTCACGTTGGATTTATCCCTCTCGGGTGGCTACGTTAGATTTATCCCTCTCGGGTGGCTACGTTGAATTTATCCCTCTCGGGTGGCTACGCTGAATTTATCCCTCTCGGGTGGCTACGCTGGATTTATCCCTCTCGGGTGGCTGCGTTAGATTTATCTCTCTCGGGTGGCCGCGCTACATTTATCCCTCTTGGGTGGCTGCGCTAGATTTATCTCTCTCGGGTGGTTACGCTAGATTTAGTGATTTTTTTGCCTTTAAAATACTAGTGTTGATGTGTAAGCTCTTTGCATTAGTTCTTGGGCTTGCATTTGCTTAGTGAATTATTTCGGGAATAGTAATTCCCCTGGGATGTGAATTGAGTGTGCTTAGGGACTTGCTAGAATAACAAATTGCTTTGAGTGCTTTGGGGTTGTAGATCGACTTGTTTTGTTCGCCTTATCACACGGTCAAGCGCGAGCATTCTTATTAATCGTATTGTAGATTTTTTTGTTCGTTTTATCACGCGATCAAGCGTGGGCATTCTTGTTAATCGTGGTTCTTGTGTTCGTTTATTGCTGGGGGTCGATTTCGATTAGAGGAGGTTTTAAGGCTTGCTTAATGAGTTGAAATTTACTCCTAACTCCCTCGATTGGCATCTAAGACGGTGCGTGCTTGTCCGGTTAGGTTTCCGACGGGGATTGAGTGGTGGTTGGCTCGGGCTAAGAGCATGATGAATCACTACACGTCGGAGAATGTGCGGGTGAACTAGATGTGCCTTGCATGCAGATGTAAGTTTCTTTCTTATAGTTTGTTTTAGTAGCCCCCAAGGTTTAGGATTATTGAAGTGTCGGTTTTGGTTTTATCGTTTGTTTTGTCCTATGGTCTAGTGTTTGCTATTATTTTGAACGGTTCGCTTTTCTTTTAGCTGGCCGATTCGGCTGATGTTGTTCAGCCCCCAGACTTCCCCTTGACACTGCTCAGGACCGATGTGGCTGGGGTAGCATTTACGTAGCCTCTTTCCCCGTGTTCGGATGAGGAGATGGAGGCTGGGATGGAGTGGCGTGACCGGGTATACCGGGTAAGTTTCGGTTTCTGTTTTGGATTCTAAGGGTTAGGTTTTGTTTGGTTAACTTGCGTGGTTTCACCTTTCAGGTTTCGTCGGCTTGCCATCAGCGGTTGTGGCATGCTGCCCAACTGCTTCAAGGTCTATGCCTCGAGGGTCTTCCGTGACACTTCGGGACCTCGATCGGTAAGTGTGTGTGCCTAGGGTTGGCTCTTAAATTGTTTGTGTGTTTTCCTCAAGTGCGGGTTATGTTTGTAGGATATTCTCGATATGGTGGGACGGTTGGAGACCCAGGTAATCGAGCTTGAGGCGGAAGCGGTTGAGGCGCGACAACTCCTGCAATCTCGGGCCGACGAGATTGCTCCAACTTAAGGAGCGGCTGGCTCGGTCTCAGGGCGAGACCTCCGCGCAGGGTAAGGCTAGGCATCGGGTTGAGAGGGAGAGAGAGGCTGAGGCTACAGGTCGTGCTACGGGCGCTAGTGAGGAGGTTGTAGAAGTTCCCGAGACAGTTACCCTAGATATGTTGTCGGGAATGGACGGTAGTGGGTCTTCTCTCCTGGATTTAGAGGATCTAGGTTTGGACGACAACATTGGTGGGCTTGTGATAGCCATAGGCGCAGCTTCTAGGGGTCCTCCCTGGTTTGTGAACTCGATTTAAATTTTTAGTATTTGAGTTGTTTTAGTTTAGTCTTTGTGTTTTTGCTTTGTGAAATGCTGACCAAAATTGACAAGTAATCACTTCATGGCTGTTTTATTCGTGATTTCATCGTTAGTTTAGGACGTTTTAAAATGCGTTGGGGTTGCATGAGAGTACGAAAGCGGTTTTTCGAGTTTTTGAAATGCGTTAGTTTGAGCCGGGAGTTGGATCAGATAGTACGTCGATTAAAATATTTTGACTCGAGACAGACGAAATGTAAGAGGTCAACGTGCTATGACCAAGAGCACTAGAATGCAAATGTAGTTGTTTCGTCATTCATAATGAGGCCGAATCCAAAATCTAGGCTACCTTTGAAAAAAAGTTAGACCACTTTTTTGTATATTCAAGACAATGCCGTACTGGGCTTACAGACGCGACTTGACAACAACCGTTAAAGGCTACAACACGCCTAGGTGGGGTAGCTTATCCCCTGATAAGTGTGGTTTGTAGTGCCTATTTTGTAGTGTTTTGGTCCCATTTTCCTTGTAGAATCGCTCCTTGGGAGTGGTTTAGGGGCTTCTTATGCTTCCTTTAGTTCGTTTCAGGTTCCCTAGACCGATTTGGAAGAGTTCGAGCGATTCCGACTCGATACATACACATTTTGGAGCCAACGGAGTAGAGGAACGATGACTCGATGCGTTGGAATCGACCCCGAGACCTCGGGACCCAATCCCGAGCCTCCGAGACCCGATCCCGAGTCCCGAGAATCGACGGGAAGCCCATGAGAAGCAAGGAGGGACCAAAGAGCTCTTAAGGGAGGCCTACAAAGACCCATCCCGTTCGGGATGGCCTCATCCCGTTCGGGATGGAGTGAACATGAAGCGCGGCTACTGTGAGCCCATCCCGATCGGGAAGGTCCTTCCCGACCGGGAAAGATGGCCCATCCTGATCGGGACCAAGCCTTCCCGACCGGGAAGGGTCAGTTACAGCCCGCATTGTTTCCTTTCTTCTCCTTTCCACTTGTAACCCTATATATACCCCCTTCTTGTATTAAGACAAGATCTTATGTTATGTTCTTCATATTAGACTAAACCCTAGATAGATTAGCATAGATTAGTGTAGATTAGTCCTTAGATTATCGTTAATCTTAGATTAATGCTTGTAATTTGGGAATTCTTCAAGATCTCCATTCAAGCTTGACAAACTTGGATGTTTGTTTTGGGTTCTTCCATTTATGCAAGTTTCATTCTTCCTTTCATCTCTAGTTTGGTATAATCTTCTTTTCTCTTCTCTTAATCTTGTTTGTTCATTAAAGTTTGCATCTTTGTTGTTTGTTTTGTTGATTGTTCATTGTTTCACTAGTTCCATTATGATAGTTTTGTTGTTTGTTTTGATTCTTCTTGTTAGTGTTAGTTTTAGGTTAGATATGTTAGAGTAATGTTCTTGCTAGGGTTAGTAGGGTGATTAGGGTGTAAATTGGATGATTAAGGGTTTGTTGGAGATGTTGGTGGAAGATTTGGGTTTCCCCTTGGTTTGGTGCACATCACATGTTTGTTGAAATGCTTGAATGGCTAAGTATGTGCGAATGCTTGTTTTTCTTGCTTTTCTCTTGTGGGTGTTAGTTTGTTGTGGGTTCGGTCCCCTCACTATGTTGCGAGAGCCCGGTGAGGACGACCCCTAGGTCGGTCTAAGTTGCGAGAGCCCGGATGCGACCTAGGTCTATAGCATGCTAGTACTCCGTTTGTCGTTTGTGTCGCCAAGGTGGGTTTTAGGATGAACCTCTAGGTGAGTCTAAGTTGCGAGAGCCCGGGCATTACCTAGATTATCCTACTACCTCCTTCACTCTAGTTCTCCTTCGACCATTCCATTACCCCTTTGACCCCGACCTAACCCTAGTCTTCCTTCCTAGTGTTATCCTAGTTTCCCCTAGTCCTAGTTTTAGACCTTCGACTAGCCTTAGCCTCCTCCCCTTAGATTAGCTTGTCTCGAACCTAGTCCTTGACCCGTAGCATACCTTAGTCCGACCTCCCGTCCATGTGGATTCGACCCGACTTACCCTAGCTACCCACTAGGTTTAGCCGGTTATTATTTGACGGTTAGGATTCACGACAAATCCCACCCATCATCCCCCTAAAAGAAAAAATGAAAAGACATCTAAGTCTGGTGGATCCAATGGACGAAACGTACCGTCCGTGTGGACCTGTCATTCTTGTGCGGGCATTTTGGCTTTTGGAAAGGGGTTTAGCTACTTCAGGATGTCATTCCTGATGTCCGGGGTTGTCGGGTGTGAGAAAAAGGTTAAGGATTGTGAAGATGATTGTACTACAGAATAAGGAAGCTATGCGGGCAAATGTTGCTAAGTGACCGACCGAAGACGGCGTTACCGATCCTAGTGTTCGTCGATTCATTTACACGGACCGAGACCGACAAGACCCATATTGAAAATGTGAGTGAGGATGGGAAGCAAGATTGGCTGGGTTCGCTTTTGGCTAGGGCGGTGGAAGCTTGCGTTAGGAGAGTCAATGACGAGAGACTCGAGCAAGCACACCCGGATGGCTAGGGGAAGGAAAAGTTGGACCGGTAGAGCCCAGCCATTTTGTATTATGTTATATTAGTTGATATTACGTGGCATATTAGTACCAATTTTTTGTAGAGTTTTGACACGTTGTAGCTTTCTGGGATGTCCGGGTTTCAGACGCTTGATGTAAATGGCCTCGACAAAGGCTTTATTTAACTGATTTTTTTTATTAATGAGAAACACATTTTTTTTATATATATATTTTTTTTGGTGGCTCGCAACTCGATTCTTCATTTTGCCCGGAGCGCGCTTTCGGGTTTTCACTCCGTCCTCGACTCACCTTTTTTGTTTTTTTTGATGACGGCTCGCGACTCGTTTCTTCATTTTACCAAGGGTGCCCTTTCGGGTTTTCACCCCGTCCTCGGCTGGTCGTTTGTGCTTCGTCATTTTAAAATCACTCGTTAATCGGAACATAGGGGTGGCTCCGACTTGCATGTGAATCGAGTAATCGATTTCGTTATTTGGTTGGTTGTACCCGAAGAAGGGTTGCCTACGTATCCGCGTTTAGACGGAATCAAACCATGTTCATAGTTCATTTATAGATGTGAGTGATTTTGCTTTAGACTCGTCATGCCAATTATCGATGCGAGATGTTTAGAGTGTTTCGCACGAGTTTTCACCCTAGCTAAAAATTAATGTGAAATGGTCGGGCGTGACCCCTTGAAAGTGACAATTACCGAGATACCGTGTTTGGGTCAGGGTGACTGGCTTGGATGGTTTTGGAATGTGGAGCTAGGTAGTAAGTGGTTTCGATAGATCAAAATCTGGACCTTGATTTTTGTGGAGTTAGGGCTATGGGCTAAGGTTTTGTAATGTGGTAGGAAAGGGGAAGCTGAGTAAAAATGACTCAGACTTCAATCGGGTGGGTTGTAAGTTACATGGGATCTGATTTCCGTGTCTGGCCCTAACGATTGGGATTATCCTATTAGGCTTGAATCCTCAAAATTCCGGACTGTCTCCTAACAAGTATCTCGGGAAGGTCTTAAGGGTTGTAATGTAGGGAGGCTAGTATTTGGGTGCTAGTTGACTGGTCTGTTCATTTTTCTTTTCCTTTCTTTTTTTTGCTAGTTTGCTAGTATTTCGGACCATGCATTTGAAGTCGAGTTGAATAATTGGGGGTTTCGTTTTGATCGTTGAGTTTGGTTTTGATCATCAAATTGGGCGAGTTTAGTGTGGCCTTGGTTTCATTTTTTCTTTGGGCTCCCTTTTGGCCATTCCAGACTTCTTTTTCTTTTTTGTCAGACTAGCACCTATGGTAGGAATTGGTCGGTCTTTATTTGAGGGATATTTATTGTGGGAAATGGGTTTGCCTTCCGTCTTTGATTGCAAACTAAGAGACTATCTAGATTTATCATAGGATTCAGTAATGCTCGTTCTAATGGGTGATTATGTGGCTTTCTACACCAGACATGGAGTAGGTAAAAAAATAACACGAGATCTCAGTTCTTGTAATTCCTCGTTGTTTCGAGGTATGTTTGATTGTCATCGATAAATGGCATAGTATCGAGTTGTAAGCAAGAAAGTGCATTAATAAATCAAGCGATTGTCGAGGCGTATTATAAAGGAAGAAAAGTTTATCTCTTTTTATTGATAGTAATGAGCGGGCTATGTGTCTGAGACATTGTTTTTAGGGAGGTGGAGGACAGATCCCCTCGTACCTCTTGACTCGATATGAGAAACAAAAAAGACATTTGCTATATTATTAGATCTAGGCCCTAAGACGAATTAGACTCCGACGCGGACATAGATTTTACTCGTCTTGGCGGGTGTTCGCAGGTTGTCGGGATCTCCCTCGATATTCAGGACATTCTCCTCTATAGGGTTGAGGTGGGAACAATCGATGGTATCATCAAAGACAACGTGAATGCTAAAGGGATTTGTGGTAATGTTTGGTTTCTCGGGCGGAGGGAGAGGAATCGTCCCGTTTTCTATCATATCTTGTATGGTATGCTTGAGCAGAAAACAAGATTCAGTATTATGGCCATTGCCACGATGGAAATGACAATATTCATTAGCATCCTATGCCCTTTTCCTCTTGTTTGCGGGTGGGTCTATAGTAGGACTATTGGCTTGAGCTTTCCTTGCTCAGTTAGCCTTTTTAAGGCTTCGACGTATGTGATGCCTAGCTTGGAAAATATTGTAGGGGTGGAATTCGTCTTCCCTCTAGTGGTTGGTTCAAGAAGGTGTACTTCCTCCGCTCTGTTATTTTCGGATGTTCCGTAAGATCGGGTTCCCGTGGAAGTGGTTGGTCCCTGACAGCCTTTCCCCATTATCTTGGAGAATACTCCCTTTTTTATATCGTCCTCTAGGCGTATTCCTAAGGTGGATAGTTCCATAAAGGTATGGATGTTTTGGTACCTAAGGTGAGAGGCATAAGGGGGTCTAAGGTTATCGACAAATTTATCTACTAAGGTGGCCTCGTCAGGGCGTTTCACTAATTGGGTGCTGACCTTTCTCCACCTAGTCAGAAATTCGGAGAAGCCTTCCTTCTCGTTTTGGGAAAGGACTTCGAGGCTTCTAATGGTGACTTGCGTTTCGGAATTATCCGCATATTGTTTTGCGAATTCTATGGAAATATCGTCCCAGGTGGATATCTTTTTGGGATCGAGCGAATAAAACCATGATCGGGGTGTGTCCCCTAAAGAGGATGGGAATATCCTAGCGAAAAGGCTGGGGTTGACCCCCTTAATGGCCATGTAATCCTTAAAGACCCGGATGTGGTTGAGGGGATCCTCGGTTCCTTGGAATTTGGGTATGTCGGCTAGGGAAAAGTTCTCTGGTAACTGGCCATTTACCATTTCAAACTTCCTATGGTTTTTGAGGTGGACATTGTTGCCTTGGTTTAGGCGCATTTGACTTCCGAGGAAATCTATGCGATTCATCTTGAGGTAGGGTGATGGGGCCATTAGGGGTGATGCCGACGGGTACCCCACCTAGCGGGGTGGAATTTAAAAGGACCTCGTTGAGGACCCGGTTGTGGTGTTCATCTGAGGCCCTATCTTCAAAATGGCCTAGGCGAGAGTCTATGCTGTTTACGGATGCGTTCACCGTGATAACGGTGGCTTGTAAATCCCGAATCAGGTTAGTTAGGGTTTCTACGGTGTTATCCCCAGATTGTTCGGCGTTGTTCCCACTACGGTTACTTGCGTCTGTGCTTGAATCTCCTGACATGACTGGAAGGGGTGGTATTAATGAGAATGGATCTACCAGAAGGCTTAAAGACTCGTGGAATGCCCGTAATTGAGCGACACGGAAATAAGACCCTCGACTCACGTGTGTATACGGTCACTGGTTTAGGGACTCAGGTGCTTTAGACTCTTTGTGTATTCGGTAAAAATCCTAACGAATTCTTAGATCTCTGTAACGATACGATTTGACACGAAACCTCGGAGGTGAGGCTTAAAGAGGACTTCTCGAAATAAGACGACCCAAAATGTAAGATCTCGAGTAGAAGTGATCCTAGTAGCTAACACAGACATTTAATCACACGGTTGTACGACGTAAGAAGTTGATCGCGATCCTAGCTCAGGATCAAAGAATTTTTTATATTTTATCAAAAACGACCGATACTTGCGGAGGAGAGTTTTGATAAAGATGATTTTGTAAAATTAGGGGGACGATGATGTGGTGACATCGTTGGTGATGTGAAATGTGCGTTGCTATGTGTGTGTCGGGAATCCGACGATAGCAAAAGTGTAAACGTTTTCTTTTTTTTGAAAGGAACACGGTCCTTAGGTGGACCAGTTTTAAAAATAACGAAGTGACGCTTTTATCGAGACTACTATTAATTAGCTAGTTCGATATTTGCGGTGCAAGTGATGCTCGCGGTAGAGCGAAGTCTAATGACGGTGTTTTAAAGGTGTGACTAAATCCTCATTAAGGGTTTCAGTAGCGATTAGTGTTTTTAGAAAAGTTGTTTTTTCTTTAAAACGAGTGATCCATGTTTGTTGGTTGCAATAAATAGCATTCGACAGTGGATGGTGGTGTGTTGTGAAAAGTGTTTCGAGAATGTAACCGTTTTGGATTCCTTGACTTCATTAATTGAAGCTTCGGTTGTGTTAACGGTATGTGTGTAAAAACTTTTCTTTTTTGAAAATAAAGTGTAACCGTTTGGTGTGCCTTGATCCCATTAATTGGGAGTCTCGGTAGTATTAACGGTGTTTGTTGTTTTGACGGGTTTTATTTTAGCCACGTGACAGCATTCGAAAATATATTTCTTTTTTTTGAAAACGTCGAGTGTAAAATTTGCCATGGCAACGGCGTCTCAAAATGTTTTTTTTCTCTTTTAGAAATCATGACTTGACTGGAGTATTGGTGTTTCAGAAATCGTTTTGGAAAGTTGAAATATTTTTCAAAAACGAAATTGGGTGTGGTTGAATATGTTGGCGTGGTTGAATCCGGATTTTAGTGTTTTATTTGGGTTGGATTGTTCAAACACGCTACACATAACTAGGAATGCATATACTCATGCAGGATGCATACTCGGGTAGGTTTAGGGTAGGCTACCGCCCACGAATAGTCTACTTAGGCATTGACAATGATCTGGGGAGACGAGTGTCATACCGTCCGCTCGTAACTATCCGCTTATTATTCCTGCGGGGTACGCGTTAGGCGGTCGGAGCGTCAATCGAGGATCTCTCCGCGTGTCCCTAAAGATCTTACCGCGAAGAGGTCGACTGGTCCTGATATCGGTTAGGGTGGGCTTTTAGGGCCAAAACCTGTAGTGACCACAACTAGAAACTAAGAGATGAGCTTCACCGACCTCGTTCAAGTTACACCACCACTGGAAACTTGTTTCCAAATCCCCAGCGGAGTCGCCAAACTGTGGACGTCCGTCCGCACCGCTCGGCGCCCCGCGCGCGCTAGCGCTGGACCGGCCCGGTTTTCAACGTGTGGCGGCGGCCACCCACGCGGCCCCTTCCCTGCCGGGGGCCGGTCCGATCTCGCGTACGGGGCGAAATGTCGAACCTCGATTTGGATGACGATCCCACACCCGTGTTTCCGTTTGGGAATCGATCAAGTCGTGGTTGTAAATGTTTAAAGGTTGTTTTGTTTGGTAAGACGACCTTTTTAGTGAACTGAAGTTGTTGCCGATTTGTGGAGTCGCCACCGAGTCAATTATGGGGACTCGGAAACCGTTCAAGTCAACTTTGATCCCTTGCCGGCTCAAAGTTGAGTGGCACGGGACCTAAAGATAAAGACTTGTACCCTTAAGCACTCCATGCCTGGAATGACTCTCATTGCCAATGGTTTCGGACATCCGAAAACCGTCGATTCTGAGTAAGTGGTGAGGGTACGTATTGGGAAGCCAACATCCGATAAATGTCAACACCCAATCCCGCCCGCACTATAGCGGCCTCTACTAATCAATCGGTGGGCTGATATCCTAGTTCTTTTGTTGTGGTGAAAATACTGTAACATCCGTTCTTTTAACCCTAAACTTTTTCTATGTCGGTTGTTTAAGGACAAGTAAGTTTTGTCGTCAAAGTAGTTGTGTTTACATTCTTTGCATGCGATTTCACGTGACAAGCAGGCCATGAAAAGATGCACGTAGAAGAGTAGAGAGTACTAGTATTATACGTATTAGCAAATTAGTTTTAACGCGATAATACGGATATTAGTCATTCTCGTGGTATACCTTACCTGGTATTCTGCTTAAGATGCGTCGGCTCAGTATTAATAGAGATGCGTCGAACCTAATGAGGCGAGCACTTGGACTAATACGGAACCCGACCATCACTTTGTTCAGTTTTAGTTGTTTTACTTTTTGAATTCCGTGTTAGGTGATTTAGCATGCGATTATAAGGTCATAAAAGCAATAAATCATACGAAAAATTGTAAATGCGAATGTAAGTAAATCACATAGTGAGGAGTTGCACCCTCGGAGTATACACTAAACGGGACTCGATGCATAGATAGTTTGAGAACGGATCTCGGAATTATTCGGGTCTATTTAGTGTGTTTAGTGTTTGCGGTTGAAGTTGGGACGTTACGTATTTTAGTAGATGTTTGTGGGCCTAGTGCCCACATCTAGTGTAGTCATAGTGCATAATAATAGAAAGTGCAAATATGGAAAGTTTTGTTTAGATGGCAACCTAGTGACGAGACGACTTCGACAGGCGGATCCTCCTAGCTTGACCAGTTATTCCGGCAGATTTCCGTTATCGTTTGACCTTCCTGCGGCTACTCCGGCAGAGCTTCGTTGCTAAAGACTAGTTCTGCGGCTAATCCGACAGAACCTGGGTACTTGTTTTGTGCTAGTCGATCACAGGCACCTCGGTATCGAGTGGAGTGCTCGAAGGTGAGGAGTAGCGTCGATGTCGCTTTATTATCGGAACTACGATCGAGTGGATCGTTTGCCTCGAGTGTCGGAGTGCGAGCCCTTAGCGAGAGTTTAAGGGGAGAAAAGAAGCTGTGAATTGTGTGTGTTGAAATGAGGATGTGAAGGGGGGTATTTATAGGTGTTTTCGGCCCTCGTCGCCCATATAGGCGCCCGAGCTGGGGTGTACTAAGACTCAGGCGCCTGGGTCCGGGCGCGGGGAGACCCAGGCGCGTCAGGTGGTGCGGTTGGGATTTTGAGGATACGGTTTTGATACTTTCCAAAACCGAGAGGGAGGAGGATAATTGTTACTTGGGGATTAAGGCTCCCGCGGCTTGACCTAGCGCCGTGAACGTTAGTGGGCCTCGGGTGTTCGTCCCGAGGTTCGCTTAGCGCGGTGCTGACTCGGTTCGAGTTTCGGGACAGTCTCGGGTCCCGGTGTCACAATTGACTCTAATTAGTGTCTACGCGATCGTAACATCGCGACTAAGGCTGCCATCATGTTAGTTTAATTTGCCCGAATAATTTATTTGTTCCGTTCTATAGAAAAACTACCTAAAACACCGCGAACCCGCGTCGCGTTGTAGTTCTATCGTCATCGGGTGTTTGTCGGGCACTTCTGCAGCCACCAGGTCCAAATATGGGTGTCTACACCTCCCCATGCAGAAACCTGCACCGAGTCGAGAAGCACATATATGTACGAAATCTTACAAGATATACTCTAAGAATTCATATGTTATAAAAGAATCGACATGTTAGATTATATTACCAAACACGACCAGCGTCGATAATCACCCGACCGTTCTCGTCCTTCTCCAGCTCCTGCTGCTGCCCCTGCTGCTCATCGTTCTGCTCCGGTCCCGTTTCGGGGACCCGTTCCTCCTCCTGCTGCTGCTTGGTGGATGTCTGAACAGACCTACTTCCCCCACCACGTCTCCTGGTCGATCTACCGCCCGCCATCTTAACCTTGCAGCAAATTAAACAATGTCAACAACAATTAGCAATTACAATCTAACTTGATTAAAATAATGTACCAAATAATTAACACAATGATCAATATAACCTACTACAACAACTCTAGTAGTCATCTTCGCTGTCGTTATTATTGTCAGCCTCATCCTCCTCAGTCTGATCCTCCTCCTCCGTCTCCTCGCCCTCCAGTTGATCGTCCTCCAAATTCTCTTCATCGTGTCCATCATCCTCCTCAAGGATCTCCCGAACATCCGTAACCATGTAATCTCGTAGTCCATCGATATCTTCATCATCCTCTAAATCTTCTTCTGCCCCTTCATTTGGATCTTCACTAAAGAATATGGTCTCTTCACTTGGAGATAAGTGTGTACCACTTGAAGCCGCATCTTCCTGGAACAGAGAACTGTCTGTTTGCCCCCGTGGTTTAGTCGTAAAGACTGCCCACCATTGACTTTGATTTCTGTCATTTTTCGTGTAAGGATAAGGAGCAAAGTAGACTTGCTTCGCCTGATGCGCGAGTATGAACGGATCGTACGTAGGATATTTCCTGGTGTAATTAACTTCCACAATCTTGTAACGTTCATGCACTCGGGTCCCGTTCACGGAGCTGCCTTTCCACTCACATTTGAATATCACAGCTCTATACCCCCGTTCTTTGCCAGTATAACACAACTCAAAAATATCCTCCAAAATACCATAGTACTCATCACCATCAAGAGATGACACACTCACACGAAAATTGCATCTAGCCTTGTTCTTCCCGTAGTTGAATGTGTGAAAATTGAACCCATTCACCGAGTATCGGTTCCAACATTTAACCGCTCGCACTGGACCGTATGCGAAACTTCTAACCAAATCATCATGTATGTCTAAGGCAACTACGTGATCCTTGAGCCACTTAGGAAAATGTTCGTCATGCTTACTCCAAACGTCATCAGGGTTCACGTCAGGGTTTTCAGCGACATATTCAGTTACAAATTGCTTCTCATAAGGCTCTAAGATCTCACAATTAGAGAGTAGGTAAAGGTGCGCTCGGTTGTACTCTTTCTCATCTAGCGTCCTAGAACCCTCAACGGATGAAGTTCCTTCATCGTCCTTCCTTTGAAAAAACTCGGGTATAGTAGGATCAATGGACACCGAATGTTCTAGGTTCAGGTTCTTTGTTTTTGTTTGGACATCTTTCTCGAAGTAGAGGGAGCAGAAGTTTGCAATCTCTTCTGTCAAATATGCATTACAAATAGAACCCTCTACCCTAGCCTTGTTACCAATTTTCTTTTTCAAATGATTGAGGAACCTAAGTACACAAGTTATGTATTTCAATTAATAAAAATGACCTATGTTTAAATTAAATTTATAAATGAAGTTACTAAAATTTATGTACCTTTCAAATGGGCACATCCATCTATACTGGACAGGTTCTCCAACCTTAACCTTGTAGGGCAAGTGGACAGGTAGATGTTCCATGGAATTAAAGAACGATGGTGGGAAGATCATCTCAAGTTTGCATAGTATCTGTGGAATTTGATCCTCCAGCCAAGTCATGTCCTCAATTGATACTGTAGAAGAACAAATCTCGGAAAAACTGAGATATCTCAGTTATAGAATTCCACACCGTCGGTGGCAAAAGTTGCTTTAGTGCTACCGGAAGTAACCTCTCCATGAAGACGTGGCAGTCATGACTCTTTAGCCCTTGCAGCTTTAGGTTCTTAAGATTAATACATCGTTTGAAGTCGGAGGCGTACCCATCAGGGAACTTGAACTTCTCTACCCACTCCAACAACGCCTTTCTCTGAGCTTTGTCAAGGGTAAACAAGACTCTCGGTTTGGATCCATCCCGTTTTATGTGCAGTAGAGGACGGTCACAAAATGTAACACCCCTTATTTTATAAGTTTCAATTAAATTAAAATTATGTTCGTATTTTTTTTTATTTTTACGATTTAACTCGTAATTCTTAAAATTATTATATAACGAATTTATTGTTTAATCGTGTCCGATTCCTAAAATTCTATTTGTCTCGAAAACTCTGCTTATATTTAAAACATATTTTATTTCTGTTTCGATTCATTTTATACATTTAATTTAATTCTTATCGAAAGTCTATTTCGACGATTTAAATTCTAAATTCTCTTTATTTATTTTTATTTAAGCTCCAATTTCTATTTTCGGCTCGAAGCACATTTATTTTAAATTTCGTCAAATTATTTATTATCTTTCCTCGAGAAATCAATTTAATTCACTTTATCGAAGATTTATTATTTATCGGAAATACTATTTCATCGTTTAATTATTTATTTCTATAAACTTCATCTTCGTCTCGAATAATTTATTTACTCATTTTATTAGACGGTCCAATTATTTATTAATTTTATTAACTCGTTTTAACCCGATTCGTGGACCAGTAAACTTATCGTTACGGAACTCGGTTCATTTAATTTATACGTATTTTTTAATCCACTATGATTCAGCCCCCTTTTCATTTGTTTTCCTCCACACTAATTACGTACTTCCCTTGTCATTATTTGTTTTATTTATTCATTCATGTACCCTTGGCCTTCTTTTCTTTGGTATCCACCGCTTCTTCATTCCCACATTAACGTGTACACCTCCCCTCACCTCTTGGTTCATTTTCCTTTTTCTTTTCTTGTTTCCTCCGTATAACTATGCTGCAAGATCATCACTTTTACCCGCTCACCCAACGCATCACCATCATCGCATTACTCTTTCGTCTCCCTACTTCTGCCGCATCTTGACCCCTATGTTTTTCTTCTGTCCTGCTACTGCTGCGTCTTATTACTGAAGCTGCTGTTGCGTCTTATTACTGCTCCTGCGGCTGCGGTTTCCGCTTTTTATATAAAGTGTTTATTCCTTTTATCCTCATAATGATTATATTTATTTTGAATATCGATAATCGCTGTTTTGGAGTTATGGAATAAAGTCAAGTGTGGGGTTAGAGTAATAATGTAACACCCGCAAATTTCCTAGCTCTGCTATCTGTTTCATTACGATTATATCGTAACTCTGTAATATTTCGTCTAACTACATTTTTCCCCATTTCGAATTCTCTTTCATTATCGAGCTTAAAATTATTTATTTTCAAAAAGTGGATGTTTAATTATTTTACTACGCGATTTCATAAATAATTATTTTCTAATGCATTTTTAATCCGATTTCTTCCTAAACGCTTATATTATTTTACAAACCTTCTTTTATTAACACTACATATTATTTTTATCCTATTTATTTTAATTCTTATCCTCGTATTTATTTTAATCGGAAACTTATCACATCAATTTGTTGCTTGTTCTTTCCATCTCAACCATCTTGTTTCCTAGTTGAGTTAAGAGTCCTTGTGACCCGATTATTCCTATCTTTTAGCCTTCTAATTTCTTTTATATATTCTCTTTCATTCTAGTCTATTTTATTCACAAAGTCTTCTTTTCTCCTCTATTTTAAGTTAAACTTCCTCCTTTTTGTTCGTCAATCCGATCATAATTCGTCTCTAATTCTTTCCGATCTCGAAGGTAATTTAATTACCCTTATTCGTTCTTCATCTCTTTTTCTGCTTTCTATTCGCTTATAATGTGGTTTTAATACCATATGTTTAATTATTTCATAGGCTATCGTGATAGATCCGTTGAAGACGATTATTTAATTAATTCGGATCTCAATTAAGGTAACATTGACACGTTACTCGGTATTATGTGGTATTATTGTTGTAGTTGCATGTATAGAAATTAGATTTTTGTTAGCCAATATATGTATGTCTCGTTTTTAATAACAAAGGCTTTAAAATCGTAAATTTTCACATGTTTTGTTATTTTGAATCGTTTTCACGAGATTTGCGAATAAGTCTTTCTTTTAATTATTAAAAAGTATTATAAGGCCGAGACTAAAACATACACCTAGTAATTTTATTTTATAATTTTCGTGATGAATTATCAAATTGAAAGTTTTATTGTTTTAAATAATGTTACAGCATGTTTCATAATCTGATAGTGTTTTTGTGCGAATTAATACTATATTTTAAAAACTTTATTTCCGAAAACTTTGAAAAGAGACTACTATTTATTTTAGGTCTAATTTATGCCTATTTAATGTCGTAAATTAATTCCAAGTAGTTTGGTCACAATAAATTGTTTATGAACAGGTGTCAAACTAATCCGCGATTCTGTCAGTGATAAGATCTAAATTGAAACATATGTTAAAAGTTTTATTTAATCTTGATAATTTATGTACAGAAACTCTGAAGAGTCTAGTTAAGGTTTCCAATTGGATTTTATTTAAAATCATTTTTTAAACGTGTTTTATTAAATAAATACAAACGGGAGTCTAATTCTGACAATTTTTAAATATATGAATAGAAATCCATGTGTTTTTTTAATTTGGAATTTCTCCAGAAATAAAAGTTATAACTAAGATTGTAAAGTTTTTAACCCCACTGGTCTTACATTATTTTGATTTTTAATGATTTAATTACAAATTTTATAGTAAGACAGTGCAAATCTGGAAAATCTGTCAATTTGTTATTTAAATACTTTTAATTACTTAGACTTCAACCTTTTTAAAAATAATTATGATTTTGACTTTAATTGAATTTTAATCATGAATTATACATTTATATAATAAATATAATGTTTACGTCTCGAGGCCAATATTAACTATTTTATATAACTTCTATTTTGATCGATTTCTATTTATATACTATTACCTACTTTTGGAAGTTTTTATTTTAAGAAAGTTTATATTTTTATAAAGTTCTCTCTTTTGAAGAACAAATTATATTTTTATTGAATTTCGATAATGGCTTTGTTTTGGAGTTATGGAATAAGAGAAGTGTACGGGTAGAGTAATACAGTCTAGAGTATACGTTTTGCCATCAGCTATAAGGCTAGTGTATCCGAGCGAGATGCATTGGTTGTTGAACTGGGCATGTTCTTGTCCAGGAGTGTATGTTCATTTTGACCTTAAGCTCGTACCTCGCATGTAAGACGCCGTCGAGTTGAACTGGGCACATTTGGTGTTCCAGGAGGGTTGTGCATATTTACTTAAGCTAGGACCTCGCATTGATAAGTCGCCGTCCTATTATGGTTGAGTTGCCTAGATTAGAGATCGAAATTTGATTTGTTTGAACTAAGTTCTCGAAGCTAGTTTAGTATTCTTCTAGTGAAAGTCTATTCTGTTGCACTGATTCATATCCATAACGCCGTTATTATTATTGGTTGATATTGTCTTACAGGTTGACAATTGTTTTGAATTATTTTACTATATCGTTTTAAACATTTTCCATTTTGAACTATTTTGATATAATAGTAATTATGCTTTAATGTCATGTAATATGGCTGGGAGAACGTCGTCGTTACTCCCCACTGAATTGTGGCTGTTATGTTTATGACATGACAGGTAATTTGCTGCTGGGTTTTGGGTGTGAGCTAGCGAGTAGCATGGATCCTACTCTACTTCATTTATATTACTTTTTTGGATTGTTAAACCCATTTGGAGAATTTTTATTTTTAGTCCTTTTGTAAAAAGGGGCATTTGTATTGACTGACCGTTCTTTTTGAAAAATTAAGAACATCAGTGTATTTAATCCCAAATCGACAGTGTTTCCGCCACTGTATTGCGTTAGAATTTATAGGGGATTACAAATAATCTGGGGTTTACGGTTTTGTCATCAACTATAAGGTTAGTGTATCAGGAATCGGTACATTGGTTGTTGAACCGGGTGACAAGTATCCCGGGAGTTGTGTACATTTTGACCTTAAGCTTAGGTCTCGCAGTAAGTCGCCGTCATAAGTTGAACTGGGTGACAGGTAATCCCAGGAGGGGTGTGCATTGTCTTAAACTAGGGCCACGCATTTATAAGTCGCCGTCCTATTATGGTTGAGTAGCCTAGTTAGAGACCGAAGTTTGATTTGTTTGAACTAGGTTCTCGAAACTAGTTTTTAGTATTCTCCTGGTGAAAGTCTGACGTTCTACACTGATTATTTCCATAACGCCTTTTGAATATTTTTATTATTATCGATACATTTTGATTTCCAGGTTGGCAAATATTTGAAGTTTTCTTCTGAAAACTTGTTCTGATTTTATTATTCCGTTATTTTCAGTTTCTCCGAAAGTTTATTTTTATTATATCATTTTAATTTTTTCCCTTTTAATTATTTTGATATAGTAATACTATTATTTTTCCATATGGTATAATATGGCTGAGAGAACGTCCGAGTTACTCCCCACTGACGTGGCTGTTATGTTTATAACATGACAGGTATTTGCTGATGGGTTTTGGGTGTGAGCTAGCGAGTAGCATGGATCCTACTCTTTCTTCATTCATTTTTATTTATGGATTTTTGTAACCCTATTTAGAGAATATTTATTTTAGCCCTTTTGTAAAAAGTGGCCTCTGTATTGACCAACCGTTCTTTTATTAAAATACAGAACATCAGTGTGTTTTAATCCCGAATCTACAGTGTTTCCGCCACTGTATTGCGTTAGAATTTCTAGGGGATTACAGTTGGTATCAGAGCATTGTTGCTCCCGACGCTTACACCTGATTCTAGGAAAAATACCAGTAAATGATTTGAACATTTACGAAATATTAGCGAGAGATTGGTAGAAACAAAGTAAGGACTTGATTGTTAGGCTTACTTGTTTTTGTAACTCAATGACTAGCATTGAATATTTGTTGCTTTTGTCTGGAAGAAGATGAATGAACAAGATGCTGATATGATGCTGCTCCGGATCGGGACAAGACCTGCTTAGAACTCTCTACGCCTGCTAACTCGAGTGGACAACTTGGTGCTCCAAGGAAGATACTATGGTGACCTTTCAGCCCAGATTTAGTTTGCTTAAGCTACATGCCAGATGATCAAGAGTAGATTCATGTTCCATGATGTTGCAGTAGATCCAGATGGAGCGACCCAAGACTTGTGTGCTCGTTCCCTACGAGATGATGAAGATACCCCGCGAATTCCTTTGTGAACCTTAGAGGTCCGAACTTTCCCTTCTCGTTTTAGGTCTTAATCATCTAGAATAATTGATTCTTACCCTCCTGCCTCTGCTTTTTCCAATTGTTCTCTTATAAATTCTCGTCTTCATTCTTGTGATAAATTTTGATTAATTCTCCTACTTTACCATCTTTTCTCTTGCCTCTTGAGATTCTTGGTTTGATCAAATTCCGTCTTAGTGAACCCCGTGAAAAGTTACAGATGTTTGAAGTTTAGTAAACCCTTGTTACCTGGTTTGAGGATTGTGAGTCTACCCTATTTTCTAAGGAAGTAAGAAATTTTTAAGGATTGATTTGAATAATATTAGTGATTGATGGAATAGGGATGATACTGTAGACACTAAACCTTGGGTTATAGGTTACCTTGATTATTTTGGAGTACTTAGAGTTAAATATATTTGGGAGTAGTAAGAGTATGTCATATTTGATGGATACCTAGTACCTAACCTAGAACCGAACCAAGTGTAGCTGATAATAATACTTTGAGATTCTTACCTAAGCCTATTTGATGAATGCATCGGGAATATTTGGGATCATAGAGTACTGTTTAAAGTGTTAACCCGAGTGTTGTGGTACCATCGAAGATTTTCATTAATATCGTTAGAAATTTTGGTTGACATAGATTACCCGTGTTTCTTAAGGATTAGATCGTTGATCGTTGTTTAAGGTTGTAAGCTTTGAACTTTGGAGTTGAGTGATTTAAATTGGATAAATTGCTGTTAACCTTAAAAAGAAGAAACATATTGCCATTAAAGGTTGGATTTATCGCGTTGTTTTGAGGAATACTTAATGCGAATCAAAACCCTTCGACCAACGAGATTGTGGCTTCGTTGAGTTAATATTTTGGTTGTTTCGTTGATACGATATGAACTTGGTGGAATTCTCAGAAACCTTAGTCGAGTGACGTGTTTGAAAACGTGAGTGTTTGCGTCATTACCTATAGGTTTGAGAGTGTTTAAGGTTTTGTTGTACTTTCTCAACTTCTGTACTTGAGGCATTATAAATATGTTGATGATCATTTTTGAGGATTTTGTACCCGAGCCTTGTTAAATTGGTGAACCTTGTCTAGTGTGCCTTACTCAAGAAATTTGGAGTATACTTCGAGTTCAAGCCTTATGAACTTTGGATTTAGGAACCTTATCGATTGCGAGTTTGAGTGTGTTATGATGACCGTTGGAATTTTAATGGATGAGATTAGATTTTAAAGCATTTGTGGATTAGTTTCGTACCGTTCGAACGATTGGATAGTCACGTAGGACATTTGTGAGATTATAACCGAGTAGCGCCACCTAATGCCTAATATTGGACTTAGTATTTGATGGAAATTAGGAACCCGTGTTGTAAGCGTCGTGCCGGGAATCTCGAGATGGTTAATTTATTCTCTGATCCTTGAGAGCTCTTTTGACTCTCAATTTCGTCCTTCCCTTAGCTTCTCTTAAATCCTTCTACTTCTTCTTCGGCCAATCCCTTTGACTTCTTTATCGGGTTTGAAAACTTTTGTTTCGATTTCTTTGTTGACTTTGACTCTATTTATCCATTTACCATTATCCCGAACCAATGTTATTAATGGTTTGACTAATTTAAAATTTTGGGCTATCATAAAATTTTAACATTTTGAGTTATAAATTTCAAAACTTTGTGCTTCGTTTTTGTTTATTTTTGGTTGATAACATATATTTATTCATGTTTCAAAAGGTCTTAATAATTTATTTTAAAGTATTTCGAAAGTGTTTAAAATTTAAATTTTGATTTTCAAGTGACCGAGATTTTATGAAAACTTTCTTAATTGCAAATATTTTGATTTCTACAAGATTATTAGGTAAAGCTATTTAAAATTTTCAAAAAACTTCGTATGTCTAAGTTTTTGTTTTATTACCGGTAGACTTTAAATTTGTTATTGAAAATGTTTAAAGAGTGGTTCGATTTTTATTTACTCATTGCAAGATTTGATTTCTCAAAATTTTGTTTGGTCTTAAAACAAAATATCGTCGAATTTCTTAATAAAAATGTTTTATTGTTTCTTTGAAAATATTTGGGTACTCTTCCCCCTCGAGTCCGTTTACAAATATTATTTATTATTTATCGTCATTATTTTAACCAATAATTTTTAACTTACGATTTTATTAATTTAAATAATTTTAAACTTTGGGTTACTGAGCCCAACTAATCTTGAAAAATAAATTTGTCTTCGATTTTGATTATGCTTTTATAACTTTCGAAGACGAAACTTATTTTTAGTGGGGAAGATTGTAACACCCCTGATTTTATAAGTTTCAATTAAATTAAAATTATGTTCGTATTTTTTTTATTTTTACGATTTAACTCGTAATTCTTAAAATTATTATATAACGAATTTATTGTTTAATCGTGTCCAATTCCTAAAATTCTATTTGTCTCAAAAACTCTGCTTATATTTAAAACATATTTTATTTCTGTTTCGATTCATTTTATACATTTAATTTAATTCTTATCGAAAGTCTATTTCGATGATTTAAATTCTAAATTCTTTTTATTTATTTTTATTTAAGCTCCAATTTCTATTTTCGGCTCGAATCACATTTATTTTAAATTTCGTCAAATTATTTATTATCTTTCCTCGAGAAATATTATTTATCGGAAATACTATTTCATCGTTTAATTATTTATTTCTATAAACTTCATTTTCGTCTCGGATAATTTATTTACTCATTTTATTAGACGGTCCAATTATTTATTAATTTTATTAACTCATTTTAACCCGATTCGTGGACCAGTAAACTTATCGTTACGGAACTCGGTTCATTGCCTCCTTTTCATTTGTTTTCCTCCACACTAATTACGTACTTCCCTTGTCATTATTTGTTTTATTTATTCATTCACGTACCCTTGGCCTCCTTTTCTTTGGTATTCACCGCTTCTTCATTCCCACATTAACGTGTACACCTCCCCTCACCTCTTGGTTCATTTTCCTTTTTCTTTTCTTGTTTCCTCCGTATAACTATGTGCAAGATCATCATTTTTACCCGCTCACCCAACGCATCACCATCATCGCATTACTCTTTCGTCTCCCTACTTCTGCCGCATCTTGACCCCTCTGTTTTTTTCTCTGTCCTGCTACTGCTGCGTCTTATTACTGCAGCTGCTGTTGCGTCTTATTACTGCTCCTGCGGCTGCGGTTTCCGCTTTGTGGTTAGTTCGTACTCCGTTGGTTGAAGGTGATGAAATCTGCCCTTTTATTCCGTTCTCCTTTCTTCTCCTTCTGTTTTTTTTTGTTGTTGTTGGATGATGTTCTGAATGTTTTTGTTGCTGTGATGCGTTGCTGCTGTCCGTTTCTTCTTCAATTCATGCTGTTCTTCTTTCTTGTTGTTGTTGTTGTTGTTGTTGTTGTTGTTGCATCTCGTTTGTTGCTGCTCACGGTTATTCTCTGCGGTTTGATGTCGTTGTTTCGTTCTATCGTCGTTGCTGTCCGTTATGCGCTATTCTGCTGCCCATATGTCCTCTGCTCCGTTTTCTTCTTCTCCTTCTTCTTTGTTTTATCGTTTGTTGTTGTCATTGTTTTGTGCGTGTGTCGATTTTGTTCCGGCCCTCTTTTTTCGATCCAACCGCACTTATAATCATCAATGTTTCTCTGTTTGATATCGGGTTTGTCGTTTCGCTTCTACATTTTTATTCTCTCGTACTGTTGCTTTCGATGATCGATCATCATGTTTTCATTGTGAAATGATGCTCGTTGTTACGGTTGTTGTTATGAATGCTACGACCATGGATGATATCGAGCCTTTGTTCTTCACTCTTCTTTATCTTCTATCCTCGATGCTTACCACTTTTTATCTTGTTCTTATACTCTAATTTCCGAAGTTTATCGATCTCCCTCTCCGTCTCGTTTCGTAGTCCTTCCTCGCTCCTCCCTTTTTTGTCCTTGTCACGTTCCGGGTCATCTCTAGTTATTTCCGACCCTCTTTAATCTTGATTCCTTTGTTTCTGTTTCTGCGTGTCTCGGATTCCGTGGAGCCTCGAAGTGGTTTGAAGACGAATATCAGAAGGATCGAAGCTTGGGGAAATAGATGGAACGACAAGTGCTTTGACGAATTTTGCGCCAAAGGTAACTTTAGGACGTTACTCGATTTTATATCGTATGTTTGAGTAGTGGTATGTAGTAAATATTGTAACTTCGGTTTTCTAATTTTCTATTTAGTATTGCTAATTATATTAATTTTTAAATCTATGCCTTATAAATATTTTACGAGTTTCGATATCGTTTTATAAATCGTTAGTAATTTTATTATTTATGATCGTTATAATATTTTGTTGGTTATCGTGACACTAGTAACTAAATAATATCGATTTCATATTTTCGTCATATTTCGTTACTTTCTAATTTTTAACTTAAAATCGTATTTTAATACAATAATCAAGATATGTGTACTTGTTTAATAAATTAATTTTCGTTTTACGATTTATACTAATAAATAAGAATATAGTCGATTTAGTTTTAAATATATTTTTAGTCGAGACTAATTTCACTAATAATTTTCTATTTGTTTCCGATTGACTATTTTTATTAAAATCCGTATTATTTATTACTCCCTCCGATTCTTTAGATTCGCAACATATTCCATATTTGGCAAATTCATTAGGTTTGCAACATTTCTATAATAGGTAGGTTTTTGTTTGTGTAAACTTTTTACTTTATTGGTGAGACCCACCATCTCCACTCACAACCTTATTATTTGTGCAAATAGTAAACGTTGCGAATCTAAAGAATCGGAGGGAGTACTGCAAATTCCACAGAGGACACCCGTCATGGAAACATTGTCACTTACAAGGCCCCTCATGGACTATACAGGGCCCAACGACCAAAGCATTCGATTTACCTCCCATGTATCCAAGAGTCCGGATTTGATTTGAGTCCTAATTTGAGTCCGAGTCTAGGATGTACTATTTCAAAGTCGAAGTCAGAGTCAGAGTCAGCTATATTCTGTCCTCTTTTCAAATTCAATAAAATCAGCTTTTCTATTTCTCATGTATTTTCTATCATACACTGTGAGCACATGCACGTGACTATTACAGGCACATCTATAATGACTGCAGGAAATCGAGACCCGTGTTTTCCTTTAACCTGTTCTATGTCTGGAATAGAAAGCCACATAACTACCCTTAGGGAGCGGTAGTATCGAATCCTATGACAAATCTAGGTAGTCTCCTAGTTTGGGTTCAAGACGGGAGGCAAGCCCATTTCCCACAATAAACACTCATCCAATAAGATCAACCAATCCCTACCTTAGGTGCTAGTCTGATCGACAGAAATAAAAAGAGAAAAAAAAACTGGACAAAAAAAAAGTCCAAGAAAAAAAAAAAGCAAAAGGCCAAAACAAAAAAGCAGGCCATCATCAAAAAAGAACTAAAAAACCCATGACCTTGGTCAATGGTCAACCCAAGTGAAAGTGCCGTTCAAAATTATCAAAACCCATACCATCAAATAGGGGAGAGACAATCAGGTTGGTCAGCTAACACCACACTTAGCCTTCCCACATTACAACCCTCAAGACCTTCTCGAGACCTAGGCTAAGAGATAGCCCGGAATTTTGAGGATTCAAGCTCCATAGGATACACCCTAACCATTAGGGCCAGACATGGAAACCAGATCCCGCATTATCAAACTTGCCCAATCGAGGTCCGAGCCGTTTTTACTCGACTTCCCCCTTTCCTACCACATTGCAATACCTTACCCTCGAAGCCTTAGCTCCACAAAATCGAGCTCCAGATTTCGAATCATCAAAGCCACTTACGACCTAGCTCCACATTTCCAAAAATTTCCAAACCAGTTACCAGCCCCAAACACGGAAACTCAACTTACAGTCGGCATAGAACATGCCCAAATAGTTCACACCACCTCTGGGGGCTACCCCGAAGAATGCTCACAGTCACATGATCAACATCCTAACCATTCTAGCCCTTTGATCAAGACATCATTGGGAATGCACCTAGCCTACACCATCGTTATGACTAGTTATACACAAAGTCCTATTAGACTAGGCACCATAATATATCTTTCAACACTGAACTATGGCTTGGTTTGATTTCACTACACGTGAATACGTAGGCAGCCTTTCAACAGAGGCACAACCAACCACATTGACACACATTCAAAAAGCACCATCATTCCATGACACTGTCATGTTCTCAGCAGATAGCTTTGTCATCCTGGGGGCTTCTCCTAGGCAGAAGTTCTCCATCCACTCGCATAATCCAAATACTTTCAAAATCTAGCCTCCTTTCTATAGTGTGTCCTAGTACTCGGTTCAGTCGAAGACGAGAATCTGTCAGGACTTGAAGCAATACCCACTTTGGGAATGTACCCTAAAATCAAAAGAGCACTGGACTACCACAGTCTCATTACAACGCATCCTTCCCATTTTGATGTACGACCGTGTTGCCACTCGCCTAGCTAGGCTACGGAATAGCGCAACTTAAGAGTCTTGTTAGGTGGCCCACCTCCTTACCGAGTCACGGTCCAACCCCTCGAGAGTCCAGTCGCGTCTGTCAACTCGTCCTGTTATGTCCAAAGTCGAGTCTGTCGATATACCTCTCTCTTCAAGTTCTTGCTTTGAAATCTGCAAAATTTAACCATTTGAGAAAATCCTTTTCGACAAGGTCAAATTTCAGTTTTGAAAACCTATTTCCTAGCACATGAGTTGCTTTCACGACTTCGATTTCAAAATGAAGCAAAAATCATTTTCCCCAGCGCCAGTCAGTTTATAGATGCTAACTGCATTTCCTGTATGCTACCTTGCTATCTGCTATATTTGCTATTTCTGCCTATATATCTAACATTTCAGGTACCAGCTTGTGCTTCCCAAAGGAACATCAAGTTTTTATGTAATCCCCTAGAAATTCTAACGCAATACAGTGGCGAAAACACTTTAGATTTGGGATTAAAACACACTGATGTTCTGTATTTTAATAAAAGAACGATTGGTCAATACAGAGGCCACTTTTTACAAAAGGGCTAAAATAAATATTCTCCAAACAGGGTTACAAAAATCCATAAATAAAAATGAATGAAGAAAGAGTAGGATCCATGCTACTCGCTAGCTCACACCCAAAACCCAACAGCAAATATCTGTCATGTTATAAACATAACAGCCACGTCAGTGGAGAGTAACTCGGACGTTCTCTCAGCCATATTATATCATATGGAAAAATAATAGTATTACTATATCAAAATAATTAAAAGGGAAAACATTAAAATGATATAATAAAAATAAGCTTTCGGAGAAACTGAAAATAACGGAATAATAAAATCAGAACAAGTTTTCAGATGAAAACTTCAAATATTTGCCAACCTGCAAATCAAAATGTATCGATAATAATAAAAATATTCAAAAGGCGTTATGGAAATAATCAGTGTAGAAGGTCAGACTTTCACCAGGAGAATACTAAAAACTAGTTTCGAGAACCTAGTTCAAACAAATCAAATTTCGGTCTCTAACTAGGCTACTCAACCATAATAGGACGACGACTTATAAATGCGTGACCCTAGTTTAAGACAATGCACACCCCTCCTAGGATTACCTGTCACCCAGTTCAACTTACGACGGCGACTTACTGCGAGGCCTAAGATTAAGGTCAAAATGTACACAACTCCCGGGATACCTGTCACCCGATTCAACAACCAATGTACCGATTCCTGATACACTAACCTAATAGTTGATGGCAAAACCGTAAATCCCAGATTATTACTCTAACGCCACACTTGACTTTATTCCATAACTCCAAAACAACGATTATCGATATTCAAAATAAATATAATCATTATGAGGATAAAAGAAATAAACACTTTATATAAAAAGGAAAACATTCTATAAATAGAAACTTACTAATTTTAGAAAATTACTTAAAATAGATATATTGTTATAGAAAATACGTAAGTGATTAAAATAAGTGAAATGTATAAAAATAGCGCATTTCTAACGAAACTAACATTTTATTATTATCATCGTTATCGTAATTTTAATATATTTCTAAATTCGTTTCTCAAAATATAAATAAAATATAATAAGTCAATATATAGTATTTAATAAATAGTTATAAAATCGAGTTAAAACTATAAATTTTAGAAAAGAGATGTTTTGATAAGTGTAGTTTGTAGTGCCTATTTTGCTTTGTTTTAGTCTCATTTCCTTGTGGAATCGCTCCTTAGGAGCGATTCATGGGCTTCTTATGCTTCCTTTAGTCCGTTTCAGGTTCCCGAGACCGATTTGGAAGAGTTGGAGTGATTCCGACTCAATACATACACATTTTGGAGCCAACGAGATAAAGGAACGATGACTCGAGGCCTTGGAATCGACCCCGAGACCTTGAGGCCCAATCCCGAGCCTCCGAGACCCGATCCCGAGTCCCGAGAATCGACGGGAAGCCCGTGAGATTCAAGGAGGGACCCTAGAGCTCTTATTGGAGGCATACAAGACCCTTCCCGGTCGGGATAATGGCCTTTCCGATCGGGAAGGGATGCACATTTAGAAGCGTCAATGTGGGTCCTTCCCGGTCGGGTTGAGCCCTTCCCGATCGGGATGGCAGAACCCTTCCCGATCGGGATGGGCTACAGCTCACCCGCATTTCTTCTTTTCTTCTCCTTCATTCTTGTACCCATATATATACTCCCTTCTTGTAATTTTAAGACATCTTATCTTACCCTAGATGAGTTTAAGCCTCCATTATCATTCAAAACTCTAGATTATTGCTACTCTCATTAGTTTAATCCTTTCTTTAATCCTTAGTTAATTATTGTAATTAGTCTTGGATTAAGGGATTCTTGAAGATTGTTCCAAGATTGACAACCTTGGGATTGTATTTGGGTTTCTCATTAATACAAGTTTTCATCTTTTGTTCATCCCATTGTTGGTATAATCTTTTCATCCTTAGTCTTTGTTATTTATTCTAGTTTCTTTCCTATTGTTATTGTTATTGCTATTGTTCTTGTTAATGATAATGGATGCTTGTTTTGTGACATTGATTTCTCTTATGATTGTTGTTTTTCTCTTAATAATGAGTGAGTAGTTTTCTTGTGGGGTTAGTAGGGGGATTAGGGGTAGATTATGGATGATTAGGGTTGATTAAGGGGAAAAGGTTACATCTTTGTTGTTAGTCACATTGTAGGCACTCTATGTGTTTGTTGATATGCTTGTGTGAGTTGTAGTGGCCATGCTTCCCATACTAGTGTTCATTTTCTCATTGATTGCTTATTTTGTGGAAATGTTGAGAATAGTTTAGTCGCGAGAGCGCGGACTAGGGTCTAAGTTGCGAGAGCCCGGACCCACCTTGGCATCGGTCTAAGTTGCGAGAGCCCGGATGGACTCTAGCGATTAGGAGACACCTATACCCTTGATCACCCCAATTACCCTTCTACCTCTATGAACCCGACCTACCCCACTTCTTTCCATATTTGTGTGAATCCTCCTAGTTAGCTATCGTTCTTTTAGTTTATTTATTAGTTCGATCATTAGTCTAGTTCTTACTCCTCCTCCTTAATAGTTTTCCATTTATCGCTTCTTTGTGTTTGTTTGGTAATTTAGTCTCGTTGTAGGCCGACCTAGTCTAAAACTTGATATACCGTCCTCGTGGATACGATCCCGACTTACCCTAGCTACCCACTAGGTTAGTCGGTGTTTTATTGTTGGCTAGGGACGTGACAAATCCTTACCATCAATTTGGCGCCGTTGCCGGGGACGGTGCATTGTTTAGACTTAGTTTGCTTATTTCTAGACTTAGTTACCCTTCCTTGTGTTCTCCCATCTTCTTTTGTGAATATTCTCTAGATTTTTCTTCTTTCCTTAGTTTTATTTCTTCTTTTTCTCTTTGTCTCTAGTTGTGTTTGTTTATTGTCGTTACCTAGTGCCCATAAAGCACTAGGCGTTCTTACGTTTGTTCTAGTGTGTAGTGTATGCCTAGGAGGGGAGGCGACTTCTATCTCTTTAATCCAGAGCCGGAGAGACTCTTTCGAGCCTTTTGCAAACGGACGATTAATCGGGTTAGGATCTCTCAACCGAGTGCAAGCAATACTCATCAAGGGCAAGCCCAAGGAGCCGACTTGAACATTTCACCTCGAGAGACGGCCGGAGGGACCTTCATCAATCCCTTCGGTGATTCTTCTCCTAGTTCCCCCTCTTCATCTACATCAACACTCTCTACACCACCGTCTTCTCCCTTACATCCAAGAATGCCTAAGTTCTCCTCTCACTCCACATTCACCGAGGATGTCTTGCCGGGACCGAGTGCATTACCGGAAACCTATACCGGGAATTTTGTGGCAAAGACTCAATTTATCCAACTTGTGGAGAGGAGCCCATTTAGTGGTTTGCCCACCGAAGACCCGCACCAACACATGGAGACCTTCTCCGATTATTGTGACGCTATATCTCAAACCGGGGTTACTTAAGACCAAATTCGTTGGGTACTCTTCCCGTTTTCTCTTATTGGAAAAGCGAAGCAATGGATCAAGAGTTTCGATAGGGCAACCATGGGTATCGACACTTGGAAAAAGCTTGCCTTGGCGTTCTACCAAAAGTTTTACCCTCCGGAAAAGACGAACTTGCTTAGGGCCTCCATCACCGGGTTCCAACAAAGGGATGAAGAGAGCCTATATGAAGCTTGGGAGCGGTTTAAGTCTTTGGTAAGATCGTGCCCTCATCATGGACTCTCACAATGGTTCTTGGTACAACAATTTTGGAATGGACTTTATGAGGACTCGAGAGCTATTCTTAACATGGGCTCCAACGGTAGGTTTACCGAGGTCGATGACGACCAAACATGGGCGAGAATCGAAGAGATGGCGGTGCATAATTCACAATATTCTAGGCCTAGGAAGGCACATCGAGGAGGCATACATGAGGTCGATGCTATCACCAAATTAAGCATTGACCTTGGAGCTCAATTGAAAACACACATGGAGACTATTGACAAGAAGCTCCAAAGTCACCTCGACCAAGTCCAAGGCACTACTTCCTCACACCATCAACCGATTCAAGAAGTGAATGCTTTGGAGTTCGCACGTCCTTTACCTTACTATGGGATGTGCGATACTTGTGGAATAGTTGGACATGAGCCCATGTATTGCCGTGGAAGTATCGAGCAAGTGAACGCATTCCAAGCGTTCAAGCAAGGTACCTCTTACTCTAATCAATTCCAAGCTTCCCAACAAGTCCCCCAACAACAAGCCTTTCAACATCAACAACAACACCGTCCCTATGTTCCACCTCCCTTAAGGGACAACAACCAAGGTTACCAAGGTTACATGGGTAATCCAAGACCCTTCAACAACTTCAAGCAAAATAACCAAGGTACCTTTCACAACAACAATCAAGGGTTCCAACAAGGGAACTTCAATCAAGGCGGTTTCAAAGGAAACCAAGGATTCCAACAACAACAAAACCACAATCAAGGCCTTAATCAAGGCAATTCTCATGGGTTCCAAGGGAACCGTCAACAAGCAACTCAAAATCATCAACAACAAAGCAAGCCTAGGAGCCGGTCTCCTACTCATGATTATGGCATACCTCTCGCCATCACCGACACTCCACATAATCCATCATCCCCACCTCGAGATTTTGACATTCAAAAGACTTTGATGGAAATTCAAAGGAGTAATCAAGATATGCAAAAGAATACTCAAGATGTGCAAAAATGTCAAATGGATATGTCGAAAACCCAACAAGAGCTCTTTGCTTATGTTCAAGGGGAAAATGCGGTAAGAGATGCTCGTATGAAGATGCTTGAAACTCAAGTATCTCAACTTGCTTCGGGGAGCTCCTCAAGACAAAAGGGGCAACTACCTTCTCAAGGTGAAACACCGATATTTGAGCATGTAAATGCTATCACCACAAGGAGAGGTACATCCAACAACTCCCCTCCATATCCTAATGAGCAAGAGCCGATGCAAGAACCGACAATGGAAATGACATCTCCAAATCAAGAAGAATCAAGCTTGGACAATCCAATTGAGGAGCATGTCTTAAGGGAAGTTGAAAAACCCTAAAAAGACAACCCTCCCCCTCTTCAAGAGAAAGACAAGGGAAAAAGGAAAGTGTCCTTTGAGGAGTCCACCCCAATTGATCAAAACAAGTACCAAATTAAGTTGCCTTACCCATCAAGGCAAATGAAGACTAAGGAGGACACTCAATACGACAAGTTCCTTAGTATTGTGAAGAGATTGGATGTGAGTGTCCCGTTCACCGAACTACTTACACAAATCCCGGCATATGGAAGATTTATGAGAGAAATCCTAGCTGGGAAGAGATCCTTCGACAAGGAAGAGACCGTAGCGTTCACGAGGGTGGTGAGCGAGCTCATACAAGGTTCCACGCTTCGAAGTTGAAGGATCCGGGTAGATTTTCGATCCCTTGCACCATAGGCAACTTCTTGATCAAGAATGCGTTATGTGACTTGGGCGCGAGTGTGAGCATCATTCCCTATTCTATTTGTTGCCGACTCGGAATGAAGGAGTTGAAATGTACGTCCCTCACCCTCCAAATGGCCGATAAATCATTCAATCGACCATTAGGAATGTTAGAGGACGTACCGGTACGAGTGGGGAAATACTTCATTCCGGTAGACTTCATTGTGCTTGACATGCCGGAGGATGCCAACACTCCCATCATCCTTGGACGCCCATTTCTACACACTGCGGGTGCCATGATCGATGTGAAGAACGGTAGGATCACATTTGAGTTAGGCGAGGAAAAGATAGTGTTCGACCTCCAAGGCAACACTACGCCTACCAAGGATGAATCATGCAATATGATCCAAGCCAAGAAAGACATCGATCTAGGGGGTGAACCGGAACAAAGCTTGAAGAAGTACTCTTATGTACTTGATGATGATGACTCCGAGAGTGAGGAGGATGAGTGCCCATGTCATGGGCTTGATGACAAGTTGAAGTGCAATGACAAGGAAGAAGATAAGCCTCCCTTGGGGCCGCATGAGGACCGGTGGACGTTTGGGTATATCCCCAAGGACCAAAAGTACAAGTTCAAGTCGTTGAACTTGGAAGAGCGGGATGCCCCGGGAACGTCAAGGCAAGGCCATGAGGAGCCTTGGGATGTGGTCGGTTATATGACATGCTTGATTGAAGACTTCTCTAGGGCCTTCGACTTGTTCTTACGTGCCCTTGATGGAGATGGAACTAGTTTTGGTTGTTGAAAAAGATTGAAGAAAGCACCACCTTGGTTTGACGGAGTTCCACAAGAACCGTCTCATTGTATATATCTCTTTCTTGTAGTTAGTTGGATTTTTGTGAATTCTTGTTATTTGGATTGATTGATGAGCGTTGTGAGGGAGAGAGTTTGATATGTGTTTAAGTATTGTTTGATAGGTGAAGTGAGAACGCTCCTAGAGAGGATTGGCTATGATATACCTTGGGTTGTGAGCAAGAGGATCGGGTTTTTGAAGCTTAGAACGAGCTTTTGGGATTGTGGAAGTTGAAGAAGGCCCATCCCGATCGGGATGAGGCGTCCCGACCGGGAAGGGTAAGGCTTCCCGACCGGGAAGGGTGCACCATATTTCGAGCTTCCTGTGAGTCCTTCCCGACCGGGATGAGGGCGTCCCGATCGGGACGGGTGAGGTAACCCGATCGGGATCAATCTTCCCGACCGGGAAGGTCCTCTGCTCCGCCTTTGTGATTCTTCTTCGCAAATCAAGTCCACCCAACCGTTTTATGCCCCCTCCCAACCTCTCTACTCTTCCTTGTTCCTATCATATGATCCATACACCTCACTTTACACCGAGATCCACATCAAATCCCACCCCCCTCACGCCATTACTACCTCTACCATGCGGTTCTATCAAGCTTGAAGATGAATAGCAATGATGAAGACAAGCAAGTGCCTACATTGATCTATGAGACGATAGAGAGAGTGAGTTTCTAACCTATGGTACGACAACTATCCTTTCTTTTCCGTTTTTGTTGTTGCTTGTTTTCCTTTGTTTATTCCCTTCCCCTTGTACACGTTCGTGTCTTGATGTCGTGGTGGCCTTCGAGGCCTCGGTAGTGGTTGCTTCCGACTTCCGACGATGTGATTACGTCGAGAGTCAGTCGAAAAATCCAAATTTTACAAGATTTTCATTTTCTTTTTTTTGAGGATTTAGTCGGATTTAGGCGGAATCCGGACTAGGTGACTTGATTACACCTAGCCCTCCCCTCCCATTTCCTTTTACTTCCTTCTTTTTATTTTCTTTCTCCCTTCCATATCTTTTTCTCGTCTCGGCCCATGGTGACTTGACTACACCCCGGCCGGACACCTTCTACCCTTTCCTTTTCTTCACTTTATTTTTGATTTTTAGCTTTATTTTCGTAGTTTCTTTTCTTTTTCTTTTGTCTCTCCGCACCCTACGATCGAGCATGAGGACATGGCTCGATTTAAGTGTGGGGGAGCGATATTCTAGTATAGTTAGTTTTATTTTCTTAGTTTTTCGAAAAAATCTTAAAAATCCCTAAAAATTTGAAAATTTTTCACAAAAATCAAAAAGATTTTTCTTTTGTGTGTTTTCCCTTTGTGTCTTTGTGTCGTGTTGTTTGTTTTGTTGTGTGTTTGCCCTCTTTTCCTTATAGGTAGCTTGAATCACCGCTAATTTTGGAGAGCTTTCATGATGTCCGGTAACATCTTCTATCCCTCTTCCTTCTTTGTCTCTTGCGGAGTTTGGAGGAGATTGTGATGTGGTGTGCTCGGGTGGAGCGTGTACATACTTCTGGTTGATTTGGTGGCTTATTTGGAAATTTGGGGTGGTGTTTGTTTGATCATGTGTTTGTTTCATTTTGTTCTTGTTTTGTTGCTTTTGCTTCCTTTTCTTTCGTTCGTTTTCGTCTTGTCTTTGTTTTGTGTTGTGTTGTGTGTCTTGTGCGTAAACCGTCTTCGAAAATCCGGTTTAGAGGCTAGTGTGTGAGTGTCTATCTTTCCCCTCCTAGTAGTGTAAATCGAGTCTTGGACTTTAGTCTAGTAGAATGACCCTAAATCAATGATTTCGTTGGTCCTTTACCTTGAGTCCACCTAGCTTACTAGGGTTTACTACGGGATTTGCACTTTTGACCATTATGACCACCCACGGTGTGAAAAGGCCTTGGTTACCGAGTCTCGTCCCCTAGGTGACCGTGTTTAGGATTGTTTGATTAGTCCAAGTTCTCCACTTTTTGTGGGTTTGAAGGGAAGGACGCTCCCCGACTTACCCATTACCTTACCTTCCCCACATACACACACAATAAAATGCAATTTGTTGATTCTCTCATTCTTGATTGTCGAAAAATGCCAAATCTTGCCAAAAAGGGCAAAGAAAAGAAAAGAAAGAAAAAAATGAAAGAAAGAAAAGAATGAAGAAAAGGAAAAGGCACAAAAGCCAAAAAGAAAATAGAAAAGAAGAAAAAGAATGGCATGGCAACAAACAAGTCAAAACGTCGAAAAGAAAGAAAATGCCAAAAGAAAACCCGTCTCACAAAAGAAATCCTCACAAAAATATGCATTTTTTCCGACTTTTGCCGTGAAGAGCCTACCCAAGGACCGAGTCCCGAGGAAGGATGATAGCGGCATTAGTCGGTCTTCCCTCATTTTGCATGTTTTTCACCCTTTTTACTTGGACTAGTTAGGCGGTCTTGGGCACGGGACGACCCTCTTGGCTCACGCTAAAGGGGGCGGGGTCTCACTTACCTACAGTGTCGACTAACACTGTGGTTCTTCACTTTTCCACTCCGCCGATCGTCCCGTAGTACGTTTTTAGAAAGTTAGGAGGACCTAGGTAAGTTACCAACGTTTTTATTGCTTGATCGTCATACTATTAGGGTTTAGTTCACCTTGGTTTGTATTGCTAGCTTTGGAACGTTGTCACTTACCTCGAGTCCTAAACCGGTGTTTCATTCACCGCTTTTAGAGGGGAGCGGTATTTCTTTTGTTTTGGGTGCAACCGTCTATGTGTTTGTTTGTTTATGTGTTTTGTGTCCGGTTGCATCCGCTGGGAAGAGACCCTATATATACCCCCTCTTGTATTAAGACACCATCTGATGTTATATCCTTAAAACCCTAGACTACTTTAGGTTAGATTAGATTAGATTAGTGTAGATTAGTCGGTAATTAGTAGTTAATCTTAGTTTAAGCTTATAATATTGGATCTCTTGAAGAATCCATCCAAGATTGACAACCTTGGTGGATGAATTTGGGTTCTCTTCTATGCAAGTGTTCTCCTTTTCATTCTCTTGTTAGTTTGGTATAATCTTCTCATCCTTTTACTCTTAATCTTTGTTCATTCATCCAAGTTTACATCTTTAGTTCTTGTTTATTGTTTTCACTAGTTTGTTTGTGTAAGTTTGGTTGTTTGAGTTTGTTTACCTTGTTTTTGTTAGTATTTCCTTTAGATATGTTAGAGTAGTGTTCTTGCTAGGGTTAGTAAGGTGATTAGGGTGTTAATTGAATGATTAAGGGTTTGTTGGAGATGTTGGTGGAAGATTTGGGTTTCCTCTTGGTTTGGTGCACATCACATGTTTGTTGAAATGCTTGATTGACTAGTAGATGCATATACTTGTTTTTCTTGCCTTTCTCTTGTGGGTGATAGTTTGTTTGTGGGTTCGGTTCCCTCACTAAGTTGCGAGAGCCCGGTGAGGACGACCCCTAGGTCGGTCTAAGTAGCGAGAGCCCGGATTCGACCTAGGCCACCATAGCGCGCTAGAACCCCGTTTGTCATGTATGTCGCCGAGATGGGTTTTAGGTGAAACCTCTAGGTCGGTCTAAGTTGCGAGAGCCCGGACTATACCTAGATTACCCTACTACCTCCTTCGCTCTAGTTCTCCCTTGACCATTCCGTTACCCCTTTGACCCCGACCTAATCCTAGCCCGTTTTCCCAGTTTGTTCTCCTTAGCCATAGTCATAGTCTAGTCTTCTTCCCACTCTACCATTCTTAGCTTAGTCCGTTGACTTAGTCTAGTATTTGGGCCGACCTAGTCTAGACTTTACATTACCGTCCCCGTGGATTCGACCCGACTTGCCCTATCTACCGTAGGAATAGCCGGTTATTATATTGACGGTTGGGATTCCGCGACAAATCCTACCATCACCGTTTTGTTTGGCAAGACGACCTTTTTAGTGAACTGAAGTCGTTGCCAATTTGTGGAGTCGCCACAGAGTCAATTATGGGGACTCGGAAACCGTTCAAGTCAACTTTGATCCCTTGCCGGCTCAAAGTTGAGTGGCACGAGAGCTAAAGATAAAGACTTGTACCCTTAAGCACTCCATGCCTGGAATGACTCTCATTGCCAATGGTTTCGGACATCCGAAAACCGTCGATTCTGAGTAAGGGGTGAGAGTATGTATTGGGAAGCCAACATCCGATAAATGTCAACACCCAATCCCGCCTGCACTATAGCGGCCTCTACTAATCAATCGGTGGGCTGATATCCTAGTTCTTTTGTTGTGGTGAAAGTACTGTAACATCCGTTGTTTTAACCCTAAACCTTTTGCTATGTCGGTTGTTTAAGGACAAGTACGTTTTGTCGTCAAAGTAGTTGTGTTTACATTCTTTGCATGCGATTTCACGTGACAAGCAGGCCATGAAAAGATGCACGTAGGAGAGTAGAGAGTACTAGTATTATACGTATTAGCAAGTTAGTTTTAACGCGATAATACGGATATTAGTCATTCTCGTGGTATACCTTACCTGGTATTCTGCTTAAGATGCGTCGGCTCAGTATTAATAGAGATGCGTTGAACCTAATGAGGCGAACACCGGGACTAATACGGAACCCGACCATCACTTTTTCAGTTTTAGTTGTTTTACGTTTTGAATTCCGTGGTAGGTGATTTAGCATGCGATTATAATGTCATAAAAGCAATAAATCATACGAAAAACTGTAAATGCGAATGTAAGTAAATCACATAGTGAGGAGTTGCACCCTCGGAGTATACACTAAACGGGACTCGATGCATAGATAGTTTGAGAACGGATCTCGAAATTACTCGGGTCTATTTAGTGTGTTTTAGTGTTTGCGGTGAAGTTGGGACGTTACGTACTTAGTAGATGTTTGTGGGCCTAGTGCCCACATCTAGTGTAGTCGTAGTGCATAATAATAGAAAGTGCAAATATGGAAAGTTTTGTTTAGATGGCAACCTAGTGACGATACGACTTCGACAGGCGGATCCTCCTAGCTTGACCAGTTATTCCGGCAGAGTTCCGTTATCGTTTGACCTTCCTGCGGCTACTCCGGCAGAACTTCGTTGCTAAAGGCTAGTTCTGCGGCTAATTCGACAGAACCTGGTGTGGACATGACATAGGTCCACCCCGACGCGGCCACGCGCGGGTTTGGGGAGGCGAATGAATCTCCATATGAGATGGTCAAATTGAAATTTAAATCGAAGTAGGAGTCGCCACCGAACTTTGTGGGAGTTCGGGCCCGTTCGAACCCACTCTATGTCGTAGTGGGCCGTGTACAAAATACGGCCCATTTCCGATGTCAGAGCTTATTGGGTTCGTCCCTTTGCATTATGATACCGATACCGACATTATCGGATATCGTGTATTGAATGATTCTCGTTGCCAATGGATTCGGGCATCCGGAAACCATAGTTTTGAGTAAAGGGTGAGGGTACGTGTTGGGAAGTTCACTAAGAACACCCAACCCCGCCCTCACTTAGCGGCCTTTACTAGGATATCGTTCGGTTTTGGTGTACACGCGTTAGTTCGACGGTTGAATGATATGCAAACATTATTTTCCCTAAGCATGTGAGAAAAATTAAATGGGTTGCTAAGTTGTTTAATGCATCTTAAACTAATAACGTCAAAGTTATATTTAGCATGTGAAATTCGTTTTAGTCTAATAAAACAAAAGATGAAAATAAATCGCTACAAACATGAGCAAACAAGTTAGTAACAGTTTGTAAATTAAATAAGAATGTAAATTCGATGATATGCATAATTTCGAAAAGTTTTGTGACACGTGATGGATTAAACACGTGTTGACCGAGGTCGAAAAAATATTTGTCGAAATCTGAAAAATATGCCGAGAGAGTCGCTGTTTTATGTAAAAAAACGATGCTAAAAAAAGACGAGAAAAAAAACGTCTCGGTTTTCAGGCCCCCGCGCGACTCGCCGGGAAGGGGGCGCGACTCGCACGGGTGGCTGTCATGGCTCACTCTTTTTCGAAAATCGTTAATTTTGATAAATCGCGTACAAATATGGATTAATTCATACTCGATTTATATTTTCGATATTCGTCGTATTCGATATTCGATTATGAAATCGATATCAAATAGCCGGAATGATTTTTTTAGAAAAAAAAACTTTGAAGACCGTTTTGTAAAGTTAAAAAAAACGATGTTTGACTCCCTCCGTGTTAAAAATCTTTGTATTATATTTTTAAGACCATATAACGATTTTCTAGCATCAACGGGTTTAATGTTATTCTTTTGATACGATATTCGACTAGAGAGTCGATATCGTATTTTTAAGAATGTTTTGTTTTCTGAAAATAATTTTGTAATATCGTTATTAGAAATAAAAATGCGACAACGACTCATAAAAAAAAGGACCGACCGACGACGACAAAAAAAAACGAGAGGAAGGGAGAGAGAAAGGAGAAGTCGGGTTTTGATTTTACACCCTCAACCTACATGCTTTGTTTTCTCGGAATAAGGCTCATCGGAAAGTGGCTTAGGCACGGGAGCGTCGAGATAATGCGGGTGAGTTAGGATGGTGATCCGGGTCGTGTAAGGTGACGGGGATGCTCGTTTTTGGGTCGGTTTTTGGTCGGTCTTTGGTCGATATTGCCGGGTTGTAATATCGATTATTCGGTGTTATGAACGTCGGTATTTTTTGTAGTTATGATCGCTGTAAAAAGTGTATGAGTGATTGATGTGAGGAATTATTATTGATGTTGTAATTGTGTGCGCAAGGGGTCTATTTATAGGAGAATTCCCGACCTTGGCTAGGAGAGGTGGTTGGATGAGAAATACCGCTTTGGATAGGGAAAGCGAGAAGTCGAGAAGAACGAGAACTCCCTTTCTTGGTGGGGAAGTCACGGCATCTCGCTGGGACGAGGCTGCTCGGTCGAGTATTTGATGCTCGGTCGAGTGTCTGATTCGGTATCCGGATAGAATTCCTTCTTGAGATCGAATTCTATCCTTAAATGGATTTGTTTAATATTTTTGAGGCTGATTTTTGTAGTATTCGAGTCTAGGCCGAACTCGTGAGATGACACGGCTGGTCCGTGTGTCTCGAAAAAAAAATATCTTTGACCGGGTTTGTCCCGGTCGCTAAAAGACGGTTTTGCCCCTGGTGTCGGATTCGACCCAAATTATTCGTATTTGACTCGAAACGACCCACTGGGCCTGATTTTGAGGTTGATTTTGTGAGATTTGTACTCCGTAATAAGCCCAAGCCAAATGTCCATGATTTTGAGCCCATATCCGAGTCCATTAAAGCATGTTTGCGTCCGATCATCATCGGGTGTTTGTCGGAAACTACTATAGACACCTGGCGGTCAAAATGTGGGTGTCTACAGAGCCCCCACTCTGACTGAGGCTTGGACAAGGCGAAAGTCAGAGTAGCTACCAGGCCAAAGACCTGGCAGACTTCCGATCGGCTCTTTTATAGTCCATTAGACTTGCGTAACAGGGCTCGCCAGCCATAAGATAGAAATCATACCTGGATAGATGCCGATAATTCCGTGGGGACTTCGCCTAAAAAGTCTTGGGTGTGTCTGTTTGCAGACATATCCCTTGTTTCCAGTAGAAATGTTGCATAGGGCTTCTGCTGGGGAGTTTTCTTTGCAATGAAATTTCTTCTGGAGTCCTGGGTGTACCTGTATGCTGACACATAGCAATTTGCGTGTAACATTTAGGCGAAACACTGACTCACGCTGGGGAAGAAATGATTTTTTACTGAATTTTTTTTTGAAATAGGAATGCTTGGGATGACTTGATTCCTGATCAGATCCTGACACGGATTCCTAAAAATCTCAGGTTAAGCCTGTATGCCTAGATGAATTAGGGAACATGATAAAGATCCCTATTCCTGAGGTGACTAGGAAAAAGATTTCCTCTACTATAGGGTTCTTGCTTTTAGTTTTTCATATTCCAACCCAAATCTTCTCTTCTATCTTAAAATCCCTTAGACTTTTAAGACAAAAACGATTCTTGCCATGGGTATCGAACATATGACCGCGATGCTTCAGGCATGGGCTCAAAATTTTCGAGACGAAGATAAAGTTCAGCTAACTCAAATGGGAATTGTCGCTTTATTCCCGCTTCAACGACTCAGAGTAGATCCGCATTTCCTGGATGCTTGCCTATCCTTTTAGGACACTACCCACCACGTTTTTGCCTTTCCTCGGGGAGAAATATGTCCCCTTCCTGAAGAGATTGCAGCCATAGAGGGTTGGTGCCCTAATGCCCGTCCCGCTATTCAACCTTTTTATCGTGACCCAAGGAGGAGGCTGAGGGACTTTCTTGGTTTGTCACATGCTGAGATAGCCCGTATGGTAAAGGGGAATTCTGTCTCTTTATTTGACCTAGCTGATAAATTAATGAATTCCAACAGCACAAGAGTTACTTCTACCCACAGGCGTAGGGCTTTTGCCTTTTGCATGCTGCATCGATGTCTTTGAAGGTGCGAATGGATGCTGACTCGTGCTTAGGCGAAATCATGCTAATTAGCATAGTTGACCAGATGGAGACAGGTCACAGCCCGACTTGGCTGATAACTGGGGAGATCATTATGGGCCTTGATGCTAGAAGACTTGACCCAGATCGGCAATTGACGGGAAGCATTCGGCTTCTACAGGTATCAGACCGTTTTTTTTCCGATTTTTTTTCGATTTTTTTTCGAATTTCCGATTTTCGATTTTTTTTTTTTCGAAAATTCTTTTTTTTTTTCCCGAATTTTTCCGAAAATTTTTTTTGAAATTTTTTTTTCGATTTTTTTTCGAAAAAATCGAATTATTCATACGAACTTTTTATTGATTGATTTTTTTTTCAGATCTGGTTATCCGAATGCTTGTCGATCATAGAGTCCCCGGTGAGCATATCCAGATATCGCAGCTACCAGATTGGTTCACAGACACGAAGAATAAGCTCGAGTCATCACATAAATCAGAATTATTGGGATGAAGAGCTAAAATTCCATGGTGGGCCTTTGATTAGATGGACTGTTATCTGGTGGTTCCTCTCAAAACTGACGGGGTTAGCTAAAAGAGATAAAGCCCGCTACTTAGTGATCCTGTCCTTGGATTGGACCGTCCACATCTACCCGGACCGTATTTTGAGGCAGTTCGGTTCGTTTCAGCAGATCCCCGAAACTGAAGCAATCATTAGCGTTTCGCTCCAATTGACGGACGCTATGTGTGACACGTGGCTACAACGTTGGTTTACCCGTGTTATATGGACTATACCTCGCCCCTGCCAATCTGTTTGGGTCTCAGAAGCATATCGTAAATGGACTTCCGAAGAATCTAAAGAGGCCCGTAAAGCCTTGAAGACTGACGAGGCTTTTGACTTGGTTCGCAGGGAGACAGTGAAAGATAACAGGTGGTTCTTTGATGAAGGAGAAACTCCTGCTACTCTCGTCTAACTGGAGTCGGGTTTTAAGTCAAAAACTAAGACTCGAGCTAAAGAGACCGGTGCTAGCGACTTGGAGAGAAGACTTGGACCGAGACTAGCGGTCTGAGATAGGCTGGGCCCGTGAGACCGGTTACCCAAAAAGGTGAGGGCCCGACTAGGACCGATTGAGGTGGCCGAGGATTCGAGCTCAAGGAAACGAGTCCGGGCTAAGGAGGTTTCTTTGGTGATCCGAGAGCGCTCACCTCCGCGTCGTCGCCAGTGGACGAAAAAGGAAGCTAAGGACAAGGGAAAGGGCAAGATGCCCTGAACGCCTAGGCCCTAGTTTTTATTCATTAAGTATTAGTACTATTTATTTTGTGTCGTGTGCTTTTTTTTTTGGAATTTTTTGTAATTTGTAATTTTCCGAGTTTATCGGATTTTTTTTTTGAAATAAATAAAGGAAGTTTATTAAAAACCGCTCCTGTTTTTTCGATTGCAGTGGTTGTGCCCCTTTTTTGGGGGGCTGCCTACGTATCCACAATTAGCGGAATCAAACCAAACGTAGTTCAGGCTAAATTGCAATTTCGAAATACATCAAGACTATTGGTTCAAGATGTTTATAACAGTAGAATAAGTAATTCTAGCTTTTGACTTGCTCTTTGAAAGTTTATTTGGAAATGATTTTTTTTATAAACTTTGCTAATGACATTGAGAGAAACGGGTCAATGGTAGTAACGCTTCAGCTGGTCCAGGTTAGTTGGGTTGACAAACTCATTCCTGTCCAGGTCCGTTAGCATTACTGCTTCGCCTGATAGAATCTTCTTTACCAAATATGGCCCAGCCCAGTTAGGTTTGAACTTTTCCCTTGGGTCTACTGGTAATAAAGCTCGAACAGACTTGAGTACCAAATCCCCTTCTTTGATGTTCCTGGGCCTTACCCTTTTGTTGAAGGCCTGTTGGATCCTCTTCTGATATATTTGTATATTATTGAGGGCACGAGATCATCGTTCGTCTAACAGGACTAGCGAGTCATATCGTGCTCGAATCCAATCGGCTTCGGGTACTTGACATTCGAGTAAGATTCTGAGGGACGACACCTCTAAGTCAACGGGTTGGACCGCTTCCATCCCGTATGTAAGGTAATACGGTGTTGCCCCGGTCGCGGTACGGATTGACGTCCGATATCCCCAAAGTGCAAATGGTATCTTATCGGGCCATTCCCGGTAATTATCAGCCATCTTTTTGAGTATGGTGACAATTGTTTTATTAGCCGCTTCTACCGCTCCATTGGTTTGGGGTCGGTAAGGTGAAGACGTATGCCTTTGAATCTTGTATTTAGCTAAAAGGGCTGCCGTCTCGGCTTGAAAATGGGTCCCGTGGTCACTGATGAATTCATGAGGGATCCCATACCTGCATATTATCCTATTTTGGATAAATTTGGTGACATGACTGGCGTTGAGAATGCGATAAGACTCAGCTTCGACCCATTTGGTAAAGTAATCAATTGCTACCAAAATGAAGCAGTGTCCTCCGGTTCCCGAGGGATTTATCTTCCCAATTATATCGATTCCCCAAGTTGAAAATGGCCAAGGTGACGTCATGGTATATAACAGGGATGGCGGCATATGTTGTACATTAGCGAAAATTTGACAATTATGGCAATGTCTGACATATAGCTGGCAATCGGTTTCCATGCTATTCCAGTAATATCCGAGCCTCATGATCTTCCGGACTAGCATTTGGGCGTTCATGTGTGGAACGCACTCGCCATCGTGCACTTCGGCCATGACCTTTTCAGCGTTAGTTTTATCAATGCATAGAGGGAGGGCCCCTTGTGATGTCTTTTTGTAAAGTTATCCGTCGTCGGTACGGATGAACTGGGTCGCTAGCCTACGTAAGGCCTTTTTGGCTCGATTGTCGGCCCCGGGTGGATATTCCCCAGTCGTCAAGTATGCTTGGATAGCCTTATACCATGGCTCGGGATCAGGTATCTCGATGTCTTCGATGTCGTGGATATACGCTGGCTCGGATCGTCTTTCGACACAGATTGACATGCTGGTCACATGGTCGGGAATGTTTAGTAAAGATGCCAGCTTTGAGAGTGCATCTGCGAACTGATTTTCCTCCCGAGGTAAGTATATATATTCTACCTTTTGGAACTGTTTCTCGAGATGCCTTACTCGTGCCTGGTAGGCCACAAGGTTAGCATTTCGGGTTTTCCATTTTTGGAGCGCTTGATTAATGACCAGAGATGAGTCGCCGTGTACTCGGAGGTTTGTGACCCCTAAATCGGCAGCGGCTTGTAGCCCGTGGATACATGCTTCATACTCAGCGGCATTATTGGTGACGTCAAAGTCTAATTTGATGGACACGGGAGTATGTTCCCCTCTTGGCGAGATTAGGAGAATTCCGACTCCAAATCCTCGGAAATTTGATGCCCCGTCAAAGTATAAGTCCCACGTTTCGGTGTCGGTATGGAAAATATCCTCATCCGGGAAGGACCAAGTGTCGGTGTGTCCTTCTTCGGTTACGGGACTGTCGGCAAGAAACTCGGCTACTATCCGGCCTTTTATGGCTTTCAATGGTACGAACTTTAGATCGAATTCTGCCAACATTAGGGTCCATCTTGATATCCTGCCATTGAGAATGGGCTTTAAGAAAAGGTACTTGATCGGATCCATTCTAGATAGTACTTGTACCTCGTAACTGAGCATGTAATGTCGGAGCTTCTTGGTGGCCCAGACCAAAGCTAAACACGTTTTTTCGAGCATAGTGTACTTACACTCGTACTCTAAAAACTTTTTGCTGATGTAGTATATAGCTCGTTCTTCGGAGTTGACCGTCTGAGCTAGCATAGCCCCCATGGCTGTCTCTGTCGTCGTTAGGTATAATGACAAAGGTAAGCCGGGTTGAGGTGGCATCAAGACTGGCGGTGAAGACAAGATTTCTCTGATTCTATCAAAGGCTGCTTGACACTTATCGTCCCATAGTAACCGTTCCCCCATTTTCAGTTTCTTGAAGATCGGTTCACACACCATGGTTAGCTTTGAGATGAACCTGCTAATGTATTGGACTTTTCCGAGAAACCCTCTTATCTCCTTTTCGGTTTTAGGGGGTTGCATCTCGGTGATGGCCTTAATTTTGGCTGGATCAACTTCGATACCGCGTTGGCTGACGATATGACCCAGTAATTTGCCAGATGTTACCCCGAAACTGCATTTCTGAGGGTTTAACCTCATGTTGTATTTGCGTAATCGGGTGAAGAATTTTCTCAGGGCGGTGATGTGACCGTTCCTGTCTTTAGATTTGACGATCATATCGTCCACGTAAACTTCCACTTCTTTATGCATCATGTCATGTAATAAAGTTGTGGCGGTTCGTTGATAGGTGGCCCCGGCATTGATGAGACCAAATGGCATAACAGTATAGCAATAAGTACCCCAAGGTGTAACGAAGGTGGTCTTATCCATATCCTCTGTTGCCATTTTTATCTGATTGTACCCGACATACCCATCCATAAATGATAGAAGGGCATGATCAGCTATGTTATCCACCAGTATATTGATGTGTGGTAACGGGAAATCGTCTTTCGGGCTTGCCTTGTTAAGATCCCGAAAGTCTACACAGACACGCACCTTACCGTCCTTTTTAGGAATCGGTACGATGTTTGCAACCCAATTTGGATACTCGGAAACCTGTATGAAACCAGCTTTGAATTGTTTATCAACTTCCTCTTTGACCTTAAGGGACCATTCGGGCCTCATGCGGCGGAGTTTCTGCTTAACCGGCTTGAACCCTTCCTTGATTGGTATATGGTGCTCGGCTATTTCGTGATCTATCTCCGACATGTCCTTGTAGGACCATGCGAAGACGTCTTTGAATTCTTGAAGGAGATTCATGAATTGTTGTTTCTCCTCGGGATCTAAAGATAACCCTATCTTAAGCATCTGAGGTTCTAAGGTTGTTCCTACGTTAATGGACTCCCTTTGCTCTAGCTGCTCGATCAGATGTGGAGGTAGGGATACCTGTTCATTGGGTTTCTCAATGTCATTGCACAGAATATTTTTGAAATTAAGAAAATTTTGAAAATGAGATAAGTCGTAAGCAGAACGGTTGTTATTATTGTTCATAAATTTAGAGAAAAGCTCGAAAAGAGCTGCCATCTGATCGTTAGTCAGTGGCGGAATAGCTAAGGTGTCCGGAACAGCCCCCGAAACACTAGGAATGACTAAAGAGAGAGGGGGAGTTACAGGACTGACCCTAGCACCGGACTTACTAGACTCAATCTCAGACTCTGACTCGGACTCCGACTCGGACTTAGACTCAGACTCTGGCATTTCTCCTTCTCCTGCGATCAGCTTGTAGGTCCTTCCTTGACCGTCATTCCATTTGACGGTCTTCCTCCAGGCTCTTTTTCCTGTCTCGGATCCTATGTCCGAGATCAGCTTAGATGGATCAAAGTTGCGGCTGCGGAGAATGAGATTGACCAGCTCTTCTTTCGGTGCTGGGGCCGTGAGTTCTTCTCCAAAAAGTAGTCCCAGTGCGGGCTCGGCATTTTTAGCATCTTCGGACTGGATGAGGGCGAAGATGTCATCTGGTATAAAGTTGCAGTCCTGGGCCAAGTGAGTCTCAGGGCGCGTGGTGTCGGGCCGATATAGGCCTGTTTGGACGGGTTCGAATACTGGAGTGACAAAGGTGACTTTGCTGGCTCCGGTTTGGCACATATTTTCCGGGGTTATGGTGTAACCCAGGCCGGTTTGAGACCTCCCGTTATCTAGAACCTCGATAATTTTCCCTGCGGGGAGATTCGGCCTCGATGTAACCCCTGGTAAGTACCCCAGATTTTGCAACATCCGGTCAATGCTAACCGTGAAGTAGGGTCGGAAAAGATACTCTTCCTTGATTGCCCCTATGAAGTCGAACCCCCAGAGATCGGTGCGGCCTGAGGTGTTACAATTAGCCACAGTCATAGGTGTGGCTTCTAAGGTGATGACGGTATCGTGCAGAGGCAGCTTGATTTTTCGATGCAGAGTGGAGGATACTGCCCTGGTCGCGTGGATCCAAGGTCTTCCTAAAAGAAGGTTAAAGGAAGAAGTCACGTCGATCACTTGAAATTCCAGCTCTTTTTCTATCGGGCCTGTTATGATAGTAAGTTTTACGGCCCCAGGTAATGACTTTGGACTTCCGTCGAAGGCCTGAATGGTTTGAGCTGTAGGAATGTAGTCGGCCTCGGTGATGCCGAGGGCTTTAGCGGTCCTCAAGGGGAGGAGATTAACCGCGGACCCATCATCGATCAGGGTCATGGGAAGGTACTTTCCACGGCAGATCACCGTAATGTAGAGGGCCATGTTGTGGGTAGGCCCGAACGGTGGTAGATCAGCGTTGGAGAAGGTAATTAGCGGGCCCTCTTCCTTAGCTTTGCCCTTTAGATGGGGCAGGACTGTGGCCACCATTTCAGCTGGAGTAGCCATGGAGTCGATCTTGACTTGATCGAGGGCCTTAGTGAGTGCCTCCCGATGTTCCTGTGAGCTAACTAGGAGTTGCCATATAGAGAGGTCAACTCGAGTCCTATTCTGCTGCTTCACGAGAGCCTTTTCGGTGGTTGGATCCTCTGGGGCGGCCTCCAACCTAGATGGCTCGGCGATGATAAGGGCGTGATTACTGGCTAAGGCTTTGGACTTAACCTTCTGGATCTCTTCGGGCGTGATGGGAACAGCTTCCCCCTTAGTAAGATAGCCGTCATCTTCGTCGTCGCACCAGATCCCGTTTATTTGCGGGACAAATGGGGAAATGAGATGTGAGCAGTCAACTACTTCCCCGGAGAAAATGGCGTGAGTGGCTAGCGGATTATCCTTGTTGCTGGGCTTGCCTCCAGGTAAAGGGATCTTTCCACTTTCGATGAGATCCTGGATAAGATGCTTTAGCTTCCAGCATTTCTCGGTATCGTGTCCCTTGCCACGATGGTACTGGCAATAGGCCTGGACGTCGTAGGCCTTGGAGCGACGCTCGACCGGGATTTCAGGTGTTGGGCCTATCGGGTTGATCAGGCCTTTTGATGAGAGCCTTTGTAAGGCATTTGCATAGGTGGTACCTATGTCGGTGAATACCGGAGGTGTGGTATTCTTCTTGGACGAGGTATCAAGTAGATTAACCTCGTCAAAAATGTTACGAGCAGCAGTAGCAGATGTGGGCTTGCTTGTGGATGAGCTGGCCCCTTGGTAACCCTTGGCAGAGGCCTTAGTGAGGCTCTCAAATATTAGGTATGACGGCGTACCGGAGATGGACCCGGTAAGCGTGAAGGAGGTTCTTCACGAAGGCTTCTACCAGCACTTTCTCGCTGTGCTTATCGACCAGTTTGACGCTTTCAGCCCTCCAGCGTTGAAGGTATTTTGTAAATCCTTCCTTTGGTTCCTGGGCCATTACTTCCAGGGTGCGCATCGTGGTTTGGATTTCGGTGTTGTCGGCGTAGTTCCGAGCGAATTCCATTGCCACATCATCCCAAGACTTGTATTTCTTGGAATCGAGCCTGTAGAACCAGGCTCTCGGGTGCTTTTCGAGGGTAGAGGCAAACAGGTGCTTGAACATGTTTGACTTAACCCCCTTAAGGGCCATGAATTCCTTGAAAGCCCGGATATGTAATACCGGGTCTTCAGTTCCATCGAACATTGGGAGGCCCGTCAGGTTGAGATTGGCAGGCAACTCGTCGGTTAGGGGTGCATAGGCCCGAGCATTCTCCGTATGAATTGAGTTGTGGGTCAACAGATGGACTTGTTCCTGCAGTTTGTGGACTGCGCTGGCCAGTTCAGCTAACGGCCCATTGGTCTCGACTCCACTACTAGGAGTTTCTTGTTCGACTGCGCTTACCCGCGTGAGGATGGCGATCTGGTCCTGCCTCATCTGTGTCAGTTGATCTTGTAGCTTAGTCAACGCAGCTGTCAACTCATCAATGGCTTCTTTCGTCATGGTTCGGGTGAAGGGTGGCCTGTCTGTAAGAACACCGTGTAATCAGAAACGGACCCAGATAGTGCATCCCGAGCAAGGAAAGACTAGACTTAGAAAAGGGACTGAGAAACAAACTCCTAGACGGGTGACTCGTGGACGATGGGCTTTCCTTAGGATTTGGCAAAGTGGGCCTAGTCCCGTTCGAAGGAAGATCCATGTGTGAATTCCTCAGACTTTGGACTCGAATGTGTAAATGGGCCCGGCTTTGTAGGAGTTCCTCCTACGCGAGTGGGCCATGCCTTGACAAATAAGGCGGACTGGGATGGGGAAGAAACTCGTGATATAGGATCAACGGAGTTTCGACGCTATAGACTCTTATGACTTACGAAAAAACCCGACACTGCTAAATACGGGAAGTCCTAAGAAGAGGAAGGTTTTGAAAAGGAAAATTTGGACTTGGCCAGGTCCAAAAAAAGTCGGAGGTACGGCCGATTCTTTTGAAAATCAGTAAAGGGCCTTTGGGCCATGATTTTCGAAGGTTTTGAAAATGTTCGGGCAGCATATCGGCTAGAAAAATAGGCTATTTTGAGTCAAAATCATAAGTCCTAAATTTGGTAGCTTTCCGGGTTTTGAAAATGGATGATTTTGAAAAGACGCAAATTTTGAAAATGACGGTTTTTGAAATGACGATAAATGGATCAAGTAGCATGTAGTCATGGAAACAGTATAACGACACCATGTATGCTCTTAATCTAAGTCTCAGTCGGTCGAAAGAGGGTCTATACCAACGACGATAGCTTTCTCGCAAATCAGGACGGTCCTCCTAAGCCGAGTTGGTCTTAGAATTTGTCGTAAAACCCATGCGAGTTCCGCCATCGAAGTCTTTAGCATGCCCATTTAGGAACGCACCGTGGTATAGTAGGACGTCGGTCATAAGTAACCGGCCCTGGAAAAAATTGGGTTATGCATGAACCATTGAACTAAAACGTGTACATTACTATTCGAACGATTTCTTTTCGAGTCTCACCCAGAGGATGCCGATGGTAAGTGACACATCAGTTGATCCCCAGCGGAGTCGCCAAATTGTTGACATGACATAGGTACACCCCGACGCGGCCACGCGCGGGTTTGGGGAGGCGAATGAATCTCCATATGAGATGGTCAAATTGAAATTTAAATCGAAGTAGGAGTCGCCACCGAACATTGTGGGAGTTCGGGCCCGTTCGAACCCACTCTATGTCGTAGTGGGCCGTGTATAAAATACGGCCCATTTCCGATGTCAGAGCTTATTGGGTTCGTCCCTTTGTATTATGATACCGATACCGACATTATCGGATATCGTGTATTGAATGACTCTCGTTGCCAATAGATTCGGGCATCCGGAAACCATGGTTCTGAGTAAGGGGTGAGGGTACGTGTTGGGAATTTCACTAAGAACACCCTACCCCGCCCGCACTTAGCGGCCTTTACTAGGATATCGTTCGTTTTTGGTGTACACGCGTTAGTTCGACGGTTGAATGATATGCAAACATTATTTTCCCTAAGCATGTGAGAAAAATTAAATGGGTTGCTAAGTCGTTTAATGCATTTTAAACTAATAACGTCAAAGTTATATTTAGCATGTGAAATTCGTTTTAGTCTAATAAAACAAAAGATGAAAGTAAATCGCTACAAACATGAGCAAACAAGTTAGTAACGGTTTGTAAATTAAATAAGAATGTAAATTCGATGATATGCATAATTTCGAAAAGTTTTGTGACACGTGATGGATTAAACACGTGTTGACCGAGGTCGAAAAAATATTTGTCGAAATCTGAAAAATATGCCGAGAGAGTCGCTGTTTTATGTAAAAAAACGATGCTAAAAAAAGACGAGAAAAAAAAAGTCTCGGTTTTCAGGCCCCCGCGCGACTTGCCTGGAAGGGGGCGCGACTCGCGCGGGTGGTTGTCACCGCTCGCTCTTTTTCGAAAATCGTTAATTTTGATAAATCGCGTACAAATATGGATTAATTCATACTCGATTTATATTTTCGATATTCGTCGTATTCGATATTCGATTATGAAATAAATATCAAATAGCCGGAATGATTTTTTTAGAAAAGGTTTTTTAGAAAAAAAAACTTTGAAGACCGTTTTGTAAAGTTAAAAAAAACGATGTTTGACTCCCTCCGCATTAAAAATTGTTGTATTATATTTTTAAGACCGTATAACGATTTTCTAGCATCAACGGGTTTAATGTTATTCTTTTGATACGATATTCGACTAGAGAGTCGATATCGTATTTTTAAGAATGTTTTGTTTTATGAAAATAATTTTGTAATATCGTTATTAGAAATAAAAATGCGACAACGACCCATAAAAAAAGAGGACCGACCGACGACGACAAAAAAAACGAGAGGAAGGGAGAGAGAAAGGAGAAGTTGGGTTTTGATTTTACACCCTCAACCTACATGCTTTGTTTTTTCGGAATAAGGCTCGTCAGAAAGTGGCTTAGGCACGGGAGCGTCGAGATAATGCGGGTGAGTTAGGGTGGTGATCCGAGTCGTGTAAGGTGACGGGGATGGTCGGTTTTTGGGTCGGTTTTTGGTCGGTCTTTGGTCGATATTGCCGGGTTGTAATATCGATTATTCGGTGTTATGAACGTCGGTATTTTTTGTAGTTATGATCGCTGTAAAAAGTGTATGAGTGATTGATGTGAGGAATTATTATTGATGTTGTAATTGTGTGCGCAAGGGGTCTATTTATAGGAGAATTCCCGACCTTGGCTAGGAGAGGTGGTTGGATGAGAAATACCGCTTTGGATAGGGAAAGCGAGAAGTCGAGAAGAACGAGAACTCCCTTTCTTGGTGGGGAAGTCACGGCATCTCGCTGGGACGAGGCTGCTCGGTCGAGTATTTGATGCTCGGTCGAGTGTCTGATTCGGTATCTTGATAGAATTCCTTCTTGAGATCGAATTCTATCCTTAAATGGATTTGTTTAATATTTTTGAGGCTGATTTTTGTAGTATTCGAGTCTAGGCCGAACTCGTGAGATGACACGGCTGGTCCATGTGTCTCGAAAAAAAAAATATCTTTGACCGGGTTTGTCCCGGTCGCTAAAAGATGGTTTTGCCCTTGGTGTCGGATTCGACCCAAATTAGTCTTATTTGACTCGAAACGACCCAGTGGGCCTGATTTTGAGGTTGATTTTGTGTGATTTGTACTCCGTAATAAGCCCAAGCCAAATGTCCATGATTTTGAACCCATATTCGAGTCCATTAAAGCATGTTTGCGTCCGATCATCATCGGGTGTTTGTCGGAAACTATTATAGACACATGGTGGTCAAAATGTGGGCGTCTACACCTGGGTACTAGTTTTGAGCTAGTCGATCACAAGCACCTCGATATCGAGTGGAGTGCTCGAAGGTGAGGAGTAGCGTCGATGTCGCTTTATTATCGGAACTACGATCGAGTGGATCGTTTGCCTCGGGTGTCGGAGTGCGAGCCCTTAGCGAGAGTTTAGGGGGAGAAGAGAAGTTGTGAATTGTGTGTGTTGAAATGAGGGCGTGAAGGAGTGTATTTATAGGTGTTTTCGGCCATCGTCGCCCATGTAGGCGCCCGAGCTGGGGTGTACTAAGACTCAGGCGCCTGGGTCCGGGCGCGGGGAGACCCAGGCGCGTCAGGTGGTGCGGTTGGGATTTTGAGGATACAGTTTTGATACTTTCCAAAACCGAGAGGGAGGAGGATAATTGTTACTTGAGGATTAATGCTCCCGCGGCTTGACCTAGCGCCGTGAACGTTATTGGGCCTCGGGTGTTCGTCCCGAGGTTCGCTTAGCGCGGTGCTGACTCAGTTCGAGTTTCGGGACCGTCTCGAGGTCCCGGTGTCAGAATTGACTCTAATTAGTGTCTACACGATCGTAACGACGCGACTAAGGCTGCCAACATGTTAGTTTAATTTGCCCGAATAATTTATTTGATCTGTTCTATAGAAAAACTACCTAGAACACCGCGAACCCGCGTCACGTTGCAGTCCCATCGTCATCGGGTGTTTGTCGGGAACTTCTGCAACCACGAGGTCCAAATCTGGGTGTCTACAGAAGTCCCCACTTTGACTGAGGCTTGGACAAGGCGAAAGTCAAAGTATAGCCGCCCAGGTCTATCGAAGATTACGACCTGGTGGCTGTCCGGTCGGGTCACTTTAAGTCCGTTAGACTGTGCGTTGGGGCTCGTCAGCCAAGGTTTAGGAGTCATACCTGATGTCTTCGCTTGTGGTTGCTTGCTTGGGCCCGGGCCGTTGCTTGTTGTCTTGTTCTTGATTCTTTGCGCGCGCGCTTTGTTTTCTTCGATTTATTTAAGGTTTTGTTTAATTTTAAGCACTTTCATCTGTTAGGTATAAATGTATTTGCTTTTGCATGGGATGCTTATGAACCCTTGATGACACAGAATGTTCGAGGGCGTTAGTCTCCACTCGACCGGTCGTCTTCGGGATGTCTCTGACCCCTAGGACGAAATAAAGTGATATAAAACTATTCGAGGGTGTCAGTCTCCACTCGAATAGCTGTCTTTTGAGATGTCTGATAAGTGTAGTTTGTAGTGCCTAATTTTTTATGTTTTGGTCCCGTTTTCCTTGTGGAATCGCTCTTTGGAGCGATTTCTGGGCTACTCATGCTTCCTTTAGTTTGTTTTAGGTTCCCGAGACCGTTCATGGAGAATTGGAACGATTCCGACTCGTTTCATACACTTTTGGAGCCAACGAAGAGAAGGAACAATCACTTGGTGCCTTGGATTCGATCCCGAGACCTTGGGATCCATTCCCGAGCCCCTTAGACTCGACCCCGAGCTCCGAGATTCGATGAGAAACCCATGAGAAGCAAGGAGGGCCCTTAGAGATCATATTGGAGGCCTAGAGACCCTTCCCGGCTGAGAACAAGTGCCTTCCCGGTCGGGAAGGAGTGCAAGAAAGAGCAGGCCACTGGAGGGGCCGTCTCGGCCGAGACCAAACTCGTCTCGGGTGAGATCACACCGTCTCGGGCGAGACCACTTCCATCTCGGCCGAGATGGACCCAGAAATGGGCTGTTTCGCTTTTCTCGCTTCCCTTACCCTTGTAACCCTATATATACCCCCCTCTTGTATTGATACACTATCTTATGAAACCCTAGACTACTTTTATGTTAGATTAGCTTAGATTAGTGTAGATTAGCTTAATCCCTATTTAATTACTCTTTAATCTTAGTTTAATTTAGTTAGTAACTCTTGTATTATTGGAATTCTTGGAGATTCCACCAATCTTGACAACATTGGTGGATGTTTTGGGTCTTCTTCTGTACAAGTGTTCATCTTTTTCATTCATCTAGTTTGGTATAATCTTTCCTTTCTCTTTTCCTTTAATCTTTCATATTTAATCAAGTTTTCATCTTTGTTATTGTTTGTTGTTCATCTTTATTTATTCTTCATAATGGATGTTGTTGTTTTTGTGTTTGTTTCTCTTGTTCTTGTTAGTTTTCCTTTAGATATGTTTGAGTAGACTCTTGCTAGGGTTATTAGGAGGATTGGATGTAATTAGGGATGATTAGGGTGAGATGGGTGGTATTAGATGTTGTTTTTGTTGTTTCCCATTTACCTTGCACTCCACATGTTTGATGAAATGCTTGTGAGACTAGAAATGATCAATCCTTGTTTTTCTTGCCTCTTTTCTTGTATGTGTGTTTGGTTGGTTGGTTTGGTTCCCTCACTAGTAGCGAGAGCATTGTGAGGATAACCCCTAGGTCGTTTAAGTAGAGAGAGCCCGATCGGAACCTAGGCTACGAAAGCATGCTAGTAACCCAGTTTCCTCCTTTTTACCTCCTTGACATCCTTGAACCCGACCTAACCCTAGCTTCTTCTTATCGATTTATTAGCCTCCTTCAGTCATTAGTTGCTCGTTTAGTCTTGTTAGTTCTTGTTATAGACCTTAGCTTAGTCTACATTAGCCTTCCCCTAGATTAGCTTGTCTTGAACCTAGTCTTAGACCGTAGCACACCTAGGTCCGGCACCCCGTCCCTGTGGATCGACCCGACTTGCCCTAGCTACCTAGCTTAGGTTCGTTGGTTATTATTTGTTGGTAGGATTGACGGCAAAATCCTCCCATCAAATTGGCGCCGTTGCCGGGGACGGCGTAATTTAGACTTTTGTTTGCTTAGTTTTGGACTTTGTTCTTGATTTTTGTGTTTTCTTCTCCTTGTGTATCTCCGTTTTACTTCTTGTGTGCTATTTTCTCTTCCTAGTGCATGAAAAAGCACTAGGCTACTAACGTTTGCTCAAGTGCTTCTAGCTCATCCTAGGTATCAAAGCAACGTTATCGAAATGGCACGTCCTAGCTTCCATCAATCGTCACGGGACAACTATGGGGCAAATGGCCAAGTCCCAAAATTTCACCAACCATATCAACCTCATCAACAATCTTACGAACGCCCTCCGTATGGTTACCATGACAGTTGTCAAGGATCATTCCAACGTCCTAACAACTACCAAATACCTCCACGTGACCCACAACCAAAGATCCCCAACTTTGATACTTGTCAAATGTTGGTGCAAATGCAAAAGAGTCAACAAGAGACGATGATTCTATTGCAAAAGAGTTAACAAGAGATGATGACTCAAATACAAGGGGTCAAAGAGGAGCTTAGGGCCCAAAAAGCGGTGCAAGATGCTCGAATCGATGCACTCATGGCTCGCATCACGATGTCGGCCACTCGAGCTCCACAAATTTTTGGGGATGGTTCATTTGGGCAAGAAGGTCGGTTGACTCCACAAGGAAGTCAACCCGATCATGAAGCTACGAATGAAGAAGAGAGGGTCAATCAAGAGATCATTGTTGAGTGTTGCTTGGATGATGAAGATATGAGAAGAATAGAGGAAGTTGAAGCTTCAAGGGTCAACAATGAGGAGGGAAGTGAACATGATTCTCAAGGTAACTCTTGGGGAGCCAATGTATTGGCCAAATTGGATTTGTATGATTTTCTTCGTGATGAACCGGATCTAGACAATCCAAAGCCAAGTGAAGAAATACCTCCTATAGGCCATATTGACAAGGTGAGTGAAAAGGAATGTAATACTTGGGAGAAAGAGGTAGATGCCTTAGAACTCGCCTTGAATGGGAAATTGGAGGATCCTAAAGCCTCCAATGAAGAAAACTTGATGCCTTCACCTCCTCTATCGCACTCGATTTCTAGTTCCTTGTCTTGTGAGACGGTTGATGAAGAGTATCCTTGTCGGGCGGTGGAAGAGAATTCTACTCTCGACCCCGTAGAAGAAGCAACCCCCTTAGGGTGTGATCTCCCACATCATAACACCGAGCATGACTCTAGACCACTATACCTACCGGATGGTCATAAGAGTCGTTGCTATCATGGTTCAGAAGACCCGGAAGATCACGAGAACTCCGAGCATAATGAAGATGATTGCTTCTTGCCTCCGACTTGGAAGCTCTTGAACGTAGCTAGGCTCGGCCATGTGAGCCTCAATGAAGATGTTGCTAGGGCATTTGACTTACTCCTCCGAGCTCTTGATGGCTATGGAAGTGTAGTTGGTGAGAGTATCTTAGTGTAAATATCTTTTCCCTTTTCTTTTGTGCTTGTATTTGTGTATATGTTTGTTTGGATATTTTGGTGTTTAGGATTGTTAGTTTTTGTGGAAATCTTGTAATTTGGAAATTTTTTGTTGAGTGATGTGAGGGAGGGGATTCTAATGATTATTGTGAAGTTGTGTAGGATGATTGATGTTTGAAGGGTGATTATGTGAGTTTTGGAGGTGAACGCTTGAAGCAATCTTGGGAGCGGTTCTATTATTGATTTTTGGAGCTTTGATGAAGCTATGTGCTTAGATGAATATTCGCCGATCAAGAGAAGCTCCACTTTTATCTCCCGTGATTAGCATCAAGTATTACGTGCTCGGTCTTCATTTTTCCGTCAAGTCTCGGCTCGGTGGGATTTTTATTGGAAGACGGGAGCTAGATAGTTGTTTTTGAGTTTAGAATAAGCTTTTGGGGACGGGATTTCAGATCCCGAGGTGTTATTTGTCGATTGGGAGGAAGGTTCGGTGTGTTCTTATTGAAAGGAAGCTTCAAAGGCATCCCGGGCGAGAATGCTTCATCCCGGACGAGACAACGTCTCATCTCGGGCGAAACCGGTCCTTCTCGGTCGGGACAAGTGGGCAAAAGAACCCAGCTACTGTGAGCCCGTCTCGGGCGAGACGAGCCCTTCTCGGGCGAGACGAAGACTCGTCCCGGGCGAGATGAGACCTTCTCGGTCGGGACGAAGTGACAAGAACACTCAGCTACTGAGAGCCCGTTCCGGACGAGACGAGCCCTTCTCGGGCGAGACGGTCCCGTCTCGGCTGAGACGGGGCTGTTTCCTGCGCAGTGTTTTTGTTTTCCCTTGCAGCCCGAAGCCCACCCAACTTCATTAAGCAGCCCGCCCTGCCCTACACTCCCCTCACACAAAAATACCCAACCCCAACCCAACCCATTCCCATCTCATACTAACTCATCCTCAACCTCCCTCATCTTCATAACACACAAAATAAACCCCAATTTCAAAACCCCCAAAACACCATAAATCTCCAAATACTCCACCAAATCTCATCAAATCACTTCCAAAACACCCTAAAATCAGTTTCTATCACATTAATACCCATCCTAGACCCATTTTCTACCATTAAAATCGCCAAAACGGAAAAAAATTGAGTTTTTATCACCATTTTTTCCAAAATCCGAGTTTGGGGTTTTGTTTCAAAACTCGATTTAGCTTGTTGGAGTTGGTCTTGGAAGCTTATTACATCATTTTTAAGCTTCTATTGGGTGTTTTTGTGGGTTCTAGCTAGTGTTTTTGGGTAAAATTTAATTTTGGGTGTTTACCATTTTTGAAGCTTCTTCATCTTCCATGGCTCCAAAGAAGAAAGGGATGGGGGTAGCAACCAAGAAAAGAAAGAGTACTTCAACTTCAAGAGCCGAGGTTGAAGTCGAAGAACCGGAACTTCCTTGCCATCCGGATTTTCCTACACTTGTCTTTGGCTCGGAATTGCAAAGGGAGCAGTTCATTAAGCTCCTTGGTAAGCCTTTTGAGCCTACTAGATTTCTTTGTAAAATCATACTTATAAAATTAGGCATTCTTAGGCAAACTAGAGAGTTTTTTGAGGGAATGGGGTTGGAATTGTTATTTAACATGCATGAGCGGACCTACAAGCAACTCACCCTTGAGTTCTTTAGTAGCTTTACTCTAAATGTTAGAGTCAATCCACCCCGGGTTGCTTTTCGGGTGAACAATGATGACTACAACTACACCCTCCCCGAGTTTGGTGATTTTTTTGGTCTTCCCCTAGCTTCTAATTGTAACCCACCCGCCGGTTTTAGTGAGATTGATGTTTGGAAAAGTATAACTGGTCTCACCCTTGTCGACTTTCGACGGTTGTCTAGCCGTCACGTCCACCACCCGGTTTTGCGTTTTTGGCATCGATTAATTGCGGGTACGATATTTGGGAGACCCGAAATGAGCACTTTTACTCAACAAGAGTTAACCATACTCGGGGCTTATTTAAACGTCAAGAGTCAACCTAGGTTCGCACCCGACCTTTCCCTTGCTTTGGCTAAGCACTTTCATAAGATAACTAAGGCGGGGAAGAATATGAGTGAGATTGTTCTCGGGGGGCTCATAACACACTTAGCTAAGGCGGTAGATGAGAATTTCAGCGAGGAAGACTAGGTTCCATAAATGGATTGCATATGATAAGGAGCACAAGAGGTATCAATGGTATACCTCGGGTCGGCCACACTTCACTTTGCCATGCACTACGCTCCCGACCCTTGTGCCTTTGCGACAATCCCTAGTCCCGGTCCAAGAGCCTAACCTCTTAATGCCCAATGCGGGAGGTGATCCCGGTGCCTCTTCCTCCCGTACACCGCATACACGTGCTAGTGTGGAGCCTCGACAGCAACCAACCCAGCAACAACATCAACAGAGCTCTTACCAACCCCACCCCTACTACCCCACCCCTCGACCTTTATTGATGTCTCTCAGTATGCACCGTACACCCTCTTTGCCTACCCTTCGCCCCCGGCCGATCCATCTATGGCCGCTATGCTTAATGCTCTTCACATTGGGCAATATGAGCAGAGGAGGGACGACTACTATGCTCAATACCCCGGGTATCATCTTTTGGCTCAACAAGGGTATATAAATCCACAAGGCTATCTCCCATCGTGGTATAGGCCCGAATACTTTCCGAACTACGTTAATCCTAGTAGTAGTGGCGCTATGATGGATGAGGAGGAGTTTGAGGCCGAAGATGCCTTCGATGTTAATGGGGGGGAAGGTAATCGTGGTGAAGAAGAAGAAGGAGAAGAAGAAGAAGAAGAAGATAATGATGAAGATGATGATGGTAGTAATGGAAGTGAGGACGGGGATGATGACGAGCAAGATTTCTATTGATTATTGAGACGATGGAGCGAGTGAGTTGCTAACCGATTGATACGGCAACTATCCTTTCTTTTCCGTCATTTATTTCTTGTCTTCCTTTGTTTATTCCCATCCCCTTGTACACTTTTGTGTCATGGTGGCCCTCGGGGCCTTTGTGGTGATCGCTCCCGATTCTCGATGACGTGATTACATCGAGGATCACTTGAAAAATCCAAATTTACAAGTCTTTCCCCTTTTCTTTATTTTATTTTTCTTTTAGTAGGAATTAGTCGGATTTAGGCGGAATCCGGGCTAGGTGACTTGATTACACCTAGTCCTCCCCTCCCATTTCCTTTTCTTTTATACTTTTTATTTCTTCCCGCATCCATATCTTTTCTCGTCTCGGCTCATGGTGACTTGACTACATCCCGGCCGGACACTTTCCCTCTTCTTCACCTTTATTTTTGATTTTTAGCTTTATTTTCGTAGTTTCTCTTCTTTTTAGTGTCTTCCACACGCTACCGATCGAGCATGAGGACATTGCTTGGTTTAAGTGTGGGGGAGCGATATCGTAGTCCAGTTTAGTTTTATTTTCGTCTTTTTTCGAAAAAATCTAAAAAATCTCGAAAAATTTGAAAAATTTCATAAAAATCAAAAAAGATTTTTCCTTTGTGTCTTTTCCTTTTGTGTCATTGTGTCGTATATTTGTTGTGTTGTGCGTGTTCTGCCTCCCTTTTCCTTGTAGGTCGCTTAATCACCATTAACTTTGGAAGGCTTTCAAGACACCCGGTAACATCTTTTCTCCCTTTTTCCTCTTTGTCTCTTGTGGAGTTTGGAGGAGATTTGTGATGATGTGTGCTCGGGTGGAGTTTTGTGAAGAATTGTGGTTGATTGGTCACTTGTTTGGAAGTTCGGGGTGGTGTTTGTTCTCTTTGAGTGTTTGTTTTGTTTTGTTTTGTTTTGTTACCTTTTGTCTCTTTTTCTTTCTTTTTCGTCGCGTCTTTGTTTTGTGATGTGTAGTTGTGTTTAGTGTGTAAAAAGGTTTTCGAAAACCCGGTTTAGAGGCTAGTGTGCAAGTGTTTACTTTCCCTTTCTACTAGTATGAATCGAGTCTTGGACTTTAGTCTAGTAGAATGACCCTAAATCAATAGTTTCGTTGGTCCTTTACCTTGTGTCCACCTAGCTTACTAGGGATTTACTATGGGATTTGCATTTTGACCATTATGACCACCCACGGTGTGAAAAGGCCTCGGTTGCCGAGTCCCGTCCCTTAGGTGACCGTGTTTGGGATTGATTGATTAGTCCAAGTTCTCCACCTTTTTGTGGGTTTGAAGAGGGATCGCGACCCCCGACTTACCCATTCCCCTACCTCCTACACATATCACAAAATAAAGTTGCAAAGTGTTGATATCTCTTTCTTAATTGCAAAAAGAAATGCCTACAACTCAAATCTAGCCAAAAGGGCAAAGAAAAAGAAAAAGAAAGAAAATGAAAGAAAGAAAAGATTGAAGAAAAAAAGAAAAGGCACAAAAAGTCAAAAAGAAAATACAAAAGATGAAAAAGAAATGGCATAGCAATACACAAAGCAAAAATGCAAAAGAAAAGAAAATGCCAAAGAAAATCACCCCACAAAAAGAAACCAACCCCCCAAAAATAAGCCTTTTTCCGATCGTTACCGTGAAGAGCCTACCAAAGGACCGAGTCCCTAGGAAGGATGATAGCGGTAATGATCGGTCTTCCCTCATTTTGCAATCATATCCATCTTTTTACTTGGACTAGTTGGGCGGTTCTGGGCATGGGACGACCCTCTTGGCTCATTGCTAAAGGGGGCGGGGTCTCACTTACCTATAGTGTCGACTAACACCGTGGTTCATCCTTTTTCCATCCCGTCGATCGTCTCGTAGTACGTTCTTAGAAGGTTAGGAGGACCTAGGTAAGTTACCAACGTTTTTATTGCTTTGTTGTCATACTATTAGGGTTTAGTTCATTTCGATTTGTATTATTAGCTTGGGAACGTTGTCACTTGCCTTGAGGCCTAAACTGGTGCTTCTTTCACCGCTTTTTAGAGGGAAGCGGTATTTATTTCTTTTTTGGGTGCAACCTTTTGCTTGTTTATTTGTTTGTTTGTTTGTTTGTATGCTTGTTTGTTTGTTTATGTGTTTTGTGTCCGGTTGCATCCACAGTTTTGTTGCAAGACCTTACTTGCCTTGCGGAGTGCACTTTTACTCTAAGTGTACTCGCGTGAATTGAAAGGGCGTAGGGTGCGCTAATACCCGCTCGGCTAGTTTAGTAGTTAGTTTGTGCTTACTCGAGGGCGAGTAAGGGTTAAGTGTGGGGGAGTTGATAAGTGTAGTTTGTAGTGCCTAATTTGTTATGTTTTGGTCCCGTTTTCCTTGTGGAATCGCTCTTTGGAGCGATTTCTGGGCTACTCATGCTTCCTTTAGTTCGCTTTAGGTTCCCGAGACAGTTCATGGAGAATTGGAACGATTCCGACTAGTTTCATACACTTTTGGAGCCAACGAAGAGAAGGAACGATCGCTTGGTGCCTTGGATTCTATCCCGAGACCTTGGGACCCATTCCCGAGCCCCTTAGACTCGACCCCGAGCTCCGAGATTCGATGAGAAACCCATGAGAAGCAAGGAGGGACCTTAGAACTCATATTGGAGGCCTAGAGACCCTTCCCGACCGTGAACAAGTGCCTTCTCTGTCGGGAAGTAGTGCAAGAAAGAGCAGGCCACTAGAGGGGTCGTATCGGCCGAGACCAAACTCGTCTCGGGTGAGACCACACCGTCTCGGGCGAGACCACTTCCATCTCGGCCGAGATGGACCCAGAAATGGGCTGTTTCGCTTTTCTCGCTTCCCTTACCCTTGTAACCCTATATATACCCCCCTCTTGTATTGATACACTATCTTATGAAACCCTAGACTACTTTTATGTTAGATTAGCTTAGATTAGTGTATATTAGCTTAATCCCTTTTTAATTACTCTTTAATCTTAGTTTAATCTAGTTAGTAACTCTTGTATTATTGGAATTCTTGGAGATTCCACCAATCTTGACAACAATGGTGGATGTTTTGGGTCTTCTTCTATACAAGTGTTCATCTTTTCCATTCATCTAGTTTGGTATAATCTTTCCTTTCTCTTTTCCTTTAATCCTTCATATTTAATCAAGTTTTCATCTTTGTTATTGTTTGTTGTTCATCTTTATTTATTCTTCATAACGGATGTTGTTGTTTTTGTGTTTGTTTCTCTTGTTCTTATTAGTTTTCCTTTGGATATGTTTGAGTAGACTCTTGCTAGGATTATTAGGGGGATTGGATGTAATTAGGTATGATTAGGGTGAGATGGGTGGTATTAGATGTTGTTTTTGCTGTTTCCCATTTACCTTGCACTCCACATGTTTGATGAAATGCTTGTGAGACTAGAGATGATCAATCCTTGTTTTTCTTGCCTCTTCTCTTGCATGTGTGTGTTTGGTTGGTTGGTTTGGTTCCTTCACTAGTAGCGAGAGCGTTGTGAGGATGACCCCTAGGTCGTTTAAGTAGCGAGAGCCTGATCGGAACCTAGGCTACGAAAGCATGCTAGTAACCCCGTTTCCTCCTTTTTACCTCCTTGACATTCATGAACCCGACCTAACCCTAGCTTCTTCTTATCGATTTATTAGCCTCCTTTAGTCATTAGTTGCTCGTTTAGTCTTGTTAGTTCTTGTTATAAACCTTAGCTTAGTCTACATTAGCCTTCCCCTAGATTAGCTTGTCTTGAACCTAGTCTTAGACCGTAGCACACCTAGGTCCGGCACCCCGTCCCTGTGGATCGACCCGACTTGCCCTAGCTACCTAGCTTAGGTTCGTTGGTTATTATTTCTTGGTAGGATTGACGGCAAAATCCTCCCATCAATGTCTCTGACCCCTAGGACAAAAGATGTTGTGCCTCCGGGATATCTCTGACCCTCGGGTAAAATTGTCGTTGCTGTGCCTCCGGGATAACTCAGGCCCCTCGGGCAAATTTCTGTGCCTCCGGGATAACTCAGATACCTCGGTCAAATTCCTGTGCCTCCGGGATAACTCAGACCCCTCGGGCAAGTTGCTGTTGCTGTGCCTCCGGGATAACTCAGACCCCTCGGGCAAATTGTTGTGCCTCCGGGATAACTCAGACCCCTCGGGCAAATTGCTGTGCCTCCGGGGTAACTCAGACCCCTCGGGCAAATTGCTGTGCCTCCGGGATAACTCAGATCCCTCGGGCAAATTGCTGTGCCTTCGGGATAACTCAGACCCCTCGGGCAAATTGCTGTGCCTTCGGGATGACTCAGACCCCTCGGACAAAATTGCTGTTGTTGTGAGTTTGTCTTAGTTAATTTTGTTTTGCAGGCTTGTCTTGTTTTGTTCGGGTTTGTTCTTGCTGTTTTAGTAGTTTCGAACCTTTTGCTTAAGTATTTATTGGTGTCTTAGTTTTGATTTGATCCCTCGTGGGTGGTTGCATTAAGTTAGATTTATCCCTTCCGGGTGGTTGCGTTAAGTTTATCCCTCTCGGGTGGCTACGTTGGATTTATCCCTCTCGGGTGGTCACGTTGGATTTATCCCTCTCGGGTGGCTACGTTAGATTTATCCCTCTCGGGTGGCTACGTTGAATTTATCCCTCTCGGGTGGCTACGCTGAATTTATCCCTCTCGGGTGGCTACGCTGGATTTATCCCTCTCGGGTGGCTGCGTTAGATTTATCTCTCTCGGGTGGCCGCGCTACATTTATCCCTCTTGGGTGGCTGCGCTAGATTTATCTCTCTCGGGTGGTTACGCTAGATTTAGTGATTTTTTTGCCTTTAAAATACTAGTGTTGATGTGTAAGCTCTTTGCATTAGTTCTTGGGCTTGCATTTGCTTAGTGAATTATTTCGGGAATAGTAATTCCCCTGGGATGTGAATTGAGTGTGCTTAGGGACTTGCTAGAATAACAAATTGCTTTGAGTGCTTTGGGGTTGTAGATCGACTTGTTTTGTTCGCCTTATCACACGGTCAAGCGCGAGCATTCTTATTAATCGTATTGTAGATTTTTTTTGTTCGTTTTATCACGCGATCAAGCGTGGGCATTCTTGTTAATCGTGGTTCTTGTGTTCGTTTATTGCTGGGGGTCGATTTCGATTAGAGGAGGTTTTAAGGCTTGCTTAATGAGTTGAAATTTACTCCTGACTCCCTCGATTGGCATCTAAGACGGTGCGTGCTTGTCCGGTTAGGTTTCCGACGGGGATTGAGTGGTGGTTGGCTCGGGCTAAGAGCATGATGAATCACTACTCGTCGGAGAATGTGCTGGTGAACTAGATGTGCCTTGCATGCAGATGTAAGTTTCTTTCTTATAGTTTGTTTTAGTAGCCCCCAAGGTTTAGGATTATTGAAGTGTCGGTTTTGGTTTTATCGTTTGTTTTGTCCTATGGTCTAGTGTTTGCTATTATTTTGAACGGTTCGCTTTTCTTTTAGCTGGCTGATTCGGCTGATGTTGTTCAGCCCCCAGACTTCCCCTTGACACTGCTCAGGGCCGATGTGGCTGGGGTAGCCTTTACATAGCCTCTTTCCCCGTGTTCGGATGAGGAGATGGAGGCTGGGATGGAGTGGCGTGACCGGGTATACCGGGTAAGTTTCGGTTTCTGTTTTGGATTCTAAGGGTTAGGGTTTGTTTGGCTAACTTGCGTGGTTTCACCTTTCAGGTTTCGTCGGCTTGCCATCAGCGGTTGTGGCATGCTGCCAACTACTTCAAGGTCTATGCCTCGAGGGTCTTCCGTGACACTTCGGGACCTCGATCGGTAAGTGTGTGTGCCTAGGGTTGGCTCTTAAATTGTTTGTGTGTTTTCCTCAAGTGCGGGTTATGTTTGTAGGATATTCTCGATATGGTGGGACGATTGGAGACCCAGGTAATCGAGCTTGAGGCGGAAGCGGTTGAGGCGCGACAACTCCTGCAATCTCGGGCCGACGAGATTGCTCCAACTTAAGGAGCGGCTGGCTCGGTCTCAGGGCGAGACCTCCGCGCAGGGTAAGGCTAGGCATCGGGTTGAGAGGGAGAGAGAGGCTGAGGCTACAGGTCGTGCTACGGGCGCTAGTGAGGAGGTTGGAGAAGTTCCCGAGACAGTTACCCTAGATATGTTGTCGGGAATGGACGGTAGTGGGTCTTCTCTCCTGGATTTAGAGGATCTAGGTTTGGCCGACAACATTGGTGGGCTTGTGATAGCCATAGGCGCAGCTTCTAGGGGTCCTCCCTGGTTTGTGAACTCGATTTAATTTTTTAGTATTTGAGTTGTTTTAGTTTAGTCTTTGTGTTTTTGCTTTGTGAAATGCTGACCTAAATTGACAAGTAATCACTTCATGGCTGTTTTATTCGTGATTTCATCGTTAGTTTAGGACATTTTAAAATGCGTTGGGGTTGCATGAGAGTACGAAAGCGGTTTTTCGAGTTTTTGAAATGCGTTAGTTTGAGCCGGGAGTTGGATCAGATAGTACGTCGATTAAAATATTTTGACTCGAGACAGACGAAATGTAAGAGGTCAACGTGCTATGACCAAGAGCACTAGAATGCAAATGTAGTTGTTTCGTCATTCATAATGAGGCCGAATCCAAAATCTAGGCTACCTTTGAAAAAAAGTTAGACCACTTTTTTGTATATTCAAGACAATGCCGTACTGGGCTTATAGACGCGACTTGACAACAACCGTTAAAGGCTACAACACGCCTAGGTGGGGTAGCTTATCCCCTGATAAGTGTGGTTTGTAGTGCCTATTTTGTAGTGTTTTGGTCCCATTTTCCTTGTAGAATCGCTCCTTGGGAGCGGTTTAGGGGCTTCTTATGCTTCCTTTAGTTCGTTTCAGGTTCCCTAGACCGATTTGGAAGAGTTGGAGCGATTCCGACTCGATACATACACATTTTGGAGCCAACGGAGTAGAGGAACGATGACTCGATGCGTTGGAATCGACCCCGAGACCTCGGGACCCAATCCCGAGCCTCCGAGACACGATCCCGAGTCCCGAGAATCGACGGGAAGCCCATGAGAAGCAAGGAGGGACCAAAGAGCTCTTAAGGGAGGCCTACAAAGACCCATCCCGTTCGGGATGGAGTGAACATGAAGCGCGGCTACTGTGAGCCCATCCCGATCGGGAAGGTCCTTCCCGACCGGGAAAGATGGCCCATCCTGATCGGGACCAAGCCTTCCCGACCGGGAAGGGTCAGTTACAGCCCGCATTGTTTCCTTTCTTCTCCTTTCCACTTGTAACCCTATATATACCCCCTTCTTGTATTAAGACAGGATCTTATGTTATGTTCTTCATATTAGACTAAACCCTAGATAGATTAGCATAGATTAGTGTAGATTAGTCCTTAGATTATCGTTAATCTTAGATTAATGCTTGTAATTTGGGAATTCTTCAAGATCTCCATTCAAGCTTGACAAACTTGGATGTTTGTTTTGGGTTCTTCCATTTATGCAAGTTTCATTCTTCCTTTCATCTCTAGTTTGGTATAATCTTCTTTTCTCTTCTCTTAATCTTGTTTGTTCATTAAAGTTTGCATCTTTGTTGTTTGTTTTGTTGATTGTTCATTGTTTCACTAGTTCCATTATGATAGTTTTGTTGTTTGTTTTGATTCTTCTTGTTAGTGTTAGTTTTAGGTTAGATATGTTAGAGTAATGTTCTTGCTAGGGTTAGTAGGGTGATTAGGGTGTAAATTGGATGATTAAGGGTTTGTTGGAGATGTTGGTGGAAGATTTGGGTTTCCCCTTGGTTTGGTGCACATCACATGTTTGTTGAAATGCTTGAATGGCTAAGTATGTGCGAATGCTTGTTTTTCTTGCTTTTCTCTTGTGGGTGTTAGTTTGTTGTGGGTTCGGTCCCCTCACTAAGTTGCGAGAGCCCGGTGAGGACGACCCCTTGGTCGGTCTAAGTTGCGAGAGCCCGGATGCGACCTAGGTCTATAGCATGCTAGTACTCCGTTTGTCGTTTGTGTCGCCAAGGTGGGTTTTAGGATGAACCTCTAGGTGAGTCTAAGTTGCGAGAGCCCGGGCATTACCTAGATTATCCTACTACCTCCTTCACTCTAGTTCTCCTTCGACCATTCCATTACCCCTTTGACCCCGACCTAACCCTAGTCTTCCTTCCTAGTGTTATCCTAGTTTCCCCTAGTCCTAGTTTTAGACCTTCGACTAGCCTTAGCCTCCTCCCCTTAGATTAGCTTGTCTCGAACCTAGTCCTTGACCCGTAGCATACCTTAGTCCGACCTCCCGTCCATGTGGATTCGACCCGACTTACCCTAGCTACCCACTAGGTTTAGCCGGTTATTATTTGACGGTTAGGATTCACGACAAATCCCACCCATCATCCCCCTAAAAGAAAAAATGAAAAGACATCTAAGTCTGGTGGATCCAATGGACGAAACGTACCGTCCGTGTGGACCAGTCATTCTTGTGCGGGCATTTTGGCTTTTGGAAAGGGGTTTAGCTACTTCAGGATGTTATTCCTGATGTCCGGGGTTGTCGGGTGTGAGAAAAAGGTTAAGGATTGTGAAGATGATTGTACTACAGAATAAGGAAGCTATGCGGGCAAATGTTGCTAAGTGACCGACCGAAGACGGCGTTACCGATCCTAGTGTTCGTCGGTTCATCTACACGGACCGAGACCGACAAGACCCATATTGAAAATGTGAGTGAGGATGGGAAGCGAGATTGGTTGGGTTCGCTTTTGGCTAGGGCGGTGGAAGCTTGCGTTAGGAGAGTCAATGGCGAGAGACTCGAGCAAGCACACCCGGATGGCTAGGGGAAGGAAAAGTTGGACCGGTAGAGCCCAGCCATTTTGTATTATGTTATATTAGTTGATATTACTTGGCGTATTAGTACCAATTTTTTGTAGAGTTTTGACACGTTGTAGCTTTCTGGGATGTCCGGGTTTCAGACGCTTGATGTAAATGGCCTCGACAAAGGCTTTATTTAACTGATTTTTTTTATTAATGAGAAACACATTTTTTTTATATATATTTTTTTTTTGGTGGCTCGCAACTCGATTCTTCATTTTGCCCGGAGCGCGCTTTCGGGTTTTCACTCCGTCCTCGACTCACCTTTTTTGTTTTTTTTTTTTATGACGGCTCGCGACTCGTTTCTTCATTTTACCAAGGGTGCCCTTTCGAGTTTTCACCCCGTCCTCGGCTGGTCGTTTGTGCTTCGTCATTTTAAAATCACTCGTTAATCGGAACATAGGGGTGGCTCCGACTTGCATGTGAATCGAGTAATCGATTTCGTTATTTGGTTGGTTGTATCCGAAGAAGGGTTGCCTACGTATCCGCGTTTAGACGGAATCAAACCATGTTCATAGTTCATTTATAGATGTGAGTAATTTTGCTTTAAACTCGTCATGCCAATTATCGATGCGAGATGTTTAGAGTGTTTCGCACGAGTTTTCACCCTAGCTAATTATCGATGCCAATTATTAATGTGAAATGGTCGGGCGTGACCCCTTGAAAGTGACAATTACCGAGATACCGTGTTTGGGTCAGGGTGACTGGCTTGGATGGTTTTGGAATGTGGAGCTAGGTAGTAAGTGGTTTCGATAGATCAAAATCTGGACCTTGATTTTTGTGGAGTTAGGGCTATGGGCTAAGGTTTTGTAATGTGGTAGGAAAGGGGAAGCTGAGTAAAAATGACTCAGACTTCAATCGAGTGGGTTGTAAGTTACATGGGATCTGATTTCCGTGTCTGGCCCTAACGATTGGGATTATCCTATTGGGCTTGAATCCTCAAAATTCCGGACTGTCTCCTAACAAGTATCTCGGGAAGGTCTTAAGGGTTGTAATGTAGGGAGGCTAGTATTTGGGTGCTAGTTGACTGGTCTGTTCATTTTTCTTTTCCTTTCTTTTTTTTGCTAGTTTGCTAGTATTTCGGACCATGCATTTGAAGTCGAGTTGAATAATTGGGGGTTTCGTTTTGATCGTTGAGTTTGGTTTTGATCATCAAATTGGGCGAGTTTAGTGTGGCCTTGGTTTCATTTTTTCTTTGGGCTCCCTTTTGGCCATTCCAGACTTCTTTTTCTTTTTTGTCAGACTAGCACCTATGGTAGGAATTGGTCGGTCTTTATTTGAGGGATATTTATTGTGGGAAATGGGTTTGCCTTCCGTCTTTGATTGCAAACTAAGAGACTATCTAGATTTATCATAGGATTCAGTAATGCTCGTTCTAATGGGTGATTATGTGGCTTTCTACACCAGACATGGAGTAGGTAAAAAAATAACACGAGATCTCAGTTCTTGTAATTCCTCGTTGTTTCGAGGTATGTTTGATTGTCATCGATAAATGGCATAGTATCGAGTTGTAAGCAAGAAAGTGCATTAATAAATCAAGCGATTGTCGAGGCGTATTATAAAGGAAGAAAAGTTTATCTCTTTTTATTGATAGTAATGAGCGGGCTATGTGTCTGAGACATTGTTTTTAGGGAGGTGGAGGACAGATCCCCTCGTACCTCTTGACTCGATATGAGAAACAAAAAAGACATTTGCTATATTATTAGATCTAGGCCCTAAGACGAATTAGACTCCGACGCGGACATAGATTTTACTCGTCTTGGCGGGTGTTCGCAGGTTGTCGGGATCTCCCTCGATATTCAGGACATTCTCCTCTATAGGGTTGAGGTGGGAACAATCGATGGTATCATCAAAGACAACGTGAATGCTAAAGGGATTTGTGGTAATGTTTGGTTTCTCGGGCGGAGGGAGAGGAATCGTCCCGTTTTCTATCATATCTTGTATGGTATGCTTGAGCAGAAAAAAAGATTCAGTATTATGGCCATTGCCACGATGGAAATGACAATATTCATTAGCATCCTATGCCCTTTTCCTCTTGTTTGCGGGTGGGTCTATAATAGGACTATTGGCTTGAGCTTTCCTTGCTCAGTTAGCCTTTTTAAGGCTTCGACGTATGTGATGCCTAGCTTGGAAAATATTCTAGGGGTGGAATTCGTCTTCCCTCTAGTGGTTGGTTCAAGAAGGTGTACTTCCTCCGCTCTGTTATTTTCGGATGTTCCGTAAGATCGGGTTCCCGTGGAAGTGGTTGGTCCCTGACAGCCTTTCCCCATTATCTTGGAGAATACTCCCTTTTTCATATCGTCCTCTAGGCGTATTCCTAAGGTGGATAGTTCCTTAAAGGTATGGATGTTTTGGTACCTAAGGTGAGAGGCATAAGGGGGTCTAAGGTTATCGACAAATTTATCTACTAAGGTGGCCTCGTCAGGGCGTTTCACTAATTGGGTGCTGACCTTTCTCCACCTAGTCAGAAATTCGGAGAAGCCTTCCTTCTCGTTTTGGGAAAGGACTTCGAGGCTTCTAATGGTGACTTGTGTTTCGGAATTATCCGCATATTGTTTTGCGAATTCTATGGAAATATCGTCCCAGGTGGATATCTTTTTGGGATCGAGCGAATAAAACCATGATCGGGGTGTGTCCCCTAAAGAGGATGGGAATATCCTAGCGAAAAGGCTGGGGTTGACCCCCTTAATGGCCATGTAATCCTTAAAGACCCGGATGTGGTTGAGGGGATCCTCGGTTCCTTTGAATTTGGGTATGTCGGCTAGGGAAAAGTTCTCTGGTAACTGGCCATTTACCATTTCAAACTTCCTATGGTTTTCGAGGTGGACATTGTTGCCTTGGTTTAGGCGCATTTGACTTCCGAGGAAATCTATGCGATTCATCTTGAGGTAGGGTGATGGGGCCATTAGGGGTGATGCCGACGGGTACCCCACCTAGCGGGGTGGAATTTAAAAGGACCTCGTTGAGGACCAGGTTGTGGTGTTCATCTGAGGCCCTATCTTCAAAATGGCCTAGGCAAGAGTCTATGCTGTTTACGGATGCGTTCACCGTGATAACGGTGGCTTGTAAATCCCGAATCAGGTTAGTTAGGGTTTCTACGGTGTTATCCCCAGATTGTTCGGCGTTGTTCCCACTACGGTTACTTGCGTCTGTGCTTGAATCTCCTGACATGACTGGAAGGGGTGGTATTAATGAGAATGGATCTACCAGAAGGCTTAAAGACTCGTGGAATGCCCGTAATTGAGCGACACGGAAATAAGACCCTCGACTCACGTGTGTATACGGTCACTGGTTTAGGGACTCAGGTGCTTTAGACTCTTTGTGTATTCGGCAAAAATCCTAACGAATTCTTAGATCTCTGTAACGATACGATTTGACACGAAACCTCGGAGGTGAGGCTTAAAGAGGACTTCTCGAAATAAGACGACCCAAAATGTAAGATCTCGAGTAGAAGTGATCCTATTAGCTAACACAGACATTTAATCACACGGTTGTACGACGTAAGAAGTTGATCGCGATCCTAGCTCAGGATCAAAGAATTTTTTATATTTTATCAAAAACGACCGATACTTGCGGAGGAGAGTTTTGATAAAGATGATTTTGTAAAATTAGGGGGACGATGATGTGGTGACATCGTTGGTGATGTGAAATGTGCGTTGCTATGTGTGTGTCGGGAATCCGACGATAGCAAAAGTGTAAACGTTTTCTTTTTTTTGAAAGGAACACGGTCCTTAGGTGGACCAGTTTTAAAAATAACGAAGTGACGCTTTTATCGAGACTACTATTAATTAGCTAGTTCGATATTTGCGGTGCAAGTGATGCTCGCGGTAGAGCGAAGTCTAACGACGGTGTTTTAAAGGTGTGACTAAATCCTCATTAAGGGTTTCAGTAGCGATTAGTGTTTTTAGAAAAGTTGTTTTTTCTTTAAAACGAGTGATCCATGTTTGTTGGTTGCAATAAATAGCATTCGACAGTGGATGGTGGTGTGTTGTGAAAAGTGTTTCGAGAATGTAACCGTTTTGGATTCCTTGACTTCATTAATTGAAGCTTCGGTTGTGTTAACGGTATGTGTGTAAAAACTTTTCTTTTTTGAAAATAAAGTGTAACCGTTTGGTGTGCCTTGATCCCATTAATTGGGAGTCTCGGTAGTATTAACGGTGTTTGTTGTTTTGACGGGTTTTATTTTAGCCACGTGACAGCATTCGAAAATATATTTCTTTTTTTTGAAAACGTCGAGTGTAAAATTTGCCATGGCAACGGCGTCTCAAAATGTTTTTTTTTCTCTATTAGAAATCATGACTTGACCGGAGTATCGGTGTTTCAGAAATCGTTTTGGAAAGTTGAAATATTTTTCAAAAACGAAATTGGGTGTGGTTGAATATGTTGGCGTGGTTGAATCCGGATTTTAGTGTTTTATTTGGGTTGGATTGTTCAAACACGCTACACATAACTAGGAATGCATATACTCATGCAGGATGCATACTCGGGTAGGTTTAGGGTAGGCTACCGCCCACGAATAGTCTACTTAGGCATTGACAATGATCTGGGGAGACGAGTGTCATACCGTCCGCTCGGAACTATCCGCTTATTATTCCCGCGGGGTACGCGTTAGGCGGTCGGAGCGTCAATCGAGGATCTCTCCGCGTGTCCCTAAAGATCTTACCGCGAAGAAGTCGACTGGTCCTGATATCGGTTAGGGTGGGCTTTTAGGGCCAAAACCTGTAGTGACCACAACTAGAATCTAAGAGATGAGCTTCACCGACCTCGTTCAAGTTACACCACCACTGGAAACTTGTTTCCAAATCCCCAGCGGAGTCGCCAAACTGTGGACGTCCGTCCGCACCGCTTGGCGCCCCGCGCGCGCTAGCGCTGGACCGGCCCGGTTTTCAACGTGTGGCGGCGGCCACCCACGCGGCCCCTTCCCTGCCGGGGGCCGGTCCGATCTCGCGTACGGGGCGAAATGTCGAACCTCGATTTGGATGACGATCCCACACCCGTGTTTCCGTTTGGGAATCGATCAAGTCGTGGTTGTAAATGTTTAAAGGTTGTTTTGTATGGTAAGGCGACCTTTTTAGTGAACTGAAGTTGTTGCCGATTTGTGGAGTCGCCACCGAGTCAATTATGGGGACTCGGAAACCGTTCAAGTCAACTTTGATCCCTTGCCGGCTCAAAGTTGAGTGGCACGGGACCTAAAGATAAAGACTTGTACCCTTAAGCACTCCATGCCTGGAATGACTCTCATTGCCAATGGTTTCGGACATCCGAAAACCGTCGATTCTGAGTAAGTGGTGAGGGTACGTATTGGGAAGCCAACATCCGATAAATGTCAACACCCAATCCCGCCCGCACTATAGCGGCCTCTACTAATCAATCGGTGGGCTGATATCCTAGTTCTTTTGTTGTGGTGAAAATACTGTAACATCCGTTGTTTTAACCCTAAACTTTTGCTATGTCGGTTGTTTAAGGACAAGTAAGTTTTGTCGTCAAAGTAGTTGTGTTTACATTCTTTGCATGCGATTTCACGTGACAAGCAGGCCATAAAAAGATGCACGTAGAAGAGTAGAGAGTACTAGTATTATACGTATTAGCAAATTAGTTTTAACGCGATAATATGGATATTAGTCATTCTCGTGGTATACCTTACCTGGTATTCTGCTTAAGATGCGTCGGCTCAGTATTAATAGAGATTCGTCGAACCTAATGAGGCGAGCACCGGGACTAATACGGAACCCGACCATCACTTTGTTCAGTTTTAGTTGTTTTACTTTTTGAATTCCGTGTTAGGTGATTTAGCATGCGATTATAAGGTCATAAAAGCAATAAATCATACGAAAAATTGTAAATGCGAATGTAAGTAAATCACATAGTGAGGAGTTGCACCCTCAGAGTATACACTAAACGGGACTCGATGCATAGATAGTTTGAGAACGGATCTCGGAATTATTCGGGTCTATTTAGTGTGTTTTAGTGTTTGCGGTTGAAGTTGGGACGTTACGTATTTTAGTAGATGTTTGTGGGCCTAGTGCCCACATCTAGTGTAGTCATAGTGCATAATAATAGAAAGTGCAAATATGGAAAGTTTTGTTTAGATGGCAACCTAGTGACGATACGACTTCGACAGGCGGATCCTCCTAGCTTGACCAGTTATTCCGGCAGATTTCCGTTATCGTTTGACCTTCCTGCGGCTACTCCGGCAGAGCTTCGTTGCTAAAGACTAGTTCTGCGCCTAATCCGACAGAACCTGGGTACTTGTTTTGAGCTAGTCGATCACAGGCACCTCGGTATCGAGTGGAGTGCTCGAAGGTGAGGAGTAGCGTCGATGTCGCTTTATTATCGGAACTACGATCGAGTGGATCGTTTGCCTGGAGTGTCGGAGTGCGAGCCCTTAGCGAGAGTTTAAGGGGAGAAGAGAAGCTGTGAATTGTGTGTGTTGAAATGAGGATGTGAAGGGGGGTATTTATATGTGTTTTCGGCCCTCGTCGCCCATATAGGCGCCCGAGCTGGGGTGTACTAAGACTCAGGCGCCTGGGTCCGGGCGCGGGGAGACCCAGGCACGTCAGGTGGTGCGGTTGGGATTTTGAGGATACGGTTTTGATACTTTCCAAAACCGAGAGGGAGGAGGATAATTGTTACTTGGGGATTAAGGCTCCCGCGGCTTGACCTAGCGCCGTGAACGTTAGTGGGCCTCGAGTGTTCGTCCCGAGGTTCGCTTAGCGCGGTGCTGACTCGGTTCGAGTTTCGGGACAGTCTCGGGTCCCGGTGTCACAATTGACTCTAATTAGTGTCTACGCGATCGTAACATCGCGACTAAGGCTGCCATCATGTTAGTTTAATTTGCCCGAATAATTTATTTGTTCCGTTCTATAGAAAAACTACCTAAAACACCGCGAACCCGCGTCGCGTTGTAGTTCTATCGTCATCGGGTGTTTGTCGGGCACTTCTGCAGCCACCAGGTCCAAATATGGGTGTCTACACCTCCCCATGCAGAAACCTGCACCGAGTCGAGAAGCACATATATGTACGAAATCTTACAAGATATACTCTAAGAATTCATATGTTATAAAATAATCGACATGTTAGATTATATTACCAAACACGACCAGCGTCAATAATCACCCGACCGTTCTCGTCCTTCTCCAGCTCCTGCTGCTGCCCCTGCTGCTGCTCATCGTTCTGCTCCGGTCCCGTTTCGGGGACCCGTTCCTCCTCCTCCTGCTGCTTGGTGGATGTTTGAACAGACCTACTTCCCCCACCACGTCTCCTGGTCGATCTACCGCCCGCCATCTTAACCTTGCAACAAATTAAACAATGTCAACAACAATTAGCAATTACAATCTAACTTGATTAAAATAATGTACCAAATAATTAACACAATGATCAATATAACCTACTAAAACAACTCTAGTAGTCATCTTCGCTGTCGTTATTATTGTCAGCCTCATCCTCCTCAGTCTGATCCTCCTCCTCCGTCTCCTCGCCCTCCACTTGATCGTCCTCCAAATTCTCTTCATCGTGTCCATCATCCTCCTCAAGGATCTCCCGAACATCCGTAACCATGTAATCTCGTAGTCCATCGATATCTTCATCATCCTCTAAATCTTCTTCTGCCCCTTCATTTGGATCTTCACTAAAGAATATGGTCTCTTCACTTGGAGATAAGTGTGTACCACTTGAAGCCGCATCTTCCTGGAACAGAGAACTGTCTATTTGCCCCCGTGGTTTAGTCGTAAAGACTGCCCACCATTGACTTTGATTTCTGTCATTTTTCGTGTAAGGATAAGGAGCAAAGTAGACTTGCTTCGCCTGATGCGCGAGTATGAACGGATCGTACGTAGGATATTTCCTGGTGTAATTAACTTCCACAATCTTGTAACGTTCATGCACTCGGGTCCCGTTCACGGAGCTGCCTTTCCACTCACATTTGAATATCACAGCTCTATACCCCCGTTCTTTGCCAGTATAACGCAACTCAAAAATATCCTCCAAAATACCATAGTACTCATCACCATCAAGAGATGACACACTCACATGAAAATTGCATCTAGCCTTGTTCTTCCCGTAGTTGAATGTGTGAAAATTGAACCCATTCACCGAGTATCGGTTCCAACATTTAACCGCTCGCACTGGACCGTATGCGAAACTTCTAACCAAATCATCATGTATGTCTAAGGCAACTACGTGATCCTTGAGCCACTTAGGAAAATGTTCGTCATGCTTACTCCAAACGTCATCAGGGTTCACGTCAGGGTTTTCAGCGACATATTCAGTTACAAATTGCTTCTCATAAGGCTCTAAGATATCACAATTAGAGAGTAGGTAAAGGTGCGCTCGGTTGTACTCTTTCTCATCTAGCGTCCTAGAACCCTCAACGGATGAAGTTCCTTCATCGTCCTTCCTTTAAAAAAACTCGGGTATAGTAGGATCAATGGACACCGAATGTTCTAGGTTCAGGTTCTTTGTTTTTGTTTGGACATCTTTCTCGAAGTAGAGGGAGCAGAAGTTTGCAATCTCTTCTGTCAAATATGCATTACAAATAGAACCCTCTACCCTAGCCTTGTTACCAATTTTCTTTTTCAAATGATTGAGGAACCTAAGTACACAAGTTATGTATTTCAATTAATAAAAATGACCTATGTTTAAATTAAATTTATAAATGAAGTTACTAAAATTTATGTACCTTTCAAATGGGCACATCCATCTATACTGGACAGGTTCTCCAACCTTAACCTCGTAGGGCAAGTGGACAGGTAGATGTTCCATGGAATTAAAGAACGATGGTGGGAAGATCATCTCAAGTTTGCATAGTATCTGTGGAATTTGATCCTCCAGCCAAGTCATGTCCTCAATTGATACTGTAGAAGAACAAATCTCGGAAAAACTGAGATATCTCAGTTATAGAATTCCACACCGTCGGTGGCAAAAGTTGCTTTAGTGCTACCGGAAGTAACCTCTCCATGAAGACGTGGCAGTCATGACTCTTTAACCCTTGCAGCATTAGGTTCTTAAGATTAACACATCGTTTGAAGTCGGAGGCGTACCCATCAGGGAACTTGAACTTCTCTACCCACTCCAACAACGCCTTTCTCTGAGCTTTGTCAAGGGTAAACAAGACTCTCGGTTTGGATCCATCCCGTTTTATGTGCAGTTGAGGACGGTCACAAAATGTAACACCCCTTATTTTATAAGTTTCAATTAAATTAAAATTATGTTCGTATTTTTTTTTATTTTTACGATTTAACTCGTAATTCTTAAAATTATTATATAACGAATTTATTGTTTAATCGTGTCCGATTCCTAAAATTCTATTTGTCTCGAAAACTCTGCTTATATTTAAAACATATTTTATTTCTGTTTCGATTCATTTTATACATTTAATTTAATTCTTATCGAAAGTCTATTTCGACGATTTAAATTCTAAATTCTTTTTATTTATTTTTATTTAAGCTCCAATTTCTATTTTCGGCTCGAAGCACATTTATTTTAAATTTCGTCAAATTATTTATTATCTTTCCTCGAGAAATCAATTTAATTCACTTTATCGAAGATTTATTATTTATCGGAAATACTATTTCATCGTTTAATTATTTATTTCTATAAACTTCATCTTCGTCTCGAATAATTTATTTACTCATTTTATTAGACGGTCCAATTATTTATTAATTTTATTAACTCGTTTTAACCCGATTCGTGGACCAGTAAACTTATCGTTACGGAACTCGGTTCATTTAATTTATACGTATTTTTTAATCCACTATGATTCAGCCCCCTTTTCATTTGTTTTCCTCCACACTAATTACGTACTTCCCTTGTCATTATTTGTTTTATTTATTCATTCATGTACCCTTGGCCTTCTTTTCTTTGGTATCCACCGCTTCTTCATTCCCACATTAACGTGTACACCTCCCCTCACCTCTTGGTTCATTTTCCTTTTTCTTTTCTTGTTTCCTCCGTATAACTATGCTGCAAGATCATCACTTTTACCCGCTCACCCAACGCATCACCATCATCGCATTACTCTTTCGTCTCCCTACTTCTGCCGCATCTTGACCCCTATGTTTTTCTTCTGTCCTGCTACTGCTGCGTCTTATTACTGAAGCTGCTGTTGCGTCTTATTACTGCTCCTGCGGCTGCGGTTTCCGCTTTTTATATAAAGTGTTTATTCCTTTTACCCTCATAATGATTATATTTATTTTGAATATCGATAATCGTTGTTTTGGAGTTATGGAATAAAGTCAAGTGTGGGGTTAGAGTAATAATGTAACACCCGCAAATTTCCTAGCTCTGCTATCTGTTTCATTACGATTATATCGTAACTCTGTAATATTTCGTCTAACTACATTTTTCCCATTTCGAATTCTCTTTCATTATCGAGCTTAAAATTATTTATTTTCAAAAAGTGGATGTTTAATTATTTTACTACGCGATTTCATAAATAATTATTTTCTAAAGCATTTTAATCCGATTTCTTCCTAAACGCTTATATTATTTTACAAACCTTCTTTTATTAACACTACATATTACTTTTATCCTATTTATTTTAATTCTTATCCTCGTATTTATTTTAATCGGAAACTTATCACATCAATTTGTTGCTTGTTCTTTCCATCTCAACCATCTTGTTTCCTAGTTGAGTTAAGAGTCCTTGTGACCCGATTATTCCTATCTTTTAGCCTTCTAATTTCTTTTATATATTCTCTTTCATTCTAGTCTATTTTATTCACAAAGTCTTCTTTTCTCCTCTATTTTAAGTTAAACTTCCTCCTTTTTGTTCGTCAATCCGATCATAATTCGTCTCTAATTCTTTCCGATCTCGAAGGTAATTTAATTACCCTTATTCGTTCTTCATCTCTTTTTCTGCTTTCTATTCGCTTATAATGTGGTTTTAATACCATATGTTTAATTATTTCATAGGCTATCGTGATAGATCCGTTGAAGACGATTATTTAATTAATTCGGATCTCAGTTAAGGTAACATTGACACGTTACTCGGTATTATGTGGTATTATTGTTGTAGTTGCATGTATAGAAATTAGATTTTTGTTAGCCAATATATGTATGTCTCGTTTTTAATAACAAAGGCTTTAAAATCGTAAATTTTCACATGTTTTGTTATTTTGAATCGTTTTCACGAGATTTGTGAATAAGTCTTTCTTTTAATTATTAAAAAGTATTATAAGGCCGAGACTAAAACATACACCTAATAATTTTATTTTATAATTTTCGTGATGAATTATCAAATTGAAAGTTTTATTGTTTTAAATAATGTTACAGCATGTTTCATAATCTGATAGTGTTTTTGTGCGAATTAATACTATATTTTAAAAACTTTATTTCCGAAAACTTTGAAAAGAGACTACTATTTATTTTAGGTCTAATTTATGCCTATTTAATGTCGTAAATTAATTCCAAGTAGTTTGGTCACAATAAATTGTTTATGAACAGGTGTCAAACTAATCCGCGATTCTGTCAGTGATAAGATCTATATTGAAACATATGTTAAAAGTTTTATTTAATCTTGATAATTTATGTACAGAAACTTTGAAGAGTCTAGTTAAGATTTCCAATTTGATTTTATTTAAAATCATTTTTTAAACATGTTTTATTAAATAAATACAAACGGGAGCCTAATTCTGACAATTTTTAAATATATGAATAGAAATCCATGTGTTTTTTTAATTTGGAATTTCTCCATAAATAAAAGTTATAACTAAGATTGTAAAGTTTTTAACCCCACTGGTCTTACATTATTTTGATTTTTAATGATTTAATTACAAGTTTTATAGTAAGACAGTGCAAATCTGGAAAATCTGTCAATTTGTTATTTAAATACTTTTAATTACTTAGACTTCAACCTTTTTAAAAATAATTATGATTTTGACTTTAATTGAATTTTAATCATGAATTATACATTTATATAATAAATATAATGTTTACGTCTCGAGGCCAATATTAACTATTTTATATAACTTCTATTTTGATCGATTTCTATTTATATACTATTACCTACTTTTGGAAGTTTTTATTTTAAGAAAGTTTATATTTTTATAAAGTTCTCTCTTTTGAAGAACAAATTATATTTTTATTGAATTTCGATAATGGCTTTGTTTTGGAGTTATGGAATAAGAGAAGTGTACGGGTAGAGTAATACAGTCTAGAGTATACGTTTTGCCATCAGCTATAAGGCTAGTGTATCCGAGCGAGATGCATTGGTTGTTGAACTGGGCATGTTCTTGTCCAGGAGTGTATGTTCATTTTGACCTTAAGCTCGTACCTCGCATGTAAGACGTTGTCGAGTTGAACTGGGCACACTTGGTGTTCCAGGAGGGGTGTGCCTATTTACTTAAGCTAGGACCTCGCATTGATAAGTCGCCGTCCTATTATGGTTGAGTTGCCTAGATTAGAGACCGAAGTTTGATTTGTTTGAACTAAGTTCTCGAAGCTAGTTTTGTATTCTTCTAGTGAAAGTCTATTCTGTTGCACTGATTCATATCCATAACGCCGTTATTATTATTGGTTGATATTGTCTTACAGGTTGACAATTGTTTTGAATTATTTTACTATATCGTTTTAAACGTTTTCCATTTTGAACTATTTTGATATAATAGTAATTATGCTTTAATGTCATGTAATATGGCTGGGAGAACGTCGTCGTTACTCCCCACTGAATTGTGGCTGTTATGTTTATGACATGACAGGTAATTTGCTGCTGGGTTTTGGGTGTGAGCTAGCGAGTAGCATGGATCCTACTCTACTTCATTTATATTACTTTTTTGGATTGTTAAACCCATTTGGAGAATTTTTATTTTTAGTCCTTTTGTAAAAAGGGGCATTTGTATTGACTGACCGTTCTTTTTGAAAAATTAAGAACATCAGTGTATTTAATCCCAAATCGACAGTGTTTCCGCCACTGTATTGCGTTAGAATTTATAGGGGATTACAAATAATCTGGGGTTTACGGTTTTGCCATCAACTATAAGGTTAGTGTATCAGGAATCGGTACATTGGTTGTTGAACCGGGTGACAAGTATCCCGGGAGTTGTGTACATTTTGACCTTAAGCTTAGGTCTCGCAGTAAGTCGCCGTCATAAGTTGAACTGGGTGACAGGTAATCCCAGGAGGGGTGTGCATTGTCTTAAACTAGGGCCACGCATTTATAAGTCGCCGTCCTATTATGGTTGAGTAGCCTAGTTAGAGACCGAAGTTTGATTTGTTTGAACTAGGTTCTCGAAACTAGTTTTTAGTATTCTCCTGGTGAAAGTCTGACGTTCTACACTGATTATTTCCATAACGCCTTTTGAATATTTTTATTATTATCGATACATTTTGATTTGCAGGTTGGCAAATATTTGAAGTTTTCTTCTGAAAACTTGTTTTGATTTTATTATTCCGTTATTTTCAGTTTCTCCGAAAGTTTATTTTTATTATATCATTTTAATGTTTTCCCTTTTAATTATTTTGATATAGTAATACTATTATTTTTCCATATAGTATAATATGGCTGAGAGAACGTTCGAGTTACTCCCCACTGACGTGGCTGTTATGTTTATAACATGACAGGTATTTGCTGATGGGTTTTGGGTGTGAGCTAGCGAGTAGCATGGATCCTACTCTTTCTTCATTCATTTTTATTTATGGATTTTTGTAACCCTATTTAGAGAATATTTATTTTAGCCCTTTTGTAAAAAGTGGCCTCTGTATTGACCAACCGTTCTTTTATTAAAATACAGAACATCAGTGTGTTTTAATCCCGAATCTACAGTGTTTCCGCCACTGTATTGCGTTAGAATTTCTAGGGGATTACAGTTGGTATCAGAGCATTGTTGCTCCCGACGCTTACACCTGATTCTAGGAAAAATACCAGTAAATGATTTGAACATTTACGAAATATTAGTGAGAGATGGGTAGAAACAAAGTAAGGACTTGATTGTTAGGCTTACTTGTTTTTGTAACTCAATGACTAGCATTGAATATTTGTTGCTTTTGTCTGGAAGAAGATGAATGAACAAGATGCTGATATGATGCTGCTCCGGATCGGGACAAGACCTGCTTAGAACTCTCTAGGCCTGCTAACTCAAGTGGACAACTTGGTGCTCCAAGGAAGATACAATGGTGACCTTTCAGCCCAGATTTAGTTTGCTTAAGCTACATGCTAGATGATCAAGAGTAGATTCATGTTCCATGATGTTGCAGTAGATCCAGATGGAGCGACCCAAGACTTGTGTGCTCGTTCCCTACGAGATGATGAAGATACCCCGCGAATTCCTTTGTGAACCTTAGAGGTCCGAACTTTCCCTTCTCATTTTAGGTCTTTATCATCTAGAATAATTGATTCTTACCCTCCTGCCTCTGCTTTTTCCAATTGTTCTCTTATAAATTCTCGTCTTCATTCTTGTGATAAATTTTGATTAATTCTCCTACTTTACCATCTTTTCTCTTGCCTCTTGAGATTCTTGGTTTGATCAAATTCCGTCTTAGTGAACCCCGTGAAAAGTTATAGATGTTTGAAGTTTAGTAAACCCTTGTTACCTGGTTTGAGGATTGTGAGTCTACCCTATTTTCTAAGGAAGTAAGAAATTTTTAAGGATTGATTTGAATAATATTAGTGATTGATGGAATAGGGATGATACTGTAGACACTAAACCTTGGGTTATAGGTTACCTTGATTATTTTGGAGTACTTAGAGTTAAATATATTTGGGAGTAGTAAGAGTATGTCATATTTGATGGATACCTAGTACCTAACCTAGAACCGAACCATGTGTAGCTGATAATAATACTTTGAGATTCTTACCTAAGCGCTATTTGATGAATGCATCGGGAATATTTGGGATCATAGAGTACTGTTTAAAGTGTTAACCCGAGTGTTGTGGTACCATCGAAGATTTTCATTAATATCGTTAGAAATTTTGGTTGACATAGATTACCCGTGTTTCTTAAGGATTAGATCGTTGATCGTTGTTTAAGGTTGTAACCTTTGAACTTTGGAGTTGAGTGATTTAAATTGGATAAATTGCTGTTAACCTTAAAAAGAAGAAACATATTGCCATTAAAGGTTGGATTTATCGCGTTGTTTTGAGGAATACTTAATGCGAATCAAAACCCTTCGACCAACGAGATTGTGGCTTCGTTGAGTTAATATTTTGATTGTTTCGTTGATACGATATGAACTTGGTGGAATTCTCAGAAACCTTAGTCGAGTGACGTGTTTGAAAACGTGAGTGTTTGCGTCATTACCTATAGGTTTGAGAGTGTTTAAGGTTTTGTTGTACTTTCTCAACTTCTGTACTTGAGGCATTATAAATATGTTGATGATCATTTTTGAGGATTTTGTACCCGAGCCTTGTTAAATTGGTGAACCTTGTCTAGTGTTCCTTACTCAAGAAATTTGGAGTATACTTCGAGTTCAAGCCTTATGAACTTTGGATTTAGGAACCTTATCGATTGCGAGTTTGAGTGTGTTATGATGACCGTTGGAATTTTAATGGATGAGATTAGATTGTAAAGCATTTGTGGATTAGTTTCGTACCGTTCGAACGATTGGATAGTCACGTAGGACATTTGTGAGATTATAACCGAGTAGCGCCACCTAATGCCTAATATTGGACTTAGTATTTGATGGAAATTAGGAACCCGTGTTGTAAGCGTCGTGCCGGGAATCTCGAGATGGTTAATTTATTCTCTGATCCTTGAGAGCTCTTTTGACTCTCAATTTCGTCCTTCCCTTAGCTTCTCTTAAATCCTTCTACTTCTTCTTCGGCCAATCCCTTTGACTTCTTTATCGGGTTTGAAAAATTTTGTTTCGATTTCTTTGTTGACTTTGACTCTATTTATCCATTTACCATTATCCCGAACCAATGTTATTAATGGTTTGACTAATTTAAAATTTTGGGCTATCATAAAATTTTAACATTTTGAGTTATAAATTTCAAAACTTTGTGCTTCGTTTTTGTTTATTTTTGGTTGATAACATATATTTATTCATGTTTCAAAAGGTCTTAATAATTTATTTTAAAGTATTTCGAAAGTGTTTAAAATTTAAATTTTGATTTTCAAGTGACCGAAATTTTATGAAAACTTTCTTATTTGCAAATATTTTGATTTCTACAAGATTATTAGGTAAAGCTATTTAAAATTTTCAAAAAACTTCGTATGTCTAAGTTTTTGTTTTATTACCGGTAGACTTTAAATTTGTTACTGAAAATGTTTGAAGAGTGGTTCGATTTTTATTTACTCATTGCAAGATTTGATTTCTCAAAATTTTGTTTGGTCTTAAAACAAAATATCGTCGAATTTCTTAACAAAAATGTTTTATTGTTTCTTTGAAAATATTTGGGTACTCTTCCCCCTCGAGTCCGTTTACAAATATTATTTATTATTTATCGTCATTATTTTAACCAATAATTTTTAACTTACGATTTTATTAATTTAAATGATTTTAAACTTTGGGTTACTGAGCCCAACTAATCTTGAAAAATAAATTTGTCTTCGATTTTGATTATGCTTTTATAAGTTTCGAAGACGAAACTTATTTTTAGTGGGGAAGATTGTAACACCCCTGATTTTATAAGTTTAAATTAAATTAAAATTATGTTCGTATTTTTTTATTTTTACGATTTAACTCGTAATTCTTAAAATTATTATATAACGAATTTATTGTTTAATCGTGTCCAATTCCTAAAATTCTATTTGTCTCAAAAACTCTGCTTATATTTAAAACATATTTTATTTCTGTTTCGATTCATTTTATACATTTAATTTAATTCTTATCGAAAGTCTATTTCGATGATTTAAATTCTAAATTCTTTTTATTTATTTTTATTTAAGCTCCAATTTCTATTTTCGGCTCGAATCACATTTATTTTAAATTTCGTCAAATTATTTATTATCTTTCCTCGAGAAATATTATTTATCGGAAATACTATTTCATCGTTTAATTATTTATTTCTATAAACTTCATTTTCGTCTCGGATAATTTATTTACTCATTTTATTAGACGGTCCAATTATTTATTAATTTTATTAACTCGTTTTAACCCGATTCGTGGACCAGTAAACTTATCGTTACGGAACTCGGTTCATTGCCCCATTTTCATTTGTTTTCCTCCACACTAATTACGTACTTCCCTTGTCATTATTTGTTTTATTTATTCATTCACGTACCCTTGGCCTCCTTTTCTTTGGTATCCACCGCTTCTTCATTCCCACATTAACGTGTACACCTCCCCTCACCTCTTGGTTCATTTTCCTTTTTCTTTTCTTGTTTCCTCCGTATAACTATGTGCAAGATCATCATTTTTACCCGCTCACCCAACGCATCACCATCATCGCATTACTCTTTCGTCTCCCTACTTCTGCCGCATCTTGACCCCTCTGTTTTTTCTCTGTCCTGCTACTGCGGCGTCTTATTACTGCAGCTGCTGTTGCGTCTTATTACTGCTCCTGCGGCTGCGGTTTCCGCTTTGTGGTTAGTTCGTACTCCGTTGGTTGAAGGTGATGAAATCTGCCCTTTTATTCCGTTCTCCTTTCTTCTCCTTCTGTTTTTTTTGTTGTTGTTGGATGATGTTCTGAATGTTTTTGTTGCTGTGATGCGATGCTGCTGTCCGTTTCTTCTTCAATTCCTGCTGTTCTTCTTTCTTGTTGTTGTTGTTGTTGTTGTTGTTGTTGCATCTCGTTTGTTGCTGCTCACGGTTATTCTCTGCGGTTTGATGTCGTTGTTTCGTTCTATCGTCGTTGCTGTCCGTTATGCGCTATTCTGCTGCCCATATGTCCTCTGCTCCGTTTTCTTCTTCTCCTTCTTCTTTGTTTTATCGTTTGTTGTTGTCATTGTTTTGTGCGTGTGTCGATTTTGTTCCGGCCCTCTTTTTTCGATCCAACCGCACTTATAATCATCAATGTTTCTCTGTTTGATATCGGGTTTGTCGTTCCGCTTCTACATTTTTATTCTCTCGTACTGTTGCTTTCGATGATCGATCATCATGTTTTCATTGTGAAATGATGCTCGTTGTTACAGTTGTTGTTATGAATGCTACGACCTTGGATGATATCGAGCCTTTGTTCTTCACTCTTCTTTATCTTCTATCCTCGATGCTTACCACTTTTTATCTTGTTCTTATACTCTAATTTCCGAAGTTTATCGATCTCCCTCTCCGTCTCGTTTCGTAGTCCTTCCTCGCTCCTCCCTTTTTTGTCCTTGTCACGTTCCGGGTCATCTCTAGTTATTTCCGACCCTCTTTAATCTTGATTCCTTTGTTTCTGTTTCTGCGTGTCTCGGATTCCGTGGAGCCTCGAAGTGGTTTGAAGACGAATATCAGAAGGATCGAAGCTTGGGGAAATAGATGGAACGACAAGTGCTTTGACGAATTTTGCGCCAAAGGTAACTTTAGGACGTTAGTCGATTTTATATCGTATGTTTGAGTAGTGGTATGTAGTAAATATTGTAACTTCGGTTTTCTAATTTTAGCTATTTAGTATTGCTAATTATATTAATTTTTAAATCTATGCCTTATAAATATTTTACGAGTTTCGATATCGTTTTATAAATCGTTAGTAATTTTATTATTTATGATCGTTATAATATTTTGTTGGTTATCGTGACACTAGTAACTAAATAATATCGATTTCATATTTTCGTCATATTTCGTTACTTTCTAATTTTTAACTTAAAATCGTATTTTAATACAATAATCGAGATATGTGTACTTGTTTAATAAATTAATTTTCGTTTTACGATTTATACTAATAAATAAGAATATAGTCGATTTAGTTTTAAATATATTTTTAGTCGAGACTAATTTCACTAATAATTTTCTATTTGTTTCCGATTGACTATTTTTATTAAAATCCGTATTATTTATTACTCCCTCCGATTCTTTAGATTCGCAACATATTCCATATTTGGCAAATTCATTAGGTTTGCAACATTTCTATAATAGGTAGGTTTTTGTTTGTGTAAACTTTTTACTTTATTGGTGAGACCCACCATCTCCACTCACAACCTTATTATTTGTGCAAATAGTAAACGTTGTGAATCTAAAGAATCGGAGGGAGTACTGCAAATTCCACAGAGGACACCCGTCATGGAAACATTGTCACTTACAAGGCCCCTCATGGACTATACAGGGCCCAACGACCAAAGCATTCGATTTACCTCCCATGTATCCAAGAGTCCGGATTTGATTTGAGTCCTAATTTGAGTCCGAGTCTAGGATGTACTATTTCAAAGTCGAAGTCAGAGTCAAAGTCAGCTATATTCTGTCCTCTTTTGAAATTCAATAAAATCAGCTTTTCTATTTCTCATGTATTTTCTATCATACACTGTGAGCACAAGCACGTGACTATTACAGGCACATCTATAATGACTGCAGGAAATCGAGACCCGTGTTTTCCTTTAACCTGTTCTATGTCTGGAATAGAAAGCCACATAACTACCCTTAGGGAGCGGTAGTATCGAATCCTATGACAAATCTAGGTAGTCTCCTAATTTGGGTTCAAGACGGGAGGCAAGCCCATTTCCCACAATAAACACCCATCCAATAAGATCAACCAATCCCTACCTTAGGTGCTAGTCTGATCGACAGAAATAAAAAGAGAAAAAAAACTGGACAAAAAAAAAGTCCAAGAAAAAAAAAAGCAAAAGGCCAAAACAAAAACGCAGGCCATCATCAAAAAAGAACTAAAAAACCCATGACCTTGGTCAATGGTCAACCCAAGTGAAAGTGCCGTTCAAAATTATCAAAACCCATACCATCAAATAGGGGAGAGACAATCAGGTTGGTCAGCTAACACCACACTTAGCCTTCCCACATTACAACCCCCAAGACCTTCTCGAGACCTAGGCTAAGAGATAGCCCGGAATTTTGAGGATTCAAGCTCCATAGGATACACCCTAACCATTAGGGCCAGACATGGAAACCAGATCCCGCATTATCAAACTTGCCCAATCGAGGTCCGAGCCGTTTTTACTCGACTTCCCCCTTTCCTACCACATTGCAATACCTTACCCTCGAAGCCTTAGCTCCACAAAATCGAGCTCCAGATTTCGAATCATCAAAGCCACTTACGACCTAGCTCCACATTTCCAAAAATTTCCAAACCAGTTACCAGCCCCAAACACGGAAACTCAACTTACAGTCGGCATAGAACATGCCCAAATAGTTCACACCACCTCTGGGGGCTACCCCGGAGAATGCTCACAGTCACATGATCAACATCCTAACCATTCTAGCCCTTTGATCAAGACATCATTGGGAATGCACCTAGCCTACACCATCGTTATGACTAGTTATACACAAAGTCCTATTAGACTAGGCACCATAATATATCTTTCAACACTGAACTATGGCTTGGTTTGATTTCACTACACGTGAATACGTAGGCAGCCTTTCAACAGAGGCACAACCAACCACATTGACACACATTCAAAAAGCACCATCATTCCATGACACTGTCATGTTCTCAGCAGATAGCTTTGTCATCCTGGGGGCTTCTCCTAGGCAGAAGTTCTCCATCCACTCGCATAATCCAAATACTTTCAAAATCTAGCCTCCTTTCTATAGTGTGTCCTAGTACTCGGTTCAGTCGAAGACGAGAATCTGTCAGGACTTGAAGCAATACCCACTTTGGGAATGTACCCTAAAATCAAAAGAGCACTGGACTACCACAGTCTCATTACAACGCATCCTTCCCATTTCGATGTACGACCGTGTTGCCACTCGCCTAGCTAGGCTACGGAATAGCGCAACTTAAGAGTCTTGTTAGGTGGCCCACCTCCTTACCGAGTCATGGTCCAACCCCTCGAGAGTCCAGTCGCGTCTGTCAACTCGTCCTGTTATGTCCAAAGTCGAGTCTGTCGATATACCTCTCTCTTCAAATTCTTGCTTTGAAATCTGCAAAATTTAACCATTTGAGAAAATCCTTTTCGACAAGGTCAAATTTCAGTTTTGAAAACCTATTTCCTAGCACATGAGTTGCTTTCACGACTTCGATTTCAAAATGAAGCAAAAATCATTTTCCCCAGCGCCAGACAGTTTATAGATGCTAACTGCATTTCCTGTATGCTACCTTGCTATCTGCTATATTTGCTATTTCTGCCTATATATCTAACATTTCAGGTACCAGCTTGTGCTTCCCAAAGGAACATCAAGTTTTTATGTAATCCCCTAGAAATTCTAACGCAATACAGTGGCAGAAACACTTTAGATTCGGGATTAAAACACACTGATGTTCTGTATTTTAATAAAAGAATGGTTGGTCAATACAGAGGCCACTTTTTACAAAAGGGCTAAAATAAATATTCTCCAAACAGGGTTACAAAAATCCATAAATAAAAATGAATGAAGAAAGAGTAGGATCCATGCTACTCGCTAGCTCACACCCAAAACCCAGCAGCAAATATCTGTCATGTTATAAACATAACAGCCACGTCAGTGGAGAGTAACTCGGAGGTTCTCTCAGCCATATTATACCATATGGAAAAATAATAGTATTACTATATCAAAATAATTAAAAGGGAAAACATTAAAATGATATAATAAAAATAAGCTTTCGGAGAAACTGAAAATAACGGAATAATAAAATCAGAACAAGTTTTCAGAAGAAAACTTCAAATATTTGCCAACCTGCAAATCAAAATGTATCGATAATAATAAAAATATTCAAAAGGCGTTATGGAAATAATCAGTGTAGAAGGTCAGACTTTCACCAGGAGAATACTAAAAACTAGTTTCGAGAACCTAGTTCAAACAAATCAAATTTCGGTCTCTAACTAGGCTACTCAACCATAATAGGACGGCGACTTATAAATGCGTGACCCTAGTTTAAGACAATGCACACCCCTCCTAGGATTACCTGTCACCCAGTTCAACTTACGACGGCGACTTACTGCGAGGCCTAAGATTAAGGTCAAAATGTACACAACTCCCGGGATACCTGTCACCCGGTTCAACAACCAATGTACCGATTCCTGATACACTAACCTTATAGTTGATGGCAAAACCGTAAATCCCAGATTATTACTCTAACGCCACACTTGACTTTATTCCATAACTCCAAAACAACGATTATCGATATTCAAAATAAATATAATCATTATGAGGATAAAAGAAATAAACACTTTATATAAAAAGGAAAACTTTCTATAAATAGAAACTTACTAATTTTAGAAAATTACTTAAAATAGATATATTGTTATAGAAAATACGTAAGTGATTAAAATAAGTGAAATGTATAAAAATAGCATTTCTAACGAAACTAACATTTTATTATTATCATCGTTATCGTAACTTTAATATATTTCTAAATTCGTTTCTCAAAATATAAATAAAATATAATAAGTCAATATATAGTATTTAATAAATAGTTATAAAATCGAGTTAAAACTATAAATTTTAGAAAAGAGATGTTTTGATAAGTGTAGTTTGTAGTGCCTATTTTGCTTTGTTTTAGTCCCATTTCCTTGTGGAATCGCTCCTTGAGAGCGATTCATGGGCTTCTTATGCTTCCTTTAGTCCGCTTCAGGTTCCCGAGACCAATTTGGAAGAGTTGGAGTGATTCCGACTCAATACATACACATTTTGGAGCCAACGAGATAAAGGAACGATGACTCGAGGCCTTGGAATCAACCCCGAGACCTTGAGGCCCAATCCCGAGCCTCCGAGACCCGATCCCGAGTCCCGAGAATCGACGGGAAGCCCGTGAGATTCAAGGAGGGACCCTAGAGCTCTTATTGGAGGCATACAAGACCCTTCCCGGTCGGGATAATGGCCTTTCCGATCGGGAAGGGATGCACATTTAGAAGCGTCACTGTGGGTCCTTCCCGGTCGGGTTGAGCCCTTCCCGATCGGGATGGCAGAACCCTTCCCGATCGGGATGGGCTACAGCGCACCCGCATTTCTTCTTTTCTTCTCCTTCATTCTTGTACCCATATATATACTCCCTTCTTGTAATTTTAAGACATCTTATCTTACCCTAGATGAGTTTAAGCCTCCATTATCATTCAAAACTCTAGATTATTGCTACTCTCATTAGTTTAATCCTTTCTTTAATCCTTAGTTAATTATTGTAATTAGTCTTGGATTAAGGGATTCTTGAAGATTGTTCCAAGATTGACAACCTTGGGATTGTATTTGGGTTTCTCATTAATACAAGTTTTCATCTTTTGTTCATCCCATTGTTGGTATAATCTTTTCATCCTTAGTCTTTGTTATTTATTCTAGTTTCTTTCCTATTGTTATTGTTATTGCTATTGTTCTTGTTAATGATAATGGATGCTTGTTTTGTGACATTGATTTCTCTTATGATTGTTGTTTTTCTCTTAATAATGAGTGAGTAGTTTTCTTGTGGGGTTAGTAGGGGGATTAGGGGTAGATTATGGATGATTAGGGTTGATTAAGGGGAAAATGTTACATCTTTGTTGTTAGTCATATTGTAGGCACTCTATGTGTTTGTTGATATGCTTGTGTGAGTTGTAGTGGCCATGCTTCCCATACTAGTGTTCATTTTCTCATTGATTGCTTATTTTGTGGAAATGTTGAGAATAGTTTAGTCGCGAGAGCGCGGACTAGGGTCTAAGTTGCGAGAGCCCGGACCCACCTTGGCATCGGTCTAAGTTGCGAGAGCCCGGATGGACTCTAGCGATTAGGAGACACCTATACCCTTGATCACCCCAATTACCCTTCTACCTCTATGAACCCGACCTACCCCACTTCTTTCCATATTTGTGTGAATCCTCCTAGTTAGCTATCGTTCTTTTAGTTTATTTATTAGTTCGATCATTAGTCTAGTTCTTACTCCTCCTCCTTAATAGTTTTCCATTTATCGCTTCTTTGTGTTTGTTTGGTAATTTAGTCTCGTTGTAGGCCGACCTAGTCTAAAACTTGATATACCGTCCTCGTGGATACGATCCCGACTTACCCTAGCTACCCACTAGGTTAGTCGGTGTTTTATTGTTGGCTAGGGACGTGACAAATCCTTACCATCAATTTGGCGCCGTTGCCGGGGACGTTGCATTTTTTAGACTTAGTTTGCTTATTTCTAGACTTAGTTACCCTTCCTTGTGTTCTCCCATCTTCTTTTGTGAATATTCTCTAGATTTTTCTTCTTTCCTTAGTTTTATTTCTTCTTTTTCTCTTTGTCTCTAGTTGTGTTTGTTTATTGTCGTTACCTAGTGCCCATAAAGCACTAGGCGTTCTTACGTTTGTTCTAGTGAGTAGTGTATGCCTAGGATGGGAGGCTACTTCTATCTCTTTAATCCAGAGCCGGAGAGACTCTTTCGAGCCTTTCGCAAACGGACGATTAATCGGGTTAGGATCTCTCAACCGAGTGCAAGCAATACTCATCAAGGGCAAGCCCAAGGAGCCGACTTGAACATTTCACCTCGAGAGACGGCCGGAGGGACCTTCATCAATCCCTTCGGTGATTCTTCTCCTAGTTCCCCCTCTTCATCTACATCAACACTCTCTACACCACCGTCTTCTCCCTTACATCCAAGAATGCCTAAGTTCTCCTCTCACTCCACATTCACCGAGGATGTCTTGCCGGGATCGAGTGCATTACCGGAAACCTATACCGGGAATTTTGTGGCAAAGACTCAATTTATCCAACTTGTGGAGAGGAGCCCATTTAGTGGTTTGCCCACCGAAGACCTGCACCAACACATGGAGACCTTCTCCGATTATTGTGACGCTATATCTCGAACCGGGGTTACTTAAGACCAAATTCGTTGGGTACTCTTCCCGTTTTCTCTTATTGGAAAAGCGAAGCAATGGATCAAGAGTTTCGATAGGGCAACCATGGGTATCGACACTTGGAAAAAGCTTGCCTTGGCGTTCTACCAAAAGTTTTACCCTCCGGAAAAGACGAACTTGCTTAGGGCCTCCATCACCGGGTTCCAACAAAGGGATGAAGAGAGCCTATATGAAGCTTGGGAGCGGTTTAAGTCTTTGGTAAGATCGTGCCCTCATCATGGACTCTCACAATGGTTCTTGGTACAACAATTTTGGAATGGACTTTATGAGGACTCGAGAGCTATTCTTAACATGGGCTCCAACGGTAGGTTTACCGAGGTCGATGACGACCAAACATGGGCGAGAATCGAAGAGATGGCGGTGCATAATTCACAATATTCTAGGCCTAGGAAGGCACATCGAGGAGGCATACATGAGGTCGATGCTATCACCAAATTAAGCATTGACCTTGGAGCTCAATTGAAAACACACATGGAGACTATTGACAAGAAGCTCCAAAGTCACCTCGACCAAGTCCAAGGCACTACTTCCTCACACCATCAACCGATTCAAGAAGTGAATGCTTTGGGGTTCGCACGTCCTTTACCTTACTATTGGATGTGCGATACTTGTGGAATAGTTGGACATGAGCCCATGTATTGCCGTGGAAGTATCGAGCAAGTGAACGCATTCCAAGCGTTCAAGCAAGGTACCTCTTACTCTAATCAATTCCAAGCTTCCCAACAAGTCCCCCAACAACAAGCCTTTCAACATCAACAACAACACCGTCCCTATGTTCCACCTCCCTTAAGGGACAACAACCAAGGTTACCAAGGTTACATGGGTAATCCAAGACCCTTCAACAACTTCAAGCAAAATAACCAAGGTACCTTTCACAACAACAATCAAGGGTTCCAACAAGGGAACTTCAATCAAGGCGGTTTCAAAGGAAACCAAGGATTCCAACAACAACAAAACCACAATCAAGGCCTTAATCAAGGCAATTCTCATGGGTTCCAAGGGAACCGTCAACAAGCAACTCAAAATCATCAACAACAAAGCAAGCCTAGGAGCCGGTCTCCTACTCATGATTATGGCATACCTCTCGCCATCACCGACACTCCACATAATCCATCATCCCCACCTCGAGATTTTGACATTCAAAAGACTTTGATGGAAATTCAAAGGAGTAATCAAGATATGCAAAAGAATACTCAAGATGTGCAAAAATGTCAAATGGATATGTCGAAAACCCAACAAGAGCTCTTTGCTTATGTTCAAGGGGAAAATGCGGTAAGAGATGCTCGTATGAAGATGCTTGAAACTCAAGTATCTCAACTTGCTTCGGGGAGCTCCTCAAGACAAAAGGGGCAACTACCTTCTCAAGGTGAAACACCGATATTTGAGCATGTATATGCTATCACCACAAGGAGAGGTACATCCAACAACTCCCCTCCATATCCTAATGAGCAAGAGCTGATGCAAGAACAGACAATGGAAATGACATCTCCAAATCAAGAAGAATCAAGCTTGGACAATCCAATTGAGGAGCAAGTCTTAAGGGAAGTTGAAAAACCCCAAAAAGACAACCCTCCCCCTCTTCAAGAGAAAGACAAGGGAAAAAGGAAAGTGTCCTTTGAGGAGTCCACCCCAATTGATCAAAATAAGTACCAAATTAAGTTGCCTTACCCATCAAGGCAAATGAAGACTAAGGAGGACACTCAATACGACAAGTTCCTTAGTATTGTGAAGAGATTGGATGTGAGTGTCCCGTTCACCGAACTACTTACACAAATCCCGGCATATGGAAGATTTATGAGAGAAATCCTAGCTGGGAAGAGATCCTTCGACAAGGAAGAGACCGTAGCGTTCACGAGGGTGGTGAGCGAGCTCATACAAGGTTCCACGCTTCCGAAGTTGAAGGATCCGGGTAGATTTTTGATCCCTTGCACCATAGGCAACTTCTTGATCAAGAATGCGTTATGTGACTTGGGCGCGAGTGTGAGCATCATTCCCTATTCTATTTGTTGCCGACTCGGAATGAAGGAGTTGAAATGTACGTCCCTCACCCTCCAAATGGCCGATAAATCATTCAATCGACCATTAGGAATGTTAGAGGACGTACCGGTACGAGTGGGGAAATACTTCATTCCGGTAGACTTCATTGTGCTTGACATGCCGGAGGATGCCAACACTCCCATCATCCTTGGACGCCCATTTCTACACACTGCGGGTGCCATGATCGATGTGAAGAACGGTAGGATCACATTTGAGTTAGGCGAGGAAAAGATAGTGTTCGACCTCCAAGGCAACACTACGCCTACCAAGGATGAATCATGCAATATGATCCAAGCCAAGAAAGACATCGATCTAGGGGGTGAACCGGAACAAAGCTTGAAGAAGTACTCTTATGTACTTGATGATGATGACTCCGAGAGTGAGGAGGATGAGTGCCCATGTCATGGGCTTGATGACAAGTTGAAGTGCAATGACAAGGAAGAAGATAAGCCTCCCTTGGGGCCGCATGAGGACCGGTGGACGTTTGGGTATATCCCTAAGGACCAAAAGTACAAGTTCAAGTCGTTGAACTTGGAAGAGCGGGATGCCCCGGGAACGTCAAGGCAAGGCCATGAGGAGCCTTGGGATGTGGTCGGTTATATGACATGCTTGATTGAAGACTTCTCTAGGGCCTTCGACTTGTTCTTACGTGCCCTTGATGGAGATGGAACTAGTTTTGGTTGTTGAAAAAGATTGAAGAAAGCACCACCTTGGTTTGACGGAGTTCCACAAGAACCGTCTCATTGTATATATCTCTTTCTTGTAGTTAGTTGGATTTTTGTGAATTCTTGTTATTTGGATTGATTGATGAGCGTTGTGAGGGAGAGAGTTTGATATGTGTTTAAGTATTGTTTGATAGGTGAAGTGAGAACGCTCATAGAGAGGATTGGCTATGATATACCTTGGGTTGTGAGCAAGAGGATCGGGTTTTTGAAGCTTAGAACGAGCTTTTGGGATTGTGGAAGTTGAAGAAGGCCCATCCCGATCGGGATGAGGCGTCCCGACCGGGAAGGGTAAGGCTTCCCGACCGGGAAGGGTGCACCATATTTCGAGCTTCCTGTGAGTCCTTCCCGACCGGGATGAGGGCGTCCCGATCGGGACGGGTGAGGTAACCCGATCGGGATCAATCTTCCTGACCGGGAAGGTCCTCTGCTCCGCCTTTGTGATTCTTCTTCGCAAATCAAGTCCACCCAACCGTTTTATGCCCCCTCCCAACCTCTCTACTCTTCCTTGTTCCTATCATATGACCCATACACCTCACTTTACACCGAGATCCACATCAAATCCCACCCCCCTCGCGCCATTACTACCTCTACCATGCGGTTCTATCAAGCTTGAAGAGGAATAGCAATGATGAAGACAAGCAAGTGCCTACATTGATCTATGAGACGATAGAGAGAGTGAGTTTCTAACCTATGGTACGACAACTATCCTTTCTTTTTGCGTTTTTGTTGTTGCTTGTTTTCCTTTGTTTATTCCCTTCCCCTTGTACACTTTCGTGTCTTGATGTCGTGGTGGCCTTCGAGGCCTCGGTAGTGGTTGCTCCTGACTTCCGACGATGTGATTACGTCGAGAGTCAGTCGAAAAATCCAAATTTTACAAGATTTTCATTTTCTTTTTTTTGAGGATTTAGTCGGATTTAGGCGGAATCTGGGCTAGGTGACTTGATTACACCTAGCCCTCCCCTCCCATTTCCTTTTACTTCCTTCTTTTTATTTTCTTTCTCCCTTCCATATCTTTTTCTCGTCTCGGCCCATGGTGACTTGACTACACCCCGGCCGGACACCTTCTACTCTTTCCTTTTCTTCACTTTATTTTTGATTTTTAGCTTTATTTTCGTAGTTTCTTTTCTTTTTCTTTTGTCTCTCCACACCCTACGATCGAGCATGAGGGCATGGCTCGATTTAAGTGTGGGGAGCGATATTCTAGTATAGTTAGTTTTATTTTCTTAGTTTTTCGAAAAAATCTTAAAAATCCCTAAAAATTTGAAAAAATTTCACAAAAATCAAAAAGATTTTTCTTTTGTGTGTTTTCCCTTTGTGTCTTTGTGTCGTGTTGTTTGTTTTGTTGTGTGTTTGCCCTCTTTTCCTTATAGGTAGCTTGAATCAACGCTAATTTTGGAGAGCTTTCATGATGTCCGGTAACATCTTCTATCCCTCTTCCTTCTTTGTCTCTTGCGGAGTTTGGAGGAGATTGTGATGTGGTGTGCTCGGGTGGAGCGTGTACATACTTCTGGTTGATTTGGTGGCTTATTTGGAAATTTGGGGTGGTGTTTGTTTGATCATGTGTTTGTTTCATTTTGTTCTTGTTTTGTTGTTTTTGCTTCCTTTTCTTTCGTTCGTTTTCGTCTTGTCTTTGTTTTGTGTTGTGTTGTGTGTCTTGTGCGTAAACCGTCTTCGAAAATCCGGTTTAGAGGCTAGTGTGTGAGTGTCTATCTTTCCCCTCCTAGTAGTGTAAATCGAGTCTTGGACTTTAGTCTAGTAGAATGACCCTAAATCAATGATTTCGTTGGTCCTTTACCTTGAGTCCACCTAGCTTACTAGGGATTTACTACGGGATGTGCACTTTTGACCATTATGACCACCCACGGTGTGAAAAGGCCTTGGTTACCGAGTCTCGTCCCCTAGGTGACCGTGTATAGGATCGTTTGATTAGTCCAAGTTCTCCACTTTTTGTGGGTTTGAAGGGAAGGACGCTCCCCGACTTACCCATTACCCTACCTTCCCCACATACACACACAATAAAATGCAATTTGTTGATTCTCTCATTCTTGATTGTCGAAAAATGCCAAAAAATGCCAAATCTTGCCAAAAAGGGCAAAGAAAAGAAAAGAAAGAAAAAAATGAAAGAAAGAAAAGAATGAAGAAAAGGAAAAGGCACAAAAGCCAAAAAGAAAATAGAAAAGAAGAAAAAGAATGGCATGGCAACAAACAAGTCAAAACGTCGAAAAGAAAGAAAATGTCAAAAGAAAACCCGTCTCACAAAAGAAATCCTCACAAAAATATGCATTTTTTCCGACTTTTGCCGTGAAGAGCCTACCCAAGGACCGAGTCCCGAGGAAGGATGATAGCGGCATTAGTCGGTCTTCCCTCATTTTGCATGTTTTTCACCCTTTTTACTTGGACTAGTTAGGCGGTCTTGGACACGGGACGACCCTCTTGGCTCACGCTAAAGGGGGCGGGGTCTCACTTACCTACAGTGTCGACTAACACTGTGGTTCTTCACTTTTCCACTCCGCCGATCGTCCCGTAGTACGTTTTTAGAAAGTTAGGAGGACCTAGGTAAGTTACCAACGTTTTTATTGCTTGATCGCCATACTATTAAGGTTTAGTTCACCTTGGTTTGTATTGCTAGCTTTGGAACGTTGTCACTTACCTCGAGTCCTAAACCGGTGTTTCATTCACCGCTTTTAGAGGGGAGCGGTATTTCTTTTGTTTTGGGTGCAACCGTCTATGTGTTTGTTTGTGTGTTTGTTTGTTTATGTGTTTTGTGTCCGGTTGCATCCGCGGTTTTGTCGCAAGACCCAACTTGCCTTGCGGCGTGCACTTGTCCTCTAAGTGCACTCGCGTGAGTTGAAAGGGCGTAGGGTGCGCTAATACCCGCTCGGTTAGTTTAGTATTAGTGTGTGCTTACTCGAGGGCGAGTAAGGGTTAAGTGTGGGGGAGTTGAAAAGTGTAGTTTGTAGTGCCTATTTTGCTTTGTTTTAGTCCCATTTCCTTGTGGAATCGCTCCTTGGGAGCGATTCATGGGCTTCTTATGCTTCCTTTAGTCCGTTTCAGGTTCCCGAGACCGATTTGGAAGAGTTGGAGTGATTCCAACTCAATACATACACATTTTGGAGCCAACGAGATAAAGGAACGATGACTCGAGGCCTTGGAATCGACCCCGAGACCTTGGGGCCCAATCCTGAGCCTCCGAGACCCGATCCCGAGTCCCAAGAATCGACGGGAAGCCCATGAGATACAAGGAGGGACCCTAGAGCTCTTATTGGAGGCATACAAGACCCTTCCCGGTCGGGATAATGGCCTTCCCGATCGGGAAGGGATGCACATTTAGAAGCGCCACTGTGGGTCCTTCTCGGTCGGGTTGAGCCCTTCCTGATCGGGATGGCAGAACCCTTCCCGATCGGGATGATCCTTCCCGGTCGGGATGGGCTACAGCTCACCCGCATTTCTTCTTTTCTTGTCCTTCATTCTTGTACCCATATATATACTCCCTTCTTGTAATTTTAAGACATCTTATCTTACCCTAGATGAGTTTAAGCCTCCATTATCATTCAAAACCCTAGATTATTGCTACTCTCGTTAGTTTAATCCTTTCTTTAATCCTTAGTTAATTATTGTAATTAGTCTTGGATTAAGGGATTCTTGAAGATTGTTCCAAGATTGACAACCTTGGGATTGTATTTGGGTTTCTCATTAATACAAGTTTTCATCTTTTGTTCATCCCATTGTTGGTATAATCTTTTCATCCTTAGTCTTTGTTATTTATTCTAGTTTCTTTCCTATTGTTCTTGTTATTGCTATTGTTCTTGTTAATGATAATGGATGCTTGTTTTGTGACATTGATTTCTCTTATGATTGTTGTTTTTCTCTTAATAATGAGTGAGTAGTTTTCTTGTGGGGTTAGTAGGGGGATAAGGGGTAGATTATGGATGATTAGGGTTGATTAAGGGGAAAAGGTTACATCTTTGTTGTTAGTCACATTGTAGGCACTCTATGTGTTTGTTGATATGCTTGTGTGAGTTGTAGTGGCCATGCTTCCCATACTAGTGTTCATTTTCTCATTGATTGCTTATTTTGTGGAAATGTTGAGAATAGTTTAGTCGCGAGAGCGCAGACTAGGGTCTAAGTTGCGAGAGCCCGGACCCACCTTGGCATCGGTCTAAGTTGCGAGAGCCCGGATGGACTCTAGCGATTAGGAGACACCTATACCCTTGATCACCCCAATTATCCTTCTACCTCTATGAACCCGACCTACCCCACTTATTTCCATATTTGTGTGAGTCCTCCTAGTTAGCTATCGTTCTTTTAGTTTATTTATTAGTTCGATCATTAGTCTAGTTCTTACTCCTCCTCCTTAATAGTTTTCCATTTATCGCTTCTTTGTGTTTGTTTGGTAATTTAGTCTCGTTGTAGGCCGACCTAGTCTAAAACTTGATATACCGTCCTCGTGGATACGATCCCGACTTACCATAGCTACCCACTAGGTTAGTCGGTGTTTTATTGTTGGCTAGGGACGTGACAAATCCTTACCATCATGTTTTAAAAAAAACGATATCCAAATTAATTGAGTCAACGAGTTTTATAAATTAAACGAGATTTTATAAAGTTTTCGAATTAGTTTTAGCAAATAGATTTTCTCAATAAATAACACTGATTTTACTAAAAATAATCAATCGTAGACAAATGAGGAATTTTTTTGGGAAAATAGTCTCGACTAAAATGTATTTAAAACAAAAGCGACTACTTTCTCATTTATTAAGACAAATGAGGAATTTTTTTGGGAAAATAGTCTCGACTAAAATGTATTTAAAACAAAAGCGACTACTTTCTCATTTATTAATATAAATCGTAAAACGAAATTAATTTATTGAACAAGTATACACATCTCGATTATAATATAAAAAATATGATTTTGAGTTAAAATTATAAATTAACGAAATATGAAGAAAATGTGAAATCGTTAATATTTAGTTACTAGTGTCCCGATAACCAACAAAATTTTATAACGAGCGTTAATAATTAAATTATTAACGATTTATAAAACGATATCGAAAACTTGTAAATTATTTATAAGGGATACGATTTATACGATAATACTTGTAAGCAAATAATAAATAGCTAAAATGGAAAAACGAAGTTAAAATACTTAGTACATACTACTACTCAAACATATGATATAATACCGAGTAACGTCCTAAAGTTACCTTAAGTCTATAGTCGAATCGATCCCGAACTTGTCTATTTGCATAGTCCAACCTCCAAATCTTCAATAGCACGCCTCAAGCTTCGTGTCGTGAGTTTCTAGCCTTCCAAGTATGCTCCACTACGAAATTCGAGACAAAAAGAAACAGAAACAAAGAAATCGGAATAAGGAAAGTTAAAAGAGAATAGAGGTGACCCGAAAACATGGATAATAGATGAAGGACGAAGGGTTCGTCTACAAAACAAGATATGAAAAGAAAATAGGGGTAACCGGAATGTATGACAATGAACCAGAGGACTCGAAACGAGCAGGGGTAAGGAATTCGATAGCGCGAGACGACATTAGCAGCACAAGGCAACTCGAACAAAACACGGATTCGATAAATCGAAAATGGTACAGCAAAGACAAACGTAGCAGCAAGACGAAAAGAAGGAGAAAATGGGGAAGGAAGTAAGAGCAGCAGCATATAAACACAAACACACAACAACACATCGACAAATGAGAACGGAACAAGGAAGACGAAGGAAGAGAAGAAGAAGAAGGACAAAGAACAAAGCGGAAATAGATAGACCGAGTAGCAGCAGCACAGAAAGCAACACGAGCAAAAGACGAGGAGCAGGCAGAGGGAAAAAATGGACTCGAAACAGAGTTAAACAACAGCCCAAAAGACGACATCTACAGAACGTAGCAATGACAGCAAAAGCGTGACAGCAGCAACGACGCAACACAAATGCAGCAACAGGACGAGGCAGCACAGGACAACGAACCGAAACAAAACAGAGGGCAAGAAAAAGAGTGACAAAAACACGGAGACAACGGCAGCGGCAACAAATAGAACGCAGAAGAAGGAGGAGGAGGAGGAGATTACCTCGACAAGACGACAGCAGCGACGCAGAGAGCGAATCGAGGAGGAGAAAAAGTAACAAAATGCAGCATCATCAGCAGCAGTTGAGGCGAATAGCAGCCATAGCGTAGCAGCAGTAGTAGAATACGAACGCAGAAAAGGAACGAGGAAAGGGCTGGAGGACGAAGATTGCAGTCGCAGGGGAAAGAATGAATGGAGATGGAGAGTGAGCGGAGGAAACAATAAAAAAAGAAAAAAAGGCGGAGTAACAAGAAGCGGTGGGTTGATAGGAAGGCAAAGGGAGAGAATTAGTAAAGGGGGGTGTACAAAAATAAAAGAGGAATGAATGTAATGCAAGTGGGGGTGTAAGGGGAAGAATCAAGTGGTTGATGAATTAGCAGTGAGTAAGAAAGAAAATACGGATTAATAAAATGAATCGGGTTAGGAATCGAATTCCGTAACGAAGTTGACTACCCACGAGTTGAATAAAAAACGACTCGATAAAATTAATAAAATAATCGGGCCGACAAATAAAATGAGTAAATAAATTATTCGGGATGAAATCGAAGTTGATAGAAATAAACAATTAGACGATCAAATAGTATTTCCCGATAAATAATAAATTTTCGATAAAGTGAATTAAATTGATTTCTCGAGGAAATGTAATAAATGTTTTGACGAAACTCAATATAAATGAACTTGGAACCGAAAATAGAAATTCGAGCTTAAATAAAATAAATAAAAAGAATTTAGAATTTAAATCGTCGAAATAGACCTTCGATAAGAATTAAATTAAATGTATAAAATGAATCGAAACAAAAATAAAAATATGTTTTAAATATAAGAAGAGTTTCCGAGTCAAATAGAATTTTAGGAGTTTAAAACGATTAAACGATAAATTCGTTTTATAATAATTTTAAGAATTATGAGTTAAATCATAAAATAAAATAAAAATACGAATAAAACTTTAATTTAATTTATTTTATAAAATCAGGGGTGTTACATTTTACTTCCCCAGCGTGAGTCGGTGTTTCTCCTAGATGTTACATACGAATTGCTATGTGTCGGCATCATATAGGTACACCTAGACTCAAGAAGGAAGTCTCCTCGCTAAAACTCCCCAGCGGAAGCCCCATGTAGCATTTCTACTGAGGAAACAAGGGATGTGACTGCAAACGGACACACCCAAGGCTTCTTAGGCAAGTCCCCACAGAACTATTAGAATCCATTCAGGTATGATTTCTATCTTATGGCTGGCGAGCCCTTTTACGCAAGTCCAATGGACTATAAACGACCCGATCGGAAGTCTGTCAGGTTTTAATCATCGATTGGCCTGGTAGCTACTCTAACTTTCGCCTTGTCCAAGCCTCAGTCAGAGTGGGGGCTCTGTAGACACCCACATTTTGACCGCTAGGTGTCTATAGCAGTTTCCAAAAATCACCCGATGATGATCGGACACAAACATGACTTAATACACTCGATTTTCGGACTCGGAATCAATAGTAGTTGGCACGAGCTTTTAGCGGAGTAAAAATCTCACAAAACAGACCTCAAATCCAGGCCCAGTGGGTCGTTTTCAGTCAAATGAGACTAATTTGGGTCAAAACCGACACCAAGGGCAAAACCGTCTTTTAGCAACCGGGTCAAACCCCGGTCAAAGACGTTTCCGAGACATAAAAATCAGTCATGCCACTTCAAAAATCTGACTTGAAGTCAAATACTACACAAATATCAGCTACAACGTAGGAATCCTTTCATATCCAAAGTCGGAATCCTACTCCATCTAAACCGGGTGTTTCTTCCATGCAAGTAACATTTTCCTATCCAAAGACGGAATCCCACTTCATCTCAACCGGTTGTTTTCTTCCTTTGCAATATATCAATATCCTATCCTAAGTCGGTATTTCATCCTATAAATACCCCACCCTTGCACACACAATTCATACACACAATTCCCAACATCAATTACAACATCAATACACATCATCAAAATTACAACCCGGAATTCCAGCAATACTAGGCATATTATATTCCAATCTTCCCTCTAGAAATCCTATAGGATTCCCGACCATTCACAACCCGAAATTCTAGGCAATTTTACGCAAACCATATACAAACCCGAGAGCAAAACTCGCCAAATCCCTAACCATACACACCATAACTCACCTATATACATCTTAACGCTCCCGCGCCTAGGCCGCTACTACGAGTCCGTTTTCGAGATAATCAAGCATGTAGGTTGAGGGTGTTACAAATCCCGACTTTTCCCTTTTCTTCTCTTTCTCTCGTCCGTCCGTCTTTTTATACGGGTCGTCGTCACATCTTTTCTTTTTTATTTTCTCGTTCCTAATATCGATTTCCTTTTACTTCCTTCTTTTTATTTTCTTTCTCCCTTCCATATCTTTTTCTCGTCTCGGCCCATGGTGACTTGACTACACCCCGGCCGGACACCTTCTACTCTTTCCTTTTCTTCACTTTATTTTTGATTTTTAGCTTTATTTTCGTAGTTTCTTTTCTTTTTCTTTTGTCTCTCCACACCCTACGATCGAGCATGAGGGCATGGCTCGATTTAAGTGTGGGGAGCGATATTCTAGTATAGTTAGTTTTATTTTCTTAGTTTTTCGAAAAAATCTTAAAAATCCCTAAAAATTTGAAAAATTTTCACAAAAATCAAAAAGATTTTTCTTTTGTGTGTTTTCCCTTTGTGTCTTTGTGTCGTGTTGTTTGTTTTGTTGTGTGTTTGCCCTCTTTTCCTTATAGGTAGCTTGAATCAACGCTAATTTTGGAGAGCTTTCATGATGTCCGGTAACATCTTCTATCCCTCTTCCTTCTTTGTCTCTTGCGGAGTTTGGAGGAGATTGTGATGTGGTGTGCTCGGGTGGAGCGTGTACATACTTCTGGTTGATTTGGTGGCTTATTTGGAAATTTGGGGTGGTGTTTGTTTGATCATGTGTTTGTTTCATTTTGTTCTTGTTTTGTTGCTTTTGCTTCCTTTTCTTTCGTTCGTTTTCGTCTTGTCTTTGTTTTGTGTTGTGTTGTGTGTCTTGTGCGTAAACCGTCTTCGAAAATCCGGTTTAGAGGCTAGTGTGTGAGTGTCTATCTTTCCCCTCCTAGTAGTGTAAATCGAGTCTTGGACTTTAGTCTAGTAGAATGACCCTAAATCAATGATTTCGTTGGTCCTTTACCTTGAGTCCACCTAGCTTACTAGGGATTTACTACGGGATGTGCACTTTTGACCATTATGACCACCCACGGTGTGAAAAGGCCTTGGTTACCGAGTCTCGTCCCCTAGGTGACCGTGTATAGGATCGTTTGATTAGTCCAAGTTCTCCACTTTTTGTGGGTTTGAAGGGAAGGACGCTCCCCGACTTACCCATTACCCTACCTTCCCCACATACACACACAATAAAATGCAATTTGTTGATTCTCTCATTCTTGATTGTCGAAAAATGCCAAAAAATGCCAAATCTTGCCAAAAAGGGCAAAGAAAAGAAAAGAAAGAAAAAAATGAAAGAAAGAAAAGAATGAAGAAAAGGAAAAGGCACAAAAGCCAAAAAGAAAATAGAAAAGAAGAAAAAGAATGGCATGGCAACAAACAAGTCAAAACGTCGAAAAGAAAGAAAATGTCAAAAGAAAACCCGTCTCACAAAAGAAATCCTCACAAAAATATGCATTTTTTCCGACTTTTGCCGTGAAGAGCCTACCCAAGGACCGAGTCCCGAGGAAGGATGATAGCGGCATTAGTCGGTCTTCCCTCATTTTGCATGTTTTTCACCCTTTTTACTTGGACTAGTTAGGCGGTCTTGGACACGGGACGACCCTCTTGGCTCACGCTAAAGGGGGCGGGGTCTCACTTACCTACAGTGTCGACTAACACTGTGGTTCTTCACTTTTCCACTCCGCCGATCGTCCCGTAGTACGTTTTTAGAAAGTTAGGAGGACCTAGGTAAGTTACCAACGTTTTTATTGCTTGATCGCCATACTATTAAGGTTTAGTTCACCTTGGTTTGTATTGCTAGCTTTGGAACGTTGTCACTTACCTCGAGTCCTAAACCGGTGTTTCATTCACCGCTTTTAGAGGGGAGCGGTATTTCTTTTGTTTTGGGTGCAACCGTCTATGTGTTTGTTTGTGTGTTTGTTTGTTTATGTGTTTTGTGTCCGGTTGCATCCGCGGTTTTGTCGCAAGACCCAACTTGCCTTGCGGCGTGCACTTGTCCTCTAAGTGCACTCGCGTGAGTTGAAAGGGCGTAGGGTGCGCTAATACCCGCTCGGTTAGTTTAGTATTAGTGTGTGCTTACTCGAGGGCGAGTAAGGGTTAAGTGTGGGGGAGTTGAAAAGTGTAGTTTGTAGTGCCTATTTTGCTTTGTTTTAGTCCCATTTCCTTGTGGAATCGCTCCTTGGGAGCGATTCATGGGCTTCTTATGCTTCCTTTAGTCCGTTTCAGGTTCCCGAGACCGATTTGGAAGAGTTGGAGTGATTCCAACTCAATACATACACATTTTGGAGCCAACGAGATAAAGGAACGATGACTCGAGGCCTTGGAATCGACCCCGAGACCTTGGGGCCCAATCCTGAGCCTCCGAGACCCGATCCCGAGTCCCAAGAATCGACGGGAAGCCCATGAGATACAAGGAGGGACCCTAGAGCTCTTATTGGAGGCATACAAGACCCTTCCCGGTCGGGATAATGGCCTTCCCGATCGGGAAGGGATGCACATTTAGAAGCGCCACTGTGGGTCCTTCTCGGTCGGGTTGAGCCCTTCCTGATCGGGATGGCAGAACCCTTCCCGATCGGGATGATCCTTCCCGGTCGGGATGGGCTACAGCTCACCCGCATTTCTTCTTTTCTTGTCCTTCATTCTTGTACCCATATATATACTCCCTTCTTGTAATTTTAAGACATCTTATCTTACCCTAGATGAGTTTAAGCCTCCATTATCATTCAAAACCCTAGATTATTGCTACTCTCGTTAGTTTAATCCTTTCTTTAATCCTTAGTTAATTATTGTAATTAGTCTTGGATTAAGGGATTCTTGAAGATTGTTCCAAGATTGACAACCTTGGGATTGTATTTGGGTTTCTCATTAATACAAGTTTTCATCTTTTGTTCATCCCATTGTTGGTATAATCTTTTCATCCTTAGTCTTTGTTATTTATTCTAGTTTCTTTCCTATTGTTCTTGTTATTGCTATTGTTCTTGTTAATGATAATGGATGCTTGTTTTGTGACATTGATTTCTCTTATGATTGTTGTTTTTCTCTTAATAATGAGTGAGTAGTTTTCTTGTGGGGTTAGTAGGGGGATAAGGGGTAGATTATGGATGATTAGGGTTGATTAAGGGGAAAAGGTTACATCTTTGTTGTTAGTCACATTGTAGGCACTCTATGTGTTTGTTGATATGCTTGTGTGAGTTGTAGTGGCCATGCTTCCCATACTAGTGTTCATTTTCTCATTGATTGCTTATTTTGTGGAAATGTTGAGAATAGTTTAGTCGCGAGAGCGCAGACTAGGGTCTAAGTTGCGAGAGCCCGGACCCACCTTGGCATCGGTCTAAGTTGCGAGAGCCCGGATGGACTCTAGCGATTAGGAGACACCTATACCCTTGATCACCCCAATTATCCTTCTACCTCTATGAACCCGACCTACCCCACTTATTTCCATATTTGTGTGAGTCCTCCTAGTTAGCTATCGTTCTTTTAGTTTATTTATTAGTTCGATCATTAGTCTAGTTCTTACTCCTCCTCCTTAATAGTTTTCCATTTATCGCTTCTTTGTGTTTGTTTGGTAATTTAGTCTCGTTGTAGGCCGACCTAGTCTAAAACTTGATATACCGTCCTCGTGGATACGATCCCGACTTACCATAGCTACCCACTAGGTTAGTCGGTGTTTTATTGTTGGCTAGGGACGTGACAAATCCTTACCATCATGTTTTAAAAAAAACGATATCCAAATTAATTGAGTCAACGAGTTTTATAAATTAAACGAGATTTTATAAAGTTTTCGAATTAGTTTTAGCAAATAGATTTTCTCAATAAATAACACTGATTTTACTAAAAATAATCAATCGTAGACAAATGAGGAATTTTTTTGGGAAAATAGTCTCGACTAAAATGTATTTAAAACAAAAGCGACTACTTTCTCATTTATTAAGACAAATGAGGAATTTTTTTGGGAAAATAGTCTCGACTAAAATGTATTTAAAACAAAAGCGACTACTTTCTCATTTATTAATATAAATCGTAAAACGAAATTAATTTATTGAACAAGTATACACATCTCGATTATAATATAAAAAATATGATTTTGAGTTAAAATTATAAATTAACGAAATATGAAGAAAATGTGAAATCGTTAATATTTAGTTACTAGTGTCCCGATAACCAACAAAATTTTATAACGAGCGTTAATAATTAAATTATTAACGATTTATAAAACGATATCGAAAACTTGTAAATTATTTATAAGGGATACGATTTATACGATAATACTTGTAAGCAAATAATAAATAGCTAAAATGGAAAAACGAAGTTAAAATACTTAGTACATACTACTACTCAAACATATGATATAATACCGAGTAACGTCCTAAAGTTACCTTAAGTCTATAGTCGAATCGATCCCGAACTTGTCTATTTGCATAGTCCAACCTCCAAATCTTCAATAGCACGCCTCAAGCTTCGTGTCGTGAGTTTCTAGCCTTCCAAGTATGCTCCACTACGAAATTCGAGACAAAAAGAAACAGAAACAAAGAAATCGGAATAAGGAAAGTTAAAAGAGAATAGAGGTGACCCGAAAACATGGATAATAGATGAAGGACGAAGGGTTCGTCTACAAAACAAGATATGAAAAGAAAATAGGGGTAACCGGAATGTATGACAATGAACCAGAGGACTCGAAACGAGCAGGGGTAAGGAATTCGATAGCGCGAGACGACATTAGCAGCACAAGGCAACTCGAACAAAACACGGATTCGATAAATCGAAAATGGTACAGCAAAGACAAACGTAGCAGCAAGACGAAAAGAAGGAGAAAATGGGGAAGGAAGTAAGAGCAGCAGCATATAAACACAAACACACAACAACACATCGACAAATGAGAACGGAACAAGGAAGACGAAGGAAGAGAAGAAGAAGAAGGACAAAGAACAAAGCGGAAATAGATAGACCGAGTAGCAGCAGCACAGAAAGCAACACGAGCAAAAGACGAGGAGCAGGCAGAGGGAAAAAATGGACTCGAAACAGAGTTAAACAACAGCCCAAAAGACGACATCTACAGAACGTAGCAATGACAGCAAAAGCGTGACAGCAGCAACGACGCAACACAAATGCAGCAACAGGACGAGGCAGCACAGGACAACGAACCGAAACAAAACAGAGGGCAAGAAAAAGAGTGACAAAAACACGGAGACAACGGCAGCGGCAACAAATAGAACGCAGAAGAAGGAGGAGGAGGAGGAGATTACCTCGACAAGACGACAGCAGCGACGCAGAGTGCGAATCGAGGAGGAGAAAAAGTAACAAAATGCAGCATCATCAGCAGCAGTTGAGGCGAATAGCAGCCATAGCGTAGCAGCAGTAGTAGAATACGAACGCAGAAAAGGAACGAGGAAAGGGCTGGAGGACGAAGATTGCAGTCGCAGGGGAAAGAATGAATGGAGATGGAGAGTGAGCGGAGGAAACAATAAAAAAAGAAAAAAAGGCGGAGTAACAAGAAGCGGTGGGTTGATAGGAAGGCAAAGGGAGAGAATTAGTAAAGGGGGGTGTACAAAAATAAAAGAGGAATGAATGTAATGCAAGTGGGGGTGTAAGGGGAAGAATCAAGTGGTTGATGAATTAGCAGTGAGTAAGAAAGAAAATACGGATTAATAAAATGAATCGGGTTAGGAATCGAATTCCGTAACGAAGTTGACTACCCACGAGTTGAATAAAAAACGACTCGATAAAATTAATAAAATAATCGGGCCGACAAATAAAATGAGTAAATAAATTATTCGGGATGAAATCGAAGTTGATAGAAATAAACAATTAGACGATCAAATAGTATTTCCCGATAAATAATAAATTTTCGATAAAGTGAATTAAATTGATTTCTCGAGGAAATGTAATAAATGTTTTGACGAAACTCAATATAAATGAACTTGGAACCGAAAATAGAAATTCGAGCTTAAATAAAATAAATAAAAAGAATTTAGAATTTAAATCGTCGAAATAGACCTTCGATAAGAATTAAATTAAATGTATAAAATGAATCGAAACAAAAATAAAAATATGTTTTAAATATAAGAAGAGTTTCCGAGTCAAATAGAATTTTAGGAGTTTAAAACGATTAAACGATAAATTCGTTTTATAATAATTTTAAGAATTATGAGTTAAATCATAAAATAAAATAAAAATACGAATAAAACTTTAATTTAATTTATTTTATAAAATCAGGGGTGTTACATTTTACTTCCCCAGCGTGAGTCGGTGTTTCTCCTAGATGTTACATACGAATTGCTATGTGTCGGCATCATATAGGTACACCTAGACTCAAGAAGGAAGTCTCCTCGCTAAAACTCCCCAGCGGAAGCCCCATGTAGCATTTCTACTGAGGAAACAAGGGATGTGACTGCAAACGGACACACCCAAGGCTTCTTAGGCAAGTCCCCACAGAACTATTAGAATCCATTCAGGTATGATTTCTATCTTATGGCTGGCGAGCCCTTTTACGCAAGTCCAATGGACTATAAACGACCCGATCGGAAGTCTGTCAGGTTTTAATCATCGATTGGCCTGGTAGCTACTCTAACTTTCGCCTTGTCCAAGCCTCAGTCAGAGTGGGGGCTCTGTAGACACCCACATTTTGACCGCTAGGTGTCTATAGCAGTTTCCAAAAATCACCCGATGATGATCGGACACAAACATGACTTAATACACTCGATTTTCGGACTCGGAATCAATAGTAGTTGGCACGAGCTTTTAGCGGAGTAAAAATCTCACAAAACAGACCTCAAATCCAGGCCCAGTGGGTCGTTTTCAGTCAAATGAGACTAATTTGGGTCAAAACCGACACCAAGGGCAAAACCGTCTTTTAGCAACCGGGTCAAACCCCGGTCAAAGACGTTTCCGAGACATAAAAATCAGTCATGCCACTTCAAAAATCTGACTTGAAGTCAAATACTACACAAATATCAGCTACAACGTAGGAATCCTTTCATATCCAAAGTCGGAATCCTACTCCATCTAAACCGGGTGTTTCTTCCATGCAAGTAACATTTTCCTATCCAAAGACGGAATCCCACTTCATCTCAACCGGTTGTTTTCTTCCTTTGCAAGATATCAATATCCTATCCTAAGTCGGTATTTCATCCTATAAATACCCCACCCTTGCACACACAATTCATACACACAATTCCCAACATCAATTACAACATCAATACACATCATCAAAATTACAACCCGGAATTCCAGCAATACTAGGCATATTATATTCCAATCTTCCCTCTAGAAATCCTATAGGATTCCCGACCATTCACAACCCGAAATTCTAGGCAATTTTACGCAAACCATATACAAACCCGAGAGCAAAACTCGCCAAATCCCTAACCATACACACCATAACTCACCTATATACATCTTAACGCTCCCGCGCCTAGGCCGCTACTACGAGTCCGTTTTCGAGATAATCAAGCATGTAGGTTGAGGGTGTTACAAATCCCGACTTTTCCCTTTTCTTCTCTTTCTCTCGTCCGTCCGTCTTTTTATACGGGTCGTCGTCACATCTTTTCTTTTTTATTTTCTCGTTCCTAATATCGATATTATCGTACTATTTTCAATAAAGAGTCGTCCCTGAGGATTCGATATCGACTCTATAGTCGAATATCGGATCTAAAGGAATCAATCATCAAATCATGTTAAGCATAATACCGTTGAAGTCGACTAATTACGATAGTACAACGTGGAGGAATTATCTCGTCTTAACAACATTCAAAACGATTTATAAAGCATCTTTTCTAAAAATCATTCCGAATATTTAATATCGATTCCATTATCGAATATAACGAATATCGCAAATTTAAGTCGAGTATAAATTATACTATATTTGTACGCGATTTAACAAAACTGACGATTTTCTAAAAACGATCTCGAGAACAGCCCACCACGCGAGTCGCACATACCTCGTGCGAGTCGCATGGCTGCGCGAGTCGCGTCCTCCTCGCGCGGGTCCTTGAAATCCGTAGCATAAAAAAACTATTTCGTCTTAATTCTTCGAACATCTTTTCTTTAGCAAAACAACGGTTTTTTTTTGGCATATTTCAGGTTTCGATAAATATTTTCATGACCTCGGTCAACCCGCGCTTAATCCATCATGCGAATTATCTGTGCAAAATCATTCATGTCATCGTATCTATATCTTTTATTCGATTTACAAACCGTTACTAACCTGTTTGTTCATGTTTTTTAGCGATTTCTTTTCACCACTTGTTTTATTATACTAAAACGAACTTCGCATGCTAAAACTACTTTCACGTTAATTTTAGATGCATTAAATCGACCTAGCAACCCATTCAATTATTCGCATGTTTAGTCAAAACAATGTTTGCATATCTTTCAGCGAATTACTAACACGCGTATTCAAAAATCAAACGATATCTTAGTTGAGGCCGCTAATGTGCGGGCGGGGTTGGGTGTTCTTTGTGAACTTCCCAACACGTACCCTCACCCCTTACTCAGAACCGTGGTTTCCAGATGTCCGAAACCATTGGCACACGAGAGTCATTCAGTACACGGTATCTGATAATGTCGGTATCGGTATCAAATGCAAACGGACGATCCCAATAAACTTTGACATCGGAATGGGCCGTACTTTGTGCACGGCCCACTACGACATAGAGTGGGTTCGAACGGGCCCGAAGTCCCACAAAGTTCGGTGGCGACTCCAACTTCGGTTTAAATTTCAATTCGACCCATCTCATATGGAGAATCATTCGCCTCTCCAAACCCGCGCGTGGCCGCGTCGGGGTGGACCTATGTCATGTCCACAATTATAATGAATAAGAACTAAGTAAAGTAAGAAAACATACTGAAAATTACGAAGATGTATGGAAAATGGAGGAGAGGAAGGGCGAATTGGTTCGGCGAGTAGAGTAGAGAGAGTTTAGAGAGTGAAAAAAAAAATTACGCATGAAGGGGGAGAGGGGGCTGGGCGTGTATTTGAAGCGAGGCTGGCGAACGGGCGTCCGCTATCGGACGCCACATTCAACTAAACGGGCGTCCGACTGTGGACGCCATATCCCACTATATGGCGTCTGACAGTGGACGCCATTTCGTGGAATATGGCGTCCGCTTGTGGACGCCCGTCATCCTGAATTTCTTCCTTCCCAGCTTCAGTCGGACGCCCGTTTGTATTTTCAGACGCCATGTAGGCGTCCATATGCCCAGGACGCCCACCAGGTGAACGCCCGGGGCTGATTTTCTTGTAGTGATCTTGATAAACGAACACTATACTCATAAGGTCACTGAACCAAAGAACCGAGCAACATGCAAAGAGTCGAGGATAAGAACCGCTCCATAACCAAACTCCGACCAGAAGAATCAATCCAAGACCAATCTATGGTCTGGTCAACCCACTCTAAACGCAAATAAGCCACCATAGGGGACCCTTTATTCTTGAGAAAGGTAAAACTTAAACTAATAATTAAAAAGCTAATAAAGAGAACAGCTATACGAGATGTCATTGTTGGAGAGAGCCACCGGAACCCAATCACACAATAGACACCCATATCCACCATGAAAAGACACCCAGTTCCAAAAATATCCAATAAAGCGGCACGACCAACACTTGAAGACCCACATCTGTCAAGAAGGAGAGTCACCATCACAACCCATGTCCAGTAAGACCAAGGAGAAAAAACAAGAAAGACGAAGAGGGACACGAACCTTACAACTCCAGACTTAAGACCAAACCCGAAACCAACCTAAACGAGAGGTCGTGGACAAACCACAACATCCAAACCGACAAAAAAAAATGAAGACTTATACCAAAACCGATCAAACCAACCTAACAAGATAATCTACACACAAACTGACAGCTTAACCGAACCAACAAAACACCGACAAAAACCAAAAAGGGGGGGGGGGAGGGGACGAGGAGAGGGGGGAACACCCACCGACAGTCGTCAATGAAAGAGGGAGGGGCTGTGACATGAAACAAACAGGGAGGGGCATCGCCGCTCACCGGAGGGCGGGGGAGGGGGGGCAAAGGGAGGGGCCAGACGAGAAGGGGCGACCGGAACAAGCGAGTGACAACAAGGCAGTCCAAGAGAGGGTCGATAACCTCCTTAAACAACAAAAAAAACAAAATAAGAAAGACCTACTGGACAAGAGAGACTAGATGGTGGCCACCAGTCTACCACCGACGAGATGGAGGTGGGGATTAAGAAGCTTAATTGGACGGGAAAGGAGGAGGGTGGTCCGGTCAATCAGCCGGCCGGAGATAGGCCAAAATGTAACACTCGCTGTTTTATTAAAGTAATTTCGACTTATGTTACGGATATATCGTGACTCTATATTCTATCCCGTCAATTTCGATATCAGTTCCTATCTCTTTCGTCAACCCAAATCTCTATTTTAAGCTTGTAGTCCGTTTTATTAATTTTTGTTAAAAACCATTTATCTATTCATCGCGTAGCAGTATATCTTTGCAAACAATCGTTTTAACCTCGAGATTGACCCATTTGATTCCTCGAGTCGATTAATCATTTTTATTAATTTGGAAGTTGACCCAAAAATATTTATTCTTTTAAGACAAAAAAATATTATTTTACGACTCATTCCTCGGTTTGAGTCTTATTCTTTTGATATGAGATTAAACCGATTTCTTAGTAGACCCACATTTTATTTTACAATTTTTTACAAACACTTTTATATCAACCCGTAAATTATTTTGGACTCGAGTCGAGTCCATTATTAAAGTCTTTTGGAGCTAGTCAGTTATTTGGTGACTTCAGTTTACTCTTTATAACTTTATTAAGGGTTTTTCTATGGGATACCCCTCAACTATCGGCTTTTCCAAGTGGCACCCTCACCTTTTTCGAATTACAAGTTGTACCACTAAACTTTGTAAATTAGTCTATATTGTAACCAAAGTTATAATTTTTCAATGAAAATTTCTTAATTGATGATATAAATAGTGATTATTCCCTATTTTACTTTCATCAACCATGATATATTTCTTCAATTTGCATTTTTTACTCGAAAAAATTCATTCCACCACACTACGACATGGGGGCGACGGAGGGATTGAGGTTGAAGGATTTACAAGAGTGAGGGAGATAGGTCGATGTCGGTCGACAACAGAGTACGTTTTGATGGGCATTTGATGACTTGGTGAATGGTAAAGAAAAGGAGGTGGTTTGTAGCATCAAATTGGAGTGATTAATATGTTAATTATTCATTTTATAAAAATAATTGTAATACACTTATCACTTTGGTTATGATATGAAGTGATAAGTATAGTTTAAGGGTACACCATGTAATTCGAAAAAGGTGGGGTACCACTTGGAAAAGCCAATAATTGAGGGGTACTCCATAGAAAAACCCTTTTATTAATCTTGTTAGCTAACTACTCCTACTCCAACTCCAACTCCTATTCCAACTGTTACGTAATTTTGGAAGTAAGTTTGAAAGCAAACTCTTAACTCTCCCATCTTTTATTGTGCACGTGTGATGAGCTAACCAAACACACAAGAACTCCCCATTGTTTTACCTTGACATATTATCATAAATATATATATATATATATATATATATATATATATATATATATATACACACACCTACATTCATTGTTTATTAGGTGGTTTTCAATGTTTCCAACCTACGTAAACTAATGCAGGCAAATCGGATCGGGTCGCCACCGGCCCGACTCGACACAATTTTTTTGACCTGCCCGACACGACCCGACCCCAAAACCGTGACTGGCACAGGCCAGCCCGCCATGCCCGGAGTCGGGCCGCGGCTGGATTTCCACAGAAAGGTCGTGCCTGGCACGGACACGGCTAACCCGACCCGCTGTCAGGCACGACGACGACACGTCAGTTGGCACGGGTGATGCCCGACACGACCCGGGTTGGAAAAGCACAAAAAAACGGCTCCCAACATCATTCTAGCCGTTTGAGCGTAGGTGGGATGAGGGGTGGCTTCAGCCGTTACTTCAACGGTTAGTTTTAAGAATTTTTTTTCTATTTTAGAAAAAAAAATCTTAAAAAAAAAACTCTCTCTCTCCAAAATTCTCTCCCAAAAATTCTAAAAGATCATCGATACTCTAAAAACCCTATTCCCTAATAAGTTGAAAGGGATTAGGTAGGAGAGTAGAAAGGCTTAATTCCTTTTTTCAGTAAAGGAGCAAAGGGTTTTAATTCCCCAATCAGATGATATTGTCTCTTAATAGGCAATTATTACCTACTTTTAGGCTTTTCGTGCCTGTGGAAGTAATCTGCATGCAAGGAGTTCGTTTCTGATTGGGAAGATTTTCCTGGCAGAATAATCATTCCATATCTCAGTAAATCGGGGAACTGAGATTGCATGCAAGAAGTGGAAAAATCGGTTGCATGCATTGGTTGTTCGCTCTCCCAGATTAATCTCAAATCTTTCGAGAATTTAGGTCTGAAGGTGTTTGAAGTACTATATAAACATGGGTGGGTTGTGGTTTAATGGCAATAAAGCACCCAACTCTTCCTTTTCAAAAAAATCCAATAAGAAGTTTCATAAAAAATACTACAAATCTTTTAATATGAATAATCAGAATGGAATAGGAAACATTCCTAATGGAGTGAGATTGGAGCCTCTCCAGAATGGTTTCCATGATGGGAGGCCGGATGTTAGAGCTAGGGATCCTCCGTTGATTGTCATTTCCTCCTCCTCCTCAAGTAGTAGCTCGTCTGGGAGGATGAGAATAGGGATAGACGTCGTAGATTGGTTAATGGGTGGATCAACCCCCCATTTCATGGCCCTGAAGATGATACCTTGAGGGATTTTAGAGGAGGTCTACCCCCTGATCAGCAAATCCCAGAGAGGCTTGATGACCCTCAGGAAGAGGAGTTTAATGAAGCTTGCAGACTCCCAAGGGCGGGACCAATCCTTACTCTTAATCCCGATGTTTTGGGTAACACAAGAAGGTTCTATAGTAAATGTGTGTTGGGAAAAATGGTTGACTATAGGCACTTTGAGTCTTTTGATATTAATAGAGCTGTGGAAGCCAAATGGCACTCAAGAGGTGTCATCTCTGTGTTCAAACAGAGGGACATCTTTGTTTTCTTCTGCGAGGTGGAGGAAGACAAAAGAGATATTCTTCGAAAAGGTGTGGTGTCGTTCTATGGAGGGCTAATGGTATTCAGAAATTGGAGAAGGGAGATGGTCCCGAGAACAGTAACGTTTCCTACTGCTTTTATTTGGGTGCGTGTTTGTGGTCTTCCTTTTGAATTTCTTAATGATGTTGGGAGGATTCTTGGGAATGTACTGGGAGTTAGACCTGAAGTTGAACCCATGGGAGCTGTACCCATTAATGACTTTATTCGTATTAGGGTGGGTATTAGAATAGGAGAGCCTCTTATGCCAGGTTTCTTCTTTAGAATAGGAGAGCCTCTTATGCCAGGAGAGCCTCTTATTACAATTTAAATATGAGGAAGTGTTTAAATATTGCGTTAGATGTGGGAGGGTGGGGCATAAAGTAGACAGATGTGTGGACACCCCGAACCATATTTCTACACAAGTGAATGCTATGCTGGCCAGGTCTGTTACTAAGGGTTTTGTCATTTTCCAAACGGGGAGTAACCATTCTATGTTTAACCTGGATTTGCGTGCTACTCCTAAACAAGCTGAGTATGCAACTACTAGGATAGATTTTGATGCTGGGTTCTTTAGTAATATTCAAGATGCTCTTCCAGAGGATAGGTTTGTTGACTTTGACATTGGGACAACACCGGGGGGTAGAATTTATCCTAGTATGAGGTTTTTCAATAGAGATGTTCCTTTCAATGGGCCGGTCTGGATGAGGGAAGGGATACATGGTGATAAGCTAGTCGTATACCTATCAAAGATAACCAACTTAGGTCTAACTAAAAATATAGCTAGGGAAGTCGGGATCGAATTCACAGGGAGACAAATAAATCCTACTCGTATTAAAGTCTATCTAAGTAACAATCGGGGGGTTTTGTTTTGTTTTTATCTAAACTAAAGTAGTGAAGGAAAGAGAATTAAAAGGGAAGAAATAACTAAAATAAAATAAGATGAATAAAAATATGGAGAGGAAACTAGGATTGTCGGTTCACTACGAATCTCATATGGTCACGGTCTAAGTCACAGGTCTGTCGCAGATTTTGGTCTAAGGGGTATTGAAAAGGTCCTTCCGGTCCGCTATTCACCCTAGCATGCTTCTAACGGCTTCCGATCTTATTAGGGCAAACTAATGTGTTGTAGCAGGTCTAACTTTTACCAGGCTTCCGATCTTAGGTTCAAGTTTACCGAATTCAATTAATCAATCATACGCATTAACTGACTAATCGCGATTATATGCTACAATTGACAACTCAGACACAAAATCATTGACAGATCTATAAATTATTTAGTGACCACATTCAATTCGCAGATCCCCTAAATCCTAGCGAGGAAAATTAGCTACTCATGATTAATTTGATAATAACAAGATTGATAGAAGAATTTACTAGATTGAACATGATGAATACTAATAAATTTACGACAAGCATAAAACAATAATTAAGTACGAAGAAGAATCAATCAAGAACGAAGAAGGAAGAAAGATTAATAAAATTACCGAAGGAATGAAGGCGATTAGAATCTTGAAGTGCTTACAATAACCGAGTTTTTTGGGAAGAAATTAAAACTAGAGAGAATAAGAGTAGAGAAGAAGTCTAAAAGAAATCTAAAGAGTAGTAAGTTGTGTAGTGATTGTGAAGAAGTTGAGGTCTCTTCAATGTGGCTGAAAAGCCCTATTTATACAAATCAAATAACCTAAAAACTGTTTAGGAAATTCCTTTGTGTTTAGGAAATTTCTTGCTGATCACGAAGCCTGTCTGCGGTCCAGAGAATAGTCGGCCGACTATTGTAATAGTCGGTCGACTATTCATTTATCAACTTGAATTCTGCAGCTCCAGAATAGTCGGCCGACTATTATAATAGTCGGTCGACTATAGTCATGGTCGGCCGACTATCTTAATAGTCGGTCGACTATTGCTCGTTTCAGCGAACAGCTCTTCTAGCTTCGTTTTGGCCTGGTTTTGGTTCGTTTTAGCTCCTTTGTCTTCTGTTTCTGCAAAATGACAATACAACCACAAAGTAGCCAATTCGGGGCAAAATAATAGTTTTCACTATTCAATAAACATGAGAATGCGCGTATAAAAGGTATAAAAAGTGTATATAAAATACGCGCATCAAATCTCCCCAAACCAAACCCTTGCTTGTCCTCAAGCAAGCACAAAACGGTAACTCAATCCTAATGGAATGTATATAGCTCATAGCGGAATATGCTCCAAAGTCGCCCAAACCAATGCGCAACAATTAAAATAAATGTAAACAACTACATACAACAAGCTTGACTAATGACAACAGTACTGAACCTTCAACCTTGCAAGACTCGTCTATGTCGGACTCTCACGGAACGCTCATCACACAAATCGGGTGATATTGTGAGTTTATGTAAAAACGGAAAGACAAAGCACTCACCTAAACTGCGACCTACAAGAACATGCATGCAATCTAACATGAAATCAATCTCTAATAACCGTACATACGCATTCTATCGGGAAAAGACACGTGCCAAGGACTTACATATGGTATAAAGTGAGGTTGATCGGGTAAGAAGGGGCAAAACGATATGGATATGTGGAGGTAAAAGCCAAGCTAGTACAACTACAACCAACATAAAATTCATTCCGTTCTCACCAAACTCTAGTCGAAGAAATTAGGCATAATAACAAGCGCCTTATAAAAACCGCTTCTCACCAATAACTATGAAATTAGAGAGATCAATTCTTTTCTCATAGCAAAAACACATTCTTCTTCTAGTTTCACTTCAATTTTTTTTCTTTTCTTCTTCTTTCCTTTCTTTTTTTTTCTTTTTTTTTTCTTTTTCATTCATTTTTTTTCAATTTCCCTTTTTCTTTTCCACTAACATGGTACCAAAATTAACCCGAAAAAAACAATTTCGTCCAATTCATCTACTAGCTTGACTAGGGTAGGCAAGTTATGGCATGTAGTTAATAAACGGGTCAAACAGGTCAATTCGGCTATGTGAGGCTCATGGGAATTAATTAAAAGAAAGGATTTGCCTTTTTCGCACATGTCAAAACCACGAGTCAAAAACGTACAGGTACCTAAGAGACGAATGTCATGCTTATGCAGTTTGATATTACATGCCTCATAAGGAGTACTACTCTCAACCTAAATGAAACTGATCATGAATGTCATCAGTTTAAGGCTCTAATTCCTTACAAATCTGAGTAGTTTGCCAACAATGAGTCAAGTTTATTCGTTCAGTACCATTAACCAAAGATGCAAGAATGTCACATGTAATTATATACAAAAATTCTAACGGCGTACTAGCATAAGCAACTAAATGAAGACATAAAAGCAATATCATCATCGCTACATAGCATTCCGACTCAACTAAGACTCGACTAAATGCAAAACATATTTTTGTGATTTTTTTGATTTTTCTAAAATGCATGCGAAAATGCAAGAAGTATGCATATGGATGAAAACAGACAGATGCATACCCTCCCCAAACCAAATCACACAATGTCCTCATTGTGTATAACAAACAATAAGAGGCAACAATAAATATGGGAAAGGAATGCTAAACGATGGAAGTGCAAAAAGAAAAAGAAGAACTACTTACAAGATATATACAAATGGAGACCTCCCCAAATCGTCCTAATCGGAGTTCTCGTCACCGCTCTCCTCCTGATCACCACGTCCACCATCGTTATCTCCATCATCGTCATTTCTCTGCTCATTCCCGGCAGTGTTACCATAGCCTCCCTCGGGGTAGGTGTAGTAAGTCGGATGCCACCCTGTAGGAGAGATCAGGCCGATCCGCACTCCATGGTCGTAACATGGAAAGTCGGCAAGTGCCTGATTTAGCTGTACCGCTGCCATCCGGTGGCATAACTCATTAAGCATTCCAGGTACCGCCGCTTGGTCGAGGACCGCAGGTGTAACATATGGCGGAGGAGGCACAAAGTGGGCAGGAAATGCAGGCACATCAGAATAATCAGTATATGGATATGCATAAGGAGGCCGTGGTGGGACCGAAGGTCCAGCCGCAAACGATGGTGTATGTGATGCATGGCTAGTCGATCGGCCACCCCCTCGAGATTGTCGAGGAGGTCGAGACGGTCCACCCGTATCGGGTGCGAAGTGTGTCGGGGTCTGAAGATCCCTCCTAAGTGGTAGCAAATAGGAGGGATACGGTGGAGGGTCCCGTTCATGACCAAAGGGGAGATAGGGGAAGGGGGTAAGAGGTGGTAGATTGTATGGGAGGATAACCGATTCATCCTTAGCTATGCGCCAACGCAAATCAGGACCTAGCCAATGAAGACTCCTAAGGACAGAAAAGTTCAAAAGGCGACTTTCAAGTCGCTCGGCAGACGGAAGATCGTGTCCTATAGGTTCCTCCCCGCACGGGAAATCCGGAAATAGCCTACGACCGATGTGGGAAACGAGACCTCCACAATGAATGACAGAAATAAGCCCATTTCCGATATGTTGGAAATGGTGGGCAACAAGGGCGGCCACATTCATGACATATGGTCGCTCGCTATCGATGTTTAGATAGCCCGCTAGACTCTCTAACTCATCAGCATTAACATTGTTCGGCTCAGTACGTCCGTAAATGGTGCACCCTATCAAACGAAGCCAGTATCGAATGGCCGGGTGATGGACTTCGTTGCCCCGCTTACGACCCGTATTACGATCAGTAATGCAAGACCAGATTTCATTGGCTAGACGGCGAGGGGGATGAATTGAATCCCCTTCGCTAGTAACACCTAAAAGCTGACCGAACTCGCGAACGGTCCTAGAAAAACTCGTGTTAAAGAGTCTAAAAAAAATGCAAGGTGTGTCCCAGTTCATGTCACTAAAAAAATTGAAACTACTAAAAAACTCAAGAGTAGGACCCTTATATGTGAATTCTAGCATATAAATTAGCCCACTCATACCAGTGCCATTAAGTAAGTCAATAACAGGCTGATAAATGCCTAACCTGCCCAAGAGCTCACGGTCTAGGAACCGTGTCGGGGTTACCTTAAGAGCTGCCAAACGGACAAAACGCTCTCTCTGATCAGCTGAGGCAAACTGAATGTATGGGTATTCCGGTATGCCTTCCTCGGGAAATGGAACGAGATCCTGAGTTGGCGCTGACTCCCGGCTAATGTCGGTCCGACGTCTTGTGCTCCCCCGGCGTTGTCTTTTTGCATCCATTTCGACCTGAAATAGCAAAAATCAGACTACTGTACTACTCACACAAAAAACCCCAAATCAATTGAAATCAAAACCCTAATTTCATAACTGAAATTTGGGTAAAAACATTATAATGTGATGAAATCAACAAATTTGGGTAAACAAAATGAGTAATAGCATAAATCTGAGACAAACTAAATCGAAAATCTGAAATTCAAGCAGTCGGAACAACCTCGGCAGAAACCCAGCAATCGCGAAACAGAATCGCCCGATAAACACGATAGTCGTCCGACTATCGGAATAGTCGTCCGACTATCAGAATAGTCGCCCGACTGTTCTGATGGTCGGCGACTCCGGCGGACGGCGAACAGCAGACCGAGAAAAAGTTAGACAAAAAAATTGAGGCAAATCTGAGAAAAACTTACTTGAATGGTTGGAAAGTAGTTGCAACTTCAAAAGGACAAGAAACTAGCAAGGATGAAAAGATTAAAGAAGAAAAAGAGATGGAGAGAAGGAGATGGGTAGGGAGGTTGAAGATGAAGTTTTGAATAGGATGAATGTTGAGGATGAGGTTAGGTGGGAGGAGTAAGAGAGAAAATAGGGTTTAGGAGTAAAAAAAATTTTTTTTTTCAAAAATAAAAAAAAAATGACTGATGAAGTGGAGTAAAGAGGGAAATAAGACTTATCCAACGGAGATATTCATCCAAGGTGCGCGATAGCTTTCGGAATAGTCGGCCGACTACAGAAATAGTCGTCCGACTATCCCAATAGTCGGCCGACTAAAAAAATAGTCGGTCGACTATTGTTGACCAGTTCTAGTTTTCCGTCAGCAGCCTGTTCTCTGCAAAACTCAATTTAAACCTTTAGACCCTCGTTCTCACCCTCACAAAATCTATAATGCAGAAAATTAAATATGCTCTAACTAACTAAATGCAGGTACAAATGTTTTACAACCCGGGTTGCCTCCCGGTCAGCGCTGGTTTAAGGTCCCGCACGACCGTAGTCACTCGCTCAGTTGGTGACTGTTTCGAGGTACAAAACCTCGACTTCCCCTCCTGTCTCACTTTTCTCGTGGTAGTGCTTTATTTGGTGACCATTGACTTTAAAGCGATTTTCCGTTGAAGAATTTTCAAGCTCGACCGACCCAAATTTTGAAACCGAAATTACCGTATAGGGGCCGGACCATCTGGATTTTAATTTTCCAGGAAAAAGACGAAGACGAGAATTAAACAATAATACCTTTTCGCCCGCTTTAAATTCTCTCGGAATGATACGCTTGTCGTGCCACCTTTTTGTCTTTTCTTTGTAGATACGGGCACTATTGTAGGCATTCATCCTGAACTCCTCGAGCTCATCTAGCTGTAGAAGTCGATTTTCGCCACACAATTTCGGGTCAAAATTTAGTTCTTTAACGGCCCACCAAGCTTTATGTTCCAACTCTACGGGTAAGTGACAGGACTTCCCATAAACCAACCGATAAGGCGATGTACCAATCGGTGTCTTATAGGCGGTCCTATATGCCCATAAAGTGTCATCTAGTTTCAGGCTCCAATCTTTTCTTGACTTCGAGACAACTTTTGCCAAAATATCCTTAAGCTCCCGGTTGGAAACTTCAACCTGTCCACTAGTTTGGGGGTGAAACCCCAAACCTCTACGATGCATAACACCATATTTAGATAATAAGGCAATAAGTTGTTTTTCCTTAAAGTGCATACCTCCATCACTAATGACGACTCGGGGGACGCCAAAACGTGGGAATATAATCTTCTTGAAAAGTTGGATGACGGTCTTAGCGTCACAATGGACCGAGGCAACGGCTTCTACCCATTTAGATACGTAGTCCACAGCTACTAAAATATACCTATTACCTCGACTTGTCGGGAAGGGGCCTTGATAGTCGATGCCCCAAACATCGAAAATCTCTACCTCCAAAATACCGACCTGAGGCATCTCATGCCTCCGGGAGATATTTCCCGTCCTCTGACAAGCATCACATCCTGAAACAAATGACTTGGCATCAGAAAACAAAGATGGCCAATAAAAACCTGATTGAAGTACCTTAGCCACGGTCCTAGCGGGACCGTGGTGACCACCATAAGACGAGGAATGACAGGCTTCCAAGATGGCTTTGGTTTCCCATTGCGGTATGCATCGCCTAAAAAGTCCGTCGGCACACTCTTTGAAAAGATATGGATCGTCCCAAAAATATTGCCGAACATCATGTAAGAACCGCTTCTTTTGTTGATATGACAAATCAGGCGGCATTATTTTACCTACAAGAAAATTAGCATAGTCAGCATACCACGGAGTATCCATTATACCAATAGCCATCAAAATATCATCAGGAAAAGAATCATCTATCGGTAAAGTATCGCCTCCGTCCTGCAATGGAAATCTAGAAAGGTGGTCCGCCACAGAATTTTCAGCGCCCTTCTTGTCCTTTATCTCCAAGTCGAATTCCTGAAGTAGAAGGATCCATCGTAGCAATCTCGGTTTGGCTTCCTGCTTCGCGAGGAGGTACTTCAAAGCCGCATGGTCCGTATAAATTATGACTTTCGATCCTATTAAATAGGATCGAAATTTCTCTAATGCATAAACCACAGCTAGAAGCTCCTTCTCTGTCGTAGTATACTTCACCTGAGCCTCATCCAGAGTTCGGCTCGCATAATAGATGGCATTCACTGCTTTTTCCTTCCTTTGACCCAGCACCGCTCCGACCGCATAATCACTAGCATCGCACATAACTTCAAACGGTAACTCCCAATCCGGGGCTTGAATAATAGGTGCTGTGACCAAAGCCTGCTTCAACCTGTTAAAAGCAGATAAACATTCATCAGAAAAAATGAATGGGGCATCCTTAAGGAGCAATTGTGTAAGTGGTTTAGCAATTTTAGAGAAATCTTTGATAAACCGGCGATAAAATCCGGCGTGTCCAAGAAAACTCCTAACCCCCTTCACGTTAACGGGAGGAGGCAATTGCTCGACCACTTGCACCTTTGCTTTGTCTACTTGGATGCCTCGATTTGAAACTAAGTGCCCAAGGACAACTCCCTCGTTGACCATAAAATGGCACTTCTCCCAATTCAGCACTAGATTGACCTCAATACATCGCTGCATCACTTTATCAAGGTTAGTCAAACAATCAGTGAAACTACTACCGTAGACACTGAAATCATCCATAAATACCTCCATAATAGACTCGATATACTCGGAAAATATCCCCATCATACACCTTTGAAAGGTGGCAGGGGCATTACATAACCCGAAGGGCATCCTGCGATAAGCAAAAACACCATGGGGACAAGTAAAGGTAGTCTTTTCCTGATCATCAGGATGGATCAGGATCTGAAAGAACCCTGAATAGCCATCTAAATAACAGAAAAACTTATGTGAGGCTAACCTTTCTACCATTTGATCGATAAACGGAAGAGGAAAGTGATCTTTTTTTGTGGCGGCATTTAATTGTCTATAGTCTATGCACATCCGCCATCCCGTTACAATTCTAGTAGGTATTAATTCATTTTTATCGTTTTTGACCACGGTCGTCCCGCCTTTCTTCGGGACGACCTGAACAGGACTCACCCATTTAGAGTGACCGACAGAATAAATTATACCTGCATCTAACAACTTCATCACTTCTTTCATTACCACTTCCTGCATTTTCGGGTTCAACTTACGTTGACCCTGTCTAACAGGTCGGCGATCCTCTTCTAATTCAATTCGATGCATGCAAATATCGGGACTAATTCCCTTAAGGTCATCTAGACTGTAACCTAATGCATTCTTGTTCTTTTTAAGAACGACCAACAAGGCAGAAAGTTGGTTCTCATCTAACTTATTACTTACGATGACGGGATAAGACTCAGAATCGTCTAGAAATACATACTTAAGATGAGACGGAAGAGGTTTCAGGTCGGGTTTGGTTACCTCTACAGCATAAGAAGTATCTACCAACCTATTTACCACTTCTCCATCGATGCTCGTCAGTTTCTGTGTATCTCCTAAAATATCCCACACAGCATCATCGTTAGTCTTATCACCTGCACAAGTGTCTAAACATGTCAAAGCCTCGAGCGGGTCCCTACTCAGGGAGCCCGTACAAACATCAAGAATAACTTCATCAATGATATCTAGTGCATAACAAGTATCCTCGATCATAGGCTTAGCTAATGTATTGGCCAAATTAAAGGTCACTTTATCGTCCCCCACCTCTAGAGTCAAGCGTCCGTGCTTGACATCTATAATAGCCCCTGCAGTATGTAGAAATGGCCTACCTAAAATTATAGGAATCTGGGTATCCTCAGCCATATCTAAAACAATGAAATCGACAGGTATAAAGAATTTACCTATCTTAACAGGGACATCCTCTAAAACTCCTAGGGGACGTTTGACTGACCTATCAGCCATCTGAAGAGTTACACTTGTGACTTTAAGCTGACCCATATTCAGTTTCTCGCAAACTGAATACGGCATGACACTGACAGTTGCACCCAAATCACATAAAGCTTTATCGATTACATGGGTGCCTATGGTGCAAGGTATGGAAAAACTACCCGGGTCTTTCAGTTTGGGTGGAGACTTACTTTGAATTAAAGCACTACACTCAGCAGTAAAAGCAATAGTCTCATGTTCATTAAAGTTCCTCTTACGGGTCAGAATATCTTTCATAAATTTTGCGTAAGAGGGTACCTGGGTAATTAATTCCGTGAAGGGGACGGTTACCTGGAGATTTTTGACGACCTCCATAAACTTACTGAACTGGTTCTCGATCTTCTTATTCTTCAACCGGCTAGGAAAAGGAACTTGAATTTTGACCTGTTCAGCAGCTTTATCTTGTAGAACACCCGTTTCCACTTCAGCATCAGACGGCTTATCAGCAGCAACCGTCTCGGATCTGGATCTAGCCTCTGGAATAGTCGGCCGACTATCAGGGATAGTCGGTCGACTAATATTAATAGTCGGTCGACTATCAGGGATAGTCGATCGACTATTTTCCTCTTCACCTTCAGTTTCTGTTAATCGGTCAACAATAGTCGGCCGACTATCTGGGATAGTCGGTCGACTATTATTGACCAGTTCGTCATTCACAGCAGTTTCAGCAGTTTTTAACGATACATCATCATCTATTACATCCTCAATTACATCATCCACAATAACAGAATTATGGTAACTAGGCATCTCGGGCTCGTCATAAGTAAGGCCGCTACGAAGTTGAATCGCGTTGGCTGTATCATGCGGTTTTTCCGGTTGTGACGGTAGTGTGCCCGGTTGCCTAGCAGACTGATTTGTGGCAAGTTGCGCCACCTGCGTCTCCAACATCTTGATCTGTGCATCTTTGGATTGGTCACTTTTCTGCGTCTGGATCATAATAGATTGCATCATACTCTTCAATTCCTGATATTCGCTAGGAACTGGAGCTGGAGTCGCGGGCGGTGGAGGAAGAATAGCAAGAGGTTGAGTCGGCGGTGGAAGAGCTAGAGGCTTCTGGAAGCTTTGTTGTTGTCCGCGATGAGGCGGAACATAAGTTTGTTGCTTCGGCTGAGGAACTGGGTTCAATACATTCTGACTCGTCCAACTGAAGTTCGGATGCTCCCTAGTCCTCTCATTGTAATAATTAGAATAGGGATTACCTTGCTTGAAGTGTTGAAAAGCTAGAACTTGTTCCATCCCGGTCATACATTCCCTCGCGCTATGGCCTTCGATACCACATCGCTCACACATTGCCTCCTGTTTGATCATGGCATGGACAGTTTGCTGATTTGACTCGTTCCTATGAGGTGGATTCTGGATTTTATCGAGACGGGCATGAAGATGATCAAATTGAGCCATAATCTCACTGGTTTCCGCTGCGGCTACCCGAACACTACCCCTCGGATTTCCATATTCGGCTCGATGCGTGGCCATCTCCTCGATCAATTTCCAACCCTTGTCATCATCAACGTTGTTTTGGAAACGTCCGTTAGCTGCACCATCAAGAATAGCACGATTATCATCAAATAAACCATTATAAAATTGATTACATAAAAACCATGGTTCAAATCCGTGGTGAGGAATAGAACGGACTAGATCCTTAAATCTAGTCCATGTCTCGTTAAGATCTTCCAATGGTCCTTGCTTAAAACTGGTTATCTGACTCCGTATCTGATTAGTGCGCTGAGGAGGGTAGTAATGCTTATAAAAAGCAAGCGCCAACGAGTTCCAGTCGTTAATGTTTGCTGCTGCCTTATCCAAGTCTCGATACCATCTACGGGCTGGACCTGCAAGTGAAAATGGAAATAAGGCTTCCATTACTTGTTCCTGTGTTACCCCGGGAGCAATTGGGATCGAACAACAATAATCAGTAAATATTTCCATATGCTGTCCGGGGTCTTCGTTTTTATTGCCCGAGAAGGTATTTCGCTCCACTAAATTGATATAAGCGGGACGAATCTCGAAGGAGCCAGTGGTAGGAGTAGGTAGCTTCCATCCTTTCGGGATGTTAGCCTGAGTCGGCTCGGAGTGAGTGGAAAGCTTCGGCGGCATGATTGCAATTGAGATATCTGACTCGGCGTCTGATTTAGTGCTAGAGTTGTCCTCTTCGTGGGACGAATATTCCGCTTCCAGATTAGCGAAAATTGGGTCAGGCGGGTTAGATTTCTCCGCTTGACGAATTTCCCTCCCAAAACTCCGTCTAGCTCGTAAAGTCTTCTCGGGTTCGGGATCGAAAGGATGAATCTCGGACCTGTTAGACCTGGGCATACACAGAACTAAGAAGGAAAATATGAGAACCGTCTCAAGGAACTAAAGTTCCCTGAGACAAAAGATAAACTAAAAAAAAACAAGTAAAATTAATCGTCTCCCCGGCAACGGCGCCAAAATTTGATAAGCTAGTCGTATACCTATCAAAGATAACCAACTTAGGTCTAACTAAAAATATAGCTAGGGAAGTCGGGATCGAATTCACAGGGAGACAAATAAATCCTACTCGTATTAAAGTCTATCTAAGTAACAATCAGGGGGTTTTGTTTTGTTTTTATCTAAACTAAAGTAGTGAAGGAAAGAGAATTAAAAGGGAAGAAATAACTAAAATAAAATAAGATGAATAAAAATATGGAGAGGAAACTAGGATTGTCGGTTCACTACGAATCTCATATGGTCACGGTCTAAGTCACAGGTCTGTCGCAGATTTTGGTCTAAGGGGTATTGAAAAGGTCCTTCCGGTCCGCTATTCACCCTAGCATGCTTCTAACGGCTTCCGATCTTATTAGGGCAAACTAATGTGTTGTAGCAGGTCTAACTTTTACCAGGCTTCCGATCTTAGGTTCAAGTTTACCGAATTCAATTAATCAATCATACGCATTAACTGACTAATCGCGATTATATGCTACAATTGACAACTCAGACACAAAATCATTGACAGATCTATAAATTATTTAGTGACCACATTCAATTCGCAGATCCCCTAAATCCTAGCGAGGAAAATTAGCTACTCATGATTAATTTGATAATAACAAGATTGATAGAAGAATTTACTAGATTGAACATGATGAATACTAATAAATTTACGACAAGCATAAAACAATAATTAAGTAAGAAGAAGAATCAATCAATAACGAAGAAGGAAGAAAGATTAATAAAATTACCGAAGGAATGAAGGCGATTAGAATCTTGAAGTGCTTACAATAACCGAGTTTTTTGGGAAGAAATTAAAACTAGAGAGAATAAGAGTAGAGAAGAAGTCTAAAAGAAATCGAAAGAGTAGTAAGTTGTGTAGTGATTGTGAAGAAGTTGAGGTCTCTTCAATGTGGCTGAAAAGCCCTATTTATACAAATCAAATAACCTAAAAACTGTTTAGGAAATTCCTTTGTGTTTAGGAAATTTCTTGCTGATCACGAAGCCTGTCTGCGGTCCAGAGAATAGTCGGTCGACTATTCATTTATCAACTTGAATTCTGCAGCTCCAGAATAGTCGGCCGACTATTGTAATAGTCGGTCGACTATAGTCATGGTCGGCCGACTATCTTAATAGTCGGTCGACTATTGCTCGTTTCAGCGAACAGCTCTTCTAGCTTCGTTTTGGCCTGGTTTTGGTTCGTTTTAGCTCCTTTGTCTTCTGTTTCTGCAAAATGACAATACAACCACAAAGTAGCCAATTCGGGGCAAAATAATAGTTTTCACTATTCAATAAACATGAGAATGCGCGTATAAAAGGTATAAAAAGTGTATATAAAATACGCGCATCACATGGGGTGGGTGATAATCATAATCATAATCAAAATCAAGATAATATGGAGGTTGATGGTGAGGATGATTTAAGAGGTGAAGGTAGGGGCGATATAAGAAGAAGATTTGACAGAAAAGGACCTCATGGGATGGGAGGAGTATTGGGCGACAGAAACCATGTTCCACATGGCTTTCAATTTGATGACCCGTTTATGAGGGCTATGAACCATAGGGCAGAAGCTGATGTTGATAATTCAGAGTGGATTATGAGAGAAAATATGAGGAGAATAATTGAACCACATGAATTTAGAGGTTTCTTTGAGGATGAGGAAGAGGGACTAGCACAAACTTTTGTTAGACCTACAGGTTTCCCTATTATCTTTCATGACCCTAGAAATATGAATGACGACAATAATGCTAATGCTGATGGGGAGGATATGGGGAAGAAGATAATAACAATGGTGAAGAAGAGAGACAAGATAGAAGGGAGGATGAAGAGATGATGAGAGAGGAATAAAATGTGGAGGCTGCTGGAGAGGATGATATTTTGAATGATGAGGAGCTGGAGGAGGTGGGTAATGTAGAAGAAGAAGCTAACATAGAAGCAGCAAATGGACAAGGTGACTGGGTTGCGGGTATGGACCCTGATGAAACACCTGAGTCTTCTCCTGAATGGCCGCTCTCTCCAAGGAGGAATGACAACTAGAACTATGTTAGGAGGAATCAGGAAGAGGGAGAATTGGGTAAAGAAGCAGAGGCAGTAACGGAGAGGATAATAATGACTACTGACAATAACGATGAAGTTGAGGCACTAAAAGAAGTCAAGGACCAGATTATGGATGAGGAAATGACAGAAGAGGATAGAGAGGAGATGGAAGCAGCAGAAAAAACTTGGCAGGACTTGAAGAAAATTGAGGAACTCATGGGGGATTCAATTGAAAACTTGGGAAAATGGCTGGGAAATCCTGATTTTTTTCCTGATATGGAAATAGTGGACTTCATCAGAAAAGGAAAAAATGCTGAGAGAAGAAAACTTTCGAGGTAAGTAGGAGAAGGTAGTTCGAGAAGGGATAATGGAAGAAATAGACAACAAGAAAAGAAAAGCTAGTCCGTGTGACGAGGAGGAGGACATGCAGTTCGAGAAGGTGATGTGTTCACCTGGGAAGAAGCTGAAGACTACTGAAGGGAGTCCCAGTGCAAATATTGACCAGGGTAATAACCCTGAAATTCTTTTGGCAGGTGCACAAACTCAAGAATCTCTGGATGGTGTTTCGAAGATTGGACCTGATCAATCTTCTACCCTTCCATGAATGGCCTTGCTTGGAATTGTCGGGGACTCTCGGATCTGCTCGCACCGACAATTCCTAAAATTAGAGCGATCCTTAGTAGTCATAAGAGCTTAGACTTTATTTTCTTTTGTGAAACCAAATGTAATGCTGATCTTGTTGCGTCTTATTGTTGACCTTTTGGTTTTAGACATTTTGAAGGCATGGATACCTTAGGTTCTAGTGGGGGTCTGTTTGTAGGATGGAAGTGTTTTTCGTCCTTCTCTTTTGTGGCTAAGAGTCGTCATTTTGTAATCCTTAAATCTAATATTAACTTAGCCTTCCCTTATTTCTTGGTTTTAGTTTATAGGGAAGCTATAGTGGCTCTTAGGCAAGGGGTTTGGGAGCTTTTAGGTAATTATTTGGATAATATGGATCTTCCGTTTCTATTGATGGGGGATTTCAATCAAGTTGACTTGGTGGAGGACAAGCTCAGCTCGTCCAGTAGAAGCATTCAAGGCCTGGATTCGTTTGTTAGGTTGAAGATGCAACATCAAATTATCGATATTCCATTTAAAGGTCCAAAATTTACTTGGAGTAACAATAGAGAAGGTGAAGCAAGAGTTTTTTAAAGATTGGACAAGGCTTATGCCTCAAAGGACTGGTTGATCAATTATCCCAATTCCCGAGTTATTCATTTACCAATACAGATTTCTGATCATTCTCCAATTTTCTTTGCTTCGGAGCTTACTAAAGACAAAAGACGAAGACCTTATAAGATTTAAGCATGGTGCCTTGAAACAGAGGAAGGAAAAGAAACTGTGCGCAGGGAATGGGGATCAGTTTCTAAAGGCTCTAAAACCTTTAGTCTGATGCGAAAACTAGAAAGGATAAACAAGTGTATGATGAAATGTGCGCTTGACAAAAGATTGGAATGGAATAGAAAATGGGATGACTTTGATAAAAAGTTAAGTGAGGAATTAGAGGAAATTTTTGATGGAGAAGAAACGGTGTAGTTCAATAAGACTCATAAGGAGTTAATTGAATTCAGCAAGGCAGCGACTATATATTGGAAACAGAGAACAAAGATCAAGTGGGCAGAAGAAGGTGACATATGCACTCGATATTTCTTCAATAGAATGAAAGGCAGGAGTGGCAAAAACTTCATATATTGTATCAAAAATAAGCAAGGACAATGGAGATCCCCTTATCATCAAAGAGAAGTTTCAAGAGCATTTCTATTCCATTTTTCAAGTTGGAAGTCAACACCCTTTTGCAGATACATTGAGGAAAACTCTAAATATTTTGAGGTATCGGGGACTAGGGTGACTGAAGAAGAGGGTGAATCCTTATTAAGTAACTTCACTAATAAGGAAATCAGAAGAGCAGTTTTTCAAATGGGTTTTAATAAATCTCCAGGTCCTGATGGGATTCTGGGAGAATTCTACAAGAAATACTGGAAAGTTGCTAAAAAGGACGTCTGTGATGCAGTTAGGGCCACAACAAACTCAGGGTTCGTCTTAAAAGAGATGAACAGGACTTTCATTTCTTTAATTCCTAAATCTTCTAATCCGGAGAAGCTAAGGTTGAACAATATAGACCCATCAGTCTATGTAATGTGATTATGAAAATAATCACAAAGTGTATAGCTAATAGGATGAAGGCTATCATGGGAAATATCATTGGTGAGTTGCAGAATGCGTTTGTCCCCGGGAGATCTATTTCAGGCAATATTTTGATTGCTAATGAAAGCATTAAGACCATCAAGAAGAAGAAGTCGGGTAAGGTGGGGTTGGTTGCTATTAAAGCATATATGAGTAAAGCCTACGACAGTATTAATTGGAACTTTTTGAGAGGAGCTCTTCTAGGATTTAACTTCCCGAGAAAATAGGTTGTGCTGATTCTAAACTGTGTTTCAACAGTTTCTTACTCGATCCTTTTAAATGGAGAACCAATCAAATTCTTCTCTCCTGCCTGTGGTTTGAGACAAGGAGGCCCATTATCCCCTTATTTGTTTGTCTTATGCTTAGAAATTCTATCTAGGAATCTCAGAGGCATGACGGGTGGTGATGTAATTCAGGGATTTAAAATTGCTAGGAAGGCTCCCTATATCTCACATCTATTCTTCGCAGATGATTCCCTCTTTTTCCTCAGGGGGGAATGGAAGAATCTTGTCAGTTTCTACAGAACTATTCAGAAATATTGCACTCTGTCAGGGCAAATTATTAATAAGGCTAAATCTTTGATCATGTTCAGTGAAAATTGCAAGTTGTCCTTTATTCAAAGAAGCTTGTTGCTCCTTGATATCAAAATGTGTGAAGATCTGGGAGCTTATCTAGGGATTCCGGATATTGGAAGTACTAAAAAGTCGATCACTCATTCGATGATCATAGAAAAAGTTAGGAATAGGATCTCTTCTTGGAATGGAATTTTCTTATCTCCAGCTGGTAGACTTACCCTCATTAACTCAGTCCTTGCCGACCTTTCCAGTTTCTTTCTATCGGTATTCAAAATACCGGTAAGTGTTGCTAATAAGATTAATTCTCTATTAGTACATTTTTGGTGGGCGGGCACTAGAACTGGTGGAACGGTCTCCTGGAGGGCGTCGAGATTTCTCTCTTTGCCTAAGACTGAGGGTGGTCTGGGTATAAGAGATATCATGGTGGTCAACCAAGCTCTGCTTGCCAAGTTAGCTTGGAGGTTGTTAATTGGAGAAGATTCTTTATTTCGAAGGGTTTTTGAAGGTAAGTTTGGACCTATTAAAAAGTGGATGCAAAAAGGAGAATGTTTTAGAGAGAAGATCTCATCTTCAAGTTGGAGGGATATTATTTGGGGCAGTGAGATTATTGGAAGTGGAGTATCCTGGAGTTTAGGCAATGATCTGGCTTATGAAAATTCCAACAACAACATTAGCATTTTTCAGGACGAGTGGGTTCAAGGTTGTATCCTAATTCCCAGGACTGGTGTCAATAATATATTCAATGATTTAGGAATTCCTTGGTCTTTTAAGGATTTTGTCAACCCTGACTGTTCTTGGAATACTGCCAAGCTGGAAGATGTATTCAGCCCCGACTGGTGCTTCAAAATTAAAGCAATCTATATCCCTAAAAAGAGTGTTACAAGTATCCCAATCTGGAGAAGGACTAAGGATGGCCGATATAATGTCAAAAGTGGGTACAAAGAAGGAATCTCCAGGAATGATAAATTTATTCCACATAGGAAAAGAGCTGCTAAGGGAATCAGAAGGTTTCCCGATTTCTTTAAAAGGAATATGATTTGGAACTTGCCGGGCCCACAGGTCTGGAAAACCTTTATTTGGAAGATCCTTTCTTCTGCTCTACCCATTGGAAAGGAAAGACTTAGGAGAAATCTATCTGGCCCTTTTAATTGTGTTCTGTGTGCTGATCTAGTTGGCCAGTCCTCTGTAGATGGTATCGAGACGTTGGAACATCTATTTAGCGATTGTTCTATCACTGCTAGACTTTGGGCATGTTGTTCTATTGGCATCAGAGTCGAAACAACTTCGGGACTATCTTTACAAGATTGGATTATGGGGTGGATAATGTACCTTTATAAGTCGGATAAATTGAATATTGGACTCCTGCATTTCCTTAATATGCTCTACTCTATCTGGCTTTTCCGGAATGGAGTTATCTTCAACAGATGGGGTAACTCTGTCTGTGTATTTTGGAAGAGATATGAAGCCTCCTGTAGAGATCTGCAGTTATTCTTCAAAGAGCGGGATTTAGATAAGGATAAAATCAAAACCTATGATCTTTTGGTAGAAGGAAGGATTGGAACAATAGAAAGGACCCTTCCGTCTTTGAAAAGTGGAGAAGAAGCTAACGCAACATTTGAACTTCTCCGCTCCTCGAAAGAATTCTTTGTCATCAAACAAACTGGCTCTATTAACATTTGCTCCAGATCGTCGATTCAGGTGGATGCAGGATGGTTACCTTCTTTCAGGGCAGCAGGGGGATGGATCTGGATTACTAATGACAACGAAATTTCGGAGGAAGCCTATTAACCCTTCTTTGCGGAATCTGCTATTTTTGCTGAAGGGATCGCTGTTCTTAAGGCTATCAGGTAAATAAAAAATAAAAATATTGGCCATATCAATATTATGTCCGACTGTCTTCAGCTTATTTCTCAGATTGTCGGGATCGTTCAACCTGCAGCCGAGTTATCGTCACTTATCAAGTATATCCTTGGAGAATGCTCGTTTTTTCATTGTTGTGCTTTTCGGTTTATTCCTAGGTCTAGAGACTCTAGAGCGCATAGACTAGCTTCAATTGCGCTTAGAGAATTGTGTATAATTTGTTGACTCGTTGGCAAAAAAAAAAAAATTTAAAAAATAAATTCTAATTTCCTAAATCTATAATTACCCAATTCATTCAACTCAATTTTCACACAAATCATTCTAATCTACTTCTAATCTCCTATTCTTTATAATATTCTTAGAATCTTATCAATATTCTACATTTCTACAATTCTACTATACTAATTATCAATTATTCTATTAATCTTACTCTAAATCTTATAGTTTCTCAAACTTTCTAAGATCTTTCCATTGTATATTCATTTGAGAGAGATTAAAATAATCAAACGGGAAGATCTTAGAAAGTTAGAGGAAGTACTAACCTTATAATATTAGTTAAATAAATTATTACTAAACTTATAAAAATTATTATATATGAAAAATATACTAGTAATCTTTATATAATAATTTGTTTGAAGGTTGTTGACGACTTTTCCGGGCTTAATTACGAGATTGAAGTACCAATTTGATAGGATCAGGTTTTTCGGCATATTCGGGTTTTGTGCTATTAATTAAATTCTATCTAATATCGTTATTCGATCGCTATTTCCGGAATTCTCCACCCTTTGTTTGCATTTTCTAACATAATCTCATTTACTTTCTTTTTGTTAATTATTGTTGATTTTTATTGTATCTTACGACTAATTTGTTAATTAGAAAAAGTTGGTTAATTAAAAAAAATGGTAATTGTTAATTAAGTCGTTAATTAAATTGATAATCTTAATTGTTAATTAACTTGGTAATCATATTGTTAATTAGCTTCACTCAATTTCTTAATTAAATTATACAACTGATAAGTGTGGTTTGTAGTACCTATTCTGTTGTGTTTTGGTCCCATTTTCCTTGTAGAATCGCTCCTTGGGAGCGGTTTAGGGGCTTCTTATGCTTCCTTTAGTTCGTTTCAGGTTCCCGAGACCGATTTGGAAGAGTTGGAGCGATTCCGACTCGATACATACACATCTTGGAGCCAATGGAGTAAAGGAAGGATGACTCGATGCCTTGGAATTGATCCCGAGACCTTGGGGCCCAATCCCGAGCCTCCGAGACCCGATCCCGAGTCCCGAGAATCGATGGGAAGCCCATGAGAGGCAAGGAGGGACCAAAAAGCTCTTAAGGGAAGCCTACAAGACCCATCCCGTTCGGGATGGCTTCATCCGCTCTATGGCGTCTGTTTGCGGACGCCCGTCGCCTTATAGCGTCCACTGTCGGTGCCCACCAGGTGGATGCCGAGGACAGTTATTCTTGTAGTGGTTCGGGATGAGGTGCACAAACAAGGAGGCTACTGTCCAGGGCCCATCCCGACCGGGAGCATGGCTTCCCAACCGGGACCGACCCCGTCCCGACCGGGACCACCCCGTCTCGGCCGGGATGGCCTAGCTGCAGCTCCGCCTTTGTTTCTTTCTTCTCCTTTCCACTTGTAACCCTATATATACCCTTCCCTTGTTTTGTAAAGCTTATGCACTTCATTTGACCTTAAACCCTAGACTACTTTAGGTTAGATTAGATTAGATTAGTGTAGATTAGTCGGTAATTAGTTGTTAATCCTAGTTTAGTCTTGTAATTTGGGAATTCTTGAAGAATCCAACCAAGATTGACAACCTTGGTTGATGAAATTGGGTTTTCTTCCATTTATGCAAGATTTCTTCCTTTATTCCTCTCTAGTGTGGTATAATCTCCTTTTCCTTCTCTTTAATCTTGTTTTATTAATCCATGTTTGAATCTTTATTATTGTTTGTTCTTGTTCTTGTTAGTTTGATTGAGTTTGTTTATATATGTTTTGTTTCTTATGATGATTCCTCTTGTTAGTGTTAGTTGTAGTTTGATTATGTTAGAGTAGTGTTCTTGCTAGGGTTAGTAGGGTGATTAGGGTGTTAATTGGGTGATTAAGGGATTGTTGTAGATGTTGGTGGAAGATTTGGGTTTCCTCTTGGTTTGATGCATATTACATGTTTGTTGAAATGCATGAATGACTAGTAGTTGCAAATACTTGTTTTTCTTGCCTTTCTCTTGTGGGTGATAGTTTTTTTGTGGGTTCGGTTCCCTCACTAAGTTGCGAGAGCCCGGTGAGGACGACTCCTAGGTCGGTCTAAGTAGCGAGAGCCCGGATGCGACCTAGGCCACTATAGCACGTTAGAACCCCGTTTGTCATGTGTGTCGCCAAGATGGGTTATAGGATGAACCTCTAGGTAGGTCTAAGTTGCGAGAGCCCGGACCAACCTAGATCACCCTACTACCTCCTTCACTCTAGTTCTCCCTTGACCATTCCGTTACCCCTTTGACCCCGACCTAATCCTAGCCCGTTCTCCTTTGTTTGCTTTCTCCTTAGCCTTAGCCTAGTCTAGCTTTCTCCCCTTTTATCATTCTAGTTTAGCTCGTTGACTTAGTCTCGTATTTAGGCGACCTTAGTCTAGGCTTTACATTACCGTCCCCGTGGATTTGACCCGACTTACCCTATCTACCGTAGGAATAGCCGGTTATATTATTGACGGTTGGGATTCCACGACAAATCCCTCCCATCAATTTGGCGCCGTTACCGGGGACGGTGCTAGTTTGGACTTTGTTTTCCTATTTGCTTGACTTTGTGTTTGTGTTTGTGTTTTCTTTTTTCTTTTTGTTACCTTGCTTCTTGTGTGTGTGAAGTTTATTTCTCTCTTGTCTAGTGCCCAAGAAGCACTAGACTTCTCACGTTTGTTCTTAGTCTAAAGTTTGTGCTTAGAGGTGGTGACTATCTTCTTCTTGCAACTTAGAGCCGCTTAAGCGGACGGTCGCTAGAATGAGTGGTTTCCAACCGGGTATGAGCTACGATTTTCGAGCGAGCATGGGGTTTGATCTAAACTCCACACCCTCGGGAGCCGATATGAGCTACTCCTCTTCTTCTTTGAACCAAAGCTATGACATGACGTCCCCCTACCATAATCAAGCTTCTTGGGGTAATCAAGACGGGTATGATCCTCAAGAATATGGATATGGCTACCAACAAGTGAATGACTATCACTCCTACGACCATGGTGGCTATTACTCGAGCTATGATTGTGAACCCACCATGTTCAATCAAGATTCACCTTATGGAAGCCAATATTCCCAAAACCCACCATATTACCCTACACCCCAACCACAATATGAACCCTACGACCCACAACACTACCAATCACCTCAACCTCACTACCAACAATATGATGCCCCACCCCTTGGGCATCATCAAGATTATCAAGGAGCTTTACAAGACCCCAATGATCACCAATTGCCCGACATGGAGGAGTTTCAATCGCTTCTTCAATTGCAAAAGAGAAACCAAGAAATGGCCACCCAAATTCAAAAACAAAAAAATGAATTATGGGTCCAAATTCGAAGGGCAAACGAGGCGAGGGATGCTTGATTAGATGAAGGGTGCCCACTTGAGAGAGAGGTGCAACCTAATTACGAAGCCGCCGATGTAGTTCCCTTTGATAGAGAAGTTTGCTTTGAAGAACCTCAATCGTCTACCCAAAAAGAGACGAATGAGGATATGACCCTTGGTGAGGGCATTCTTGGTGAGGAATTGGAGGAGGATAGTGAGTTGGATGGGTTGGTGGAATTTGTGAGGATGTTGGGTGAAATTGTTAGCCTCGAGTTGCCCTTGTGCAATAATTTGGACAAGCATCAAGAGCCCCTTGATAGTACACCGAGAGATGGTTTGGAAGAGATTGAAACCGCCGGTAGAAGTTTCGATTCTCTCCTCCAAGATGATGTGGGGCCGAGTGATGAAGATGGGGAACCACAACTTGAGGCAAGTGTGGGGGTGTGCATTGAGGAGATGAGGCCAAATCCGATTTTTGTGCCTCGTTTCTTAGAAATGAAGCTTGCTTGTGATTGGAGGCGATGCCTAGGGAGGAAGAGGTAGGTTAAGCTCGTAGGATGGATAGACCCCGGAGACAACTTTGATGATGACGTTGGGTCTTTTGATTCCTACTTCTTGCCTCCTCCTTGGAGGCCGTGGAGGTCGGCTAAGCTCGAGCGCTTCTTGGGCCTTCACTATGATGTCGGTAGCGCGTTCGACTTGCTCCTCCATGCCCTTGAGGGCTACGGTTGAAAAAGAGTCCACCATCCTAGGTTTGACGGAGTTCCTAAAAGAACCGTCATATTGTATATTCCCTTCCTCTCCTCTTTAGAGTACTTGTGTTTGTATTTGTGTGTTTTATCTCTTGATTTTGTTAGTTTTGTCATATTCTTGTAATATTGGATCGTTGATGAGCGATGTGAGGGAGTGAATTTGATGTGTACTTTGAGTTTATTGTGATAGGTGAAGTGAAGGTGACTCCTAGAAAGGAGTGGTTAGTGATAGAGCTTGGATCGTGAGTAAGGGAGTCGGTTTTTGGGGTCATGGGATTCATGAAGACCCTTCCCGACCGGGAAGGGTGTGTCGTCCCGACCGGGATGGGGCCGTCCCGATCGGGATGAGGGTGCCAAAAATCGAGTCCACTGGAGTGTCATCCCGATCGGGAAGGAGGTTTCCCGACCGGGAAGGGTTTATCAACCCGACCGGGATCATCCATCCCGACCGAGATGATCCCCTACTCTTTTTTTGGTGCTTCTTCTTCGACATTTAATCCCACCCAACCATTGTATACCCCCTCTCAACCTCCCTACCTTCCTTTCTCATATCATACCACCCATGTACCTCATTTACATACCCTCACCTCATTTTCTCTTCACTTTACACCGATATTCACATCAAATCCCACCCCCTCGCACCATTACTACCTCTACCATGCGGTTCTATCAAGCTTGAAGCGGGATAACAATGATGAAGACAAGCAAGTGCCTATATTGATCTATGATACGATGGAGAGAGTGAGTTGCTAACCTATGGTACGACAACTATCCTTTCTTTTCCGTTTTTGTTGTTGCTTGTTTTCCTTTGTTTATTCCCTTCCCCTTGTACACTTTTGTGTCTTGATGTCATGGTGGCCTTCGAGGCCTTGGTAGTGGTTGCTCCCGACTCTCGATGACGTGACTACATCGAGAGTCATTTCAAAATCCAATTTTTACAAGATTTTCACTTTCTTTTTGAGGATTTAGTCGGATTTAGGCGGAATCCGGGCTAGGTGACTTGATTACACCTAGCCCTCCCCTCCCATTTCCTTTTATTTCCTTCCTTTTTATTTTTTTCTCCCCCCTTCCATATCTTTTTCTCGTCTCGGCCCATGGTGACTTGACTACACCCCGGCCGGACACATTCTACCATTTTCTCCACTTTTCTTTTTGATTTTTAGCTTTATTTTCGTAGTTTCTTTTCCTTTTCTTTTGTCTCTCCGCACACTACGATTGAGCATATGAGGACATTGCTCGGTTTAAGTGTGGGGGAGCGATATTCTATCATAGCTAGTTTTATTTTCCTAATTTATCGAAAAATCTTGAAAAAACCCTAAAGTTTGAAAAAATTTCACAAAATCAAAAAGATTTTTCTTTTGTGTGTTTTCCTTTTGTATCTTTGTGTCATGTATTTGTTTTGTTTTGTGTGTTTGCCCTCTTTTCCTTATAGGTTGCTTAAATCGCCGCTAATTTTGGAGAGCTTTCATGATGTCCGGTAACATCTTCTATCCCTTTTTCCTTCTTTGTCTCTTGCGGAGTTTGGAGGAGATTGTGATGTGGTGTGCTCGGGTGGAGCTTGTACATATGTGTGGTTGATTTGGTGACTTGTTTGGAAATTCGGGGTGGTGTTTGTGTTTTGTATGTGTTCGTTTTGTTTTGTTTTTGTTTTGTTGCTTTTGCTTCTTTTTTCTTTCGTTCATTTTCGTCGTGTCTTTGTTTTGTGTTGTGTTGTGTGTCTTGTGCGTAAATGGTTTTCGAAAACTCGGTTTAGAGGCTAGTGTGCGAGTGTCTACTTTCCCCTCCTAGTAGTATAAATCGAGTCGTGGGCTTTAGTCTAGTAGAATGACCCTAAATCAATGATTTCGTTGGTCCTTTACCTTGAGTCCACCTAGCTTACTAGGGATTTAATACGGGATTTGCATTTTGACCATTATGACCACCCACGGTGTGAAAAGGCCTTGGTTACCGAGTCTCGTCCCTTAGGTGACCGTGTTTAGGATTGTTTGATTAGTCCAAGTTCTCCACTTTTTGTGGGTTTGAAAGGGAATGCGCAACCCCGACTTACCCATTCACCTACCTCCTACACATACCCACACAAATAAAATGCAAATTGTTGAATTCTCTCTTTCTCAATTGTCAAGAAATGCCAAAAAGCCAAATCTTGCCAAAAAAAGGGCAAAGAAAAGAAAAGAAAGAAAAAATGAAAGAAAGAAAAGTGTGGGGGAGTTGATAAGTGTGGTTTGTAGTGCCTATTTTGTTGTGTTTTGGTCCCATTTTCCTTGTAGAATCGCTCCTTGGGAGCGGTTTAGGGGCTTCTTATGCTTCCTTTAGTTCGTTTCAGGTTCCCGAGACCGATTTGGAAGAGTTGGAGCGATTCCGACTTGATACATACACATTTTGGAGCCAATGAAGTAAAGGAAGGATGACTCGATGCCTTGGAATCGATCCCGAGACCTTGGGGCCCAATCCCGAGCCTCCGAGACCTTGGGGCCCAATTCGATGGGAAGCCCATGAGAGGCAAGGAGGGACCAAAAAGCTCTTAAGCGAAGCCTACAAGACCCATCCCGTTCGGGATGGCCTCATCCCGTTCGGGATGAGGTGCACAAACAAGGAGGCTACTGTCCAGGGCCCATCCCGACGGGGAGCATGGCTTCCCGAACGGGACCGACCACGTCCCGACCGGGACCACCCCGTCTCGGCCGGGACGGCCTAGCTGCAGCTCCGCCTTTGTTTCTTTCTTCTCCTTTCCACTTGTAACCCTGTATATACCCTTCCCTTGTTTTGTAAAGCTTATGCACTTCATTAGACCTTAAACCCTAGACTACTTTAGGTTAGATTAGATTAGATTAGTGTAGACTAGTCGGTAATTAGTTGTTAATCCTAGTTTAGTCTTGTAATTTGGGAATTCTTGAAGAATCCAACCAAGATTGACAACCTTGGTTGATGAATTTGGGTTTTCTTCCATTTATGCAAGATTTCTTCCTTTATTCCTCTCTAGTGTGGTATAATCTCCTTTTCCTTCTCTTTAATCTTGTTTTATTAATCCAAGTTTGAATCTTTATTATTGTTTGTTCTTGTTCTTGTTAGTTTGATTGAGTTTGTTTATATATGTTTTGTTTCTTATGATGATTCCTCTTGTTAGTGTTAGTTGTAGTTTGATTATGTTAGAGTAGTGTTCTTGCTAGGGTTAGTAGGGTGATTAGGGTGTTAATTGGGTTATTAATGGATTGTTGTAGATGTTGGTGGAAGATTTGGGTTTCCTCTTGGTTTGATGCATATTACATGTTTGTTGAAATGCATGAATGACTAGTAGTTGCAAATACTTGTTTTTCTTGCCTTTCTCTTGTGGGTGATAGTTTTTTTGTGGGTTCGGTTCCCTCACTAAGTTGCGAGAGCCCGGTGAGGACGACTCCTAGGTCGGTCTAAGTAGCGAGAGCCCGGATGCGACCTAGGCCACTATAGCACGTTAGAACCCCGTTTGTCATGTGTGTCGCCAAGATGGGTTATAGGATGAACCTCTAGGTAGGTCTAAGTTGCGAGAGCCCGGACCAACCTAGATCACCCTACTACCTCCTTCACTCTAGTTCTCCCTTGACCATTCCGTTACCCCTTTGACCCCGACCTAATCCTAGCTCGTTCTCCTTTGTTTGCTTTCTCCTTAGCCTTAGCCTAGTCTAGCTTTCTCCCCTTTTATCATTCTAGTTTAGCTCGTTGACTTAGTCTCGTATTTAGGCGACCTTAGTCTAGGCTTTACATTACCGTCCCCGTGGATTCGACCCGACTTACCCTATATACCGTAGGAATAGCCGGTTATATTATTGACGGTTGGGATTCCACGACAAATCCCTACCATCAACAACCCGTTAAAGAATATAAATCATGTCGGAAACACGTCACACTGAGTCTGAGTCAAAAAGGAGTCGATCATGTCAAGGTAGCGTAGAACAACCACAAGCCTCCGATTCAAAAATACCACAATTGGAGGCACGAGGACATGCCGGACATCCCGAACAGGGTCCATATATGACCCCACTGGGATTTAACATGATCCCCAACCAATGTCTCGGTTTCCCGTCTCCTTACTTTCCCGGAAGCCAATACGGCACCCCGACCCCTTTTGGTTTCGATCAAACCAGCCAAGGGTCGTCCCAACAACCTAACCAATTTAATTTCGATGACCAAACAATGTTAGGCAGACCATCGCTACCCCTGTTACCCCCGCCTTACACACAATTGCCGTTTACACCATTTATACCATTATGGAGTCAATACACGTCCGCACCCGACTCATCTACACATACTAAACCACAATTAACAACACAAACTCCACAACCCCCACACGTCCAACAAACAAGTAAAACAACTAAACAACCCAGTATTGAGATAGAATGGATGACGGAAAAAGAAATGACTGTAATAAATGCAAGGGCTACGACAAGTGACGAATGGCTAAGTTTCACTAAAATTAAATGTAAACAAAAGGCTCGTTGTAATGTATGTGGAAAAATTTTAGGTGGCACAAGCGCATCCGGTACCGGTCACCTTCAACGACACGCTCAAAAATGTGTTCCAAAAAGAACAAGGTCAAACATCTTGTTCGAGCCAAAAATTTGAACCTTCGGAATGCAACATGGCATGCTACGAGTGGACGGTCAAAAGGTCAAAGGTCGAAAGGTCAAAGACGATGGTCAAAAACCGAGGGTCAAAGGTCAAAGTCAAAAAGCGAGGGTCAAAAGTCAAAGTCAAGAGCCGAGGGTCAAAGGTCAAAGGACAAAGGTCAAAGGTTGGAAGGACAAAAGACGATAGTCAAAAGTCGAAAGTCAAAGACTGAAAGACGGAAGTTAAAATAATCGAAAGACGTCAAATTAAACAAACCCGGTATGATACACAATAATGGGTCAAATGAAGCATGAAGTAAATGAAACAGTGGGCCAATTGATCAAGAAGACCCAACACATGGAGGATGAAACTCAGCCCACACTAAGAGAGGGGAGGCAGCAGCCACTCCTACAAATCTGGAAACCCTCCTGCAGACCAGGAGAGAATCCAGGAGAAGAATGTAACGGCTGAAGGAGAGTTAAAGCCCCAGATCTCAGGCAATAAAGAGGGGATTAAATGCCAAGATTCTGGTGGATAAGAAGGGCAACGGCTCCAGAAGACAACAGCATATAAGCACGCACAAACCATATTCATCATCATTCGACCCACAATCAACACAAAAAAACACCGAGCAAATCTTCACGACAAAATACTCATAGACAATTGTAGTACCAATATTCAAACTTGTATCTCTTTCTTACTCATTTTCGACTATAGTGAAACTTTGGTGGGATTCCGACTCCCCCCGCGGTTTTTCCCACATCGGGTTTTCCGCGTCACCAAAACATTGTGTGTCGTCCATTTTCTTTCATTGCTCTTTGCTCGCTAGGTTCGTTCCGATTCCGTTGACCCATAGTTATAGGAAGATCGCTTTAACCCGCAACCGAAATTGTAGACCCGGTAAATTTTTACCAAAACAATTTGGCGCCCACCGTGGGGCAAAGTGATCATCTCGTATAAACCAAACCCTACCGTGAAGCAATATCGTGACGTTATGACCGGATCCGGCCAAAGTTCTTCCAGCAGTCAAGAAGCATCCACTCAGCTTATTGGAGGAGGATCATCCCCAGGATCAGCAGAGCCAATTTTCACGCCCCTCACCCTGGCAATTCCCACCAGCCAAATGGTGAAACCCACGCTATCGGCGTCTAGGCCCCCTCTGACACCTAAAACCTCTGGGGTCACCAGCTCCTCCAAGGCCAGGATGGAGGGCATACCAACCAAAATTCCGACCCCAAGAGGATTCGTGGGAGAAGCTTCCAGTGGCGTGGGGTCACTAGACCTGATGCAGAGTATGCTCCAAGGAATCAATGCTCTGCGCCAAGCAGTAGAAACCCTGCAGAAAGACAACCAAGATATCAAGGCTCGGATCTCGGCAGTAGACAAGACTCCAGTTGCATCGCTCCAGATGTCACCAGAGATACCGTCCCTGATGCCTAGAGGAGAACCCACCACCCGTAGGGAATCAGCAACTGGCAAGAGGAACACCAGAGAAGTCCCCTCAGAGTTGGTCACCAGACTGGAGCTAGGATTGGCTCCACCAGGTCCAGTCATTGAACCCCAAGGGTTGGGTTACCTAACCTATGGCCCCACACCCGGCAGATTTCGTACCACAGGTAACCCTCTCTCCAGCATCGAAGGTCAGGAAACTAACTCGTTGTCTTTCGCAGGTACCCCCGTCCATCAGGCACCAGAAGGGCGACACGCGACCCAACCGGAGATGACCACCTTGTCCAACAATCAGCCCTCAGGAGGAGTGTGGGCAATGCCTACCCCCAGCCAGCAGCCATTTGGATGGCAGCAAGGAGCCCCAGGCAGTATGGCGACCCCTGACAGCAGCTCACATCCAGGAGGAACCTGGCTGCCCAGAGTCCCACTCCAGCAGGCACCAGAGTGGCAGCCCAGATCCGTGACAGCAGCAGCACCTTTACCTCCTTCTCCTAGCAGTCAACACCTTGGAGGACCTTATGCAGGGAGTAATCCTTTTAACTTTTCTCCTCCTGTCTCTAACCCTCTTGTAGTAACAATCAGCACAGTAGATCAGCAACGCAAGAACTGAAGGAATTGAGGGACCTGATCAACAAGATTCCTGGAATGCCACGCCCCCTAGAGAGAGCAGCTAGGGACAGCTACGCAGATTCACCCTTCATCGACGATCTAGCCTGTGTTGCCGTACCCAAGGGCTTCATGACACCAGCCATGACGCTTTATGATGGCACTGCAGACCCCCTAGATCCCATCAACCAGTACCAACAAAAGATGATGGTGGTGACCGCTACGGGGCCCCTGAAGGAAGCCTGCATGTGCAAGGGGTTTGGCTCCACTCTATCAGGAGCAGCCCTCCATTGGTTCGTTGGTCTGCCTAACCAAAGCATCACCTACTTCGCTGACCTGGTCAATGCCTTCAACCAGCAGTTCGCCAGCAGCAGAAAACCAGAAAAGAAGACCAGTGATTTGTATCAGGTGGTGCAGAAGTTCAAAGAATCCACACGCGACTTCCTCAACATATTTTAACAAGGAGAAAGTAACCATCCCCAGATGTGATGTACCCACCGCCATAGAAGCCTTCCGCCAAGGGCTCCACCAAGATTCAGACCCCCATAAGGAGCTCACAAAGTACCCATGTGCCACATTCGAGGATGTGCAAACCAAGGCGATGGCAGCCATCAGGCTAGAAGAAAATTCAGACCCCAGAAGGGCTGCGTATGGTTATGAGCATGTCACCAGAAAGGCGCCAACAGAAAAGAGGGGTGAAAGATCAAAGCCCTATGACAGGAACGTGAGCAAGGTTTCCGAGGAGAAAGACTGGAAGGAAAATCCAGGATTGCCACCCAAAGTAAGTGAGTATGGGTTCTCTACCAACCTTGCTGGGGTACTCAAGGCTCTAAGGGAGTTAGGGCGCTGAGTCAGGTGGCCCAGGAGATAGGAGTACACCAATGACCGAAGAGACGCCAGCAAGAGGTGCAAATTCCACGACGACATTGGACACCATACCGATGGGTGCGTCCAGCTCAAGAGGGAGGTTAAGTTCCAGTATGATCAGGGGAATCTGGACCACCTCGTGTCTAGAAACTCCAGCAGGATAAATGCAGCAGACCAAGTATTGCCTTCTCCACCTCCAGTATGTACCAGAATTGTCAATGTTATCACAGGAGGATCGGAATTATGCGGGTTGACCTACTCAGCAGCCAAGAGGCATGCTTCCCAGACTAGAGGACACAGATCAGAGCACTCCTGCAGAATCAGCTGCAGGGATCTTCCAGCCGTCACCTTTGAAAAAACTGATGTAGAATCTACTCCAGAAATGCACCATGACGCGTTAATAATCACTCTCTCCATAGGGAATTGCACCGTGAAGAAGATTCTGGTGGACACCGGGAGCTCAGTCAACCTCATCATGTTGGAAACCCTCCAGAACATGGGGCTTAGCGAGAAGGACCTAACCAGGAAGGCGGTTCCCTTGATAGGTTTTAGTGGTGAAACCAAGCACTCTCTAGGAGAGATCACCATTCCTACTTATGCTGGAGGAGTGAACAAGCAAGTACGGTACCTAGTCATTGATGGACCCTCCACCTACAACGTGATTCTAGGAAGGCCTTGGATCCATGAGATGAAGGCGATTACCTCAACCTATCACCAATGCCTGAAGTTCCCTACACCCTGGGGAGTGCAGAAGATCAGTGGAGATCAGGAGGAGGCGAAAAGCTGCTACAAGGTGGCGCTCAAGAAAACCGCAAGTCCTCCAGCATAGCAATTAAAGAGCCTTCACCTGCCTCTGCAGGGGTATGTCGAACCACCTCAGGCGGAGATAGATGAAGTCAACTTGGACAAACAACACCCGGAGTGGAAAGTGCTAATTGGATCCGAGTGCACAGGTAGTATCCGGCAAAACCTCATTGAATTATTAAAAACTAACATGGATTGTTTTGCTTGGTCGCATGATGATATGGTAGGTATAGATCCGAGCGTTATCACCCACAGGCTAAGCATGGACCCAAGCTACAAACCAGTCCAGCAGAAGAGAAGGAAGTTTGCTCCAGAAAGAAATCAAGTCATAAATCAGGAGGTAGACAACCTGCTGGCTGCTGGAAAAATCAGAGAGGTGAAGTATCCAGAGTGGCTGTCTAATGTGGTGGTGGTCCCAAAGAAGAATGGCAAGTGGAGGGTATGCGTTGACTTTACCGACTTAAACAAGGCATGCCAAAAGATCCATTTCCTCTACCGCACATAGATGCCATGGTGGATGCTACAGCAGGCTTCGAGATGTTAACCTTTCTTGATGCACAGAGTGGATACAACCAGATCAAGATGCATCCAGCTGACCAGAAGAAGACAGCCTTCAGGTCTGAGAGAGGTATATATTGTTACAACGTAATGCCTTTTGGTTTGAAGAATGCAAGGTCCACCTACCAGAGACTAGTCAATAAGATGTTCAAGAGACAAATTGGGGACACGATGGAGGTATATATTGACGACATGGTCGTCAAGTCAAAGTAAGCTTCACAACATACGACGCACTTGGAAGACACCTTCAACACCTTGAGGGAATACAAGATGAAGTTGAATCCTTCAAAGTGCACGTTTGAAGTGTCGTGTGGGAAGTTTCTGGGGTATATGGTCACCCAGAGGGGAATCGAAGCTAGCACAGAGCAGATCAAAGCCATCCTCCAGCTGGAATCCCCGTAGAAACCTAAGGACGTCCAACGCCTGACAGGGAGAATCACTACTCTGAACAGATTCATATCCAGGTCCTCAGATAGGTGCAGATTGTTCTATGATATACTGAAGAAGGCCCAAAGTTTTGATTGGACAGCAGAGCACGAGAAGGCGTTTAGCGAGCTAAAGCACTACCTCGGCACTCCGCCTCTACTATCAAAACCAGAACCTAGAGAACAACTCCTCATGTATCTGTCAATGACAGAGGTAGCAGTCAGCGCGGTGTTAGTACGAGAGCACGAAGGAGCACAGCACCCGGTATATTATGTCAGCAAGTCTCTGCTTCCTGCAGAGACCAGGTACACATCCCTAGAAAAACTCATACTTGCACTTGTTACAGGGTCTTATAAACTTCGACCTTATTTTGAATCGCATGCTATTTCCGTAATAACAAATTATCCACTATAAACTATTATGAGAAAACCTGAGTTATCAGGAAGAATGGCCAAGTGGTCTATACACTTGAACGGCTTCGACCTGAAATTTGTCCCCAGAACTGCGATAAAGTCCCAGGCGTTAGCAGACTTCGTATCTGACTTCAGCCCATCACTGCAGACCCATGCAGAGAAAGACATCCTCCTCCTTGAGGAGGACAAAGGCGAACAGGTGTGGAAGCTAAATGTAGATGGCGCCTCCAACATGCGAGGATCTGGAGTAGGATTAGTTCTTAAGTCTCCTCAGGGGGATCACGTAGTCCAAGTAGTACGGTGCGAGTTCCGGACAACAAACAACGAGGCAGAATATGAAGCTCTAATCTTAGGTCTCCAGCTGGCCCTAGACCTCAAAATCAAGCGCCTGGAGGAATATAGTGATTTTCAGCTGATAGTCAATCATGTGACTGGCTCGTATGCGGCAAAAGATTCTAAGATGATGGCCTACCTCGAAGTGGCGAAGGAGCTCTCCCTTAGATTCATAGCCTTCTTAATCAACCAAATCCCAAGGGACCAGAACGTAGAAGCAGACGCCCTAGCCACCATGGGGGCAACCTTCAAACCAGGCATAGTTTCCACCATACCCATTGTCGATGTACTGGAGGCAGCAGTTTGGAAAGGTACACAGGAACGCCAGATGCCGAGGGAGGAGGAAAATTCACCAGACCAGGGGTTGCAGTGGCTGCAGGAAGCAATAGTCTGCAGCACCTCAGCAGAACAAGAAGAAATCTCCGACTGGAGAAAACCCTACAAAGAATGGCTGCAAAACGATATTCTGCCAGCAGACAAGAAGGAAGCCCGGAGTTTTAGGATGAAAGCGTCCAGGTACGCCCTCATTGATGGTGTCATGTTCAAAAGATCAGTCGCTGGACCATACTTGAGGTGCCTGAGTCAGCAGGAGGCAGAGGTGGTTATGCATGACCTCCACAGTGGTGAGTGTGGAAATCATGCAGGGGGCAAGAGTCTATCCAACAAAGCACTCCACCAAGGTTACTACTGGCCGACAATGCGCAAGGACGCGAGGGAATATGTTAAGAAGTGTGACGCCTGCCAGAGACATGCACCAGTAGATCACCGGCCAACAGAGGCGTTGCACCCAATAATTTCTCCCTGGCCCTTCATGAAGTGGGGGATGGATATTGTTGACAAGTTACCAAGAGCTCCAGGAAACAAAGTCTTTATGTTGGCCATGACAGACTACTTCTCCAACTGGATAGAAGCAGAAGCATTCCCTCAGGTGACTGAGAAGCAGGTTATATCCTTCATAAAACGTAACATTATCTGCAGGTTTGGCATTCCTTCAGAGATCATCTGCGACAACGGATCCCAGTTTATTGGCAACAAGATGGAGGCCTACTGCGCCAGGTGGAACATCACACTAAGCAAGTCTACCCCCAGAAACCCTCAGTCTAATGGTCAGGCGGAGTCTAGCAACAAAATTGTGATAGACAACCTGAAGAGAAGGCTGGAGGAGGCAGGAGGCAGATGGGATGAGGAACTCCCCTTAGTGCTGTGGTCTGACAGAACTACACCCAAGGTTTCTACAGGACAAACATCTTTCAGTTTGGTCTTTGGTGCTGAGGTGGTCATTCCTTCAGAAGCGAGAGTGCTTACCCATAGATACGGATGCATAACCGAAGACAGGAACCAGGTGGAGATGGCAAGCAGCTTGGATACTATAGGTGAGCTCAGGAGCGATGCTCAAATAAGGATGGCCTCCTACTGACAGACAGTCGCCAGAAGTTACAATAAGAATGTCAAAATCAGAGTCCTGCAAGAAGGAGACTTAGTTCTCAGGAAAGTCTTCCAGAACACCAGAAACCAACGAGCAGGAAAATTCGCCTACAACTGGGAAGGACCCTACCAAGTGGAGAAGGTGGTTGGAAACGGAGCCTACCGACTCATGACCATGGAAGGGAAAATCATCCAAAAACTATGGAACATTGTACACTTGAAAAAATACTTCTTTTAAAACAGGCCATTGCCGCCAGAAACAAGGGCCACTGCCGCCAGAAACATAGGCCACTGTCGCCAGAAACATGGCATCTATTCTGCCAGATGCACCTCCACCAGAACCCAGGTTTAATCTTATCAAACCTTGCAAACATTTAAACTTTCCCTTCGTCCTTCTACCTGTTTTGCTTTCTTTTCGAAAAATTTGAAAATTAGACATTTTATCTTCAAGTATGCTGTCAAAATTTGATTTTCTTTATGTCATCAAAGTCAGATATTCTATCTTCAAAGTATGCTTTCAAAATTCTACTTTCATCTTTTATATCTTCGAAATTTGATTTTCTTTTGCATCAAAGTTTGATTTTCTTTTTTATATGTCATCAAAATTTGATTTTCTTTTGCATCAAAGTTTGATTTTCTTTTTGCATACATCTTCGGAATTTGATTTTTCTTTCTTCATATGTTTTCCAAAATTCGATTTTCTTCCGCATAACTCTTCAAATATCGCATCTCCCATTTTCGTCAAATGTCGCCAGTGTTTTCAAAAATCCAGGAAGCTGGTAACTAATCTGGTGGAGTGCATAATTTCTACAGAGGGCGTGCGTCTGTGACTAAGTGCCTACAACCGGGACATTATAGTCTCCTGCGCCACTTAGCACCCACGCAATGCGTGGCACCTCCGATTGAGTGGGCGAACTAAACCCCAGGCCACCACTATATCAAAGGTCTACCATACAAACATAAGGCATGCATACAACAGAAGGTAGTTAGACAAAACTACAACCAACGATTACAATCAAACGCAAACAATCACGATCCAAAGCAAACGATTACGACCTTCTGTTAAGGCACGAAGTGCCACAAAATACTAACACACTTCGCTCCCCTGAGCAAAGGCAAGGTCACCACATAAATTTTTTGCGAACACTAACAGAAGTTCACACCACGCAGGGTTCACAAGCCGAAGACAAAGTTCAACAAAAGAGGAGTAGCATCACTCCAGCAGAACTTGGTCCACAGCATGGACATTCTCCTTTGGTGGAGGCGGAACTGTATCAGATCCTCCTGCAGAAACCTGGGTCCCTGATGAACAGCAACAGAACCTCTCCCAGGATCATCAACGACATCCTCCTGGTCCACACTCTCTTGCCCATCAGCTTCCTGGTCAGCAATGGGGAAGTCAACGGACTCCTTCAGATCCTCCGCCTCCACATCAGAAGGAGCATCCAGGTCAGGCACCACAGGAAATTCCTCATCCAGTCGCTTATTCTCTACAACCAGATTCATCCGCCAACAATCTGCGAACCAAGCTTAACTCCTTCAGAGAACCTTCTTCTAGCACAGACCTGGGACCAGGAAGTAACATATGATCCAGAAAAGTCATATCCTCTGCAGACTTACCAAGGCCTTCAGGAAATTTGAGCACCACTCCAACAGAAACATCATCAACGGATCTGGGGGCAAAATAAGAGTGAGACTCAGAAAGATCTGCCACCGGGGGTTCACTTTCTACAGGAGTAATTTCTGAGAGAGGGTACGGATTACGCTTTCTCCTAGAACTAGCAAGGCCAGTAGAAGTAGAACCAACTGCCTGCAACTGAAGCAAACGAAAATTCCCGCCTAAGGTGTCGAAAATTTGGGGGCATTTGTTCGGGCCAAAAATTTGCACCTTCGGAATGCAACGTGGCATGCTACGAGTGGACGGTCAAAAGGTCAAAGGTCGAAAGGTCAAAGACGATGGTCAAAAACCGAGGGTCAAAGGTCAAAGTCAAAAAGCGAGTGTAGACACCCGCATTTTGACTGCCAGGTGTCTATGGTAGTCTCCAAAAAGCTCCCGATGATGATTGGACGCAAACATGACTTGGTATATTCAGACTTGGGCTCGGAATCAATAATATCCGACATGGACTTTTTAGCGGAGTAAAAAAACTCACAAAACAGACCTCAAATCCAAGCCCAGTGGGTCGTTCCGAGCAAAATAAGACTAATTTGGGCCAAAACCAACACCAAAAATAAATCCCGTCTTTTGGCGATCGGGTCAAAACCCGGTCAAAGACGAAACCGTCTCACAAATCAGCCAAATTCATTCTCGAAATTGGCTCCCAAATCGAAATTCAAAAAACAAATCAATCAAATCACAAAGTCAACTCCTTCCTATTTTAGCTCGATTCACCTGATCCACTCGATCGAGTGGATTGACCCACTCGGTCGAGTGGAGCGCCTTAAACCGGGTTTGGCCCGTTTGCAAGAGCACTCGATCGAGTGCACTAGGGCCACTCGATCGAGTGACCCTAGGTCGTGGGGTAAAGTCTATAAATACCCCACGACCCCCTCTCATTTCACAAGGCTTTTTCCCCTACATTTCACCCTACATTTTCACCCTAACACCCTACATCATACTACACTTCAACCCTAAGCAATACTAGCCAAAAACCGAGTCCTTCGTCCCTCGAAAACCGACGAATCATCCACACCCACACACACACACCATAACTCGCGTACATCCTCGATACTCCGGCGTCCCGTCGCTATTTACGAGTCCATTTCCATGGCCTATACCTTGCATGTATGTTGAGGGTGTCGTAAACCCCGTCTCAATCTCTATTATTCCGTCATTTTATTTACATTTTCGCGTTGTATATCGTAATCATATTAATCTAGTAGCATTAACACTAACATTTTCATACTTTCTTTTTTGCATATTTTTGTATCATCTCTTTTATTACTAACATTATTATACCGCGTATATGTATACTAGTACTAAAATTCGGTTTTAAACACGTTGGACTATGATGATCACCTAAGGTCCGTCTAATCCCTTTACGAGCAACGACGGAGGTGGCGCCCTTTCGAGGAGCACCGCCCCAATGTACTCAAGGGCGTGACGCGACCGTGATCGGTCATAGTTGAACGTATTTAATTCCATTTCTACAATTAGTGCGGAGCCCGTTGACACGAAAACCGACATCACATAATCCGAAGGGATTAGTTTCGATGTCGTGACGTAGAGGGATGTAATTCCGTTACTAATTCAAAATTTCAATCTAATGATAACGTTTTCATAAAATTCTGATAACGGTATTATAATCGTACATACACGATCATAACACCGGAGGCTAAGTTGAATACAAATCATGCGATATTTGTATTTAAGTTGGCCAACCATCGATTTTAAATCATAAAATGAAACGAGTTACCACTCGTACAGGGGCTACTCGACCGAGTACATAGACTACTCGATCGAGTAGCACCCAAAAAACTGGGCAGTAGCTACGTAAAGGACGTACTCGACCGAGTCAGACCACGACTCGATCGAGTGGGTCCTGTAACCCAGAAAACCGAGAGCTTTGACACACATTTCAAGCCTCGTCTTTTTACGACTTTAGCCATCACGTGTAAAGACAATCACGTGACCTTCCTTTCTTCAAAACTCATGCATATCACGACACTTAGAACGACTTTGATCGATTTTTCGACGTGATAAGTCGGGACAAGGCTACGAAACGTGGGATCGGGCTAGCAACACGCCAAAGTCCCACGTTTTCGTCCTCCGTTTAATGCATAACATAATGTGTATTTAACCGGGGTTCGTCCATCTACATAATTCGCGGTCTAGTTTACATACGGGTCCGTTTCTATTCTTATCGCTTTTTTTTATTTCATCTATTACGTTGTATTAATCGTTGTATTGTGAATTCCGGGTTGTATTTCCGCCCGTGTAACTTGTACGTTATTTATTTTTCGAGCTTTATTTATTTACTTGCTTATCGCTTTATAAATGAACCTCGCATGCTAAATCATTTCGACCATAATCAAGATGCATTAAATGACGTAGTTCACATACTATTCACATGCTTAGCCCGAAAACGCTGTTTGCATATCATTTAATTATTTTACTAGCGCGCGTACACGAACACGAACGATGACTTAGTAGAGGCCACCATTGTGCGGGCGGGGTTGGGTGTCCTTAGTGGGCTTCCCAACACGTACCCTCACCCCTTACTCAGAATCTTGGTTTCCGGATGTCCGAAACCATTGGCGCACGAGAGTCATTTTATATACGAAAGTCGGTGTAAACGGTATCGATATAACAATGCAAAGGGACGGGCCCCATAAACTCTGAAATCGAAGTGGGCTTACTTTGTGTATAGCCCATGACGATATAGAGTGGGCTCGAATGGTTCCGAATAACCACAAAATTCGGTGGCGACTCCATTTTGACTTAAATTTCGAACCCGAGAACAATCTTACCATGAGATTCATTCCCCTACCCAAACCCGTGCGTGGCCGCGTCGGGGTGGACCTACGTCATGTCCACAATTTGGCGACTCCGCTGGGGATACCTGATGTACCACATGTCATCGGGGTTCCTAGGGTGAGACTCGAAAAGAAATCGTTCGCATATTAGTGTACGCGCATTAGTTTAATGATTCATGCATAACCCATTGTTGCCCGGGCCGGTTACTTGTGACCGACGTCCCACTATACCGCGGTGCATTCCTACATGGGTGCGCTAAAGACATCGATGGTGGAACTCGTATGGGTTTTGCAGCATGTCCTAAGACCAACTCAGCTTAGGGAGTCCGTTCTAATTTACGAGAAAGTCATCGTTGTTGGTATAGACCCTATTTTGACCGGCCGAGACTTAGCGTAATGCATACATAAGCGTCGTTGTAATGCTCGTTTGACTACGTGCTACTTGGTTTTCGTGTCATTTTAAAAAAAAACGTCATTTCAAAATTGCATCTTTCCAAAAATACCCAATTTTCAAAAAACCCGAAATACTGTCCGTTTCGGGACCCATCCTTCCAAAATACCAAAATTTAAAAAACCCGAAATGTTGCCCATTTTGGGACCCATCTTTTCAAAATATCCAATTTTCAAAACTCGGAATGCCGCCGAAATTTAGGATCAACGATTTGACTCAAAATATCCTTTTCTTTAGTCGGCATGCTGTCCGTTTTAACTCTCGAATTTCCGACACCGTTTTGATTTTCTGAATTTTTCAAAATTCTAATCTTGGTTTTCGAAATTCCGCTTTCCATTTTCGAACTCTCGGAAATTCACCCATTACATATTCAACTTTCAACTTCAAACCTCCAACTTTCTTAAAATAAATCTTCCCTATTATACGACCTACCGTCTGTCCGTGTGTCGGGTCTTTGCATAGTATGTAGAAGGTTTATAGCGTCGAAACTCCGTCGATCTTACATCACGAGTTTCCCCCCTTTCCCGAGTCCGCCTTATTTGTCAAGGCACGACCAACCCGCGTAGGGCATACCCCTACAAAGGAAAGTCCGTCTATGCACTCGAGTCAAAAGTCTGGGGAATAATCTCACGTGGAGCTTCCTTCGAACGGGACTAGGCCCACTAGGCCAAAGTCCTAAGGAAGTCATACCACCTACGAGTCATCCGTCTAGGTGTCTTTCTCGAGTCTTTTCCACTCAGTCCTTTTCTTTTGGGCCGCTCGGGATGTACTTTTTTCTATGATTCCAAGATCTGGGTTCGGTTTCTGATTACACGGTGTTCTTACAGACAGGCCGCCGTCAACCAAACTGATAAGTGTAGTTTGTAGTGCCTATTTCGTAGTGTTTTGGTCCTATTTTCCTTGTGGAATCGCTTCTTGGGAGCGATTTATGGGTTACTTATGCTTCCTTTAGATCGTTTCAGGTTCCCGAGACCATTCATGAAGAATTGGAACGATTCCGACTCGTTTCATACACTTTTGGAGCCAACGAGGTAAAGGAACGATGACTCGATGCCTTGGCATCGACCCCGAGACCTTGGGACCCAATCCCAAGCCTCTTAGACTCGATCCCGAGACCCGAGAGTCGGTGAGAAGCCCATGAGAACCAAGGAGGGACCAAAAAGATCATATTGGAGGCCTACAAGGTCCTTCCCGGGCGGGATAGTGGCCTTCCCGACCGGGAAGGAGTGCACAAAACCTACAGCTCCTGTCTTGAACCCGTCCCGGCCGAGAAGGACTCGTCTCGGGCGGGACCATCTCATCCCGGGCGAGACCATCTCGTCCCGGGCGGGATGAGTGAGCTGCAGCTCCGCCTTGTTTTCTTTCTTCTCCTTTCCACTTGTAACCCTATATATACTCTTCCCTTGTTTTGTTAAGCTTATATACTTCATATTAGACTAAACCCTAGATAGTTTTAGCATAGATTAGCATAGATTAGTGTAGATTAGTCTTTAGATTATCGTTAATCCTAGATTAATGCTTGTAATTTGGGAATTCTTCAAGATCTTCACCAAGATTGACAACCTTGGATGTTTGTTTTGGGTTCTTCCATTTATGCAAGTTTTCTTCTTCTTTTCATCTTCTAGTTTGGTATAATCTCTTTTCCTTTCTCTTGTTTATTGTTTTATTAATCAAGTTTGAATCTTTAGTTCTTGTTTATTGTTTTGTTCTTCATTCTTGCTAGTTTCATTATGTTAGTTTTGTTGTTTGCTTTGATTTCTCTTGTTAGTGTTAGTTTTAGTTTAGATATGTTAGAGTAGTGTTCTTGCTAGGGTTAGTAGGGTGATTAGGGTGTTAATTGGGTGATTAAGGGATTGTTGGAGATGTTGGTGGAAGATTTGGGTTTCCCCTTGGTTTGATGCATATCACATGTTTGTTGAAATGCTTGAATGACTAGTATGTTCTTATGCTTGTTTTTCTTGCTTTTCTCTTGTGGGTGATAGTTTGTTTGTGGGTTCGGTTCCCTCATTAAGTTGCGAGAGCTCGGTGAGGACGACCTCTAGGTCGGTCTAAGTTGCGAGAGCCCGGATGCGACCTAGGCCTATAACATGCTAGTACTTCGTTTGTCGTTTGTGTCGCCAAGGTGGGTTTTAGGATGAACCTCTAGGTGAGTCTAAGTTGCGAGAGCCCGGGCATTGCCTAGATTACCCTACTACCTCCTTCACTCTAGTTCTCCTTCGACCATTCCATTACCCCTTTGACCCCGACCTAATCCTAGCCCGTTTCCCTTGTTTGTTTTCTTGCTTTAGACCTAGCTTAGTCCTAGTCTCCCCCTCCTTAGATTAGCTCGTCTTGAACCTAGTCCTAGACCCGAGCATACCTTAGTCCATCCTCCCGTCCATGTGGATTCGACCCGACTTACCCTAGCTACCCTAGTTAGGTTTTGCCGGTTTTATTTGACGGTTGGGATTCACGACAAATCCTACCCATCAAATTGGCGCCGTTGCTGGGGACGGCGTAGTTTAGACTTTTGTTTGCTTAGTTTTGGACTTTGTTCTTGATTTTTGTGTTCTCTTCTCCTTGTGTATCTCCGTTTTTCTTCTTCTGTGTTACTCTCCCTTCCTAGTCCCTCAAAAGCACTAGGATACTAACGTTTGCTCAAGTGCTTCTAGCTCATCCTAGGTACCAAAGCAACGTTTTGGACATGGCGCGTCCAAGCTACCATCAATCATCACGGGACAACTTTGGGGCGAATTACCAAAACCCACAACTTTACCAACCATATCAACCTCATCAACAATCTTATGAACCCTCTTCTTATGGTTACCAAGAAAGTTGTCAAGGATCGTTCCAACATCCTAACAACTACCAAACACCCTCACATAACCCACAACCAAATATCCTTGAGACTTGTCAAATGTTGGTCCAAACACAAGGGAGCCAACATGAGATGATGATGTTATTGCAAAAGGGTTAACAATTGATGTTGACTCAAATACAAGGAGTTAGGGAGGAGTTCAAGGCCCAAATAGAGGTGCAAGATGCTCGCATCAATGCACTCATGGCTCATATCACGATGTTGGCCACTCGAGCTCCACTACATGTTGAGGAAGGTTCATTTGGGCAAGAAGGTCGGTTGTCTCCACAAGAAATTCAACCCGATCGTGATGCTAGAAATGAGGAAGAGGGGGTCGATCAAGAGACCATTGTTGAGTGTTGCTTGGGCGGTGAAGATAGGGGAAGAGTAGAGGAAGTTGAAGCTTCAAGGGCCAACAATGAGGAGGGGAGTGAACATGATTCCCGAGATAACTCTTGGGGAGCCGATGTATTGGCGATCAAATTGGATTTGTTCGATTTTCTTCGCGATGAACCGGATGTTGACAATCCAAGGCCAAGTGAAGACATACCTCCTCTAGGCTAATTAGACAAGGTGAGTGAAAAGGAGCGCAATACTTGGGAAAAAGAAGTAGATGGCTTGGAACTTGCCTTGTAATAGCCCTAAATTTTCGCGACCAAAATAAAAGAATAAAATAGGAAAATTTAAAGCCGTTACTCCGCATTTAGCTCACAAGGCCAAATGCAAGGCAAAGTAATATTATAAGAATTAAAAAGAAATATAAATCCGATGAATAATTAAATGAAAACGTTGCAGCGGAAGACTTAAGTCCCACAAAATCCAAAACGGTTTAAAACAACTTCAACCCAAAAATTCAACGTAAATATAAATAGTTTGGAGGTAAACGTTAAATAATAAAAATCCTTCCTCGCTCAGCTTCCCGAACCAAATGCACCCATGCAGCATATTAATTGTACCTATCAACTGTACCCAAAACACAAATAGGTACAGGTTCCAGCGGGGGAACGACCCAAAACAAAAGGACGTCAGCAAAGCTGAGTAAAATATATTATATTGAAAACATAAAACAACAATTATAATTTGTAGTAAATTGAAATCAGAGTTAAATATCATTGTCTCAATACCAAACCAAAAGTACTGTGAAGACAGTTGTCAAAACCAAAACCAAAATATATTGTTTCCACCTGTGTGCCAAGGTCCTACCCTTTTAGCACGATCTAGAGGTACCACCTATGCTTAGCTAGACTTACTATAGTGCGCACTACTCACATTTGGGCAGTCAGTAGGATGAGGCTGCCAAAGGAGGAAGTCTAACTACCTAGCAAGTGGGGGGCCGGAAAACCCCCACTTAACAGAACTCGGGCCAGGAGTTCAGTTTCGGGACGAAATCCCAGGGACGTCTCAGACGCACCTTAACCTCATAGACCAACAGAGGTCCCAGAGTCTGTTATAACCACCAAAAGAATTGTACCAAAATAATACCAATATGTGACTTGTGTCACAAAATTCCAATATCCAAAATATCACAAGAGTGTCATAAAAATTCATCGTTGACAAAATAATTATAAAACCGTTTCAAAAATATAATTTAAACCGAACATGCTCTTTACTTAAAGGTGAAAAGGTCAAAACGTCCTTACCTCTCGAGACAGACAATCCAAAAATTCTTTCTCCTTGAACCCACAAGCTACAATCAATATAATTTGATTCATTAATCTAATTGGTATTAAAACGGGTCTAACCTATATACAAAACCCCTATTTCCATAAATTTAGTAAACTATAGAATTACTCACAAAACTCGATTTATATATATTTATATAAGGAAAACAAATAAATATCTTTAATAAAATCGATACTTACAATTTGATGAAGAAGAACGTAAAACGTGCTAGAGTAAGTAAGGATGAAGAATCGATTCTTTTGATACGATCGAAAGATGGCAACCCGGAAACAAGGATGGAAAAAGGCGGCAAGATGAGGTAGAGGATGAAAGAAGCAGGATGAATGAATGAATGAATAAAGAGATACAAGGGTATATATATATATATAGAGGATTTACTAATAGGTTTCCTTTTTTTTTTTCTTTTGTTCTTTCCTTATTGTGTTTGACTTGAAATTGAATTCGATACAATGTCGGTTTATAAAAGAACGTTTCACTTTAATAAAATCAAAACCGATTTATTATAAGACAACCCAGAATACTTTAATTTTATAAAAATATAAAAATATATTTTTTTCCAACTTAAAACCCGATTTAAATAAAAGTAGGAAAGTCAAGCTTTATAACTGACTCAGAAAATAACGGGGTGTTACAGACTTCCCTCCTTAAAACAAAACTTCGTCCTCGAAGTTTAAACTCATCCTCAAAAATAAAGCCTCACACTACTCACGGATGTCCCAAAATGACCCGCTCACTCCATATATCTAAAATCCACCAAAATTCTTCATATATTTCCAACATAATTTATTTACTACATATATCCAAAATCCGTCAAATTAAACACAACCTTAAAGATATCTCACATTTCTAAATCCTCAAAATCCATAACTAGCTCATTCCTCAAATTTCAAAGTATATACAACTTCACCACCACCTAAATCCACAAGATCACCTAATTCCACCAGATAATACCAAGGTTCGAAACCACCAAAATTCTCATACTCCTCTAAGGTAAAGTATCACTTGCCAAGTTAAGAGCATGTCGGACAAATAATTTTAAATTATTTCAAATTTTTGAAAATCACAAGTTCAACCATTTTACAAGTGCGTAAAGCACAAAATCAATCAATCAAATAAGTGCGTTTAGCACTATCAAACCAACAATATGTGCGTTGAGCACGAAATCACCAATACGTGCGTTGAGCACAAACAAACCACAAATATGGGTAAACAAGTCAATTTCAAGTAATAACCAATAACCAATGACATTGTGCTTATTAAATACCAACGATAGCCAAAATATTCATATTTGTAACCAATAAACATTGAATAGCATGGAATCACACAAGGACATGCTTAGTTTACCACAAAAACAAGTAGTCATGCATATTTCTACCCACCTTAAAATAAAGCTTCGTCCTCGAAGCACGAAAAATTTACCTTTAGGCAAAAAGATGAAGATATTTGTCTCTCATGGTTGGCTCAAATTTCTCCCAAAATATTGGAACACATGTGTTCGCTACCTAATATAATATCCTTTGAGACCCCATAATAGTTGATTTTTCTCTCACATATCCTTCATTGGAATAAAATGTGCACTCTTGATTTGTCTATTAATTACAACCCAAATCATATTATTACTTTCCTCTGACCTTGACAACCCAACTATAACATCCATAAAGATTAATCTTCACTTCCACTCAGAACTCCTAAAGGATCTAACTCTCCCTATGTCTTATATGTTCACTCATAGCTTTCTAATATATCAAGTATTGAGCCACAAAATCTGTCATTTGTTTCTTCATACTAGTCCACCAAAATCCTAATTTCAAATCCACATGCATTTTATCACCTCCCAAATAACATAATACATCTTTTCCTTTAAAATTCGAACGATTCCTCACACCCCTCATCCCAATGAAATTTTATGGCTTTCTACATCAGTGTAGTCATTAATCTATTTATTTTGGAAAAATCCTTCACAAATTTCCTATAGTAACCAGCTAAGCCCAAAAGCTATGAATTTTCAACCACAGATTCCGGGTTAGATCACTCCTTAACAACCTTATTTAGCAGGATCTACCGATATTCAATTCTTAGATATAATATTCCCCAAAATTACTCGTACCAGCAAAAAATCACACCTCAAAACTTTAGCAAATACTAATTTCCTCTCAAGATGCCTAATAAAATCCGTAAATATTCCTCATTCTCTTCTTCACTCTCGAATAAATACTATGTCATCAATTAATATCACAATAAAATTTATCTAGGTAAGTCCTCAAAGTTCGGTTCATCTAAGTCCATAAACAAATCAGGTGCACTAGTCAACCCAAAAACCCTCTTAAAAATCATAATCACTAATAAAAACAGACACATCCCTATAAACTCTCTTATAGTTTACTAAGTCCCCACATGACATGGCAAAATTATAATCCACAGTTTTACTAGATTCAACATTCATTTTATCCACAAACTTAGTCGAAATAAAAGAGTGAGATGCACCGGAATCAAATAAAACATGAGGTAAAATAGAATTCACTAGAAAATTACCCGAAACGATATCTGTGTTTTCGGCTTCCTCTCTATTCATGACATAGAGCTTCCCAGTAGGCTTCTTGCTATTCTGTGCACCATTTACTTGGCCCGCGGGTTTACTAGGTGTGATATCGTTGGTCTGAGTTGGAGCTGGATTCCTAAAATTATTGTTAGTTTGGGACCTACCAAAATTCTGTGTGTTCCTCTGACTCTCAAATCGGTTACTCTGATTCACACTAGCACTAACAGATTGTGTAGCACGAGGTTTCCCTGCCTTCTTGTTCCTACACTCAAATTCTCGATGTCCTAACTTCCCGCACCAGTAGCATGTCACCTTATTTCCCTGACAGTCAACGCCTGGGTGATCTCCCTTGCATAACTTACAGTAATAATGTGGGGTAAAGTCATTAGTTGTTCCCTGGTTTCTACCTCCCCAACTATTACCTTCTTCCTTCCCATTCCCCCCAAAAGATCGGGAGTTTTGTTGAGTGTTATTGTTAGTATTGAAATTCCCTCTCTTCGCTGGGGTGTTAGATTGACTCCCCTGAAACTCCCTCTTCTTAGTCCCAGTACTTCCCATCTCAACCTCCATCTTCTGGTTACTCCTCTCAATATTAACAGCCCTAGCATAAACATCTCTTAGTGAAGTAAATGTCTCTCCAGCAAATCTACCCTTAATCTTCCAATGTAACTTATCCTCAAACCTAGATGCTTTAATCCCCTCAGTTGGCACTAGCTCCTTAGGAAAACGACTAAGTTCAACAAATTTATTGTAAAAGTCTTTCACACTCATCTCATCGGTTTGTTTTAGGTCTCCAAATTCAGCTAATTTTTGATGTTTCACATGTTCTGGGAAAAATTCATCTTCTAACATTTCCTTAAGAGTATCCCAGTCTTTATCATATAGTGTCTGTGTGCCATTAGGGTTTCTTATTCTAATTGGTTTCATAAAGTCCTCTTTCACAGTCTGCCACCAAATATCCGCCTCTTCTTTCAAATAGAAGACAACGATCCTAGCCTGAAATTCATGTGGACAACCTACAACTAGAAAAATTTTCTCCATCTCCCTAACCCAATTATCTAGTTCATTAGGATCCCCTTTCCCAGTAAAAGTTGGCGGTTTCTTCTTCTGTACCGCTTCAGACATTCCAGCAACAGTGGGTGTAGGATCATTCTCATTCTCAACTCTATCATTCATATTCTGGGTAACAGTGGTCATTTGTTGCACAGCTTGGAGAAGAGCTGCATTCTGAGCTATCAATTGTGCCATCATAGCGACCATATCATTGTTTTCATTTTCTCTTCGTGGAGGCATTGTTACTATAGATATAAACAATATTCTATTAAGTTCAAGTATAAGAAAGTTCAATCACAAATCACAAATATTATAAACAATATTCTATTAAGTTCAAGTATAAGAAAGTTCAATCATAAATCACAAATATTATAAACAATATTCTATTAAGTTTAAGTATAAGAAAGTTCAATCACAAATCACAAATATTAATGCAAGTAGCATTCATCTCTATCACAGTTCAATTAGATAAGAATAGTAACAGTACTAAACATGACAAATATAAATGTACATATATACATAAATAAAATAATTCATGCGCATGCAATGCACCCAATCCACCCAAACACTCTCGGTTTATAAAGAAAGATTTTTGTTTTTTTTTTTAGTAGTAAAAGTTTTTTTTTTTAAACCATTACAAATTTTGCAAAACATTTGAGAAAGACCTATTCCTCTGATACCAACTGTAACAGCCCTAAATTTTCGCGACCAAAATAAAAGAATAAAATAGGAAAATTTAAAGCCGTTACTCCGCATTTAATTCACAAGGCCAAATGCAAGGCAAAGTAATATTATAAGAATTAAAAAGAAATATAAATCCGATGAATAATTAAATGAAAACGTTGCAGCGGAAGACTTAAGTCCCACAAAATCCAAAACGGTTTAAAACAACTTCAACCCAAAAATTCAACGTAAATATAAATAGTTTGGAGGTAAACGTTAAATAATAAAAATCCTTCCTCGCTCAGCTTCCCGAACCAAATGCACCCATGCAGCATATTAATTGTACCTATCAACTGTACCCAAAACACAAATAGGTACAGGTTCCAGCGGGGGAACGACCCAAAACAAAAGGACGTCAGCAAAGCTGAGTAAAATATATTATATTGAAAACGTAAAACAACAATTATAATTTGTAGTAAATTGAAATCAGAGTTAAATATCATTGTCTCAATACCAAACCAAAAGTACTGTGAAGACAGTTGTCAAAACCAAAACCAAAATATATTGTTTCCACCTGTGTGCCAAGGTCCTACCCTTTTAGCACGATCTAGAGGTACCACCTATGCTTAGCTAGACTTACTATAGTGCGCACTACTCACATTTGGGCAGTCAGTAGGATGAGGCTGCCAAAGGAGGAAGTCTAACTACCTAGCAAGTGGGGGGCCGGAAAACCCCCACTTAACAGAACTCGGGCCAGGAGTTCAGTTTCGGGACGAAATCCCAGGGACGTCTCAGACGCACCTTAACCTCATAGACCAACAGAGGTCCCAGAGTCTGTTATAACCACCAAAAGAATTGTACCAAAATAATACCAATATGTGACTTGTGTCACAAAATTCCAATATCCAAAATATCACAAGAGTGTCATAAAAATTCATCGTTGACAAAATAATTATAAAACCGTTTCAAAAATATAATTTAAACCGAACATGCTCTTTACTTAAAGGTGAAAAGGTCAAAACGTCCTTACCTCTCGAGACAGACAATCCAAGCTAATACTAATCCAAAAATTCTTTCTCCTTGAACCCACAAGCTACAATCAATATAATTTGATTCATTAATCTAATTAGTATTAAAACGGGTCTAACCTATATACAAAACCCCTATTTCCATAAATTTAGTAAACTATAGAATTACTCACAAAACTCGATTTATATATATTTATATAAGGAAAACAAATAAAGATCTTTAATAAAATCGATACTTACAATTTGATGAAGAAGAACGTAAAACGTGCTAGAGTAAGTAAGGATGAAGAATCGATTCTTTTGATACGATCGAAAGATGGCAACCCGGAAACAAGGATGGAAAAAGGCGGCAAGATGAGGTAGAGGATGAAAGAAGCAGGAAGAATGAATGAATGAATAAAGAGATACAAGGGTATATATATATATATATAGAGGATTTACTAATAGGTTTCCTTTTTTTTTTTTTTTTTTTCTTTTTTTCTTTCCTTATTGTGTTTGACTTGAAATTGAATTCGATACAATGTCGGTTTATAAAAGAACGTTTCACTTTAATAAAATCAAAACCGATTTATTATAAGACAACCCAGAATACTTTAATTTTATAAAAATATAAAAATATATTTTTTTCCAACTTAAAACCCGATTTAAATAAAAGTAGGAAAGTCAAGTTTTATAACTGACTCAGAAAATAACGGGGTGTTACATGCCTTGTACGGGAAATTGGAGGATCCTAAACCCTCCAATGAAGAAAACTTGATGCCTTCTCCTCCTCTACCGCACTCGATGTCTAGCCCTTTGTCTTGTGAGACGATTGGTGAAGAGGATCCTTGTCGGGCGGTGGAAAAGAGTTCCACTCTCGACCCCGTAGAAGAAGCGACACCCCTAGGGTGTGATCTCCCACATCATGACACCGAGCACGACTCTAGACCACTATACCTACCGGATGGTCATAAGAGTCGTAGCTATCATGGTTCCGAAGACCCGGAAGTTCACGAGAGCCCCGAGCATAACGAAAATGATCGCTTCTTCCCTCCGACTTGGAAACTTTTGGGAGTGGCTAGGCTCGGCCATGTGAGCTTAATGGAAGATGTTACTAGGGCATTTGACTTACTCCTTCGAGCTCTTGATGGCTATGGAGGCGTTGTTGGTGAGAGTAGTTTGTGTAAATATCTTTTCTCTTTAATTTTGTGCTTGTATTTGTGTTTATGTTTGTTTGTATAGTTTGGTTTTTAGGATTTGTTAGCCTTTGTGGAACTCTTGTTCATTTGGATTTTTGATGAGCGATGTGAGGGAGGGAATTTGATGTTGTATTTGAGCTTATTGTCATAGGTGTGAAGTGAAGATAATTCCTAGAGAGAAATGGTTAATGATAGAGCTTGGATCGTGAGTATGGAAGTCGGTTTTTGAAGCTTCGGTGTAGCTTTTGGGGTTTTGGAGGTCAAGAAGACCCATCCCGGGCGGGAAGGGAGCTTCCCGACCGGGAAGGATATGCCATCCCGACCGGGAAGGAGCCGTCCCGATCGGGATGGTGGTGCAAAAATTGGAGCTCGCTGGAGTGCCGTCCCGACCGGGAAGGTGGCTTCCCGACCGGGACGAGTGTGTCTTCCCGACCGGGACCATCCATCCCGACCGGGATGGTCCCCTTTCTCCTCTTTTGGCCTCTTCTTCGACATTTGAGCCCACCCAACCATTGTATACCCCCACCCAACCTCCCTACCCATCCTTGCTCATGTCATATGACCCTTACACTTCATTTACATACCCTCACCTCATTTCTCTTCCCTTTACACCGAGTTTCACATCGAATCCCACTCCCCTCACACCATTACTACCTCTACCATGCGTTTTATCGAGAATGAAGCGGAATAGCAATGATGAAGACAAGCAAGTGCCTATATTGATCTACGAGACAATGGAGCGAGTGAGTTGCTATCCTATTGGTACGGCAACTATCCTTTCTTTTTCGTCTTTTATTGCTTGTTTTCCTTTGTTTACTCCCCTTCCCTTATCATTTGTGTCATGGTGGCCTTCAAGGCCTTGGTATATGGTTGCTCCCGACTCTCGATGACGTGACTACATCGAGAGTCATTTCAAAATCCAAAATCAAGCCAAAAGGGCAAAGAAAAGAAAATGAAAGAAAAATGAAAGAAATGAAGAAAAAGAAAAAGCACAAAAGCCAAGAAAAAGAAAATAGAAAAGAAGAAAAAAAGAAATGGCATGGCAACAAACAAAGCAAAAATGCAAAAGAAAGAAAAATGCCAAAAAGAAAATCATCTCACAAAAAGAATCCCTACATCACAAAATAAGCCTTTTACCGACTATTACCGTGAAGAGCCTACCAAAGGACCGAGTCCCTAGGAAAGATGATAGCGATAATGGTCGGTCTTCCCTCACTTCGCATATATTTCCACCTTTTTACTTGGACTAGTTAGGCGGTTTTTAGACATGGGATGACCCTCTTGGCTCATGGCTAAAGGGGGCGGGGTCTCACTTACCTACAGTGTCGACTAACACCGTGGTTCATCCTTTTTCCACTCCGTCGATCGTCCTGTAGTACGTTCTTAGAAAGTTAGGAGGACCTAGGTAAGTTACCAACGTTTTTGTTGCTTTATCGTCATACTATTAGGGTTTAGTTCACCTTGGTTTGTATTGCTAGCTTTGGAACGTTGTCACTTGCCTCGACTCCTAAACCGGTGTTTCGTTCACCGCTTTTAGAGGGAAGCGGTATTTTTTTTCTTTTGGGTGCAACCGATTATGTGTTTGTTTTTGTGTTTGTTTGTTTGTTTGTGTGTTTTGTGTCCTGTTGCATCCACGATTTTGTCGCAAGACCCCACTTGCCTTGCGGAGTGCACTTGTCCTCTAAGTGTACTCGCGTGATTTGAAAGGGCGTAGGGTGCGTTAATACCCACTCGGCTAGTTTAGTAGATAGTATGTGCTTACTCGAGGGCGAGTAAGGGTTAAGTGTGGGGGAGTTGATAAGTGTAGTTTCTAGTGCCTATTTCGCAGTGTTTTGGTCCTATTTTCCTTGTGGAATCGCTCCTTGGGAGCGATTTATGGGTTAATTATGCTTCCTTTAGCTCGTTTCAGGTTCCCGAGACCATTCATGAAGAATTGGAACGATTCCGACTCGTTTCATACACTTTTGGAGCCAACGAGGTAAAGGAACAATGATTCGATGCCTTGGAATCGACCCCGAGACCTTGGGACCCAATCCCGAGCCTCTTAGACTCGATCCAGAGACCCGAGAGTCGGTGAGAAGCCCATGAGAACCAAGGAGGGACCTAAAAGATCATATTGGAGGCCTACAAGGTCCTTCCCGGGCGGGATAGTGGCCTTCCCGACCGGGAAGGAGTGCACAAAACCTACAGCTCCTGTCTTGAGCCCGTCCCGGCCGAGAAGGACTCGTCTCGGGCGGGACCATCTCGTCCCGGGCGAGACCATCTCGTCCCGGGCGAGACCATCTCGTCCCGGGCGGGATGAGTGAGCTGCAGCTCCGCCTTGTTTTCTTTCTTCTCCTTTCCACTTGTAACCCTATATATACTCTTCCCTTGTTTTGTTAAGCTTATATACATCATATTAGACTAAAACCTAGATAGTTTTAGCATAGATTAGCATAGATTAGTGTAGATTAGTCTTTAGATTATCGTTAATCCTAGATTAATGCTTGTAATTTGGGAATTCTTTAAGATCTTCACCAAGATTGACAACCTTGGATGTTTGTTTTGGGTTCTTCCATTTATGCAAGTTTTATTCTTCTTTTCATCTTCTAGTTTGGTATAATCTCTTTTCCTTTCTCTTGTTTATTGTTTTATTAATCAAGTTTGAATCTTTAGTTCTTGTTTATTGTTTTGTTCTTCATTCTTGCTAGTTTCATTATGTTAGTTTTGTTGTTTGCTTTGATTTCTCTTGTTAGTGTTAGTTTTAGTTTAGATATGTTAGAGTAGTGTTCTTGCTAGGGTTAGTAGGGTGATTAGGGTGTTAATTGGGTGATTAAGGGATTGTTGGAGATGTTGGTGGAAGATTTGGGTTTCCCCTTGGTTTGATGCATATCACATGTTTGTTGAAATGCTTGAATGACTAGTATGTGCATATGCTTGTTTTTCTTGCTTTTCTCTTGTGGGTGATAGTTTGTTTGTGGGTTCGGTTCCCTCATTAAGTTGCGAGAGCCCGGTGAGGACGACCCCTAGGTCGGTCTAAGTTGCGAGAGCCCGGATGCGACCTAGGCCTATAGCATGCTAGTACTCCGTTTGTCGTTTGTGTCGCCAAGGTGGGTTTTAGGATGAACCTCTAGGTGAGTTTAAGTTGCGAGAGCCCGGGCATTGCCTAGATTACTCTACTACCTCCTTCACTCTAGTTCTCCTTCGACCATTCCATTACCCCTTTGACCCCGACCTAATCCTAGCCCGTTTCCCTTGTTTGTTTTCTTGCTTTAGACCTAGCTTAGTCCTAGTCTCCCCCTCCTTAGATTAGCTCGTCTCGAACCTAGTCCTAGACCCGAGCATACCTTAGTCCATCCTCCCATCCCTGTGGATTCGACCCGACTTACCCTAGCTACCCTAGTTAGGTTTTGCCGGTTTTATTTGACGGTTGGGATTCACGACAAATCCTACCCATCACAGACACACCCGCAAGATGGAAGCTGCTCTGAACAGTCTGAAAACCTCTGTGGACGCCATGGTCGTCAAGCAGACCGACATTGAAGCCCAACTAACTGAGATGAGGGCTGGGCAAGTGACAATTGTTGCTCGCATGGCTGCAGTGAAGCAAAGGTGTAGACACCCGCATTTTGACCGCCAGGTGTCTATGGTAGTTTTCAAAAAACACCCGATGATGATCGGACGCTAACATGTTTCTACGCGCTCGGATACGGGCTCAAACCCATTCATCGTTGGCTAACACACTTATGGAGTACAAATCTCACCAAACAGACCTCAAATCCAGGTCCAGTGGATCATTCCGAGTCAAACAAGACTAATTTGGGCCAAAACCGACACCAGAATTAAAACCGACTTTTCACGATTGGGTCAACCCCGGTCAAAGTCGATCCCGAGACACACAAAACAACCCGTCAATCATCAAAAGCCCAAGTCAAACACAAAACCCATTAAAGTCAAGGTCACGGTCCAAAGTCAACGGACCTGCGCGATCCAGTTGGGCCACTCGATCGAGTGACCCACCCACTCGATCGAGTGGGCTTGTTTCAAGCCCGACGGCTGGCATCATGGGCCACTCGACCGAGTTGGCCCTCTACTCGGTCGAGTAACCCTAAACCGGGTGCCCTAGTTTTTCTATATAAACAACCTCCATGCACAACTTTACACATCCTTTTACAACCCTAGAAAACCCGAGAGCAATCCTACACTACGTCCTTTACAAACCCTAGACAAACCCTAGGAAAATCGACACTAGCAAACCCTAAACCTAGTTTTGGGAATTCAACCCGAGCCACCACAACTTAGCCTCCATACACCTCGAAGACTCCCATGTTGTATCCGCGTTTACGAGCCTTATTCCGAGACAAGAACATGTAGGTTGAGGGTGACAAAACCTCTTTCTTCTTCTCTTTTTCCTCTCGTCGTCCATCTTCTTTTTTTCATCTTTTTCTTCCGTTTTTTTATTTATTTTATCTTATCGTTATTATCGCACCTAATATCACTAATATCGATAGTACTAACATCAAAACACTAAAATATTTATCGATTTGTGTCGAATAAGAAGGATACCGGGATAAGGAAAACCGTATATACAAGTGTACTGCACACGCGTCGTCGGTCGCTTATCCCGGTACCCCGATTATTTGATTATTGAGATAAATCAACTTAAACAACAATTCGCTTTTATTTCTCATTATCATCATCATCAATTTTGCATCCATCAATTTCTTTAAACATCAATTTTAACAAGGGTCGAAACCCGTTGACACGGATCCGACATCACAATCCCTAGGGATTTATTTCGATGTCGGAAAAGTCGAGGGAATCAAGTTTTTTTATTTATTTATTCAAGTAAAGCGTCGATTTTGGATTCGATACCAATTCCATAATTGGATATCGAATCTAACAATCGAGTCATATGAATTAATTAACGTGATTTGTTCATATCACGATAATTAATTTAAAGCGACTAAAATTGATTTTTTTTTTTTTTTATTTCACTCTAATATCCCATATCGATTCAATAATCGAAAGTGGGATACGATGGGTATTCAAATTTAGAATCGGGTATAAATTCAACAATATTTATATTCGGTTCAACAAAATTCGCGATTTATAAAAACCAAGTCGAACATAAATTGTGCAATATTTATGTCCGATTCGGTAAAACCGTCGAATTATCAAAAAATCAAAAGCAATTTCAAAATCAATAATTAAATTGCAAACGAACCAAGTTCGTACAGGTGCCACTCGACCGAGTGCCTTAGTCACTCGATCGAGTGACACCTCAAAATCAAGTCGGAATGCTAATTACGATCACCACTCGATCGAGTCTCACAGTGACTCGGTCGAGTGGCCATGTACTCGACCGAGTTGGTCAATAACTCGGCCGAGTATGGTCCATAACGCAAAACAGAATCGCTTTTTACAGGCCTACTCGATCGAGTCCATCGACCACTCGATCGAGTAGCCTCATGACGACTAAAACGTGAGTCGTACATTATTCTATTTTTCAAAACTCGATAGTATTTTACGACTTAGGTCAACATGTGCATAATTAATCACGTGTATACTATCTTTTCAAATCATGCATCCTCATATTTGCATCTTTTCAATTCAATTCAATATTTGCAAACAGTTATTATTCGTTATATCGTTATATCGTTACTAACGCGTTTTTTGTTTCTTTTGTCAATTTAATTATTATTCTTTTATTATACTAAATGAATCCGCATGCTAAAATACAGCTTTGACGTTAATTTTAGTTGCATTAAATTGACTTAGAAACTCTTTCAATTCCATTCGCATGTTTAGGAAAAATAAATCTTTGCATATCATTTTCCCGTTTTACTAGCACGCGTATTAGAAAGTCACTCGAGTTCTTAGTAGAGGCCGCTAATGTGCGGGCGGGGTTGGGTGTCCTTTGTGGGCTTCCCAACACGTACCCTCACCCCTTACTCAGAAACTCGGTTTCCGGATGCCCGAAACCGTTGGCGAACGAGAGTCATTCAATACACAATATCCGATAACGTCGGAATTGGTATCAAATGCAAAGGGACGAGCCCAATAAACTATGACATCGGAAATGGGCCTTATTTTGTATACGGCCCACTACGACATAGAGTGGGCTCGAACGGTTCCGAATAACCATAAAATTCGGTGGCGACTCCACATAGACCTAAATTTCAATTCGATCCTTCTCATATGGAGATTCATTCGCCTACCCAAACCCGCGCGTGGCCGCGTCGGGGTGGACCTATGTCATGTCCACAATTTGGCGACTCCGCTGGGGATTAACTGATGCGTGACTTACCATCGGCATCCTCAGGGTGAGACTCGAATAGAAATCGTTTGACAAATACAATACGCGTTTTAGTTTTAGGGTTCATGCATAACCCATATTTTCCCGGGCCGGTACTCGCGACCGACGTCCCACTATACCGTCGATGTACTCCAATATGGATATGTTGAATGGTGTCCATAGTCGATTCGAGTGGGTTTCGCGGCATGTTCGAAGATCAACTCGACTTAGGAAGTCCGTCCCGATCAACGTCTAGACTATGTACACTGGTATAGACCCCTTATAGACCGACCGAGACTTAGTATAGAGCATACATGGCATCGTTATAATGCTTGTATGACTACGTGCTACTTGGTTTCCGAGTCATTTTCAAAAACCGTCAATTTTTCAAAATTGCATCTTTTTCAAACTATTCAATCTCAAAATCCGGGACACATACCAAATTTAGGACTTATGATTTTACTCAAAATAGCCTATTTTCTAGACGGTATGCTGCCCAATTCAAAACTCGAAAATACTTTCGAACTTTCAAAACCCGCGGCCCAATAACTTTTCGTTTTTTTTTTTCGGAAATTGGGCCCTCAAAACGAGTTTTCTCGGACTTTTTCAAAAACAAAACATCAATTTTAAAAACCTTCCACTTCTAGGACTTCCCGTATTTAGCAGTGTCGGGTCGTGTCTTAAGTCTATAGCGTCGAAACTCCGTCGATCTTACATCACGAGTTTCTTCCCCTTCCCAGTCCGCCTTATTAGACTAAGGCAAGGCCCACCTACGTAGGACAAACCCCTACAAAGGAGGGCCCGTCAACACAATCGAGTCTAAAGTCTGGGGATGTCTCACGTGAACCTTCCTTCGAACAGGACTAGGCCCACTCGCCAAATCCTAAGGAAGGCCCACCTTTCGCAAGTCACCCGTCTAGGTGTCTTTTCCGAGTCATTTCCCTTTTTAGTCTTGTTCGGGATGTACTTTCTATTTCGGCATTTTGGGCTAGTTTCTGATTACATGGTGTTCTTACAGACAGGCCACCCGTGACTAGACATCAACGCAAGATGGACGAATTGAAAGATGCTCTCGCCAAGCTCGAGACTCAGCTAACTTCCATCCAGGCTAACCAAACAACGTTAGCCACCCGACTGAGCGTCGTAGAGAAGACGGCCCCCTTTGAAGGATCCGAGCCCAATGGGCCCATGGCCGAGCTGGTCAGTATTATTCGTAGGCTCGAGGAACAAGTCTCCCTATCGACGAACAACTCGATCCACACCGAGAATGCTCGTATTTATTCGCCTTTAGATAACAAGCTTCCTGCTAACCTCAACTTAACGGGACTTCCTATGTTTGAGGGTACCGAAGACCCGGTCCACCACATCCGGGCTTTCAAAGACTTCATGGCGGTAAAGGGGGTGAAGTCAACTATGTTCAAGCACTTGTTCCCTTCTTCCCTGGAGAAACACCCTAAGGCCTTGTTCTACAGGCTCGACCCCAAGAAATACAAGACTTGGGATGATGTGGCGACCGAGTTTGCTCGGAACTACGCCGATAACACTGAAATCCAGACTACAATGCGTACTCTGGAGGTAATGGCCCAAGAGCCCAAAGAAGGGTTCACAAAATATCTGCAACGGTGGAGGGCCGAGAGTGTGAAGCTGGTCGACAAGCCCGGCGAGAAGGCCCTAGTGGAAGCCTTCGTCAAAAATCTACTCCCATCCTACCGGGTCCACCTCCGGTACGCTATCATCCCAAACTTTGCTGTCCTCACTGAAATGGACAAGAGAATCGAGGATGACTTAAGCCTAGAGAGCCTGACTAAGGCCTCTGCCAAAGGCTATCAAGGGGCTAGTTCGTCCACAAACAAGCCCGTACCTGCAGCTGCAACCCGCAGCATCTTCGACGAGGTAAATCTGCTCGACACCTCAACCAAAAAGAATACACCAAATTGGGTATTCACAGATATAAGGACTACCTATACCTATGCCTTACAAAGGCTATCTTCAAAGGGTCTGATTCAACCAATAGGCCCAACTCCAGAGCCTCCAGTAGAGAAGAGGCCCAAATACTACAATGCTCAAGCCTACTGTCAGTATCACCGGGGGAACGGACATGATACTGAAAAATGTTGGAAGTTAAAGCATTTAATCCAAGATCTTATCGAGAGCGGGAAAGTCCCGTTGCCCGGAGACAAGCCAAGCAACAAAGAAAACCCGTTCAGCGCCCATGCCATATTCACAGGGGAGGTAATTGATTGTTCTCACCTCATTTCTCCTTTTATCCCACAAATCAATGGGATATGGTTCGATGACGAGGACGATGTATACTTAGCCAAGGGGGAAGCTGTCCCCATCACCCTTGAAGAGGTCCGAAAAGCCAAATCCAAGGCTTTAGCCACCAACCACCTCGCCACTGCCGGGCGCGCCACTCCTGCACCCGTCACTGAACCTGCCAGGACAGAATCCACCCTCAAAGAACCAAGCAATGACGCGGCCTTGGTCCAAAAAATGAAGAGGGTTCGAGCTGACTTAACCATATGGCAACTACTGGTTAGCTCACAGGCTCATCGAGAAGCACTGACTAAGGCTCTCGATGAAATCAAGGTTGATTCAGAAGCTACCCCCGCTGAAATGGTAGCTACTATCATGCCCTACCTCAAGGGCAAGTCCAAGAACAAGCGCCCACTCATACCTTCGCCGAATCTGATCTACCGCCATTTGGGCCCAATCACAATATGGCCCTATACATCACAGTCATCTGCAAGGGTAAGTACCTTCCAATGACCCTTATCGACGATGGATCAGCCGTGAACGTCCTACCCCTAAGGACTGCCCGGGCCCTCGGCATCACTGATGCTGACTATCTCCCGACAGCGCAAACTATTCAGGCTTTCGATGGAAGCCCAAAACCAGTAGCTGGGGCCGTTAAACTGAAGATCATAACAGGCCCAATCCAAAAGGAGTTGGAGTTTCAGGTGATAGACGTCACCTCATCATTCAACCTCTTACTAGGAAGGCCTTGGATCCACGCAGTCAAGGCCGTGTCGTCTACCCTCCATCGCAAAGTCAAGATGCCACTTCAAGACGGTATCATAACACTGGAGGCAACACCGATGACCGTGGCTAGCTGCAATGCCACGAGCCGGGCCGAACCACGAGGTTTCGATTTCGTGGGTATGATCGAAGAAGAATATCTTTTCAAGCCCTACTTTGCCCCTAGCATCGACACGATGCTACAAAATCTGGGTTACCTACCCGGAGCTACTTCAAGGCCATATCTTCCGGCAGGGAAGATCATTGAGGTCCTAGACAATGCAGAGTCCCGACTCGGATTGGGATATACTATAAGCTCGGAGAATGTGGGCCGGGCCTCTGTAATCAAATTTGTCACTCCAGTCTTCGGAGCCATCCAAGTGGGCCTCTACCGATCCACCATCACATATCCCGAGACCAAAACGGCTCGGGAATGCAACTACATCCCCGATGACATATTCACCGTTATCCAGGATGAGTCCGAGAAAAGGGAAAGCGACTCTGAGCCTGTGCTGGGGCTCTTATTTGGAGAAGACAAGACCATCCCTGCTCCGAAAGATGACTTGGTCAACTTGATCCTCCGCAGCGATCGGTTCGACCCAACCAAGCTCATTACCGAGGTCGGCGCCAGCACCGAGACGAGGGCTTGGAGGAAGACTATAAAATGGACCGACAGTCAAGGACGGGTCTACAAGCTAACCGCCGGCGAAGGAGACATGCCGGATACCGAGTCTGAGTCCGAGTCTGAGTCAGAGTCAGAGTCGAAGTCTGAGTCCAGGGTTAAAGGGTCTGGTGCTGGAGTCGAGTCTGTAATCCCTCTTCCCTTAGCCACCGAGGTCTCGGGGTCTGTCCCAAGACCTCTCCCTATCCCGCCACTGACCAACGATCAGATTGCAGCTCTATTCGAGCTATTTTCAAAATTCACCATTAATAATAATAACGAACACCGTTCTGCTTACGACTTGTCTTACTTCCAAAATTTTCTCAATTTCAAAAATTTTATATGCAATGACATTGAGAAACCCGACGAACAGGTACCTCTACCACAACATCTGGTCGAGCAGCTCGAGCAAAGGGAATCCCGAGATCCGGTAATCGAAGAAACCGAGTCCATCCACGTGGGAACCACTTTAGAGCCCCAGATGCTTAAGTTGGGCCAATCTTTAGATCCAGAGGAGAGACAGCAGTTCACGGACCTCCTCCTAGAATTTAAAGACGTCTTTGCATGGTCCTACAAGGACATGCCGGGAATAGATCGAGAAATAGCTGAACACCGAATACCCATCAAAGATGGGTACAGACCGGTAAAGCAGAAGCTCAGAAGAATGAAGCCCGAATGGTCTCTTAAAGTCAAAGAAGAGGTCGATAAACAATTCAAAGCAGGCTTTATACAAGTGTCTGAATATCCAGACTGGGTCGCAAACATCGTGCCGGTACCCAAGAAGGACGGCAAGGTGCGGGTATGCGTAGACTTCCGGGACCTAAACAAGGCCAGCCCAAAAGAAGATTTTCCGTTACCACACATCGACATATTGGTGGATAATACGGCCGACCATGCCCTTCTATCATTCATGGACGGGTATGCCGGATACAATCAAATTAAAATGGCAGAAGAGGATATGAGTAAGACTACCTTCATGACACCTTGGGGTACTTACTGTTACACCGTCATGCCATTTGGGCTGATTAATGCAGGAGCCACTTATCAACGGACCGCCACCACCTTATTACACGACATGATGCATAAGGAAGTGGAGGTCTATGTGGACGATATGATCGTTAAGTCTAAAGGCCGAAGCGGGCAAATCACGGCCCTAAGAAAGTTCTTTACCAGACTGCGAAAATACAACATGAGACTAAACCCACAAAAGTGCAGTTTTGGGGTAACGTCAGGCAAATTACTGGGCCATATCGTTAGCCAACGCGGCATCGAGGTCAACCCAGCTAAAATCAAAGCCATTGCCGAGATGCAGCCACCCAAGACCGAAAAGGAAATAAGGGGGTTTCTCGGGAAAGTCCAATACATCAGCCGTTTCATTTCGAAGTTAACCATGGTATGTGAGCCCATCTTCAAAAAGCTAAAAATCGGAGAACGGGTACTATGGGACGACAAATGTCAAAAGGCTTTTGACAAAATCAAGGAGATCCTGTCTGCCCCGCCAGTACTAATGCCACCTCAACACGGTTTGCCTTTGTCGTTATACCTAACAACGACCGAGACAGCCATGGGGGCTATGCTGGCCCAGACAGTTGATTCGGAAGAACGGGCTATTTACTACATCAGTAAAAAGTTCCTCGAGTATGAATGCAAGTACACCATGCTCGAGAAAACGTGCCTAGCATTAGTTTGGGCCACTAAAAAGCTCCGACATTACATGCTTAGCCACGAGGTACATGTTTTACCCAAAATGGATCCAATCAAGTACTTATTCGAGAAGCCCATCGTCAACGGCAGGATGTCAAGATGGACTTTAATGTTATCCGAGTTCGACCTCAAATTTGTACCATTAAAAGCCATCAAAGGCCGGGTAGTTGCCGAATTTCTCGCTGATAGCTCAATATCCGAAGAAGGCCACACTGATACATGGGCCTTTCCTGATGAGGACATATTCCATACCGATACCGAGATGTGGGATCTGTATTTCGATGGAGCATCCAACTTCCGAGGATTTGGGGTCGGAATTCTATTAATCTCACCCCGAGGGGAGCACACTCCCTTATCCATCAATTTGGACTTCGACGTGACCAACAACGCAGCCGAATACGAAGCATGCATTCACGGGCTGCAAGCCGCCGCTGATTTAGGGGTAACAAGCCTCCGGGTTCACGGTGATTCATCATTGGTCATCAATCAAGCACTCCAAAAATGGAAAACTCGGAACGCCAATCTCGTGGCTTACCAAGCACGGGTACGGATTCTAGAGAAACAATTCCAGAAGGTGGAATATATCTACCTGCCTCGGGAAGAGAATCAGTTCGCAGATGCACTTTCCAAATTAGCATCTTTACTGAACATCCCGGATCACCTGACCAGCATGCCAATCTGTGTCGAAAGGCGGTCCGAACCAGCATACATCCATGCCATTCAAGATATCGAGATAACTGACCCAGAACCTTGGTATCAAGCCGTCTTAACATACCTGACAACGGGAGAATATCCTCCGTAAGCTGAAAATCGGGCCAAAAAGGCCCTAAGAAGATTAGCAACCCAATTTGTTCGTACTGATGATGGGCAATTGTACAAAAAGACGGCACAGGGGGCTCTCCTCCTATGTATCGACAAAATTCAAGCCGAGAAGGTCATGGCCGAGGTCCACGACGGTGAAAACGGTCCGCATATGAACGCCCATATGCTATCCCGTAAAATCATGAGGCTCGGGTATTACTGGAACACCATGGAGACAGACTGTCAGTTATACGTCAACCACTGCAATAACTGTCAGATCTTTGGTAATGTACAGCATATGCCATCTTCCCTATTATATACCATGACATCACCATGGCCATTTTCGACATGGGGTATTGACATAATTGGGAAAGTGCACCCTTCCGGGACGGGAGGACATTGCTTCATATTGGTGGCCATCGACTACTTCACCAAATGGGTCGAAGCTGAGTCATACCATGTCTTGAACGCCAAGCACGTGGCCAAATTCATCCAAAATAAGATCATATGCCGATACGGGATCCCGCATGAATTTATCAGTGATCACGGGACCCATTTCCAAGCTGAAACCACTGCATTACTAGCGAAATACAAAATTCAGAGGCATACATCTTCACCTTACCGACCACAAACAAATGGAGCGGTAGAAGCGGCCAACAAAACAATTGTCACCATACTAAAAAAGATGGCTGAGAATTATCGAGACTGGCCCGACAAGATACCATTTGCCTTATGGGGGTACCGATCGAGAATTATCCAGACCCATGATGATTTCCCCAGTGGCTAGCCAAGCAGGGCTATGACCAGTCTCCATCTGGTCAACCACTCCAATCAGCCGGATTTGACCCATGCACGAGTCAAGCTCCATCAACCCTTCAAAAACGTAGCAGTGCAGCATGCAAAAGGCGAATGTCCTACGCCTGAAAGTCGGGGTGGCCCTCACATCCCGACTGTTCATGAACTTGTCGGCCAGGTCGAATAAGGAAACCGTATTTCCCCGCACCATCCGATTTGTCTCAGCATGAGACAGACCCAAGAACTCCCTTAGCCTCCTCCTTGGATCCGGGTAGAACGAGGGAGTAGCAGGCTGAACAACAGGGCTCCAACCACCTATGGATGCGATTTCCTCAGGAAGAGGGCAAATCTCTCCCCGCGGGAACAGAAAGACGTGATGGGTAGTATCCCAAAACGTCAGACAGGCGTCCAAGAAATGTGAATCAATTATTAGACGTTGGAGGGGGAATAGGCTGACGATCCCCATCTGGGTCAGCCGAACCTTTTCCTCGTCCCGAAAGTACTGGGACCAGGCGAGCAGCATGGCGGTCAAGTGATCGATACCCATGACAGAAATTTCTAGCTTTCTTGAAAGTCTAAAAGATTTTGAGAAGGAGAAGGAGAATTTGAGTTGGGATGCAAAAGCTGAAGCAGGGATTCCCATATTTATAATGGGAAAACCTAACTGTAACCCTAACTACCTTGCCTCCTCAGTAAGCTGGGCCTTGTGCGCGCGAAGGCCTGATTTCAAAAAAAAAAAAATAAGAACCCGGAATAGGAATCAAGCCATCCTGAGCTTTCCTAAGAATTTCTAAAATTTCCTGTGATAAAAAAAATTGTGATAAAATTCTTTCCAAAAATTGTGGCATTCTCAAAAATTCGGTATCTTTCCTTCCCAGCGCGAGTCAGTGTTTTGCCTATGTGTTACATACAAATTGTTATGTGTCAGCATACAGGTACACCCCAGACTTCAGAAGCAAGTCTCCGTGAAGCTATTTCATTCCCCAGCATGAGTCGATGTTTCCCCAGAATGCTACATCCAAGATGTGATGTGTCGGCATACGGGTACACCTACACCCCCCAAAGGCAAGTCTGACTCCCCACGGAGCTACCATCATCAGGACAGGTATGACCCTCTGCTTATGGCTGGCGAGCCCTTCACGCGAGTATAATGGACTATAAACGACCCGACCGGAAGTCTACCATGTCTTAACGGGCTTGGTAGCTACTCTGACTTTCGCCTTGTCCAAGCCTCAGTCAGAGTGGGGGCTCTGTAGACACCCGCATTTTGACTGCCAGGTGTCTATGGTAGTCTCCAAAAAGCACCCGATGATGATCGGACACAAACATGACTTGGTATACTCGGACTTGGGCTCGGAATCAATAATATCCGACATGGACTTTTTAGCGGAGTAAAAAATCTCACAAAACAGACCTCAAATCCAGGCCCAGTGGGTCGTTCCGAGCAAAATAAGACTAATTTGGGCCAAAACCGACACCAAAAATAAATCCCGTCTTTTGGCGACCGGGTCAAAACCCGGTCAAAGACGAAACCATCTCACAAATCAGCCAAATTCATTCTCGAAACTGGCGCCCAAATCGAAATTCAAAAAACAAATCAATCAAATCACAAAGTCAACTCCTTCCTATTTTAACTCGATTCACCTGATCCACTCGATCGAGTGGATTGACCCACTCGGTCGAGTGGAGCGCCTTAAACCGGGTTTTGCCCGTTTGCAAGAGCACTCGATCGAGTGCACTAGGGCCACTCGATCGAGTGACCCTAGGTCGTGGGGTAAAGTCTATAAATACCCCACGACCCCCTCTCATTTCACAAGGCTTTTTCCCCTACATTTCACCCTACATTTTCACCCTAACACCCTACATCATACTACACCTCAACGCTAAGCAATACTAGCCAAAAACCGAGTCCTTCGTCCCTCGAAAACCGACGAATCATCCACACCCACACACACACACACACACACCATAACTCGCGTACATCCTCGATACTCCGGCGTCCCGTCGCTATTTACGAGTCCATTTCCGAGGCCTATACCTAGCATGTATGTTGAGGGTGTCGTAAACCCCGTCTCAATCTCTATTATTCCGTCATTTTATTTACATTTTCGCGTTGTATATCGTAATCATATTAATCTAGTAGCATTAACACTAACATTTTCATACTTTCTTTTTTGCATATTTTTGTATCATCTCTTTTATTACTAACATTATTATACCGCGTATATGTATACTAGTACTAAAATTCGGTTTTAAACACGTTGGACTATGATGATCACCTAAGGTCCGTCTAATCCCTTTACGAGCAACGACGGAGGTGGCGCCCTTTCGAGGAGCACCGCCCCAATGTACTCAAGGGCGTGACGCGACCGTGATCGGTCATAGTTGAACGTATTTAATTCCATTTCTACAATTAGTGCGGAGCCCGTTGACACGAAAACCGACATCACATAATCCAAAGGGATTAGTTTCGATGTCGTGACGTAGAGGGATGTAATTCCGTTACTAATTCAAAATTTCAATCTAATGATAACGTTTTCATAAAATTCTGATAACGGTATTATAATCGTACATACACGATCATAACACCGGAGGCTAAGTTGAATACAAATCGTGCGGTATTTGTATTTAATTTGGCCAACCATCGATTTTAAATCATAAAATGAAACGAGTTACCACTCGTACAGGGGCTACTCGACCGAGTACATAGACTACTCGATCGAGTAGCACCCAAAAAACTAGGCAGTAGCTACGTAAAGGACGTACTCGACCGAGTCAGACCACGACTCGATCGAGTGGGTCCTGTAACCCAGAAAACCGAGAGCTTTGACACACATTTCAAGCCTCGTCTTTTTACGACTTTAGTCATCACGTGTAAAGACAATCACGTGACCTTCCTTTCTTCAAAACTCACGCATATCACGACACTTAGAACGACATTGATCGATTTTTCGACGTGATAAGTCGGGACAAGGCTACGAAACGTGGGATCGGGCTAGCAACACGCCAAAGTCCCACATTTTCGTCCTCCGTTTAATGCATAACATAATGTGTATTTAACCGGGGTTCGTCCATCTACATAATTCGCGGTCTAGTTTACATACGGGTCTGTTTCTATTCTTATAGCTTTTTTTTATTTCATCTATTACGTTGTATTAATCGTTGTATTGTGAATTCCGGGTTGTATTTCCGCCCGTGTAACTTGTACGTTATTTATTTTTCAAGCTTTATTTATTTACTTGCTTATCGCTTTATAAATGAACCTCGCATGCTAAATCATTTCGACCATAATCAAGATGCATTAAATGACGTAGTTCACATACTATTCACATGCTTAGCCCGAAAACGCTGTTTGCATATCATTTAATTATTTTACTAGAGCGCGTACACGAACACGAACGATGTTTTAGTAGAGGCCGCCATTGTGCGGGCGGGGTTGGGTGTCCTTAGTGGGCTTCCCAACACGTACCCTCACCCCTTACTCAGAATCTTGGTTTCCGGATGTCCGAAACCATTGGCGCACGAGAGTCATTTTATATACGAAAGCCGGTGTAAACGGTATCGATATAACAATGCAAAGGGACGGGCCCCATAAACTCTGAAATCGAAGTGGGCTTACTTTGTGTATAGCCCATGATGACATAGAGTGGGCTCGAATGGTTCCGAATAACCACAAAATTTGGTGGCGACTCTATTTTGACTTAAATTTCGAACCCGAGAACAATCTTACCATGAGATTCATTCGCCTACCCAAACCCGCGCGTGGCCGCGTCGGGGTGGACCTACGTCATGTCCACAGCGAGGGTCAAAGGTCAAAGTCAAGAGCCGAGGGTCAAAGGTCAAAGGACAAAGGTCAAAGGTCGGAAGGACAAAAGACGATAGTCGAAAGTCGAAAGTCAAAGACTGAAAGACGGAAGTCAAAATAATCGAAAGACGTCAAATTAAACAAGCCCGATATGATACACAATAATGGGTCAAATGAAGCATGAAGTAAATGAAACAGTGGGCCAATTGATCAAGAAGGCCCAACACATGGAGGATGAAACTCAGCCCACACTAAGAGAGGGCAGGCAGCAGCCACTCCTACAAACTTGGAAACCCTCCTGCAGAACAGGAGAGAATCCAGGAGAAGAATGTAACGGCTGAAGGAGAGTTAAAGCCCCAGATCTCAGGCAATAAAGAGGGGATTAAATGCCAAGATTCTGTTGGATAAGAAGGGCAACGGCTCCAGAAGACAACAACATATAAGCACGCACAAACCGTATTCATCATCATTCGACCCACAATCAACACACAAAAACTCCGAGCAAAACTTCACGACAAAATACTCATAGACAATTATAGTACCAATATTCAAACTTGTATCTCTTTCTTACTCATTTTCGACTATAGTGAAACTTTGGCGGGATTCCGACTCCCCCCACGGTTTTTCCCACATCGAGTTTTCCGCGTCACCAAAACTTTGTGTGTCGTCCATTTTCTTTCATTGTTCTTTTCTCGCTAGGTTCGTTCCGATTCCGTTGACCCATAGTTATAGGAAGATCGCTTTAACCCGCAACCGAAATCGTAGACCCGGTAAATTTTTACCAAAACACATCTCTTGACCAATTTGTAAACCGACCCAGCTTCCAAAAAGACTACACCTATGATTATAATACATGTGCCGACAAATTATCTAGAATGATAATTCAAACAGAAAAACTTTTTGCTCTAGCTGAACACCCAGCTTTTAACAGATATGTAAAAACAATCTACCGGCTCATAAAGAAATGAGCCATCGTAGCGTTAGAAATAAAGCAATGAAACAATACATGGAGTGGTAAATGGAGCTTATTTCTCAGTTAAAAAAATACTCCCTCCGTTCACTATCTTTTGTCCCGTTTCATTAAAATACTCTTCACAAATAATGATGAAATGAGGCAAAAGATTATGAATGGAGGGAGTAGTACATCTAGAATATCATTAACGACTGATGGATGGGATTGCGGTTATGACTTTTCATATATATGCTTAACTGCTCATTAACTAGATGATGATTGGGTTATGCAAAAAAGAATTATAGAGTTTGCTAAATGAGAATACCCGCATACCGCTTTAAATATACTAAACATTATTATGAAAGGGATAAACGAATACGAAATTAGAGATAAAATATTAACTGTTACTTTCGATAACGCCACGCCTATGACTGCTTGCGCTAACATGTTAAAGACTCATTTAGAAAATGTATTTTAGATGGTAATTTGTTACATGTTCGATGTGTTTGGCATGTTTTAAACTTATGCGTTCAAGACGGTCTCGTGGGTCTAAAAGAATACCACGGTAAATTTAAAAGGATCGTTATGCACTTGAACAATTGTCACTAGAGGCGCCAAGAGTGGCGTAACTATTATAGAGAAAACGGTATAAAATATAGAAAATTCTCCCCGGAAAATAACACAAGGTGGAATTCAATGTATACAATGTTGAGTGCTTGTTTAGCGTATAAGGATCATCTGACTATTTGGTGGAATCGTAGTTGTCCCAACGACCCAATTTTTGATGATGATTGGTCAAAAATTAAAATGTATATTGACCTTACACACCTTCTCCCATGTATATAACCTACTGCCCATTATTTCCTTTGTAACATTATTAGAATTGCCAATTTTTCAGAAAATATCGAGGTAAAGATGTTTACGACACGTTTTTACTCGCCATGGAGGAGAAGTGGCTAAAATATTGGTCTGATATCCCTGTGGCCTATGTATTTACAACTATTTTAGACCCTAGATGAAAATTTCAGGGTGCGATAGACTTTGTTCACACTTATAAAGAATTAATGAACATAGATTTTGACTTGGAACAATATAAAAAGAGATTAGAAATGACTTTTTAGATTATTTAACGTTTACGAGTCTATTTACGGTAACAACACTCAATCAGGTGCAGGCACTAGTAGCAGTAGGGATGCAGGCTTTGATGACATTCTCAACATAATGTCGAGAATAATTCTTAGTAGAGGAGCTTCAAGGACGGTAATTCCGACGAAACTACCACTGAATCCGTCAACGCTTAGTCAATTTGTATCTTTTAGTTTCTATTTGTACATTCTAGTTGTAACTTCTACGTAATTTTTTATTTATAAACTCTATTTATAAATTTTAGTTACTTCTATAACTATACATTGATTATTCCAGTATGACAGTATGTACTCGCAACCGATCTATGTTGATTATTCAATAAATATTAAATTTATTTTCCCCTATTTGTATTTCTGATTTCTTTGCTCATTAATAAATAACTAATAATGTTTTGTACAAATCTGGACAAAAAAGTGCAATTGTATTTCATCGCAAAGACGCAAACAGAGATAAAAAAAATAATGAAAAATAAAAATCGGACCAGGCTCCCACCCATGCACAAAACCCGGCTCGAGCACGGCACGATCGGGCCGGTGCCACGGCGGCGTGGTTCAAGGTCAGGCCGTGCCTGGCACGACAGGATTGGCCTGGCAGGCACGGCTGGGCCGTGCCTCTCAGGCCCGAAACACGGCCCTACACGTCCAAACTGCCAGCTTTAATGTAAACTAGTTCAACCTCCTTTCTTTTACTCTTCATAATAAGCCTGACCTCATTGTTGATCTAGCAAGTTTATTCTCTTATTCTCACAAAACCGTTCTCCGCTCTTGCTTCTTGTCCTCCGTTGTTCCATTCTAAATTCAGGGTAATTCAATAACTCTTAATCCGCATAGTTCTTAGTTTGTAGAATAGCTTTTATATGGTCGTAACACCATATATGTATACTGTTTTGTAGGCTATTTGGAGGATCCCGAGACGGACGAATATGTTGTCGATTCAGATCTTGAAGACTAAACATTGTAACACGTGATGGCATGACTCAGTATTGCATGATATATATGTCATAGTTGCTTGTAGTATTGTTTTAAAAATTGGATTTTTATACTAATAAACATGTTTTACTATATTATTATGATAATAGTTGTAATTGGTTTCTCACATGTTGTTTCTATCGTTTTTAATGTTACAAACTGCATGCTTAAATTTATCGTGCATCGAATCTACTAAAATTATTATAAGGCCGATACTAAAACATACAAATAATAACTTGTTTCTTAAATTTCGTGATTTTTAATATAAATTATCAAATTTAAAGTTTTATTGTTTTTTGTAACAAAGTTAAAGCATGTTTCAGAAACGATTAGTCTCTTTGTGCGAATTAATACTATTTTAAAGACTTTAGTTTCGAAAACTTTGAAAAGATACTACTGTTTATTTTAAGTCTAGTATACTTCTGTTTAATTTCGTAAACTAATTCCTAGTATTTTGGTCACAATAAATCGTTTATGAAACTGTGTCGGATTAGTCCGCAAATCTGTCAGTTGTTGTAAAACCTAATTTTAAATCTATGATAAACTTTGAATTTAATTTGGGAAACTTATTTAATAAACTTTGATGAGTCTAGTTAATGTTTCTAATTGGATTTGCTTTGAAATAAATTTTTAAACATGTTTTATTAAAGAGTTACTACCGGGTGTTGAATTCTGTCAGTTTCTTAAAGTACGAAAAAAAAAATCAATGTTAAGTTGATAATTTGGATTCTCTTGAAATAAAAGTTTTAGCTAAAGTTTTAATATTTTCAACCGCACCGGTCTTATGTCATTTGATGTTTAATGATTTAATTAACAATTTTATAGTAAGACAGTGCAATTCTGAAAAATCTGTAAATCTGTAAATTTTTAATTTATTACTTTTAATTACTTAAACTTCAACCTTCCGAGAAATAATTATGATTTTTACTTTCCTTGACTTTTAATCATTAATTATACATTTATATAATAAATATAATGCTTATTTCTCGAGGCCTAATATTAACTATTTTATATAACTCATATGTTAAACGATTTCTACTATAATAACACTTATTTTGGAAAGTTAATATTTGAAGAAAGTTTCTACATTTGGAAGATTACTATTTTGGGAATATTTTAAAATATCTTCGAATGAAATACTTATAAGATGGTTTGAATATGGAATAATGTTGGAAATGAGAATTTACAATATACAAGTCTAGGATATGTATTGTTGCCATCAGTTATGTGGTCGGTGTATCTGAGTTAGGAATACATTGATTGTCGAACTGGGTATCGTTTATGCTCAAGAGTCATGCAAATGTACTTAGGCTAGGATCTCACTGAATGTAATCCTATTATAGTTTGAGTTGCCTAGTGAGTGGGCTTAGGAGTCGCTTCGTGGGCGCTGAGTTTCTTATCTAGTGACACTTCGGTGTTTTGACAAATCTCTAGTAGTAAAAGTTGTACTGATCATCAGTTTTATATTCCATTATTCGTTTTGACGCCGTTAGGCTGCTGAATTGTTTTCTGGTTTTGAAATCTATTTTAATATATAATATAATGTTTTCAGTTTTAATATATTTTAATATATTATGCTTCTATTGCTTATATATTATGTAATATGGCTGGGAGAACTGCCTGAGTTGCTCCCCACTGAATTGTGGTTGTTATATTTAACATGGCAGGTTATATGTTTTGTGGGATCGGGTTTAAGCTAGCGAATAGTTATGATCCTACTCATTTATATTATTATTAATTTTGTTTTGTTTTATGGATAGTCTTACCGGATTTTGGAAGTTTCATTTTCGCCTTTTTTAGGAAAAGTGTCATTTGTTTCAGACTTACCTTTTGCACGTACAATAATCTATTAGACATCAGTGTTTTAATCCCATCGACAGTGATCCGCCACTATTTTGCATTAGAATTTCTAGAGGATTACAGTTGGTATCAGAGCATCACTACTCCCGACGCTTACACCTGATCTTAGGCAAAATACTAATAAATGGAAGGAGAAAATAATAAATCACTTAGTAATAAAAGGGTAGAAAACAAATAAGGACTTTTTTGGTAGCTTGTTTGTTCTTGATAACTCAATGATTAGCATTGATTAAATGACCACTTGTTTTTGTCCCCAAAGAAGATGGCTGGGCGTAGACGTGGACGGGACGCTGCAAACCAGGATGAGATCAATCTCGCTGTTTTCAACTCACTGAACACGCTAATGGAGAGGACCCAACACTTGGGCCTTGGGCAACGTCCTTTCAGTTTCTCTAAGGGGACAACTAAAATGGCTAAGAGCAAGCTGGCCTTCTATAATGGTATCGTTGATCCCAAGAAGATGACGCTCTGGACATGTCAGATGGAGCGCCAGTTCGAGATTCACGAGGTACCGATGCAGCACAAGGTAGGCTTGGCGATTCATTACTTGGAGGGTGAAGCCGACCGCCGATGGACTTTAGTTGGACCCAATGCTCTCCTTACTCTTGGATTTGGGTGGCAACAATTCAAGGCTTTGCTGGAAACAAGATTCTATACTGAGGAGCTGAAGCACAGGAAGCCGTTGGATTTCACATCACTTGAACAAGGTTCAAAATTGAAGGTGCAAGAGTATACAGACCTATTTCATGAGCTAAGTCACTATGCCACGGAGATCCTACCAAACGAGACTAAAAGAGTGTTCTTCTCTAGGAAAGGTTTGTGACCAGACATTTCTCACACTATTCACCACGAAGCTGATACAATAGAGAAGATATACATTGCTGCACTATGGGCTAACAAGTCCCTAAAACGAATGAAGGATGCTGCTGCTCCTATTTCTTCTGGCTATAAAAGGCCTTTCACTTCTTTCTATTCTTCTAATGCTGGTTCTGCTAAGAGGTCCAGCCAAGTGAAGGTTGATATGTCGTATTTATATAGTTTATTTACCCCATTCCGTTGTCCTTTTCTTGGTCGGAATGCGCTCTTAGGAGCCATTTCTACTAATGTTTTGCCTTGCGTGAGTGCTTTTGTAGATTTTGTGCAATGACAGGAGCCCAACTTCCCATCTGAAAAGGTCGGCCTGATGCCCCTTCCACCTTGTTTTTGGTTGTTTAGAAGTTTTAGTGTGTTATTTTGTGATAGGCCTCGGCCCCTGTACTTGTCAGTGGGGCGGCCGGTCGGTCTACACGCCCACTACTGAGGATTTCGTCTCATTCCTTTAAGTAGAGGATGATGAAATTTTATTATCATAACTCATCATTAGAGAAAATACACTACGTGACTTTTAGTATTCTCGCTTCTCCCCAATCGTGTAATCCGAATCGGTAAGCTTGTTTATGTAATTTCTAGACTTTCATTTTAATCTTCATCCTCTCTCATTCTAGTTTGTTCCAAATTTTGTTGTTTTCGTTATCTTGCTAGATTCTCGTAGTCACGATTAGCAACGTTTCATTATTAGATTTAATACCATTTTTGATTATGAATCCTCTATTTACTATTTGTTGTCTTGTAGTTACTATGAGTAGCTAATCCTCTCTCTAGGGTCGAGGGGAATCGATGAGTATTTCTTTGTGTTTGTCGTTTCTATACTAAGCTCGTAATTATGCTAGTGCCAATTTCGCATGTTATAAAGTTTGATTAATTTGTTAAAGGCCACAACTTATTAATCTAATTTGGGAAATTCTAATTCATGTTCGAGATCCGGTTGTATTTAGACCACGCGCGATTTGGTGTGGAGTCTAATACGTAGCGAAAGCCCGTTATGTCCTTCCTAGGTTGGTACAGTTTTGAGAGAACGTATTATAGCCAACTAGCATGTTTACGTGTTTATTGTTGTTATCGCATAATCGTCGAATGCTCATTGTGAACCTTTAGCCCTAGACTCTCCGTTAATTGATTTATCCGTATTTGTGTTTTCCAATGTTCTAGTCTTAATCAGCAAATTACTAAACCGTTAAAAGCAATTTAGAATCACCATAGCTATTAGACAATTTGACCGTCTCCCTATGGATTCGATACCTTACTTACCGCTAGCTTCTTGTTAGTATTATTAGGATAATCTTGATTGGTGATACGACTTTAGCCATATCAAATTTGGCGCCGTTGCTGGGGACTCGATATTTTATTGTTTTATAGCTTGTTTCTTTCTTGCTTCTTCTTCGTCTCAAGAAACCTAAATTCCTCGAGATTGATCTCACTCTCTTCTTGTACTTTTTTTTGCTTATGCCCAGGTCTTTTCAATCCTTAGATCTTACTCCGTTCGATCCGGAGCCTGAGAAAACTTTCCGTAGGCGAAGACAATTTTGGAGAGAGATTTCCGCAGCTCCCGACCTCGCTACCTTGGAAGCTGTTCATTCTGAGTTTACTGCTGATTATCATCTTCAATTGAGGATAACTAGTCACAGTTCGATCAATCCATATTCTAGGATTTTACCGAAGTACTAGCGGTTCCCATTATGCCGAAGCTATCTAATCATTCGGAGCCTGAGCAAACTGCTCTTCTCAAGTTGGTCAAGCGCCCAACTGCCATTCAAGGCACCATCATGATTCGACCCGCGTTTAATACTTTGGTGGAGAAGAACCAATTCGGAGGTGATGCTACGGAGGATCCTCACAAGCATATGAGGATCTTTACTGATTATAGTTTTATGATTCCACTTCTTGCTGGAGTCACTCAAGAACGGGTCATGGAGATGCTCTTTATGTTCTCCTTACGAGATTCCGCTAGAGAGTGGATCACTGATCTTGATAGAGATACCGAGGGGATCACCGATTGGAATTCGCTTGCCCTTGCCTTTTACAAGCATTATTATCCACCACAAAAGACGACTATGCTCCGCAGTCAAATTACTAATTTTCGTCAAACTCCTAATGAAAATATTCATGAGTCATGAGAGCGTTTCAAGAAGCTTGTGGAAGAATGCCAACACCATGGTTTCGAAATTTGGTTCCTTTGTAACCAATTCTATAATGGGCTATATGATGATTTGTGAAGTACGCTCGATTTGGCATGCAATGGGCGGTTTCAATGTAATGTCGATGATGACAAGGCATGGCAAACTATTGAACAAATGACATCTCACCACTCCCGATGGGGTAACCCACGCGGTAACATGCGTAGAAACTCCAATGACAGTGGGTCCTCTATTGTCGTGGTTAGTCAATTGATCGCTTTAACTAAGCGGTTTGATTCTTATGAAGCGTCGAATTCTCAAGGGGGTATGCATCAAGCACATGCGATGCAACATTATTCATGTGTTCTTTGTGGTGCCGCGGATCATCAAGCTCAAGATTGTCTCAGTTCCATAGAGCAAGTTAATGCATTTAATTCTGATGGGGTCAGCTGTCAATCCCGAGTGACTCGTCAGTCAGACCCAGGTCTGACCCAATCCTGATTAAGTCCAAGCCATGAGAAAGCTCGTCACATGAGTAACCGATCGGATCCGACCGGTCGGCCCTCTGGCACACTTCTAAAGAGCCCCGTCCATTTCCCACCAAGTCCAGACTCTGTGGACCGACCCTCGGTCAGCCGAGCCGAGCCTCCCTTTGAACCTCCCCCACGAGTTAAGGGACTCCCAACTTTCCTAGCCTCAAAGCGACCCTGCCGACCCAAGGCGGGGTATGACAGACCCTCTTGATTCGGCCTAAGGTAAAGAGCATGTATGGGGGACACGCTTCCACATGGCCTTCTCTCTCTCTCTCTCTCTCTCTCTCTCTCTCTCTCTCTCTTCTCTCTTGTGGAAACCTATAAATACCTCCTTAGTTTCTCTCATTAGAGGGTAATTCACTTTCTCTCACTAAACTCTCACTCTAAAAAAGCCACCTTATATCTCACGAATAAGGTTCATCAATTGCATACATGGACAGACTTAGGTAACGGAGAGGGTTTCCTCGGACACCTCCGAGGCCCCTGTACGTTCCTTGTGCAGGTCACAGACCCACTCTGCCGTGAAGGTCAGATGACTAGAGGAGAGGAGAGGTGAGGCGTGGGGATCAAGCTAGATCCGAAAGAACTCAATCCAATCTGAATCCGAATCTGATTCGGGTGTGATTGTTTCCTAACTGGAACAATTTGGCGCCATCTGTGGGGATTCTGAGCTAAAAATCCTCAAAGAACGAAAAGCCATCAGAAGATGCATGAAATTGAAGAAATAAAGATAGGTGCTGATTCGACGGGCCAGGTTATCGTCCCTCGGTACGGCATGCCCATCACACCGCGAGAGGTCACGCCCGCCGCCACCCTATGGGGTGGCGGGCAGGCTACTCTCCGTGGAACCACGAGCAAGGGAAGGGCGGTCGCGGGGGGGCATGAGACAGAGCAAGGCCTGAACCTGGAGCTCACTCCCGCCCAGGCCACGCAGGCTACCACCTTCTTCTCAGCAATGGTCAACAAGCAAGTCACGTCGGAGGACCTGGTAGGCGGAATAGCTACGACCCCCAGGCGCTTGCAGTATATAGACACTGCGGATGCTGGGGGAACAAAAATAACCACCATTCGGAGAATCCAGAGGAAGGCGAAAATAGCGGCCAGAGGATACGTCCAAGCCAAGAAAAGCCTGTTGGCTGACACCCAGGAGTAGGAGCCTCAACAAAAAGACGGATAGCTCCATACCATCGAGTCCACCGCGTCGGCAGAAAAGGGATCTATGTCGAAGGGTATGCGAGAGCGTTTGAAGCCAAGAGAGCCTGTCTCAACACGCCTAGGCCCGAAGCAGGCCTCGGGGTGTTCCACATGCTAACTCCAACTGAGAAGCGGCAAAAGGCACCAGGGCTGTCGAAAAGCATGCAAGCGAGGCTTAATCAGGGCCAGCCAATTGAACCAAGGCACCCTTAGATCAAGGGCCCGGGAGTCGAGCCTCTTCAGCCACCCCAGAACAAGAAATCTCGTTCCCGACATCAATCTCCTGTGAGAGAAAACGGAGATATAAGCAGGCATACTCCCAGACATCGCTCTCCAAGTGGCAAGTTGCCAACTCCGAGCAGATGGAATGACTATAGTTATCATTCGGAGGGTGCTTGATCCAGAACCCCAGGTAGACCTACCAGGACGCCACTCCACATAGAGGTCCAGAGCTACCCAATTCCGAAGATAAAAATGTCAACGGTTGGGTTCGACGGGACCACCGACCCCGAGGATCATCTGGCTGCATACAAAAGCCACATGGGGATGTATGAAGCATAGAATGTCGCCTGGTTCAAGATTTTCCCAACAACCCTGGTAGGCCTCGCCCGGGGGTGGTTCCAGAACCTACCTCGAGGATCCATTTATACTTTTGAAGAGCTTGCTACAATTTTCCTAGACCAGTACGCTGGGAATAAGGCGTAGGCTCACCCGCTTTGACTTGATGATGCTAAAGCAGAGAAAGGGTGAGTCCATCAGGGAGTATCTGAAGAGGTTTGACCTTGCTTTCCAGCAGGTGAGGGAAATTGATGACCCCACCGCAGCATATGCTCTGACTAACTCCCTGGTGCCCGGGGCGATGAAGAATCAGCTTATCGCGCCCAGCCTGAATCCTTGGCCAAGGCCCAAAAAATAGCAGAGGCTTCATGCTCTAGGAGAAGTACCACAGTCTGCCCGATACCCCGGCGGCCTCAAGCCGACCCTAGGGGGCAACGCAGGGTGGTCGGAGTAGGGGAGAGTCAGCTGTAAGCAGAAGGTAGAAGAAAGTAGCACCCCTAAGAAAGAACGTATACCCTATCAACCCAAGTTTGATAGCTATACCTCTCTGAAAAAGTCAAGGGCTGAGATCTTTGAACTGGAAAAAGAGGCAGCGAAGTGGAACCGACCAAACAAACCGCGTCACCCAAAAGGTGACCCGAAGAAGTTTTCTACATTCCATGATAGCATCGGGCATACAACCGAAGAGTGTCGGCATCTGAAGTATGAAATAGAAATTATCATCAGGAATGGCTGGCTGGCCAACTACGCTGCTAGAGCCAAGAACCAAAAGACAGCTGAGAGACCAAAGTGGTCAAGACAAGATTGGATGATCATCCATGTGGTGTCGGGCGACACCGACTGTTTGGCTAGCCGTAAGGGCCGGAAGCGACAACTTTGTGAACTCCGTAACCAGATCTGCTATGCAGAGAGGCCTGGAAGTCCGACTGCTCTAACTCTCATTATAACCCCGGAAGATTCAGGTCGAGTAGTGTACCCGCATAGCGACCCACTGGTCATATCATTGGTCATCAGCAACCACATAGTTAAAAGATGTATGGTCGACACGGGCACGTACACTAATTTGCTGTATAAAGAAGCATTTGAAAATATGAACTTGGAAAAAAGACACCTGAAACTTGCCCCGGGATCCCTTTATGGGTTCAACGGCGCAAGCATCATCCCAATGGGCATCATTGAACTACCCGTCACATTTGGAGAGGGAGCCTCGGCCAGAAACATCCCGACATCTTTCGTGGTGGTCGATGCCAAATCAGCCTATAACGCCCTGATTGGCCGAGCCACCCTTGATGAGGTCGAAGTTTCTATCTCCATCCGAGCACTAACGGTGGCATATGTAACCGACTTCGGGATGGAAGGAAAAGCACGTGGTGATCAAGAATCCGCTCGTCAATGCTACTCGGTAGCTCTACAGACCCATGAGGCCGAGCGTAAAGGAAAAAGAAAGGCATATAGCTCCCCCACCATGGAAGGAGAAATTCATGCCGATCAACCAGCTATTGAAAAACCAGCTAACCGCCCAGAACCTAGGGGTGAAAGTATGTTGGTGGAGCTGGAACCACGAAGACCGGTTCTCATCGGTACCGACTTAGAGGAACCGTAAAGAAAGAAATTGATCAAGGTATTGCAAGACAATAGAGATGTCTTCGCCTACTCAGCTGATGAAATGCCGGGGGTCAACCCAAGCGACATCGTGCACAAGCTGAATGTCGACCCAGGGGCCAGGCCAGTCAAACAGAAGAAGAGGAATATGTTAGCCAAGAAGGACCAGGCTATTAAGGAGGAAATTGAGAAACTCCTGAAAGAGCACTTCATTGAGAGCTGCGACTACTCAGAATGGCTGGCCAATGTTGTGATGGTAAGAAAAGCTTCGGGCGCTTGGAGAATGTGCGTTGATTTCACTAATCTCAATAAGGCATGCACCAAAGATTGTTATCCTCTGCCGAGGATCGACCAGTTGATCAAGGCTACCAGCGGGCATTCGATGTTAAGCTTTCTTGACGCCTTCTCAAGGTACCACAAGGTGTACCTATGCAGCCAGACAGAGTCAAATGCGCATTCATCACGAGCGCTGGGACATACATGTATAAGATGATGCCCTTTGGCCTTAAGAATGCAGGGGCAACCTACCAACGCCTGGTGGATCAGGTATTTGAAAAACAAAAAGGCAGAAACATGGAGGCATACGTTCATGATGCCATAGTAAAGAGTAAAAGGGATGAGGAGCATCTAGAAGAGCTGAAGGAAACCATCACTTCCCTACGAGCTAATCATATGAAGTTGAACCCCAAGAAGTGCACCCTCGGAGTTCGGTCCGACAAGTTTCTCGGGTTCCCGGTCAGCGCCCGGGGCATCAATGCCAATCCAGAGAAGGTAAAGGCCATCCCGGACCTACCATAACTGAGAACGATCAGAGACATACAACGGCTGACTGGCCGGATGGCCGCCCTGACACGGTTCATAGCCAGGTCTGCTAATAAGTCAACAACCTTCTGATACCAAGAGGACCTCCAAGCCAAATTGTTGAGGAGAAAGGACAGTCTCGAAAGAGGTAGGAGTCAGTTTCAAGTTCTTCGGAGTCCGAATTTCTGTAGTAGATACAAAATGGGTCAATATTAATGTTTCTCCTAAGAAATGAATCACCAATGGGTAGACAAATATTAAGAATTTTCCATTTTTTAGAGAAAGGAAGTTTCCAAAGAAGACGACAGCAGGAGGGGCAATAGAGGTCTCCACATTCCCGGCCTTCTGAGTAGTGTTTGCGACATTTCTCATCATATTGAAGGTAATTTTATAACCCGATTTGACCGAATAATGGCCATCCGAGGTAGTGGACCAAAAGGGAGCATCATGAGTGTAGAATTGGGGGATGTGAGAGGGGGTAATGCGGTTCACCCAATGAGGGGAAAAAAATTGTCGAAGGAGATCACAGTTCCAGAGTCCGCCTAAAGAGGGAAGATCTTAAACTGTGTAAGGAAGGTTACCTTGTGGGGAGGAATCAATGCCCGTCTTGAACTCTTGATGATGGGAATTGAACCATTAACCCAGCGATTATTCCATATACAAAACGAGATGTTACTACCAATACTCCAAGCAAGCTCTTGTTGAATAAGCCTGAGCCCCCATAATATACCCCTCCAACCCCAGAAGCAGCCATTGAACCTGGGATTCATAATTTTATCAAGATTTCCAGTCGTGCAGTTGTATTTAGCCGAAAATGTTTTGCTGAGGAGGGAGTCAGAGTCGATGAGAATTTTCCAGGTAGCTTTTGTCAGCAAGGCATGATTGAAGCATGATACATTACGTATTCCCAGGCCCCCTTCAAATTTAGGGAAGCTAATGAAATTTATACTCCGCCAGTAAATAGTTTTGTTCCCATGACCCTCAGCCCACCAAAATGTGCCAAGAGAGAGTTAATTCTATTGGCAACACTTATCTGTATATGAAACACCGATAGAAAATAAATGGAGAGTGATGAGAGAACCGAGGAAATGAGAGTTAGTCGCCCAACTTGGGAGAGTAGAGTTCCATTCCAAGAAGTGATTTTACGTTTGACCGGATTAATAAGATCATTGTAGAAGGCCTTTTTCTTATGTTCAATGAGAAGAGGAGTACCCAGATAGTTTCCCATCCATACCATTGTTTTTCGCAATGTGGAAGGTAGCAAGGGTTGTTCTCGCTCTAGCAAGAGTAGTTGACGGACCAAAAAAATTGTTGATTTATCAATGTTGATGATTTGACCTGAGACCGAGCAAAAGTCATGGAGATTATATTTAAGGGTGTTCAGGGAGCCGTCATCACATTGAGTGAAAAAGAAGGCATCATCAGCGAAGAAGAGATGATTGATCATTGGAGCCTGCCGACTGGCTTTAATGCTACACAAAAGTCCATTGTTTTGGGCCTTGGTCAGGTTAGCAGAGAGGACCTCCGTACACAGTATGAACAGATAAGGGGATAGAGGATCCCCTTGGCAAAGGCCCCTAAACGGCTAAAATCATTTAATAGGCGAACCATTAAGTAGAACTTCATATGAGACCGATTGAACACAATTCATGATCAGGCATATAAGATTTATAGGGAAGCACATATTCCTTAGCGTAGCGTGGGGGAAATCCTAATACATTATATCAAAAGCCCTGATCATGTCGATCTTGAAGGCCATTGAGCCACCTTTCTTATTGATCTGTTTGTTTATATGATGAATAAGTTCATGCGCTAGGAGAATATTATCACTGCAGGAACGTCCCGGCATAAAACCATTCTGAAAGGGGCCCACCTTTTAGAAATTCTATTAAGCCAGGCCTGACTACCTCTGTAGTACCCGAACCAATCCCAATTTTCCTGTCAGACCTGCCAAAGAGTGCAGTATCATTTGGTTCATCTCCATACGGGGTCTGGAGTTTCTATTTTTCATGTTTGGCAAGGTCTTTCCTTTTGGTGTTAAGGGACATAGTCTTGAACGGTATCCATAATTGTTATGCGAGAGGAGACTTACATGCAGCCGTTGGCTTTAGTGCTATCTTGGAGCATTCATGTGCGTTCCGTTGCTCATTTTTTATCGTTATTGCCTCTAATTTCGTGGGTACATTTACACATTATTGATGGTATGTGGAATGTAGCACTTTGTGGTTATGGGTCCTGTAAAACATAAAATTTCACACCTGCGATAGTATAATAACAGATACAAAATAATATGGAAATAAGAGTTTTAATTTGATAATCGAAAGATTGCGCGTTACAACTCTCGTGGATCTCTTGATTCCAATCTCGAAGGCTAGGATTTTTGATTTTTATACGGAGGTCTCATCGACTTAGATCTGTTGGGGGGAGATGGGGTTTTTTGTGCCTTACTCCATTTACCTACCATTTGGTAGTAGGATGATGGGGTCGTTTTGAGACTTATTCCCTCTGATCCCCTCTAAACCCTAGATGGAGACCTATATTTATAGTTGGAAAACTTAGGGAGCAAGTTGAGAATATTCTAAAGCATCTAAGATATTATCACAATATTTATTGATAATTATCTCTAAATACTAAATATATTATTTCTAAATAGATACCGAAATATATAAAACTTTGGTGTCTACAGGTCCAATGTCTCTCTATAATCACATCATAAGAAGACAAGCAGCCTATAAGAGAGAACTTTCCATATGAGCTATGGTTTGATTCTCCGCTAAAGCCTATCACTGCTGAAGATTTGTTTATGAGTTTCTCTTCTTTGATTCCCATGCTTTTTAATACATCCATCGTGATTATATCTATTGAACCTGCCTCAATCTACTCGTACCCCGAAAACCATACTTGTACCGATTTGCAATTTTATAACTAAGGCATCATGATGGGTTACGAATACCACCAGCATTATATTAGTTTTGTCAAAACTGATTGTCGAGGTTAACTTACTCAGCCTTGGCGGAGGTTGTATCCTGTGTTAATAGTTGCACTCCTGCCTTACAGAATAGGTTAGTCCACATATTTCGGTCTTTTAGAGCCGCCATTAATGAATTTTACCTCATGTGTAGGTTTGCTAGGTGGTGACGTTTCTGGTCGTCCTTGAATTTTTTGTTGAGGGTTCTCCCTTGAGCGTCCAACTTTTTGCAATAGGTCTTAGAGGTATCGTCCCTTGATCAGGAATTCAAGTTTCTTTTTCAAGGAAATACATTCTTCAGTGGTGCGTCCAATGTCACAATGGAAGTCACACCACGTAGACGTATCCCTCATGTGATTGACTTTCTCGTTTTTCTTCAACCATTTAACAGTTCCTCACATTACGTCGAGCCTATTTTGCAAACTAGCAATACTGATAGAGAAATTCTATTCAGAATGAGGAGGATAGAGTTCGAAGACCTGACGTGTCCTGGATTTCGTTAACATCAAGGGCGGATGTTGAGAAAAGAAATTAAGGGGGCGTATAAATTATTGGTGAATTATCATTATGCAAATTTTTATCATCGCTTTTTTACTCTAATTCTTGATCCCGAGCTAAAATTTACACAAGTGTTAGTTTTATTTTTAGCCCTGCAAACATATTTTTTGTAACTACTTCTCCTTCTAATTAATTTTAGGGTTATTTAATAGCAATAATACTAACTATTGGACGTATTCCAATAATAATACCAATTACAGTTAATCTCAGAATAATACATTGAATTGAAGTATTCTAATGATAATGGTACAGTGAACCGGTTACCTGAATAACCGGTCCACCTCCCCTTAAGTGCCTAATTGAATTCCTACTGTCACCATTATCTCCTACTATCACCATTATCATTTACTTCATTCTCCATTTACTTATCACTCTCCCGTGAGGATGAATCTAGACCTGATAAGAGGAAGAAATCTGGTATGGTACAACAATTGTGAATGACAAAACAGATTTCACAAAACTTAGTGGACTGTTTATTAAAACATAAACATAAACTCTCGAGTTGGATCCAGAAACCATAATCGAAACACTAATCGAATAAATATAAACCCAGAAAATAAACCTAATCAAAACAAAACCCCAAATTGTCGAAATTTGCAGAAAGATAAAATAGTATTTGATTGACCAAGTGAATTGTTCTAAAATTGGAAATTAGAAGCGAATCAAGTCCCGAATTGGACCTAGAAATCATAATCGAAATGGTAATCAAATAAATACGAACCCAGAAAAAGAAAACCCTAATTGAAACCAAAACCCCAAATTTATACAAAATAAAACAAATTAGCAATGCTTAAAATTGAAAAGAGAGTAGCTGGGAGTTGAAGGAGACAGAGAATCAGAGATGGGGCGATATTTAATTTCGATGGTTTGATTGATGATCACATTGGATAATGCTCGTATGTTTTTTTTAATTAATGAAGTTTATGTCTTGATAGAGAGCCCATTATTAGATTTAATGAGGAGAGGAGGGTAATGGAAATCGAGACTTTTTTAAAAAAAATTGCAGAGTTGTCATTGAAGACAAAGATTTTAGTAGGAGGGAGATGAAGATGGAGGGTAAAGAAGAAGATTGGGTGTGGATTGAATAGATTGAAGTAGCGGGTTACTTTTCAGGAAGGTTACCTACTGTTGCAGGTAACATATGTAACTGTATCATTATCATTAAAATATTTCAATTCGATATATTATTCTGGGATTAACTGTAATTGGTATTATTATTGGAGTACGCTCAATAGTCAGTATTATTGCTATTAAATAACCCTAATTTTTATTAACCTCTATTTTCTACTCATTTATTCTAAGTTAATTGATCTTTTTGAAAATCTAGTGAGAGAATTATATGGATACATGATGTTAACAAAGAGCAAACCAGAAATCAAAATTAATTACGACTAGATTGACCAAGCAACTCGGCTAGTATGATCCATAGTTAAATGAGATTAATTTTATTTGGAAAGGGGGAATCGTAAAGAGACATTGTCAATGTCTTTTGAAAAAATATTACTTTGCCGTAAGTATTTCTACATGCATACTCGTATTATAACATTTTTTTTCAAAAGAATACTACTCACTCTATCAAGTTAAAATCAAAATTTAGAATGATCTCTCTTTTAAATTACTGACTTTTTTAAACTCCCAAGACTAAATTACATTTAATTATACCGAGTATAATATACTAATTATAGCATGTTACTTCCTCTGTCCCGGTCATTTGTTGTCCTATTCCATTTCGGGTGTCTCGGTCAATTGTTGTCTTTTCCATTTAAAGAAAGGGCTTGATGAGCAATTTGATCTTTCACACCCAATTTAGGTCACTTGTCATTCACTAATTGATTGATTCATTCTAATTTTCTTGATCTTTGTGCTAAAATTAAAAGAGAACAACTGATCGAAATGGAAGGAGTAATAAATAAGGAAAATATATTTAGCAATTTAGAATCGGTAATCTAGTAATTAAAAAAATAATAGGTTAACAAATTCATCATAAAAAAAAAAAAAAGTGGAGGACAGGCCCCATGTCCACTAGCCGTTGTAACCCTTGGCCGGCTGATCGGCTCCCCGTGCCCCACCGGCCGACCGACCCTCTTCCCCCACCGGTTTGACGCTTTTTCTTCTATTTTTGCTTGTTTTTCTTGGTTCTCACGGTTCTCATTTATTGGTGAGTTCCCACAGGATCTTAAATCACATATACTCAAGAATAAAACATAAAGAAAATGGGAGAAAAAATACGGATAAACACAGGACACAGCATGCGCCTGGGCACGGGGCGACACCGCTGCTTTTCTTTTCGCTCGTTCTCCTTCGTCCCTTATCGAAATTGGGCACAAGACCTCTCATTGGAAAACTAGAAGGATAATATTTCACCTATAATATGTTTTGGGTTGATTGGATTCCTAGAACTCAATATATTCACGTTTGAACACGACGCGACACTTGCCAAAGTCGATATTTGAGCTGGTAACTGGTTTGGATGAGAAGAATTGGGATGGGATTTGACGAGTTTTGCTCTCGGGATTGTGTATGATTAGGTAAGGGATTTGACGAGTTTTGCTCTCGGGATATATTATTAGGTAATGGATTTGACGAGTTTTGCTCTCGGGATTGTGTATGATTAGGTAAGGGATTTGATGAGTTTTGATCTCGGGATTGTGTATGATTAGGTAAGGGATTTGACGAGTTTTGCTCTCGGGTCTTTGACGAGTTTTGATCTCGGGTCTTTGACGAGTTTTGATCTCGGGTCTTTGTATGGTGATTTTGAATTTTGTTAGGTCGTGTTGTGTTGTGTTGTTGTGCAAGGGCGAAGTCGAGTAAAAATGGCTCGAACTTCGATCGGGCAGGTTGATAATGCGGGATCTGATCTCCATGTCTGGCCCTAATGGTTAGGGGTATCCTATGGAGCTTGAATCCTCAAAATTCTGGGTTGTCTCTTAGCCTAGGTCTCAAGAAGGTCTTGAGGGTTGTAATGTGGGAAGGCTAAATGTGGTGTTAGCTGACCAGCTTGATTATCTCTCCCCTATTTGATGGTATGAATTTTGACCGTACCCTGGTCATGGGACTTTCACTTGAATTGACCGTTGATCATGGTCATGGGCTTTTTGGAAGTTCTTTTTTATCATGGCCAGCTCTTTTGTTTTGGGCCTTTTGCTTTTTTTCTTCTTTTTTTTTGGCCTTTTAGTCCCGGTCATGGGTTCTTCTTTTGCCTGCTTTTTATTTCGACTTTTGCTTTTTCTTGGACTTTTGTTTTTGTCCAGCTTTTTTTTTCGGTTGGTCAGACTAACACCTAAAGTAGGGATGGTCAGTCTTATTGGAGGGGTGTTTATTGTGGGAAATGGGCTTGCCTCCCGTCTTGAACCCAAACTAGGAGATTACCTAGATTTGTCATAGGATTCGATACCGCTCCTGCCAAGTGTAGTTTTGTGGCTTTCTATGTCAGACATGGAACAGGTAAAGGAATATACAGGCTCGGTTTTCTGCAGTCATTATAGATGTGCCTATAATAGTCACGTGCATGTGCTCACAGTGCATGATGATGTCCATCATGTTCTCGGAAACACACAAGGAAAGCATATATGAGAAATAGAAAAGCTAATTTTATTGAATTTTGAAAAGAGGACAAAATACAGTTGATTCTGACTCTGACTTTGAAATGAGGATATAAGGTATCCTAGACTCGGACTTAGACTTAGACTCGAATCAAATCCGGACTTTTGGATGCTTGGTTGGTTGTTTCTTCTTTTTTCTTTGGTAAGGTCCTTGACTGGAGAGAACGACGGGTGCCACGACTCGCCTAAACTCGGCTTTGCGCAAATGCAAGAGAGGGAGTCAAACTAGACATGGCCCGGGGGGCGGGAATGACTATAATTCTTGGATCGGGATACCCGAACGTTGACCTCGATAAAGTAACGACCTTGGATTAGACTCGAGCTACAGAAGGGTGAGTCCAGAAATGAGGTGACCATGTTTGACCGTGCCACGTGCTCGGACCGACCGTGGTGACCTAACCTTAGGTGACTCGAGTGTTGGACGAGTGACCCTTAGACGTAAGGATCACTAACCTTTTGTTACAGGGCTATGCCTTGTAAAAGGTTTACTCGGCCTTGAGGAAAGAAAGACGGGTGTGGACATGACATAGGTCCACCCCGACGCGACCACGCGCGGGTTTGGGGAGGCGAATGAATCTCCATATGAGATGGTCAAATTGAAATTTAAATCGAAGTAGGAGTCGCCACCGAATTTTGTGGTTATTCGGAACCATTCGAGCCCACTCTATGTCGTAGTGGGCCGTATACAAAATACGGCCCATTTCCGATGTCAGAGTTTATTGGGCTCGTCCCTTTGCATTATCGATACCGACATTATCGGATATCGTGTATTGAATGACTCTCGTTGCCAATGGATTCGGACATCCGGAAACCATGGTTCTGAGTAAGGGGTGAGGGTACGTGTTGGGAAGTTCACTAAGAACACCCAACCCCGCCCGCACTTAGCGGCCTTTACTAAGATATCGTTCGTTTTTTATGTACACACGTTAGTTCGATGGTTGAATGATATGCAAAGATTATTTTCCCTAGACATGTGAGAGAAAAATAAATGGGTTGCTAAGTCGTTTAATGCATGTTAAACTAATAACGTCAAAGTTATTTTTGCATGTGAAGTCGTTTTAGTCTAATAAAACGATAAAAACAAATAAAAAAGCTACAAACACGAGAAAACGAGTTAGTAACGATGAATAAGTCGAATAAGGATGTAAATAAATAATATACTTTACTCGAAAAAGGTTTTAATGACACGTGATGGATTAACAAGTGTTAACCGAGGTCGAAAAAAGTATTTATCGAAATATGTCGCGAAAGTCGCATTTTAATGTAATGTTCGAAAAGAGTTAAAAATAGAAAAGCGAAGAAACGAAAAAAAGGAGCCGGTGAACCAGGCTGCTGCGCGAGTCGTCTGACAGGCGCGCGACTCGCGTGGCAGCCTGTTCGAAAATCGTTAATTTTATAAATTGCGTACAAATATGGATTAATTCATACTCGATTTATATTTTCGATATTCATCGTATTCGATATTCGATTATGAAATCGATATCGAATAGTCGGAATGATTTTAGAAAAGGTTTTGAAAAAATGTTTGTTTTGAACGAAAAAGTGAAAAAAGAATTTTTAACGAAAAAGATGTTAATTCTCTCCGCGTTTAAAATCATCGAATTTTGTTTAAAAAAAAGATGTAATGATTTTGTTAGCATCAACGAGAATTAATTAATTTAGTTCTTGTAGATACGATATTCGATTAGAGAATCGGTATCGTATTTTAAGAACGTTATAAAAATAGTTTTTTTTTTAGTATCGATTATTAGAAAAATATATGCGATGAACGACCCATATTAACAATACTAAACGACCGACGAAAACCAAAAAAAAAGTAATAAACACGTGAGAAAGAGGGAGAGAAAAGAGAAGAATCGGGTTTGATTTACACCCTCAACCTACACGCTTCGTTTTCTCGGTATAAGGCTCGTCGGACGATGGCTTAGGCACGGGAGCGTCGAGATGATGCGGGTGAGTTAAGGTGGTGCGGATTTTTAGACATGTGTGATGGGATTGGTTCGGCCGGATGGAAGGTGGTTTCGTCGGTATTTCGGGACGGTATTTCGGGACGGTATTTCGGTATTCCTTCGGATGTGTGTCGAGACTATTCTTTTTCTAGATATCGAGTATGTGTGTGACTAACAATTGTTGTGTATTGATCTATAGTTCATGTCTTTTTTGTGTTGAATATGAGGTCCTATTTATAGGAGTCGAGGTAGTCTTGCTTGTGTGACAAGAAACACCGGTTTGGATAGGAAACACGAGAGTTCGAAAGGGAACGAAAGTCTCGTTTCTTGGTGGAGAAGCCAAGTAACTCGGCTGGTTTGGGAGTGTTGGCCGAGTATTCGGCTGTCTTGGCCTAGTATTTGGAGCTCGGTCGGTGTCTGATTCGGTTTCCGGATAGAATTCCTACTTGAGATCGAATTCTATCCTTAAACGGATTTGTTTAATATTTTTTGAAGATGATTTTTGTAGTATTTGGGACCGGATCAGCCGTGTGAGGTGTCACGGCTGACTCGTGTGTCTCGAGAATATTTTTGACCGGGTTTTGACTCGGTCGTAAAAAGACGGTTTTACCCCTGGTGTCGGAATCGACCCAAATTAGTCTCATTTGACTCGAAACGACCCATTGGGCCTGGATTTGAGGTTGGTTTTGTAAGATTTGTACTCCGTAATAAGCCTAAACCAAATGTCCATGATTTCGAGCCCATATCCAAGTCCATTAAAGCATGTTTGCGTCCTATCATCATCGGGTGTTTGGTGGGACCTACTATAGACACCTGGCGATCAAAATGTGGGTGTCTACAACGGGGTAAGGGAAGAAACTTGCGATGTAAGATCGGCAGAGTTTCGACGCTAGAAACCCTCGACTTGACTCGAATAAGGATAGACCTTGTGATTAGGGTAGACCCTTAAGTTAAAGGATTCTCGAATTAGGATGACTCGACTAACGGACTGAAAGACGGGCGAAATTCCCTTAGGAAAGGTCCTGAGGACCGTCCTGCTAGAAGGAAGGATCGCGTGGGACTTTCTAATTTTGACTCGAGTGTGTAAGCGGGCTTTCCTTAGTAGGGGTATGCCCTACGTTGGTTAGCCATGCCTTAGTCAAATAAGGCGGACTGGGATAGAGAGGAGACTCGTGATGTAAGATCGACGGAGTTTCGACGGTAAAGACCTTCGACGACTTATGACAAGACCCGACACTACTAAATGCGGTAAGTCCTAAGAAGAGGAAAGTTTTTTTTTTGAAAAGGATATTTTTAGAAAATCCGAGAAAACCGGTGGATGGCCCGATTTTTCAAAAATCGGAAAAGTGCCATCGGGCCGCAATTTTGAAGTTTTGAAAATATTTTGAGTCTTGAAATGGATAGCATACCGGCTAGAAATAGGCTATTTTGAGTAAAATCATAAGTCCTAAATTCGGTAGCTTCCCGGGTTTTGAAAAATGATTGAACTTTTGAAAATTGAGAAGATGGTCCTGAAAGTGACAGTGGGCCAATAGGACCGGGTTTTTGAAAAGTTGAATATTTGAAATTTTGAAAGTTTGAATATCGAAAAAAGAATTTCCGACAAATTGAAAATCGAAGATGAGCTCCCGAAGATTTGAAAATCGAAAACGGCATCTCGGAGATTTGAAATTTGCTATGGAACCTCGAAGATTTGAAAATTGAATATGTCGTCTCGGAAATTTTGAAAATCGAAATTGAATTTTGAAAATTCGAAAATCGAATGGTGGATCGGAAGTTCGAATTTTGAAATGGGTGGCATGCCGGCTAGAAAATAGGCTTGTTTTGAGTCAAATCTTAAGTCTAATTTTTGACAGCTTTCCGAGTTTTTTTTGAAAATTGGATATTTTTTTTGAAAAGATGCATTTTTTGGAATGACGGTTTTTGAAAACAACACGGAAATCAAGTAGCACATAGTCACGCTAGCATAATAACAACGCCATGTATGATCTACACTAAGTCTCGTTCGGTCTATAAAGGGTCTATACCAGTGTACATAGCCTATCCGAGAATCGGGACGGACTCCCTAAGTCGAGTTGAGCTTAGGACATGCCGCGAAACCCATACGAATCGACTATGGACACATTTGACATATCCATATTGGAGTACATCACGGTATAGTGGGACGTCGGTCGCGAGTACCGGCCCGGGAAAATAGGGTTATGCATGAACCGTAAAACTAAAACGCGTATTGTACTAGTCAAACGATTTCTTTTCGAGTCTCACCCTGAGGATGCCGATGGTAAGTCACGCATCAGTTAATCCCCAGCAGAGTCGCCAAATTGTGGACATGACATAGGTCCACCCCGACGCGGCCACGCGCGGGTTTTGGGAGGCGAATGATTCTCCATATGAGATGGATCGAATTGAAATTTAAATTGAAGTGGAGTGGCCACCGAACTTTGTGGGAGTTCGGGCCCGTTCGAACCCACTCTATATCTTAGTGGGCCATGCACAAAGTATGGCCCATTCGGATGTCAGAGTTTATTGGGCTCGTCCCTTTGCATTTGATACCGATACCGACATTGTCGGATACCGTGTATTGAATGACTCTCGTGTGCCAATGGATTCGGATATCCGGAAACCATGGTTCTGAGTAAGGGGTGAGGGTACGTATTGGGAAGTTCACAAAGAACACCCAACCCATCCCGCACTTAGCGGCCTCTACTAAGATATCAAATGACTTTCTAATATGCGCGTTAGTAGAACGATGAAAATGTTATGCAAACAATATTTTCCCTAAACATGCGAAAGAGAATGAATGAGTTTCTAAGTCGATTTAATGCAACTAAAGCTAACGTCAAAGTTATATTCATCATGTGGGTTCATTTTAGTACAATAAAATGAACAATGAAAATAGATCTAAGAAACATGAACAAACAAATTAGTAACGGTATAACGATAATATCGGTTTGCGAAAATATAGAATAATATGGAATGATGTCGAATAATGTAGACACGATGCATGATTTTGGAAAAATAGTATGTCACGTGATTGATTTGACACGTGTTGACCCAAGTCATAAAAAAGAACTAACGAGACAAAACCCACGTTATGGGAGTTCACGGTTTGACATGATAAAGGGGCCACTCGACCGAGTCATTGAGGGACTCGATCGAGGGGACCTCTGAAGAGGCTTCTGTCCCGGATTTAGTGACGTCACTCGACCGAGTTATGAGGGAACTCGACCGAGTGCACGGCCACTCGATCGAGTCATTGCGAGACTCGACCGAGTGGTTGTCAAAATAGCATTCTGCCTCGTTTTTTGGGGTGCCACTCGACCGAGTGTGCTAGGCACTCGATCGAGTGCCCCCTGTACGAACTAGGGTTCGCCTCGTAATTTATTATTGATTGCGAGGTTGCTTTTCGATTTTGGGAAATCGCTGATTTTGTTGAATCGGGCATAAATATTATGGGATTTATACTCGATTCTAATTTTGATACTCGTCATATCCGATGCTCGATTACTGAATCGACATCGAATATTAGAGTGAAACTTGAAAGAAAAAGATGTTATAAGTCGTTTAAATTAACTAAAACGATATAAATTTTCTCCGCTTTTATGGTGTCATAATTAATTCTAACGAATTAGATGACAACTATTTTAGCATCAACGAAAATCGTATTAGTTAAATTAATTGAATAAATCGTTTAGATTCGACATCCAACTATTGAGTTGGTACCGAATCTAATAGATCGACGCTTTGCGATTACTTTAATTAAAACGGACTCGATTTGACTCCCTCGGCTTCCCGACATCGTAATAAATCCTTGCGGATTGTGTGATATCGGATCCACGTCAACGGGTTTCGACCTTAAATAAAAAAAAGTGTTTGACTCGAAAATAGTTTTGAAATCGATGAAAATGCGATGATGACGATAGAATAAGAAAAATAAAAAAACAAAAAAAGATGAAGATGACGAGATGGACGACGCGAGAAAGAAGAGAAGGGAAAAGAACGGGATTTTCGCACCCTCAACCTACATGTTCTTGTATCGGATATGACTGGCTTGATTGTGGCTTAGGCACGGGAGTTCGAGGTTTACGTAGATTAAGTTATGGTGGTTTAGGGTTTGCCTCCTAAGTACTAGGGTTAGGGTTTGAGTGTATAGGATTAGGGTTGATTAGGGTTGATTGAGATGTGTGTAAAGTGTGTTAATTGAATGCAATAGGGGTGTATATATAGGCAAAGCTAACATACCCCGTCTAGGGTTACTCGACCGAGTAACCTACTGACTCGGTCGTGTGGCCCAAAGCAACTTAGTCGGGCCTGTTTGAGGGTCCACTCGATCGAGTAGGCTAACACTCGATCGAGTGGGTCAGCTGGAGCGCGGGATCCGGGTCTTTGGACCTTGGGTTGGATATTTTGTGGGTTTTGTATTTGAGTCGGACTTATGACATTTGAATGGCTTTTTTTTATGTCTCGGAACAGCTTTGACCGGGGTTTGACCCAATCGCTAAAAGTCGGTTTCATTTCCGATGTCGGTTTTGACCCAAATTAGTCTTGTCTGATTGGAAACGACCCACTGGGCCTGAATTTGAGGTCAGTTTTGTCAGATTTGTACTCCTTAAATGCTTAAGCCAGCAACTAATGGTTTCGAGCTCATATCCGAGCGCGTGGAAACACGTTTGCGTTCGATCATCATCGGGTGTTTTTTGGAAACTGCTATATACACCTAGCAGCCAAATGTGGGTGTCTACACATTGGCTAATTGATCCCATGTTTGAAAAGTGTCTTGGGGAACAATCTCCTAGCATCATCACGTAAGGTTTTGGGGAACAATAGCCTATGGAATTGGCACGAAGTAAGTCCATTCAATCTCATTCCAACTAGCTTCTCTTTAAATGTCGATATGTGTTCTTGAGCATCTTCTTGTGGTAGTCCATGATAGGTGTCTTGTTGGACTATGGCAATTAAGGAAGTTTTGAGCTCAAAATCATCAGGTATGACTCCATATGCGACGGGAGAAGAAGTTTGTTCATTGGTGGGTTGGGAATGAGATCCTAAAGTAGACATGTTTGTTTGTTTGTTTGTGGAGATAATTTTGAAGGGAAAGAAGTGAAAGGAAAATTTTGTGAAAGATTTAAGAAGGTTGGATGGACGATGGGTTGATGTGAGATATGGATGAGGTTTCACTTTGGTTGAGTTGAGGACCGAAATAATAATATCGCCTCGCTTGTGCCGGTTTGGAATAAGCAATGCCGAATATAACTGTTTCTGAACACAACTCAATTCGAAGGTGAGACTCCTAGCACCGTGCGGTACTAGGGTAGGAGAGAAAATAAAATTAAAACAATTAAAACAAAGACTTAATCAATTAGCTACGGCTTCCCCGGCAACGGCGCCATTTTGATGCGCGTTGTCACTAACACGCATGTAAACAATATTTATAGTCCCAACTAGCTACAATATAGTAGTGGTAAGTCGGGGTTGACCTCAGGGAAGCAGTGAAATGTAATTGGTCAAGTCTAAGAACAATTGCAGTTGGGATCTAGAAAGGGGGATTGAGATAAGGTAGAACAAACTAATTAAACAAATCAAATAACTAGGAATGAGAAACAATGAAAAGAAAGGCGTTAGGGGAGTCGGGGAGTCAAAGCTAAAGGCAAGGGTACAATAATCATGAAAATCATCACAAGGTAAATAAGGGGAGGAGCCATCTTTCGATTTCCCTACCCGACCTAGCCTAAACCCCCTTTCGTGACGAGGAAGCTAAGGTCTTAAGAGAAGATTACCCAAACCCCGAGTTTCCCCGTATTGGTTCGAGTGAGTCAAGCTATCTGAGTTGATCAAGCTAAGTCAACAAGACACAATAATCTCATACAAGACAAACCACCACAAATGCAATAATCCTCATAAAACAAGACCCAAATCTAAGGTTCCTCCTGCCCTAACCCTCTCACTAAAAATCTACTCACTAGTCATGATAAACACAACAAAGTGTAGACACCCACATTTTGACCGCCAGGTGTCTATAGTAGGTCCCACCAAACACCCGATGATGATCGGACGCAAACGTGCTTTAACGACTCGGATACGGGCTCGAAATCATGGACATTTGGCTTAGGCTTATTACGGAGTACAAATCTTACAAAACCAACCTCAAATCTAGGCCCAGTGGGTCGTTTCGAGTCAAATGAGACTAATTTGGGTCAATTCCGGCACCAGGGGTAAAACCGTCTTTTAGCGACCGAGTCAAACCCGGTCAAAGATATTTTTTCCCGAGTCACACGAGCTGGCCGTGTAGCCGTGTAGTGTCACGGCCAGCTCGAGTAGTGCCTACTCGAGCTGGCCGTGACACTACACGGCTAATTCGGACTCAAACACCACAAAAATCATCTTTCAAATAATATTAAACAAATTCATTTAAGGATAGAAATCGATCTCAAGTAGGAATTCTATCCGGAAACCGAAACAGTTTACAACCCGAGCTCAGATACTCGGCTAAGACAGCCGAGATATCCCCTTTTAAGCCAAAATACTTGGCTTCTCCACCAAGAAACGAGACTTTCGTTCCCTTTCGAACTCTCGTGTTTCCTATCCAAACCGGTGTTTCTTGTTATCCAAGCAAGACACCTCACCTAAACCTCTGCGCCTATAAATAGGACCTCATATTCAACACAAAAGAGACGATTCATTACATACATGAATCATCAATCAATACACAACAATTATTAATCACACACATACTCGATATCTAGCAAAAATATAGTCTCGACATACATCCGAAGGAATACCGAAATACCGACGAAACCGACCCATCCAGCCGGCCGAACCCATCTCGTCCCACGTCCTAAAATCCGCACCATCTTAACTCACCCGCATCAACTCGACGCTCCCGTGCCTAAGCCACCGTCCGACGAGCCGTATACCGAGAGAATAAAGCATGTAGGTTGAGGGTGTAAATCAAACCCCGCTCTTTTCCTTCCTCTCTCCCTCTCTCACGTCTTTTTCATTTTTTTCGTCCGTCACTTTATTTTTACGGGTCGTCGGTCGTATCATTAATATGGGTCGTTCGTCGCATATTTTTTTATTTTAATCGATACTAAAAAACTATTTTTCATATAACATTCTTAAAATACGATACCGATTCTCTAATCGAATATCATATTTACAAGAACTAAATTAATTAATTCTCGTTGATGCTAACAAAATCATTACCATTTTCTCAAAATTCGATGATTTTAAACGCAGAGAGAATTAAAATCGTTTTCGTTCAAAATTTTTTTTTTCCACTTTTCGTTCAAAACAAACTTTTTCTAAAGTCATTCCGACTATTCGATATCGATTTCATAATCGAGTATCGAATACGACGAATATCGAAAATATAAATCGAGTATAAATTAATCCATATTTGTACGCAATTTATAAAAATTAACGATTTTCGAACAAACAAAAAAACCCGAACAGGCTGCCACGCGAGTCGCGCGCCTGTCAGGCGACTCGCGCAGCTGCCTGTTTCGTCGGCTCCTTTTTTTTCGTTTCTTCGCTTATCTATTTTTAATTCCTTTCGAACCTTATATTAAAATGCGACTTTCGTGACATATGTCGATAAATACTCTTTTTCGACCACGGTCAACACGTGTTAATCCATCACGTGACATTAAAACTTTTTCGAGTCATGCATATTATTTATTCACATCTTTATTCGATTTATTCACCGTTACTAACTCGTTTTCTCGTGTTTGTAGCAATTTATTTGTTTTTATCATTTTATTAGACTAAAACGACTTCATGCTAAAATAACTTTGACGTTATTAGTTTAATATGCATTAAACGACTTAGCAACCCATTTTATTTTTCTCACATGCTTAGGAAAATAATGTTTGCATATCATTCAACCGTCGAACTAACCCGTATACACCAAAAACGAACGATATCTTAGTAAAGGCCGCTAAGTGCGGGCAGGGTTGCGTGTTCTTAGTGAACTTCCCAACACGTACCCTCACCCCTTACTCAGAACCATGGTTTCCGGATGTCCGAATCCATTGGCAACGAGAGTCATTCAATATACGATTAACCGCTCAAGTCGGCATCGGTATCGATATGCAAAGGGACGAGCCCAATAAACTCTGACATCGGAAATGGGCCGTATTTTGTATACGGTCCACTACTACAGAGTGGGCTCGAATGGTTCCGAATAACCATAAAATTCGGTGGCGACTCCTACTTCGATTTAAATTTCAATTTGACCATCTCATATGGAGATTCATTCGCCTCCGCAAACCCGCGCGTGGCCGCGTCGGGGTGGACCTATGTCATGTCCACACAAAGCAAATAACAAGGAGGCCAAGAGGAAGATAATGCATGATGATCAAGAGGAATGAAAAATAATCTAACACAATAAAGAGAAAAATACTACCAAAGCAACTACCAATAAGGAAATAAACAACAAGGCAAAATAAAGTAATGAACACAAATACTAGGAAGGAAATGAAGGAAATAAACAAAGGAGAGAGAAAATGAGAAGATACCAACAATGAAGATTTAAACAATTTAAACATAAAGAAAACAAAGGCAAACAATAGATTAAGAAAAAATTAAAAAGAAAACTAACTAAGAAGACGAGAGGGGAAAAGAAAGTACCAACTGTGGAAGAAAACTCAAAAGAAGAAGATGAAGATTAACATAAATATGAAGCTTGAAGAAGAAATACAAGAATCTTGTCACCAAATCCTTGCAAAACCCCTTAATCTTTAAATAAATCTAGACTAATGAAGAAGCTTGATTACAAAATGTGGAGTAAAATTAATCTTAACTAAGAAAGCTTTCTAGATCTAATGGAGTTTCTAATGGAAGCTACTAACAATGAAGATCTATCTAAAATGAGGCATAATTAGATGAAAACCTAGGGTTAACTATATATACTAAACCCTTAATGGGTCACATAAACTAAGGCCCAAATCCAATTGATGGTGGGATTTGTCGTGGATCCCGGCACCAAATAACCAACTAATCCTAACTAAATAGTAAGTGTAAGTCGGATCGAACCACAAGGACGGAAAAGAGGTTTAGACTAGAGTTCACCTAAACACAAGACCAAGTCACAAGGAAACAATGGAGAAGAAAATTATCGAGAATTGGTTAACTACAACGATCACTAGGCTAAGGAATTGATGACATAAACTAAACGATTGAATTAAAACTAAGATGAAACAACAAACTAGAGGAATAAAAGATAAGAAGATGAATTAAATATGAAAAGAACTAGGATTAGGTCAGGTTCAAGGGTGATGAGATGATCAAGGGAGAGCAAAGGAGAAGGGGTAGTCAAGCTATCTAGGTATAACCCGGGCTCTTGCTCCAAAACCGACCTAGAGGCTCCCCGATCTCGCGGAAGAACTCATCCTAGCAACATACAAGACCACACAAAGAAGGCAAGTGTGGACATGACATAGGTCCACCCCGACGCGGCCACGCGCGGGTTTGGGGAGGCGAATGAATCTCCATATGAGATGGTCAAATTGAAATTTAAATCGAAGTAGGAGTCGCCACCGAACTTTGTGGGAGTTCGGGCCCGTTCGAACCCACTCTATGTCGTAGTGGGCCGTGCACAAAGTACGGCCCATTTCCGATGTCAGAGTTTATTGGGTTCGTCCCTTTGCATTATGATACCGATACCGACATTATCGGATATCGTGTATTGAATGACTCTCGTTGCCAATGGATTCGGACATCCGGAAACCATGGTTCTGAGTAAGGGGTAGGGATGGCAGTGGGTCCAAGACCCGACCCAGACCCGGCGGGTCGGACCCGAATGGGTCGGGTCTGGGTCCAAATTTTCCAGACCCGTTGGGCATGGGTCGGGTCTGGGTCCTCCCCAAAAAATTCGGGTATGGGTACGGGTCTGAGTTTTGGGATCCGGACCCGACCCGTGGACCCGTGGACCCGTTTTAAAAAAAAAAAAAATATTGAAAATTAAACCTACTGAGTACTGAGTTACTAACCAAACAGTGGGTTAGAAATTTAGAATTCTCAAAAAAACTTAGATTTAGAAAATAGAAACCCTACCAACTTTTACCCCTTTCATCCCCTTCATCTCATTTCATTATTTCAGCCACCTTCATCTCCACTCTTTTCATCCACCTACTATCTTCTTCGGTCCTTCATCTCGAATCAGAGTTAAGGTTTAGTTCTCAACTTCTTTTAATTTCATTTCAGATTTATATTTTTTGTTAATTGAAAAATCGGGGGTATGGTTTGGGTATGTTTGTTTTTATATTTTTTATAGTAGAAATGTACAATGTTGTCGTTTGTTGAGTGTAAATACGTGTAGATGATTCATTAATTAATTAATTTATATAAATAAGGTGGACCCACGGGTAGACCCGGACCCGGTCCAGACCCGGCCGGTTCGGGTATGGGTCCGACAATTTTGGACCCGTTCGGGACCGGGTCGGGTCTGGGCCCGGGGTTGAAACTTCGGGTCCGGGTCCGGACGGACCCGACCCAGACCCGACCCGTTGCCATCCCTAGTAAGGGGTGAGGGTAAGTGTCGGGAAGTTCACTAAGAACACCAAACCCCGCCCGCACTTAGCGGCCTTTACTAAGATATCGTTCGTTTTTGGTGTACACGCGTTAGTTCGACGGTTGAATGATATGCAAAGATTATTTTCCCTAAACATGTGAGAGAAAAAAATAAATGGGTTGCTAAGTCGTTTAATGCATCTTAAACTAATAACGTCAAAGTTATTTTAGCATGTGAAGTTCGTTTTAGTCTAATAAAACAATAAAAAACAAAATAAATTGCTACAAACACGAGAAAACGAGTTAGTAACGTTTGAATAAATTGAATAAAGATGTAAATACGACGATATGCATGATTTTGGAAAAGATTTATGACACGTGATGGATTAACACGCGTTGACCGAGGTCAGAAAAAAGTATTTATCGAAATCTGAAAATATGTTACGAAAGTCGCTGTTTTATGTAAGAAACGAAAAGAATAGAAAAGCGAGAAAACGAAAAAAAAAAAAAAAAAAGGGGCTCGGCCATCCAGGCTTCCGCGCGAGTCGCCTGGAAGGCGCGCGACTCGCGCGGGAGTCTGTCCCACTTTTTTATTTTTCGAAAATCGTCAAATTGTATAAATCGCGTACAAATATGGATTAATTTATACCCGATTCATATTTTCGATATTCGTCGTATTCGATATTCGATTATGAAATCGATATCAAATAGTCGGAACGTTTTTAGAAAAGGTTTTGAAAAGAGGTTTGTTTTGAACGAAAAGAGAAAAAAAAGAATTTGAACGAAAAAACATGTTAATTCTCTCCGCGTAAAAAATCGTCGAATTTGTTTTAAAAAAAAGTAATGATTTTTTAGCATCAACGAGATTTAATTTAGTTCTTGTTAGATACGATATTTTATTAGAGAATCGATATCATATTTTAAGAACGTTTGTTTTATGAAAATATTTTTGTAATATCGATACTAGAAATATAAAAAATATGTGACGAACGACCCGTAATAATAAAAAAAATGATGAACGACGCAAGAGAAAAAAAACGAGAAAAACGTGGAGAAAGGAAGAGAAAGGAGGAAGAGTCGGGTTTGATTTTACACCCTCAACCTACATGCTTTGTTTTCTCGGAATAGAGCTCTTCGGAAAGTGGCTTAAACACGGGAGCGTCGAGATGATGTGGGATGAGTTTGGGTGTCGGTTTAGTCGTGTGGGGTGACGGATTTCGGCCGGCTTGGGGTCGGATTCGTCGGGTCGAGGTTGCTCGGGAATTGTTTAGCGTAACGAGGTTGTATATGGGAATAATCGATGTGTAATCGTTGTGTAAATTGCTGTGTATGAATGAATATAATGTGCATGCGAGAGGGTCCTATTTATAGGAGAGGAGCTAGCCTTGCTTGTACGACAAGAAATATCGATTTGGATAGGAATCGTAAGAGTTTGAAAGGGAACGAGAGTCTAGTTTCTTGGTGAAGAAGTCGAGTATCTCGGCAGAAAGTGGAGTTTGCCGAGTATTTTGATGCTCGGTCGGTGAATTGTTTTGGTTTTCGTATAGAATTCCTACTCGAGATCGAATTCTATCCTTAAACGAATTTGTTTAATATTTTTGAGTAGCTGATATTTTGTAGTATTTGAGTCCAAACCGGACGTGTGATGTCACGGCTGGTCCGTGTGTCTCGGGAAAAAATATCTTTGACCGGGTTTGACCCGGTCGCTAAAAGACGGTTTTGCCCTTGGTGCCGGATTCGACCCAAATTAGTCTTATTTAACTCGAAACGACCCACTGGGCCTGGATTTGAGGTTGGTTTAGTAAGACTTGTACTCCGTAATAAGCCTAAACCAAATGTCCATGATTTCGAGCCCATATCCGAGTCCATTAAAGCATGTTTGCGTCCGATCATCATCGGGTGTTTGGCGGAAACTACTATAGACACCTGGCGGTCAAAATGTGGGTGTCTATAGAGCCTCCACTCTGAATGAGGCTTGGACAAGGCAAAAGTCAGAGTATCTACCAGGCCAATCGAGGATTAAAACCTGGTAGACTTCCGATTGGGTCGTTTATAGTCCATTACACTTGCGTGAAGGGTTCGCCAGCCATAAGGTAAAAATCATACCTGGGTAGATGTCAATAATGTCGCGGGGACTTTGCCTGGAAAGTCCTGGGTGTGTCTGTTTACAGACATATCCCATCTTGGATTTGTGCGGGAGCTTGCCTTGTAAGCTCTGGATGCATCTGCCTGTAGATACATCCCGTCTTAGAATTGCGTGGGAGCTTGCCTGCAAGCTCTGGGTGTATCTGCTTGTCGATACATCCTGTCTGAAAATCATGGGAGCTTGTTTGTAAGCTTTGGGTGTATCTGCCTGTAGATACATCCTGATAAAAATGTTGCTTGAGTCTTCTACTGGGGAGTTTTTTTTTTTGAGAATCCTTCGGGAGTCTTGGGTGTACCTGCATGCTTATACATAACAAGTTGCATGTAACATTTAGGTAAAATACCGACTCACGCTGGGGAAGGAATGATTTTTGACTGATTTTTGGAAAGAAAAAAAATGCCGAATTTTTTTTGAAATTTTTTGAAATAACAATGCTTGGGATGACTTGATTCCTGATCAGATTCTGACACGGACTCCTAAAATCCTTCGGTTAGGCCTGTATGCCTAGATGAAGTAGGGAGTATGATAAAAAATTCTTATTCCCGTGATGACTAGGAAAAGGGTTTTCTCTATTATAAATAGAGAGTTCTTGCCCTTTAATTTCTCATATTCCAACCCAAATATTTTCTTCTATCTTAAAATCCCTTTAGACTTTTAAGATAAAAACAAAACTTTTGCTATGGGTATCGAACATCTGACCGCGATGCTTCAGGCGTGGGTCCAGAATTTTCGAGACGAAGATAAACTTCAGCTAACTCAGATGGGAATTGTTGCTTTATTCCCGCTTCAGCGACTCAAGGTGGATTCACATTTCTTGGACGCTTGCTTATCCTTTTGGGATACTACCCACCATGTGTTTTGCCTTTCCTCGGGGAGAAATATGTCCCCTTCCTGAAAAGATTGCAGCCGTAGGGGGTTGGTGTCCCAATGCTCATCCTGCTATTCCTCCTTTTTATCCTGATCCAAGGAGGAGACTGAGGGATTTTCTTGGGTTGTCTCATGCTGAGACAGCTCGTATGGTAAAGGGGAATCCTGTCTCCCTGTTTGACCTGGCTGACAAATTCATGGATCCCAACGGCGCAAGAATTACTTCTACCCATAGGCGTAGGGCTTTTGCCTTTTGTATGCTGCATCGATATGCCTTTGAAGGTCGGATGGATGCTGACTCGTGTTTATGCAAAATCAGGCTAATCAGTATTGTTGACCAGATGGAGACAGGTCACAGCCCAGCTTGGCTGATAACTGGGGAGATTATTATGGGCCTTGACGCTAGGAGACTTGACCCGTATCGGCAATTAACGGGAAGTATTCGCCTTCTGCAGGTATTGAACCGTTTTTTTTTCGAAAAAAAAAAAATTTCTTTTTTTTTTTGAAATTTTTCGAAAAAAAAAATTCGGAATTTTTTTTTTGGGATTTCCGAAATTTTTTTTTTTAATTTTCTTCAAATTTTCTGAAAATTTCGAAATTTTTTTTTTTTTTTTTATTTCAAATTTTTTTTATTTTTCGAAAATTCTTCGCAGATCTGGTTGTCCGAGCGCTTGTCGATTATAGAGCCCCCGGTGAGCATATCCAGATATCGTAGCTGTCAGATTGGCTCACGGTCCCGACGAATAAGATCGAGTCATCACATAAGTCGGAATTATTGGGATGAAGAGCTAAAATTCCATGGTGGGTCTTTGATTAGGTGGAACGTAATTTGGTGGTTCCTCTCGAAGTTGACGGGACTAGCTAAAAGAGACAAAGCCCGTTACCTGGTGATCTTATCTTTGGATTGGACCGTCCATATTTTCCCAGATCATATTTTAAGGCAATTCGGTTCGTTTCAGCAGATCCCCGAGCCTGAAGCTAGCAATCATTAGCGTTTCGCTCTTGACGGACGCTATGTGTGACACGTGGTTACAACGCTGGTTTACCCGTGTCATATGGACTATACCTCGCCCTTGTCAGACCGTTTGGGTTTCCGAATCATATCGCAAGTGGGCTTCTGAAGAATCTAAAGAGGCCCGTAAAGCTTTAAAGACGGATGAGGCTTTTGACTTGGCCCGTAGGGAATCAGTAAAAGACAGTAGATGGTTCTTTATTTGATGAAGAGGAAACTCCAACTACCCTCGTCCGGCCAGAGTCGGGTCCTAAGTCAAAAACTAAGACTCGAGCAAAAGAGACCGGTGCTAGCGACTCGGAGAGAAGGCTTGGGCCGAAACTGGCGGCCCGGGATAGGCTACGCCCGCGCGAGCGACTACCCGAGAGGGTGAGGGCTCGATTAGGACCGACTGAGGTGACCGGGGAATCGAGTTTGAAGAAACGAGCCCGGGTTAAGGAGGTTCCCTTGGTTATTCGGGAGTGCTCACCTCCACGTCGACGCAAGTGGACCGAAAAAGAAGCTAAGGATAAGGGAAAGGGAAAAATGCCTTAGTTTTTTTTATTATTTAGATATTAGTACTATTTATGTGTGTTGTTTTTTTTTTTGAAACTTTTCAGACCTTCTTCTTCTTAGGACTTCCCGTATTTAGCAGTGTCGGGTCTTGTCATAAGTAGTTAGAGTCTATAGCGTCAAAACTCTGTCGATCTTACATCACGGGTTTCCACCCCATCCCAAGTCCGCCTTATTAGTCAAGGCACGGCCCACCTACGTAGGACGAACTCCTACAAAGGGAAGCCCACTTACACAATCGAGTCCAAAGTCTGGGGAATAGCTCACACGTAGGTCTTTCTTCACACGGGACTAGGCCCATTCTGCCAAAATCCTAAAGAAAGCCCACCGTCCATGAGTCACCCGTCTAGGAGTCGGTTTATAGTCTATTTCCGAGTCTAATCGTCTTTTCCTCTTGCTCGGGATGCACCTTTCGATCTGGGTTCGATTCTGATTACACGGTGTTCTTACAGACAGGCCACCTCACACCCGAACCATGACTAAGGACGCTATCGATCAACTGAACACCTCTCTGGCCAAGATCCAAGAACAGCTCGACCAAATCAGGGGCGACCAGATCACCATTGTTACCCGGGTTAGCGCTATAGAACAGGACAAGCCGAAGGGTGAAGATGAAGCTCATGGGCCTTTAGCCGAATTGACTAGCGCAGTCCTCAAACTGCAAGAGCAGTTCCATTTGTCGACCCACAACTCGATCCATACGGAGAATGCCCGAACATATTCTCCCCTGACCGACCAACTGCCTGCCAATCTCAACTTGACAGGCCTCCCGATGTTCGACGGAACCGAAGACCCGGTATTATATATCCGGGCCTTCAAAGAGTTTATGGCCCTAAAAGGAGTCAAGTCAGACATGTTCAAGCATCTGTTTGCCTCCTCGTTAGAGAAGCACCCGAAAGCCTGGTTCTATAAGCTCGATGCCAAGAAATACAAGTCATGGGACGACGTAGCAACGGAATTCGCTCGGAACTACGCCGACAATGCGGAGATCCAAACCACGATGCGCACCCTAGAAGTAATGGCCCAGGAACCAAAGGAGGGGTTTACAAAGTACCTTCAACGCTGGAGGGCTGAGAGCGTCAAACTGGTCGATAAGCCCAGTGAAAAGGTCCTGGTTGAAGCCTTTGTCAAGAATCTCCTGCCCGCCTACCGGATCCATCTCAGGTACGCCATCATACCTAGTTTCGTGATCCTAACCGAAATGGGAACAAGAATCGAGGATGATCTAAGGATGGAAAGCCTCACTAAGGCCTCCACCAAGGGATACCAAGGGGCCAGCTCATCAACAAGCAAGCCCACATCCACCGCTGCTACTCGTAGCATTTTTGACGAGGTAAATCTACTTGATAACCCATCCAAGAAGAATGCCACGCCCCGAGTATTCACCGACATAGGTACTACCTATGCGAATGCCTTACAAAGGCTCTCATCAAAAGGCCTCATCGCCCCGATAGGCCCAACACCTGATCCTCCAGTTGAGCGTCGCTCCAAATTTTACGACGCCCAAGCCTACTGCAAATACCATCAGGGTAAGGGACACGACACCGAGAAATGCTGGAAACTGAAGCATCTTATCCAGGATCTTATCAAAAGCGGGAAAATACCCTTACCTGGAGGCAAGCCCAACAACAAGGACAACCCGTTGGCCACCCACGCCATCTTCTCCGGGGAAGTCATAGACTGTTCACATCTCATTTCCCCGTTTATCCCACAAATTAACGGGGTCTGGTGCGACGATGAAGACGACGTCTATCTTACTAAGGGAGAAGCCGTCCCTATCACGCCCGAGGAGATCCAGAAGGTTAAGTCCAAGGCCTTAACCAGCAGTCACGCCCTCATCATCGCCGAGCCGCCACCTAAGGCGGAGGTCGTCCCGGAGGAGCCGCCAACTACTGAAAAGGCTCTGGTGAAGCAGCTGAGCAAGACTCGAGTTGACCTCTCTATATGGCAACTCCTAGTTAGCTCTCAGGAACATCGAGAGGCACTCACTAAGGCCCTCGATCAAGTCAAGATCGACTCTATGGCTACTCCAGCTGAAATCGTGGCCACGGTTCTGCCCCACCTAAAGGGGAAAGCTAAAAAAGAAGGCCCACTCATCACCTTCTCCAATGCTGATCTGCCATCATTTGGGCCAGCCCACAACATGGCTCTCTACATCACGGTAATCTGCCGTGAAAAATATCTGCCCATGACCCTTATTGACGACGGGTCCGCAGTCAACGTCCTCCCCTTGAGGATCGCCAAAGCCCTCGGTATCACCGAGGCCGACTACATTCCTACAACTCAAACCATTCAGGCTTTCGACGGAAGTCCAAAGTCCGTAGCCGGGGCCGTGAAACTCACTATCATAACGGGCCCAATAGAGAAGGAGCTGGAATTTCAAGTGATTGACGTGACCTCTTCCTTTAACCTTCTTCTAGGAAGACCCTGGATCCACTCGACCAGGGCTGTGTCCTCCACTCTGCATCGGAAAATCAAGCTACCTTTGCACGATACCGTCATCACTCTAGAAGCCACACCTATGACTGTGGCTAACTGCAACACCTCGGGCCACACCGATCTTTGGGGGTTCGACTTCATAGGGGCCATCGAAGAAGAATATCTTTTCCGACCCTACTTTACGGTTAGCATGGACCGGATGTTACAAAATCTGGGCTTCCTACCAGGGGTCACATCAAGGCCCGATCTCCCTGCAGGAAAAATCCTTGAAGTCCTTGACAACGGGAGAATTCAAACCGGTCTGGGCTACACCCTGACCCCGGAAAACATGGGCCAAACCGGAACCGGTAAAGTCATCTTCGTCACGCCAGTGTTCGAGTCCGTCCAAACGGGCCTATACCGCCCTTCGACCACACGCCCTGGGACCCAATTGGCCCAGGTCTGCCACTACATACCCGACGACATCTTCGCCCTCGTCCAGTCCGAAGATGCTAAAAATGCTGAGCCCGCACTGGGGCTACTTTTTGGGGAGGGGCTCGCGACCCCAACACCAAAGGAGGAGCTAGTCAGCCTCATTCTCCGCAGCCGCACCTTCGATCCATCCAAGCTGATCTCGGATGTTGGATCCGGGACAGGTAAGAGAGCCTGGAGGAAGACTGTCAAGTGAACTGACAGTCAAGGAAGGACTTTCAAGCTGATCACAGGGGAAGGAGAAATGCCAGAATCTGAGTCTGAGTCTTAGTCAGAGTCCGAGTCAGAGTCTGAGATTGAGTCTAGTGAGTCCGGTGCTAGGGTCAGTCCTGTAGCTCCCCTCTCCCTTTAGCTTTTCCTGGTGCTTCGGGGTCTGTCCCGGGCACCTTGCCTATCCCGCCACTGACTAGTGATCAGATGGCAGCTCTTTTTGAGCTTTTCTCTCAATTTATGAATAATAACAACCGTTCTGCTTACGACTCGTCTCATTTTCAAAATTTTCAAAATATTCTGTGCAATGACATTGAGAAACCCGACGAACAGGTATCCTTACCTCCACATCTGATCGAGCAGCTAGAGCAAAGGGAATCCCGCAATCCAGTAATCGAAGAAACCGAATCCATCAACGTGGGAACAACCTTGGAACCTCAAACGCTTAAGATAGGGTTATCTCTAGATCCCGAGGAGAAACAACAATTCATCGATCTCCTTCAAGAATTCGAAGACGTCTTCGCATGGTCCTACAAGGACATGCCGGGGATAGACCGCGAAATAGCCGAGCACCATATACCGATCAAGGAAGGGTTCAAACCGGTTAAGCAGAAACTCCGACGCATGAGGCCCGAATGGTCCCTCAAGGTCAGGGAGGAAGTCGACAAACAATTCAAGGCTGGGTTCATACGAGTCTTCGAGTATCCAGATTGGGTTGCGAACATCGTACCGGTCCCTAAAAAAGACGGTAAAGTACGGGTCTGCGTGGACTTTCGGGATCTTAACAAGGCGAGCCCGAAAGACGATTTCCCGTTACCACACATCGATATACTGGTGGATAACACAGCTGACCATACCCTTCTATCATTCATGGACGGGTATGCCGGGTACAATCAAATAAAAATGGCAGAGGAAGATATGGATAAGACCACCTTCATTACACCTTGGGGTACTTATTGCTATACGGTTATGCCATTTGGTCTCATCAATGTCGGGGCCACCTATCAACGAACCGCCACGACTTTATTACATGACATGATGCAGTGGAAGTTTACGTGAACGATATGATCGTCAAATCCAAGGACAGGGACGGTCACATCACCGCCCTGAGAAGATTTTTCACCCGATTACGCAAATACAACATGAGATTAAACCCTCAGAAATGCAGTTTCGGGGTAACATCTGGCAAATTAGTGGGTCACATCGTCAGCCAACGCGGTATTGAAGTCGATCCAGCTAAGATTAAAGCCATCACCGAGATGCAGCCTCCTAAGACCGAAAAGGAGATAAGAGGTTTTCTCGGAAAGGTCCAATACATCAGCAAGTTCATCTCAAAACTAACCATGGTGTGTGAACCGATCTTCAAGAAACTGAAAATAGGGGAACGGTTATTATGGGACGACAAGTGTCAAGCAGCCTTTGACAGAATCAAAGAAATCTTGTCTTCACCGCCGGTCCTGATGCCACCTCAACCCGGTTTGCCTTTGTCGCTGTACCTAACCACGACAGAGACAGCCATGGGGGCTATGCTAGCTCAAACGGTCAACTCCGAAGAACGAGCCATATACTACATCAGCAAGAAGTTTCTAGAGTACGAGTGTAAGTACACCATGCTCGAAAAGACATGTTTAGCTTTGGTTTGGCCCACTAAGAAGCTCCGGCACTACATGCTCAGCTACGAGGTGCAGGTACTGTCAAGAATGGATCCGATCAAGTACCTTTTCGAAAAGCCCATTCTCAATGGCAGGATATCAAGATGGACCCTGATGCTGGCAGAATTTGATCTAAAGTTCGTACCATTGAAAGCCATCAAAGGTCGAATAGTAGCCGAATTTCTCGCTGACAGTCCCGTAACCGAAGAAGGACACACCGACACTTGGTCCTTCCCGGATGAAGATATTTTCCATACTGCCACCGAAACGTGGGACTTATACTTTGATGGGGCATCCAACTTCCGAGGATTTGGAGTCGGCATACTCCTAATCTCGCCAAAAGGGGAACATACTCCCGTGTCTATCAAATTGGACTTTGACGTCACCAATAACGCTGCTGAGTACGAAGCATGTATCCACGGGCTACAAGCCGCCGCTGATTTAGGGGTCACAAACCTCCGTGTACACGGCGACTCATCTCTGGTCATTAACCAAGCGCTCCAGAAATGGAAAACCCGAAATGCCAATCTCGTGGCCTACCAGGCACGAGTAAGGGATATCGAGAAACAATTCCAAAAGGTAGAATATATATATCTGCCTCGAGAAGAAAATCAGTTCGCAGATGCACTTTCAAAACTGGCATCTTTACTAAATATTTCCGATCATATGACCATCATGCCGATCTGCGTCGAAAGACGGTCCGAGCCGGCATATATCCACGATATCGAGGATATCGAAATTCCCGATCCCGAGCCGTGGTACAAGGCGATCCAGACGTATTTGACAACCGGGGAGTATCCACCCGGGGCCGACAATCGAGCCAAAAAGGCCTTGCGTAGGTTAGCGACCCAATTCATCCGTACCGACGACGGACAACTCTACAAAAAGACACCACAGGGGGGGCTCTTCTTTTATGTGTCGATAAGGGTAACGCCGAGAAGGTCATGGCCGAAGTACATGACGGCGAGTGTGGTCCCCACATGAACGCCCAGATGCTAGTCTGAAAGATCATGAGACTCGGATATTACTGGAACAGCATGGAAACCGATTGTCAGCTATATGTCAGACATTGCCATAATTGCCAGATTTTCGCTAATGTACAGCATATGCCACCATCCCTGCTGTATACCATGACGTCACCCTGACCGTTTTCAACGTGGGAAATCGATATAATTGGAAAGATAAACCCCTCGGGAACCGGAGGACACTGCTTCATTTTGGTAGCAATCGACTATTTCACCAAATGGGTCGAAGCAGAATCCTACCGTATCCTCAACGCCAGCCATGTTGCCAAATTTATCCAAAATAAGATAATATGCCGATATGGGATCCCTCATGAATTAATCAGTGACCACGGGACCCACTTTCAAGCTGAAACGGCAGCCCTGTTAGCCAAGTATAAGATCCAAAGACATACGTCTTCACCCTACCGACCCCAAACCAATGGAGCGGTGGAAGCAGCTAACAAAACCATTGTCACCATACTCAAAAAGATGGCTGACAATTATCGGGACTGGCCCGATAAGATACCATTTGCCCTTTGGGGATATCGAACCTCGATTCGTACTGCGACCGGGACAACACCGTATTACCTTACATACGGGATGGAAGCGGTCCAACCTGTCGAGTTAGGGGTACCGTCACTCAGAATCCTACTCGAAAGTCAAGTACCCGAAGCCGATTGGGTTCGAGCACGATATGATTCGCTAGTACTTTTGGACGAACGAAGATCTCGTGCCCTCAATAATATACAGATTTACCAAAAAAGAATCCAACGGGCTTTCAACAAAAGGGTAAGGCCCAGGAATATCAAAGAAGGAGACTTAGTTCTCAAGTCTGTACGGGCTTTATTACCAGTAGACCCAAGGGGAAAGTTCAAACCTAACTGGGCCGGACCTTATTTGGTAAAGAAAATTCTATCAGGCGGAGCGGTGATGCTAACAGATCTGGACGGGAATGAGTTTGTCAACCCAACAAACTTTGACCAGCTGAAACGTTACTACCCTTAACCCGTTTCTCTCAATGTCATTTGCAAAAGTTTATTAAAAACATCTTTTCAAAAATAAAATTTTAAAGACAAGTCAAAATTTAGAATTACTTATTCTACTGTTATAAACATCTTGAACCAATAGTCTTGATGTATTTCGAAATTGCAAATTTAAAGTCTGAACTACGTCTGGTTTGATTCCGCTATTTGTGGATACGTAGGCAGCCCCTCAAAAGGGCACAACCACTGCAATCGAAAAAAGAACAGGAACGGTTTCTAATAAACTTCCTTTATTTATTACAAAAAATTCCAATCACAAAAAAAATCCAAAAAAACACACAAATAGTATTAATATTTAAATAATAAAAAATCGAAGGCATTTCTCCCTTTCCCTTGTCCTTAGTCTCTTTTTCGGTCCACCGACGTCGGCGTGGAGGTGAACGCTCCCGAATCACCAAGGGAATCTCCTTAACCCGGGCTCGTTTCTTCGAACTTGACTCCCCGATCACCTCGGTCGGTCCTAGCCGAGCCCTTGCCCTCTCGGGTAACCGTTCCCGCGGCCCAAGTCTGTCTCGGACCGCTAGCTTTGGTCCGAGTCTTCTCTCCAAGTCACTAGCACCGGTCTCTTTAGCTCGAGTCTTAGTCTTTGACTTAGAACCTGACTCCGGCCCGACAAATAAAGGTAGTTGGAGTTTCCTCATCAAAAAACCATCTATTGTCCTTCACCGATTCTCTACGGGCTAAGTCAAAAGCCTCATCGGTCTTTAAAGCTTCACGGGCCTCTTTAGATTCTTCAGAAGCCCACTTGAGATATGATTCGGAAACCCAAGCGGTCTGACAAGGGCGAGGTATAGTCCACATGACACGGGTAAACCAGCGTTGTAACCACGTATCACACATAGCGTCCGTCAATTGGAGCGAAACGCTAATAATTGCTTCAGTTTCGGGGATCTGCTGAAATGAACCGAACTGCCTTAAAAGACGATCTGGGTAAATATGGACGGTCCAGTCCAAGGACAAGATCACCAGGTAACGGGCTTTATCTCTTTTAGCTAGGCCCGTCATCTTCGAGAGGAACCACCAGACCACGTTCCACCTAATCAAGGGCCCGCCGTGGAATTTTAGCTCTTCATCCCAATATTTCCGATTTTTGTGATGACTGGAGCTTATTCGTCAAGACCGTGAGCCAATTTGACAGCTTCGATATCTGGATATGCTCACCGGGGGCTCTACAATTCACAGGCGCTCGGATAATCAGATCTGCAAAATTTTCAAAAAGTCAAAAACTTTCGAAAAAAAAAATCAAAAATTCCGAAAAAAAAAATAAAAAAATCGAAAATTCAAAATTTCTGAAATTCAAAAAAAAAAAAAAATCAGAAATTCAAAAATTTCAAAAATTTCGGAAATTCGGAAAAATCAAAAAAATTCGAAAAAAAAAAATTCGGAAATTTTAAAAAAAAAAAATTCGAAAAAACAAAAGGAGAAAAAAGGTCAAATACCTGCAGAAGACGAATGCTGCCCGTTAATTGCCGATCTGGATCAAGTCTCCTCGCATCAAGGCCCATGATAATCTCCCCACTTATCAGCCAGGCTGGGCTATAACCTGCCTCCATTTGATCAACTATGCTGATTAGCCTGATTTCGCCTAAACATGAGTCAGCATCCATCCGACCTTCGAAGGCATATCGGTGCAGCATACAGAAGGCGAAGACCTTACGCCTATGGGTAGAAGAAATTCTGGGACCATTTGGGTTCATGAATTTATCAGCTAAGTCGAACAAGGAAACAGAATTTCCCTTTACCATACGGGAGGTCTCAGCATGAGATAACCCAAGAAAGTCCCTCAATCTCCTCCTTGGATCAGGGTAAAAAGAAGGAATAGCGGGATGAGCATTAGGGCACAACCCCCTACAGCAGCAATCTCTTCGGGAAGGGGACATATTTCTCCCCGAGGAAAGGCGAAAACATGGTGGGTAGTATCCCAGAAGGTTAAACAAGCATCCAAGAAATGTGCATCCACCTTAAGTCGCTGGAGCGGGAACAAAGCCACAATTCCCATCTGAGTAAGCTGAACCTTGTCTCTATCTCGGAAATCCTGGGCCCACGCGTGAAGCATCGCGGTCAGATGTTCAATACCTATAGCAGAAAGTTTTGTTTTATCTTAAAAAAGTCTAAAGGGATTTTAATATAAGAAGGAATAATTGTGGGTTGGAATATGAGATGATTAAGGGCAAAGAACTCTCTATTCATAGTAGAGAAATCTCCTCTCCTAGTCACCCCTGGCATAGGGATTTTTGCGATGTTCCCTACTTCACCTAGGCATACAAGCCTAACCAGGAGATTTTAGGAATCCATGTCAGAATCTGATCAAGAATCAAGTCATCCCAAGCATTCCTTTTCCTTCCTAATTTTTTTCAAAAAAAATTTCGCCATTTTCAAAAAAAAATCGTTTTTTTTTTATTTTCAAAAAAAAATCTCTTTTTCCAAAAATCAATCAAAAATCATTTTCTTCCCCAGCGTGAGTCAATGTTTTATCTGAATGTTGCATGCAAAACAGACAGGTATCCCAAGACTCCCGGAGAATTCTCAAAAGAAAATTCCCAGTGAAAATTCGAGCAACATTTTTACTGAAGAATCGGATGTATCAGTAAGCGGTAGATCCCCAGCTTCTAATGGAGGCTCCCGCGCTATTCCGAGTGGGATTATCAGTAAGCGGTATACCCACAGCTTCCAATGAAGCTCCCGTGCCATTCCATGATAGATATGTCTGTAAACAGACATACCCAAGACTTTTTAGTAGAAGTCCCCGCGCCATTATTGACATCTACCCAGGTATGATTTCTATCTTATGGCTGGCGAGCCCCATCGACGCAAGTCTAATGGACTCTAAACTACCCGATCGGAAGTCTGTCAGGTCTTAATCCTCGATTGGCCTGGTAGCTACTCTGACTTTCGTCTTGTCCAAGCCTCAGTCAGAGTGGGGGCTCTGTAGACACCCACATTTTGACCGCCAGGTGTCTATAGTAGGTCCCACCAAACACCCAATGATGATCGGACGCAAACGTGCTTTAACGACTCGGATACGGGCTCGAAATCATGGACATTTGGTTTAGGCTTATTACGGAGTACAAATCTTACAAAACCAACCTCAAATCTAGGCCCAGTGGGTCGTTTCGAGTCAAATGAGACTAATTTTGGTCAATTCCGGCACCAGGGGTAAAACCGTCTTTTAGCGACCGAGTCAAACCCGGTCAAAGATATTTTTTCCCGAGTCACACGAACTGGCCGTGACACTACATGGCTAATTCGGACTCAAACACCACAAAAATCAGCTTTCAAATAATATTAAACAAATCCGTTTAAGGATAGAATTCGATCTCAAGTAGGAATTCTATCCGGAAACCGAAACAGTTTACAGCCCGAGCTCAGATACTCGGCTAAGACAGCCGAGATATCCCCTTTTCAGCCAAAAAACTTGGCTTCTCCACCAAGAAACGAGACTTTCGGTCCCTCTCGAACTCTCGTGTTTCCTATCCAAACCGGTGTTTCTTGTTATCCAAGCAAGACACCTCACCTAAACCTCTGCGCCTATAAATAGGACCTCATATTCAACACAAAAGAGACGATTCATTAAATACATGAATCATCAATCAATACACAACAATTATTAATCACACACATACTCGATATCTAGCAAAAATATAGTCTCGACATACATCCGAAAGAATACCGAAATACCGACGAAACCGACCCATCCAGCCGGCCGAACCCATCTCGTCCCACGTCCTAAAATCCGCACCACCTTAACTCACCCGCATCAACTCGACGCTCCCGTGCCTAAGCCACCGTCCGACGAGCCGTATACCGAGAGAATAAAGCATGTAGGTTAAGGGTGTAAATCAAACCCCGCTCTTTTCCTTCCTCTCTCCCTCTCTCACGTCTTTTTCATTTTTTTCGTCCGTCACTTTATTTTTACGGGTCGTCGGTCGTATCATTAATATGGGTCGTTCGTCGTATATTTTTTTTATTTTAATCGATACTAAAAAAACTATTTTTCATATAACGTTCTTAAAATACGATACCGATTCTCTAATCGAATATCGTATTTACAAGAACTAAATTAATTAATTCTCGTTGATGCTAACAAAATCATTACCATTTTCGCAAAATTCGATGATTTTAAACGCGGAGAGAATTAACATCGTTTTCGTTCAATTTTTTTTTTTCCACTTTTCGTTCAAAACAAACTTTTTCTAAAGTCATTCCGACTATTCGATATCGATTTCATAATCGAGTATCGAATACGACGAATATCGAAAATATAAATCGAGTATAAATTAATCCATATTTGTACGCAATTTATAAAAATTAACGATTTTCGAACAAACAAAAAAACCCGAACAGGCTGCCACGCGAGTCGCGCGCCTGTCAGGCGACTCGCGCAGCTGCCTGTTTCGTCGGCTCCTTTTTTTTCGTTTCTTCGCTTATCTATTTTTAATTCCTTTCGAACCTTATATTAAAATGCGACTTTCGTGACATATGTCGATAAATACTCTTTTTCGACCACGGTCAACACGTGTTAATCCATTCCGTGACATTAAAACTTTTTCGAGTCATGCATATTATTTATTCACATCTTTATTCGATTTATTCACCGTTACTAACTCGTTTTCTCGTGTTTGTAGCAATTTATTTGTTTTTATCATTTTATTAGACTAAAACGACTTCATGCTAAAATAACTTTGACGTTATTAGTTTAATATGCATTAAACGACTTAGCAACCCATTTTATTTTTCTCACATGCTTAGGAAAATAATGTTTGCATATCATTCAACCGTCGAACTAACCCGTATACACCAAAAACGAACGATATCTTAGTAAAGGCCGCTAAGTGCGGGCAGGGTTGCGTGTTCTTAGTGAACTTCCCAACACGTACCCTCACCCCTTACTTAGAACCATGGTTTCCGGATGTCCGAATCCATTGGCAACGAGAGTCATTCAATATACGATTAACCGCTCAAGTCGGCATCGGTATCGATATGCAAAGGGACGAGCCCAATAAACTCTGACATCGAAAATGGGCCGTATTTTGTATACGGCCCACTACGACAGAGTGGGCTCGAATGGTTCCGAATAACCATAAAATTCGGTGGCGACTCCTACTTCGATTTAAATTTCAATTTGACCATCTCATATGGAGATTCATTCGCCTCCGCAAACCCGCGCGTGGCCGCGTCGGGGTGGACCTATGTCATGTCCACACAAAGCAAATAACAAGGAGGCCAAGAGGAAGATAATGCATGATGATCAAGAGGAATGAAAAATAATCTAACACAATAAAGAGAAAAATACTACCAAAGCAACTACCAATAAGGAAATAAACAACAAGGCAAAATAAAGTAATGAACACAAATACTAGGAAGGAAATGAAGGAAATAAACAAAGGAGAGAGAAAATGAGAAGATACCAACAATGAAGATTTAAACAATTTAAACATAAAGAAAACAAAGGCAAACAATAGATTAAGAAAAAATTAAAAAGAAAACTAATTAAGAAGACGAGAGGGGAAAAGAAAGTACCAACTGTGGAAGAAAACTCAAAAGAAGAAGATGAAGATTAACATAAATATGAAGCTTGAAGAAGAACTACAAGAATCTTGTCACCAAATCCTTGCAAAACCCCTTAATCTTCAAATAAATCTAGACTAATGAAGAAGCTTGATTACAAAATGTGGAGTAAAATTAATCTTAACTAAGAAAGCTTTCTAGATCTAATGGAGTTTCTAATGGAAGCTACTAACAATGGAGATCTATCTAAAATGAGGCATAATTAGATGAAAACCTAGGGTTAACTATATATACTAAACCCTTAATGGGTCACATAAACTAAGGCCCAGATCCAATTGATGGTGGGATTTGTCGTGGATCCCGGCACCAAATAACCAACTAATCCTAACTAAATAGTAAGTGTAAGTCGGATCGAACCACAAGGACGGAAAAGAGGTTTAGACTAGAGTTCACCTAAACACAAGACCAAGTCACAAGGAAACAATGGAGAAGAAAATTATCGAGAATTGGTTAACTACAACGATCACTAGGCTAAGGAATTGATGACATAAACTAAACGATTGAATTAAAACTAAGATGAAACAACAAACTAGAGGAATAAAAGATAAGAAGATGAATTAAATATGAAAAGAACTAGGATTAGGTCAGGTTCAAGGGTGATGAGATGATCAAGGGAGAGCAAAGGAGAAGGGGTAGTCAAGCTATCTAGGTATAACCCGGGCTCTTGCTCCAAAACCGACCTAGAGGCTCCCCGATCTCGCGCAAGAACTCATCCTAGCAACATACAAGACCACACAAAGAAGGCAAGTGTGGACATGACATAGGTCCACCCCGACGCGGCCACGCGCGGGTTTGGGGAGGCGAATGAATCTCCATATGAGATGGTCAAATTGAAATTTAAATCGAAGTAGGAGTCGCCACCGAACTTTGTGGGAGTTCGGGCCCGTTCGAACCCACTCTATGTCGTAGTGGGCCGTGCACAAAGTACGGCCCATTTCCGATGTCAGAGTTTATTGGGTTCGTCCCTTTGCATTATGATACCGATACCGACATTATCGGATATCGTGTATTGAATGACTCTCGTTGCCAATGGATTCGGACATCCAGAAACCATGGTTCTGAGTAAGGGGTGAGGGTAAGTGTCGGGAAGTTCACTAAGAACACCAAACCCCGCCCGCACTTAGCGGCCTTTACTAAGATATCGTTCGTTTTTGGTGTACACGCGTTAGTTCGACGGTTGAATGATATGCAAAGATTATTTTCCCTAAACATGTGAGAGAAAAAAATAAATGGGTTGCTAAGTCGTTTAATGCATCTTAAACTAATAACGTCAAAGTTATTTTAGCATGTGAAGTTCGTTTTAGTCTAATAAAACAATAAAAAAACAAAATAAATTGCTACAAACATGAGAAAACGAGTTAGTAACGTTTGAATAAATTGAATAAAGATGTAAATACGACGATATGCATGATTTTGGAAAAGATTTATGACACGTGATGGATTAACACGCGTTGACCGGGGTCAAAAAAAAGTATTTATCGAAATCTGAAAATATGTCGCGAAAGTCGCTGTTTTATGTAAGAAACGAAAAGAATAGAAAAGTGAGAAAACGAAAAAAAAGGGGCTCGGCCATCCAGGCTTCCGCGCGAGTCGCCTGGAAGGCGCGCGACTCGCGCGGGAGTCTATCCCGCTTTTTTATTTTTCGAAAATTGTCAAATTGTATAAATCGCGTACAAATATGGATTAATTTATACCCGATTCATATTTTCGATATTCGTCGTATTCGATATTCGATTATGAAATCGATATCAAATAGTCGGAACGTTTTTAGAAAAGGTTTTGAAAAGAGGTTTGTTTTGAACGAAAAGAGAAAAAAAGAATTTGAACGAAAAAACATGTTAATTCTCTCCGCGTAAAAAATCGTCGAATTTGTTTTAAAAAATTGTAATGATTTTTTAGCATCAACGAGATTTAATTTAGTTCTTGTTAGATACGATATTCTATTAGAGAATCGATATCATATTTTAAGAACGTTTGTTTTATGAAAATATTTTTGTAATATCGATACTAGAAATAAAAAAAATATGTGACGAACGACCCGTAATAATAAAAAAAACGATGAACGATGCAAGAGAAAAAAAACGAGAAAAACGTGGAGAAAGGAAGAGAAAGGAGGAAGAGTCGGGTTTGATTTTACACCCTCAACCTACATGCTTTGTTTTCTCGGAATAGAGCTCGTCGGAAAGTGGCTTAAACACGGGAGCGTGGAGATGATGTGGGATGAGTTTGGGTGTCGGTTTAGTCGTGTGGGGTGACGGATTTCGGCCGGCTTGGGGTCGGATTCGTCGAGTCGAGGTTGCTCGGGAATTGTTTAGCGTAACAAGGTTGTATATGGGAATAATCGATGTGTAATCGTTGTGTAAATTGCTGTGTATGAATGAATATAATGTGCATGCGAGAGGGTCCTATTTATAGGAGAGGAGGTAGCCTTGCTTGTACGACAAGAAATACCGATTTGGATAGGAATCGTAAGAGTTTGAAAGGGAACGAGAGTCTCGTTTCTTGGTGAAGAAGTCGACTATCTTGGCAGAAAGTGGAGTTTGCCGAGTATTTTGATGCTCGGTCGGTGAATTGTTTTGGTTTTCGTATAGAATTCCTACTCGAGATCGAATTCTATCCTTAAACGAATTTGTTTCATATTTTTGTGTAGCTGATATTTTGTAGTATTTGAGTCCAAACCGGACGTGTGGTGTCACGGCTAGGTCGTGTGTCTCGGGAAAAAATATCTTTGACCGGGTTTGACCCGGTCGCTTAAAGACGGTTTTGCCCTTGGTGCCGGAATTGACCCAAATTAGTCTTATTTAACTCAAAACGACCCACTGGGCCTGGATTTGAGGTTGGTTTAGTAAGACTTGTACTCCGTAATAAGCCTAAACCAAATGTCCATGATTTCGAGCCCATATCCGAGTCCATTAAAGCATGTTTGCGTCCGATCATCATCGGGTGTTTGGCGGAAACTACTATAGACACCTGGCGGTCATAATGTGGGTGTCTATAGAGCCCCCACTCTGAATGAGGCTTGGACAAGGCAAAAGTCAGAGTATCTACCAGGCCAATCGAGGATTAAAACCTGGCAGACTTCCGATTGGGTCGTTTATAGTCCATTACACTTGCGTGAAGGGCTCACCAGCCATAAGATAAAAATCATACCTGGGTAGATGTCAATAATGTCGCGGGGACTTTGCCTGGAAAGTCCTAGGTGTGTCTGTTTACAGACATATCCCATCTTGGATTTGTGCGGGAGCTTGCCTTGTAAGCTCTGGATGCATCTGCCTGTAGATACATCCCGTCTTAGAATTGCGTGGGAGCTTGCCTGCAAGCTCTGGGTGTATCTGCTTGTAGATACATCCTGTCTGAAAATCATGGGAGCTTGCTTGTAAGCTTTGGGTGTATCTGCCTGTAGATACTTCCTGATAAAAATGTTGCTTGAGTCTTCTACTGGGGAGTTTTTTTTTTTTGAGAATCCTTCGGGAGTCTTGGGTGTACCTGCATGCTTATACATAACAAGTTGCATGTAACATTTAGGTAAAATACCGACTCACGCTGGGGAAGGAATGATTTTTGACTGATTTTTGGAAAGAAAAAAAATGCCGAATTTTTTTTGAAATTTTTTGAAATAACAATGCTTGGGATGACTTGATTCCTGATCAGATTCTGACACGGACTCCTAAAATCCTTCGGTTAGGCCTGTATGCCTAGATGAAGTAGGGAGTATGATAAAAAATTCTTATTCCCGTGATGACTAGGAAAAGGGTTTTCTCTATTATAAATAGAGAGTTCTTGCCATTTAATTTCTCATATTCCAACCCAAATATTTTCTTCTATCTTAAAATCCCTTTAGACTTTTAAGATAAAAACAAAATTTTTGCTATGGGTATCGAACATCTGACCGCGATGCTTCAGGCGTGGGTCCAGAATTTTCGAGACGAAGATAAACTTCAGCTAACTCAGATGGGAATTGTTGCTTTATTCCCGCTTCAGCGACTCAAGGTGGATTCACATTTCTTGGACGCTTGCTTATCCTTTTGGGATACTACCCACCATGTTTTTGCCTTTCCTCGGGGAGAAATATGTCCCCTTCCTGAAGAGATTGCAGCCGTAGGGGGTTGGTGTCCCAATGCTCATCCTGCTATTCCTCCTTTTTATCCTGATCCAAGGAGGAGACTGAGGGATTTTCTTGGGTTGTCTCATGCTGAGACAGCTCGTATGGTAAAGGGGAATCCTGTCTCCCTGTTTGACCTGGCTGACAAATTCATGGATCCCAACGGCGCAAGAATTACTTCTACCCATAGGCGTAGGGCTTTTGCCTTTTGTATGCTGCATCGATATGCCTTTGAAGGTCGGATGGATGCTGACTCGTGTTTATGCGAAATCAGGCTAATCAGTATTGTTGACCAGATGGAGACAGGTCACAATACAGCTTGGCTGATAACTGGGGAGATTATTATGGGCCTTGACGCTAGGAGACTTGACCCGTATCGGCAATTAACGGGAAGTATTCGCCTTCTGCAGGTATTGAACCGTTTTTTTTTCGAAAAAAAAAAATTTTCTTTTTTTTTTTTGAAATTTTCCGAAAAAAAAATTTCGTAATTTTTTTTTTGGGATTTCCGAAATTTTTTTTAAAAATTTTCTTCAAATTTTCTGAAAATTTCGAAATTTTTTTTTTTGATTTTATTTCAAATTTTTTTTATTTTTCGAAAATTCTTCGCAGATCTGGTTGTCCGAGCGCTTGTCGATTATAGAGCCCCCGGTGAGCATATCCAGATATCGTAGCTGTCAGATTGGCTCACGGTCCCGACGAATAAGATCGAGTCATCACATAAGTCGGAATTATTGGGATGAAGAGCTAAAATTCCATGGTGGGTCTTTGATTAGGTGGAACGTAATTTGGTGGTTCCTCTCGAAGTTGACGGAACTAGCTAAAAGAGACAAAGCCCGTTACCTGGTGATCTTATCTTTGGATTGGACCGTCCATATTTTCCCAGATCATATTTTAAGGCAATTCGGTTCGTTTCAGCAGATCCCCGAGCCTGAAGCTAGCAATCATTAGCGTTTCGCTCTAATTGACGGACGCTATGTGTGACACGTGGTTACAACGCTGGTTTACCCGTGTCATATGGACTATACCTCGCCCTTGTCAGACCGTTTGGGTTTCCGAATCATATCGCAAGTGGGCTTCTGAAGAATCTAAAGAGGCCCGTAAAGCTTTAAAGACGGATGAGGCTTTTGACTTGGCCCGTAGGGAATCAGTAAAAGACACTAGATGGTTCTTTATTTGATGAAGAGGAAACTCCAACTACCCTCGTCCGGCCAGAGTCGGGTCCTAAGTCAAAAACTAAGACTCGAGCAAAAGAGACCGGTGCTAGCGACTCGGAGAGAAGGCTTGGGCCGAAACTGGCGGCCCGGGATAGGCTAGGCCCGCGCGAGCGACTACCCGAGAGGGTGAGGGCTCGATTAGGACCGACTGAGGTGACCGGGGAATCGAGTTTGAAGAAACGAGCCCGGGTTAAGGAGGTTCCCTTGGTTATTCGGGAGTGCTCACCTCCACGTCGACGCAAGTGGACCGAAAAAGAAGCTAAGGATAAGGGAAAGGGAAAAATGCCTTAGTTTTTTTTTATTATTTAGATATTAGTACTATTTATGTGTGTTGTTTTTTTTTTTGAAACTTTTCAGACCTTCTTCTTCTTAGGACTTCCCGTATTTAGCAGTGTCGGGTCTTGTCATAAGTAGTTAGAGTCTATAGCGTCAAAACTCTGTCGATCTTACATCACGGGTTTCCACCCCATCCCAAGTCCGCCTTATTAGTCAAGGCACGGCCCACCTACGTAGGACGAACTCCTACAAAGGGAAGCCCACTTACACAATCGAGTCCAAAGTCTGGGGAATAGCTCACACGTAGGTCTTTCTTCACACGGGACTAGGCCCATTCTGCCAAAATCCTAAAGAAAGCCCACCGTCCATGAGTCACCCGTCTAGGAGTCGGTTTATAGTCTATTTCCGAGTCTAATCGTCTTTTCCTCTTGCTCGGGATGCACCTTTCGATCTGGGTTCGATTCTGATTACACGGTGTTCTTACAGACAGGCCACCTCACACCCGAACCATGACTAAGGACGCTATCGATCAACTGAACACCTCTCTGGCCAAGATCCAAGAACAGCTCGACCAAATCAGGGGCGACCAGATCGCCATTGTTACCCGGGTTAGCGCTATAGAACAGGACAAGCCGAAGGGTGAAGATGAAGCTCATGGGCCTTTAGCCGAATTGACTAGCGCAGTCCTCAAACTGCAAGAGCAGTTCCATTTGTCGACCCACAACTCGATCCATACGGAGAATGCCCGAACATATTCTCCCCTGACCGACCAACTGCCTGCCAATCTCAACTTGACAGGCCTCCCGATGTTCGACGGAACCGAAGACCCGGTATTATATATCCGGGCCTTCAAAGAGTTTATGGCCCTAAAAGGAGTCAAGTCAGACATGTTCAAGCATCTGTTTGCCTCCTCGTTAGAGAAGCACCCGAAAGCCTGGTTCTATAAGCTCGATGCCAAGAAATACAAGTCATGGGACGACGTAGCAACGGAATTCGCTCGGAACTACGCCGACAATGCGGAGATCCAAACCACGATGCGCACCCTAGAAGTAATGGCCCAGGAACCAAAGGAGGGGTTTACAAAGTACCTTCAACGCTGGAGGGCTGAGAGCGTCAAACTGGTCGATAAGCCCAGTGAAAAGGTCCTGGTTGAAGCCTTTGTCAAGAATCTCCTGCCCGCCTACCGGATCCATCTCAGGTACGCCATCATACCTAGTTTCGTGATCCTAACCGAAATGGGAACAAGAATCGAGGATGATCTAAGGATGGAAAGCCTCACTAAGGCCTCCACCAAGGGATACCAAGGGGCCAGCTCATCAACAAGCAAGCCCACATCCACCGCTGCTACTCGTAGCATTTTTGACGAGGTAAATCTACTTGATAACCCATCCAAGAAGAATGCCACGCCCCGAGTATTCACCGACATAGGTACTACCTATGCGAATGCCTTACAAAGGCTCTCATCAAAAGGCCTCATCGCCCCGATAGGCCCAACACCTGATCCTCCAGTTGAGCGTCGCTCCAAATTTTACGACGCCCAAGCCTACTGCAAATACCATCAGGGTAAGGGACACGACACCGAGAAATGCTGGAAACTGAAGCATCTTATCCAGGATCTCATCAAAAGCGGGAAAATCCCCTTACCTGGAGGCAAGCCCAACAACAAGGACAACCCGTTGGCCACCCACGCCATCTTCTCCGGGGAAGTCATAGACTGTTCACATCTCATTTCCCCGTTTATCCCACAAATTAACGGGGTCTGGTGCGACGATGAAGACGACGTCTATCTTACTAAGGGAGAAGCCGTCCCTATCACGCCCGAGGAGATCCAGAAGGTTAAGTCCAAGGCCTTAACCAGCAGTCACGCCCTCATCATCGCCGAGCCGCCACCTAAGGCGGAGGTCGTCCCGGAGGAGCCGCCAACTACTGAAAAGGCTCTGGTGAAGCAGCTGAGCAAGACTCGAGTTGACCTCTTTATACGGCAACTCCTAGTTAGCTCTCAGGAACATCGAGAGGCACTCACTAAGGCCCTCGATCAAGTCAAGATCGACTCTATGGCTACTCCAGCTGAAATAGTGGCCACGGTTCTGCCCCACCTAAAGGGGAAAGCTAAAAAAGAAGGCCCACTCATCACCTTCTCCAATGCTAATCTGCCATCATTTGGGCCAGCCCACAACATGGCTCTCTACATCACGGTAATCTGCCGTGGAAAATATCTGCCCATGACCCTTATTGACGACGGGTCCGCAGTCAACGTCCTCCCCTTGAGGACCGCCAAAGCCCTCGGTATCACCGAGGCCGACTACATTCCTACAACTCAAACCATTCAGGCTTTCGACGGAAGTCCAAAGTCCGTAGCCGGGGCCGTGAAACTCACTATCATAACGGGCCCAATAGAGAAGGAGCTGGAATTTCAAGTGATTGACGTGACCTCTTCCTTTAACCTTCTTCTAGGAAGACCCTGGATCCACTCGACCAGGGCTGTGTTCTCCACTCTGCATCGGAAAATCAAGCTACCTTTGCACGATACCGTCATCACTCTAGAAGCCACACCTATGACTGTGGCTAACTGCAACACCTCGGGCCACACCGATCTTTGGGGGTTCGACTTCATAAGGGCCATCGAAGAAGAATATCTTTTCCGACCCTACTTTACGGTTAGCATGGACCGGATGTTACAAAATCTGGGATTCCTACCAGGGGTCACATCAAGGCCCGATCTCCCTGCAGGAAAAATCCTTGAAGTCCTTGACAACGGGAGAATTCAAACCGGTCTGGGCTACACCCTGACCCCGGAAAACATGGGCCAAACCGGAACCGGTAAAGTCATCTTCGTCACGCCAGTGTTCGAGTCCGTCCAAACGGGCCTATACCGCCCTGGGACCCACTTGGCCCAGGTCTGCCACTACATACCCGACGACATCTTCGCCCTCGTCCAGTCCGAAGATGCTAAAAATGCTGAGCCCGCACAGGGGCTACTTTTTGGGGAGGGGCTCGCGACCCCAACACCAAAGGAGGAGCTAGTCAGCCTCATTCTCCGCAGCCGCACCTTCGATCCATCCAAGCTGATCTCGGATGTTGGATCCGGGACAGGTAAGAGAGCCTGGAGGAAGACTGTCAAGTGAACTGACAGTCAAGGAAGGACTTTCAAGCTGATCACAGGGGAAGGAGAAATGCCAGAATCTGAGTCTGAGTCTAAGTCAGAGTCCGAGTCAGAGTCTGAGATTGAGTCTAGTGAGTCCGGTGCTAGGGTCAGTCCTGTAGCTCCCCCTCTCCTTTTAGCTTTTCCTGGTGCTTCGGGGTCTGTCCCGGGCACCTTGCCTATCCCGCCACTGACTAGTGATCAGATGGCAGCTCTTTTTGAGCTTTTCTCTCAATTTATGAATAATAACAACCGTTCTGCTTACGACTTGTCTCATTTTCAAAATTTTCAAAATATTCTGTGCAATGACATTGAGAAACCCGACGAACAGGTATCCTTACCTCCACATCTGATCGAGCAGCTAGAGCAAAGGGAATCCCGCAATCCAGTAATCGAAGAAACCGAATCCATCAACGTGGGAACAACCTTGGAACCTCAAACGCTTAAGATAGGGTTATCTCTAGATCCCGAGGAGAAACAACAATTCATCGATCTCCTTCAAGAATTCGAAGACGTCTTCGCATGGTCCTACAAGGACATGCCGGGGATAGACCGCGAAATAGCCGAGCACCATATACCGATCAAGGAAGGGTTCAAACCGGTTAAGCAGAAACTCCGACGCATGAGGCCCGAATGGTCCCTCAAGGTCAGGGAGGAAGTCGACAAACAATTCAAGGCTGGGTTCATACGAGTCTCCGAGTATCCAGATTGGGTTGCGAACATCGTACCGGTCCCTAAATAAGACGGTAAAGTTCGGGTCTGCGTGGACTTTCAGGATCTTAACAAGGCGAGCCCGAAAGACGATTTCCCGTTACCACACATCGATATACTGGTGGATAACACAGCTGACCATGCCCTTCTATCATTCATGGACGGGTATGCCGGGTACAATCAAATAAAAATGGCAGAGGAAGATATGGATAAGACCACCTTCATTACACTTTGGGGTACTTATTGCTATACGGTTATGCCATTTGGTCTCATCAATGCCGGGGCCACCTATCAACGAACCGCCACGACTTTATTACATGACATGATGCAGTGGAAGTTTACGTGAACGATATGATCGTCAAATCCAAGGACAGGGACGGTCACATCACCGCCCTGAGAAGATTTTTCACCCGATTACGCAAATACAACATGAGATTAAACCCTCAGAAATGCAGTTTCGGGGTAACATCTGGCAAATTAGTGGGTCACATCGTCAGCCAACGCGGTATTGAAGTCGATCCAGCTAAGATTAAAGCCATCACCGAGATGCAGCCTCCTAAGACCGAAAAGGAGATAAGAGGTTTTCTCGGAAAGGTCCAATACATCAGCAAGTTCATCTCAAAACTAACCATGGTGTGTGAACCGATCTTCAAGAAACTGAAAATAGGGGAACGGTTATTATGGGACGACAAGTGTCAAGCAGCCTTTGACAGAATCAAAGAAATCTTGTCTTCACCGCCGGTCCTGATGCCACCTCAACCCGGTTTGCCTTTGTCGCTGTACCTAACCACGACAGAGACAGCCATGGGGGCTATGCTAGCTCAAACGGTCAACTCCGAAGAACGAGCCATATACTACATCAGCAAGAAGTTTCTAGAGTACGAGTGTAAGTACACCATGCTCGAAAAGACATGTTTAGCTTTGGTTTGGGCCACTAAGAAGCTCCGGCACTACATGCTCAGCTACGAGGTGCAGGTACTGTCAAGAATGGATCCGATCAAGTACCTTTTCGAAAAGCCCATTCTCAATGGCAGGATATCAAGATGGACCCTGATGCTGGCAGAATTTGATCTAAAGTTCGTACCATTGAAAGCCATCAAAGGTCGAATAGTAGCCGAATTTCTCGCTGACAGTCCCGTAACCGAAGAAGGACACACCGACACTTGGTCCTTCCCGGATGAAGATATTTTCCATACTGCCACCGAAACGTGGGACTTATACTTTGATGGGGCATCCAACTTCCGAGGATTTGGAGTCGGCATACTCCTAATCTCGCCAAAAGGGGAACATACTCCCGTGTCTATCAAATTGGACTTTGACGTCACCAATAACGCTGCTGAGTACGAAGCATGTATCCACGGGCTACAAGCCGCCGCTGATTTAGGGGTCACAAACCTCCGTGTACACGGCGACTCATCTCTGGTCATTAACCAAGCGCTCCAGAAATGGAAAACCCGAAATGCCAATCTCGTGGCCTACCAGGCACGAGTAAGGGATATCGAGAAACAATTCCAAAAGGTAGAATATATATATCTGCCTCGAGAAGAAAATCAGTTCGCAGATGCACTTTCAAAACTGGCATCTTTACTAAATATTTCCGATCATATGACCATCATGCCGATCTGCGTCGAAAGACGGTCCGAGCCGGCATATATCCACGATATCGAGGATATCGAAATTCCCGATCCCGAGCCGTGGTACAAGGCGATCCAGACGTATTTGACAACCGGGGAGTATCCACCCGGGGCCGACAATCGAGCCAAAAAGGCCTTGCGTAGGTTAGCGACCCAATTCATCCGTACCGACGACGGACAACTCTACAAAAAGACACCACAGGGGGGGCTCTTCTTTTATGTGTCGATAAGGGTAACGCCGAGAAGGTCATGGCCGAAGTACATGACGGCGAGTGTGGTCCCCACATGAACGCCCAGATGCTAGTCTGAAAGATCATGAGACTCGGATATTACTGGAACAGCATGGAAACCGATTGTCAGCTATATGTCAGACATTGCCATAATTGCCAGATTTTCGCTAATGTACAGCATATGCCACCATCCCTGCTGTATACCATGACGTCACCCTGACCGTTTTCAACGTGGGAAATCGATATAATTGGAAAGATAAACCCCTCGGGAACCGGAGGACACTGCTTCATTTTGGTAGCAATCGACTATTTCACCAAATGGGTCGAAGCAGAATCCTACCGTATCCTCAACGCCAGCCATGTTGCCAAATTTATCCAAAATAAGATAATATGCCGATATGGGATCCCTCATGAATTAATCAGTGACCACGGGACCCACTTTCAAGCTGAAACGGCAGCCCTGTTAGCCAAGTATAAGATCCAAAGACATACGTCTTCACCCTACCGACCCCAAACCAATGGAGCGGTGGAAGCAGCTAACAAAACCATTGTCACCATACTCAAAAAGATGGCTGACAATTATCGGGACTGGCCCGATAAGATACCATTTGCCCTTTGGGGATATCGAACCTCGATTCGTACTGCGACCGGGACAACACCGTATTACCTTACATACGGGATGGAAGCGGTCCAACCTGTCGAGTTAGGGGTACCGTCACTCAGAATCCTACTCGAAAGTCAAGTACCCGAAGCCGATTGGGTTCGAGCACGATATGATTCGCTAGTACTTTTGGACGAACGAAGATCTCGTGCCCTCAATAATATACAGATTTACCAAAAAAGAATCCAACGGGCTTTCAACAAAAGGGTAAGGCCCAGGAATATCAAAGAAGGAGACTTAGTTCTCAAGTCTGTACGGGCTTTATTACCAGTAGACCCAAGGGGAAAGTTCAAACCTAACTGGGCCGGACCTTATTTGGTAAAGAAAATTCTATCAGGCGGAGCGGTGATGCTAACAGATCTGGACGGGAATGAGTTTGTCAACCCAACAAACTTTGACCAGCTGAAACGTTACTACCCTTAACCCGTTTCTCTCAATGTCATTTGCAAAAGTTTATTAAAAACATCTTTTCAAAAATAAAATTTTAAAGACAAGTCAAAATTTAGAATTACTTATTCTACTGTTATAAACATCTTGAACCAATAGTCTTGATGTATTTCGAAATTGCAAATTTAAAGTCTGAACTACGTCTGGTTTGATTCCGCTATTTGTGGATACGTAGGCAGCCCCTCAAAAGGGCACAACCACTGCAATCGAAAAAAGAACAGGAACGGTTTCTAATAAACTTCCTTTATTTATTACAAAAAATTCCAATCACAAAAAAAATCCAAAAAAACACACAAATAGTATTAATATTTAAATAATAAAAAATCGAAGGCATTTCTCCCTTTCCCTTGTCCTTAGTCTCTTTTTCGGTCCACCGACGTCGGCGTGGAGGTGAACGCTCCCGAATCACCAAGGGAATCTCCTTAACCCGGGCTCGTTTCTTCGAACTTGACTCCCCGATCACCTCGGTCGGTCCTAGCCGAGCCCTTGCCCTCTCGGGTAACCGTTCCCGCGGCCCAAGTCTGTCTCGGACCGCTAGCTTTGGTCCGAGTCTTCTCTCCAAGTCACTAGCACCGGTCTCTTTAGCTCGAGTCTTAGTCTTTGACTTAGAACCTGACTCCGGCCCGACAAATAAAGGTAGTTGGAGTTTCCTCATCAAAAAACCATCTATTGTCCTTCACCGATTCTCTACGGGCTAAGTCAAAAGCCTCATCGGTCTTTAAAGCTTCACGGGCCTCTTTAGATTCTTCAGAAGCCCACTTGAGATATGATTCGGAAACCCAAGCGGTCTGACAAGGGCGAGGTATAGTCCACATGACACGGGTAAACCAGCGTTGTAACCACGTATCACACATAGCGTCCGTCAATTGGAGCGAAACGCTAATAATTGCTTCAGTTTCGGGGATCTGCTGAAATGAACCGAACTGCCTTAAAAGACGATCTGGGTAAATATGGACGGTCCAGTCCAAGGACAAGATCACCAGGTAACGGGCTTTATCTCTTTTAGCTAGGCCCGTCATCTTCGAGAGGAACCACCAGACCACGTTCCACCTAATCAAGGGCCCGCCGTGGAATTTTAGCTCTTCATCCCAATATTTCCGATTTTTGTGATGACTGGAGCTTATTCGTCAAGACCGTGAGCCAATTTGACAGCTTCGATATCTGGATATGCTCACCGGGGGCTCTACAATTCACAGGCGCTCGGATAATCAGATCTGCAAAATTTTCAAAAAGTCAAAAACTTTCGAAAAAAAAAATCAAAAATTCCGAAAAAAAAAAATAAAAAAATCGAAAATTCAAAATTTCTGAAATTCAAAAAAAAAAAAAAAATCAGAAATTCAAAAATTTCAAAAATTTCGGAAATTCGGAAAAATCAAAAAAATTCGAAAAAAAAAAATTCGGAAATTTTAAAAAAAAAAATTCGAAAAAACAAAAGGAGAAAAAAGGTCAAATACCTGCAGAAGACGAATGCTGCCCGTTAATTGCCGATCTGGATCAAGTCTCCTCGCATCAAGGCCCATGATAATCTCCCCACTTATCAGCCAGGCTGGGCTATAACCTGCCTCCATTTGATCAACTATGCTGATTAGCCTGATTTCGCCTAAACATGAGTCAGCATCCATCCGACCTTCGAAGGCATATCGGTGCAGCATACAGAAGGCGAAGACCTTACGCCTATGGGTAGAAGAAATTCTGGGACCATTTGGGTTCATGAATTTATCAGCTAAGTCGAACAAGGAAACAGAATTTCCCTTTACCATACGGGAGGTCTCAGCATGAGATAACCCAAGAAAGTCCCTCAATCTCCTCCTTGGATCAGGGTAAAAAGAAGGAATAGCGGGATGAGCATTAGGGCACAACCCCCTACAGCAGCAATCTCTTCGGGAAGGGGACATATTTCTCCCCGAGGAAAGGCGAAAACATGGTGGGTAGTATCCCAGAAGGTTAAACAAGCATCCAAGAAATGTGCATCCACCTTAAGTCGCTGGAGCGGGAACAAAGCCACAATTCCCATCTGAGTAAGCTGAACCTTGTCTCTATCTCGGAAATCCTGGGCCCACGCGTGAAGCATCGCGGTCAGATGTTCAATACCTATAGCAGAAAGTTTTGTTTTATCTTAAAAAAGTCTAAAGGGATTTTAATATAAGAAGGAATAATTGTGGGTTGGAATATGAGATGATTAAGGGCAAAGAACTCTCTATTCATAGTAGAGAAATCTCCTCTCCTAGTCACCCCTGGCATAGGGATTTTTGCGATGTTCCCTACTTCACCTAGGCATACAAGCCTAACCAGGAGATTTTAGGAATCCATGTCAGAATCTGATCAAGAATCAAGTCATCCCAAGCATTCCTTTTCCTTCCTAATTTTTTTCAAAAAAAATTTCGCCATTTTCAAAAAAAAATCGTTTTTTTTTTATTTTCAAAAAAAAATCTCTTTTTCCAAAAATCAATCAAAAATCATTTTCTTCCCCAGCGTGAGTCAATGTTTTATCTGAATGTTGCATGCAAAACAGACAGGTATCCCAAGACTCCCGGAGAATTCTCAAAAGAAAATTCCCAGTGAAAATTCGAGCAACATTTTTACTGAAGAATCGGATGTATCAGTAAGCGGTAGATCCCCAGCTTCTAATGGAGGCTCCCGCGCTATTCCGAGTGGGATTATCAGTAAGCGGTATACCCACAGCTTCCAATGAAGCTCCCGTGCCATTCCATGATAGATATGTCTGTAAACAGACATACCCAAGACTTTTTAGTAGAAGTCCCCGCGCCATTATTGACATCTACCCAGGTATGATTTCTATCTTATGGCTGGCGAGCCCCATCGACGCAAGTCTAATGGACTCTAAACTACCCGATCGGAAGTCTGTCAGGTCTTAATCCTCGATTGGCCTGGTAGCTACTCTGACTTTCGTCTTGTCCAAGCCTCAGTCAGAGTGGGGGCTCTGTAGACACCCACATTTTGACCGCCAGGTGTCTATAGTAGGTCCCACCAAACACCCAATGATGATCGGACGCAAACGTGCTTTAACGACTCGGATACGGGCTCGAAATCATGGACATTTGGTTTAGGCTTATTACGGAGTACAAATCTTACAAAACCAACCTCAAATCTAGGCCCAGTGGGTCGTTTCGAGTCAAATGAGACTAATTTGGGTCAATTCCGGCACCAGGGGTAAAACCGTCTTTTAGCGACCGAGTCAAACCCGGTCAAAGATATTTTTTCCCGAGTCACACGAACTGGCCGTGACACTACATGGCTAATTCGGACTCAAACACCACAAAAATCAGCTTTCAAATAATATTAAACAAATCCGTTTAAGGATAGAATTCGATCTCAAGTAGGAATTCTATCCGGAAACCGAAACAGTTTACAGCCCGAGCTCAGATACTCGGCTAAGACAGCCGAGATATCCCCTTTTCAGCCAAAAAACTTGGCTTCTCCACCAAGAAACGAGACTTTCGGTCCCTCTCGAACTCTCGTGTTTCCTATCCAAACCGGTGTTTCTTGTTATCCAAGCAAGACACCTCACCTAAACCTCTGCGCCTATAAATAGGACCTCATATTCAACACAAAAGAGACGATTCATTAAATACATGAATCATCAATCAATACACAACAATTATTAATCACACACATACTCGATATCTAGCAAAAATATAGTCTCGACATACATCCGAAAGAATACCGAAATACCGACGAAACCGACCCATCCAGCCGGCCGAACCCATCTCGTCCCACGTCCTAAAATCCGCACCACCTTAACTCACCCGCATCAACTCGACGCTCCCGTGCCTAAGCCACCGTCCGACGAGCCGTATACCGAGAGAATAAAGCATGTAGGTTAAGGGTGTAAATCAAACCCCGCTCTTTTCCTTCCTCTCTCCCTCTCTCACGTCTTTTTCATTTTTTTCGTCCGTCACTTTATTTTTACGGGTCGTCGGTCGTATCATTAATATGGGTCGTTCGTCGTATATTTTTTTTATTTTAATCGATACTAAAAAAACTATTTTTCATATAACGTTCTTAAAATACGATACCGATTCTCTAATCGAATATCGTATTTACAAGAACTAAATTAATTAATTCTCGTTGATGCTAACAAAATCATTACCATTTTCGCAAAATTCGATGATTTTAAACGCGGAGAGAATTAACATCGTTTTCGTTCAAATTTTTTTTTCCACTTTTCGTTCAAAACAAACTTTTTCTAAAGTCATTCCGACTATTCGATATCGATTTCATAATCGAGTATCGAATACGACGAATATCGAAAATATAAATCGAGTATAAATTAATCCATATTTGTACGCAATTTATAAAAATTAACGATTTTCGAACAAACAAAAAAACCCGAACAGGCTGCCACGCGAGTCGCGCGCCTGTCAGGCGACTCGCGCAGCTGCCTGTTTCGTCGGCTCCTTTTTTTTCGTTTCTTCGCTTATCTATTTTTAATTCCTTTCGAACCTTATATTAAAATGCGACTTTCGTGACATATGTCGATAAATACTCTTTTTCGACCACGGTCAACACGTGTTAATCCATTCCGTGACATTAAAACTTTTTCGAGTCATGCATATTATTTATTCACATCTTTATTCGATTTATTCACCGTTACTAACTCGTTTTCTCGTGTTTGTAGCAATTTATTTGTTTTTATCATTTTATTAGACTAAAACGACTTCATGCTAAAATAACTTTGACGTTATTAGTTTAATATGCATTAAACGACTTAGCAACCCATTTTATTTTTCTCACATGCTTAGGAAAATAATGTTTGCATATCATTCAACCGTCGAACTAACCCGTATACACCAAAAACGAACGATATCTTAGTAAAGGCCGCTAAGTGCGGGCAGGGTTGCGTGTTCTTAGTGAACTTCCCAACACGTACCCTCACCCCTTACTTAGAACCATGGTTTCCGGATGTCCGAATCCATTGGCAACGAGAGTCATTCAATATACGATTAACCGCTCAAGTCGGCATCGGTATCGATATGCAAAGGGACGAGCCCAATAAACTCTGACATCGAAAATGGGCCGTATTTTGTATACGGCCCACTACGACAGAGTGGGCTCGAATGGTTCCGAATAACCATAAAATTCGGTGGCGACTCCTACTTCGATTTAAATTTCAATTTGACCATCTCATATGGAGATTCATTCGCCTCCGCAAACCCGCGCGTGGCCGCGTCGGGGTGGACCTATGTCATGTCCACACAAAGCAAATAACAAGGAGGCCAAGAGGAAGATAATGCATGATGATCAAGAGGAATGAAAAATAATCTAACACAATAAAGAGAAAAATACTACCAAAGCAACTACCAATAAGGAAATAAACAACAAGGCAAAATAAAGTAATGAACACAAATACTAGGAAGGAAATGAAGGAAATAAACAAAGGAGAGAGAAAATGAGAAGATACCAACAATGAAGATTTAAACAATTTAAACATAAAGAAAACAAAGGCAAACAATAGATTAAGAAAAAATTAAAAAGAAAACTAATTAAGAAGACGAGAGGGGAAAAGAAAGTACCAACTGTGGAAGAAAACTCAAAAGAAGAAGATGAAGATTAACATAAATATGAAGCTTGAAGAAGAACTACAAGAATCTTGTCACCAAATCCTTGCAAAACCCCTTAATCTTCAAATAAATCTAGACTAATGAAGAAGCTTGATTACAAAATGTGGAGTAAAATTAATCTTAACTAAGAAAGCTTTCTAGATCTAATGGAGTTTCTAATGGAAGCTACTAACAATGGAGATCTATCTAAAATGAGGCATAATTAGATGAAAACCTAGGGTTAACTATATATACTAAACCCTTAATGGGTCACATAAACTAAGGCCCAGATCCAATTGATGGTGGGATTTGTCGTGGATCCCGGCACCAAATAACCAACTAATCCTAACTAAATAGTAAGTGTAAGTCGGATCGAACCACAAGGACGGAAAAGAGGTTTAGACTAGAGTTCACCTAAACACAAGACCAAGTCACAAGGAAACAATGGAGAAGAAAATTATCGAGAATTGGTTAACTACAACGATCACTAGGCTAAGGAATTGATGACATAAACTAAACGATTGAATTAAAACTAAGATGAAACAACAAACTAGAGGAATAAAAGATAAGAAGATGAATTAAATATGAAAAGAACTAGGATTAGGTCAGGTTCAAGGGTGATGAGATGATCAAGGGAGAGCAAAGGAGAAGGGGTAGTCAAGCTATCTAGGTATAACCCGGGCTCTTGCTCCAAAACCGACCTAGAGGCTCCCCGATCTCGCGCAAGAACTCATCCTAGCAACATACAAGACCACACAAAGAAGGCAAGTGTGGACATGACATAGGTCCACCCCGACGCGGCCACGCGCGGGTTTGGGGAGGCGAATGAATCTCCATATGAGATGGTCAAATTGAAATTTAAATCGAAGTAGGAGTCGCCACCGAACTTTGTGGGAGTTCGGGCCCGTTCGAACCCACTCTATGTCGTAGTGGGCCGTGCACAAAGTACGGCCCATTTCCGATGTCAGAGTTTATTGGGTTCGTCCCTTTGCATTATGATACCGATACCGACATTATCGGATATCGTGTATTGAATGACTCTCGTTGCCAATGGATTCGGACATCCAGAAACCATGGTTCTGAGTAAGGGGTGAGGGTAAGTGTCGGGAAGTTCACTAAGAACACCAAACCCCGCCCGCACTTAGCGGCCTTTACTAAGATATCGTTCGTTTTTGGTGTACACGCGTTAGTTCGACGGTTGAATGATATGCAAAGATTATTTTCCCTAAACATGTGAGAGAAAAAAATAAATGGGTTGCTAAGTCGTTTAATGCATCTTAAACTAATAACGTCAAAGTTATTTTAGCATGTGAAGTTCGTTTTAGTCTAATAAAACAATAAAAAAACAAAATAAATTGCTACAAACATGAGAAAACGAGTTAGTAACGTTTGAATAAATTGAATAAAGATGTAAATACGACGATATGCATGATTTTGGAAAAGATTTATGACACGTGATGGATTAACACGCGTTGACCGGGGTCAAAAAAAAGTATTTATCGAAATCTGAAAATATGTCGCGAAAGTCGCTGTTTTATGTAAGAAACGAAAAGAATAGAAAAGTGAGAAAACGAAAAAAAAGGGGCTCGGCCATCCAGGCTTCCGCGCGAGTCGCCTGGAAGGCGCGCGACTCGCGCGGGAGTCTATCCCGCTTTTTTATTTTTCGAAAATTGTCAAATTGTATAAATCGCGTACAAATATGGATTAATTTATACCCGATTCATATTTTCGATATTCGTCGTATTCGATATTCGATTATGAAATCGATATCAAATAGTCGGAACGTTTTTAGAAAAGGTTTTGAAAAGAGGTTTGTTTTGAACGAAAAGAGAAAAAAAAGAATTTGAACGAAAAAACATGTTAATTCTCTCCGCGTAAAAAATCGTCGAATTTGTTTTAAAAAATTGTAATGATTTTTTAGCATCAACGAGATTTAATTTAGTTCTTGTTAGATACGATATTCTATTAGAGAATCGATATCATATTTTAAGAACGTTTGTTTTATGAAAATATTTTTGTAATATCGATACTAGAAATAAAAAAAATATGTGACGAACGACCCGTAATAATAAAAAAAACAATGAACGATGCAAGAGAAAAAAAACGAGAAAAACGTGGAGAAAGGAAGAGAAAGGAGGAAGAGTCGGGTTTGATTTTACACCCTCAACCTACATGCTTTGTTTTCTCGGAATAGAGCTCGTCGGAAAGTGGCTTAAACACGGGAGCGTGGAGATGATGTGGGATGAGTTTGGGTGTCGGTTTAGTCGTGTGGGGTGACGGATTTCGGCCGGCTTGGGGTCGGATTCGTCGAGTCGAGGTTGCTCGGGAATTGTTTAGCGTAACAAGGTTGTATATGGGAATAATCGATGTGTAATCGTTGTGTAAATTGCTGTGTATGAATGAATATAATGTGCATGCGAGAGGGTCCTATTTATAGGAGAGGAGGTAGCCTTGCTTGTACGACAAGAAATACCGATTTGGATAGGAATCGTAAGAGTTTGAAAGGGAACGAGAGTCTCGTTTCTTGGTGAAGAAGTCGACTATCTTGGCAGAAAGTGGAGTTTGCCGAGTATTTTGATGCTCGGTCGGTGAATTGTTTTGGTTTTCGTATAGAATTCCTACTCGAGATCGAATTCTATCCTTAAACGAATTTGTTTCATATTTTTGTGTAGCTGATATTTTGTAGTATTTGAGTCCAAACCGGACGTGTGGTGTCACGGCTAGGTCGTGTGTCTCGGGAAAAAATATCTTTGACCGGGTTTGACCCGGTCGCTTAAAGACGGTTTTGCCCTTGGTGCCGGAATTGACCCAAATTAGTCTTATTTAACTCAAAACGACCCACTGGGCCTGGATTTGAGGTTGGTTTAGTAAGACTTGTACTCCGTAATAAGCCTAAACCAAATGTCCATGATTTCGAGCCCATATCCGAGTCCATTAAAGCATGTTTGCGTCCGATCATCATCGGGTGTTTGGCGGAAACTACTATAGACACCTGGCGGTCATAATGTGGGTGTCTATAGAGCCCCCACTCTGAATGAGGCTTGGACAAGGCAAAAGTCAGAGTATCTACCAGGCCAATCGAGGATTAAAACCTGGCAGACTTCCGATTGGGTCGTTTATAGTCCATTACACTTGCGTGAAGGGCTCACCAGCCATAAGATAAAAATCATACCTGGGTAGATGTCAATAATGTCGCGGGGACTTTGCCTGGAAAGTCCTAGGTGTGTCTGTTTACAGACATATCCCATCTTGGATTTGTGCGGGAGCTTGCCTTGTAAGCTCTGGATGCATCTGCCTGTAGATACATCCCGTCTTAGAATTGCGTGGGAGCTTGCCTGCAAGCTCTGGGTGTATCTGCTTGTAGATACATCCTGTCTGAAAATCATGGGAGCTTGCTTGTAAGCTTTGGGTGTATCTGCCTGTAGATACTTCCTGATAAAAATGTTGCTTGAGTCTTCTACTGGGGAGTTTTTTTTTTTTGAGAATCCTTCGGGAGTCTTGGGTGTACCTGCATGCTTATACATAACAAGTTGCATGTAACATTTAGGTAAAATACCGACTCACGCTGGGGAAGGAATGATTTTTGACTGATTTTTGGAAAGAAAAAAAATGCCGAATTTTTTTTGAAATTTTTTGAAATAACAATGCTTGGGATGACTTGATTCCTGATCAGATTCTGACACGGACTCCTAAAATCCTTCGGTTAGGCCTGTATGCCTAGATGAAGTAGGGAGTATGATAAAAAATTCTTATTCCCGTGATGACTAGGAAAAGGGTTTTCTCTATTATAAATAGAGAGTTCTTGCCATTTAATTTCTCATATTCCAACCCAAATATTTTCTTCTATCTTAAAATCCCTTTAGACTTTTAAGATAAAAACAAAATTTTTGCTATGGGTATCGAACATCTGACCGCGATGCTTCAGGCGTGGGTCCAGAATTTTCGAGACGAAGATAAACTTCAGCTAACTCAGATGGGAATTGTTGCTTTATTCCCGCTTCAGCGACTCAAGGTGGATTCACATTTCTTGGACGCTTGCTTATCCTTTTGGGATACTACCCACCATGTTTTTGCCTTTCCTCGGGGAGAAATATGTCCCCTTCCTGAAGAGATTGCAGCCGTAGGGGGTTGGTGTCCCAATGCTCATCCTGCTATTCCTCCTTTTTATCCTGATCCAAGGAGGAGACTGAGGGATTTTCTTGGGTTGTCTCATGCTGAGACAGCTCGTATGGTAAAGGGGAATCCTGTCTCCCTGTTTGACCTGGCTGACAAATTCATGGATCCCAACGGCGCAAGAATTACTTCTACCCATAGGCGTAGGGCTTTTGCCTTTTGTATGCTGCATCGATATGCCTTTGAAGGTCGGATGGATGCTGACTCGTGTTTATGCGAAATCAGGCTAATCAGTATTGTTGACCAGATGGAGACAGGTCACATTCCAGCTTGGCTGATAACTGGGGAGATTATTATGGGCCTTGACGCTAGGAGACTTGACCCGTATCGGCAATTAACGGGAAGTATTCGCCTTCTGCAGGTATTGAACCGTTTTTTTTTCGAAAAAAAAAAATTTCTTTTTTTTTTTTGAAATTTTCCGAAAAAAAAATTTCGTAATTTTTTTTTTGGGATTTCCGAAATTTTTTTTAAAAATTTTCTTCAAATTTTCTGAAAATTTCGAAATTTTTTTTTTTGATTTTATTTCAAATTTTTTTTATTTTTCGAAAATTCTTCGCAGATCTGGTTGTCCGAGCGCTTGTCGATTATAGAGCCCCCGGTGAGCATATCCAGATATCGTAGCTGTCAGATTGGCTCACGGTCCCGACGAATAAGATCGAGTCATCACATAAGTCGGAATTATTGGGATGAAGAGCTAAAATTCCATGGTGGGTCTTTGATTAGGTGGAACGTAATTTGGTGGTTCCTCTCGAAGTTGACGGAACTAGCTAAAAGAGACAAAGCCCGTTACCTGGTGATCTTATCTTTGGATTGGACCGTCCATATTTTCCCAGATCATATTTTAAGGCAATTCGGTTCGTTTCAGCAGATCCCCGAGCCTGAAGCTAGCAATCATTAGCGTTTCGCTCTAATTGACGGACGCTATGTGTGACACGTGGTTACAACGCTGGTTTACCCGTGTCATATGGACTATACCTCGCCCTTGTCAGACCGTTTGGGTTTCCGAATCATATCGCAAGTGGGCTTCTGAAGAATCTAAAGAGGCCCGTAAAGCTTTAAAGACGGATGAGGCTTTTGACTTGGCCCGTAGGGAATCAGTAAAAGACACTAGATGGTTCTTTATTTGATGAAGAGGAAACTCCAACTACCCTCGTCCGGCCAGAGTCGGGTCCTAAGTCAAAAACTAAGACTCGAGCAAAAGAGACCGGTGCTAGCGACTCGGAGAGAAGGCTTGGGCCGAAACTGGCGGCCCGGGATAGGCTAGGCCCGCGCGAGCGACTACCCGAGAGGGTGAGGGCTCGATTAGGACCGACTGAGGTGACCGGGGAATCGAGTTTGAAGAAACGAGCCCGGGTTAAGGAGGTTCCCTTGGTTATTCGGGAGTGCTCACCTCCACGTCGACGCAAGTGGACCGAAAAAGAAGCTAAGGATAAGGGAAAGGGAAAAATGCCTTAGTTTTTTTTATTATTTAGATATTAGTACTATTTATGTGTGTTGTTTTTTTTTTTGAAACTTTTCAGACCTTCTTCTTCTTAGGACTTCCCGTATTTAGCAGTGTCGGGTCTTGTCATAAGTAGTTAGAGTCTATAGCGTCAAAACTCTGTCGATCTTACATCACGGGTTTCCACCCCATCCCAAGTCCGCCTTATTAGTCAAGGCACGGCCCACCTACGTAGGACGAACTCCTACAAAGGGAAGCCCACTTACACAATCGAGTCCAAAGTCTGGGGAATAGCTCACACGTAGGTCTTTCTTCACACGGGACTAGGCCCATTCTGCCAAAATCCTAAAGAAAGCCCACCGTCCATGAGTCACCCGTCTAGGAGTCGGTTTATAGTCTATTTCCGAGTCTAATCGTCTTTTCCTCTTGCTCGGGATGCACCTTTCGATCTGGGTTCGATTCTGATTACACGGTGTTCTTACAGACAGGCCACCTCACACCCGAACCATGACTAAGGACGCTATCGATCAACTGAACACCTCTCTGGCCAAGATCCAAGAACAGCTCGACCAAATCAGGGGCGACCAGATCGCCATTGTTACCCGGGTTAGCGCTATAGAACAGGACAAGCCGAAGGGTGAAGATGAAGCTCATGGGCCTTTAGCCGAATTGACTAGCGCAGTCCTCAAACTGCAAGAGCAGTTCCATTTGTCGACCCACAACTCGATCCATACGGAGAATGCCCGAACATATTCTCCCCTGACCGACCAACTGCCTGCCAATCTCAACTTGACAGGCCTCCCGATGTTCGACGGAACCGAAGACCCGGTATTATATATCCGGGCCTTCAAAGAGTTTATGGCCCTAAAAGGAGTCAAGTCAGACATGTTCAAGCATCTGTTTGCCTCCTCGTTAGAGAAGCACCCGAAAGCCTGGTTCTATAAGCTCGATGCCAAGAAATACAAGTCATGGGACGACGTAGCAACGGAATTCGCTCGGAACTACGCCGACAATGCGGAGATCCAAACCACGATGCGCACCCTAGAAGTAATGGCCCAGGAACCAAAGGAGGGGTTTACAAAGTACCTTCAACGCTGGAGGGCTGAGAGCGTCAAACTGGTCGATAAGCCCAGTGAAAAGGTCCTGGTTGAAGCCTTTGTCAAGAATCTCCTGCCCGCCTACCGGATCCATCTCAGGTACGCCATCATACCTAGTTTCGTGATCCTAACCGAAATGGGAACAAGAATCGAGGATGATCTAAGGATGGAAAGCCTCACTAAGGCCTCCACCAAGGGATACCAAGGGGCCAGCTCATCAACAAGCAAGCCCACATCCACCGCTGCTACTCGTAGCATTTTTGACGAGGTAAATCTACTTGATAACCCATCCAAGAAGAATGCCACGCCCCGAGTATTCACCGACATAGGTACTACCTATGCGAATGCCTTACAAAGGCTCTCATCAAAAGGCCTCATCGCCCCGATAGGCCCAACACCTGATCCTCCAGTTGAGCGTCGCTCCAAATTTTACGACGCCCAAGCCTACTGCAAATACCATCAGGGTAAGGGACACGACACCGAGAAATGCTGGAAACTGAAGCATCTTATCCAGGATCTCATCAAAAGCGGGAAAATCCCCTTACCTGGAGGCAAGCCCAACAACAAGGACAACCCGTTGGCCACCCACGCCATCTTCTCCGGGGAAGTCATAGACTGTTCACATCTCATTTCCCCGTTTATCCCACAAATTAACGGGGTCTGGTGCGACGATGAAGACGACGTCTATCTTACTAAGGGAGAAGCCGTCCCTATCACGCCCGAGGAGATCCAGAAGGTTAAGTCCAAGGCCTTAACCAGCAGTCACGCCCTCATCATCGCCGAGCCGCCACCTAAGGCGGAGGTCGTCCCGGAGGAGCCGCCAACTACTGAAAAGGCTCTGGTGAAGCAGCTGAGCAAGACTCGAGTTGACCTCTTTATATGGCAACTCCTAGTTAGCTCTCAGGAACATCGAGAGGCACTCACTAAGGCCCTCGATCAAGTCAAGATCGACTCTATGGCTACTCCAGCTGAAATAGTGGCCACGGTTCTGCCCCACCTAAAGGGGAAAGCTAAAAAAGAAGGCCCACTCATCACCTTCTCCAATGCTAATCTGCCATCATTTGGGCCAGCCCACAACATGGCTCTCTACATCACGGTAATCTGCCGTGGAAAATATCTGCCCATGACCCTTATTGACGACGGGTCCGCAGTCAACGTCCTCCCCTTGAGGACCGCCAAAGCCCTCGGTATCACCGAGGCCGACTACATTCCTACAACTCAAACCATTCAGGCTTTCGACGGAAGTCCAAAGTCCGTAGCCGGGGCCGTGAAACTCACTATCATAACGGGCCCAATAGAGAAGGAGCTGGAATTTCAAGTGATTGACGTGACCTCTTCCTTTAACCTTCTTCTAGGAAGACCCTGGATCCACTCGACCAGGGCTGTGTTCTCCACTCTGCATCGGAAAATCAAGCTACCTTTGCACGATACCGTCATCACTCTAGAAGCCACACCTATGACTGTGGCTAACTGCAACACCTCGGGCCACACCGATCTTTGGGGGTTCGACTTCATAAGGGCCATCGAAGAAGAATATCTTTTCCGACCCTACTTTACGGTTAGCATGGACCGGATGTTACAAAATCTGGGATTCCTACCAGGGGTCACATCAAGGCCCGATCTCCCTGCAGGAAAAATCCTTGAAGTCCTTGACAACGGGAGAATTCAAACCGGTCTGGGCTACACCCTGACCCCGGAAAACATGGGCCAAACCGGAACCGGTAAAGTCATCTTCGTCACGCCAGTGTTCGAGTCCGTCCAAACGGGCCTATACCGCCCTGGGACCCACTTGGCCCAGGTCTGCCACTACATACCCGACGACATCTTCGCCCTCGTCCAGTCCGAAGATGCTAAAAATGCTGAGCCCGCACAGGGGCTACTTTTTGGGGAGGGGCTCGCGACCCCAACACCAAAGGAGAAGCTAGTCAGCCTCATTCTCCGCAGCCGCACCTTCGATCCATCCAAGCTGATCTCGGATGTTGGATCCGGGACAGGTAAGAGAGCCTGGAGGAAGACTGTCAAGTGAACTGACAGTCAAGGAAGGACTTTCAAGCTGATCACAGGGGAAGGAGAAATGCCAGAATCTGAGTCTGAGTCTAAGTCAGAGTCCGAGTCAGAGTCTGAGATTGAGTCTAGTGAGTCCGGTGCTAGGGTCAGTCCTGTAGCTCCCCCTCTCCCTTTAGCTTTTCCTGGTGCTTCGGGGTCTGTCCCGGGCACCTTGCCTATCCCGCCACTGACTAGTGATCAGATGGCAGCTCTTTTTGAGCTTTTCTCTCAATTTATGAATAATAACAACCGTTCTGCTTACGACTTGTCTCATTTTCAAAATTTTCAAAATATTCTGTGCAATGACATTGAGAAACCCGACGAACAGGTATCCTTACCTCCACATCTGATCGAGCAGCTAGAGCAAAGGGAATCCCGCAATCCAGTAATCGAAGAAACCGAATCCATCAACGTGGGAACAACCTTGGAACCTCAAACGCTTAAGATAGGGTTATCTCTAGATCCCGAGGAGAAACAACAATTCATCGATCTCCTTCAAGAATTCGAAGACGTCTTCGCATGGTCCTACAAGGACATGCCGGGGATAGACCGCGAAATAGCCGAGCACCATATACCGATCAAGGAAGGGTTCAAACCGGTTAAGCAGAAACTCCGACGCATGAGGCCCGAATGGTCCCTCAAGGTCAGGGAGGAAGTCGACAAACAATTCAAGGCTGGGTTCATACGAGTCTCCGAGTATCCAGATTGGGTTGCGAACATCGTACCGGTCCCTAAATAAGACGGTAAAGTTCGGGTCTGCGTGGACTTTCAGGATCTTAACAAGGCGAGCCCGAAAGACGATTTCCCGTTACCACACATCGATATACTGGTGGATAACACAGCTGACCATGCCCTTCTATCATTCATGGACGGGTATGCCGGGTACAATCAAATAAAAATGGCAGAGGAAGATATGGATAAGACCACCTTCATTACACTTTGGGGTACTTATTGCTATACGGTTATGCCATTTGGTCTCATCAATGCCGGGGCCACCTATCAACGAACCGCCACGACTTTATTACATGACATGATGCAGTGGAAGTTTACGTGAACGATATGATCGTCAAATCCAAGGACAGGGACGGTCACATCACCGCCCTGAGAAGATTTTTCACCCGATTACGCAAATACAACATGAGATTAAACCCTCAGAAATGCAGTTTCGGGGTAACATCTGGCAAATTAGTGGGTCACATCGTCAGCCAACGCGGTATTGAAGTCGATCCAGCTAAGATTAAAGCCATCACCGAGATGCAGCCTCCTAAGACCGAAAAGGAGATAAGAGGTTTTCTCGGAAAGGTCCAATACATCAGCAAGTTCATCTCAAAACTAACCATGGTGTGTGAACCGATCTTCAAGAAACTGAAAATAGGGGAACGGTTATTATGGGACGACAAGTGTCAAGCAGCCTTTGACAGAATCAAAGAAATCTTGTCTTCACCGCCGGTCCTGATGCCACCTCAACCCGGTTTGCCTTTGTCGCTGTACCTAACCACGACAGAGACAGCCATGGCGGCTATGCTAGCTCAAACGGTCAACTCCGAAGAACGAGCCATATACTACATCAGCAAGAAGTTTCTAGAGTACGAGTGTAAGTACACCATGCTCGAAAAGACATGTTTAGCTTTGGTTTGGGCCACTAAGAAGCTCCGACACTACATGCTCAGCTACGAGGTGCAGGTACTGTCAAGAATGGATCCGATCAAGTACCTTTTCGAAAAGCCCATTCTCAATGGCAGGATATCAAGATGGACCCTGATGCTGGCAGAATTTGATCTAAAGTTCGTACCATTGAAAGCCATCAAAGGTCGAATAGTAGCCGAATTTCTCGCTGACAGTCCCGTAACCGAAGAAGGACACACCGACACTTGGTCCTTCCCGGATGAAGATATTTTCCATACTGCCACCGAAACGTGGGACTTATACTTTGATGGGGCATCCAACTTCCGAGGATTTGGAGTCGGCATACTCCTAATCTCGCCAAAAGGGGAACATACTCCCGTGTCTATCAAATTGGACTTTGACGTCACCAATAACGCTGCTGAGTACGAAGCATGTATCCACGGGCTACAAGCCGCCGCTGATTTAGGGGTCACAAACCTCCGTGTACACGGCGACTCATCTCTGGTCATTAACCAAGCGCTCCAGAAATGGAAAACCCGAAATGCCAATCTCGTGGCCTACCAGGCACGAGTAAGGGATATCGAGAAACAATTCCAAAAGGTAGAATATATATATCTGCCTCGAGAAGAAAATCAGTTCGCAGATGCACTTTCAAAACTGGCATCTTTACTAAATATTTCCGATCATATGACCATCATGCCGATCTGCGTCGAAAGACGGTCCGAGCCGGCATATATCCACGATATCGAGGATATCGAAATACCCGATCCCGAGCCGTGGTACAAGGCGATCCAGACGTATTTGACAACCGGGGAGTATCCACCCGGGGCCGACAATCGAGCCAAAAAGGCCTTGCGTAGGTTAGCGACCCAATTCATCCGTACCGACGACGGACAACTCTACAAAAAGACACCACAGGGGGGCTCTTCTTTTATGTGTCGATAAGGGTAACGCCGAGAAGGTCATGGCCGAAGTACATGACGGCGAGTGTGGTCCTCACATGAACGCCCAGATGCTAGTCCGAAAGATCATGAGACTCGGATATTACTGGAACAGCATGGAAACCGATTGTCAGCTATATGTCAGACATTGCCATAATTGCCAGATTTTCGCTAATGTACAGCATATGCCACCATCCCTGCTGTATACCATGACGTCACCCTGACCGTTTTCAACGTGGGGAATCGATATAATTGGAAAGATAAACCCCTCGGGAACCGGAGGACACTGCTTCATTTTGGTAGCAATCGACTATTTCACCAAATGGGTCGAAGCAGAATCCTACCGTATCCTCAACGCCAGCCATGTTGCCAAATTTATCCAAAATAAGATAATATGCCGATATGGGATCCCTCATGAATTAATGAGTGACCACGGGACCCACTTTCAAGCTGAAACGGCAACCCTGTTAGCCAAGTATAAGATCCAAAGACATACGTCTTCACCCTACCGACCCCAAACCAATGGAGCGGTGGAAGCAGCTAACAAAACCATTGTCACCATACTCAAAAAGATGGCTGACAATTATCGGGACTGGCTCGATAAGATACCATTTGCCCTTTGGGGATATCGAACCTCGATTCGTACTGCGACCGGGACAACACCGTATTACCTTACATACGGGATGGAAGCGGTCCAACCTGTCGAGTTAGGGGTACCGTCACTCAGAATCCTACTCGAAAGTCAAGTACCCGAAGCCGATTGGGTTCGAGCACGATATGATTCGCTAGTACTTTTGGACGAACGAAGATCTCGTGCCCTCAATAATATACAGATTTACCAAAAAAGAATCCAACGGGCTTTCAACAAAAGGGTAAGGCCCAGGAATATCAAAGAAGGAGACTTAGTTCTCAAGTCTGTACGGGCTTTATTACCAGTAGACCCAAGGGGAAAGTTCAAACCTAACTGGGCCGGACCTTATTTGGTAAAGAAAATTCTATCAGGCGGAGCGGTGATGCTAACAGATCTGGACGGGAATGAGTTTTGTCAACCCAACTAACTTGGACCAGCTGAAACGTTACTACCCTTAACCCGTTTCTCTCAATGTCATTTGCAAAAGTTTATTAAAAACATCTTTTCAAAAATAAAATTTTAAAGACAAGTCAAAATTTAGAATTACTTATTCTACTGTTATAAACATCTTGAACCAATAGTCTTGATGTATTTCGAAATTGCAAATTTAAAGTCTGAACTACGTCTGGTTTGATTCCGCTATTTGTGGATACGTAGGCAGCCCCTCAAAAGGGCACAACCACTGCAATCGAAAAAAGAACAGGAACGGTTTCTAATAAACTTCCTTTATTTATTACAAAAAATTCCAATCACAAAAAAAAATCCAAAAAAAACACACAAATAGTACTAATATTTAAATAATAAAAAATCCAAGGCATTTTTCCCTTTCCCTTGTCCTTAGTCTCTTTTTCGGTCCACCGACGTCGGCGTGGAGGTGAACGCTCCCGAATCACCAAGGGAATCTCCTTAACCCGGGCTCGTTTCTTCGAACTTGACTCCCCGATCACCTCGGTCGGTCCTAGCCGAGCCCTTGCCCTCTCGGGTAACCGTTCCCGCGGCCCAAGTCTGTCTCGGACCGCTAGCTTTGGTCCGAGTCTTCTCTCCAAGTCACTAGCACCGGTCTCTTTTGTAACACCCGCTAATTTTCTAGGCGTTGTTATCTATTCTGTTATGACTCCGTCATGACTCTGTGATTTTTTTTTCTGCCTTCAGTATCCTTCATTTTCAAACTTCATACTATTTTCGAGTCAAATATTATTTATTTTCATTAAAATATTTTAAATATTTTATTTTTCCTTTCATAAATCTATTTATTAAATTTTCGTCGCAAACTATTTATTTAATTCACAAAGAATCTCATTTTATACGAACTATCATTTTAAGCTTGAATTTGGGTTATTTATTTTTCTAAAAGGGCCCAAATACGTTTATATAATATTTCTAACTAAGAAAATATTTTTATTTATGAAAATATATCATTTAATGATTTTATTACGAAGTTTCGTAATTAATTATTTTCGGACACGCGGTTTACTTGAATTGATTTGAAATACCTTTAATAATTTTACGATTCTTCTTTTTATCAACTTACAATTATTTTGGAACCTTTTCTCACATGTTGGACCGTGACAACCCTTGTCACACCCCTTACTACACATTTTATTACACATTTCATTTTATGATGTTTAAGCCTTAGATATTTTTTTTTTCTCACCCATTTATTTTTGGCCTTAAACACAAACTCTTCACACTCCCTTCCTCTCTCATTTTGGCTGAATTGTGCATGTATTATGACATAGTTTTCATCAAAATTTACTTATCATTTATGCTTTAGAAAACCATCCATTTCCTAACATTCATTCTTACAATTAAACATCAAAAAAATCCTTTCTTTCTTCTCATTTGGCCATGACTCCAGCAGCCTCTCGAGGCTAATTCTTGCTTCAAATCGAGTCATAATCGTCTCGTTTTCATCGTCAAATTAATCGTTATTCCGATCCTTCCGTTAAGGTAATAAGCGATGTGGTTTTCGATCGTTATTCACCTTGATTTTCTTAGTTTTTCTCATGGTATTTTTCTGCCATGATTTTCATGTATGGTAGGATTTGTGGATGATCCCGAGGCCGACGAGTATATTATCGTTTCCGTATTGGACTAGAGGTAACGTCGATGTTACTCGGTATTTCATGATTTTAATTGTGTATTTGCATGTATATATTTTTATATTTTATTTTGACAATATATGTATGTCACAAAATCTGGAAAATTTTTAAAAGTTAAAAATTTGCATGTTTCGGTATTTTTATCGCTTTTACGAGATTAACGATTAAATCGTCATATTAATTTATAAAATTATAATATTCGGCCTAAACATGTAATATATGTTTATATTCTGTAAAAATGATGTTTTTGATGATTTTTAATAATTTAGTATTTTTCTGGTATTTTAGTTATCGATTATTGAATTATTACCGTTTACGGACAAAAACGATTAAAAGACGATTTTTAGTTCTAGTACCTAAACATTTTATTTTAATCTGATTTTTGGCGTGGTGAAACTTTATGATTAAATAGAATTTTATGAATTATTTCATAATTCTTTGAAATTGTTAAGTGGATGAATTAATTATTCACTTTAAATCATAGCTTATCGTTAAAACCGCGTTTGTCGTTTAAATTCTCGATTTCTGGTCCTTGGTTTAAATCTGGAAAAAAATGTGATTCTGATAATTTCATAATAAAATGTATTTTTATGATTTTTGTGCTTTAACTAAATGTTAGGAACGATAAGTTTTATTAATGGAATCGTTAATTGTGAAAACGGGTTTTAAAGACGGTTTTGATTGGATTTATTAAATCTGGAATTTTTGGAAATCTGGAAAAATGTTAGATTCTGGAAAATCATGATTTTTAAGTTTAATAATAATTTTTGGATATTAATACTTAAATCATTTTGTAATTACTATTTTTATTAATCGTTATTGTCGAGATTGGACGATTAACGAGAAAACGCTTTAAAAACCGAGTTTTAGGATTCTGGAAAATTTTCTTTTCTGGACAGAATGTCCATAAATATATTTTAACTATTTTAAGTAATTTTTTTTACTATTTATTAAGGTCTTTAATTAATAAGTATTGATTTTCGGACAAATTGTGATTTATCGTTAAAATGCTTCGTCTTACCTAAAAGAATTATTTTTCCAGCAATTTTGAAAGTATTTAAATCTTAAACTTTAAGAGTTAAATCATCCCTTAACATACTCTAAATATATTCATTGGTTTAATTAAATAAAAGACGTTAAAGATTTAATTTGACCTTTTGCCGTAAAATCCTATTTATAATCGTATTGTCGTAACTAATAATAATTAGGGAATTTTAGTTTTATAATTTTTGGAAACACCCTAATTAGTAGTACTAAAGTGTTTAAGACATTTTTAATTATTTTGTAAACACTTGTATGGTTTTTCAATAATTTCATAAATCTAAATACTCTCACTTTGATAAGTAATATCGTTAAGGCCGAAAGTACTAGTTTTTATAAATCTATATCGTTTACTAAAATGTCAAATTAGTATAAACTAATATTTTCACTATTTTGATATAATGCTATTTTTAGTAAAGTTTCTAAAAATAGAAGTTTCCTAAAATAGAAAGTTTCCTCTTTTAGAATATAAATGTTTACTTATTTTATCCTCATATTATTTATATTGATTATATCTTTTGAATATCGATAATGGCTTTGTTTTGGAGTTATGGAATAAGGACAAGTGTGAGGTTAGAGTAATATATTCTAGGATTTACGGTTTTGCCATCAACTATAAGGCTAGTGTATCAGGAATCGGTACATTGGTTGTTGAACCGGGTGACAGGTATCCCGAGAGTTGTGTACATTTTGACCTTAAGCTTAGGCCTCGCAGTAAGTCGCCGTCATAAGTTGAACTGGGTGACAGGTAATCCCAGGAGGGGTGTGCATTGTCTTAAACTAGGGCCACGCATTTATAAGTCGCCGCTCTATTATAGTTGAGTAGCCTAGTTAGAGACCGAAGTTTGATTTGTTTGAACTAAGTTCTCGAAGCTAGTTTTTAGTATTCTCCTAGTGAAAGTCTAGCCGTCTACATTACTCCTATCCATAACGCCATTTTGAATATTTTTATTATTATCGATATATTTTCATTTGCAGTTGGCAAATGTTTTATGTTTTCTTCGGAAAACTCATTTTATTTATATTGTTTCGTTACGTGAAGTTTTTCACTGAAAGCTTATTTTTAATATGCTGTTTTACTATTTTCCATTTTTACTATTTTTCTATAATAGTAATTACAGTTTTAAAATCCTGTTATACGGCTGAGAGAACGTTGGCGTTGCTCCCCACTGATTGTGGCTGTTATGTTTTTAACATGGCAGGTATATGTGTTTTCCTTCGGGTGGGCTAGCGAGCAGTTATGGATCCTGCTTGTTTTAATCAGATCACTGTATTATGGATTGTTAAAACCCTTTTTATGGATTTTATTTATTTATTTATTTTTGTAGCCATTTTTATTTTATGGCTTATGTATTGACTTACCATTTTTATTTAATCAAGACATAGCTACAGTGTGTTATAATCCCACTTCTACAGTGTTTCCGCCACTGTATTGCGTTAGAATTTCTAGGGGATTACAGTTGGTATCAGAGCATCACTGCTCCCAACGCTTACACCTGAAAATAGGGAAAATACCAGTAAATTATTTAAACAGTAAATAAAAATATTATTAGAAATGGGTAGAAACAAATAAGGATTTAACTGTTAAGGTTATCTGTTCCTGAACTCAATGATTACCATTGAATAATTGTTGCTTTTGTGGGAAGAAGACGAATGAACAAGATATTGATATGATGCTGCTCCAGATCGGGACAAGACCTGCTTAGAACTCCCAACGCCTGCTGACTCGAGTGGACAACTTGGTGCTCCAAGAAAGATGCCGATGGTGACTTTTAGCTCCGGTTTAGTTTACTTAAGCTACAGGCCAGATAATCAAGAGTAGATTCCTGTTCCATGATGTCGCAGTAGATCGAGATGGAGCGACCCAAGACTTGTGTGCTCGTTCCTCTACAAGAAGATGAAGTAAGCCATTTGGATCCGGCGTGAACTCTGGAGGCCCGAAGATTCTCCTCTGGTTCAAGAACTTAGTGATATAGTACCATCTTCTCTTTTCTTCCTTCCTCTACTTCTTCTAATTCTTCTCTTTTATATTCTCTTCTTCATCCGCTTGGTGAATCCTTGTTATATTCTTCTACTCTACCATCTTTCTCTTGAGATTCTTTGGCTAGACCGATTTCCGTCTCAGTGAACCCCGTGAATGGATATAGATGTTTGAGGTTTAGTAAACCCTTGTTACCTTTGGCTTGAGGGTTGTGAGTTATACCCTGTTATCTATCTTAGTAAGCTTTTGAGGATCGATTTGAATGATAAATTGTCAATTAATGGAATTAGGTTGGTACTTTAGACACTGAACTTTGGGTTATAGGTTACTTGATTATTTGGAGGACTTAAAGTTGAATATATTTTGGGGTAGTAAGAGTATATCGTATTTGATGGATACCTGGTACCTAATTTAACCTAGAACCGAACCAAGTGTAGCTAATAATAGTATTTTGGGATTCATACCTAATGCTTATTTGATGGATGCGTCGTGAATATTTGGGATCATAGAGTGTTGGTTAAAGTGTTAACCTGAGTGTTGTGGTACCATCAAAGGTTTTCATTAATACCATTAGAAATTTTGGTTAACATAGATTACCCGTGTTTCTTAAGGATTAGATCGTTGATCGTTGTTTAAGGTTGTAAGCTATGAACTTTGGAGTTGAGTGATCTAAATTGGATAAATTGTTGTTAACGTTGAAAAGGAGAAACGTATTGCCATTAGAGGTTGGATTTATCACGTTGTTTTAAGGAATACTTTGATGTCAATTATCTTAATGGATTTACAGTTCAGAACCTTAGACCAACGAGATTGTGGCTTCGTTGAGTTACTAAATATTTTGTGGTTGCACCATTACGATTAGAAATTTGATGGACTTCTCAGAAACAATAATCGAATGACGTGTTTGAAGATGTGAGTGTTTGCGCCATTACCTATAGGTTTGAGCGTATTTGAGGATTTATTGTACTTCCCCAACTTCTGTACTTGTGGTATTATAAATATGTTGGTGATGATTTTTGAGGATTTCGTGTCCGAACATTGCTAATTGGTGGATTTTATTTAGTCTTCCTTATTCGAGAAATTTGAAGTATACCTCGAGTTTAGACCTTATGAGCTTTAAATTATGAACCTTAGTGATTACGAGTTTGGGTACGTTTTGATAACCGTTGGAGTCTTAATTAAAGGATTAGTCTAAATCATTTGTGGATTCTTACGATACTAATTGGTAGATTATATAAGTATGTAAGACTTAATTTTGGAGGTTGTAGATTGAGTAGGACCACCCTGTACTGATATTAGACTTAGCGTTATTTGAAGGGCCAATTAGGAACCCGTGTTTGTGAGAGTCGTGCTAGGAATCTCGAGATGGTTAGTTTCTTCTATAATCCTTGAGAGCTTTTTCTGACTCTCAACTCCGTCTTCCTTTCTACTTCTATTGAATTCTGTTACCGCATCTACTGCTAATCCCTTCAACTTCTTTTTCGGGTTTGAAACTTATGTTTCAATTTGTCGTTGACCTTGACTCTATTTATCCGTTCATCATTTCCCCAAACTTATGAAAAGTTTGACTAATTTAAAAATTTTGATTTTCATGAAATTTTAACATTTTGAAGCATAATTTCAAATTTTAAAACTCCCCACTTTGTAAAAACTTGAGCAATTTAACATTTTAGTTTATCGTGAAATTTTAACATTTTGAATTATGATTTCTATTTATGAAACTCCCCGTTTTGTAAAAATTTGACTAATTTAAACTTTTCGGATATCGTGAAATTTAACATTTTTGAATTATAATTTAAGAACTTTATATTTTACTTTTGTTTTATCTTTGGTTGATATTTATATTTAGTTCTGTTTCAAAATGCCTTAATAATTTATTTTAAATTATTTTGAAAATATTTCAATTTTTGATTTTCAAACGATTGGAATTTTATGAAGACTTTCATATTTCCAAATACTTCAACTTCTATAGGATTATTTTGTAAAGCGTTTTAACATTGTCGAAATTATTTTGAATGTTCAAGTTTGATAACATTTTTGAAAACTTTCATAATTACTTTGATAACATTTTCGAAATTTTAACGTTTTGAAATTAGTTTCACTTTATTGTTGGTGGACTTTTGAATCTGTTATTGAAAATGTTTGACGACTGGTTTGATTTTTACTAACTACAAATTTTGATTTCTCCAAACTAAATTTCGTCTCATCATAAAAAGAAATATTATTAAATTTCTTAATCAAATTGTTTTACTTTTGTTTTGAAAATGTTTTAATTACCCTATTTCCTTCAAGCTCGTTACAAATGCTATTTAGCGTCGTTATTTTATCAAATAACTTTACTTTACGATTTCACTAATTAAAAGATTTCAAATTCCGGGTAGCTTAGCCCAATTTCTCTTAGAATAAATGATTGCATTTGATTTCATATCACTTTAAAAGTTGTAAAATTTTCTTTTACAGCAAAATTTTTATGCGAAATTTATATCCTCATCTTTTCGAGTGGGGTAATCTTGACTCCTTTTTGCTTATTCTTAGTTTCGAGGACGAAACTTTCTTTTAGTGGGGAGGATTGTAACACCCGCTAATTTTCTAGGCGTTGTTATCTATTCTGTTATGACTCCGTCATGACTCTGTGATTTTTTTTTTTCTGCCTTCAGTATCCTTCATTTTCAAACTTCATAATATTTTCGAGTCAAATATTATTTATTTTCATTAAAATATTTTAAATATTTTATTTTTCCTTTAATAAATCTATTTATTAAATTTTCGTCGCAAACTATTTATTTAATTCACAAAGAATCTCATTTTATACGAACTATCATTTTAAGCTTGAATTTGGGTTATTTATTTTTCTAAAAGGGCCCAATTACGTTTATATAATATTTCTAACTAAGAAAATATTTTTATTTATGAAAATATATCATTTAATGATTTTATTACGAAGTTTTGTAATTAATTATTTTCGGACACGCGGTTTACTTGAATTGATTTGAAATACCTTTAATAATTTTACGATTCTTCTTTTTATCAACTTACAATTATTTTGGAACCTTTTCTCACATGTTGGACCGTGACAATCCTTGTCACACCCCTTACTACACATTTTATTACACATTTCATTTTATGATGTTTAAGCCTTAGATATTTTTTTTTTCTCACCCATTTATTTTTGGCCTTAAACACAAATTCTTCACACTCCCTTCCTCTCTCATTTTGGCTGAATTGTGCATGTATTATGACATAGTTTTCATCAAAATTTACTTATCATTTATGCTTTAGAAAACCATCCATTTCCTAACATTCATTCTTACAATTAAACATCAAAAAAATCCTTTCTTTCTTCTCATTTGGCCATGACTCCAGCAGCCTCTCGAGGCTAATTCTTGCTTCAAATCGAGTCATAATCGTCTCGTTTTCATCGTCAAATTAATCGTTATTCCGATCCTTCCGTTAAGGTAATAAGCGATGTGGTTTTCGATCGTTATTCACCTTGATTTTCTTAGTTTTTCTCATGGTATTTTTCTGCCATGATTTTCATGTATGGTAGGATTTGTGGATGATCCCGAAGCCGACGAGTATATTATCGTTTCCGTTTTGGACTAGAGGTAACGTCGATGTTACTCGGTATTTCATGATTTTAATTGTGTATTTGCATGTATATATTTTTATATTTTATTTTGACAATATATGTATGTCACAAAATCTGGAAAATTTTTAAAAGTTAAAAATTTGCATGTTTCGGTATTTTTATCGCTTTTACGAGATTAACGATTAAATCGTCATATTAATTTATAAAATTATAATATTCGGCCTAAACATGTAATATATGTTTATATTCTGTAAAAATGATGTTTTTGATGATTTTTAATAATTTAGTATTTTTCTGGTATTTTAGTTATCGATTATTGAATTATTACCGTTTACGGACAAAAACGATTAAAAGACGATTTTTAGTTCTAGTACCTAAACATTTTATTTTAATCTGATTTTTGGCGTGGTGAAACTTTATGATTAAATAGAATTTTATGAATTCTTTCATAATTCTTTGAAATTGTTAAGTGGATGAATTAATTATTCACTTTAAATCATCGCTTATCGTTAAAACCGCGTTTGTCGTTTAAATTTTCGATTTCTGGTCCTTGGTTTAAATCTGGAAAAAAATGTGATTCTGATAATTTCATAATAAAATGTATTTTTATGATTTTTGTGCTTTAACTAAATGTTAGGAACGATAAGTTTTATTAATGGAATCGTTAATTGTGAAAACGGGTTTTAAAGACGATTTTGATGGGATTTATTAAATCTGGAATTTTTGGAAATCTGGAAAAATGTTAGATTCTGGAAAATCATGATTTTTAAGTTTAATAATAATTTTTGGATATTAATACTTAAATCATTTTGTAATTACTATTTTTATTAATCGTTATTGTCGAGATTGGACGATTAACGAGAAAACGCTTTAAAAACCGAGTTTTAGGATTCTGGAAAATTTTCTTTTCTGGACAGAATGTCCATAAATATATTTTAACTATTTTAAGTAATTTTTTTTACTATTTATTAAGGTCTGTAATTAATAAGTATTGATTTTCGGACAAATTGTGATTTATCGTTAAAATGCTTCGTCTTACCTAAAAGAATTATTTTTCCAGCAATTTTGAAAGTATTTAAATCTTAAACTTTAAGAGTTAAATCATCCCTTAACATACTCTAAATATATTCATTGGTTTAATTAAATAAAAGACGTTAAAGATTTAATTTGACCTTTTGCCGTAAAATCCTATTTATAATCGTATTGTCGTAACTAATAATAATTAGGGAATTTTAGTTTTATAATTTTTGGAAACACCCTAATTAGTAGTACTAAAGTGTTTAAGACATTTTTAATTATTTTGTAAACACTTGTATGGTTTTTCAATAATTTCATAAATCTAAATACTCTCACTTTGATAAGTAATATCGTTAAGGCCGAAAGTACTAGTTTTTATAAATCTATATCGTTTACTAAAATGTCAAATTAGTATAAACTAATATTTTCACTATTTTGATATAATGCTATTTTTAGTAAAGTTTCTAAAAATAGAAGTTTCCTAAAATAGAAAGTTTCCTCTTTTAGAATATAAATGTTTACTTATTTTATCCTCATATTATTTATATTGATTATATCTTTTGAATATCGATAATGGCTTTGTTTTGGAGTTATGGAATAAGGACAAGTGTGAGGTTAGAGTAATATATTCTAGGGTTTACGGTTTTGCCATCAACTATAAGGCTAGTGTATCAGGAATCGGTACATTGGTTGTTGAACCGGGTGACAGGTATCCCGGGAGTTGTGTACATTTTGACCTTAAGCTTAGGCCTCGCAGTAAGTCGCCGTCATAAGTTGAACTGGGTGACAGGTAATCCCAGGAGGGGTGTGCATTGTCTTAAACTAGGGCCACGCATTTATAAGTCGCCGCTCTATTATAGTTGAGTAGCCTAGTTAGAGACCGAAGTTTGATTTGTTTGAACTAAGTTCTCGAAGCTAGTTTTTAGTATTCTCCTAGTGAAAGTCTAGCCGTCTACATTACTCCTATCCATAACGCCATTTTGAATATTTTTATTATTATCGATATATTTTCATTTGCAGGTTGGCAAATGTTTTATGTTTTCTTCGGAAAACTCATTTTATTTATATTGTTTCGTTACGTGAAGTTTTTCACTGAAAGCTTATTTTTAATATGCTGTTTTACTATTTTCCATTTTTACTATTTTTCTATAATAGTAATTACAATTTTAAAATCCTGTTATACGGCTGGGAGAACGTTGGCGTTGCTCCCCATTGATTGTGGCTGTTATGTTTTTAACATGGCAGGTATATGTGTTTTCCTTCGGGTGGGCTAGCGAGCAGTTATGGATCCTGCTTGTTTTAATCAGATCACTGTATTATGGATTGTTAAAACCCTTTTTATGGATTTTATTTATTTATTTATTTTTGTAGCCATTTTTATTTTATGGCTTATGTATTGACTTACCATTTTTATTTAATCAAGACATAGCTACAGTGTGTTATAATCCCACTTCTACAGTGTTTCCGCCACTGTATTGCGTTAGAATTTCTAGGGGATTACATCTTTAGCTCGAGTCTTAGTCTTTGACTTAGAACCTGACTCCGGCCCGACAAATAAAGGTAGTTGGAGTTTCCTCATCAAAAAACCATCTATTGTCCTTCACCGATTCTCTACGGGCTAAGTCAAAAGCCTCATCGGTCTTTAAAGCTTCACGGGCCTCTTTAGATTCTTCAGAAGCCCACTTGAGATATGATTCGGAAACCCAAGCGGTCTGACAAGGGCGAGGTATAGTCCACATGACACGGGTAAACCAGCGTTGTAACCACGTATCACACATAGCGTCCGTCAATTGGAGCGAAACGCTAATAATTGCTTCAGTTTCGGGGATCTGCTGAAATGAACCGAACTGCCTTAAAAGATGGGTAAATATGGACGGTCCAGTCCAAGGACAAGATCACCAGGTAACGGGCTTTATCTCTTTTAGCTAGGCCCGTCATCTTCGAGAGGAACCACCAGACCACGTTCCACCTAATCAAGGGCCCGCCGTGGAAATTTAGCTCTTCATCCCAATATTTCCGATTTTTGTGATGACTGGAGCTTATTCGTCGAGACCGTGAGCCAATTTGACAGCTTCGATATCTGGATATGCTCACCGGGGGCTCTATAATTCACAGGCGCTCGGATATCCAGATCTGCAAAATTTTCAAAAAGTCAAAAAATTTCGGAAAAAAAATCAAAAATTCCGAAAAATAAATAAAAAAATCGAAAATTCAAAATTTCGGAAATTAAAAAAAAAATCAGAAATTCGAAAAATTCAAAAATTTCGGAAATTCGGAAAAATCAAAAAAATTCGAAAAAAAAATCTCGGAAATTTAAAAAAAAAAATCGAAAAAACAAAAGGAGAAAAAAGGTCAAATACCTGCAGAAGACGAATGCTGCCCGTTAATTGCCGATCTGAATCAAGTTTCCTCGCATCAAGGCCCATGATAATCTCCCCACTTATCAGCCAGGCTGGGCTATAACCTGCCTCCATTTGATCAACTATGCTGATTAGCCTGATTTCGCCTAAACATGAGTTAGCATCCATCCGACCTTCGAAGGCATATCGGTGCAGCATACAGAAGGCGAAGACCTTACGCCTATGGGTAGAAGAAATTCTGGGACCATTTGGGTTCATGAATTTATCAGCTAAGTCGAACAAGGAAACATAATTTCCCTTTACCATACGGGAGGTCTCAGCATGAGATAACCCTAGAAAGTCCCTCAATCTCCTCCTTGGATCAGGGTAAAAAGAAGGAATAGCGGGATGAGCATTAGGGCACCAACCCCCTACAGCAGCAATCTCTTCGGGAAGGGGACATATTTCTCCCCGAGGAAAGGCGAAAACATGGTGGGTAGTATCCCAGAAGGTTAAACAAGCATCCAAGAAATGTGCATCCACCTTAAGTCGCTGGAGCGGGAACAAAGCCACAATTCCCATCCGAGTAAGCTGAACCTTGTCTCCATCTCGGAAATCCTGGGCCCACGCGTGAAGCATCGCGGTCAGATGTTCAATACCCATAGCAGAAAGTTTTGTTTTATCTTAAAAAAGTCTAAAGGGATTTTAAGATAAGAAGGAAATATCGTGGGTTGGAATATGAGAAGATTAAGGGCAAAGAACTCTCTATTCATAGTAGAGAAATCCCCTCTCCTAGTCACCCCTGGCATAGGGATTTTTGCGATGTTCCTACTTCACCTAGGCATACAGGCCTAACCAGGAGATTTTAGGAATCCATGTCAGAATCTGATCAAGAATCAAGTCATCCCAAGCATTCCTTTTCCTTCCTAATTTTTTTCAAAAAAAATTTCGCCATTTTCAAAAAAAAATTCGTTTTTTTTAATTTTCAAAAAAAAAAAATCTCTTTTTCCAAAAATCAATCAAAAATCATTTTCTTCCCCAGCGTGAGTCAATGTTTTATCTGAATGTTGCATGCAAAACAGACAGGTATCCCAAGACTCCCGGACAATTCTCAAAAGAAAATTCCCAGTGAAAATTCGAGCAACATTTTTACTGAAGAATCGGATGTATCAGTAAGCGGTACATTCCCAGCTTCTAATGGAGGCTCCCGCGCTATTCCGAGTGGGATTATCAGTAAGCGGTATACCTACAGCTTCCAATGAAGCTCCCGTGCCATTCCATGATAGATATGTCTGTAAACAGACATACCCAAGACTTTTTAGTAGAAGTCCCCGCGCCATTATTGACATCTACCCAGGTATGATTTCTATCTTATGGCTGGCGAGCCCCACCGACGCAAGTCTAATGGACTCTAAACTACCCGATCGGAAGTCTGCCAGGTCTTAATCCTCGATTGGCCTGGTAGCTACTCTGACTTTCGCCTTGTCCAAGCCTCAGTCAGAGTGGGGGCTCTGTAGACACCCACATTTTGACCGCCAGGTGTCTATAGTAGGTCCCACCAAACACCCGATGATGATCGGACGCAAACGTGCTTTAACGACTCGGATACGGGCTCGAAATCATGGACATTTGGTTTAGGCTTATTACGGAGTACAAATCTTACAAAACCAACCTCAAATCTAGGCCCAGTGGGTCGTTTCGAGTCAAATGAGACTAATTTGGGTCTATTCCGGCACCAGGGGTAAAACCGTCTTTTAGCGACCGAGTCAAACCCGGTCAAAGATATTTTTTCCCGAGTCACACGAACTGGCCGTGACACTACACGGCTAATTCGGACTCAAACACCACAAAAATCAGCTTTCAAATAATATTAAACAAATCCGTTTAAGGATAGAATTCGATCTCAAGTAGGAATTCTATCCGGAAATCGAAACAGTTTACAACCCGAGCTCAGATACTCGGCTAAGACAGCCGAGATGTCCCCTTTTCAGCCAAAATACTTGGCTTCTCCACCAAGAAATGAGACTTTCGTTCCCTTTCGAACTCTCGTGTTTTCTATCCAAACCGGTGTTTCTTGTTATCCAAGCAAGACACCTCACCTAAACCTCTGCGCCTATAAATAGGACCTCATATTCAACACAAAAGAGACGATTCATTACATACATGAATCATCAATCAATACACAACAATTATTAATCACACACATACTCGATATCTAGCAAAAATATAGTCTCGACATACATCCGAAGGAATACCGAAATACCGACGAAACCGACCCATCCAGCCGGCCGAACCCATCTCGTCCCACGTCCTAAAATCCGCACCACCTTAACTCACCCGCATCAACTCGACGCTCCCGTGCCTAAGCCACCATCCGACGAGCCGTATACCGAGAGAATAAAGCATGTAGGTTGAGGGTGTAAATCAAACCCCGCTCTTTTCCTTCCTCTCTCCCTCTCTCACGTCTTTTTCATTTTTTTCGTCCGTCACTTTATTTTTACGGGTCGTCGGTCATATCATTAATATGGGTCGTTCGTCGCATATTTTTTTTATTTTAATCGATACTAAAAAAACTATTTTTCATATAACGTTCTTAAAATACGATACCGATTCTCTAATCGAATATCGTATTTACAAGAACTAAATTAATTAATTCTCGTTGATGCTAACAAAAGCATTATCATTTTCGCAAAATTCGATGATTTTAAACGCGGAGAGAATTAACATCGTTTTCGTTCAAAAAAAAAAATTCCCACTTTTCGTTCAAAACAAACTTTTTTCAAAACTTTTTCTAAAGTCATTCCGACTATTCGATATCGATTTCATAATCGAGTATCGAATACGACGAATATCGAAAATATAAATCGAGTATAAATTAATCCATATTTGTACGCAATTTATAAAAATTAACGATTTTCGAACAAACAAAAAAACCCGAACAGGCTGCCACGCGAGTCACGCGCCTGTCAGGCGACTCGCGCAGCTGCCTGTTTCGTCGGCTCCTTTTTTTTCGTTTCTTCGCTTTTCTATTTTTAATTCCTTTCGAACCTTATATTAAAATGCGACTTTCGTGACATATGTCGATAAATACTCTTTTTCGACCACGGTCAACACGTGTTAATCCATCACGTGACATTAAAACTTTTTCGAGTCATGCATATTATTTATTCACATCTTTATTCGATTTATTCACCGTTACTAACTCGTTTTCTCGTGTTTGTAGCAATTTATTTGTTTTTATCGTTTTATTAGACTAAAACGACTTCATGCTAAAATAACTTTGACGTTATTAGTTTAATATGCATTAAACGACTTAGCAACCCATTTTATTTTTCTCACATGCTTAGGAAAATAATGTTTGCATATCATTCAACCGTCGAACTAACCCGTATACACCAAAAACGAACGATATCTTAGTAAAGGCCGCTAAGTGCGGGCAGGGTTGCGTGTTCTTAGTGAACTTCCCAACACGTACCCTCACCCCTTACTCAGAACCATGGTTTCCGGATGTCCGAATCCATTGGCAACGAGAGTCATTCAATATACGATTAACCGCTCAAGTCGGCATCGGTATCGATATGCAAAGGGACGAGCCCAATAAACTCTGACATCGGAAATGGGCCGTATTTTGTATATGGCCCACTACGACATAGAGTGGGCTCGAATGGTTCCGAATAACCATAAAATTCGGTGGCGACTCCAACTTCGATTTAAATTTCAATTTGACCATCTCATATGGAGATTCATTCGCCTCCCCAAACCCGTGCGTGGCCGCGTCGGGGTGGACCTATGTCATGTCCACACAAAGCAAATAACAAGGAGGCCAAGAGGAAGATAATGCATGATGATCAAGAGGAATGAAAAATAATCTAACACAATAAAGAGAAAAATACTACCAAAGCAACTACCAATAAGGAAATAAACAACAAGGCAAAATAAAGTAATGAACACAAATACTAGGAAGGAAATGAAGGAAATAAACAAAGGAGAGAGAAAATGAGAAGACACCAACAATGAAGATTTAAACAATTTAAACATAAAGAAAACAAAGGCAAACAATAGATTAAGAAAAAATTAAAAAGAAAACTAATTAAGAAGACGAGAGGGGAAAAGAAAGTACCAACTGTGGAAGAAAACTCAAAAGAAGAAGATGAAGATTAACATAAATATGAAGCTTGAAGAAGAAATACAAGAATCTTGTCACCAAATCCTTGCAAAACCCCTTAATCTTCAAATAAATCTAGACTAATGAAGAAGCTTGATTACAAAATGTGGAGTAAAATTAATCTTAACTAAGAAAGCTTTCTAGATCTAATGGAGTTTCTAATGGAAGCTACTAACAATGGAGATCTATCTAAAATGAGGCATAATTAGATGAAAACCTAGGGTTAACTATATATACTAAACCCTTAATGGGTCACATAAACTAAGGCCCAAATCCAATTGATGGTGGGATTTGTCGTGGATCCCGGCACCAAATAACCAACTAATCCTAACTAAATAGTAAGTGTAAGTCGGATCGAACCACAAGGACGGAAAAGGGGTTTAGACTAGAGTTCACCTAAACACAAGACCAAGTCACAAGGAAACAATGGAGAAGAAAATTATCGAGAATTGGTTAACTACAACGATCACTAGGCTAAGGAATTGATGACATAAACTAAACGATTGAATTAAAACTAAGATGAAACAACAAACTAGAGGAATAAAAGATAAGAAGATGAATTAAATATGAAAAGAACTAGGATTAGGTCAGGTTCAAGGGTGATGAGATGATCAAGGGAGAGCAAAGGAGAAGGGGTAGTCAAGCTATCTAGGTATAACCCGGGCTCTTTCTCCAAAACCGACCTAGAGGCTCCCCGATCTCGCACAAGAACTCATCCTAGCAACATACAAGACCACACAAAGAAGGCAAGTGTGGACATCACATAGGTCCACCCCGACGCGGCCACGCGCGGGTTTGGGAAGGCGAATGAATCTCCATATGAGATGGTCAAATTGAAATTTAAATCGAAGTAGAAGTCGCCACCGAACTTTGTGGGAGTTTTGGCCCGTTCGAACCCACTCTATGTCGTAGTGGGCCGTGCACAAAGTACGGCCCATTTCCGATGTCAGAGTTTATTGGGTTCGTCCCTTTGCATTATGATACCGATACCGACATTATCGGATATCGTGTATTGAATGACTCTCGTTGCCAATGGATTCGGACATCCGGAAACCATGATTCTGAGTAAGGGGTGAGGGTAAGTGTCGGGAAGTTCACTAAGAACACCAAACCCCGCCCGCACTTAGCGGCCTTTACTAAGATATCGTTCGTTTTTGGTGTACACGCGTTAGTTCGACGGTTGAATGATATGCAAAGATTATTTTCCCTAAATATGTGAGAGAAAAAAAAATGGGTTGCTAAGTCGTTTAATGCATCTTAAACTAATAACGTCAAAGTTATTTTAGCATGTGAAGTTCGTTTTAGTCTAATAAAACAATAAAAAACAAAATAAATTGCTACAAACACGAGAAAACGAGTTAGTAACGTTTGAATAAATTGAATAAAGATGTAAATACGACGATATGCATGATTTTGGAAAAGATTTATGACACGTGATGGATTAACACGCGTTGACCGAGGTAAAAAAAAAGTGTTTATCGAAATCTGAAAATATGTCGCGAAAGTCGCTGTTTTATGTAAGAAACGAAAAGAATAGAAAAGCGAGAAAACGAAAAAAAAAAGGGGCTCCGCCATCCAGGCTTCCGCGCGAGTCGCCTGGAAGGCGCGCGACTCGCGCGGGAGTCTGTCCCACTTTTTTATTTTTCGAAAATCGTCAAATTGTATAAATCGCGTACAAATATGGATTAATTTATACCCGATTCATATTTTCGATATTCGTCGTATTCGATATTCGATTATGAAATCGATATCAAATAGTCGGAACGTTTTTAGAAAAGGTTTTGAAAAGAGGTTTGTTTTGAACGAAAAGAGAAAAAAAAAAGAATTTGAACGAAAAAACATGTTAATTCTCTCCGCGTAAAAAATCGTCGAATTTGTTTTAAAAAAATGTAATGATTTTTTAGCATCAACGAGATTTAATTTAGTTCTTGTTAGATACGATATTTTATTAGAGAATCGATATCATATTTTAAGAACGTTTGTTTTATGAAAATATTTTGGTAATATCGATACTAGAAATATAAAAAATATGTGACGAACGACCCATAATAATAAAAAAAATGATGAACGACGCAAAAGAAAAAAAACGAGAAAAACGTGGAGAAAGGAAGAGAAAGGAGGAAGAGTCGGGTTTGATTTTACACCCTCAACCTACATGCTTTGTTTTCTCGGAATAGAGCTCGTCGGAAAGTGGCTTAAACACGGGAGCGTCGAGATGATGTGGGATGAGTTTGGGTGTCGGTTTAGTCGTGTGGGGTGACGGATTTCGGCCGGCTTGGGGTCGGATTCGTCGGGTCGAGGTTGCTCGGGAATTGTTTAGCGTAACGAGGTTGTATATGGGAATAATCGATGTGTAATCGTTGTGTAAATTGCTGTGTATGAATGAATATAATGTGCATGCGAGAGGGTCCTATTTATAGGAGAAGAGGTAGCCTTGCTTGTACGACAAGAAATACCGATTTGGATAGGAATCATAAGAGTTTGAAAGGGAACGAGAGTCTCGTTTCTTGGTGAAGAAGTCGAGTATCTCGGCTGAAAGTTGAGTTGGCCGAGTATTTTGATGCTCGGTCGGTGAATTGTTTTGGTTTTCGGATAGAATTCCTACTCGAGATCGAATTCTATCCTTAAACGAATTTGTTTAATATTTTTGTGTAGCTGATATTTTGTAGTATTTGAGTCCAAACCGGACGTGTGGTGTCACGGCTGGTCCGTGTGTCTCGGGAAAAAATATCTTTGACCGGGTTTGACCCGGTCGCTAAAAGACGGTTTTGCCCCTGGTGCCGGATTCGACCCAAATTAGTCATATTTGACTCGAAACGACCCACTGGGCCTGGATTTGAGGTTGGTTTAGTAAGACTTGTACTCCGTAATAAGCCTAAACCAAATGTCCATGATTTCGAGCCCATATCCGAGTCCATTAAAGCATGTTTGCGTCCGATCATCATCGCGTGTTTGGCGGAAACTACTATAGACACCTGGCGGTCAAAATGTACGTGTCTATAGAGCCCCCACTCTGAATGAGGCTTGGACAAGGCAAAAGTCAGAGTATCTACCAGGCCAATCGAGGATTAAAACCTGGCAGACTTCCGATTGGGTCGTTTATAGTCCATTACACTTGCGTGAAGGGCTCGCCAGCCATAAGATAAAAATCATACCTGGGTAGATGTCAATAATGTCGCGGGGACTTTGCCTGGAAAGTCCTGGGTGTGTCTGTTTACAGACATATCCCATCTTGGAGTTGTGCGGGAGCTTGCCTTGTAAGCTCTGGGTGCATCTGCCTGTAGATACATCCCGTCTTAGAATTGCGTGGGAGCTTGCCTGCAAGCTCTAGGTGTATCTGCTTGTAGATACATCCTGTCTGGAAATCATGGGAGCTTGCTTGTAAGCTTTGGGTGTATCTGCCTGTAGATACATCCTGATAAAAATGTTGCTTGAGTCTTCTACTGGGGAGTTTTTTTTTTGAGAATCCTTCGGGAGTCTTGGGTGTACCTGCATGCTTATACATAACAAGTTGCATGTAACATTTAGGTAAAATACCGACTCACGTTGGGGAAGGAATGATTTTTTACTGATTTTTGGAAAGAAAAAAAATGCCGAAATTTTTTTGAAAATTTTTTAAATAACAATGCTTGGTGATAAGTGTCATTTGTAGTGCCTATTTCGTAGTGTTTTGGTCCCATTTTCCTTGTAGAATCGCTCCTTTGGAGCGGTTTATGGGCTACTTATGCTTCCTTTAGTTCGTTTCAGGTTCCCGAGACCGTTCATGAAGAGTAGGAGCGATTCCGACTCAATACATACACATTTTGGAGCCAACGAAGCTAAGGAAAGATGACTCGATGCCTTGGAATCGACCCCGAGACCTTGGGACCCAATCCCGAGCCTTCGAGACCCGATCCCGAGTCCCGAGAATCGATGGGAAGTCCATGAGAACCAAGGAGGGACCAAATAGTTCAAATTGGGGGCCTACAAGACTCTTCCCGGACGGGTATGGCCTCATCCCGTCCGGGATGAAGGAGGAACGAAGTGCATCTACTGGGGGCTGTTCCGGATCGGGAACATAAAATCCCGATCGGGAATTCCCATAATCCCGATCGGGAATTTCTTTCCCGACCGGGAAAAGCTCCAGCTCGCCCGCCTTCAATACTTTTCTTCTCCTTTTCATTTGTAACCCTATATATACTCTTCCCTTGTTATGTTAAGCATATACACTTCATTAGAGAATAAACCCTAGACTACTTTAGGTTAGATTAGATTACATTAGTGTAGATTAGTCGGTAATTAGTAGTTAATCTTAGTTTAAGCTTGTAATATTGGATCTCTTGAAGAATCCATCCAAGATTGACAACCTTGGTGGAATTATTTGGGTTTTCTTATATACAAGTGTTCTCCTTTTCCATTTCCTTTGTAGTATGGTATAATCTTCTCATCTTTTTACTCTTAATCTTGTTTGTTCATTAAAGTTTGCATCTTTTGTTCTTAGTTCATCATTTTCACTAGTTTGTTCATGTTTGTTTTGATTATTATGTTGTTTCATGTTGTTAGTGTTAGTTTTCCTTTAGATATGTTAGAGTAATGTCTTGCTAGGGTTAGTAAGGCGATTAGGGTGTTAATTGGGTGATTAAGGGTTTGGTTAGAGATGTTGGTGGAAGATTTGGGTTTCCTCTTGTTTGATGCACATCACATGTTTGTGGAATTGCTTGAATGACTAAGTATGTACGAATGCTTGTTTTCTTGCCTTTCTTTTGTGGGTGTTAGTTTGTTGTGGGTTCGGTCCCCTCAATAAGTTGCGAGAGCCCGGTGAGGACGACCCCTAGGTCTTTCTAAGTAGCGAGAGCCCGGATTCGACCTAGGACCATAGCGCGCTAGAACCCCGTTTGTGTTGTGTACCGCCGAGATGGGTTCTAGGTGGAACCTCTAGGTGAGTCTAAGATGCGAGAGCCCGGACCAACCTAGATTACCCTACTACCTCCTTCACTCTAATCCTCCCTTGACCATTCCGTTACCCCTTTGACCCCGACCTAATCCTAGCCTGTTTTCCTTTGTTTTCTTTCTCCTTAGCCTTAGTTGTAGTCTAGTCTTCTCCCCCTCTATCATTCTTTAGTGTAGCTCGTTGACTTAGTCTAGTATTTGGGCCGACCTAGTCTAGACGCCTCTTACCGTCCCCGTGGATTCGACCCGACTTACCCTATCTACCCTAGTTAGGTTAGCCGGTTATATTATTGTTGGCTAGGGACGTGACGAATCCCTTCCCATCAATTTGGCGCCGTTGCCGGGGACGGTGCTAGTTTGGACTTTGTTTTCCTATTTGCTTGACTTTGTCTTTGTGTTTGTGTTTTCTTTTTTTATTTTTGGTTACTTTGCTTCTTGTGTGTGTGTGGTTTATTTCTCTCTTGTCTAGTGCCCAAAAAGCACTAGACTTCTCACGTTTGTTCTTAGTCTACAGTTTGTGCTTAGAGGTGGTGATTATCTTCTTCTTGCAACTCAGAGCCGCTTAAACGGACGGTTGCTAGAATGAGTGGTTTCCAACCGGGTATGGACTACGATTTTCGAGCAAGCATGGGGTTTGATCTAAACTCCACACACTCGGGAGCCGATATGAGCTACCACTCTTCTTCCATGAACCAAAGCCATGACATGACGTCCCCCTACCATTATCAAGCTTCTTGGGGTAATCAAGATGGGTATGATCCTCAAGAGTATGAAAACGGCTACCAACAAGTGGACGATTATCATTCCTACGATCATGGTGGCTATTACTCAAGCTATGATTGTGAACCCACCATGTTCAATCAAGATCCACCTTATGGAAGCCAATACCCCCAAGACCCACAACATTACCCTCCACCCCAACCACAATATGAACCCTATGACCCACAATACTACCAACCACCCCAACCTTGCTACCAACAATATGATGCTCCACCCCTTGGGCATCATCAAGATTTTCAAGGAGCTTTACAAGACTCCAATGACCACCAATCGCTAAACTTGGAGTTGCATCAATCGATTCTTCAAATGCAAAAAGACCGACAAGAAATGGCCATCCAAACGAAAAAGAATTATGAACTCTTGGCCAAGCTCCAAAGGGAATTTGAAGAACTTCAATCGTCTACCCAAAAAGAGACGAATGAGGAGATAACTCTTGGTGAAGGCAACATTGGTGAGGAATTGGAAGAGGATAGTGAGTGGGATGGTTTGGTGGATTTTGTAGAGTTGTTGGGTGAGATTGTTAGCCTCGAGTTGCCCATGTCCGAGAATGAGACTACGCATCGAGAGCCCCTTATTTGTACACCGGGAGATGGCTTGGAAGAGATTGAAACCGCCGGTAGAAGTTTCGATTCTCCTCTCCAAGATGATGTGGGGCCGAGTGATGAAGATGGGGAACCACAACTTGAGGAAAGTGTGGGGGTGTGCATCGAGGAAGTGAGGCCAAAACCGCTTTTTGTGCCTCGATTGTTGGAGATGAAGCTTGCTAATGATTGGAGGCAATGCTTAGGGAGAGAGAGATCGATGAAACTCGTAGGATGGAGAGACCCCAGAGACTACTTTGAAGATGATGTCGGGTCTTGGGATTCCTACTTCTTGCCTCCTCCTTGGAGGCCGTGGAGGTCGGTTAAGATCGAGCGCTTCTTGGGCCTTCACTACGATGTCGGTAGCGCGTTCGACTTGTTCCTCCATGCCCTTGAGGGCTACGGTTGAAGAACGGAGTCCACCATCCTAGGTTTGACGGAGTTCCTAAAAGAACCGTCATGTTGTATATTCCCCTCCTCTCTTCTTTAGAGTACTTGTGCTTGTAATTGTGTTTTATTTCTTGATTTTTTTTAAGTTTTGTGATATTCTTGTAATTGTTTTGGTATTTTGATGAGCGATGTGAGGGAGCGAATTTGATGTGTACTTTGAGTTTATTATGATAGGTGAAGTGAATGTGACTCCTAGAAAGGAGTAGTTGATGATGGAGTTTGGTTTGCGAGCGAGGAAGTCGGTTTTTGAAGCTTATGATAAGCTTTTGGGCTTGGGGAAGCAAAGAAGACTCATCCCGACCGGGAAGAGGGCTTCCCGACCGGGAAGGATGAGGAATCCCGACCGGGAAGGAGCCATCCCGATCGGGATGAAGGTGCAGAAATTCGGACTTACTGGAGTGTGTTCCCGACCGGGACGAGAGCTTCCCGATCGGGAAGGGTTTATCAACCCGATCGGGACCATCCATCCCGACCGGGATTGTCCCCTTTGACTCCACCCATCCATTATACCCCCTCCAAACCTCCCTACTCCTCCTTACTCCTATCATATGCCCCGTACACCTCACTTTACACACCGAGATCCACATCAAATCCCACCCCCTCACACCTTTACCACCTCTACCATGCGGTATTATCGAGAATGAAGAGGAATAGCAAGGATGAAGACAAGCAAGTGCCTACATTGATCTATGAGACGATGGAGAGAGTGAGTTGCTAACCTATGGTACGACAACTATCCTTTCTTTTTCTGTTTTTGTTGTTGCTTGTTTTCCTTTGTTTACTCACCTTCCCCTTATATTTGTGTCATGGTGGCCTTCAAGCCTTGGTAGTTGTTGCTCCCGACTCTCGATGACGTGACTACATCGAGAGTCATTTCAAAATCCAAATTTTTACAAGATTTTCACTTTCTTTTTTTTGAGGATTTAGTCGGATTTAGGCGGAATCCGGGCTAGGTGACCTGATTACACCTAGCCCTCCCCTCCCATTTCCTTTTATTTCCTTCTTTTTCTTTCTTCCCCCATCCATATCTTTTTCTTGTCTCGGCCCATGGTGACTTGACTACACCCCGGCCGGACACCTTCTACCCTTTTCTCCTCTTTTCTTTTTGATTTTTAGCTTTATTTTCGTAGTTTCTTTTTCTTTCTTTTGTCTCTCCGCACCCTACGATCGAGCATGAGGACATGGCTCGATTTAAGTGTGAGGGAGCGATATTCTAGTATAGTTAGTTTTATTTTCGTAGTTTTTCCGAAAAAAAAAACTTTAAAAACCATAAAAATTTGAAAAAATTTCATAAAAATCAAAAAGATTTTCTTTTGTGTGTTTTCATTTTGTGTCTTCGTGTCGTATATTTGTTTTTGTGCGTGTTTTGCCTCCCTTTGTCCTTATAGGTTACTTTGATCGCCAATGACTTTGGAAAGCTCTAAAGACTTCCGGTAACATCTTATCCCTTTTTCTTCTTTATCTCTTATGGAGTTTGGAGGAGATTGTGTTGTTGTGTGCTCGGGTGAAGCTTTGTGCATATTGGTGGGTGATTTGGTGACTTGTTTGGAGGATCGGGGTGGTGTTTGTGTTGTGTTGTGTCTTGTGTAAATGGTTTTCGAAAACCCGGTTCAGAGGCTAGTGTGTGAGTGCTTACTTTCCCTTCCTAGTAGTGTAAATCGAGTCTTGGACTTTAATCTAGTAGAATGACCTTAAATCAATGAGTTCGTTGGTCCTTTACCTTGAGTCCACCCAGCTTACTAGGAATTTACTGCGGGATTTGCACTTTTGACCATTATGACCACCCACGGTGTGAAAAGGCCTTGGTTACCGAGTCTCGTCCCCTAGGTGACCGTGTTTAGGGTTGTTTGATTAGTCCAGGTTCTCCCCTTTTTGTGGGTTTGAAAGGGAATGCGCATCCCCGACTTACCCATTCACCTACCTTCTACACATTCCCACACAAATAAAATGCAAATTGTTGATTCTCTCTTCCTTGTTATACAATCAAAATGCCAAATCTTGCCAAAAAGGGCAAAGAAAAGAAAAAGAAAGAAAAAAATGAAAGAAAGAAAAGAATGAAGAAAAAGAAAAGGCACAAAAGCCAAAAAGAAAATAGAAAAGAAGAAAAAGAATGGCATGGCAAAACAAGGCAAAAATGCAAAAGAAAGAAAAATGCCAAAAAGAAAACCCGACTCACAAAAAGAAATCCTCTCGAAATAAGCCTTTTTCTGACTTTTGCCGTGAAGAGCCTACCAAAGGACCGAGTCCCTAGGAAGGATGATAGCGGCATTAGTCGGTCTTCCCTCATTTTGCATGTTTTTCACCTTTTTACTTGGACTAGTTAGGCGGTCTTGGACACGGGACGACCCTCTTGGCTCACGCTAAAGGGGGCGGGGTCTCACTTACCTACAGTGTCGACTAACACCGTGGTTCTTCACTTTCCACTCCGCCGATCGTCCCGTAGTACGTTTTTAGAAAGTTAGGAGGACCTAGGTAAGTTACCAACGTTTTTGTTGCTTTATCGTCATACTATTAGGGTTTAGTTCACCTTGGTTTGTATTGCTAGCTTGGGAACGTTGTCACTTACCTCGAGTCCTAAACCGGTGTTTCTTTCACCGCTTTTTGAGGGAAGCGGTATTTGTTTTGTTTTGGGTGCAACCATTTATGTGTTTGTTTGTGTGTTTTGTGGCCGGTTGCATCCACAGTTTTGTCGCAAGACCCAACTTGCCTTGCGGAGTGCACTTGTCCTCTAAGTGCACTCGCGTGAGTTGAAGGGGCGTAGGGTGCGCTAATACCCATTCGGCTAGTTTAGTAGTTAGTGTGTGCTTACTCGAGGGCGAGTAAGGGTTAAGTGTGGGGGAGTTGATAAGTGTCATTTGTAGTGCCTATTTCGTAGTGTTTTGGTCCCATTTTCCTTGTAGAATCGCTCCTTTGGAGCGGTTTATGGGCTACTTATGCTTCCTTTAGTTCGTTTCAGGTTCCCGAGACCGTTCATGAAGAGTAGGAGCGATTCCGACTCAATACATACACATTTTGGAGCCAACGAAGCTAAGGAAAGATGACTCGATGCCTTGGAATCGACCCCGAGACCTTGGGACCCAATCCCGAGCCTTCGAGACCCGATCCCGAGTCCCGAGAATCGATGGGAAGTCCATGAGAACCAAGGAGGGACCAAATAGTTCAAATTGGGGGCCTACAAGACTCTTCCCGGACGGGTATGGCCTCATCCCGTCCGGGATGAAGGAGGAACGAAGTGCATCTACTGGGGGCTGTTCCGGATCGGGAACATAAAATCCCGATCGGGAATTCCCATAATCCCGATCGGGAATTTCTTTCCCGACCGGGAAAAGCTCCAGCTCGCCCGCCTTCAATACTTTTCTTCTCCTTTTCATTTGTAACCCTATATATACTCTTCCCTTGTTATGTTAAGCATATACACTTCATTAGAGAATAAACCCTAGACTACTTTAGGTTAGATTAGATTACATTAGTGTAGATTAGTCGGTAATTAGTAGTTAATCTTAGTTTAAGCTTGTAATATTGGATCTCTTGAAGAATCCATCCAAGATTGACAACCTTGGTGGAATTATTTGGGTTTTCTTATATACAAGTGTTCTCCTTTTCCATTTCCTTTGTAGTATGGTATAATCTTCTCATCTTTTTACTCTTAATCTTGTTTGTTCATTAAAGTTTGCATCTTTTGTTCTTAGTTCATCATTTTCACTAGTTTGTTCATGTTTGTTTTGATTATTATGTTGTTTCATGTTGTTAGTGTTAGTTTTCCTTTAGATATGTTAGAGTAATGTCTTGCTAGGGTTAGTAAGGCGATTAGGGTGTTAATTGGGTGATTAAGGGTTTGGTTAGAGATGTTGGTGGAAGATTTGGGTTTCCTCTTGTTTGATGCACATCACATGTTTGTGGAATTGCTTGAATGACTAAGTATGTACGAATGCTTGTTTTCTTGCCTTTCTTTTGTGGGTGTTAGTTTGTTGTGGGTTCGGTCCCCTCAATAAGTTGCGAGAGCCCGGTGAGGACGACCCCTAGGTCTTTCTAAGTAGCGAGAGCCCGGATTCGACCTAGGACCATAGCGCGCTAGAACCCCGTTTGTGTTGTGTACCGCCGAGATGGGTTCTAGGTGGAACCTCTAGGTGAGTCTAAGATGCGAGAGCCCGGACCAACCTAGATTACCCTACTACCTCCTTCACTCTAATCCTCCCTTGACCATTCTGTTACCCCTTTGACCCCGACCTAATCCTAGCCTGTTTTCCTTTGTTTTCTTTCTCCTTAGCCTTAGTTGTAGTCTAGTCTTCTCCCCCTCTATCATTCTTTAGTGTAGCTCGTTGACTTAGTCTAGTATTTGGGCCGACCTAGTCTAGACGCCTCTTACCGTTCCCGTGGATTCGACCCGACTTACCCTATCTACCCTAGTTAGGTTAGCCGGTTATATTATTGTTGGCTAGGGACGTGACGAATCCCTTCCCATCACTTGGGATGACTTGATTCCTGATCAGATTCTGACACGGACTCCTAAAATCCTTCGGTTAGGCCTGTATGCCTAGATGAAGTAGGGAGTATGATAAAAAATTCCTATTCCCGTGATGACTAGGATAAGGGTTTTCTCTATTATAAATAGAGAGTTCTTGCCCTTTAATTTCTCATATTCCAACCCAAATATTTTCTTCTATCTTAAAATCCCTTTAGACTTTTAAGACAAAAACAAAACTTTTGCTATGGGTATCGAACATCTGACCGCGATGCTTCAGGCGTGGGTCCAGAATTTTTGAGACGAAGATAAAGTTCAGCTAACTCAGATGGGAATTGTTGCTTTATTCCCGCTTCAGCGACTCATGGTGGATTCACATTTCTTGGACGCTTGCTTATCCTTTTGGGATACTACCCACCATGTTTTTGCCTTTCCTCGGGGAGAAATATGTCCCCTTCTTGAAGAGATTGCAGCCGTAGGGGGTTGGTGTCCCAATGCTCATCCTGCTATTCCTCCTTTTTATCCTGATCCAAGGAGGAGACTGAGGGATTTTCTTGGGTTGTCCCATGCTGAGACAGCTCGTATGGTAAAGGGGAATTCTGTCTCCCTGTTTAACCTGGCTGACAAATTCATGGATCCCAACGGCGCAAGAATTACTTCTACCCATAGGCGTAGGGCTTTTGCCATTTGTATGCTGCATCGATATGCCTTTGAAGGTCGGATGGATGCTGACTCGTGTTTATGCGAAATCAGGCTAATCAGTATTGTTGACCAGATGGAAACAGGTCACAGCCCAGCTTGGCTGATAACTGGGGAGATTATTATGGGCCTTGACGCTAGGAGACTTGACCCGTATAGGCAATTAACGGGAAGTATTCGCCTTCTGCAGGTATTGGACCGTTTTTTTTTCCGAAAAAAAAAAAATTTCCTTTTCTTTTTTTGAAATTTTCCGAAAAAAAAAATTTCGATTTTTTTTTTTTTGGGTTCCCGAGGGGTTTATCTTTCCGATTATATCGATTCCCCATGTTGAAAACGGCCAGGGTGACGTCATGGTGTACAGCAGGGATGGTGGCTGATAAGTGTCATTTGTAGTGCCTATTTCTTAGTATTTTGGTCCCATTTCCTTGTAGAATCGCTCCTTGGGAGCGGTTTAGGGGCTTCTTATGCTTCCTTTATATCGTTTCAGGTTCCCGAGACCGAAATTTAAGAGTTGGAGCAATTCCGACTCGATACATACGCATTTTGGAGCCAACGAAGCTAAGGAACGATGACTCGATGCCTTGGAATCGACCCCGAGACCTTGGGACCCAATCCCGAGCCTCCGAGACCCGATCCCGAGTCCCGAGAATCGGTGAGAAGCCCACGAGAAGCAAGGAGGGACCAAAAAGATCATAATGGAGGCCTACAAGGCTCATCCCGTTCGGGATAAGCTCATCCCGTTCGGGATGAAGGAGCAAAAAGAGGAGCTGCTGACCTGGGCCCATCCCGATCGGGATGGAGGCGTCCCGACCGGGACCGACCTCGTCCCGACCGGGACCAACCCGTCTCGGCCGGGACGGGCCACTGCTACTTCGCTTTGTTTTCTTTTCTTCTCCCTTTCATTTGTAACCCTATATATACTCTTCCCTTGTTATGTTAAGCGGAGGCACTTCATATTAGACTAAACCCTAGATAGTTTTAGCATAGATTAGGGTAGATTAGTCCTTAGATTATCGTTAATCTTAGATTAGTACTTGTAATTTGGGAATTCTTGAAGATTCCAACCAAGCTTGACAACCTTGGTTGAGGTATTTGGGTTCTTCCATTTATGCAAGTTTCTTTCTTCCTTTCATCTATAGTTTGGTATAATCTCCTCTTCCTTTCTTTTAATCTTTTTTTTATCATTAAAGTTTGAATCTTTAGTTCTTGTTATTGTTCATAGTTCATTGTTAGATTAGTTTCATTATGTTAGTTTTGTTGTTTCGTTTGATTTCTCTAGTTAGTGTTAGTTTTAGTTTAGATATGTTAGAGTAGTGTTCTTGCTAGGGTTAGTAAGGTGATTAGGGTGTTAATTGGATGATTAAGGGATTGTTGGAGTTGTCGGTGGAAGATTTGGGTTTCTCCTTGTTTTGTTGCACATCACATGTTTGTTGAATTGCTTGAATGACTAAGTATGTACGAATGCTTGTTTTCTTGCTTTTCTCTTGTGGGTATTAGCTTGTCTGTGGGTTCGGTTACCTCATTAAGTTGCGAGAGCCCGGTGAGGACGACCCCTAGGCCGGTCTAAGTTGCGAGAGCCCGGATTCGACCTAGGTCTATAGCATGCTAGTACTCCGTTTGTGTCGTGTCGCCAAGGTGGGTTTTAGGTGAAATCTCTAGGTGAGTCTAAGTTGCGAGAGCCCGGGCATTACCTAGGTTACCCTGCTACCTCCTTCACCTCTAGTTCTTCCTCGACCATTCTATTACCCCTTTGACCCCGACCTAATCCTAGCCCGTTCTCCTTGTTTGTTTTCTTGCCTTAGACCTAGCCTAGTTCTAGTCTCCCCCTTCTTAGAATAGCTTGTCTCGAACATAGTCCTAGACCGTAGCATACCTTAGTCCGACCTCCCGCCCCCGTGGATTCGACCCGACTTACCCTAGCTACCTTAGTTAGGTTAGTTGGTTTTATTTGACGGTTGGGATTCACGACAAATCTCTCCCATCAGTGGCATATGCAGCACATTAGCGAAAATCTGGCAATTATGGCAACGTTGACGTAAACCTGACAATCGGTTTCCATGCTGTTCCAGTAGTATCCGAGTCTCATGATCTTCCGGACTAGCATCTGGGCGTTCATGTGAGGACCACACTCGCCGTCATGTACTTCGGCCATGACCTTTTTGGCGTTGCCGTTATCGACACATAAAAGGAGAGCCCCTTGCGGTGTCTTTTTGTAAAGTTGTCCGTCGTCGGTACGGACGAACTAGGTTGCTAGCCTACGTAAGGCCTTTTTGGCTCGATTGTCGGCCTCGGGTGGATACTCCCCGGTTGTCAAGTATGTTTGGATAGCCCTATACCACGGCTCGGGACCAGGTATCTCGATATCTTCGATGTCGTGGATATATGCTGGCTCGGATCGCCTTTCGACACAGATTGGCATGATGGTCACATGATCGGGAATGTTTAGTAAAGATGCCAGTTTTGAAAGTGCATCTGCGAACTGATTTTTCTCCCGAGGTAGGTATATATATACTCTACCTTTTGGAATTGTTTCTCGAGATCCCTTACTCGTGCCTGGTAGGCCACGAGGTTGGCATTTCGGGTTTTCCATTTTTTGAGCGCTTGGTTAATGACCAGAGATGAGTCGCCGTGTACTCGGAGGTTTGTGACCCCTAAATCGGCGGCGGCTTGTAGCCCGTGGATACATGCTTCGTACTCAGCAGCGTTATTGGTGACGTCAAAGTCCAATTTGATAGACACGGGAGTATGTTCCCCTCTTGGCGAGATTAGGAGAATCCCGACTCCAAATCCCCGGAAATTAGATGCCCCGTCAAAGTATAAGTCCCACGTCTTGGTGTCAGTATGGAAAATATCTTCATCCGGGAAGGACCAAGTGTCGGTGTGCCCTTTTTCAGTTATGGGACTGTCAGCGAGAAATTCGGCTACTATTCGGCCCTTGATGGCTTTCAATGGTACGAACTTTAGATCGAATTCTGCCAACATCAGGGTCCATCTTGATATCCTGCCGTTGAGAATGGGCTTTTCGAAAAGGTACTTGATCGGATCCATTCTAGACAGTACCTGTACCTCGTAGCTGAGCATGTAATGTCGGAGCTTCTTAGTGGCCCAGACCAAGGCTAAACACGTCTTTTCGAGCATGGTGTACTTACACTCGTACTCTAAAAACTTTTTGATTATGTAGTATATAGCCCGTTCTTCGGAGTTGACCGTTTGAGCTAGCATAGCCCCCATGGCTGTCTCTGTCGTGGTGAGGTGCAGCGACAAAGGCAAACCGGGTTGAGGTGGCATCAGGACCGGCGGTGAAGACAAGATTTCTTTGATTCTATCAAAGGCTGCTTGACACTTGTCGTCCCATAGTAACCGTTCCCCTATTTTCAGCTTTTTGAAGATCGGTTCACACACCATGGTTAGCTTTGAAATGAACCTGCTGATGTATTGAACTTTTCCGAGAAACCCTCTTATCTCCTTTTCGGTCTTAGGAGGTTGCATCTCGGTGATGGCCTTAATTTTGGCTGGATCGACTTCGATATTGTGTTGGCTAACGATATGACCCAGTAATTTGCCAGACGTTACCCCGAAACTACATTTCTGAGGGTTTAGCCTCATATTGTATTTGCGTAATCGGGAGAAGAATTTTCTCAGGGCGGTGATGTGACCGTCCCTGATGGGCCATATTTAGTCAAGGTTATAACGATGATTTAGGTGTAATTTGGTTGACTAATTTGGTGTTATTCTGCCGTATTTGTGTAATGTCCGTGGGGTTATTATATGAGCTAATTTGAGGATTTTGGAGTACGACATGATTCTTTAGTTGATTCGGCCCAAGGCAAAGATCTAGAAGAAAAAGCCCAACCGACGCCGAAGAATCGACCGTCTCGCACAGCTCGGAAATTGAAAACGGAATTTAAGTCGCCTTAGATTCCGTGTCATCTTATTAATTAATATATTATTATTATTATTATTATTATTATTATTATTATTATTATTATTATTATTATTATTATTTTATCTTATTTTATTACTAGAGTTTGGTAAGTAATAGACTTACCTTAATTATTTACTAGTGTTAGACTACTATTTAGTATAGATTATTAGAAGGAGTTTCAGGATTTTAGTCGATTATAGAAGTTTAACGTTACCCTAGTTTTCTTCAAGATGATGTGTAACTAATTTCCTTTTCTCGGTTCAAGACATTGAAGCGCTTAATTATCGGTTGTGAGTTTGAAAGTTCTTATCTTTATTCTTGATTATTGATTAATTGCTCAGTTTAATTATATGAATGTTGTTATTGATTTCTAGAGTGATCAACTAGTTTTCTATTTCATCGTTATATTGTTAGTTTTGTTAATTGAACAGGATTTGTTGATTAACTTGACCTGAGTAACATCTAAGACTTAATTATTGAACGGGATTTGTTGATATTAAGACTTAGGAGCAATTATCATAGATCTATAACACAACTGGATTGTATGTGTTTATTTATCTCTTTATCGAATTCTCTATCTATTAATGCTTTTGAATTAAATCTAGAACTGGATTGTTTAGGTTGTTTAACAGTTAGATCTAATTAAGAACTGATACGTTTTAATTAGGTATTCATAAGGAGGATTAGAATCTGCGATTCACGATAAAGTAATCCAGAATAATAATTTGAACCGGATTTCGATGATCAATTGTGATTAAGTTGTGGATTTGTACTTGACCCGAGACCTTTAATCATCTGATTTACTTAAAGTTTTAATCTTTATCAGTTTTAGTTGTTAGACAATCATTCAAAACCCCCATTTTCTTATTGTTTGATTAATTAGTTTATTACCGTTCTACATTAGTACACAGTTATAGTTAAACCAATTCCTTGTGGGTTCGAGCCTTATTTCTACTATACTATTGTTTTAGTATTCAGATTTAAGTGATTATAAATTGTAATTTGAGGCATACGACTTTAGTCTGTCAAATTTTGGCGCCGTTGCGGGGGAATTGACGTTAATTATTTTTGTGTGTTAGTGTAGAGATTTTTAGTTAGTTTTTTATAGTCGTTATTATTATATTTTTTTTTAGAGTCTAGTTTAGTTTTAATTTTTTTCAATATGAGCATGAACTGTTTTACAAATATATTGATAGATTGAGTGAGTATGTCTGTAGATGTCGTCACAGATATCAAATTTGGGAACTCTGTCATGTGGTATATAATGGGTTAAATGATGAAACTTTGATGCATATTGATTCTTTAAGTTAGGGGAGATTCGTTGATGGACTTAGTTATGAGGAGAAGTGGGATCTTTTCATGTACTTGGCTCGTGACACTGAAGAATGGGAGTTGGCAAACTCACGCTCTAGGATACCTTCAATGAGTCTCAATAAAAATTTGAACACCCAACATAATTCTCGTATATCCACAGAAGACATGATTAGAGACCTGATTACTGCTCAAATGACCCTTCAAGCTAGTATGGCTCAATTCGGGCAAGAGAACAATGGTAGTATCGAGAACCTTGAGAGTCATTTAGTGCAAATAACGGAATCTAATGATAGACTTGAGACACATGATGAGTTTTCTCTTAATTTTAAGGAGTCTGGAGTTATTGAGAACATAGAGTTTGATGACACTCTCCCCCTTGAACCCGATTTGGTATATCACTCTTATAAAGAGTGTGATGTTGATAGTGATGATGGTTTTTGGGATGACGAGGAAGATGACTATGATGATTCGATATACTCCCCATCCTCTTCCACAGTTTCTACACATATTGATTACTCTTGCACTAACGAAACACACGTTTTGGAAAATTCCTTAAGTCACAATAATACGAGTGATATTTCTATCTTGGAGGATTCTCTAGTTATGATTATTGCGAATGAGCAAGAGAATATGAGTGGGACCATTGAGGAGACTATGGAAGTTGGAACAGAAGAGGAGATAGTTGTTTTGAATGCTGCGAAAGACGACTTCTCTACAAGAAGTGAATTAGTGAGCCTGAAATATAATGAAATGGTAGGAGAAATAGAGGGCATATTTACTGAATTTTATATTCACAAGGAAGAACCACCAATAATACCCTTCAAGTCTTCATTGGTGTTAATTCCGGGAAAGTTTTATGTCGACCCTCGAGCCTATTTGACTATACCCATGAAAAACCCATCATATAAAGAGGAGTACATTGATTTTAATTCATTCTTTGAGCATAGAGGGTCAAAAAGATGTTCATTGCGTGATTATTATTGACGGGGGTCGGCACCACAGGTATGGTCGGCAGCCGGCAGAGTCATGACCGAGTCGTCACCCCTCCAGCTAGGGCCCACCGGCTCCCTCCAGCCGGAGGGAGGTCTTCGGTCTGGCTCGGGGTCCGGCGGCTGACCTCTATGTCCCGAGTCCTATAAATACCCTGAAGACATCCACCTAAAAGGGGGATGAGCATTCTAACAACAGATGACCACACAACATATCTTCTCTTTAGAAAGTTAAGTAATATCCTCCATAATCTTACCTCTACCCTCCAATCCACACCACTGACTTGAGCGTCGGAGAGGCAACCTCGGAATCCCTCCGAGGTCCTTGTTTGCTCCCTGTGCAGGTCCGGAACTCTGGGTTTCATCAGTCAGGAGAGGAGGATCGCCGGCCGCATCCGGCAGGAGGCATTCGATTGTTTGCTACCCAAACAATTTGGCGCCGTCTGTGGGGACTTTGAACAAAAAAGCTCCTTGCTCTAAGAAAACAAAATCGTCAAAACGTTATGATGACAACTCGCGACACCGCGGACACCCCTGTTGAGGCGGAAGCCGAGCTCGAGGTTGTGGGAACCTCCCCACCGGAGGACCAAGCCCGAGACAAGGACAAAGGCAAAGGCCACTTGGCCTCAACGTCCACGCCAGCAGAGGTGCCCCCTGCAATTGTTCCATTGAACGCCTTCACCCCCGAGCAGCTGTCAGCCGCTCAGCTCTTCCTCGCTGCCCTTCTAGGGGCGACGACTCCATCAACACCCACCGCGCAGCGCGCGAAAGAAACCCCTCAACCTGCCACCAGGATCTTCCAAAGGACCGAAGTTTCGCCAAGGGAACTCTTCCCCGAACTGCCAAGGACGATGACGCTGGAAGAAAGGAAACAGCGATACCTGGAAAAAAGCAGGCACCTGGATAACGAGCGTATCAGGCTGCGTCGTTGCCGGCGAAAATACCGATCCAGGGATCCTTTGCCGGCCCGCCCAAGGACGGACTCGGGCACCCCGACACCACCCAATATCGGGAGGGAGGACAGCGAGTCCCCCACGAGTAACAGGCGCCGCGGAAGGAGCCGAAGTTATAACCCAACCATACATCACCGGCTGGGTCCAGGCACCCAAAAGGCCAGGAAAAGCCGCAGCCCCCAGAGGACGGTTCATCACCGCCTAGGCCAGAGAGAAAGAGATGGAAGGCCTACAAAGACCGTCCAAGACCGGCTAGGCCCTAGGGAACGTGAAAAAGGGTACGCCAGCCCCGAGGAACGAGGCTCGGTATTCACCCGGCTGACGAGCAGCGTTGCCCGAGAAAATAGGTCCGTACCTCAGGAGAAGTCCGAGCGAGAGACGTTCGTGACATGCCGATCCGGCAGAAACACGTCCACCTCCCACGAAGAAGGGGAGGGCGAATCAAAACTGACAACGCCCGGCGTAAAAGCACCAAAGAGAGGACGGCCGACGGTATCGCCATTTCACCCAGATATTACGGAGCACCCCATGCCCAGGGTTAAGGTACCCAATATCCAGTTCGACGGAACCGCCGACCCGGAAGACCACTTGGCGACATACAAAAGTTACATGGCCATGTACGAACTCGATGACGCGGTGTGGTGCCGGGTGTTCCCCACCACTCTCACCGGATACGCCCAATCATGGTTCCGGGGATTGCCCCGAGAATCCATTCGGAGTTTCAGAGACCTCAGCACGGCCTTCATAGACCAATATGCCGGAAGTCGGCGCAGGCAGATCGTGATGGTGGATCTAATGACCATGAAGCAAGGGCCAAAAGATCAGGGAGTATGTTAGAAGATTCGACTTAGAGTGCCAACAAATACGGACAATCGATGCGTCAACGGCCGCCTGCGCCCTGACCCATACGATGACAGAAGGGCCTCTCAAGAGCCACTTACTCAGAGAAAGACCTACCTCACTGGTCGAGGCCCGGCGAATTGCGGAAGGATATATGAACGAAGAGGACTACAAAGCGCGGCGTGAAGACCCATCACCACCCAGGGTCCGACGTCCGCCTTTGGAGAGAGCTCGGAGCCCGACAGGTCAAAAGGAGCCCCAAAGAATACCGAACAGAAGCCGCGGGGAGAAAAGGTCGGAGGGAGGTCGCAGAGAAAGGTTCGACCGTTACACCGCGCTGACCCGGCCCCGGGCGGAAATCTACGAGATAGAGAAGAACAACAAAAAATGGGGAGTCCCACGTCCCATCAGACCCGGAGCGCACGCAGATCCGAAGAAATACTGCGCTTTTCACGGCCAGACGGGGCACACAACAGAAGAATGTCGGAACCTGAAAGACGAAATTGAAGACCTCATACGCCGCGGCTCGTTGGCGGCGTATGAAGCTAGAGGCCAGCGCATCGCCATCAATAACAGCACCGGCAACAATTACGGCCATGGTGCGGTTGCTGGCAATCCCGGGGAAAGAGCCGAGAAAGGAAAGGAACACAACGTCATCAATACGGTAGATAAAAGGGGGGAGGAAGCCGGGACCAGCAGGAGGCAGATTAAGAACCACTTGAGAGAGCTAACCCGACATATATGCTACACCAACGAATCTAGGGAAAAGACCATCCCAACTCTCAGTATCACGGCAGAAGACTACGAGCGAGTGACCTACCCCCATAGTGACCCCCTGGTATTGGCCATCAAGATAGGCGACCACACGGTCAAAAGGTGCATGATAGACACGGGCGCCTACACTAACTTACTGTACAAAGAAGCGTTCGAGCAAATGGGTTTCGACAAACGGCATCTTAACCCAACGGCCGGCGCCCTGTACGGATTTTCTGGGACCGGAGTCGTTCCCATGGGAACTATCGACCTAACAGTCACGTTCGGGGAAGGAGAGAACGCCAAGACAACCACGGCCCAATTCGTAGTAGTCAACGCCAAATCCGCCTACAATGCGTTAATAGGCCGGATAACCCTGGATGGGATACATGCCTTGGTATCCATACGCGCCCTGACGTTGGCATACGTCACTAACAGGAACACCGAGGGAAAACTACACGGAGACCAGGACTCCGCCAGAAGCTGTAACTCGGTAGCCCTCAAGCGATCCCAAGAAGAAGTGAAAGGAAAGAGAAAAGCCGCCCCCGATGCCGAGCAAAGACAGCCGGCCCCCAAAACCCTTAAGATAAAGGGAACAAACGATCCCGACTCCGAGCGCATAGAGCCAGGCGGAGAGAGCATGGCGATAAACCTAGAGCCGGGCCGGTCCGTCCTCATAGGAACCGGCCTAGATCCCGGCTACCAAGGCTAACACCGACGTCTTTGCATACTCAGCTGATGAAATGACAGGGGTAGACCCGGAAGTGACGGTACACAGGCTAAACGTCGATCCCGCTTTCCGACCAGTAAAGCAGAAGAAGAGAAGCATGTTGGCAGAAAAGGACGACGCCATCCGGTGTGAGGTCGACAAGTTGATAAAAGCCGGCTTCATAGAAACCTGCAACTACCCCGAGTGGCTGGCAAACGTGGTAATGGTGAGGAAGTCATCAGGCGCCTGGCGGATGTGCGTCGACTTCACCAACCTAAACAAAGCATGCCCAAAAGACTGCTACCCTCTCCCAAGGATCGACCAACTAGTAGACGCCACCAGCGGACATACCATGCTAAGCTTTCTTGACGCCTTCTCCGGATACCATCAAGTCTTCTTGTGGGAACCAGACAGGGTCAAGTGCGCGTTCATTACCAGCGCCGGGACATTCATGTACAAAATGATGCCCTTCGGACTAAAAAACGCGGGTGCCACCTACCAAAGACTGGTAGACAAAATCTTCAAAGCTCAGAGAGGCAGAAACATGGAAATATACGTGGACGACGCGATCGTAAAAAGCAAAACAGACGGTGATCATCTCGACGATCTAAGGGAAACGTTCCAATCGCTGAGAAAATACAAGATGAAGCTGAACCCTCAGAAGTGCACATTCGGAGTAAGGTCCGGAAAATTCTTAGGCTTCCTAGTAAGCGCTAGAGGAATAGACGCCAACCCGGAAAAGGTCCAGGCCATTCAAGACCTACCGGAGCCAAAAACTATCAAAGATATACAGAGACTCACGGGAAGAATGGCGGCTCTGGCCCGTTTCATCTCAAGGGCGGCCGATAAATCCACCCCTTTCTTCGGAGTCCTCAAAGGCAACAAGCACTTCAAGTGGGGGGAGGAGCAGAGGACGGCGTTCGCTAACTTGAAAGAACACTTAAAGACCCTACCGACGCTGGCACGACCAACCGAGGGTGAAAAGTTGTACGTCTACATAGCTGTCACCAATGTCACAATCAGCGCCGTCATCCTCAGAGACGAGGAGAAGGCCCAGCAACCAGTATATTTCATCAGTCACGCCCTGGGCCCAGCAGAAAAAAATTATCCCATGGTAGAGAAGGCAGCATACGCCATAGTCGTGGCCGCCCGAAAGTTGCGCCCCTACTTCGACGCACACCCGGTAACCGTCCTCACAAACATGCCCCTGGAGAAGGCACTGGAAAAATTTAAGAAGTCAGGACGAATGTTGAGATGGGCCGTGGAGCTAAGCGGCCTAGGGATCACCTACCAGTCGAGGACGGCGATAAAAGCCCAAGCGCTGGCGGACTTCATAGCCGAATGTTCCCACTCGGAAGATGACGACCCACCATCGGAGGCATGGGAGGCCTTCACCGATGGTTCGTCCACCAGCAACGGTTCCGGAGCCGGCGTCGTCTTAACAAGCCCTGACGGCGAAGAATTCGAACACGCACTAAGGTTCACTTTTCAGGCGTCCAACAATGAAGCCGAATACGAAGCTGTGTTAGCCGGTATCCACCTGGCTCGAGCAGCCGGAGCCAAACGAATTGTACTATCAACTGACTCACAACTGGTGGTGAACCAGATTAACGGAGAGTACGAAGCCAGGGAGCCCTCGATGGCACTCTACCTAAAGAAAGTGAAAGAAGAGCTATCCCAACTCCAATCATACGAGATCAAACAAGTGCCTAGGTCACAGAATAACCGGGCAGACGCATTGTCAAAACTCGCAAGCTCGAGCTTACAGGATATTAGACGCTCGGTCTGGGTAGACGTCCGACAGGAAAAAAGCATCGCAGTGTCCGAGGACGGTCATGATTACGTCCTCAACATAGAACGCAAAAGCAATAACGATTGGCGGACACCCATCATCGAGTATATCCTGAGCAAACAACTGCCAAAAGACCTCGCCACAGCTAAACGAATGCCCACAACAGCCGCAAGGTACATGATATTGGACGAACAGCTATACAAGAGAGGAACCGCGGCTCCAATACTAAGATGCTTGAAACCAAAGGAGGCGGCAGAAGTGCTGGACGACATCCACTCGGGGATGTGCGGACACCATATAGGGGGCAGAAACCTGGCACATAAAGCGGTCAGAGCGGACTACTACTGGCCAACCGCCATACATGATGCTCGAGAACTGACCAAAAAGTGCAGAAATTGCCAAATCCACTCACCGGTGATCCACGCGCCGGCTAGGGACCTAGAGCCCATCCTGAGCCCTATCCCCTTCGCCCAATGGGGTATGGATATACTAGGGCCCTTCCCTACAGCAACCGGGAATAGGAAGTTCGTAATAGTGGCAGTGGATTATTTCTCAAAATGGATAGAAGCAGAAGTCGTTCCTAATATCACGGAACCGGCCGTGCGCAAAGTGATATGGCGAAACGTCATAACCCGATTCGGCATACCCAAGGTACTGGTCTTCGATCATGGCCGGCAATTCGATAACCCTCCACTAAGAGAATGGCTAGGAGGATTTGGGACTGCAGTGGCATACTCAGCCGTCTGCCATCCGCAAACCAACGGCCAGGCCGAGGCGGCCAACAAACAAATTCTCAACGGACTGAGAAAGATGCTGGAAGACCTCAAAGGGAGATGGGCAGATGAGTTACCGAGTGTCCTGTGGTCCCTAAGAACGACACAGAAGGCGGTAACAGGACACTCGCCGTTCGGCCTAGTATATGGGGCAGAAGCCCTCCTCCCCATAGAAACGCGCCTTCCCTCCGCCCGTAGCAAATATTATGAGGGCGGCAGGAATGAGGCGGCCATGGAAGAAGCCCTGGATCTGGTGAAGGAAACCAGGAAGGAGGCGCGCGTAAACTTGGTAGCATATCAACAACGCATGAGAAAGGCCTACAACCAGAGGGTAAACAACCGAAGGTTCCAGGTGGGTGACTTAGTCTTGAGGAAATCCGCGGCAGTCGGCAAGGCAAACGAACACGGAAAGCTTAGCGCCAACTGGGAGGGGCCATATGAGATCACTAAGGTCCGAGGACCAAGTACTTACAAGCTTAAAGACAGAGAGGGACGGGACTTACCGTCACACTGGAACGCCGACACCGTCAGGAGGTACTACGTATGAGCAAGCGGACGAAATGTTGTACTGAACCTCGGCAGGGTACCATCGGGCCTGTCGACGACCCTGCCACCAGAAACTTGTAAAAGTTTTAATAAGGGAGGCTCTGTTTGCTAGATCTACTTGCTCCCCGTTCACTATGTTCTCGACCAGCAAGCAGGGGGCAATAAGGGGGGGAGCCCCTATTCGCCTATCACCATGAATTGACCCCCCACCAAAAGTCGGAACCGACTGCGGCCTGACCACAGCCGGCCTACCGACCAAATATCCCCCACCCAAAGTGTGGGGGCATAAGTCGGGAACCGACTGTGGCCTGACCACAGCCGGCCTACCGACCAAATCTCCCCCACCCAAAGTGTGGGGGCATAAATTGGGAACCGACTGTGGCCTGACCACAGCCGGCCTACCGACCAAATCTCCCCCACCCAAAGTGTGGGGGCATAAGTCGGGAACCGACTGTGGCCTGACCACAGCCGGCCTACCGACCAAATCTCCCCAACCAAAAGTGTGGGGGCTTAAGTCGGGAACCGACTGTGGCCTGACCACAGCCGGCCTACCGACCAAATCTCCCCCACCCAAAGTGTGGGGGCTTAAGTCGGGAACCGACTGTGGCCTGACCACAGCCGGCCTACCGACCAAATCTCCCCCACCCAAAGTGTGGGGGCATAAGTCGGGAACCTACTGTGGCACCCAAAGTGTGGGGGCATAAGTCGGGAACCGACTGTGGCCTGACCGCAGCTGGCCTACCGACCAAATCTCCCCCACCCAAAGTGTGGGGGCATAAGTCGGGAACCGACTGTGGCCTGACCACAGCTGGCCTACCGACCAAATCTCCCCCACCCAAAGTGTGGGGGCATAAGTCGGGAACCGACTGTGGCCTGACCGCAGCCGGCCTACCGACCAAATCTCCCCCACCCTGCCTACCGACCAAATCTTCCCCACCCAAAGTGTGGGGGCATAAGTCGGGAACCGACTGTGGCCTGACCGCAGCCGGCCTAGCGACCAAATCTCCCCCACCCAAAGTGTGCGGGCATAAGTCGGGAACCGACTGTGGCCTGACCGCAGCCGGCCTACCGACCAAATCTCCCCCACCCAAAGTGTGGGGGCATAAATTGGGAACCGACTGTGGCCTGACCACAGCCGGCCTACCGACCAAATCTCCCCCACCCAAAGTGTGGGGGCATAAGTCGGGAACCGACTGTGGCCTGACCACAGCCGGCCTACCGACCAAATCTCCCCCACCCAAAGTGTGGGGGCTTAAGTCGGGAACCGACTGTGGCCTGACCACAGCCGGCCTACCGACCAAATCTCCCCCACCCAAAGTGTGGGGGCTTAAGTCGGGAACCGACTGTGGCCTGACCACAGCCGGCCTACCGACCAAATCTCCCCCACCCAAAGTGTGGGGGCATAAGTCGGGAACCTACTGTGGCACCCAAAGTGTGGGGGCATAAGTCGGGAACCGACTGTGGCCTGACCGCAGCTCGCCTACCGACCAAATCTCCCCCACCCAAAGTGTGGGGGCATAAGTCGGGAACCGACTGTGGCCTGACCACAGCTGGCCTACCGACCAAATCTCCCCCACCCAAAGTGTGGGGGCATAAGTCGGGAACCGACTGTGGCCTGACCACAGCCGGCCTACCGACCAAATCTCCCCCACCCAAAGTGTGGGGGCATAAGTCGAGAACCGACTGTGGCCTGACCGCAGCCGGCCTACCGACCAAATCTCCCCCACCCAAAGTGTGGGGGCATAAGTCGGGAACCGACTGTGGCCTGACCGCAGCCGGCCTACCGACCAAATCTCCCCCACCCAAAGTGTGGGGGCATAAGTCGGGAACCGACTGTGGCCTGACCGCAGCCGGCCTACCGACCAAATCTCCCCCACCCAAAGTGTGGGGGCATAAGTCGGGAACCGACTGTGGCCTGACCGCAGCCGGCCTACCGACCAAATCTCCCCCACCCAAAGTGTGGGGGCATAAGTCGGGAACCGACTGTGGCCTGACCACAGCCGGCCTACCGACCAAATCTCCCCCACCCAAAGTGTGGGGGCTTAAGTCGGGAACCGACTGTGGCCTGACCACAGCCGGCCTACCGACCAAATCTCCCCCACTCAAAGTGTGGGGGCATAAGTCGGGAACCTACTGTGGCACCCAAAGTGTGGGGGCATAAGTCGGGAACCGACTGTGGCCTGACCGCAGCTCGCCTACCGACCAAATCTCCCCCACCCAAAGTGTGGGGGCATAAGTCGGGAACCGACTGTGGCCTGACCACAGCTGGCCTACCGACCAAATCTCCCCCACCCAAAGTGTGGGGGCATAAGTCGGGAACCGACTGTGGCCTGACCACAGCCGGCCTACCGACCAAATCTCCCCCACCCAAAGTGTGGGGGCATAAGTCGAGAACCGACTGTGGCCTGACCACAGCCGGCCTACCGACCAAATCTCCCCCACCCAAAGTGTGGGGGCATAAGTCGAGAACCGACTGTGGCCTGACCGCAGCCGGCCTACCGACCAAATCTCCCCCACCCAAAGTGTGGGGGCATAAGTCGGGAACCGACTGTGGCCTGACCACAGCCGGCCTACCGACCAAATCTCCCCCACCCAAAGTGTGGGGGCATAAGTCGAGAACCGACTGTGGCCTGACCGCAGCCGGCCTACCGACCAAATCTCCCCCACCCAAAGTGTGGGGGCATAAGTCGGGAACCGACTGTGGCCTGACCACAGCCGGCCTACCGACCAAATCTCCCCCACCCAAAGTGTGGGGGCTTAAGTCGGGAACCGACTGTGGCCTGACCACAGCCGGCCTACCGACCAAATCTCCCCCACCCAAAGTGTGGGGGCATAAGTCGGGAACCTACTGTGGCACCCAAAGTGTGGGGGCATAAGTCGGGAACCGACTGTGGCCTGACCGCAGCTCGCCTACCGACCAAATCTCCCCCACCCAAAGTGTGGGGGCATAAGTCGGGAACCGACTGTGGCCTGACCACAGCTGGCCTACCGACCAAATCTCCCCCACCCAAAGTGTGGGGGCATAAGTCGGGAACCGACTGTGGCCTGACCACAGCCGGCCTACCGACCAAATCTCCCCCACCCAAAGTGTGGGGGCATAAGTCGAGAACCGACTGTGGCCTGACCGCAGCCGGCCTACCGACCAAATCTCCCCCACCCAAAGTGTGGGGGCATAAGTCGGGAACCGACTGTGGCCTGACCACAGCTGGCCTACCGACCAAATCTCCCCCACCCAAAGTGTGGGGGCATAAGTCGGGAACCGACTGTGGCCTGACCACAGCCGGCCTACCGACCAAATCTCCCCCACCCAAAGTGTGGGGGCATAAGTCGAGAACCGACTGTGGCCTGACCGCAGCCGGCCTACCGACCAAATCTCCCCCACCCAAAGTGTGGGGGCATAAGTCGGGAACCGACTGTGGCCTGACCACAGCCGGCCTACCGACCAAATCTCCCCCACCCAAAGTGTGGGGGCATAAGTCGAGAACCGACTGTGGCCTGACCGCAGCCGGCCTACCGACCAAATCTCCCCCACCCAAAGTGTGGGGGCATAAGTCGGGAACCGACTGTGGCCTGACCACAGCCGGCCTACCGACCAAATCTCCCCCACCCAAAGTGTGGGGGCTTAAGTCGGGAACCGACTGTGGCCTGACCACAGCCGGCCTACCGACCAAATCTCCCCCACCCAAAGTGTGGGGGCATAAGTCGGGAACCTACTGTGGCACCCAAAGTGTGGGGGCATAAGTCGGGAACCGACTGTGGCCTGACCGCAGCTCGCCTACCGACCAAATCTCCCCCACCCAAAGTGTGGGGGCATAAGTCGGGAACCGACTGTGGCCTGACCACAGCTGGCCTACCGACCAAATCTCCCCCACCCAAAGTGTGGGGGCATAAGTCGGGAACCGACTGTGGCCTGACCACAGCCGGCCTACCGACCAAATCTCCCCCACCCAAAGTGTGGGGGCATAAGTCGAGAACCGACTGTGGCCTGACCGCAGCCGGCCTACCGACCAAATCTCCCCCACCCAAAGTGTGGGGGCATAAGTCGGGAACCGACTGTGGCCTGACCGCAGCCGGCCTACCGACCAAATCTCCCCCACCCAAAGAATGGGGGCATAAGTCGGGAACCGACTGTGGCCTGACCGCAGCCGGCCTACCGACCAAATCTCCCCCACCCAAAGTGTGGGGGCATAAGTCGGGAACCGACTGTGGCCTGACCGCAGCCGGCCTACCGACCAAATCTCCCCCACCCAAAGTGTGGGGGCATAAGTCGGGAACCGACTGTGGCCTGACCGCAGCCGGCCTACCGACCAAATCTCCCCCACCCTGCCTACCGACCAAATCTTCCCCACCCAAAGTGTGGGGGCATAAGTCGGGAACCGACTGTGGCCTGACCGCAGCCGGCCTAGCGACCAAATCTCCCCCATCCAAAGTGTGCGGGCATAAGTCGGGAACCGACTGTGGCCTGACCGCAGCCGGCCTACCGACCAAATCTCCCCCACCCAAAGTGTGGGGGCATAAGTCGGGAACCGACTGTGGCCTGACCGCAGCCGGCCTACCGACCAAATCTCCCCCACCCAAAGTGTGGGGGCATAAGTCGGGAACCGACTGTGGCCTGACCGCAGCCGGCCTACCGACCAAATCTCCCCCACCCAAAGTGTGGGGGCATAAGTCGGGAACCGACTGTGGCCTGACCGCAGCCGGCCTACCGACCAAATCTCAGTCGGGAACCGACTGTGGCCTGACCGCAGCCGGCCTAGCGACCAAATCTCCCCCACCCAAAGTGTGCGGGCATAAGTCGGGAACCGACTGTGGCCTGACCGCAGCCGGCCTACCGACCAAATCTCCCCCACCCAAAGTGTGGGGGCATAAATTGGGAACCGACTGTGGCCTGACCACAGCCGGCCTACCGACCAAATCTCCCCCACCCAAAGTGTGGGGGCATAAGTCGGGAACCGACTGTGGCCTGACCACAGCCGGCCTACCGACCAAATCTCCCCCACCCAAAGTGTGGGGGCTTAAGTCGGGAACCGACTGTGGCCTGACCACAGCCGGCCTACCGACCAAATCTCCCCCACCCAAAGTGTGGGGGCTTAAGTCGGGAACCGACTGTGGCCTGACCACAGCCGGCCTACCGACCAAATCTCCCCCACCCAAAGTGTGGGGGCATAAGTCGGGAACCTACTGTGGCACCCAAAGTGTGGGGGCATAAGTCGGGAACCGACTGTGGCCTGACCGCAGCTCGCCTACCGACCAAATCTCCCCCACCCAAAGTGTGGGGGCATAAGTCGGGAACCGACTGTGGCCTGACCACAGCTGGCCTACCGACCAAATCTCCCCCACCCAAAGTGTGGGGGCATAAGTCGGGAACCGACTGTGGCCTGACCTCAGCCGGCCTACCGACCAAATCTCCCTCACCCAAAGTGTGGGGGCATAAGTCGGGAACGGACTTTGGCCCGACCACAGCCGGCCTACCGACCAAATCTCCCCTACCCAAAGTGTGGGGGCATAAGTCGGGAACCGACTGTGGCCTGACCACAGCCGGCCTACCGACCAAATCTCCCCCACCCAAAGTGTGGGGGCATAAGTCGGGAACCGACTGTGGCCTGACCTCAGCCGGCCTACCGACCAAATCTCCCTCACCCAAAGTGTGGGGGCATAAGTCGGGAACGGACTTTGGCCCGACCACAGCCGGCCTACCGACCAAATCTCCCCTACCCAAAGTGTGGGGGCATAAGTCGGGAACCGACTGTGGCCTGACCACAGCCGGCCTACCGACCAAATCTCCCCCACCCAAAGTGTGGGGGCATAAGTCGGGAACCGACTGTGGCCTGACCACAGCCGGCCTACCGACCAAATCTCCCCCACCCAAAGTGTGGGATAAGAAGTTTGTTACAATAAAGCATGGAATAAACAGAAAATAAGATAGCAAGACAGAATGATAAAAACAGAAAATAAAAAAGCGTCAGAAGCGCCAGGCGTTTTTTACAATAAGGAGTCAAAATAAGGCTACAACAATTCTAAGATCGGCAGCTGTCCCCAAAGGATCAAGCGCCACCTACAAACAGAACAAAAAGGAATGCAAAGGATAAAGCATGGAGGGCAAGCCTATGCCTAAACCTCAAAAGGGTAGGTGCGAGGAGATCCACAAAAAGCCTCAAGAGGGGGCAGAGGAGTTAGCAGTATCTGCCGGCTCATCTGCCGCCCCCTCCTCTCCCTCCCTGAGGGTACATGAGGCACAGGAGGACGACGGCCCGAGTTCCTATTTAGGAGAGGTAGGAGGCTCGGCCGCCGGCGACCCACCCTCACGTTCATCCTCCTCCGCTTGAAGGCGCCGATATATCGGATTATACCGGTCAAAGTCGAAACCCGGATCGTACTCAAGAAGGGCTTTTGACGTCAAGTCAACAACGGCATTCATTCCCTCGAGAAAAGCTGCGTCACCTTCCTTCGCCAAGTTGGCAATCTCCCCAGACTTCTTCTCCGATTCCTGTTCAGCGGCTGCCAGCTTCGACTGAAGGGACTCCATATCAGCGCGAGCCACCTGTAATTGCCCCTTCAGATTCTTCTTTAGCGACTCGCAGGAGGAATGGACCCCCCGGAGAGTGTCCAATTCCTTCCGACCGGTCACCTCTTTCTCCTCAGCCTCCAACCTTAGCTTCTTCTCCGATTCCAGCTTCGTCTCAGCCGCCGACCTTAGCTGCTTCTCCAATTCCAGCTTCAACTCTGCCTCCTGCAAGCGAGACATCAGCCTCGCACCCTCCTCCGCCGCCTTCTTGATCTTGATACTGGCTTGGACAACCCTAGACAAATCCTCCCCCAGGCCACGATAAATGGTATCCAGTTGGGCAAGAGTTTGAATTCGGTCAACGGGCGAAACGTCTCCCTCCAACATCCTGTAAAAAGAAAGGTCAGACAAGGAGGGGAGAGGCGCATCCACGGCGGCGGCAACGTCGCGCATAGTTTCCCGGTCCTGAGAAGCCTCCAGGCAGGCCGCCGCCTCGCTAAATCCGGAGGATGGTTCGGCAACCACCCCCTGTTCAGGAAGAGCCGCAATAGTGACAACCGGCGAGCTCGTAGTCCTTGGGGAGGTGACAACCTTGGAAACCCCGACATCAGCCTGCGCGCCGGCCACACGCATGGCCCCCTCAGGATCAACAGAGGAGGGGCCCACGGCCTGCCTCTTAGGAGGAGGAGCCCCACCGAACGTCGGCGCCGCCCTCCTCAGCCTGGAAAGCGTCGACTTCTGGTAGGTCATGATGGTTAGACGGTCCAACGAGGGAGCCGGCGGCGTAGTAATAAGAGGGCGGAGGGAAGGATCCAACCCTAGTGTCTGCAAAGTTAGGCAGGAAAATGGGCGAAGGGTTGAGGGTCTGAGAACTATCAAGGAAGGTAGACAACACAAGTGAATAAGTTGGTCGCCAGATACCTGGGCCGGCGACAGGGACGCTCATGCCCACCCGTTCCAGAAAATCATTCCTCGTGATCAGATCATAGTGAGGTAGCCATATTGAAGGAGCGGCCACCCTCTCCTTGCCTGACCACTTCATAACGGCAGGAAAGGCGCCGACAACTTCCCTATCCGACTGCCCCAAGCCGGATTCCCTCAAATCCAAACAACTCCCCATCTCCTTATCACTCTCCAGATTGACAAGTACATCCGACTGGAAAAACCGGGGGACAGCCCAGGGCTTATCCGAACGCACATACAAGAAAGCACCTTTCCACTTGTGACAATTCGAAAGGATGGGATAAGAAGTGACATACTTGCCTCGCCGGCCAAGGGCCCAGTAAGAAGACGACGACGCCTTAAGACGCACCATGAACCTAAACGCCTCCACCGAAGGCCTCCACTTCCTAAACCGGCACACCCAGCAAAATGAAATGATGGCACGAAAGGATTAGGGAGTCAGCTGACCCAACGCCAACCTCATACGACAAAATACCTCCTCCACGAAGGGATCAAGGGGAAAACGGAGACCGAACTTCAAAGATTCTACGGATACTCCCTCACATCCCTCTGGAGGAGAGCAAATGGACTGGCCCGGGTCCGGCAATAAGTATTCATAACCCTCCCCGAGAGGGTAGAGTTCTTTGGCAGCATCAAGACCACCGGCATCAAGGACCTTCTGACGCCAACCCTCATCGATCAAAGTATTGGCATGAAGAAGAGGGCGACGGTTGCTCTCAACACCCTCCGTGTCCGGCTCCATCGGCCCGGAAACAGAGGCCGAACGACGGGGAGAAGACGCCCCCGCCTCAGAAGATTCCCCCAAACAAGGACCCTCTTTCTGAAGACGGCGGCGCAAAACCATGGAACTGCCAACAATAACATCTCCCCCAGAAGCGCCGGATGGCGGCAACCCTTCGCCACCCCTCGCAAGAGTTGAAGATCCCCCGGCAGAAATGCGCAAAGCCCGGATAGGCTCCGCATAAACGGGCTCCACCTCTTCTATAGACTCCCCCGACGAGGAATCGCCGGCCCCTTCGACGGACCCACTACCCTGGGTCCCGTCACGCTCCGACATCCCCTCATCATCCTCTACCTCAAAGCGAACATGCCGGGAACGGGTGGACATGATGCGAGAGCAAAGGAATAAACAAAAGACAAGAGACAGAAAACTAACCTAGAGGAGCCGGCAAAAACTAGAACTCCCGCGGCAGGAGACGGCGACTAAATCAGAAACGAAAGAAAAATGAGTAGTTTGCTTTGCACTTAGTGAGAGACTGAAATGGCAAATGAGGGGCAAATGAGGGGGGGGAGCCCCTATTTATATGAAGAAGGCCTCCTAGGGCCACCCACCGAATTAACTGACAAAGAGCAAGTGGCATTCAATGCAACACAAAAATGCAGAATACGAAAAGACAACACAAAAAGGAACAGGCAAGTGGAAAAGCGTGACTTGAGGCACAAAGCACGAAGATTAACATTCAATAAACAAAGTCAGCATACACCCGGACACCTTATCATACACCGGATAAGGGAACCGGCAACTGAATAATACAACATCGATAAAAGAAAGGGCCGGCAACCCCCAAAATTACACAAAAAACTACCTAAAACAAGATAAGAGCCGAAGACCACCTGCGAAGCACCGATAACATAGCCACGCCACCGAGTATACCGCCTTTCCCACCTACTAGCCTCAACCGACAAAACGAGGCACCCTCCAGACCCATACCACCCAGAAAACCTCACTCCATATCCTCCCCCTCGGTGTCCTCGTCAGGAAGGGAGGAAGCCGAGGTAGCAGGGGAAGAGGAGGAGGCAGGAGAGGGAGGGGGGCGCGAATCCCACAAAGAATGTCGAAACCCTCCGCCATCTCACCCGACGAATCACTAAGGCAGAGGGGACCGCCCATCCATGATGGCCCGGACGAGCGGCTGCTCGAAAAAGAGGAGCCGGAGAGGTCGCCCGACGATGGACAATCCGGATCAATGTCCGGCTCTGAAACGCCGAAGTGCACCCTGGCACGCCGGCGACGACGATCACGATCATCACTGGGAGAACGCCCTGCAGTACCCGTAGTAGGGGGAGGAGCAGGAGGGGCGGCTTCAACAGGCGTCGGTGGACGGTATGGAGGCCCTCGAGAAATCCAGCGCCCGTACTTAGGCTTCGAAGTCTCCGGGGAGGGGGAGCGTTTCCTGCGCCGGACGGGGCTGCTCGGATGCACCACGGCGGAGGGTGGAGAATTGCTACCAGAGGAGGACGACATGAGTAAGTTAGAAGTTCTCAAAGAATAGGGATGGAAAAATGATGCCAAAAATGGCAAAAAATGAGGATCTTATATAGGGGAGCTAAACCATGCATGCACACCATTAAATGCATGCAACCACCAAAGTAATCTAGGGAAACCAAAAGCCATCATTACCTCTACACACAACCTAGACTAGTAGGGAAGGCGAATGGATTGCACGCAAAACAAGATCGACCCTGCGGCACCTCGCCCAGGAACTATTCACTGAAAGCGGCCCACGGTGACCCCGGGCGGACATCCAGTGAGGGGCAATTGACGGGGGTCGGCACCACAGGTATGGTCGGCAGCCGGCAGAGTCATGACCGAGTCGTCACCCCTCCAGCTAGGGCCCACCGGCTCCCTCCAGCCGGAGGGAGGTCTTCGGTCTGGCTCGGGGTCCGGCGGCTGACCTCCATGTCCCGAGTCCTATAAATACCCTGAAGACATCCACCTAAAAGGGGGATGAGCATTCTAACAACAGATGACACACACAACATATCTTCTCTTTAGAAAGTTAAGTAATATCCTCCATAATCTTACCTCTACCCTCCAATCCACACCACTGACTTGAGCGTCGGAGAGGCAACCTCGGAATCCCTCCGAGGTCCTTGTTTGCTCCCTGTGCAGGTCCGGAACTCTGGGTTTCATCAGTCAGGAGAGGAGGATCGCCAGCCGCATCCAGCAGGAGGCATTCGATTGTTTGCTACCCAAGCAATTATGATGTGTTTATTTATAGATGGTCTCAACTGATTTATATCTCTTATTGCCACTATTCTAATCTATGTGCGAGTGTTTTTGATCAATTATTAAGGGCATTGAGTTGTTCCGCGCATAATGTAACATTCATTTTGCTTGATCTATGATGCTCCATTGTCGGTTGAGGTAAGTAATCTAGTATTATTTTAATTCGGGTCAGTTTTCTGCAAGAACTCAAGTGAACGACAATAAACAAAAGCGCTTCCGGGAGGCAACCCGTGTATGGTATGTTTTTATTTTTTATTTATTAAATTTTCAAATTTTATTTTGGGTCATATTTCATAATATTAGATTAGTAATCGTTTTTCGTATTTTTGTCGATTAAGTAGTGTTATTTTTAATTTTAATTTCAAGTATTTTCTAATTTTTAGTACTTGTAGGAAAGAGAAAAGCGGTTTTTTTTTTCAGGAATCCGTGCGACTAGCATGACGGAGCACTTAAAAATCGAAGTAAAATTGAAGAAAAAGCGGAAAGGAAAGGGTTTACAGGCATCCGCGCGAGTCGCGCGGGACCTATGCGACTCGCGCGCCATTTCTTACTCATAGGTCAGTTTCTTTAATATTTAAAGAAAAGAAAAAAATCAAAAAATCAAAAATTAAACTAACAGACCCGACCCCTATTCCCTCTCTCCCTTTCATCTCCTTCAATCAATTTCCCCAAATTGATTCTTCCCTAAATCTAAAACCCTAATCTTCTTCTTACCCTAATCAAATTAATCTAATTAAATCCTATTCCCAATTCCTAACTTCATACTCTGTCAATTCTTCCCCAAAATTCCTAACCCTAATCACAATCCACATCTCCACCCCACGGCAGTCCTCGTTTCTGCGCCGGCGTCGACTTGGGTTTCCGTCGCCGGTGCTCGTGCGTCGTGGTCGTATGTCGTCAGTTCGTGCGCGTAGGTCTGTCACAGTCCTGTCAGTTGGTCGTCGGCCAGTCAGGTTCGCCGGTCTCAACCAGGGGTGGGTTGTCAGTTCGCCGGTCAGTCTGTTAGTCGAGTACGTGGTGTGCAGTGACCGTCAGTTGAGTCACAATTCATTAGTGCTTGGAGTGGCGTTGTAGTGTTTGTCCGTTTTGGTGTCAAGTTTGTGTTAGGTTGGTGGTCGATTTAGTGTTGATTGTTTGGATGAGTCGGTGTTCTTGTACGTGAAAGACTTCAACTTCATTTTGGTGGAGGTTGGTTTTGGTATTATTATTGTTAGTGTTGGACGACGTTGGGCAACGTTGACGGTGCGTTGTGGGTAAATTTTCACTCTTGGAACTCTATTGGCGTGAATTTGGTTAGTATAGGAGTCGGAAATATCGGAGGTTTGGGTGCTACTTTCGGGATATGTTTTGGATTTTCACATATCCTATAACATTATGATACTTATACTTGTGACGGGTTGTTTATCAATTTTCAAGTTCTTTTCCCCGTTTATTGGTTTTATCTCTGTCCTTGATCTCACATTGAGGACAATGTTCGGAATAAGCGTGGGGATGTTGGATTTATATTTCTCGTCACTGTGATCGTCTTTTACGTAAAAAAATTAAGAAAAAAAGATTGAATGACAAAATTCAAGAAAAAAAAAGATAAAAATAAATAAATCTGGCTAGATGAAAACCCGAAAGGGCGCCTAGGCAAGAATGGGAAAGTGGCCGAGGACGGAGTGAAAACCCGAAAGGGCGCTCCGGGTAAAAAGAAAAATCGAGTTGCGTGCCACGAGAGTAGAGTGAGTTGAAAAACAAATGAAAGCTAGAGTGAAAATCCGCAAGGGCGGGCGCTCTAGGCAAAATGAGGGAATTAGGAAAAAAACTCACAATTATTTTCTCCATTTTTTGGTGTTGGCGTCATAAGGGTGACATAGAAGGTCGGTCGGGTAGGATTAGTTGGATACGGTGAGAAGAATCGCAGTGCGGTGTAATCGTAGCACTATATTTTATGCGATTGGTGATAATAGTTTGATGTTGTCTTGTCCCGAGGGAGTTTGAAGGAAGGCGAGTGAGGGTCGTGAGTATAATGTTATACCCGCGCATTTTGGACTAGTGATGGATATTATTGTGTTCTTCGAGCTTTACTCGAGGACGAGTAAAGGTTCAAGCGTGGGGATATTTGATGGGCCATATTTAGTCATGGTTATAACGATGATTTAGGTGTAATTTGGTTGACTAATTTGGTGTTATTCTGCCGTATTTGTGTAATGTCCGTGGGGTTATTATATGAGCTAATTTGAGGATTTTGGAGTACGACATGATTCTTTAGTTGATTCGGCCCAAGACAAACTAGAAGAAAAAGCCCAACCGAAGCCGAAGAATCGACCGTCTCGCACAGCTCGGAAATTGAAGACGGAATTTAAGTCGCCTTAGATTCCGTGTCAGCTTATTAATTAATATATTATTATTATTATTATTATTATTTTATTTTATCTTATTTTATTACTAGAGTTTGGTAAGTAATAGACTTACCTTAATTATTTACTAGTATTAGACTACTATTTAGTATAGATTATTAGAATGAGTTTCAGGATTTTAGTCGATTATGGAAGTTTAACGTTACCCTAGTTTTCTTCAAGATGATGTGTAACTAATTTCCTTTTCTCGGTTCAAGACATTGAAGCGCTTAATTATCGGTTGTGAGTTTGAAAGTTCTTATCTTTATTCTTGATTATTGATTAATTGCTCAGTTTAATTATATGAATGTTGTTATTGATTTCTAGAGTGATCAACTAGTTTTCTATTTCATCGTTCTATTGTTAGTTTTGTTAATTGAACAGGATTTGTTGATTAACTTGACCTGAGTAACATCTAAGACTTAATTATTGAACGGAATTCGTTGATATTAAGACTTAGGAGCAATTATCATAGATCTATAACACAACTGGAAGTATGTGTTTATTTATCTGTTTATCGAATTCTCTATCTATTAATGCTGCTGTTGAATTAAATCTAGAACTGGATTGTTTAGGTTGTTTAACAGTTAGATCTAATTAAGAACGGGATACGTTTTAATTAGTTATTCGTAAGGAGGATTAGAATCTGGGATTCACGATAAAGTAATCAAAAATAATAATTTGAACCGGATTTCGATGATAAATTGTGATTAAGTTGTGGATTTGTACTTGACCCGAGACCTTTAATCATCTGATTTACTTAAAGTTTTAATCTTTATCAGTTTTAGTTGTTAGACAATCATTCAAAACCCCCATTTTCTTATTGTTTGATTAATTAGTTTATTATCGTTCTACATTAGTACACAGTTATAGTTAAACCAATTCCTTGTGGGTTCGACCCTTATTTCTACTATACTATTGTTTTAGTATTCAGATTTAAGTGATTATAAATTGTAATTTGAGGCATACGACTTTAGCCTGTCAGTCCCTGTCTTTAGATTTGACGATCATATCGTCCACGTAAACTTCCACTTCTTTATCCATCATGTCATGTAATAAAGTTGTGGCGGTTCGTTGATAGGTGGCCCCGGCATTGATGAGACCAAATGGCATAACAGTATAGCAATAAGTACCCCAAGGTGTAATGAAGGTGGTCTTATCCATATCTTCCTCTGCTATTTTTATTTGATTGTACCCGGGATACCCGTCCATGAAGGATAGAAGGGCGTGGTCAGCTGTGTTATCCACCAGTATATCGATGTGTGGTAACGGGAAATCGTCTTTCGGGTTGTTAAGATCCCGAAAGTCTACATAGACGCGTACTTTACCGTCTTTTTTAGGAACCGGTACGATGTTTGCAACCCAATCTAGATACTCGGAGACTCGTATGAACCCAGCCTTGAATTGTTTGTCGACTTCCTCCTTGACCTTGAGAGACCATTCGGGCCTCATGCGTCGGAGTTTCTGCTTAACCGGCTTGAACCCTTCCTTGATCGGTATATGGTGCTCGGCTATTTCGCGATCTATCCCCGGCATGTCCTTGTAGGACCATGCGAAGACGTCTTTGAATTCTTGAAGGAGACTGAGGTATTGTTGTTTCTCCCCGGGATCTAGAGATAACCCTATCTTAAACATCTGAGGCTCTAAGGTTGTTCCCACGTTGATGGATTCGGTTTCTTCGATTACCGGATTGCGGGATTCCCTTTGCTCTAGCTGTTCGATCAGATGTGGAGGTAAGGATACCTGTTCGTCAGGTTTCTCAATGTCATTGCACAGAATATTTTGAAAATTAAGGAAATTTTGAAAATGAGACAAGTCGTAAGCAGAACGATTGTTATTATTCATAAATTGAAAAAATAGCTCGAAAAGAGCTGCCATTTGATCGCTAGTCAGTGGCGGGATAGGTAGGGTGCCCGGGACAGACCCCGAGGCACCAGGAGTGGCTCAAGGGAGAGGGGGAGTTACAGGACTGACCCTAGCACCGGACTCACTAGACTCAATCTCAGACTCTGACTCGGACTCTGACTCAGATTCTGGCATCTCTCCTTCCCCTGTGATCAGCTTGAAAGTTCTTCCTTGACTGTCAGTCCATTTGACAGCCTTCCTCCAGGCTCTTTTTCCGGTCCCGGATCCAACATCCGAGATCAGCTTGGATGGATCGAAGGTGCGGCTACGGAGAATGAGGCTGACTAGCTCTTCCTTTGGTGTTGGGACCGTGAGTTCCTCTCCAAAAAGTAGCCCCAGTGCAGGCTCAGCATTCTTAGCATCTTCGGACCGGCTGAGGGCGAAGATGTCGTCTGGTATGTAGTTGCAGACCTGGACCAAGTGGGTCCCAGGGCGCGTGGTTGTGGGCCGGTATAGGCCTGTTTGGACGGACTCGAACACCGGCGTGACGAAGATGACTTTGCCGGTTCCGGTTTGACCCATGCTTTCTGGGGTTATGGTGTAGCCCAGACCGGTTTGGATCCTCTCGTTATCCAGAACTTCGAGGATTTTTCCTGCAGGGAGATCGGGCCTTAATGTAGCCCCCGGTAGAAAGCCCAGATTTTGTAACATCCGGTCAATGCTAACCGTAAAGTAGGGTCGGAAGAGGTATTCTTCGTCGATGGTCCCTATGAAGTCGAACCCCCAGAGATCGGTGCGGCCCGAGGTGTTGCAGTTAGCCACAGTCATAGGCGTGGCTTCTAGAGTAATGACGGTATCGTGCAAAGGTAGCTTGATTTTCCGATGCAGGGTGGAGGATACAGCCCTGGTCGCATGGATCCAGGGTCTTCCTTAAAGAAGGTTAAAGGAAGAAGTCACGTCGATTACTTGAAATTCCAGCTCCTTTTCTATCGGACCCGTTATGATAGTAAGCTTCACGGCCCCGGCTACTGACTTTGGACTCCCATCGAAAGCCTGAATAGTTTGAGCTGTAGGAATGTAGTCGGCCTCGGTGATGCCGAGGGCTTTGGCGGTCCTCAAGGGGAGGACGTTGACTGCGGACCCGTCGTCGATTAGGGTCATGGGCAGGTATTTTCCACGGCAGATTACCGTGATGTAGAGGGCCATGTTGTGGACTGGCCCAAATGGTGGTAGATCAGCATTGGAGAAGGTAATAAGTGGGCCTTCTTCTTTAGCTTTCTCCTTTAGGTGGGGCAGAACCGTGGCTACCATTTCAGTTGGAGTAGCCGTAGAATCGATTTTGACTTGATCGAGGGCCTTAGTGAGTGCCTCTCGATGTTCCTGTGAGCTGACTAGGAGTTGCCATATAGAGAGGTCAACTCGAGTCTTGCTCAGCTGCTTTACAAGAGCCTTTTCGGTAGTTGGCTCCTCCGGGGCGGGCTCCACTCTAGGTGGTTCGGCAATGATAAGGGCGTGACTGTTGGCTAAGGCCTTGGATTTAACCTTTTGGATCTCCTCGGACGTGATGGGGACAGCTTCCCCTTTGGTAAGATAGACGTCATCTTCGTCGTCGCACCAGATCCCGTTTATTTGCGGGACAAACGGGGAAATGAGATGTGAACAGTCCATGACTTCCCCGGAGAAGATGGCGTGAGTGGCCAATGGGTTATCCTTGTTGCTGGGCTTCCCCCCAGGTAAAGGAAGCTTCCCACTTTCGATAAGATCCTGGATAAGGTGTTTTAGCTTCCAGCATTTCTCGGTATCGTGTCCCTTGCCGCGATGGTACTGGCAGTAGGCCTGGGACTTGGTACGACGCTCGACCGGGAGCTCAGGTGTTGGGCCTATCGGGGTGATAAGGCCTTTTGATACTAGCCTCTGTAAGGCATTTGCATAGGTAGTGCCTATGTCGGTGAATACCCGGGGTGTGGCATTCTTCTTGGACGCGGTATCAAGTAGGTTTACCTCGTCAAAAATGCTACGCGTGGCAGCAGTAGATGTGGGCTTGCTTGTTGACGAGCTGGCCCCTTGGTATCCCTTGGCGGAGGCCTTAGTAAGGCTTTCCAACCTTAGTTCATCTTCGATTCGCGTTCCCATTTCAGTTAGGATTGCGAAACTAGGTATAATGGCGTACCGGAGATGGATCCGGTAGGCGGGAAGAAGGTTCTTGACAAAGACTTCAACAAGGAGTTTTTCACTGGGCTTATCAACCAGTTTGACGCTTTCAGCCCTCCAGCGCTGAAGGTATTTCGTAAATCCTTCCTTAGGTTCCTGGGCCATTACCTCCAGGGTGCGCATCGTGGTCTGGATTTCCGTGTTGTCGGCGTAGTTCCGAGCGAATTCCGTTGCCATGTCATCCCAAGACTTGTACTTCTTGGAATCGAGCCTATAGAACCAGGCTCTCGGGTGCTTCTCGAGGGAGGAGGCAAACAAATTCTTGAACATGTCTGACTTGACTCCCTTTAGGGCCATAAACTCCTTGAAGGCCCGGATATGTAATACCGGGTCTTCGGTTCCGTCGAACATCAGGAGGCCTGTCAAGTTGAGATTGGCAGGCAGTTGATCGGTCAGGGGGAATAGGTTCGAGCATTCTCCGTATGGATCGAGTTGTGGGTCGACAAATTGACCTGCTCTTGCAGCTTGAGGACAGCGCTAGTCAATTCGGCTAATGGCCCCTTAGTTTCGTCTTCGCCCCTCGGCCTATCCTGCTCCATGGCGCTTACCCGGGTAACGATGGCGATTTGGTCTCCCCTCATCTGGTTCAATTGATCTTGGATCTTGGCCAACGAGGCGGTCAGTTGATCAATGGAGTCCTTTGTCATGGTTCGGGTGAAAGGTGGCCTGTCTGTAAGAACACCGTGTAATCAGAATCGGACCCAGATCGAAGAGTGCATCCCGAGCAAGAAGAAAAGGACTAGACTCGGATAGAAGACCGAAAACCGACTCCTAGACGGGTGACTCGTGGACGGTGAGCTTTCTTTAGGATTTTGGCGAAGTGGGCCTAGTCCTGTGTGAAGAAAGACCTACGTGTGAGCTATTCCCCAGACTTTGGACCCTAAAGTGTAAATGGGCTTCCCATTGTAGGAGTTTGTCCTACGTAGGTGGGCCGTGCCTTGTCAAATAAGGCGGACTGGGATGGGGTAGAAACTCGTGATGTAAGATCGACGGAGTTTCGACGCCATAGATTCTAACAACTTATGACAAGACCCGACACTGCTAAATACGGGAAGTCCTAAGAAGAAGAAAGCTTTGAAAGAAGAATTTGGATTTGAAAACCGAGCAAAGTCGGATAGGATGGCCCGATTTTTTTGAAAATCGAAAAAAAAACGTTACCGGGCCGAGATTTTGGATTTTTGAAATGGTTCGGGCAGCATACCAGCTAAAAATAGGCTATTTTGAGTCAAAATCATAAGTCCTAAATTCGGTAGCTTTCCGAGTTTGAAAAATGGACAATTTTCGAAAAAAGATGCAAGTTTTTGAAAACGACGGTTTTTGAAAAGACGAGACATGTATCAAGTAGCACGTAGTCACGGAAACAGTATAATGACACCATGTATGCTCTTAGTCTAAGTCTCGGTCAGTCGAAAAGGGTCTATACCAACGACGATAGCTTTCTCGCAAATCAGGACGGTCTTCCTAAGCCGAGTTGGTCTTAGAACCTGCCGTAAAACCCATGCGAGTTCCGCCATCGAAGTCTTTAGTGCGCCCATTTAGGAACGTACCGTGGTATAGTGGGACGTCGGTCACAAGTAACCGGCCCGGGAAAGAATTGGGTTATGAATGAACCATTGAACTAAAACGTGTACATTACTATTCGAACGATTTCTTTTCGAGTCTCACTCTGAGGATGCCGATGGTAAGTGACTCATCAGTTGATTCCCAGCAGAGTCGCCAAATTGTGGACATGACATAGGTCCACCCCGACGCGGCCACGCGCGGGTTTGGGGAGGCGAATGAATCTCCATATGAGATGGTCAAATTGAAATTTAAATCGAAGTAGGAGTCACCACCGAACTTTGTGGGAGTTCGAGCCCGTTCGAACCCACTCTATGCCGTAGTGGGTCGTGCACAAAGTACGGCCCATTTCCGATGTCAGAGTTTATTCGGTTCGTCCCTTTGCATTATGATACCGATACCGACATTATCGGATATCGTGTATTGAATGACTCTCGTTGCCAATGGATTCGGACATCCGGAAACCATGGTTCTGAGTAAGGGGTGAGGGTACGTGTTGGGAAGTTCACTAAGAACACCCAACCCCGCCCGCACTTAGCGGCCTTTACTAAGATATCGTTCGTTTTTGGTGTACACGCGTTAGTTCGACGGTTGAATGATATGCAAAGATTATTTTCCCTAAACATGTGAGAGAAAAAAATAAATGGGTTGCTAAGTCGTTTAATGCATCTTAAACTAATAACGTCAAAGTTATTTTAGCATGTGAAGTTCGTTTTAGTCTAATAAAACAATAAAAAAAAAACAAAATAAATTGCTACAAACACAAGAAAACGAGTTAGTAACGTTTGAATAAATTGAATAAAGATGTAAATACGACGATATGCATGATTTTGGAAAAGATTTATGACACGTGATGGATTAACACGTGCTGACCGAGGTCAAAAAAAAGTATTTATCGAAATCTGAAAATATGTCGCGAAAGTCGCTGTTTTATGTAAGAAACGAAAAGAATAGAAAAGCGAGAAAACGAAAAAAAAGGGGCTCGGCCATCCAGGCTTCCGCGCGAGTCGCCTGGAAGGCGCGCGACTCACGCGGGAGTCTGTCCCGCTTTTTTATATTTCGAAAATCGTCAAATTTTATAAATCGCGTACAAATATGGATTAATTTATACCCGATTCATATTTTCAATATTCGTCGTATTCGATATTCGATTATGAAATCGATATCAAATAGTCGGAACATTTTTAGAAAAGGTTTTGAAAAAAGGTTTGTTTTGAACGAAAAGAGAAAAAAAAAAGAATTTGAACGAAAAAACATGTTAATTCTCTCCGCGTAAAAAATCTTCGAATTTGTTTTAAAAAAATGTAATGATTTTTTAGCATCAACGAGATTTAATTTAGTTCTTGTTAGATACGATATTCGATTAGAGAATCGATATCATATTTTAAGAACTTTTGTTTTATGAAAATATTTTTGTAATATCAATACTAGAAATATAAAAAAATATGTGACGAACGACCCGTAATAATAAAAAAACGATGAACGACGCAAGAGAAAAAAAAACGAGAAAAACGTGGAGAAAGGAAGAGAAAGGAGGAAGAGTTGGGTTTGATTTTACACTCTCAACCTACATGCTTTGTTTTCTCGGAATAGAGCTCGTCGGAAAGTGGCTTAAACACGGGAGCGTCGAGATGATGTGGGATGAGTTTGGGTGTCGGTTTAGTCGTGTGGGGTGACGGATTTCGGCCGGCTTGGGGTCGGATTCGTCGGGTCGAGGTTGCTCGGGAATTGTTTAGCGTAACGAGGTTGTATATGGGAATAATCGATGTGTAATCGTTGTGTAAATTGCTGTGTATGAATGAATATAATGTGCATGCGAGAGCCGAGAGGGTCCTATTTATAGAAGAGGAGGTAGCCTTGCTTGTACGACATGAAATAACGATTTGGATAGGAATCGTAAGAGTTTGAAAGGGAACGAGAGTCTCGTTTCTTGGTGAAGAAGTCGAGTATCTCGGCTGAAAGTGGAGTTGGCCGAGTATTTTGATGCTCGGTCGGTGAATTGTTTTGGTTTTCGGATAGAATTCCTACTCGAGATCGAATTCTATCCTTAAACGAACTTGTTTAATATTTTTGTGTAGCTGATATTTTGTAGTATTTGAGTCCAAACCGGACGTGTGGTGTCACGGCTGGTCCGTGTGTCTCGAGAAAAAATATCTTTGACCGGGTTTGAACCGGTCGCTAAAAGACGGTTTTGCCCCTGGTGCCGGATTCGACCCAAATTAGTCTTATTTGACTCGAAACGACCCACTTGGCCTGGATTTGAGGTTGGTTTAGTAAGACTTGTACTCCGTAATAAGCCTAAACCAAATGTCCATGATTTCGAGCCCATATCCGAGTCCATTAAAGCATGTTTGCGTCCGATCATCATCGGGTGTTTGGCGGAAACTACTATAGACACCTGGCGGTCAAAATGTGGGTGTCTACAGCAAGACAACATGCATTTGCAACTACAAGTCATACAAACACTTCATCAAACATGATCTATGCATACAACCAAGAAGCAACCAAAACTTCCACCCATGAAAGCGCCCAATCCCCCTACTAATCCTAGCAAGAGGACTACTCACACATATCTAAAGTAAAACAAGCAACAATTATGAGAGAACTTATGATAAAAACATTCATAATGAAAACTAAACAATTATCAACACAAAGCATAAACAAAGATTCAAACTTTAAATAAAAGAGAAGAAGAAATTATACCCACAACACAAGGAAAAATTAAAGTGAGAGAACTTTGAATAAAATCAACCCAAGGGGATACTCAATGTTGTCAAGATTGAATAATCCACTACAAGTCTTCAAGAATCCAAAGATGAAACTAGAATTAACACTAAGTTAAGGCTAAATGAAAAGTGATTAAGAAAGGATTAAGCTAGAATTAGTCTAAAGAGGCAAAGGTTTATCTAGGGTTTCGTGCCTTCAAATATTACAAGAGGAGGGTATATATAGGGTTCCAGAAATGAGGGAAATGAAACAACGAAGTGGGGTAGGAGCAGAGGCCGTCCCGGCCGTGATAGTGAGGGTCTCGACCGTGATGGTGCCCCGTCCCGGCCGTGATGGTGGGGGTCACGGTCGGGAGCCCTCAAATCTTCCTCCTTCCTCTCGTCTCTTCTTCACGACTTGCTACACGGTCATGTAGCCTCCCGGGATGATTCCTTCTTGCCTTTCCTCGGCTCTAAGGATGCCTCGTGACTCGGAATAGGCGCTTACGACGTAGAAATCGACTCCAAAAGCCGCGTTCTTGCCACAGGAACCTCGAAACACAAGATAACTCCAGAGATGACATTAGTAGCCCAAAAACCACTTCTAAAAGCGATTAAACTAAGGAAAAACAAGTAGAGTAAGAAGGAAAGACGGTATAAATTAGGCATATCAACTCCCCCACACTTACCCCTTACTCGCCCTCGAGTAAGCACGAAATAACTAACTAAAATCTAGACTACGAGCCGAGTGGGTATTAGCGCACCCTACGCCCTTTCAACTCACGCAAGAACATTTAGAGGAAAAGTGCTCCCCGTGGGGTAAGTGAGGTTTTGCGACAAAATTGTGAATACAACCGAACACGAAAACACACAAACAAACAAACAATCGGTTGCATCCAAGAATAAACAAATACCGCTTCCCTCAACAAAGCGGTGAAAGAAATACCGGTTAAGGACTCAAGGCAAGTGACAACGTTTCCAAGCTAATAACACAAATCGAAGTGGACAAAACCCTAATAGTATGACAACAAAGCAATAGAAACGTTGGTAACTTACCTAGGTCCTTCTAAACTTCTAAGAACGTACTACGAGACGATAAGCGGGATGGTAAGGGGATGAACTACGGATTTAGTCGACATTGTAGGTAAAGTGAAGCCTCGCTTCCTTTAGCTATAAGCCAAGAGGGTCGTCCAATGCTCAAAAATAGCCTAACTAGTCCAAGTAAAAAGGTGGATATGGTTGCAAAATGAGGGAATACCGACCATTACCGCTATCATCCTTCCTAAGGAGTCGGTCCTTTGGTAGGCTCTTCACGATAACAATCGATAAAAGGCTTATTTTTGAGGGGTAAAATTTTTTTTTTTGTGAAATGATTTTCTTGGCATTTGTCTTCTTTCGTATTTTGCTTTTGATTTGCATGCTATTTCTTTTTCTTCTTTCTTTTCTTTCTTTTGCCTTGGTTTGCCCTTTTGGCTAAATTTTGTATTGTAGGCAATCATTACAACCAAGTATAGAAACCTCGATAAAATGCAACTTATTTGCGAGATATGTGTAGAAGGTAGGGAAATGGGTATGTCGGGGGCGCCTTCCCTCCCAACCCACAAAAAGGTGGAAACTTGGACTAATCAAACAATTTCGAACACGGTCACCTAAGAGACAGTACTCGGAAACCAAGGTCTTTTCACTTCATGGGTGGTCAAGGTGGTCAATATGCAAATCCTGAAGTAAATCCCTAGTAGACTAGGTGGACTCAAGGTAAAGGACCAACGAAATCATTGATTTAAAGTCATCCTACTAGACTAAAATCCAAAAATCGATTTATGTCACTAAAAAGGGAAAGTAAACACTTGTGCACTAGCCTCAAAACTGGGTTTTCGAAAATCTTTTCTACACAAGACACGATCTAAACAAGACGAAACAAAGACGAAACAAAAACGAAACGAAACAAGACAAAACATAACAAACACACAAAGAAATAAACAATCACCACCCCAAACTTTCCAAACAAGCAACCGCATCAACCACAGACTCCAAAAAGCTTCACCCCAGCATCCATCATCACAAAAAATACCAACCTCCAAACTCCGCAAGAGACAAAGAGGGAAAGGGATAAAATGATGTTACCGGATATCTTGAGAACCTTCCAAAGTTAACGGTGACCAAGCAACCTATAAGTAAAAAGGGGGCAAATCACACACGCAAAACACAAAAATACAACACAAAGATACAAGGAAAAAGAAGACACGAAAGAAAATATTTTTGGTTTTTATGAAAAAATTTCAAATTTTTATGAATTTTAGGAATTTTTCAAAAAAACTACGAAAATAAAATTAAACTAAACTAAGATATCGCTCCCCCACTCTTAAATCGAGAAATGTCCTCATGCTCGATCGATAGTGTGTGGAAGACACTAAAAAAAGAAAAAAAAAAGGAAAATAAGACTAAAAGTCAAAAATGAAAGTGAAGAAAGGGTAGAATGTGTCGGGCCTAGGTGTAATCAAGTCACCTAGGTCCGAGACGAGAAAATATGTGGATGGGGGAAGAAATAAAAAGAAGAAAATCAAAGAAAATGGGAGGGGAGGGCTAGGTGTAATCAAGTCACCTAGCCCCGATTCCGTCCGATTCCAACTAAATTCTACCGATTAATCTAAAAAAGAAAAATAAAAACTAAGAAAACTAACGAGAAATTGTCATTTTGGATTTTTCAAATGGTTCCCAATGTAATCATATCACCGGGAACCGAGAGCAATACCAATACTACCAACATAGTCAAAGGCTAAGAAAACGAAAAGAAAGGGAAGAGAGTACCTAACGCATCGGAGGATAAGTCATAGAACTAGTAACCTCCGCTATAGTAGTTATCTCCATCATCCCCGTCATTATCATCATCGTCGCCGCTTCCATTATCACCATCATTATCATCTTCATCGGAGTAATCATTAACTTCTTCTGCTTCATCATTACCCACCCCCACATTGGCATCAAAGGCATCCTCGGCCTTGAACTCCTCGTCATCCATCATCATAGCACCACTACCACCTTGATTACCGTGGTTAGGAAAGAATTCGGGCCGAAACCAAGATGGAAGGTTGCCTCGCGGATCAATGTACCCCTGATGTGCTAGAAGGTAGAAACCGGGGTATTGGGCATAATAGTTATCTCTCCGCTGCTCATATTGCCCAAGGTGTAGCTCATTAAACATTGCGGCCATGGATGCATCGGCCGGGGGCTGAGGATAGGCAAAAGGAGTGTAAGCGGTGTACGGAGGGATATACACGTATGCCGGAGGTGAAGGATAGAAGGGGTGGGGTCGGCTAGCTTCTTGTTGTTGTGGTTGCGGTGATGGTCGTTGCGGGGGCTCAACACTAGCATGTGGATGCGGAGTACGAGAGGAAGAGACACCATGATCGATCACCTCTCGCATCGGGTAATAAAAAGTTAGGCAATGGGACCGGGCCGAGGGAGTGTGGTAAAGGCACAAGGGTCGGGAGCCTATGGGAAGGTAAAAAGAAATGTTCCCGACTCGAGGTATTCCAATGGTACCTTCTATGTTCCCTATCAAAAACAATCCACTTATGGAACCTAACCAAGCAATCCTCATCAATGAGCGTGTCCCCAGACATGGGGATCAGCTCATCCTCCCGAAACCGCTCATCAACCGTCTTAGCCAAATGCGTTATAAGCCCTCTAAAGACAATCTCACCCACGTGCTTCCCTGCCTTACTTACCTTATGAAAATGTTTAGTTAGAGCAAGGGGAAGGTCAGGGGCAAATTTAGGTTGGCTTCTCACATTCAAGTAAGCCCCGAGTATAGTCAATTCTTGTTGGGTGAAATTAGTCATTTCGTTCCACCCAAAGATAGTACCGCAATCAAGTGATGCCAAAAACGTAAAACCGAGTGATGTACATGACGGCTAGACAACCGTCTAAAGTCAACAAGAGTAAGGCCGGTTATCCAACGCCAAACATCGACTTCACTAAATCCGGCGGGTTTTTCACAATTTGGAGAGGAGGGGAGACGAAAAAAAAAGCACCAAAATCGGGGAGGGAGTAGTTATAGAAGCCATTGTTGACCCTAAAAGTAACCCGGGTGGATCGACTCTAGTGTTGAGGGTGAAGCTACTAAGGAACTCCAATGTGAGTTGCTTATAAGTAAGCTTAGGCATATTAAAAAGCATTTCCATCCCCATTCCCACAAATAATTCCCGACTTTGTTCAAGAATACTGAGTTTTCTAAGAATTATTTTGCAAAAGAATCGAGTCGGTTCAAGAGGCTTACCGAGGAGCTTAGAGAATTGCTTCTTTTGTGACTCCGACCCAAAAGCAAGGTTAGGAAAATCCGGGTGACATGGAATTCTCAGTTCCTCGGCCGCTACCTCGACTCTTGAAGTTGACATATTCCTTCTTTTTTTGCTAGCTACCTCCTTCCCTTTTCCTCTAGTGTTCACCATTGTTGATGAAGAAGCTCTAAATAAGCTAAACACCCAAATTCAATTTTCACCCAAGAATACTAGTTAGAACCCACAAAAACACCCAATAGAAACTTGAAAATGGTATAATAGGCCTCTAAAACAAACTTCAAGAAGCTTAATCAAGTTGAAAAACAAAACCCCAAATTCGCATTTTGGAAAAACTGGGGACAGAAAACTCAATTTTTTCAGTTTTTGAGGGTTTAGAGGGTAGAAAATGGACCTAAGATAGTAATTAAAGTGATAGAAATCGATTTTGGGGTGTTTAGGAAGAGATTTGATGTGATTTGGTGAAGTATTGAGGGAGTTATGGTGATTTGGGGTTTATGTGAAGTTGGGGTTTTTGAATGTAGTATGGCGGTTGAAGATGAAGGTTGAATTTGGTTTGGGTTACTGAATGTGAGTATGGAAATGGAGAGTGGGCCGGGTTGGGTTTTTAAATGAAGGGCGGGTCGGGTATGGCTGTGAGAGAGGGTAGAGGGGCGGGCTGGGTAATGGTAATGAGGGGAACGGGTCTTGGGCTGGATTGATGAGAAGGCGAACTGGGCATTAAGACAACCCGTCCCCGCCGTGACTTGGGTCATCACGGTCAGGACCCCTCCTGGCCGAGTTGAACTATTCACGCTCATGAAGCGTCACAGTGGGCTGTGTTTTGTTGTTCACTTCGTCACGGCCGTGAGGCCATCATCACGGTCGTGATGCCTCCCGGCCATGTTGGCTTCCTCATGGCCGGGTTTGAGGGCAGTAGAGTTTCAATTTTGTACACTTTGCTACCCGGCCATGTTGCCTCCCTCATGGCCATGTCGCCTCATGGCCATGTCTCCCTTGACATGGCCATGTTCCAACTCAGTAGAGCTTCACTTTTGCACCTCTTACCTCCCTACCATGTAGCCTACGTCATGGCCATGACGACTCATGGTCATGTCCATGACCATGTTCCCCTCCAAGTCTTCATTCATTATTAGCACACCGAACTTTCCACCCAAATGAGAAATATAATGCCTCGGGATCCAAAATCCCGTCCCCAAAAGCTTATACCAAACTCAAAAACCGACATTCTAGCTTCCGCGTCTTCCAATAAAAATCCCACCGAGCTTGAACTTGTGGGAAAAATTGAAAAACCGAGCAAGAATAACTTGATCTTCATCATGGGAGATAAAAATAAAGCTTCTCTTGATTTATAAAACTCATCAAAGCATCCAAGCTTCATCAATGCTCCAAAAATCAAAACTTCATATAACAATAAAATCGCTCCCATAAATTCTTCAAGATTTCACCTCCAATAACTCAACATAATAACCAATCAAACTTCAATCTTCCAACACAACTCCATAAAAATCATTAAAATCCCCTCCTCACATCACTCAATGAAAAATTCCAATGACAAGAATACAACACACAAAATCCTAAGAATCAAAGAAAACACAAAATAATTCACAAAAATTAGAAAAAGAGAGTGAAGAGATATTTATAACATGACGGTTCTTGAGGAACTCCGTCAAACCAAGGCTTGTGAATTTTTTTCATTCTTTGTCAACATAATCACACACAATCCCATAGCCCTCGAAGGCACGGAGCAACAAGTCGAAGGCTCTTGAGAAATCTTCACCGAAGCTCGTGGAAAACCAACATATACTCTAAGCTTCTTCATAATTTTGCCTTGACGTCCCCGGGTCATCCCGATTGGCTATATTCAATGGTTTAAAATTGTACTTGCAATCTTTCGGGATATAACCAAACTTCCATTAATTTTCATGGAACATCAACAGAGGCTCAACCTTCCTTTTTCCAATCGACTTATCCATGTTCAAGTCATCATGTTCAACTCACCAATATGGAGGGGATTAAAACCCAAGCAAGCGGGATTAATCACCTCCGAGCTACTTTCTAGCTCGTTACAATCAAGATTATAAGAATATTTCAAACTTTCACACAAGGAATCCGAGTTGTTGACCACATAAAGCTTTTCACCCAAATCATCCCCTAACTCGGTGTCATCAATGGTACGGATCATACAACATGACTCTTCATTTGTCGGTGAGGTATGACCTTGAAGGTCAAAAGCAAGTTTCTCGTCACCAAACTCAAAAGTGATCCTACCCTTCTTGACATCGATTAATGCACCGACGGTGTGTAGAAATGGTCATCCGAGAATAATAGGGGTGGTTTCATCCTCGGGCATATAGAGCACAAGGAAATCAACCGGAATGAAGAACTTCCCGATCCTTAAAGGGACATCCTCCAACATTCCCAATGGTCGATTAAGTGAACGATCCGCCATTTGGAGTGTAATCGAGGTATACTTGAGCTCTTTCATACCAAGTTGCTCACAAATAAAATAAGGGAGAATGCTTACGCTCACCCCTAAATCACACAACGCCCTCTCGATCTTCACATTCCCGATGGTTCATGGGATTCAGAAACTACCCGGATCCTTGAGCTTAGGTAAGGTGAAGCCTTGAATAAGATCACTCACCTCTCTTGTAAATGTTATTGTCTCTACCTTGTCTAAGGATCGTTTCCTAGCCAAAATTTCCCTCATGAATTTTCCATAGGCCGGGACTTGGGTAATTAACTCGGTGAAAGGGATGTTCACATCTAATTTTTTCACAATATCCACGAACTTATCAAATTGAACATCCGCCTTTGTCTTCAATTGCCTCGATGGGAATGGTAACTTGATGTATTCTTCTTGTCAAGTTCATTAGGCTTGGATTTTTCACTTGGCACCTCCTTTCCCTTTGTTTCATTGCCTCATTGGGTAAAGAGAGCTTGTCTTCAATTGGTCTCTCAACCTCCCATAAGACTTGCTCTTCCATAAGATTCCCCGAATTTTCATTGTCTTGGTTCGGAGATTCCACTTATTTCATAGCTTTTCCACTCCTCAAGGTTATAGCGTTCACGGTTTCAATTTTCGATGATACCCTTTGAGGAGGTAGTTGGCCTTTTTTGCCTTGAAGAACTACCCGAAGCTACTTGAGATATTTGAGTCTCAAACATCTTAACATGTGTATCTCTTGCCTTGTTTTCCTTTTGAAGTTGAGCATAGAATTCTTGTTGGTTTCTTTGCATCTCCAATTGACTCTTTTGTATCTCTTGATTGCTTCTTTGCATGTCCAACATCATCTTTTGCATGTCAAAATCGGGTGTTGGGGATTGTTGGTTGTGTGGAGTATTAGTGATGGCTAGGGGAAAGCCATAGTCATGAGTTGGAGATCGGCTCTGTGGCTTGTTGTCTTGTTGAGCATTTTGGAACCCTTGTTGATTTTGAAAGTTCCCTTGGAACCCTTGAGAATTGCATTGATTTAGGCCTTGAAAGTTACCTTGTGATAAGTGTAGTTTGTAGTGCCTTTTTCACTATGTTTTGGTCCCATTTCCTTGTGGAATCGCTCTTTGGGAGCGATTTATGGGCTTCTTATGCTTCCTTTAGTTCGTTTCAGGTTCCCGAGACCGATTTGGAAGAGTTGGAGCGATTCCGACTCTATACACACACATTTTGGAGCCAACGGAGTAAAGGAACGATGCCTCGATGCCTTGGAATCGACTTCGAGACCTTGGGACCCAATCCCGAGCCTCTGAGACCCAATCCGGAGTCCCGAGAATCGGCGAGGAACCCATGAGAGGCAAGGAGGGACCAAAGAGCTCTTAAGGGAGGCCTACAAGACCCATCCCGTTCGGGATGGCCTCATCCCGTTCGGGATGGGGTGCGACATTGAGGGTGCTGCTGTGGGCATGTCTCGGTCGGGACCAACCCGTACCGGTCGGGATGACAGGCCGTCCCGGTCGGGACCAACCCGTCCCGGTCGGGACCGTGGACCTGGCAGCCGCATTCCTTTCTTTTCTTCTCCTTCATTCTTGTACCCATATATATACTTCCCTCTTGTAATGTTAAGACATCTTATCTTACCCTAGACTAGTTTAAGCCTCAAAAACCCTAGATTAGTATTCCACTCATTAGTTTTAATCTCTCTTTAACTCTTAGTTAATCGTTGTAATTAGTTCTTGGATTAAGGGGATTCTTGAAGATTGTTCCAAGATTGACAACCTTGGGATTTTATTTGGGTTTCTCATTAATACAAGTTTTCATCTTTTCTTCATCCTATTGTTGGTATAATCTTTCTTACTCTTGTTCTTTGTTTATTCAATCTAGTTTCATCTTTTCATATTGTTATTGTTATTGTTTGTTTATGATGAATGTTTGGATGCTTGTTCTAGTTTCTCTTGTGAATGTTAGTTTGTCCATGATAATGAGTGAGTAGATTACTTGTGGGGTAAGTAGGGGGATTAGGGGTAGATTATGGATGATTAGGGTTGATTAAGGGAAAAGGGTGAATCTTTGTTGTTAGTCACATTGTGGGCACTCTATGTGTTTGTTGATATGCTTGTATGAGTTGTAGTGGCCATGCTTCCCATACTTGTGCTCATCTTCTCATTGATTGTCTATTATGTGGAAATGTTGAGAATAGTTTATTCGCGAGAGCGCGGACTAGGGTCTAAGTTGCGAGAGCCCGGACCCACCTTGGCATCGGTTTAAGTTGCGAGAGCCCGGACCGACCCTAGCAACTAGGAGACACCCATTACCCTTGATCATCCCGATTACCCTTCTACTCTTATGAACCCGACCTACCCCACTCCTTTCCATATTTGAGTTCATCCTCTTAGTTAGTCTTCGTTCCATTAGTTTCATTGTTTAGTTAGTCTCTAATGTTAGTCTAGTTCTTATTCCTCCTCCTTCATAGTTTTCCAATTATTGTTTCTTTGTGTTTGTTTGGTAGCATAGTCTTGTTATAGACCGACCTAGTCTAAACCTTGATATACCGTCCTCGTGGATACGATCCCAACTTGCCCTAGCTACCCACTAGGTGTAATCGGTAGTTTATTGATCGGCTAGGGACGTGACAAATCCCTACCATCAATTTGGCGCTGTTGCCGGGGACGGTGCATTGTTTAGACTTAGTTTGCTTATTTCTAGACTTAGTTACCCTTTTTCGTGTTCTCCCATCTTCTTTTCTTAGTTTGCTTGTGAAGGTTACCAAGGTTATGTGGGTAACCAAAGACCCTTCAACAACTTCAAGCAAAATAACCAAGGTACCTTCCACAACAACAAGCAAGGGTTCCAACAAGGGAACTTCAATCATGGTGGTTTCCAAGGAAACCAAAATTTCCAAGAAAACCGAAACTTTCAAGGACAACAAAACCACAACCAAGGCCTTAATCAAGGCAATTCTCATGGGTTCCAAGGGAACCATCAACAACAACAAGCAACACAAGGCAATCAACAAAGCAAGCCTAGGAGCCGGTCTCCTATTCATGACTATGGTACTCCGTTAGCCCTCACCGATACTCCACATAATCCATCATCCCCACCACGGGATTTCGACATACAAAAGCAAATGATGGATATGCAAAGGAATACTCAAGAAATGCAAAAGAGTCAATTGGAGGCACAAATGTCACAACCAGGAATCATTGCTCAAATTCTAATGGATAACAAGGAAATGAAAACTCACATGAAGATGATTGAGAACCAAGTATCACAACTTGCATCGGGAAGTTCTTCAAGGCAAAGAGGACAATTACCTCCTCAAGGTGAAACTCCAAATTATGAGCATGTCAATGCCATCACCTTAAGGAGAGGTGCCACCTATAATCCTCCCGTGTTTCCTAGTGAGCAAAAAGCAATGAAGGAAGTTGTGTCTCCAACTCAAGGAGATTCAAGCTATGAGAGTCCAATGGAGGAGCAAGTCCTTTGGGAGGTCGAAAAACCCCAAGAAGACAACCCTCCCCCACTTCAAGAGAAAAACAAGGGTAAAGGGAAAGTGTCAAATGAGGAGTCTACCCCGATTGAGCAAAATAAATACCAAATCAAGTTGCCTTTCCCATCAAGGCAAATGAAGACTAAGGTGGACACTCACTATGACAAGTTCCTTAACATCGTGAAGAAATTGGATGTTAGTGTCCCGTTCACCGAGTTACTTACCCAAATCCCGGCATATGGAAAATTCATGCGGGAAATCCTAGCTAGGAAGAGGTCCATAGACAAGGAAGAGACGGTAGCGTTCACGAGGGTGGTGAGCGAGCTTATTCAAGGTTCCACGCTTCCGAAGTTGAAGGATCCGGGTAGTTTCTCGATCCCTTGCACCATAGGCAATTTCATGATCAAGAATGCATTATGTGACTTAGGCGCAAGTGTGAGCATCATTCCCTGCTCTATTTGTTGCCGACTCGGGATGAAGGAGTTGAAATGTACATCCATTACACTCCAAATGGCCGATAAATCATTCAATCGACCATTAGGGATGCTAGAGGATGTGCCGGTTAGAATTGGAAAGTTCTTCATTCCGGTCGACTTCATCGTGCTCGATATGCCGGAAGATGCCAACACTCCCATCATCCTTGGGCGCCCATTTCTACACACCGTCGGTGCTATGATCGATGTGAAGAATGGTAGGATCACATTTGAGTTAGACGAGGAAAAGATAGTGTTCGACCTCCAAGGCAACACTTCGCCTACTAGCGATGAGTCATGCAATATGATCCAAGCCACGAAAGATGTCTGTCTAGGGAGTGAGCCGGGACAAAGCTTGAAGAAGTACTCTTATGCACTTGAGGATGATGACTCCGAGAGTGAGGAGGATTAGAGCCCACATCATGGGTTAGGTGACAAATGCAATGATAAGGATCAAGATGAGCCTCCCTTGGGGCCACATGAGGATCGTTGGACGTTTGGGTATATCCCGAAGGATCGCAAGTACAAGTTCAAGCCATTGAACTTAGTAGATCGGGATGCCCCGGGAACGTCAATGCAAGGTCATGAAGAGCCTTGGTTTGTGGATGGTTATATCTTGAGCCTAATTGAAGACTTTGCTAGGGCCTTTGACTTGTTGCTACGTGCCCTCGATGGAGATGGAGTTAGTTATGGTTGTTGAAAAAGAATGAAGATGCACCATCCTTGGTTTGACGGAGTTCCACAAGAACCGTCTCATTGTATATATCACTTTCTTGTAGTTAGTTTGAATTTTGTGATATTCTTGTTATTTGGATTGATTGATGAGCGTTGTGAGGGAGAGAATTTGATGTGTATATGAGCTTTGTTGATAGGTGAAGTGCGTGTGATTCCTAGAAAGGAATGGTTGATGATGGAGTTTGGTTTGCGAGCGAGGAAGTCGGTTTTTGAAGCTTGTGATAAGCTTTTGGGCTTGGGGAAGGCCAAGAAGACTCATCCCGACCGGGAAGAGGGCTTCCCGACCGGGAAGGATGAGGAATCCCGACCGGGAAGGAGCCATCCCGATCGGGATGAAGGTGCAGAAAATCGGACTCACTGGAGTGCATTCCCGACCGGGACGAGAGCTTCCCGATCGGGAAGGGTTTATCAACTCGATCGGGACCATTCATCCCGACCGGGATGGTCCCCTTTCTCCCTTTTGAGCCTTTTCTTAGGCGTTTGACTCTACCCATCCATTATACCCCCTCCCAGCCTCCCTACTCCTCCTTACTCCTATCATATGACCCGTACACCTCACCTTACACCGAAATCCACATAAATTTTCATCCCTTCGCACCATTACTACCCCGACCGTGAGTCCTTCTTGAGTGTGAAGCGGGATGGCAACCGAGAAGACAAGCGACGAGCCTCTAATGATCATCGAGACGATGGAGCAAGTGAGTTACTAGCCGCTCGGTTTGGGTAACTATCCTTACTTTTCCGTCTTTTTATCGCTTGTTTTTCATTGTTTGCCCCCTTCCCTTGAGTCATGGAGTCTTAGTGGCCTTCGAGGCCATAGTATGGTTGCTCCCGACTCCCGACAACGTGATTACGTCGAGAGTCAATTGTTTAATCCAATTTTACAAGATTTTCACCCCTTTCTAGGAATTAGTCGGATTTGGACGGAATCCGGGCTAGGTGACTTGATTACACCTAGCCCTCCCCTCCCATTTCATTTTATTTCTTTCTTTTTATTTTCTTCCCCCTTCCATATCTTTTCTTGTCTCGGCCCATGGTGACTTGATTACACCCCGGCCGGACACCTTCTACCGTTTTCTTCACCTTATTCTTTGATTTTTAGCCTTATTTTCGTAGTTTCTTTTCCTTTTCTTTTGTCTCTCCGCACACTACGATTGAGCATATGAGGACATTGCTCGGTTTAAGTGTGGGGGAGCGATATTCTATCGTAGTTAGTTTTATTTTTCCCTTTTTCGAAAAATCTTCAAAAAAACCTAAAAATTTGAAAAAAATTCACAAAAATCAAAAAGATTTTCTTTTTGTGTCTTTTTCTTTTTTGTCATTGTGTCGTACATTTGTTTTGTATTGTGTGTGTTATGCCTCCCTTTTCCCTTATAGGTTGCCTATTCTCTGTTGTTTGGAAAGCTTTGAAGACATCCGGTAACATCCTCTAACCCTCTTTCCCTCTTTATTCCTTGTGATGTTTCGAGAAGGTTGTGTTGAGGTGTGCTCAGGTGGAGCTTGTACATACTTGTGGTGGATTTGATGACTTGTTTGGAATTTCGGGGTGGTGTGTGCTTTGTTTATGTGTTCGTTTTGTCTTGTTCTGTTTTATTTTGTTGTCTTTTGTTTCTTTTCCTTTCATTCTCGTTGAGTCCTTGTAATATGTTGTGTAGTTGTGTCTTGTGTAAATGGTTTTCGAAAACCCGGTTTAGAGGCTAGTGTGTGAGTGTGTACTTTCCCTTCCTAGTAGTGTAAATCGAGTCTTGGACTTTAATCTAGTAGAATGACCCTAAATCAATGATTTCGTTGGTCCTTTACCTTGAGTCCACCTAGCTTACTAGGGATTTACTGCGGGATTTGCACTTTTGACCATTATGACCACCCACGGTGTGAAAAGGCCTTGGTTGCCGAGTCCCGTCCCTTAGGTGACCGTGTTTAGGATCGTTTGATTAGTCCAAGTTCTCCCCTTTTTGTGAGTATGAAGGGAAGACGTCGTCCCGACATACCCATTACCCTACCTCCTACACATATCCACACAATAAAATGCAATTTGATGAATTCTCTCTTTCTTGTTGCGGGACGACCCTCTTAGCTCACGCTAAAGGGGGCGGGGTCTCACTTACCTATAGTGTCGACTAACACCGTGGTTCTTCACTTTTCCACTCCGCCGATCGTCCCGTAGTACGTTTTTAGAAAGTTAAAAGGACCTAGGTAAGTTACCAACGCTTTCGTTGCTTTATCGTCATACTATTAGGGTTTAGTCCACCTTGGTTTGTATTGCTAGCTTGGGAACGTTGTCACTTACCTCGAGTCCTAAACCGGTGCTTCTTTCACCGCTTTTTGAGGGAAGCGGTATTTGTTTTCTTTTGGGTGCAACCGATTGTGTGTTTGTTTGTGTGTTTGCTTGTTTGTGTGTTTTGTGTCCGGTTGCATCCACAGTTTTGTCGCAAGACCCGACTTGCCTTGCGGAGTGCACTTTTCCTCTAAGTGTACTCGCGTGAGTTGAAAGGGCGTAGGGTGCGCTAATACCCATTCGGCTAGTATAGTAGTTAGTATGTGCTTACTCGAGGGCGAGTAAGGGTTAAGTGTGGGGGAGTTGATAAGTGTAGTTTGTAGTGCCTTTTCACTATGTTTTGGTCCCATTTCCTTGTGGAATCGCTCCTTGGGAGCGATTTATGGGCTTCTTATGCTTCCTTTAGTTCGTTTCAGGTTCCCGAGACCGATTTGGAAGAGTTGGAGCGATTCCGACTCTATACACACACATTTTGGAGCCAACGGAGTAAAGGAACGATGCCTCGATGCCTTGGAATCGACCCCAAGACCTTGGGACCCAATCCCGAGCCTCTGAGACCCAATCTCAAGTCTCGAGAATCGGCGAGGAACCCATGAGAAGCAAGGAGGGACCAAAGAGCTCTTAAGGGAGGCCTACAAGACCCATCCCGTTCGGGATGGCCTCATCCCGTTCGGGATGGGGTGCGACATTGAGGGTGCTGCTGTGGGCGCGTCCCGGTTGGGACCAACCCGTCCCGATCGGGATGACAGGCCGTCCCGGTCGGGACCGTGGACCTGGCAGCCGCATTCCTTTCTTTTCTTCTCCTTCATTCTTGTACCCATATATATACTTCCCTCTTGTAATGTTAAGACATCTTATCTTACCCTAGACTAGTTTAAGCCTCAAAAACCCTAGATTAGTATTCCACTCATTAGTTTTAATCTCTCTTTAACTCTTAGTTAATCATTGTAATTAGTTCTTGGATTAAGGGGATTCTTGAAGATTGTTCCAAGATTGACAACCTTGGGATTTTATTTGGGTTTCTCATTAATACAAGTTTTCATCTTTTCTTCATCCTATTGTTGGTATAATCTTTCTTACTCTTGTTCTTTGTTTATTCAATCTAGTTTCATCTTTTCATATTGTTATTGTTATTGTTTGTTTATGATGAATGTTTGGATGCTTGTTCTAGTTTCTCTTGTGAATGTTAGTTTGTCCATGATAATGAGTGAGTAGATTACTTGTGGGGTAAGTAGGGGGATTAGGGGTAGATTATGGATGATTAGGGTTGATTAAGGGAAAAGGGTGAATCTTTGTTGTTAGTCACATTGTGGGCACTCTATGTGTTTGTTGATATGCTTGTATGAGTTGTAGTGGCCATGCTTCCCATACTTGTGCTCATCTTCTCATTGATTGTCTATTATATGGAAATGTTGAGAATAGTTTAGTCGCGAGAGCGCGGACTAGGGTCTAAGTTGCGAGAGCCCGGACCCACCTTGGCATTGGTTTAAGTTGCGAGAGCCCGGACCGACCCTAGCAACTAGGAGACACCCATTACCCTTGATCATCCCGATTACCCTTCTACTCTTATGAACCCGACCTACCCCACTCCTTTCCATATTTGAGTTCATCCTCTTAGTTAGTCTTCGTTCCATTAGTTTCATTATTTAGTTAGTCTCTAGTGTTAGTCTAGTTCTTATTCCTTCTCCTTCATAGTTTTCCAATTATTGTTTCTTTGTGTTTGTATGGTAGCATAGTCTTGTTATAGGCCGACCTAGTCTAAACCTTGATATAACGTCCTCGTGGATACGATCCCGACTTGCCCTAGCTACCCACTAGGTGTAATCGGTAGTTTATTGATCGGCTAGGGACGTGACAAATCCCTACCATCACCTTGATTGTGATTTTGGTAACCTTGGTTGTTTTTTTGGAACCCTTGAGAGTGTTAGTTTCCTTGGAAACCATGTTGACCTTGATTATTGAAGTTCCCTTGATTATTGAAGCCTTGATGATTGTTATAGGCACCTTGGTTTTAATAAGCATTTTGTTGTTGAAAATTGTTAAAAGGCCTTTGATTGCCTTGAGAACCTTGGTAGCCTTGATTATCCATTAAGGGAGGAGCAACATATGATGGATGGTTTTGTTGTTGAGCTTGTTGTTGAGAGGCTTGGAGCATATGAGGATTTTGCACATTTTGAGCCTTGTAAGGGGAGTATGGAGCACCTTGTTTGTATGCTTGAAAAGCATTAACTTGCTCAATACTACTACGACAATGTTGAGGCTCATGTCCAGATATCCCACAAATTTCACATATCCCATATAAAGAAGTTGGAGAAACCACTCCCATAGCATTAACTTGATGGATTGATTGTTAGTGGGAGGAACTTGTGCCTTCAGTTTGAATTAAGTGACCTTGGAGCTTCTTATCAATAACATCCATATGAGTCTTCAATTGAGCCCCAAGATCGGCACTAAGTTGTGTGATTGCATCAAGCTCATGCCTTCCCCCTCTATTTGCCTTTCGAAGCCTAGAATATTGAGAATTGTGAACCATCATTTCCTCAATCCTAGCCCATGTTTGATCATCTTCAACCTCGATAAACCTTCTATTAGACCCAATGTTCAATATGGCTCTAGAATCTTCATACAACCCATTCCAAAATTATTGGACCAAAAACCATTGAGATAACCCATGGTGGGGGCAAGATCAAACCAAAGCTTTAAACCTCTCCCATGATTCATAGAGACTCTCCTCATCCCTTTATTGGAAACCGGTAATGGAGGCCCTTAGCAAGTTTGTCTTCTCGGGAGGGTAAAACTTTTGATAGAACGCCAATGCAAGCTTTTTCCATGTATCAATCCCCATGCCCGTCTTATCGAGACTCTTGAACCATTGCTTAGCTTTTCCAATAAGAGAAAACGGGAAAAGAACCCATCGAATTTGATCTTGAGTAATCCCGGTTTAAGAAATAGCATCACAATAATCGGAGAAAGTCTCCATATGTAGGTGTGGGTCTTCAATGGGCAAACCACTAAATTGGTTTTGCTCCACAAGTTGAATGAATTGTGTCTTGGCTACGAAATTTCCGGCATAAGCGGCCGGTAGAGTGTTCGGTCCCGGCAAGACATCCTCGGTGAAAATAGAATGTGATGAGAATTTAGGCATATTTGGATGTAAGGGAGATGACGGTGTAGAACTTGATTGAGATGTTGAAGAAGATGTAGGAGGTGATTGGAATAATGTACCAAAAGGATTAAAGAAGTTCCCTTCGGTATGGTCTTGAGGTGGTTCGTTCAAGTCAAATTCAAAAGTTTGCTCCTCGATGTTGGTCCTAGTACCCGGTTGAGAGTTCCTAACTCTAGCACTTGTTCTTTGGCGAAAGGCTCTAAAGAGTATTTCCGGCTCTGAATTGAAGAGTAAGGAGTCATCCCATCCCCTAGGCATGCACTACACACTTGAAACAAACGTGAGAATACCTAGTGCATTAAGGGCACTAGGTAGAGATATTAAACGCACACAACAAAAGATAAGGAGAGAAAAAACACACAAAAATGGTAACTAAGTCCAGAAAATAAGCAAACAAAGTCTAAACAAACACCGTCCCCGGCAACGGCTCTAAATTGAAGAGAATTGGTTAACTACAACGATTACTAGGCTAAGGAACAAGGCAAACAAACTAAAACAATGAAAGGGAAGGAAACTATGATTATGAAAATGAGGAATTCAATAAGGGAAAGAACTGGGATTAGGTCGGGTTCAAGGGTGATGAGATGATCAAGGGAGAGCAAAGGTGAAGGGGTAGTCAAGCTATCTAGGTATAATCCGGGCTCTCGCTCCAAAACCGACCTAGAGGCTCCCCTCTCTCGCGCAAGAACCCATCCTAGCAACATACAAGACCACACAAAGAAGGCAAGACAACATGCATTTGCAACTACAAGTCATACAAACACTTCATCAAACATGATCTATGCATACAACCAAAAAGCAACCAAAACTTCCACCAACAACCTACACAAACCCTTAATCACCCATGAAAGCACCCAATCCCCCTACTAATCCTAGCAAGATGACTACTCACACATATCTAAAGTAAAACAAGCAACAATTATGAGAGAACTTATGATAAAAACATTCATAATGAAAACTAAACAATTATCAACACAAAGCATAAACAAAGATTCAAACTTTAAATAAAAGAGAAGAAGAAATTATACCCACAACACAAGGAAGAATTAAAGGAGAGAACTTTGAATAAAATCAAACCAACGAGATACTCAATGTTGTCAAGATTGAATAATCCACTACAAGTCTTCAAGAATCCAAAGATGAAACTAGAACTAACACTAAATTAAGGTTAAATGAAAAGTGATTAAGAAAAGATTAACCTAGAATTAGTCTAAAGAGGCAAAGGTTTATCTAGGGTTTCGTGCCTTTAGAAATTACAAGAGGAGGGTATATATAGGGTTCCATAAATGAGGGAAATGAAAAAACAAAGCGGGGTAGGAGCAAAGGTCGTCCCGGCCATGATAGTGAGGGTCCCGGCCGTAATGGTGCCCCGTCCCGGCCATGATGGTGGGGGTCACGGTCGGGAGCCCTCAAATCTTCCTCCTTCCTCTCGTCTCTTCTTCACGGCTTGCTACACGGTCATGTAGCCTCCCGGGATGATTCCTTCTTGTCTTTCCTCGGCTCTAAGGATGCCTCGTGACTCGGAATAGGCGCTTACGACGTAGAAATCGACTCCAAAAGCCGCGTTCTTGCCATAAGAATCTTGAAACACAAGATAGCTCCAGAGAAGACATTAATAGCCCAAAAACCGCTTCTAAAAGCGATTAAACTATGGAAAAACAAGTAAAGCAAAAAGGAAAGACGATATAAATTAGGCATATAACCAATCTTCCTTCATTAATGAGACTTTGCCCAATGCATCTTCATAGGGTGAAACTTCACCCTGCGATCAAAGATCATCCACGAGCTAATACCGCCAGGTGAAACTTCACCCGATGGTTTCACCCGTTGAAATCTCTCTCCAGTTTGCGCATTTCGGAGCTCCTTTACCGTCGGGCGAAACTTCACCCGATGGGTGAAAGTTTCGCCCGGTCATTTCGCCGGGTGGTGAATATTTCTCGAAGATCTTCGGGGAGGTAGAAATATCGTCGGGCGAAACTTCGCCCGGTGGTGACTCATCGGGTGAAACTTCACCCGATGGTTTTCTGCCCTCGTTTCTGGTCCCTTTTTTTTTTTATCGATTGAAGCTTTAGTTTTGTGCATTGCTCTTCGGACGGTATCCCTCTCTTTCGTGCTCATAGAAGCTTGGACACGCATTTGGTCGAAAATCCTATCAAAATAGATAGAAAACTACCAAAAACACGTAAAATGTAAAAGAGACACGCTAATGCGAGAAAGACTAGAAATAAGGCAATAATCGCACTCTAATCTCGCCAAACGAAGGAAAAATGGGTCTAAATGGAAGGAAAAACGATCCAAATTTGACACACATCAGGACAGTATGCTCAAAACCTGGCGGAAATTTCATGTATACTTCTTTTGCAAGATCACCGTGAAGAAATGCTTTATGGACATCCATCTGATGTAATTCCCAATTATGCACAGCAGCTAATGTTAACAAAGCCCGAACCGTAACGGGCTTGACCGTGGGAGCAAAAGTGTCTTGATAGTCAACCCCGTCTATTTGATGATTCCCTATGATCACAAGACGAAATCTGTAACCTTCCACAGAACCATCGGCCTTATATTTTATTTTATAGACCCACTTACAACTGATAGCTTTCCTACCACGAGGGAGAGACTTGACAGTCCATGTTTGATTATTTTCGAGAGCTGTCACCTCAAGTTTCATTGCTTGTCGCCAACGCTCATCCTGCATTGCTTCATTGAAACTTTTGGGCTCACGACCAGAAGTTATCGCAGCCAGGAATGCACGATGTTAGGAGAAAATTAAGAGCAATTCACATAATTAGTAATGGAGAATTGTGTAACTGGTAGAGACAAAGACGCCCAAGACGGTGTCGGGTGAGATAGCGAGGGTCCAAGTAGTATAGTATTGCGAATATACCCACGAAGACGAACACTAGGAATTTTTGTACGCTGTCCGCGTCCCAACGATGTATTGTTATCGACTACAGACTCATTATTTGGATTTTGGTCTGAAATTTCCGTTGTGATAGGAGCAGATAATGCGTCTGTAGTCTGAGAGCTAGTAGTAATAGAAACAAACTCCTCACTTATATCAAGTTGAGCAGGCTGCTGAGTTGGATTTGTTGTAGGATCAGTGGAAGATGCCACATTAGAGGGCCCACTTTGTTTGGGCATGACAACAAGTGGAATAACTGGATGAAGTGCCTCTTCACCACATGTATCATCATTATTAAAAGTGATAGCTGCTTGTGTTCATGAAGAGATCAGGCGTAGTACGAAAAATCATTTTCAACAAACACGATGTCCCGAGACTCAAAATAATCCCCCGTATCCATGTCATGTACCCGCCAACCTTTTTTTGCGAAGGGATATCCAACAAAAATGCACTTCCGACTTCGACTCGCAAATTTATCTCGAGACCTATTCACATTTCGGACATATTATAAACACCCAAAAATCTGAATATTGTCCATTGGTGGGGATTTATTGAACAATACTTCAAATGGACTCTTACCCTTAAGTAGATTTGAGGGTGTGCGGTTAATTATATGAACAGCAGCTAACACATTCTCACCCCAAAACGTTCAATATATGACGGTGTTTGCGTTCAACCCGCCCATTTTGTTGGGGTGTATCGACATTAGAGGTTTGAAATATTATACCGAGGTCAGCAAAATAAGGACGTAAACATGTGAATTCAGTCCCGTTGTCACTTCTAACAATTTTAATCTTGTTGTTAAACTGACGGTCAATCATAGTTATATATTGTTACAATTTACGGCTCGCCTCACCCTTGGTTTTCAACAAATACACCCAAACCGAGCGAGAAAATTCGTCAAAAATAGTAAGAAAATATCGAGACTCACATGCCCCATTAGCGGAATAGGGCCTCCAAATATCACAATGTATAAGATCAAAAGCGGCAGCAGCTTTATTATTACTCAAAACAAAGATTTCACGAGTTTGTTTGGCTCGTAAACAAATATCACAACACTTACTGTCAAACCGAGTTCGAGAATTGCGACCAATGAAAGACAATAAATTAATGATCTTGGAGGATGGGTGACCCAAACGCCGATGCCAAAGCTCTACTTGATCCACTGTATTAACTGAAAAAACTTCTAGCAGCATGGTCACGGACGACACGCAATACATATAGACCATCGCTTTATTCACCCGCTCCAATCACCGTCTTCGAGGTACGGTCCTGAATGATACACAATTTACGAGTAAAGTGAATTGTTAATTGTGAATCAAGAAGCAAACGTGAAACTGAAATTAATTGACATTGCAAGTTTGGTGCATAAAGTGCTCCTTGTAGAATAAGACTCGGCCCGATAACAATGTCCACACTTTGTTGCGACTACCAAGTCACCGTTTGGAATACCAATTGGACATGGGTCAATGTCTACCATGTTCGTAAAGTTAGTTTGTGTCCCAGACATATGATGAGACGTACCCGTGTCAATAATCCAAGAGTGAGCAGAGACATTACCGTTAAGACGATCGTCGGACTGTTTGTGTGTATGCTAGAGTTGGGTTAACTCATCCCATTCTGTCAGATTGTTCAAGTCAAGACGATCTGAATCGGTGAGTTCTGTCCGTCGTGTAGTAGAGGTACCTGCAACAACCATGTTGGCACGAGGACCTGTTGGAACAAAGCGTCCCCGAGCATTACTCCCTGCATTCTACGTTCCACTCTGCCCTGTTGTAATAACTGGAATAATTATCAGTGATTCCTTTGGTCGATTACCCCCATGACCGAGGGTAACCATGTACACGGAAACAAATTTTTATGGTATGTCCCTCACCCTTGCACGCATAACATGTGGGTTTTCTATGAGTGGACTCGCCTTTTGTATCACCCCGAGCCCCCCTGTTTTTGAACCGCTCCCACTAACCCGAGCCATGAAAGCCATTGGCTCAACTTTGGGTTCAGATTTGCTTTGGGTAAAATTCTGAACCCCTTCTTCTTGGATTAGTTGGGAATATACCTGATTGAGGTTAGGAAGAGGATTCATACCCAAAATATTTGAGCGCACAAACGTATACACAGGATCGAGTCCCATCAAAAATTCTCGTGTCCGCTCCTTCTCACGCCTGGTAGTGAGAGTCTTCGAGATATTGCACTTGCATCCGCTGCACTTGCAATGTGGAAGTGTGTCACATTCACCGAGCTCGTCCCAAAGCTTCTTGAGTCGACCAAAATACGCCATTACTGTCTCCGATTGCTTTTGCTTGCACTCGACAGTACAATAGCAGCCTTGAGTTGATAGATTTTCGCACCGTTTCCGACAAAAAAAACCTTTCTTTAATTTTGTCCCAAAGGTCTTTAGCTAATCACAGTACGAGATCATGGAGCGCAAGTCCTTTTCAATTGTATTAAGGATCCATGCCACGACCATGGCATTTACTGCCTCCCAAGATGCAAAATCACCCGACGCTTCGTCCAGTTCTTTGACTGCTCCATTGATGAAACCAAGTTTGTGCTTGGCTTGGAGCGAGAGTTGCATCGCACGTGCCCACTCGTCATAAGTCTCCCCAGTCAACGAAATCAGTGTGATGATAGTGCCTGGATTATCATTGGAAAGAATTGTGTAGGGAGTGATCTTCTTGTCATTCTTTCTGATTCACATTTATTTGTTTTGTTTTTTTTTTCAAAGATGCTCTGATACCATGAAATAGATACAAGAAGAAGAATAGTGAATGGTTATCTTGATTGACTCACTAAGAATAAGATACATCAATATATATATATACATAGAACTATGAGAGGGTATTAACTAATGTGGGGATAACTATGTTAATTATGCTGATAACTATATTAGCTATACATTGAACATAAACTTGGTTTATGTACACGGAATCTAGTTTCCTATTAAAATTCTTCAGCATGTTACGTCAAGTTGAATAAGTTGACGATCTGTTGTCTTGTGTGTCTTTATCGACTAATAATGTTGATAAGATCAATTTAATGAGGATTTTGTTGGTGATGATTTTGACGAGTATGAGGAATTTATATTGAGAAGCGATTTTGATGATGATGAGGATCTAGTAACTGCTTCAGCTCCTAATGTTGAGTTGACTAGGCTTTGTCCAGTTGATGAGGAGTTAGTAAATAATTGTTGTGGCAAAGGTGTGGAACATTATGAAATTGGGGGAGGGGGTGAGTTTTTTTGTTAACTCACCATTTAATAACAATTAAGTTGGTGTTACTTGTCCCAATTTTTTCGTTAATAATATCCTATTAAGAGGAACCAAATTTTCAAAAACCCGGGGACGACAAACCTTCACATAGTGACATAAAAGTGTGCTAGAAACCCAACTCTTGCAAATGGACTTTAAGAGCCTCTAAATGATACTGTATCAAACATGCCCGAAGTCTGAAGACATTCACTTTATTGATTACAAGTTCAATTCATTGATCAAACACGGGATATGTCTTTGAATGTTTTATGAGCTAGAACACTACTAGGTACAATATAATATGCCAAAGAAGATGAAATCGATGAAGTGGTGTCGTCATGCCACCAAAGAAAAGGAAGAGTACGTGTACATCGTCGGGGACATTATTAGCATGGTCGTTTGAATGTTGTTAAAAATTTTAGTATGTTTTATGAAATTAAGGAATTGCCCACTTTCTTATGCTTTGAACTAAAATTTGGGTTATTTGTTTGCAACGGGGTGTAATTTGGTGTTAAACACTATATAAAAGCTATTTTATGAAATATTCGGATTTTGTGAAGGTGTTTATATTTCTATTGCTCTTGTTACTAACAACTTTACACGCCTCAAAACACATGCAAAATGTCTTTAAAAGAATTAAATAATCCCTCGTTGTCCCATGTACTAACGAAGTGCTTTACACAAATGTGAACAAGGACAAAAGTTAGGTAAATAAAGGGTCCACTCTTTTAATAAAGGGTGCATGTGAGGGAATGACGTCGAGATTGGACGTCACTCGGTGGCGCCATATCATCATCCGTAAGTAAGTGGCCCCTTTCTTTTTCTTTCTGGGATAACAAAACAAAAACGATAACACAAACTTCATTTTTATGAAAAAGAAAAATTAATATCTGAACATTAATTTTTTTAATTAATTTAGTACTCAATACCGAATGAAAAATGGGATTATGTAAAAAAACAAAAAACAAAACTATGAGGACAACCAATTATACAAACTTAAGTGGCCATGGCGGAGACCGGGGAGGAAAAATCTTCGAGAACAACTACTTTTAGTCTCTCTCATCCATTCAATTTTTTCTGTAGGACCCGTTTATAAATGGTGTATCTATGTAATGAATTGTATGGATGGGAGAGACTATCTAGTTACAATCATATTGGTTTCGGATACGAAACTTTATTTGAAAATTTATGCACGTGTTCGCAAGTATACTACTTTCATCTAAAAAACATAGATTTTGGGGGTACAACCTAAGATTTCGTGAGAGAATGAAATTGGTATTTTTGTATAATTTTGGTAGGCTTAACGTTTTTCTCTCTCCTTCTTTCATCTCTTTTCCATTTCAAGGATACACTTCTTTTCATAACACTTGTTTTGTTTTTCTCTTTTTTACATAATACTTAATTATTTTTATTATTATTATTAAAATCTACTGTATTTTTTTATTTTTTATTTTTACATTGATTTCTTCTGTATTTTGTCTAGACAATGATGATCAACTAGTTTTGAAATGGGGATTTCAGCATTTGCAAATGATTTGCATGATAAAAATTGAAATGGGTATTGTTATTTGTCGTGTGTTAGTTATTCTTCTTTGAACCTTAATATGTAAGGTGACTGTACTTAAAGTAATGTCATTTTTTATCGTATAATGGTAATTGATAGGGTTGTGGCAGCTTCATCATAACAATTTTTTAAATATAAATGTTGGTATTTCTTGATGCATGTGGCATTGCATGTTTTTAGTTGTATTGATTTATTTTATTAAAACTAAATATTTAAGATGATTTCACTAACTATGAATTTGTTGCATGCATGTCAGTTTTGAGAATATAATTGGAAAAATACTACACGTGCCAAAATGTCTTCTTTTGAAGGCGTTGTTGTATCTGATGCAAGATTACAAAGTCAATTCACCCAAGTGGAGCTTAGAAGCCTCAAATCTAAGGTTCTGGATTCTTTAATCTGTTGTTTTAAATTTTTAATCCTATTACAGGCCGGCGTGTTTGATAACACTAATATTATATATTGTGGGATTGTTCACAGTTTTCCTCCATGAAATCCAAATCTGGTCATGTAACTGTCTCGGATTTGCCCCCGGTTTTGGTAAAACTTAAAGGAATCACCGGCGTGTATACTGAGGATGACCTGAGAGCTGCATTGGAAGATTCATATCCTGACAATACTCATGAAATTGATTTTGAGTCTTTCCTAAGGGTGAGTTTGTTTGTTTATGTGATGAGAGTATATATATATATATATATATATATATATATATATATATATATATATATATATATATATATATATATATATATATATATATATATATATATATATATATATATATATACTCCCGCCTAACTTCTAAAATTTTCCCTCTTTCCTTTTTGGCATTAGTTCAATCATCTTCCCTCTTTCTATTTTTGGGTTGCTCTTTAAACAATTCTTTATTCTTTCTTCAATTCTTTATTTTTTTTCCTTTAGTCACAAACTCCACCATATTTCTGCTTTATACCCCATATTTTCTTACTTTAATCAATTCTTTATTCTCTTCTCAATTTTTGTCCCAAAAACAAGAGGGAGGATAATAGAAACTAAGAGGGAGTATATGTTTTGATTCGATCACTACATTATGAGTTATTGGTCAATTACTAGAAAATTTCATCCCTTGTGTCATACTACAACTGGCGATTAATTTGCTACAATAAATTAGGTCAAGACATTTGTTTATAAGTGATAGGAGTATATGTTCTTATTTCATTACCCTAGAGTATGAAGTTTGGGAATAAATTTATGAAATCACAAGCATCAATGAAACATACCACTTTCAAATACTCCTCCGATTTTTATTGTTCTTCCACATTTTTTTATTGGACTGAAACACTCCTTCTTCCCTATTTTTATTTTGGATCATCAACATGTGATCTAGAATTACCCTTATATTTTTCTTTCATTCTTTTTCTTTTTTGAGCCACATATTTCTACATCCTTATTTTTTACTCAAAAATCAAATGGAAAGATTAAAAAAGATCATGGGGAGTAGGTTTGTCATTGTGGGAAAGTTATGTCAAAGAATCTTAAGGTGATAGTGGAATGAAGTCCAATTAATACCTTTATGACTTTATAGCTCATCATTCGTACTACTAAAACTTAATTTCATCACCACTTTGAGTTTTATGATACTTCTTCGTCCATCCCAATGCCTTATGTGTTACTTCCTCCCCCACTAAAATTTTCCCACTTTTCTCAAAAGAAAACTCCACTAAAATTTTTTCACTTCAAAACTTTCCTTATTCATTAATTATACTCTATTTCTACTGGTTACTTTTTGTGATTTGACATATTGAACCCCACCCCAACAATTTATCACCTTTCATTACTCATTTCTTAATCTATGTGGCATTTATAAGTGGGAAGATCATTGTGGGGGGAGGGAGTACGACTTACGACTTTATAGCTATCTTACCATTCACTACTTATATCTAATGCCTTCATCACTTTGAGTTTGATGATACTCCCTATCCATCCCACTTAAAGTGTAGTTTTAAGAAATAGTCGAATATATATACCTTTTGACGCGGAAATTAGGAACAGATGATCTCTCAATAACTTATGAAGAGACCATTTTTATGGTACCTCTTTATTTGTTATTCGTACACGTTTTATTATTAGTTGTCCTACAAAATAACTATTTCATTTTTTACCTGTTTTTATAATAAGGGTACCATTTTTATTGCAGATTGTGACAATTATTATTAGTACACAATTTAATACTTCCTCCGAGTTTTTATCATTGACACATATTCCTTTTTTTGGCTGAGTTTGATCTTTTACCCACTTTCCATTTTAGGTCATTTTTAGGTCGTAAATGTTCGGTTCATATTTACCCTCCTATTTCCCTCTCTTCCTCCTTTTTTGAACCACTTATTTTTCCTTCCTTATTTTTAATCCCAAAAGCAAATGGGTCAATCATAAGAACTCGGAGGGAGTACTAAAACGTACCTATTTTTATTAGGTTTGGCATATCATTGTAACATCAAGTTGTAATTGATCTCTCAATAAGTTTAATGAGAGATTGTCTCTTAGTATACCTACTCTTGACTTATACGAAGTACATGAAACAAAATGATATGATGATGGGTTTTTCTAGGCGTAAAAATTAGAGAGTTTACTATGTTTACTTACTATATATGAAATAGATAACAATTTTGGGCGGATAAATAAGAAATGAGGGACAATAAAAGTGGGATGGAGGGAGTATTAAAAAGCAACGTCGGAAACAAAGTCATGATTTGAAAAAAAAAAAAAGAACCTCATCTGTAATACTTCCTCCGGTCACTATTTTTTGCACCATTTCATTATAATACTCCTCACAAATATGGAGGTACTGGGGCAAAAGATAGTGACCAAAGGGAGTATAATTTTATGTATAATTTAAGACGTTCGTCTTTTTATAACTAATTCCATATCACTCATGATTTCATCATTTAACTAATTGGTGAATCCTTATATACTTAAGAGAATAAAACTTTTCCATTTTTTTTTCTCAAAGATGCACTTATTTCTAAATATGGAAGAAACAAAAATTCATGATAAATTAATGGCTTAAAAATTTCATAAAAGACAAAAAAAATCATGAAAACAATCTGGAAAAAATAAATTATAATACGACAATCAATAGCTTTATACTTACAAAATTTTCTCATTTCATTTTTGTAAATGAGCTATTCGTTTTTCACGGTGTACTTTTAACATTAACATTCACTTAAAAAAATATAGTATTAGTTCAACTTTATTACAATATATACCACTAAATTCCTTGGGAAAAACTTTGAATATTAAATTGAATTATTTAATGAAAATAATACAAGCTATAACGCTCATTCTCATATTAATCCATACTATATTTTAACTTAGAATAATCAGAATTAAGCTCTCATTTTTCTTACAATGCACTAGCTAACAGTCTCCCTATGGATCTTTCATTACTAGTAAATACCAATCTTAATTACCTTTTTTTTAACGAGTAGATCATTTCGTTAATAAAAATTCATACAATATCTACAACTTATATTGATATTGAACAGATATACAATACTATAAAAGTATAAAATTTGAGTAAAACAAATTCTCATCAAAACAAAGATCTTTCACTATGATCTGCTCCGCTTCTGCACATCCTCTTTCAACGTTGTTTGATGAAACAACTTTTCACAAGAGGGTCTTCGAATTGAATCTTTCAAAGTTTTGAAGAGAATCTATTCCATCTAGCCTCATAGATTGTAGCCGTCAATCTAACAAAAATTGAAATACCATCTAACGAACAATTTTGGTATTGATCTTCTGCGTCCTCTCCGCAATCGTAGATCTTACATCTCTCCTAAAAAAGAGGACAAAATTCGTCAATCGATGGGGGCAAAACTCTGAAAAAGGAGAAAATAATTATTATGGTTATTTAACAGGAAGAATCCAAACTTTGGATGGTATTTCATATATAAACCCAACTGTAGTTAATCTGAGAATAAATTATGTATGAGACACATCAGACAAGAATGGATTCGAGTGACCTACTACCTACTAAGCCTGTACACTATTCCACTAACTACTAGATTACATGAAATTAATCCACTCATTAAATTACACCTTCTTTAACTTTAAATTTTAATTTCGACCTCTAAAAAAAACTTCTAGATTTTGAATTCTAGTTTACTCGACTTCATCCATCGCTTCATCTTTTTCTTCTTCACTTCTTCCTCCATTGATCTTCCTCTAAGATAGTTTTTTGTCGAAGATTTTGTTTGTGCATCAAGTATAAGTATTAATATTGATGAAATTAGCATTAACATTAACGGAAATCCATTTTTTGGGGTTATTTTAAAATCCATCTTTCGAGAAGTTTGATCCCCTTGAATTCGAAGAGCATGAACTTGATGGATTATCCAAGGATTTCGAGATTTGTTGCGTAAAATTAAGGTTTAAAATTTGGGTTTAGTGGAGAGAATTTGAGTTTGGAGGAAGAATCGAATGTGGAATGGAAGAAGATGAAGTTATGTTAATTAATGATTATGGGACCCCCATAAACCTATTGCATCCGGTCATTAATGAGACAATTCGATTCGTGTTTGATATGTCTCATACATGAGTTTATTCCCAAATTAATTAAAGTTGAGTTTATTTGTGAAATACCACCCAAAGTTGAGATTATTCCTATTAAATAACCCTAATTATTATACGTAGAATACGTAAATTAAAATACCATATAACGAATAGTTGTGGTATTGATCTTTCGTGTCCGCTCCGCTATTATAGATCTTGCATCTTTCCTAAAAGAGAGCAAAATCTATCAATTAATGAGAACGAAACTCTCCAAAATGAGAGAATAATTATTATATATAGAATACAAATACTAATACTATTATAATTAACTAAAATTGAGGGCTTACCACCAATTAATGGTGGTAGCCCTAGGGTTTTTATGGAGGTTAGGGGGTTTTTGAAAGATGATAGAGATACACTTAGTGTATAGGAGAGCTCATACACCACCACCCTTGTTGTGCCACATGTCCAACTAAAAGAATCTCACTTTTGAAAGATCCATTCATTTAATTATCTTCTCATCTAATTCTCACCTAAACTTCTTGATATTTGTGTAATATTTACTCCATTTTTTTTCAAATACAATTTACTAGTAATACATATATTAACACATAGTATATATTTTTATGTATCCCTCTTTAATTTAGTATGTGTATATATGTACGGTACGGTACATCCATTTACACGGTACTTACCCATCTATACGTATAAGTATATATATGGAGTATTTTGTATGTATACGTATGTACGATTTAATATACTCCGTATTTGTTTAATTTCATTCTTTTTTTAAGTGGACCTATAAAACGTCAAGTTTTATTTTAATTAATTTTTTTAATTAAAATTTTCTACGGAGTCATTTCTTACTAAAATTTTGTAATTCATTTTAAAAATAAAAGTCTTTTTTTCAAATAATTTTCGATGTACTTGTATTTTTTTCTTAATTTCCAAAAACAAATGTTTCATTTTTTCTCATATGAAGCTGCCTTTTGCAAAAATTGTTGAATTTCATTAACATTTAATTTGGTAAAGTATTTTTTTTGTGAAAAGATATAAGAGCGGAAAAAACGTAATTTCAGCGTACGATATTAATGACTTTTCTACATATTTTTATTTCAAAAGTAATTTCATATGCAAAAATAACATAAAATGGAATAAAAATACGATACAATGTTCAAACACATATGGAGATCAATCGACCGACCACGTTAACTTCGTTATTAGTTCAGTCGAATGACCTTTGGTTACGATCCAGTGACTAAATAAACTTCGTTAGCTCATCCGTCAATTAACTTATCTATCTTAGCCGAATAGTTCAAACACGATTAAAAAACATTTCTTAATTCAACTTTATAAAGAATTTTAATAGTTGATCATCTTTTTAATAAATTGCATCTTCCCAGCAACATTAATTGTTTTCCATCATGTTTCCCTTTATAAATATTTTGTTATGCCAAAAAAAATAAGATGGAGAAAATAACAACAAAACTACGTCTTCAATATTATAAGACAATTAAAAAAAAAAGGCGGTACAATGTTGAAATGCATATGAAGCTCAGTCGATAATTAACCGACCAATTTATGAGTACCATCGACCGACCTTACTTTCGTTCTGATCAGATCGAACGACTAAATATACTCCTTAAGCTCATTTGTCAATGAACTGACCTAACTTTGCCAAATCGCTCAAAATAAATTTAAATCTCTATATTAGTTCAACTTTATAGAGAATTATAAGAGATGAACCTCTTTTTAATAAATTGTTTATTCCCAACAACAATAATGGCTTTATCTCATACAAATATTTTTTTTATTGAAATTAATTTGGTACGTATGCAAAAATAAAATAAGATGAAATATAATAATGACAAAGATACATCTTCGATATTATCAAACAAAAGCCGATACATACAATGTTCACGAACGACCAACTAAATAATCAGTTCAGTCGACTGTTTACAACAAATCTACAACCAAACGACGAAAACGCATAATTAACTAACATATACACAATTCTTGTCGATCGACTAAACACGGACGTAACTCGAATAAATTACGTGTGTATATATATTGCACTCTAAATCTAAGTAAAACGATTTTGTTTAGACATACGATACAACGATTAATCTTAGTAAATAATAATCATACAACATTAATAATACATCATTTATACTAAAGTAAAAATAAACAAATTTAAGAAAAGTAACCAAAAGATGTAAAACTGTATAAGTAATAATGTATCTTAATAACAAATGTGCTTTTCGCACAAAAAAAACAAATGGGCATTAAAATACTTATATTTAAATTATATTTAAAAACGTTTAAGTAAATACATTGCATAAAAAATAATCGCAAAAAAATTACACGAAACACAAACCAAATAGCAAAGATATAGTACATGTGACAAAAATACGAAATTGTGTACAACTATACTCGACATACGTAACTGCTGGCCGTACAAATATATGGACCAAATACATAAAAAAGTATCCGTATAAATACTGAAAATATAAACTCTATTAATTATTAAAGTAATATTAGTATTAATGAAAGATCATTTATTAAGGTCTAATTAATGATGGAATCTAAGTAATTAAATAAAAAAGCAAGATTCTTTACATAGACAAGTGGAAGATTGTGATTCTTGGTGTATGAGAGGTCTCATACACCAAGTGTATCTCTAATCTTTTTGGGGGTTTTTTGAGAGGGAGAGTGGTTTAGATTCCGAAAACTAATAAGTTTACCAATCTTAATTACCTCCATTAATTATCAACCACAATCTTCATTGTTACCAATCTCCATAATGGTCGGGTTAGGGTTAGAAATGGTTTCAAATGTCTTTTTAACATTTTTAAGTCAAAAAAGTTTTATTATTAAATTCTATTTATTTACACAAATATTATTATACCCTTTAATAATTTTTATGCTTCCTCCATTTTTATTTTATCTTCTCATTGACAATTAACACAATTTTTTTGTAATGAATATAAAATGATAACTTTAAGAAATATTGAGGATAGGTAGAATAAGAAGTGTGTGTAAATAGGAAAGAATAAAGGTGTAAAGTGTTGTAAATAATAAGGGTAGTACGGTAAAAATTATGGACCAAAATGGAAAGAAATGAAATAGATAGAAAATGTGGACCAAAAAGAAAATTGAGAAGATATAAAAAAATGGATGAAGTATTTTAAAAACATAATAAAATAAATTATTAAAATTATTTTGATAATTATTTTTGTTAGAAATAACGGCTAGCAATTTTCCGTATTCGAGACTCGGGTTGAATATCGAACTAGGTGCGTAAAAAGGATGATATTATTTGGATGTGGTTAGTGGAGTGGGGTATTTTACAATGTATAAAATGTAAAATGTCTCACATGGAAATATTACCTAAGGGAGGGGTTTCTATTTCTATAATAAAAGTCACACTTCTACCTTAATAATCAACCTAAAAATTGAAGTCCCTTAAGCGTGTATTAGAGAGAGCTACTATTATGTTCATAGTAATAGAGAAACCTAAAAAAGGTTTGTACTATTATGTTCATAGTAATGAATTTTGTTCTTCTTGTCAGTATAGACGTAGAAAGTGATTTAGTTGGTAAATCACATAAATTCGTTTTTCATCTTTCTTATCGTTGCTACTTTGTATTTTTTGTTCATTTCGCATAATCAAGTAACCGTCGTCACAAAAAAAAAAAATCAAAAAATTGTTGTTAACGGGACGACTCCTTTACAACAACTTTATTATTAAATGATAAAAAAAAGTTGTATTAAATTGAATTTTTTTAATATTTGCAATTTAAAATAATAAAATTATAAATTTTTTAATTATAAATCCAAATATAATGGAGTATATAAATATAAATATTTTTGTAATCTTAGTAAATTCTCGTTGACCTAGCGGGTCGAACTGGTCGGGTCATGTTTTGACCCTAAATTAATGAGTTTTTTTGGGTTCGGGTTAAAAGTATCGCGGGTTGAAAAAAGGGATTCATGACCCTAAAAAAAAGTCTAGTGGTCGGGTTCTCGGGTCTGGTCGAGTTTTGATCGGTCTAAAACCAACTATGCTGGCTAACAGGTACGTGTGTCTTGAGTTATAAAATTGAAAAGCATAGTATCGGTGCGTATTGGAAACATAGTTTAGTTTGTGGTTGAGCTTGATTATGCATTGGGTAGCATTGCATGACGATGAGAATATGAACAAGTTTCTGATGCTAAACAATGTGAATTTTGTGGTACTTGACAGGAGTTTCTAAATTTCGCTGGACGAGCGAGTGCGAGTGCAAAAGGTCCAGGTTATAAACGAGCCTCATCGATCCTTAGACAATCAACCACGACTCATTTCCACACCATTAGTGAATCGGAGAAGGCCTCATTTGTTGCTCATATCAACAATCACCTTGCTGAGGATAGTTTCTTCAAGAAATATCTACCTATAGATCCAAAAACAAATCAACTCTTTGAACTAGCTAAAGGCGGTGTTCTTCTCTGGTATACCTGTAGTTCCTTATATGCTTACCTACCTTGAACAGTAGTTTTGTAGGAGGTTTGTACACAGCTTGTGATTATTTTGCGTGCCTGAACTGAATGGGTTGTTGCAGTAAGCTGATTAATGTTGCGGTGCCTGGAACGATTGACGAAAGAGCTATTAACACCAAAAGTTCCTTAAATCCTTGGGAAATAAATGAGAATCATACATTATGTCTGAATTCTGCTAAAGCTATTGGTTGCACTGTTGTTAATATTGGAACACAAGACCTTGTTGAGGGGAGAGTGAGTCGTTGTCACCATTTTTGTATTTTGCATACATTATTCAATTTTAATTAAACTGTCTAATGGCCTTTAAATTTGCATTCGTTTTTGTAGCCTCATCTTATTATGGGACTGATTTCCCAAATAATTAAGGTATTCATCCTTAAACTCACTTAATTATCTTTTCTACGTACTCGGCTCCCCCAAAATGACCATTGATATCGATGTGCTGTGTAAATCAGATTCAATTGTTAGCTGATCTCAATTTGAAGAAGACTCCTGAACTTGTTGAACTAGTAGAGGATGATGCGGTAGGTTTGAAGCCTTGTACTGTACTGTGTTCTTGTCATTATCAAGTATCTAGGTGTACAGTACAGTGCATCTCCATCCTTGTGGCAACAATAATGTAGTTGTTTATATACATACTAATGTGCAGGATGTAGAGGAACTCATGAGTCTGCCTCCAGAAAAGGTTTTGTTAAAATGGATGAACTTCCAACTTAAGAAATCTGGATATTCGAAAGAGGTCACAAACTTCTCCACGGATCTTAAGGTCAGCTTCAGTGTCAAATTCTTGCATATAGGAGTAGTAATAATCGTTTGGTTCTTTAGAGAATACTAGTTTTTTCACCCGTGCAAATGCACGGGGCATGTTTGTTTTATGTTGAGAAGGATTTATATCCCGTTTATTCTAGTGTCGAAGTGTTCTCATCCATATGACTTCGAAGTGTTCTAGTCTCGAAGATGTCTGGGACAATTTCGGGGTTTTATTTAAAAAAAACTGTATATTAGATCTTTAAACCGTTAATTACTTGTTTAATACTCGTGTCATTTATCTAAATATTTTTTACACTTATGCAAATGATTAAATTTAGTGTTAATTAATTGTGTAATTATCGTTTACGTCATGATCGTTTAATTGTAAAATGTTAATAATGCGTCTTACTTTTGTTATTATCAATAATTACCACCGTTGGTTATCAATTGATTTTTTTTCCTCTTAAATTGTTAATATCGTTAGTTACGTGTTTAATTATCATTATCGTCTTTATTATTAAGTTAAAAAATATAATAGAAACTAATTAGGAGGGAAGAGTATGAATGTCGTTTGTCTAATTAATATCCTCATTCGAAAAGCAATATACTAATTTTTGGTATTTTATAATTAGAATAAGTTAAACAATGTTTTTAATAGAAACATATTACTCCATCTTTTAATTATATTTATAGATAAGAAAACGGAGATATTTCGAAGTCACCAACGGTTAATCTTTCATAATGCAGTGATGAATAACATTTAAATAAGAAATGTTAAAACTCTTTTTTCTTAGAGAACAATGCTAATTTGTTAATATTAACCTACTTATTTGTTGAGTAAATTTGAATGTTTCAATTTCTCTTTTTTGTACCGTAACTATAATCATTAACTACAAAATAAGATCACTTTCACAAACTCGAACTAAATTATTTAGCTCATATATATCCATATATAGTTAAAAAAAATCAAATTTAAGTATTGTATCATTAATCTCAAGTACTGTATTCTGTACATTTTGACATAGTAATATAATTCACATTTAACCAAAAAATTAAAATAAAATGTTGTTTATATAAGGCATATTATGAGGTGTTAATGAAATAAAAAAATATAAAAAGAACATATAATAATGCTATTTTTTATGATTTTTAAAGACTTTTCATATGGCTTAGTTATAAAATATTTAAGTGGAGAGATAAAGAGTAAAGAGAGCTGCCACTTGGCGGGATAATGGGTAAAGAGAGCTGCTACTTGGCATACTATGATGGATGTTTTATTAATAACTCCAAAATGCTTGCCTTTTAATAGTATATATAGATATATAGATATAGATTAGTGCCAAGGTTTTAGACAGAAAGAAGATAGTACTTCCTCCATTTTCTTTTTATTTTCCCAATTTCCTTTTCGGTCCACTTTTTTTTTATCTTCCCATTTCATTTCTCTCCTTTTTGGTTCATAATTTTTACCATACTACCCTTACTATTTACAACACTTTCAATCTTTATTATTTCCTATTTACCCACACTTACCATTCTACCCTCACTATTTTTTAAATTTATTATTTTATATTCATTACAAAAAAAAGTGTGCAAAAGTAAATGAGAAGATAAAAAGAAAATGGAGGAAGTATCTTTATCTGAATACCATCTCTTAACCAATTTTCAGGAAATTCCGTTTCCGATAACTGAACACCATTATAGTACATTTAACATGTATTTTCTTCTTCCACCCTTTGAAATCCTCAGATCACTCGGGAAATTGGAATAAGAACAGACGACCCATATATATGTTGAGTCTCGCTAATTATTCGTTCTGGTTAAGTATTCATTCGATTTTAGTTCTCGTAGCTAACCTCAAGTTGCATCTAGTCATCATTTTAGATTGATAGAAATTGAGTGATCGAGTACGATGCTTCACAACATATATCGCATGATATAGGATAATACTCCCACTATTTTCTTTAATCAGACTCTTTGGTCGACTTTTCCCCTCACAAAAAATGGTTAATGTGTGGGAGTGAGTAGATGAGTTAAGATTTACTTAACCTTACTTATGTTGGCTATATTTTTCTATAATACCAAAAGAAATGCATTTATGTATACACTCATGAATATTGTTTTTGATTACTCACTAATGCAACTAACTATATATGTGCAACATATTTCCAGGATGGTGAAGCTTATGCCCACTTACTTAATGTCCTTGCACCCGAACATAGTACCAGCGCGACTTTGGAAACTAAGGATCCCACTCAAAGAGCTAAACTGATTCTAGATCAAGCAGAAAAGTTAGATTGCAATAAATATATCAGTGCAAAGGATATTGTTGATGGATCTACAAATTTAAATCTTACCTTTGTTGCACAGATATTTCAACATAGGTATGTAATTAATTACTTGTATATTCTTTTCGTTAATTTGCTTAATTACTCTTATATGGTTTCGAGCAGAGAGCATTAGAATGACGGTAGGCTCTTGAATTGAATCTTACGTACTTTGAGTGATCGAACAGAAATGGTCTTACTGTTCTTGATGACGAGAAGATAAACCTAGCAACAGTCTTAGATGATGACACCCAGACTTCAAGGGAGGAGAGATGCTTCCGCCTTTGGATTAATAGTCTGGGAACAGCAACATATGTGAATAATTTGTTTGAGGATGTTAGAACTGGGTAATTCTCTACTCTATATATATATATATATATATATATCATGTTAGTAGACAAATTAAATTTTCAACCCACCCATCTAATAATGCGTGAGGATGGAGCCACGCTCGCTCTTAGACGACTAATTTGCAACTAACCGTCTTTTTAAGGTGGGTTCTTCTTGAAGTACTTGATAAAGTTTCACCAGGATCAGTGAACTGGAAGACGGCTACGAAGCCTCCTATAAAAATGCCTTTTAAGAAAGTTGAAAATTGCAATCAAGTGATTGATGTTGGAAAAGGATTGAACTTTTCTCTTGTAAACGTAGCTGGGAATGACTTTGTACAGGGCAATAAGAAGCTGATTCTAGGTCATCCTTGCATTTACTAATCAGATTGCTTGTCTAATTTTATGTTATCTCTACCCATCCACTAATGTCCAACTCTATATCTCTCAGCTTTCCTTTGGCAACTCATGAGGTTTTCGATGTTGCAACTCTTGAGAAATTTGAGATCTTTCTCTCAAGGAAGAGAGATAACAGATTCAGACATCCTAAATTGGGCAAACAAAAAGGTGAAAAGTTCTGGCAAATCGTCACAAATTGAAAGCTTTAAGGTATGACGCTACTAATAAATATTCCAAGTTGAAAAAAAAAAAAAAAAAAACTTTCATTCAAGTCAATGTAAATCACTCTGTATTTGAATATGATATCTTTCAGGATAAAAGCCTGTCGGACGGGAAATTTTTTCTGGAACTTCTTAGTGCTGTGGAACGTAGAGTTGTTAACTGGGCAGTTGTGACCAACGGAGAAACCGGTATTTCACATTTGAGAGACTGACATCCACAATTTAACATCTACTTTCATATTATTGTCTTAAACAGTGTAGTAGTCCAACTAATTGGTGCTAGAACGGGTGGGTGGGTGGTTTGGTTGCCTCCCTAGCTATAAAAACACATTGATCCCATGTTATTCTAGTTTACCATACATATATTCTGCTTCACCTCTCAAAAATTTCTTACGATTTTCTTGACAAATGAAATTCTGGGATTAAAGGAAAGTAAATTTGGTGGTTATTTTATTTCTTAACGGTGACAATTTTCTCAGACGACGAAAACCTTGATGATAACATTCTTATCTGTTGACTGTTGCACAAATTGATACGAGTACCTTTTGTTTAGTGTTAATGAATCACAACCTCTATATTCATTCAGTTTTGATTCATTATTGTCGATCTGTTTAACGTGTGATTCAAAGTTTCATGAGAATGATGAAATGTAGAAATATTGTGATAGTAGTTAATAGTTTTATTGTGAATTCAGATGAGGATAAGAGGATGAACGCAAGTTACATCATAAGTCTGGCCAGAAAGCTTGGCTGTTCTATATTTTTGCTGCCTGAGGATATTGTAGAGGTAAGAGCATGCCCACCTTTACTTTTTAACCATGTGTATCACATAAAATTGTGATCCCCTTTGAGCCCAACATGGTTTAAAGGCTCTTTTAAGCCTACAAAGAATTGAGTTTCATTCCACAAAAACTGATCGTTAACAAGAGACTTCACATAACATAGTGGTGTGTAATTTATCTTTATGTAGTTAATGTTATGTCTCACACTTATTGAATCCATTTTTACGAGAGTCGCAAGTGCATTTTTGCTCCTTTTTTTTTGCATGAATGGACTTGATTCAAACGTAAACAAAGAGGGATTATAATGGAGTAATGTTTTGTATTGTTCTCCTTAAGCGACAATTACAATATTTATTTGGGTCTAATTCTATTTTTACCAAATTCCAAACTGTATGATATACATTATTGCATGTTGAGAATTCGAGATGATCTATTTGTCAAGCTCATATTCTAAAATCGAAAATTAAGAGTTCATCAAATGTGTATCCATTTGTCTACCTCTAAAAAAGTATGCGGGATTTTAGAGAGGTGTTTTATGTTTGACTCAATTGAGTGGACAAACATGACAATTTTCAATCGGTCATGTTCAGTGAGAATGACAATGAATTTGGATCCTATTAAGGACGTAATACCATCCTAAAATTCTGGACCTGGATTGGACCGCAATCCACATAACTAGGCAAAATGTCATAGTTGAGAGTCGAACCCTTTAGTTCCATGTGGTGGGATTGTAGAGGGGTGTTTCATGTTTGATGCACTTGAGAGTGGACATACATGACAATTTTCAGTTTCCAGTCATTCATGTCCTTAGTGAGGATGATAATGAATTCGGATCCTATTAAGGTAGTAATAACATCTTAAAATTCTGGACCTCAAGAACTGGGGTTGCATCCCGATCCACAAAACTAGCCAAAATGTCATAGTTGAGAGTCAAACCCTTTAGTACATATACTAACTGATCCAGATTTGGATTTTACTATTTTCGATAATTTAAATTTGAGTGGGATGTTAAATTGGGTTGAAGCTCACCAATGAAGATCTAACGAGGTTCTGTCTATCTCGAGCCCGCTGTCATCGCTTTCTTATCATTGATTATTTGATTTATAGTGGTCCCTCGTCTTAAATGTCATATGGTCGTCTTTGGTTAAGGCATTTTAATCATTGGTCATTCGATATGATCATGAAATTATATTCCAAGTATTTATTGATCGTTTTGATAGGTAAACCAGAAAATGATCTTGACGTTATCAGCAAGCATAATGTACTGGAGTCTTCAGAAGAAACCAGAGCAGTTGCAAATGGTTCAAGAAAGTGAAAGTCCTGGAGCATCACCCTCGGCTGTTGATGAACCTGACGACTCCTCAAATGTCACCCCTCTGTCTAAAGAAGCAACAGATGAAGCTGCTCAGCAAAAGCAAGAGGACTAATGAAAATTCAATTTTACAAATTTTTATTATTGAAAAAGTAATCAATAGAAAATATAAAATAACAGACACAAGTGAATATCATAGAAAAAGAGAATTAGGAACGAAAAAAAAAAAAAAAAAAAACAAGACATTTATTTATGCTTGCCGACAATATAAAAGAGAGAAAGGTAATTGTTCAAATTTCCTAGAGTAATAATGCATTTTATAATCTTAAAAAGTAAAAGTAATCATGTAAATTTGGGTGAGATAGGTGTGATGTTAGTTACGACATTATTTTAAGGGTTTTGTTTAATTCTTTGACTACCTTACAAGTTTCTAATAAAAGAAATTTGTTTACATAAATTAATGATGAGTTGTGATTGTTATTGTTATTAAGAAGAGTAAATCACTAAATATCCCCTTTTATGTTCCGAATTTTAGAAATTACCCCAAAAAGAATTTATTCAGAAATTACCTCCTTAAAGTTTTCCAAAAGTTAGGATCTACCCCCAGCCCCCTTCTCTCATCTTTTCGGCGACTTATGCATGTTTTCTTTTAGATTTGCCCCTCCCCTTAGTAACACACTCCCTCCTCACTTTACCACCCTCAAACACACATTCCCCTCCCAAAATCCGCCAAATTCCTCCAAATTTCCCCAAAATCAAGAACCCTAACCCTAATCGGCAAAATCGACGAGAAATCGAAGACGACGAACCATTCGCAATCAATCGACTCAATTTGTAAGGTAATTTCTCTTCTTCCTCCTGCTACTTTCATTTGTCTTCCCAATTAGGGTTTTTTTCTAACAAATCTCGAATTTCTGGGTTCATTAAAAACCATTCCCAATTTTTGGGTTTACATTTAGGGTTTAGGGTTGTTGTTTTGAATGGTAGTGATTCGAATTTCTGGGTTCATTAAATCCATTCCCAATTTCTGGGTTTATATATTTAGTGTTTAGGGTTATTGTTTTCAATGACAGTGATTCGAATTTCTGTGTATGTAAATGTCATTGTTTCTGGGTTGTGTTAATGTCATTGTTTCTGGGTTGTTCGAGATAGTGACTTCTGTTAATTGCAGTCATGTCCATCCAAAGCGGGGTGCAGTCATCGGCTGGAGGCGAGAGATGTCACTGCGGCAATGAAGTTGCGCTGCTCACTTCTTGGACACATAAGAATCTTGGTCGACACTTCAAGTGTTGCAAAGAATATAACAGGGTACTCACTACTACAAATCCCTATGATTCTCGACGCTTTTTTCTTTGATTTTCGTCGCTTAAAAGCGTCGAGAATTATATTCCTGACACTTCAGAAAAGCGTCGGATTTTAGGCCGTCAGGAAAATCTGACGCTTTTAAATGTCACTTTCTCACTTTATGCCGTCAAGATTTCTGACGCTTTTATGTGACAAGAACTCAGAGGTTGACACTAATGTGCGTAAAGAAAAAAATGGTGGTAACTAGCCTTGACGCAAAAAAGCGTCAAGATTTACATTAAAGAAAATAGAGCATAATTCTTTTTTTTACATACTGACAAAAGGATATATAATAAACCTTCAACATTTTTACCGTAAATTAAATATAATACGGAATAAATAAGAAACAAAAATCTATGTATCTAACAAAGTTAATCAAATAAAATATTAAATAATACCAAATATACGTACAGTAGTGTATGATTGTCAATCATGCAAATATAGTACCATGATTATTCAATAAAGTCTCGTACAAAATGGAATGCTAAAAAAATTACGTGAAAATATCTGCTCTCAAACATAATTGAATACGTACTAAATTAATAACCCAATCTAATATCGATCGAAAAGAAAAATATATGTAACGAAATAAAGTGCACTTGCGAGAAGTCGACAAATCCCGGTAGCCAGCTAGAGGTCACTAATATTTTCTCAATCCACCAACAATATTGATTCCAGGGAGATACTCTCACGTTCTTCTCGTTAGTCTTTTAACCCAAAATCAAAAGGCTCAGACCCTGAGAAAAATCATCCCTCATCTTCAAAAAAACATTAGTTTTCTTATCTGAGCATCCACAAATTTCAGCAACATGTAACACTAATCAGGAAACAACCTCATTGTCCTTCGTACACCCAAATTGAAGTCACAACAAGATTTAAGTGAACCTCAATACAACATCATTTAACCAAATTAACATTAAGAAACACACATGAATATGATGAATGTAGGAGCTTATGCCATGTTTGGAGGGCCACACATCGGTTTCCTTATATTGGAATTCATACAGGTTCTACAAAATGAAAGTAACACACACAAAACACGTTACCAGGTATCTTCTACTCTGGAGATATGCTAGACGGATTGTGTTGTTTTTCTTGATGATGACACAGATTACTGTAGTAAAGCAGATTTGGTCAGACTTTAGGCTTATGTTCATGGAAAAAAAACGTCAGGAAACAAAATTTCAAATGCAATGAAAAGTATGTTGTTAGCCTTATATGAGTAATTGTTGTACTAGATACCTTGAATTCAGCAAACTCTACAGCAATGTTTGTTTCAAATCCATGTAGAACTTGTAGAGCCAATTCAGAAGCTTCAAGCATCCCCATCTTCGCCTAGCAAAGCATGGAAATCAGGCTATATTATCCTCCCTCCGGACATAAATTATAGCCCCATTTTATGATTATATGTGAGGTGTATTTTAATGAAATGAGGGAATAAATTATGACCGGAGGGAGTATATAACAAAGAGGATTTAAAGGTAATAGTCATGTTCATTACCAGCCAGCGAGGTGATTCCGACACAAAGAACAATCCTGGTATCAATATTGCGCAAGGCAGAACTCCTGAAGTTCACAAGGATAGAAAGTATAATCAATCTTTACACTTATAATTTAGTGATAATAATCCTGCACGAGTGGATTAATGCTGAGAAAAGTTGAAGATAGTACACCAAATACTGCTAGCAGTCGTCAATCGACAAATATCCCAAGCAGATAACATACATTATCCCAATAGTAGCTGCTAGCTGAAAACACAATATTTTGATGAGGAAGTTTAGCTTAATCCCAATAACGGTAGCAGCAGATTAATACTACCTCCGTCGCACTAAGATTGTCACATTTTATTAAAATACTCCTCACATATAACGGAGGGAGTATTTACCTGGTTTACTGATCCAAGCATGCCTATCATGTTCTGAGGAGCTATTTTAGCAATATAAACAATCACCTAATTACATTTCAGATCTTCAAAATTCTGCTTAACCTGGCCAATCAACATAGTTAAGCATTACCCAATAAAAATAATCGAGCTTACTGTGTAGGAGATAATGCCAACACCAAAGCCATCGAGCAGCCATCTCTGTACAGAAAAGAGATATCCTGCTACAAGTGCACAAACAAAAACGAGGTTGGAGGATGGAATGAAATATTGAATGAATGCGTATGATACTATATCGTAGTCGTTTAATAGCTGCTCTAAAAATACCAGCTTTCAAAAAGCGAAAATGGGTATTTTCATGCGTGGAAGACAGATTTAGGCCGCAACCTTCTCACGGAAGAGCAGCCTACTCTACAGGTTTGCTCCAATGCGAAAAATGCAGATTGCATCGGCAAAGATAGTTGCTTGCAATCAATTAAACATAACTCAGCAGTTCAGGTTTTCTAGTAATGCATAGCATCAAACCAGGTACCATGCTACACGATATAATGCACAAATTATTGCAACATTCTTTTTGCATTTATTCAGAGGAGATTGGTATCACACTTGTCTTGAATTGAACTGGAAACCACAGCCTCGGGAATGCATGTTCTGAGTGTAGAAGGCTGTATAGTGCAGCCTGAAAACTAGTAAAGACATATCATGCATTGTCATAACTAACATATAATAAAATATAAGACAGTTTGGAATATGATATTCATGGCATTGCTTTCAAAGCTTGTCATACTTTTAGCTAAAGTTTTAGACTTTGAGAGCAAGAGTTGGTATATTCATCCAGACATGATTACTTGTCCGTCATAGAGAATCAATTCGATACGTAGATATTGTAGCCGTTAACATTATACTAATAAAAGAAGAAAAACAAATCATGAGGATCTTATTCAGACAAGCGTACGTGTTTACCCATTCCTAGTGACAAATAACCTCAAAGGAAGTATCAACAAAATCAATGGACAATACCTGGAAGATATCATCATTGTCTTGAAAAAAATTAGATAACCTTAGCCACAGTATTACCAAAAACTAATTATCAAATATTTGGCAATCTTATCCAACTCATATCCATGAGTACAATATAAAATAAGACTCTTAAATAACAAAATTAATAGTTTATATGCAAATTATATATAGAGAAGGCAAAAAGATCACAAATTATCGAAAATAAATTATATATAGTCATTATTTGAAAATAAATAAATTAAGTCACGAGAAAATAAAACCAAATATATTTATAAGCATCGAAAATTCATTTACGATAGCAATAAATTTATCTACCATGGATAGCGAGAAAGTTCATATATGAGAGGATACAAATAAAAACTGTTACGCACCTTACGAGATCACTCCAATCAATCAATTATCATGGCAAAACAAACATATAAACATCAATTTTTAAACAAATTATAGAGAACATAAGCTCATGGGTGTACAGTAAGATTTAAAAAAATTGAATTTTGCTTAACAAACAATGTATGACGAAAAAGAATAAAAACAAACAGGTAGTTGACATTTAAATATGCATGATTTGTGGTTTAGTTGATCTTATTATCATTTGTTTTACTCTGTATTACATAAATGTGATGCATGCTTGTTTTGTTTTTACATAACCTTTATCACATGCTATGTTGATGACAGTAGATGTGAGGCTAGTTTTATTTTGTTTGTTAATGTGTGTGTTTGTTACACTGTTTGTAATAAAATTTGTGAGTACTCTTAGTGCATATTGAACCTGCTTTTGTTTCAAAACAAAGTCAATATATGAGTAATGAACAATCAAATCCAAGTTAAGCAAATCATGTTTAGTTGGAAAGATGCAAGCTCCGGTTTGTCTAGCTTCCTGCTGAAATACTATGTACTACTCCGTATATGATAGGGACAATAATGCTTTTGAGTTATGACTATTAGTGTTACATGTTTAATATTGACGTGCTTGTATATTAGATCTATTCTTGTGTCTATCATCCTCTTGTTACCTTCTGTCTTTTACTGCTTGCCTTGTTTAGTACGTACTTCATTTTACAACTTTTATACGCTTGTTTGAATTCTATCTATTTGGTTATTAGCTTTTGTATAGATTTCCAGGTCGTAGTTTCACAAACGCCCGGCCCCAAAGGGATACTTAACCATGTACTCAGATCCCACATAGGCCAAGTATCTGATAGTTCATTTAATTCATAAAGAATTATGAATCTCGGAACAGCAATTCAGTTGCTGTTCATATTCTCAATTAGAATATACCATCCCAGAAGTAGGAATATCAGCTATCTCACATTTGCTCACACAATCAATAAAGTCATCCATATCTCTCCCATACTGATTATAAGTTCTGATATAAGATTTGTCATAATGATACAAATATACTCTTTACATAGGACATATTTATAGTCATGTATAATGTAATTATAACCATCTTAAACAATGGTTAATAATTATTGTTAAACATTATGAGATGGCTTGTAAATGCACACAAAATGGGTAACTAGTGTTGGAATACTTGTAAAGTACGACTGACTTTAATTGGCTTGTCCGCCACAGAATTTTATCGCTGCTTTTCATGCATCAGCAAGTTGTCTAGCTAGCTAGCTAGACAAGGTACAATCAAGATAAACATAAGAATTATATATTGGTTCATTCTTTGGTGCCAAATATGAGGAGAAAGTGCTCAATTAATGACCAATCTGAGGAGCAAGTAGTCAAGTGTGTACCATCGTCGAGCCATTAAAGCCAATTAAAGGGTGATGAAAGAGTTAATAAGTTGCTTTATTACATTATTAAATACGAGTAGTACGAACGACCAAAGTGCCCCTAAAGCATCTCAACGATTTTGTGTTGCTCTATTCATAGGTTCTATAGTCAGGTCGGATCGGGACAAGTTTGTCAAAATAAGTATCACTAATAAGTCATGAAGTATATCATTTGTAATCAATAATTTCACTAATTTATGACTTCAATATCATTTAAATTAGAAAATTAACCTAGGAATTTTACACCAAAAATAAAGTCACACAAAACATATTTGAAACACATCAATACTTCTATTTGCTCGATATGTTCTGCAGCAATTTTGGGGCTATTGTCTTGTTTGGAATAATGACTTATTTCATAAAACCCAGTTACTGAACACTAGCCTAATGCTAGCCTGAATGAATTTGCAGGAGTATTACATATAAGATGATAAGACTAAAATCAACAATTTCATTTTCTTATTCTTCTTACTTCTCCGACCATACACATATGAATACAGTAGTTTAATATGAACTACTACCAACAATAATACTTAGGAACACATATGAACTATTCACCAACAATCAATTAAATTAACATGCTACAAATCTGGAAAACATATGAAAAAAATCAACAAACAATCAATCAAACTAAATAATATACTGATTTGGGCAGATGAAACATATATATGAACTAATCAATCATGGATGAATTGATGATAATAAATACTGAGGAAACCTGCGGCGGAACGGTGATGATTGACGACTTGATGATTGATGAGAAGAACAGTGATGATCAGGAACAGTAGCGGCAGCGCAATAGAACAGTGCGGATCGGACTTCACTTTTGAGATGATGAATGCGGCAATAGAATTGATTTTTAATGAGTGTTTAATTATGTTTATTATATTTTAAATTACCACCATATAGTTCTCACATCCACCTAAAGACCCACGTTAAAACCATCACAAGCCCTGTCCAAAGGACCCCTCGATATTCTTCCAAACCAGCCAGTTGAGTGCTCTATTAATTCTCGCTTGAAATAATGTTCGACAGCCCCTGTTGTGACCACCATCGGCATGTCTTAATCACCTCTAACCCCATTAATTAAAATGACCATCGTATATTCCCCACATCCAATTACATACCCACGTCAAAAAGGTCACAAAGCTTGTCCCAAATGCCTCTCAAATCCTCTCCAAAATACCGAGTCCTTTATTCTCGTTTAAAACAGTGCCCGTCAACCCCTGTTTGACACCTCCGACTACTCTTTATAAACAAATTGCCAAAATTTATAAATTTATAAGTGATTAAACTATATGTACGTGCAGTAATGCACGAGATCTATTCTAGTAGTAATAATAATATTATTAGATCATCATCATTTATATGTGTGCCCTGATTCAAAGTCGATTAACTCACTTTAGAAGGTGACGTAGTACAGTCTACCTGAACTTGAAATCAATTATGAAATGTTCTTATTTTCAAGGCATATTTTATAGGAGAACCTAACTATAATCGGTCTTCCTAATATAATCCATACTTTGTTTAATCTGGTAATAAACCTTGCTATAGACACCCACTTCTTATAATGAACTTCCTCATTTTATGACCTTTTAATCCAGGTAATTAAAAAGTATTGAATACTTTTAAATTAGATTTTTTATCTGAAACTATCTTTTATTTAGGCTGTTTTGTGAGCAATTACCTTTTATTTAATTTTTGACATTCAACTACTTTTCATTTTCATTTTTCGTTAAAAATTACCTAAATCTAATTTCCGGTGACCTGAAGTCAACTTTTCGGCGTTGACTAAACGTGAAGTTTTTTGTTTTGTAGGAAACTACCTTTTATTTTTTTTTATTTTTTTTGGGTGACTACCTTATTTTATTTTAAACAAACATGTGATGCAAAAATCAAAATTTTAGATAAATAATCATATCAAATTATACTAAAGTAAATCAAAGGAATGTTCTTGTTGTTTCGTTAATTCTCCAATTTAAACCTTAATTTATTTATTTTTGAAACAAAATAATGTCACCTATCATTTGTTCATGTTGTTAATTAAGATCTATCATAACACTTGATGGGGTCAGTCATCCGCCGCGTGTCGCCCATTAACCAGAAACCTGGACTCAACCCGACCTTGATTGAGCCCAGACCGTTAGAGGGCCCAATGCCGGAACAACCGGCCAGATCCATCTGGCCGACCCCCAGGGGCACACCTTTGAAGATAGTCGGCCGTCTTTTCCCTGGACCCGGCTCTGAGGCCGGACCCCCGGTCGGCCAGGCCAAGTCCTCCTGCCCCCCCCCCCCAAGAGATTGGGGACTCTCGGTCACTCCGACCCTGAGGATGTCCCTGCCAACCCCAGGGCGATCCAGCAGACCCTCCTGATCCAGCCTAAGGTAAGGGGCACGCGGGAAGCACGTGCCCCCTCTTTTTCCTCTCTCTCTCTCTCTCTCGGGGACTGGAGGTCTCCGGCTCCTTGAACACTTCGGGCTATCCCACGATCAATCCCTAACAATGTTAATATCCAACGGACTCCTTTATCCCCTGGCTCCAACACCTGACCCACCCGCCAATAAAAGGGCGATACATTGGAATGGTAGGATATGGTGCCGATATTACCAAGGTCGAGGTCATGACATCAGTGAATGTCGTGAATTCCGAAAGCAAGTCCGGCACCTCATTCGAAAGGAAAAGTTTGGGGCATACCCAGAGTACGAAGGCACGCGAACACCCCCTAAGACTAGTAAATCCATACCTGAGTCAGAGTCTAGTTCATCTTAGGGCCTACACTTAATAGTAATAATAATAAAGCATGTTTTCTTAGTCTACTGAGTCAGGGAGACACGAGGAGACCTGTCCTCCACCTCCCCCTACCAAACTGAGTCACGGGCATCTAGCCCGTTTACTATTATATCAATAAAGTAACTTTTCTTTTATTAACGTGCCTCGACAATCGCTTGATTTTCTTTAATAACTTACTCTCTCGCTTGAAACTCGATACTATGCCATTTATCGATAGCAATTAACTAAGCATAGAGGCCACAACAAACGACCCACTACAAATTCACCCTAAGAATGAGATCAGGAATAACCACCCTAAGTTCAACCCACAACTGACCCCTCTAACCAAACAGCAACACGCCCATAACCGATAAGTGATCATACAAACTAGACTTCCCAATTACAAACAGCGCAACTGAATATGAAGCCTGCCTAATAGGGGTAAAAGTCGTCGTAACTCTAGGAGTTAAGAACCTTAGAGTACACGGAGATTCATCCCTAGTAGTCAACCAAGCCGCGGGTACCTGGAAGGTTTATAGCGAAAGTCTAACTCCATACCAAACCAAAAAAGAAACAATATCCCGGGAATTCACCGAGATTGACTTTATACACATACCCCGCGAAGAAAACCAATTCGCTAACGCCTTATCCAAATTAGCCTCACTAATAAACATGCCTGGCCACCTCTTCTCTATGCCTATCTGCGTAGAAAGAAGTGAACAACCGGCCTACATCCACAACCTTGAAACTGACAATATCCCCGAAGAACCCTGGTACAAAGCCATCCTAGACTTTAAAAGCGACGGATCATACCCACCCGACACAAACACCAAAAACAAAAGAGCCCTAAGAATGCAAGCCGCTCATTACGTCCTGAGCCAAGGACTACTCTACAAACAAACCCCACAAGGAGTCCTCCTTAGATGCATAAATAAAACCCAATCCGAGAGAGTCATGGAAGAGGTACATGACGGAGAGTGCAGACCCCACATGAGTGCACACCTATTAGCCCGAAAGATAATTAGACTAGGCTACTACTGGATTACCGTAGAGGCAGACTGTCGACGTCACGTCTGTCACTGCCACAACTGCCAAATATTCGCCAACATCCAACACCTATCGCCATATCCTCTCCATAGCATAACCAGACCTTGGCCCTTTTCTACTTGGGGAATCGACATCATAGGAAAAGTGCACCCAGCCGGGGCCGGCGGACACTGTTTCATACTAGTGGTCGTTGACTACTTCACCAAATGGGTAGAAGTCGCCTCTTACACCGTACTAACCTCCAAACAAGTAGTCAAATTCCTACTAAATAACATCATCTGCCGATACGGCATACCTCATGAAATCATCAGTGATCAGGGGGCTCATTTCAGGGCCGACACCCAAAAACTTCTCGACAAATACAAAATCCAAGACATAAATCCTCACCCTATAGACCTCAGGCGAACGGGGTCGTGGAAGCGACAAACAAAACAATTACCACAATCCTTAAGAAAATGATAGACAACAACCGGAAATGGCCAAACAAAATACCCTTCGCATTATGGGGATACCGAACATCCGACCGACACCCACCGGAGCAACACCTTACAACCTAACCTACGGCTCCGAAGCCGTGCAGCCCATAGAATTAGAGATACCCTCACTAAGGATACTAACCGAAAGCGGCATCCCCGAGGAATAGTGGAACCAAAAACGTTACGACGAGTTAGTATTTCTAGACGAGCGTAGGATACATGCGCTATCCAACGTGCAAGCCTACCAACGGCGTATACAACGGGCCTTTAACAAACGAGTAAAATCCCGAAACATACATGAGGGAGACCTAGTAGTCAAGTCCATTAGGGCACCCCTTCCCGTCGACCCTAGAGGGAAGTTCAAACCAAATTGGGTTGGCCCCTACCTCGTCAAGAAAGTACTCTCGGGGGGGGCCGTAATACTTACCGACCTAGACGGTCAATAGTTCTCAACAACAACCAACATGGACCAACTCAAACGGTACTACCTCTAAACATCCTAACAACTTCATCCTGATCTTCGAATTGGGGCGAAAACCCGCGCAAATCAAAACAAATAAAAGGGAAAAATTTGCATCGATAATTGGCATAACGAGTCTATAGTAAAATCACTCACGTCTAAAAGAACTACGAACATGGTTTGATTCCGTCCAAACACAGATACGTAGGCAACCCTTCTCCGGGTACAACCAATAAAATGACAAATTCGATTATTCGATTCACATGCTAACCGGAACCCTTTACTTAGTGTTCCAATTAATGAGTGATTCTAATAATGAAGCACAAACGACGAGCCGAGGACGGGGTAAAAACCCGAAAGGGCGCCCCAGGCAAAATGAAGAAACGAGTTGCGAGCCGTCGTCAAAAAAAAAAAATGACAAGCAGAGGACGGGGTGAAAACCCGAAAGGACGCTACGGGTAAAATGAAGAATCAAGTTGCGAGCCACCACAAAAAAAAGAAAATAAAAAATATAATAAAAAAAATGTGCTTCTCATTAATAACAAAATTCCGTTAAATCGAGCCTTTGTCGAGGCCTTTACATCAAGTATCTGAAATCCGACTGATGGGCGGGATTTGTCGCGGATCCTGCCGTCAAATAATAACCAACCAGCCTAACTAGGGTAGCTAGGGCAAGTCGGGTCGATCCACAGGGACGGAAAATGCGTTTAGACTAATGGGTGATACGGTCTAGGACTAGGTTCGAGGCGAGCTAATCTAGGGGGAGGCTAATGACTAGGCTAAGGTCGAAAACATGGAAAGGGAAGACAAAACAAGCAACTAATGACTAAGGGAAGCAAGAATAACAATAAGAAGGAAAACTAGGGTTAGGTCGGGTTCATGGATGCAAAGGAGATAAAAAGGGGAAAAACGGGGTTACTAGCATGCTCTCGTAGCCTAGGTACCGCCGATCGGGCTCTCGCTACGTAATCGGCCTAGGGGTCGTCCTCACCGGGCTCTCACTACGTAATGAGGGATCCAAACCAACCAACCAACCAAACACACACATACAAGAGAATATGCAAGAAAAACAAGGATTTATCGTCTCTAGTCTCACAAGCATTTCATCAAACATGTGGAGTGCAAGGTAAATGGGAAACAACAAAAACAACATCTAGTACCACCCATCTCACCCTAATCATCCACAATCACAACCAATCACCCTAATAACCCTAGCAAGAGTCTACTCAAACATATCTAATGCTAAAACTAACACTAACAAGATAAACCAAAACAAGAACAAAAGCATACATATGTAAAACTAACAAGGATGATGAACAAAACAATAAACAAGACCTAAAGATTGGAACTTGAATAATAAAACAAAGATTAAGAGAAAGGAAAAGAGATTATACCAAGCAAGAATGAAAACTTGTATAAAAGAGAAACCCAAAACAATCTTCCAAGGTTGTCAATCTTGGTTGAATCTTGAAGAATTCCCTTAATACAAGGATTAAACTAAGATTAACGATTAACTAAGAACTAATCTACACTAATCTATGCTAATCTATGCTAAACTATGCTAGGGTTTTGTGGGTAATGTCTAACATCTCATAAGATTACAAGAAGGAGGGTATTTATAGGGTTACAAGAGTGAAGGAGAAGAAAAGAAGAGTCACGCGGCTACAGCACTTCTTCCCGGTCGGGAAGGAATGGTCCCGGTCGGGATGGGCCATCCTTCACGGTCGGGAAGCTCTGTTCCCGGTCGGGATCAAACATAACACCGGGCTGTGTTATCCATAACACCAGGCGGTGTTATTGCTCTTCCCGGTCGGGACGGCCAGATCAGTAGCCTCTTCATTCATGCACTCCTTCCCGACCGGGAAGGCTACTCTTCCCGTCGGGGATGAGTCTTGTAGGCCTCCAATATGATCTTTAAGGTCCCTCCTTGCCTCTCATGGGCTTCTCATCGATTCTCGGGGCTCGGGAATGGGTCCCAAGGTCTCGGGATCGAATCCAAGGCATCGAGTGATCGTTCCTTCTCTTCGTTGGCTCCAAAAGTGTATGAAACGAGTCGGAATCGTTCCAATTCTTCATGAATGGTCTCGGGAACCTAAAACGAACTAGAAGAAGCATAAGTAATCCATAAACCGCTCCCAAGTAGCGATTCCACAAGGAAAACGGGACCAAAACACAACAAATTAGGCACTACAAACTACACTTATCAACTCCCCCACACTTAACCCTTACTCGCCCTCGAGTAAGCATAAACTAACTACTAAACTAGCCGAGCGGGTATTAGCGCACCCTACGACCTTTCAACTCACGCGAGTACACATAGAGGAGAAGTGCACTCCGCAAGGCAAGTAAGGTCTTGCGACAAAACTGTGGATGCAACCGGACACAAACACATAAACAAGCAAGCATACAACAAACAAACACAAGGTTGCACCCAAAGAAAAACAAATACCGCTTCCGTCAAACAAGCGGTGAAAGAAGCACCGGTTTAGGACTCGAGGCAAGTGACAACGTTCCCAAGCTAATTATACAAACCAAAATGAACTAAACCCTAATAGTATGACAATAAAGCAGTAAAAACGTTGGTAACTTACCTAGGTCCTCCTAACCTTCTAAGAACGTACTACGAGACGATCGGCGGGATGGAAAAAGGATGAACCACGGTGTTAGTCGACACTGTAGGTAAGTGAGACCCCGCCCCCTTTAGCGATGAGCCAAGAGGGTCGTCCCATGTTCAACATCGTCTAACTAGCCCAAGTAAAAAGGTGGATGTGATTGCAAAATGAGGGAAGACCGACCATTATCGCTATCATCCTTCCTAGGGACTCGGTCCTTTGGTAGGCTCTTCACGGTAATAGTCGGCAAAAGGCTTATTTTTGAGATGTGGGGACTCTTTTTGTGGGACGGTTTTCTTTTGGCATTTTTCTTTCTTTTGCATTTTTGCTTTGTTTTGCTATGCCATTTCTTTTTCTTCTTTTCTATTTTCTTTTTCTCGGCTTTTTGTGCCTTTTCTTTTTCTTCAATCTTTCTTTTTCTTTCTTTTTTTTTCTTTGCCCTTTTGGCTTGATTTGAATTGTGGGCATTCCTTTTTGCAACAAGAAAGAGAGATTTCAACAAATTTACAACTTTATTGTGTGGATATGTGTAGGAGGAAGGGAAATGGGTATGTCGGGACGACGTCTTCCCTTCATACTCACAAAAAGGGGAGAACTTGGACTAGTCAAACAATCCCAAACATGGTCACCTAAGGGACGGGACTCGGCAACCAAGGCCTTTTCACACCGTGGGTGGTCATAATGGTCAAAATGCAAATCCCGTAGTAAATCCCTAGTAAGCTAGGTGGACTCAAGGTAAAGGACCAACAAAATCATTGATTTAGGGTCATTCTACTAGACTAAGGTCCAAGACTCGATTCATACTACTAGAAAGGGAAAGTAAATGCTTGCACACTAGCCTCTAAACCGGGTTTTCGAAAACCTTTTTACACACTAGACACAACAACACACACAAAACAAAGACACGACGAAAACAAAAGAAAAAGAGACAAAAGGCAACAAAACAAAACAAGATAAAACAAACACATAAACAAAACAAACACCACCCCGAACTTCCAAACAAATCACCAAATCAACCACAAATATGCACAAAGCTCCACCCGAGCACACAACTTCACATATCTCCTCCAAACTCCACAAGGAACAAATAGGAAAAAGGGGTGAAGAGATGTTACCGGATGTCTTGAGAGCTCTCCAAAGCTAACGGTGATTAGGCAACCTATAAGGAAAAAGGGAGGCAAAACACGCACAACAAAACAAAAATACGACACAACGACACAAAAGGAAAAGACACAAAAGAAAATCTTTTTGATTTTTGTGAAAAAATTTCAAATTTTTAGGGCTTTTAAAGATTTTTTGAAAAACAACAAAAATAAAACTAACTACGATAGAATATCGCTCCCCCATACTTAAACCGAGCAATGTCTTCATGCTCGATCGTAGTGTATGGAGACACTAAAGAAAAGAAAAGAAACTACGAAAATAAAGCTAAAAATCAAAAATAAAGCGGAGAAAAGGGTAGAATGTGTCCGGCCGGGGTGTAGTCAAGTCACCATGGGCCGAGACAAGAAAAGATATGGATGGGGGAAGAAATAAAAAGAAGGATAAAAGGAAATGGGAGGGGAGGACTAGGTGTAATCAAGTCACCTAGCCCAGATTCCGCCTAAATCCGACTAAATCCCAAAAAGTGAAAAATAAAGTGAAAAGGCTTGTAAATTTGGATTTTGAAATGACTCTCGATGTAGTCACGTCATCGAGAGTCGGGAGCAATAACTACCAAGGCCTCGAAGGCCATCATGACACCATGACACAAAAGTGTAAACGGGGAAGGGGACAAACAAAGGAAGACAAGCGATAAAAGACGGAAAAGAAAGGATAGTTGTCGTACCCATCGGTTAGTAACTCACTCGCTCCATCGTCTCATAGTTCAATATCGGCACATAGCTTGTCTTCGTCATTGCTATTCCTCCTCAATCTTGATAGGCCCGCATGGTTGAAGTATTAAGCTTGCAATGGTAGAAGGGAGTGGGATTTGATGTTAGGCTCGGTAAGTAGTGAAGGTAAGATGAGGTGAGGCTATGCATATGAAGTGTAAGGTCATATGATAGGTGCAAGGGTAGGTAGGGAGGTTGGGAGGGGGTATAAAATGGTTGGGTGGGCTCGAATGTCGAAGAAGAGGCAAAAGGTGGAGAAGGGGACCATCCCGGTCGGGATGGACTTCTTCCCGGTCGGGACGAACTTGGTCCCGGTCGGGATCACACTCCAGAAGATCCAATTTTCAGCACACTCATCCCGATCGGGATGACATCCTTCCCGGTCTGGATGCTCTCTTCCCGGTCGGGAAGACTCTTCTAACCCTTCCTAACCTTGATAGCATCACCCACATGGCCACCAATACGTCGATACATAGAATCTCGTCCCCAAAAGCTTGTCAAAAGCTTCAAAAACCGACTCCTATGCCCAAATCCAAGCTTCTACGTTACCATCAACTACTCTCTCAAGACTTCATCTTCACTATAACCTACCAAATGGACTCAATAAACACCATCAAAATCCCTCCCTCACATCGCTCATCAAAATACCGAATTACAAGAATTCCACAAAAGCTAACAAATCCTAGAAACCAAACTATCCAAACACACATATACAAAAACAAAACAAAAGAAAAGGAAAAAAGGATATTTACATGATACTCTCACCATCTACTCCTCCATAGCCATCAAGAGCTCGAAGGAGTATGTCAAATGCCCTAGAAACATCTTCATTGAGGCTCACATGGCCGAGCCTAGATACTTTCAAGAGCTTCCAAGTCGGAGGCAAGAAGCGATCATCTTCATTATGCTCGGGGTTTTCGTGATCTTTCGGGTCTTCCAAACCAACATAGCAACGACTCTTATGACCATCCGGTAGGTATAGTAGTCTAGAGTCATGCTCGGTGTTATGATGTGGGAGATCACACCCTAAGGGGATTGCTTCTTCTATGGGGTCGAGAGTAGAACTCTTTTCTACCGCCCGACAAGGATCCTCTTCATTAAAGTTTCTCTTCTCTTAATCTTTGTTTTATCATTAAAGTTTGATTCTTTGTTGATTGCATTGCTCATAGTTCATAGTTCTTGTTAGTCTCTTCATGTTTGTTTTGGTTATTATGTTGATTCATCTTGTTAGTGTTAGTTTTCCTTTAGATATGTTAGAGTAGTAGATTGCTAGGATTAGTAAGGTGATTAGGGTGTTAATTGAGTGATTAAGGGTTTGTTAGAGATGATGGGTGGAAGATTTGGGTTTCTTCTTGGTTTATGCACATCACATGTTTGTTGAATTGCTTGAAAGACTAAGTAGGTTGGAATGCTTGTTTTTCTTGCCTTTCTTTGTGGGTGTTAGTTTGTTGTGGGTTCGGTTCCCTCATTAAGTTGCGAGAGCCCGGTGAGGACGACCCCTAGGTCAAGTCTAAGTTGCGAGAGCCCGGATTGGACCTAGGACCATAGCGCGCTAGAACCCCGTTTGTCGTGTGTGTCGCCTCGATGGGTTCTAGGTGGAACCTCTAGGTTGGTCTAAGTTGCGAGAGCCCGGACCGACCTAGATCACCCTACTACCTCCTTCACTCTAGCTCTCCCTTGACCATTCATTTACCCCTTTGACCCCGACCTAATCCTAGCCCGTTTTCCTTGTTTGTTCTTCTCTTCCTTTTTCTTGCTTTAGACCTAGCTTAGTCCTAGCCCCCCCTTTAGATTAGCTTGTCTCGAGCATAGTCCTAGACTGTAGCATACACTAGTCCGCACTCGTTTTGCCGTCCCTGTGGATTCGACCCGACTTACCCTAGCTACCTTAGTTAGGTTAGCCGGTTTTATTTGACGGTTGGGATTCACGACAAATCCTTCCCATCAAATTGGCGCCGTTGCCGGGAATCCGCCTAAATTCGACTAATTCCTAAAAAGAAAGAGTGAAAAAAACTTGCAAAATTTGGATTTTGAAAATGACTCTCGATGTAGTTACATCATCGAGAGTCGGGAGCAACAGCTACCAAGGCCTCGAAGGCCACCATGACACAAATATAAGGGAAGGGGAGTATTCAAAGGGCAACAAGCAACTAAAAGACGGAAAAGAATGTAGAGTTGCCTTACCAACATGCTAGCAACTCACGAACTCCATCGTCTTCAATGATCAATAATGGCACTTTGCTTGTTGTCTTCATTGTCATCCCACTTCAAACTTGATAAAACCGCATGGCTAAGGTAGCAATGGTGCGAGGAGGTGGGATTTGATGTGAATATCGGTCTAAAGTGAGGAGGAAATGAGGTGAAGGTATGTAATTGAGGTACATGGGCATGTGATATGGACTAGGAAGGTTAGGGAGGTTGGGAGGGGGTATATCATGGTTGGGTGGACTCAATATGCACATCCATCCCGATCGGGATGGCTCCTTCCCGGTTGGGATGGGTCTTCTTGACCTTCCACAAACCCAAAAGCTTACTCCAAGCTTCAAAAACCCAATCCTCACTCACGATCCAAGCTCTATCGATAACCAATCCTCTCAAGGAGTCATCTTCACTTCACCTACCACAATAAACTCAAAATGCACATCAAATTCACTCCCTCACATCGCTCATCAAAATACCGAATTACAAGGATTCCACAAAAACTAACGATCCTAAAAACCAAACTATACAACCAAACATAAACACAAATACAAGCACAAAAGAAGAGAAGAAGAGATATTTACAATAAAGTATTCTCACCAACTACACCTCCATAGCCATCAAGAGCTCGAAGGAGTAAGTCAAATGCCCTAGCAACATCTTCGGTTAAGCTCACATGGCCGAGCCTAGCCACTTCCAAGAGCTTCCAAGTCGGAGGGAAGAAGCGATCGTCTTCATTATGTTCGGGGTTCTCGTGATCTTCCGGGTCTTCGGAACCATGATGGCGACGACTCTTATGACCATCCGGTAGGTATAGTAGTCTAGAGTCGTGCTCGGCATTATGATGCGGGAGATCACACCCTAAGGGTGTCGCTTCTTCTACGGGGTCGAGAGTGGAACTCTTTTCCACCGCCCGACAAGGATCCTCTTCACCAACCGTCTCACAAGACAAAGGGCTAGACATCGAGTGCGGTAGAGGAGGAGAAGGCATCAAGTTTTCTTCATTGGAGGCTTTAGGATCCTCCAATTTCCCATACAAGGCAAGTTCCAAGGCATCTACTTCTTTTTCCCAAGTATTGCGCTCCTTTTCACTCACCTTGTCCAATTGGCCTAGAGGAGGTATGTCTTCACTCGGCTTTGGATCGTCTAGATCCGATTCTTCACGAAGAAAATCGAACAAATCCAATTTTATAGCCAATACATCGGCTCCCCAAGAGTTATCTCGAGAATCATGTTCACTCCCCTCCTCATTGTTGGCCCTTGAAGCCTCAACTCTCTCTATTCTTTCCCTATCTTCACCACCTAAGCAACACTCAACAATGGTCTCTTGACCGACCCTCTCTTCTTCATTTGTAGCTTCACGATCGGGTTGACTTTCTTGTGGAGACACCCGACTTTCATGCCCAAATGAACCTTCCTCCATAACTTGTGGAGCTCGAGTGGCCGACATCGTGATATGGGCCATGAATGCATTGATGCGAGCATCTTGCACCTCTATTCGGGCCTTGAGCTCCTTTTCAACCCCCATTATTTGAGCCACCATCTCATGTTGAGTCTTTTGCATTAGAGTTATCGACTCTTGTTGACTCTTAAGCAATTGAATCATCATTTGACAAGTCTCAAAGTTGGGATCTTGTGGTTGTGGGTTATGTGAGGGTGTTTGGTAGTTGTTAGGATGTTGGAATGATCCTTGACAACTTTCTTGGTAACCATAAGGAGGGCGTTCATAAGATTGTTGATGAGGTTGATATGGTTGGTGAAATCTCGGGACTTGGCCATTTGCCCCAAAGTTGCCCCGTGATGATTGATGGTAGCTTGGACGAGCCATGTCTATAACGTTGCTTTGGTACCTAGGATGAGCTAGAAGCACTTGAGCAAACGTTAGTATCCTAGTGCTTTTGAGGCACTAGGAAGAGAGAGTAGCACAAAAGAAGTAGAACGGAGATACACAAGGAGAAGAGAACTCAAAAGTCAAGAACAAAATCCACAACTAAGCAAACAAAAGTCTAAACTACGCCGTCCCCGGCAACGGCGCCAATTTGATGGGAAGGATTTGTCGTGAATCCCAACCGTCAAATAAAACCGGCTAACCTAACTAAGGTAGCTAGGGTAAGTCGGGTCGAATCCACAGGGACGGCAAAACGAGTGCGGACTAGTGTATGCTACAGTCTAGGACTATGCTCGAGACAAGCTAATCTAAAGGGGAGGCTAGGACTAAGCTAGGTCTAAAGCAAGAAAAAGGAAGAGAAGAACAAACAAGGAAAACGGGCTAGGATTAGGTCGGGGTCAAAGGGGTAAAGGAATGGTCAAGGGAGAACTAGAGTGAAGGAGGTAGTAGGGTGATCTAGGTTGGCCCGGGCTCTCGCAACTTAGACCCACCTAGAGGTTCCACCTAGAACCCATCTCGGCGACACACATGACAAACGGGGTTCTAGCGCGCTATAGTGGCCTAGGTCTAATCCGGGCTCTCGCAACTTAGACCGACCTAGGGGTCGTCCTCACCGGGCTCTCGCAACTTAATGAGGGAACCGAACCCACAAACAAACTATCACCCACAAGAGAAAAGCATGAAAAACAAGTAATATGCACATACTAGTCATTCGAGCATTTCAACAAACATGTAACATGCATCAAACAAGAGGAAACCCAAATCTTCCACCAACATCTCCAACAATCCCTTAATCATCCAATTAACACCCTAATCACCTTACTAATCCTAGCAATCTACTACTCTAACATATCTAAAGGAAAACTAACACTAACAAGATGAATCAACATAATAACCAAAACAAACATGAAGAGACTAACAAGAACTATGAACTATGAGCAATGCAATCAACAAAGAATCAAACTTTAATGATAAAACAAAGATTAAGAGAAGAGAAAAGAAGATTATACCAAACTAGAGATGAAAGGAAGAAAGAAACTTGCATAAATGGAAGAACCCAAAACAAACATCCAAGTTTGTCAAGCTTGGTGGAGATCTTGAGGAATTCCCAAATTACAAGCACTAATCTAAGATTAACGATAATCTAAAGACTAATCTACACTAATCTATGCTAATCTATGCTAAAATAATCTAGGGTTTAGTGGGTAATGAAAGACATAAGTGTTACATAACAAGGGAAGGGTATATATAGGGTTTAAGGATGAAAGGAGAAGGAGACGATTGAATGCGGGCGAACTGGCAACATTCCCGATCGGGATTTCTTGGACCCGGTCGGGATTCTCACATTCCCGATCGGGATTTCTTGGACCCGGTCGGGAACACCTCCCAGTAGCCGCCTCTTGTGTTCCACTTCATTCCCGGTCGGGATGAGGCCATACCCGACCGGGAATAGCCTTGTAGGCCTCCAATATGATCTCTATGGTCCCTCCTTGCTTCTCATGGGCTTCTCATCGATTCTCGGGACTCGGGATCGGGTCTCGGAGGCTCGGGATTGAGTCCCAAGGTCTCGGGGTCGATTCCAAGGCACCGAGTCATCGTTCCTTAGCTTCGTTGGCTCTAAAATGTGTATGTATTGAGTCAGAATCACTCCAACTCTCCATGAACGGCCTCGGGGACCTGAAACGAGCTAAAGGAACCATAAGTAGCCCATAAACCGCTCCCAAGGAGCGATTCTACAAGGAAATGGGACCAAAACACTACGAAATAGGCACTACAAATGGCACTTATCATTAGGATGTTGGAATGATCCTTGACAACTTTCATGGTAACCATATGGAGGGCGTTAGTAAGATTGTTGATGAGGTTGATATGGTTGGTGAAATTTGGGGACTTGGCAATTTGCCCATAGTTGCTCCGTGACGATTGATGGAAGCTAGGACGTGCCATTTCCATAACGTTGCTTTGATACCTAGGATGAACTAGAAGCACTTGAGCAAACGTTAGTAGCCTAGTGCTTTTGAGGCACTAGGAAGAGAGAATAGCACACAAGAAGAAGAACGGAGATACACAAGGAGAAGAAAACACAAAGATCAAGAACAAAGTCAAAAACTAAGCAAACAAAAGTCTAAACTACGCCGTCCCCGGCAACGGCGCCAATTTGATGGGCGGGATTTGTCGCGGATCCCGCCGTCAAATAATAACCAACCAACCTAACTAGGGTAGCTAGGGCAAGTCGGGTCGATCCACAGAGACGGAAAATGCGTTTAGACTAATGAGTGATACGGTCTAGGACTAGGTTCGAGGCGAGCTAATCTAGGGGGAGGCTAATGACTAGGCTAAGGTCGAAAACATGGAAAGGGAAGACAAAACAAGCAACTAATGACTAAGGGAAGCAAGAATAACAATAAGAAGGAAAACTAGGGTTAGGTCGGGTTCATGGATGCAAAGGAGATAAAAAGGGGAAAAACGGGGTTACTAGCATGCTCTCGTAGCCTAGGTACCGCCGATCAGGCTCTCGCTACGTAATCGGCCTAGGGGTCGTCCTCACCGGGCTCTCGCTACGTAATGAGGGAACCAAACCAACCAACCAAACACACACATACAAGAGAATATGCAAGAAAAACAAGGATTTATCGTCTCTAGTCTCACAAGCATTTCATCAAACATGTGGAGTGCAAGGTAAATGGGAAACAACAAAAACAACATCTAGTACCACCCATCTCACCCTAATCATCCACAATCACAACCAATCACCCTAATAACCCTAGCAAGAGTCTACTCAAACATATCTAATGCTAAAACTAACACTAACAAGATAAACCAAAACAAGAACAAAAGCATACATATGTAAAACTAACAAGGATGATGAACAAAACAATAAACAAGACCTAAAGATTGAAACTTGAATAATAAAACAAAGATTAAGAGAAAGGAAAAGAGATTATACCATACTAGAAGATGAAAGCAAGAATGAAAACTTGTATAAAAGAGAAAACCAATAACAATCTTCCAAGGTTGTCAATCTTGGTTGAATCTTGAAGAATTCCCTTAATACAAGGATTAAACTAAGATTAACGATTAACTAAGAACTAATCTACACTAATCTATGCTAATCTATGCTAAACTATGCTAGTGTTTTGTGGGTAATGTCTAACATCTCATAAGATTACAAGAAGGAGGGTATTTATAGGGTTACAAGAGTGAAGGAGAAGAAAAAAAGAGTCACGCGGCTACAACACTTCTTCCCGGTCGGGAAGGAATGGTCCCGGTCGGAATGGGCCATCCTTCCCGGTTGGGAAGCTCTGTTCCCGGTCGGGATCAAGCATAACACCGGGCTGTGTTATCCATAACACCAGGCGGTGTTATTGCTCTTCCCGGTCGGGACGGCCAGATCAGTAGCCTCTTCATTCATGCACTCCTTCCCGACCGGGAAGGCTACTCTTCCCGTCGGGGATGAGTCTTGTAGGCCTCCAATATGATCTTTAAGGTCCCTCCTTGCCTCTCATGGGCTTCTCATCGATTCTCGGGACTCGGGATCGAACCTAAGGGGTTCAAGAATGGGTCCCAAGGTCCCGGGATCGAATCCAAGGCATCGAGTGATCGTTCCTTCTCTTCATTGGCTCCAAAAGTGTATGAAACGAGTCGGAATCGTTCCAATTCTTCATGAATCTCGGGAACCTAAAACGAACTAGAAGAAGCATAAGTAATCCGTAAACCGCTCCCAAGTAGCGATTCCACAAGGAAAACGGGATCAAAACACAAGAAATTAGGCACTACAAACTACACTTATCACCGACTATGCCGAAAAAAGACAACGTATCCAAAACACCACAAAAACTAGTACTAATACGCCACATAATACAAACTAATAGGACATAGTACAAAATGGTTGGGCTCTACCGGTCCAACTTCCTTCTCCCATCGCCATCTGGGCAGGCTTGTTCGGGTCTTTCACCATCGACCCCTCTTAATACAAGCTTCCACTGCCCTAGCCAAAGGCGAGCTCAGCCAGCCATACTTCTTCCCATCACTAGCACCTTCATTAGGGGTCTCGTCAGTCTTGGCCTGTACAGTTGAACTAACGACACTAGGATCGGTAACGCTATCTTTGGTCCGGCGCTTAGTGACGTCTTCTTGAATTTCCTCCTTATCCTTTGGTACCGCGGTCTTCCTAATTTTCGGTTTGCTCTGTCCTGACGGATATTCATAAACCCCCTGCCGGGAGGATGTAATGTCGGTCGGTCGAACACTCTCTATAACGATGAGGTGTGAGAATTTCTGTTCCAAGACGCCCTGAACTCCCTGAACGACTCCCCAGTCCACGAGTCGAACACAAAAACACCCTTAGTGAAATCCAAAGCGATCGGCCTCACCCCCATTTGGTTGGACAACTCGTCGGAATAAATGTAAACCGGGTCCCGTAGGGATAATATTAGTAAAACCTGAGTCGAGGACGAAAAGGGAAATTCGGCTTGTCCATTAATATGCCACCAAGGAACGGCCCACCTGATAGTCACCTGCCCACTGTTCAAGTAGGAGAGCCATTTTTCTTCAGGATGACCAGCGCTCCATGCATGCACCACCTTACGACCCATAAAATCCCTATAGTTATAACCTTTGATACCCCGGGGAGGGTCGACCAAACTAAGTCTCTCCTGTAGCCAAACCTGCACAAACCACGACAAAACGTCACACTTTCGATCAGAAGCAACCTAAAAAAAGACGCAACAAAACTAGCTAAAAAACTATAACACCCTAAGCACCTGCAAAATAATCCTAGAACCCTGAATAGGAGCCTGATGGAGCCGAGCACTAGCATCGAGACCTAGAATAAGCTCACCCAAAATAAGCAAAGAGGGCGATCGTCCATGTTCCATCCCCATTACGACATCCAGAACCCAAGGATTACCCCAACCCTCACGCGTTGTCGCATCCTCGAAAACATAGTAACAAGCCACCGCGATGTTAAAAGCCCGCCTACATGCTAGAGTTGAAATATCGTAAGAACCCGTTTGTGAGAACACCCTAAATAACATCCCCAGGTTAATACCATCCCTCCCAAAGAAAAGGTTAGCTTCCTCTAACGAGGAAATGTCTAAGAAATGACGAAACCGTTCCACAAAAGCGTCGTCTCCCAAAGCCACACAAGGTCGTACCGAACTCCACCCACCTATGGCGTCTACCTCCTCTGGGAGAGGGCAGACCTTACCCCCGGAAAAAGCAAAAACATGAATTTTTTGTCCCAAAACTTAGAGCATGCTAGCAAGAAGTCATTCTGCACTTTACCCCGGCTCAACGCGATAATCATTGACAACCCGTCACCTGAAAAAACGTCGAGGTCACATTTCTTAAAACGGCCCGCCCACTCGATCAAAAGATTCCTGAAACCCGACATGACCCAAAACAATACAAGGAACTATAGGCACACTTTGGGTATTTTTAGTATGTCTAAAACGAGCACCCATAACCCGGATATATAGCCCTAATCCCACAACAATTAGGAAACTACGAAAATTTCCATAAACAAGAACTTGACCGCCCAAGCCCAAGCACCCAGATGTCGGGCCGCCTGAGCCCGAGCGACCCAACTTCCAGCCGCCTTAATCCAGGCGTCCATTCCTAAGTCATCAGCCTCTCAAGCAGCCCAAAACTCGAGGCATCAATCCCGCGTTGTCGCCATAACTACCACCTGACATCTCAGACATCGGGAACGACCTCCCGAAGTAACCGAAACCCTCTCCAAAGACAGAAACGTCCACGCAAAGGTTACGAGGACACGCGGATAGCAAGTTTCGCTCGACGGATTCATCGGACTTAGAAGTTTTTTATTTATTTAGGGGGGATAAGCTACCCCACCTAGATATATTGTAGCCTTTAACGATTACCGTCAAGTTGCGTCTGTAGCCCGGTACAATATTGTCATGAATATTCAAAAAGTGGTTTAACTTTTCTTTCAAAAGTGACCTAGATTTTGGCTTCGACCTCATTATGAATGTCGAGACGACTACACTTGCCTCCTAGCACACTCGGTCGAGGCATGGCAACTCTTTAACTTCCACATGTGTCGAGTCAAAACGTTTTAATTGACGTACTATCGATCCAATTCCCGGCTCACACTAACGCGTTTCTGTAGACACTCACATTTTGACCGCCAGGTGTCTATAGTAGTTTCCAAAAAACACCCGATGATGATCGGACGCTAACGTGTTTCTACGCGCTCGGATATGGGCTCAAAACCATTAGTTGCTGGCTAATGCACCTACGGAGTACAAATCTCACAAAACTGACCTCAAATTCAAGTCCACTGGGTCGTTTCCAATCAAACAAGACTAATTTGGGTCAAAACCGACACCGAAAATAAAATCGACTTTTAGCGATTGGGTCAACCCCGGTCAAAGTCGTTTCCGAGACATACCAAACAGTCATTCAAGCATCAAAATTCCAGCCCAAATACAAAAACCCATAAGATATCCAAAGCCACGGTCCAAAAGCTGACCCGCGCACTCCAGCTGAGCCACTCGATTGAGTGCTCAGCCCACTCGATCGAGTGGGCCCTCATTCAAGCCTGACTGCAGGCGCACTGGGCCACTCGACCGAGTCAGCCAGTTACTCGGTCGAGTAACCCTAACCGGGGGTACATAGGCTAGCCTATATATACACCCCCATGCACACACTTCAACACAACTTTTGATCAACTTGTCAAAACCCTGATTTTAACCCTAATCTACCCTAATACTACACTTGCAAAAACCCTAACCCTAGCTTAGGTGACAAACCCTAAACCACCACAACTTAGCCTACATCTCGATTACTCCCGTGCTAGACACAACTACGAGTCCCGTCCGAGCATAAGAAACATGTAGGTTGAGGGTGCCAAAACCCCATCTTTTCTCTCTTCTCCTTCTTTCTCACGTCGTTCGTCGTCGTAGTATCGTTTTTTTTTACTTCTTCTTTTATTGTCTTTGTCGCGTCATAATATCGTTAATACCGCTAGTATTAAGACACTAAAATACTTGTGAATTTGTGCCGAGTGTGAGGGATGTCGGAATAAGGAAACCCGAATATACAAGTGTATTGCACACAGCGTTGTCGGTCGCTTATCCCGACACCCCGATCGCTTGATTATTGAAACAAGTCAACTTAAACAATAGTTTTTGTTTTATCCGCATTGTTATCATTAATCGCACACTTCATCGATTTCCTACAAACTTATTTTCAAAACAAGTATTTTATTTAATAAGGGTTGAAACCGTTGACGCGGATCCGACATCACATAATCCCTAGGGATTCATTACGATGTCGGAGAAGCCGAGGGAATCAAATCTTTTGATTCAAGCCTCGATCTATTAGATTCGATACCAATTCCGTAATTGGATGTTGAATCTAATGATCTAGTCAAATAAATTAACTAACGCGATTTTCGTTGATGCTAAAATAATTGTCATACAATTCGTTAGAATTACGACATTATTAAATGCGGAGGAAATCTATTCATATCGCGATAGTTAACTTAAAACGACTTAAAGCGATTTTCTTTGGTTTCCACTCTAGTATTCCATATCGATTCGCTAATCGAATATGGGATATGACGAGTATCGAAGTTAAGTCTCGAGTATAAATTCCATAATATTTATGCCCGATTCAACAAGCTCATCGAATTATCAAAACTCAAAAGCAATTTCGAAATCGATAATAAAATTGCGAGCGAACCCCGATTCGTACAGGGGGCATTCGAACGAGTGCCAAGCCCACTCGGTCGAGTGGCCCCCCAAAAAACCGAAGCAGAATGCTTTTTCGACCTCCACTCGGTCGAGTCTCACAGTGACTCGGTCGAGTGGCAACGTACTCGGTCGAGTTGGTCAATAACTCGATCGAGTAGGGTCTAAAATACGGGACAGAAGCGTTTTCAGAGGTCCACTCGGTCGAGTCCTACAATGACTCGGTCGAGTGGCCCTTTATCACGTCAGAACCGTGAGTCCTACACTGTTTTCTAGTTTCGGTAACACTTTTTTTATGACTTAGGTCAACACGTGTCAATCAATCACGTGGAATATCATCTTTTAAAAACCATACGGCATCTTATTTACATCATTCTATATTTGCGCAAACCGTTAATATCGTCACACTGTTACTAACCGTTTGTTCTTTTGTCGATTTAATTCTCGTTTATTTTATTGTACTAAAATGAACCCGCCTGCTAAAATACAACTTGACGTTAATTTTAGTTGCATTAAATTGACATAGAAATTCATTCAATTCCTCACATGCTTAGGGAAAACAATGTTTGCATAAGCATTTTCATCGTTCAACTAACGCGCGTATTCAAAAATCATTCGATATCTTAGTAGAGGCCGCTAATGTGCGGGCGGGGTTGGGTGTCCTTTGTGGGCTTCCCAACACGTACCATCACCCCTTACTCAGAACCTCGGTTTCTGGATGCCCGAAATCGTTGGCGCACGAGAGTCATTCAATACACGATAACCGGTAGTGACGGTATCGGTATCGTAATGCAAAGGGACGAGCCCAATAAACTCTGACATCGGAAATGGGCCGTATTTTGTATACGGCCCACTACTACATAGAGTGGGTTCAAATGGGCCCGAACTCCCACAAAGTTCGGTGGCAACTCCACTTCGATTTAAATTTCAATTCGATCCATTCTCATATGGAGATTCATTCGCCTCCCCAAACCCGCGCGTGGCCGCGTCGGGGTGGACCTATGTCATGTCCACAGTTTCAGAAAAATTCGAAAAACTACTTTCGTACTCTCACGCAATCCTAACGCATCTAAAACATCCTAAAATACGACGAAATCGCAAATAAAACAATCATGAAATGATTACTTGTCAATTTAGGGCAGCATTTCACAAAACAAAAACGCAAAGACAAAACTAAACAATTCAAATACTAAAAGTTAAATATACACAAAGTCACATGCAAATCGAGTTCATAAACTAGGGAGGACCCCTAGAGGCTGCACCTATGGCCATCACAAATTCATCGATGTTGTCATCCAGACCCAGATCCTCTAGATCCAGGAGAGGAGACCCACTACCGTCCATCCCTGACAGCATGTCTAGGGTAGCCGTCTCGGGAACCCCACCAACACCTTCGGTAGCACCCGTAACATGACCTTCAGCCTCAGCCTCCCTCTCCGTCTCAACCACTTGCCTAGCCTCGCCCCGTGAAGAAGTCTCACCTTGATGCCGAGCCAACCGCTCCTTAAGTCGGGCAATCTCGTCGTCCCGAGTTTGCACGAGCTGTCTCGCATCAGCCACTTCTGCCTCGGGCTCGGTCACCTGAGTCTCCAACTGCCCCACCATGTCCTGGGAATCCTGCAAGTACACTCGCACTTTAGGAAAGCATACACACAACCTAAAAAGCCAACCCTAGGTACACGCACATACAGATCGAGGCCTCGAAGTGTCATGGGAAACCCTCGAGGCATAGGCCCGGAAGCAGTTGGCGGCCTGCCACAACCGCTGATGACAAGCTGACGAAACCTGAAAGGTGAAACCAAACAAGTTAGCCAAACATAGCCTAACACTTAGGGTCCAAATCCTAAAAAAAAACCGAAACTTACCCGGTATACCCGGTATACCCGGTCACGCCATTCTATCCTAGCGTTCATCTCCTCGGCGAAACACGAGGGAGAGGCTCAGTGAAGGCTACCCCGGCTGCATCCACCCTGATGAGCAGCGTCAAAGGGAAGTCTGGGGGCTGAATAGTATCAGCAGGATCGGCCAGCTGAGGGAAAAGCGGACCGGTCAAAGAGCAAGCAAATACTAAGCCAAAGAACAAAACGAACTTTAAAACCAAAGATTGAGTTCTCACCACGAGATGGTGGCAAGCTAGCCGCTGGCTGACATGAGACAGATAGGAGGCACCAGGCACCAAGAGTGCATCACCTCCTTCTCCATCCATACCCTCGATGACCTCTGTGGCGGTCGGTGGTCTGAACATTGTACGGGGAGGATCAACTGGCACCCTAAAGTCGTCATATAAGCACTGACGCACCAACCGTTTGCCTAGATACCAAACCGGGCGGAACAACGCAGAAAGGAGCATCCTCCTGTAGCTCCTAGGCCTCAACTCCGCAGCCACATACCCAGGCACAACCTCGTAGTCAGCCCAAGGACGGGCCACGAACTAAACAAACAGAACTATCACTTCAATAACCCTAAACCCTTGGAGGATACTAAATAAAACAAGCTATAAAGAGAAAACTTACGTCCTCGAGGCGCAGCTGATTCACCAGCACGTTGTCCGACGGGTAATGGCTGGTCGTACTCTTAGGTTGAGCCAGCCTCCATTCGATCCCCGCCGGGAATCTGGTCGGACAAACAAGGAAAGTAGGAATAGATCCAGGCCTACAAAACCCCAAAACACCTTTAGCAAAATCAAACTAAAACTAAACAAAGCCCGAGAAGTGAATACAAAAACGATTATTAACCTCCAGCACGAGGCTTGGGCCCACGATGGGCAAAGCCGAGGCCGACTCCACCTGCAACGGCCTCACCATGACTTGCAAGCAGCGAGTCATATCCGCAAAAGCCGCGGTCACCCAATCAAAACGTCCTAACTGATATAGATCACCTAGGAGAGGAAAAATCCTAGTACTAAACCTCTCGCCCTTATCCGAGAAGTGGGTCGATCCTACGAAGTACCACAACCACAACCGGGCGTCCTGCTCCGGCGTGTTGGGCACTCGACCTTCTAACACCTCCACCCTCTCAAAGTGATCGGTGATGTACGAACTCACCAGAGTGTGAGGCGTACTGTAAGCATCACGCTCCAAACAATCCCCGATGAGGCCCCAGACCTCATTACTATCTAACCTAGGGCCCTCGGCGGCCCACCTAATCCTCTCAGGACCCCAGGGTAAGCCCTTAATAACCCCGAAATCCTCTAAAATCATCCCGACCTCCCCAAAGAAAATACGGAAAGTCAAGGTAGTGTCGTGAAAGCGATCTACCATCGCTCTAATCACCATAAGGTTGCACTTGGTCTTGCAACCCACCTATCGAACCCATTGCCCAACTATGGGACCCATAGCGGTCCTCGCGATAATCCCCTTTGCCGCGGGGGTCAACTGTTGAGAATAAATCTCGAGGCATGTCGTAAAACTCGAGAAGGTCCTCATCGGACCTGGGGCTGCAAGTCGAGACAACACAAGTATAAACAAAACTAGCCAAACCCAACTAAGTCAACCGAAATCAAATTTTAAAAGCATAAAACAAAAGCACAGGATGCTCATCAGACCCGGCCCAATGCGGTGAGAGATGTGTAAGTCAAGACGAAACAACAACTGGTGGTCGTCCTAGTCCCGGGCCCACTCAGGATCCTCATAGCCAATCTCCTCATTCTCTAGCACGGGAATCGGGACAAGAGCCCTCCTAGCAACTGTCTCAGGAAGCCTACGCTTCCTCACTCTATCGAAGTCGACCTCATTTGTGGCCTCTGGATCACAACGTTGCGATGGCACGCTTCGTCGTCTTCTACGAATCCCGCGGGGAGTCAGTGAGCTCGTCCCGGCGGCCTCGCCACTAGTGCCTACCGAATAAATCCCCTCGGGACGCTCGGTATCATCTCTTGCTGCAAAACCAAGCAAAATACAAAATTCATGCCTCGGGTCAGGCTAAAACAGCTCAAACAGGTCAAAATAAGGCCAAAATTTCGGATAAAGATATCAAAAATCCGAAACGGCCGCTAACTCCTATTTTCGATCCTGATCACGATGGAAGTGGTTTTGGGAAAATCCGACATCGTTACGACACCTTTGGTCCGTCGTAAGTCACACAAAACCTCACGAAAGGCCCTAGAGGTCATCCTAGCTCACAAAGGTCGACATGGAAAGCACCCATGATATCACAAACACTAATTGAGCAAGATTACAAAGGACAAGTACGGGAATAACCGGGAAAATGGTCCCTGACCCTAGCATTTCGAACTTATTCCCATGGGAGGCCATTTTCGTACCTCAAAACCTCCAATCAAGCTTATAACTATTTTAACAAGCTCTATTCGACCCTAATCGAACAATGGGACCAAGCATAAACACCGAAACTTAGCAAATTCAAAACACCCAAATCGATTTTCTAGGGTTTTAACTAATTCAACTCACATTCAATCAAATTAAGCAAATTTGACAACAGACGAATAAGAAACACGTACCCGACGTTGACATTATCGTGTATGGCAAAAATAGAGACGGAAATCGGTTAGAAAAATCGAAGGAGCGGTATTGGGGTGAAGAGGGGCGCGCGTTTGAATTGTGAGACGAATGAATTCGTTCGCCCAATATTCGCTGATTTAAACAGACCCGACCCACAGAGACCCGGGCGCCTCAGGTTGCGCGTCAAACTCCTGGACCACTGGGGGCTAAGCGCCTGAAATTTGGGGCGCAGAAGAATGCGCGTCCAACTAGCCCGTCACAAGACTAAAAACAAGAACAAACGAGGCTTAATATCCAAAGTCCGTAAAACACGCACCCTTAAAGCAGATAAATAAACAACGACAAGATAATTACTAATCAGCACCGATAAAGCATGCCTATAAACCAACCCCGAACAAAGAACAATAATAAAACAAGCATAGGAACCATGACTAACAAGAATGCTCATGTCCGAACGCGTGACAAAACAAACTAAACAAAACCGGTCTAAACAAGTTTCGGACAAATTCGAGCACATAATAAATCAGAACAAAGAATAAGACAAATCTGCAAAACGAATTTAATCTAAACAAAATAAATAAAATTCTGTCAAACATTTTTCGAGCCTAATGGGTCTTAGTTATCCAGGCAATTCGAGTTTGAGCGGATACTGACACGCTCAAACATTTTTTCGAGCCTAACGGGTCTTAGTTATCCAGGCAATTTAACTTTGGGCGGATATTGACACGCTCAAACATTTTAGCCTAACAGGTCTTAGTTATCCTGAAGACAACAACAATTTGAGTTTAAACGGATACTGACACGCTCAAACATATTTAGCCTAACGTGTCTTAGTTATCCTGAAAGCAACAATAATTTGAGTTTGAGCGGATACTGACACGCTCAAACATATTTAGCCTAACGGGTCTTAGTTATCCTGAAGGCAACAACAATTTGAGTTTGAGCGGATACTGACACGCTCAAACATTTTAGCCTAACGGGTCTTAGTTATCCTGAAGGCAACAGCAATTTGAGTCTGAGCGAATACTGACACGCTCAGACATTTTAGCCTAACGAGTCTTAGTTATCCGGAAGGCAACAAAAATTTGAGTTTGAGCGGATACTGACACGCTCAAACATGTTTAGTCCAAGGGGTCATAGGCATCCCGAAGGCTATTGTTCGAGTGGATACTGACACACTCGAACATTTTATGTTATTCTCGAGCCCAAGGGGTCATAAGCATCCCAAAAGGCATTTTATTAAGTCGGAGGGGTCATAAGCATCCCGAAGACAGTTGTTTGAATGGAAGCTGACACATCGAACATTTGTCTTCCACATCCACGCTTGACGCGTCACACACACTCAATAGGTAAACTCGGACGGATTCTTGAACACCCGAAAAGGCAAAGCGCACTAACATGAAGAACATAGAACAAGATGACAAGCAAGGGCCCGGGCCCCAATAGGCGACCACAGGCAAGGACGTCAGGTATGATTTCTAAGCCTTGGCTGGCGAGCCTCAACACGTAGTCCAACGAACTTAAAACGACCCGACCGGACAGCCACCAGGTCGTAATACTCGATTGACCTGGGTGGATATACTTTAACTTTCGCCCTGTCCAAGCCTCAGTAAAAACGGGGGCTTCTGTAGACACCCAGATTTGGACCTGGTGGCTGCAGGAGTACCCAACAAACACCCGATGACGATCGGACTGCAACGCAACGCAAGTTCGTTATGTTTTTGATAGTTTTTCTACATAACCGATCAAATAACTACTCGGAAAAATTAAATTAACATCAAGGCAGCCTTAGTCGTGTCGTTACGGTCGCATAGACACTAATTAGAGTCAATTTTGACACCGGGACCCCGAGTCGGTCCCGAAACACGAACCGAGTCAGCACCACGCCAAGCGAACCTCGGGACGCACACCCGAGGCCCACTCGGCGCAACGGAGCTAGGTCAAGAGGGGGAAAACTTAATTCCCAAGTCACGTATAATAAGTACGAGCGCTCGATTTTGGAAAGTATCAAAATCGGATCTTCAAATTTCCCGGCGTCTCACCTCTCGCGTCTCAGTCTTCACACGCCCAAACCCAGGCGCCTGAGTTATGGTGCGCCTGGACTCGGGCATCTATCCGGGTGACGAGGGCCGAAAACGACTATAAATACCCCTCTCCTCCCCCTTCATTCGACACAACACATCATTCTCTCTTCCCTCTTTACTCGTAAGAGTTTCTCGCTAAGGGCTCACACTCCGACACCCGAGATAAACGATCCACTCGATCGTAGTTCGATAAAGCGAAATCGACGCTACTCCTCACCTTCGAGCACTCCACTCGATCCCGAGGTGCCTGTGATCGACTAGCTACTCCTAGTCTAGCAACAGAATTCTGTCCGATTAGCCGCAAAATCAGCCAATAGTAACGAAGTTCTGCCGGGTTAGCCGCAGGAGGGGCCAATGGTAACGGAACTCTGCCGAAATATCCAGGCAAACTAGGAGGATCCGCCTTTGAAGTCGAATCGTCACTAGGTTGTCATCTAAACAAAACTTTACATTCTTGCACTTTTATTATGCACTACGATAATGTCAAATATGGACACTAGGTCCGCTACACGTACCAAAACACGTAACGTCTCAACCTCAATCATAAACACTAAAACACTCTGAACAGACCCGAGTAGTCCTGAGATCCGTTCTAAACTATCTATGCACGCGTCCCGCTTAGCGTATACTCCGAGGGTGCAACTCCTCATTATGTGATTTACTTACATTCGCATTTTCAGCTTTCGTATGATTTATTGCTTTTATGACCTTATAATCGCATGCTAAATCACCTAACATGGAAATCAAAACATAAATGAGCTAAAACTGAACAAAGCGATGGTCGGGTTCCGTATTAGTCCTGGTGCTCGCCTTATACGGTTCGACGCATCTCTACTAATACCGAGCCAATGCATCTTAAGCAGAATACCAGGTAAGGTATACCACGAGAATGACTAATATCCGTATTACCAAGTTAAAACTGATTTGTTAATACCTATAATATTAGTACTCTCTACTCTCCTACGTGCATCTTTTCATGGCATGCCTGTCACGTGAAATCGCATGCAAAGAATGTAAACACAACTATTTTGATGACAAAGCTTACTTGTCCTTAAACAACCGACGTAGCTAAATATAGGGTTAAAACAATGGATGTTACAGCGTACTTCCGCCACAACTAGGAAACAAAGTTATCAGCCCACCGATTGATTAGTAGAGGTGTGGACATGACATAGGTCCACCCCGACGCGGCCACGCGCGGGTTTGGGGAGGCGAATGAATCTCCATATGAGATGGTCAAATTGAAATTTAAATCGAAGTAGGATTCGCCACCGAATTTTGTGGTTATTCGGAACCATTCGAGCCCACTCTATGTCGTAGTGGGCCGTATACAAAATACGGCCCATTTCCGATGTCAGAGTTTATTGGGCTCGTCCCTTTGAATTTAAATCGAAAGTGGTTTAAACTTGGGAGCGTCGAGATGATGCGAGATGAGTTAAGGTGTCAATTTGGTCGTGTGATGTGGTGGGTTTCGGCCGGCGTGTGAGTCGGTTTTGTCGGGTTGATTTGGACGGTATTTCGGTGCTTGTATGAACGATGAATGTGTGTCGAGGTTGATGGATAATTCTAGATTAATTCTGAATTTTGATGATTGATAATTGATTTTTCGGTCCCCTTCAATGTTGAATGGAGGGTCCTATTTATAGGCGCAGAGGTTTAGGAGAGGTATCTTGCTTGGGTAACAAGAAACACCGGTTTGGATAGGAAATGTAGGAAGTCAAGAGGAACGTAAATTCCGTTGCTTGGTGGGGAAGCAAGAATCTCGGCTGGTTGGGGGGTTTTGGCCGAGTATTTGGAGCTTAGTCGGTATCTGATTCGGTTTTCGGATAGAATTCCTACTTGAGATCGAATTCTATCCTTAAACGAATTTGTTTAATATTTTTTGAAGCTTATTTTTGTAGCAGTTGGAGGCCGAATCAGCCACGTGAGGTGTCACAGATGACTCGTGTGTCTCGAGAATATTTTCGACCGGGTTTTGACTCGGTCGTAAAAAGACGGTTTTACCCCTGGTGCCGGAATCGACCCAAATTAGTCTCATTTGACTCGAAACGACCCATTGGGCCTGGATTTGAGGTTGGTTTTGTAAGATATGTACTCCGTAATAAGCCTAAACCAAATGTCCATGATTTCGAGCCCGTATCCGAGTCCATTAAAGCATGTTCGCGTCCTATCATCATCGGGTGTTTGGTGGGACCTACTATAGACACCTGGCGGTTAAAATGTGGGTGTCTACAAGAGGGCACTATTGTGCGGGCGGGATTGGGTGTCGATGTCTAGCGGGCGTTGGCTTCCCAATACGTACACTCACCCCTTACTCAGAATCGACGGTTTTCGGATGTCCCAAACCATTGGCAATGAGAGTCATTACAGGCATGGAGTGCTTAAGGGTACAAGTCTTTATCTTTAGGTCCCGTGCCACTCAGCTTTGAGGCGGCTAAGGATTAAAGGTGACTTGAACGGTTTCCGAGTCCCCACAATTGACTCGGTGGCGACTCCACAAATTGGCAACGACTTCAGTTCACTAAAAAAGTCGCCTTACCAAACATATCGGCCTTTAAACATTTACAACCACGACTCAATCGATTCCAACGGAAACACGAGTGCTCGCACTCGTCTAGTACAAGTCCGAATCGTCATCCAAATCGAGGTCTGACACATCTCCCCGAACGCGACATCGGACCGGCCCCCGACCGGGAGGGGGCCGCGTTGGTGGCCGCCGCGATGAAATCGGGTCGGTCCTGCGCAGGCATGCGAGAGGCGTCGGGCGGTGCGGACGGACGTCCACACAGCCCTGTCGTTTTCTGCCGTTTTTCGGTTGGGGTTATCCTGTAAAACACCCCGGCTCGCTTTGGGCTCAGGCATGTTATGACGGGTTTCCTCGGCTTTAGGCGATCTCGCATGCCCTGCGATAGTGACCCTTTTTCAGCAGATGCTGTTGACTCTATGGTATGAATTGATCCGTCCTTTCCCTGAGGCTCTGGCCCTTGTGTGTCAACCAGCAATCGCCTTTTGGCCTGAACATAACCTCTGGCAGCTATCTTTGCCTTGCGCTGGATTCTTTTGGCGGCGGTACACTTCGTCCCCCTTGCGCCTGCAGAGTTTGGATATTGCAAGCACCTAGGGGTCGTTGCTAGTCAGCCAACCAGATCCTCCGGCGTAACCTCTTTGTTGAGCATTGCTCTGAGAAAGCGGCGGCCTGCGTGGCTTGGGCGGGAGTGAGTTCCAGGTTCACCCCTTGCTCTGCCTCCTACCCCCTCGCGACCGCTTCCCCCTTACTAGGAGTACCACGAGTCATGGCCTGCCCGCTTGCCCGCCTCCCCGGAGGGTGGCAGCTGGCTTGACTTTCCGTGGCGTTATGGGCATCTCGTAACGCGGGACCATTGCTTGCCCCATTGGATTTGTTCCCGTCTCGATCTCTTCGATCTCGTACATCTTTTGATAGCTTTTTGTCCTTTTGAGGATTTCTAATTCGATAATCCCCACAGACGGTACCAAATTGTTCCGGTTAGAAAACACTTAACTCCGAATCGGATTCGGATCTAGCTTAAATCGTGTTCTTTGGATCTTGCTTAGCTTCCATGTCTCACTTTCCTCTCCTCTAGCGTCAGACCTTCCCGATGCATCTGGTCTGTCACATCTGCACAGGGAGCACACAGGGGCCTCAGAGGTGTCCGAGGAAACCCTCTCTGATGCTTAAGCAAGTCCATGTATGCACTTAAGGAACCTTGTTCGTGAGGAACAACTGAACAAGGTGGCATTTTTAGAGTGAGATTCTAGTGAGAGAAAATTAATTACCCCTTTATGAGTGAATATAATGAGGTATTTATAGGTTTCCACAAGAGAGAGAGAGAGAGAGGGAGGGAGAAAGAGAAGGAAAGGGGGTGCGTGTTTCACACGTGCCCCTTACCTTAGGCAGATCAGGAGGGTCTGCTGGATCACCCTTGGGCTCGGAGTGACCGGGGGTCCCTAACCCACTGGAGGGAGTGCAGGAGGACTCGGCCTGGCCGACCGGGGGTCGGGCCTAAGGGCCGGTCAAAAGTGAAAATGGTCGGCTACCTTCAGAGGTGTGCCTCTGGGGGTCGGCCGGACGGATACGACCGACGGCTCCGGTGCCAGACTCGGGTCGGACCCGGTCTCTGGTTGACGGGCGATGCCAAGCAGGTGGCTGACCCCATCAACAACAAACTCATTGACAAATTAGAAAACCGAAAACAAAGAAGATACAAGCACAAGAACAATAATATATGACACATCCCACTATTTGTATAATATCATGTATAAAAATTGGAAAATTAAAAAAAAACAATTTTTTGTATTTTCGTATCAAATCGTAAGGAAAAAAAAGGTTTGCTTGCATAGTCGTATGTGTCTATAATGCTCCAAACACCAAAGTATAAACAATCAACTAACTTAATCGATACAAACTAAGGACAAAAATTAAAAAGAAAAAATGTCGAGTATGAATAAAATATAAAAAGCAAACATAGACCCGTGTGGTGCATGGGTATGGCGACTGGTTGGTTATTATTTTCCTTTTCACCACTTTAGAACGAGAAACGCCTAACATCGATTGATTAGTAGAACGAAGCCGCTATGTGCGGGTGGGATTGAGTGTCGATGTTTCTAACGTTGGCTTCTCAATACGTACCTTCACCTCTTACTCGAATCTCGGATACAGAGATGTCCTAATCCTTGAAACGAGAGTCACTCCAGATATGGAGTGCTTATTAAGTGTACAAGTCTTTATCTTTAGGTCCCATGTCACTCAACTTTGAGCCGACTAAGGAATTAAAGTTGACTTGAATGGTGTCTGAGCACCCCATAATTGTTCGGCGGCGACTCCAAGATCACATCGCAAATTCGGTTCACTAAACAGTCGCCAGACTAAATGATCTGGCCTTTAAAATTTACAACCACAACTCGATCGATTTCAACGGAAACATAGATGCGCTCATACATCTATCTAGTACAACCCACAAATCGTCAACCAAATTGAGGTCCGACACTTCTCCTCGAACGCGGGATCGGACTAGCCCCCGGAGCAGGCCGTGTGGGTGGCCGCCGCGGGTGCGCGCACGCGGATGGTAGCGTCCACACTACCATATAAAACAATCAGCCTACCACCAACATCGACTCCTACCACCTCTATATTCACCCACCACCATTTGTATGTGCAAGCTCCACACCACCTTTTGTGAAAGCCATGACCCCACAAACACCATTAATAAGACCAAATCAAAAAATGGACTTTGGATATGATATACATACTGCCGATGGTCACCTCTACAGGCGCGCGAGTGAGGTTATTGTTGAAATGACAATGATGGTCAGATGATCTCCAAATGGTGGCATTCGAAAAAGTGGAGCTTGGGTGGCTCGATTGTTGGCTATCGGAGGCGGATCGAGTTTGTGAGTGTGGTAGATATCGGGGCTGTTAATGGGTCACTGATGGTTGGATTATTGAAATTAGGAGGCAGTGTGCATGATTGGTAGTGATGTAACGTGAGAGAAGAAGATGAAGGACAGTGTATGGTGGTGCGTGAATCTGTTGAGCTAAATTGGTGAGCATTGGGTGTTGATTTCTTGTTGCATTGTAGGGGACTCGAAATCGGGTCTGGTGGCGTTAAGTATAATATGGTTTAAATGGTGGTGGTCTGGTGGATGATTGATGATGTTGGATCGTGTGGTGGAGTGTGTTGGAGTCTTCAAAGGAAAATAACTCGAAGTTAATAGTGAATTGAATTTTGGAGAGATGATTGAGATTGTGGCTGAGTCATGGGGTAGTTCAAGGGAGAAGTTAATTGTATAAATATTATGGTTCGTTGATGTTTTTATTAATAAAATAAAAAGAGACAATGACCTGAGTAATAGGTATGTAGTCGATCACCTTGGTGCGTTATGAGAAGACGGTTTGAGGCAACCAAACAATAGGGTCCCTCGGTAACTTACAATTCCCATGAATTAAGTTCCCACATCGGTAACCAAACAATTTTTAGAACTTTTCATGAATTAGGGATTGAAATTTATTTCCCATGTTTTTCTACTTCCAAGGAATTTTTACTTCCCGCATCAACCAAACGAGCCCTTAGTTTATTAGATCTCCATACTCTTAATGACGTTTCCCGTTTTCTATGACTTTCTCTTTCGTTAGTTATGTTGCTTTAACTATGCTTACTTAGGTTATTTATGCTAATCTTTCCCTTTACATCCTCACTCACTTTTTCACTTTCTCTCCAACCTAACGGCTAACGGGAAAGAGGAAAGTCAAAAAAGACGGAAAACATGATAATGGGTAAAAGTGGGGGTTATCATATGGTTATAAAAGTGTAAGGTACCATATAGAAAAACTAAAAACACGGATATATGTAGAAAATCTTTCGAATTAATTATTTTTTCACCGCAAAAAATAAAAATAAAAATAAAAATAAAAAAACCCCGAGAAAAGTAAAAAAAAAAAGGAAGACGAAAGAATCGCGTTATCTTTGGTGTCAACTAGAGGAGTCGTAGTTATCGTCGTCGTCATCATCACCATCTTCACCAACACTCCACAATCCACATCTGGACTCCACTCTTTCCACTTCCCCGATCTCTCGCCATTAACGCTCCCCTTCAAAGCTCCAATGGCGCCTCCTTCATCCGAGCTCTCCTCCTTCACCTTTCTTCCTTCTCGCCGTCCTCGATCTTTTGAGGCCGCCGCCGCTTTATCATTCGTTGAACCACCAATCCGCATCTGTGGTTATTTTTTTCTTCCTGGAATTTTAATTTTAATTTTGAGTTGTTCTCATGATTTATGTTTGTTTTCTTTCCGGGTTTTGTATAAGTTTAATGGGCAGGCAGTTTTCTGATTCTGAAGTCGGCCAAGTTTGGAATTTAGGGCTTTTGTGTGAAATGAATGTGGCTAGTTTAGGGAGTAAATGCGTTTTTTTTTTATGTTTTGGGTTTATTTTGTTATCTAATTTTTTCAAGATGTTTGTCATTTGTCTTTGTTGAAATGAATTGAATGTAGTGTTAAGATGGACGAGGGTGCAATTGGATCTGAAAAGATCCATTATTTTGCTTAAAAAGGTGTTTGAGCCAAGGATACATTGTCGGAAGTTCGATGCGGTTCGAATTCGAAGTTTGGGTTCAAAATTCGCTACCCCAAGTGAACTTGGTTCAGTCCTATATTTAAAAATTAATTTAGACAATACTATAATTTAAAACGAATTGATAAAAGTTACGTAATATTAATAAACAATTTTATTTAAAAAATATCAAATGTGACAATATTGTCAACTATTTGTCACAATTAATTTTAAAAACAAAATTGTGACAATTATTTTGAAATATATACGGAGTACTGTACTTAGAGGTGACATTTCGGTCATGCCGGGCCGGGCTTCGTGCCTGGCCCGGGCTAGGTCCCGTGCCTGGTCTTGCTCGTTTCCGTTTGTGCCCCTGCTTCGGTTTTCATGTCGGTTCTCGTGTTTCGAGCTGTGCCTCGATCTATTTTTAAAAAAAATCCGGAAAATACGATGTGCGTTTTGTATGTGATCCGAATATTTTGTGTTGTGATTCCAATATTAACTATGATTTAGGTGTTTATAAAAAATATAATATTTATAAGTTATAGTGTTATAAGTTAAAATTAATACTCGTATAAGTTACGGTGTTATACTCCGTAGTTAATAAGGTTGGTTTATTCTTAAGTATCTGTTAAACGCTGGGTATTCACCTAGAGCATAAGATTTTTCTGTTTGAATTATCATGCTGGATAATTCGTCAGCACATGTGTTACAATCATAGTTATAGTTTTGTTGTGAAGGGGGTCGGGTCACAAATTGGTCAATGGATGTTTGACCGACGTCTTTGGGAACACATTTTTTAGCGTGTCGTCCTAGGTGACCGGTACCCGATGAACTTTAGCACTTAACACAGTCTTATAGTTATTACACCTAGCAAAAATTGTATCTTCACTCTTAGTGAAACTTTGTCATGCTTTACTTGTGATTTAATTCAGTCATTTTTGCTTCTGTCTGCCAAATTATCTCATTGCCGGGTGGTTGAACCGTTTCGGTTTGTGGGGTAACATTTGTGAATTGTGACACGCTTTGTGCCGATGTGTCGTGTGCAGATTCTGTAGACGATTATGGTCCAAATTGTGTAAACGGTGTTTGACCCGTTTGACCAGTATGACCAAATTGACCTGTTTGTGTAAAAGGATACGGTGGTAAAGGTGCTCTCCCCGACATTGTGGACGTATCAAAAATAAATTGGTTGGGCGTTATGTTAAAAGGTTGTTGGGACCCTTGTCCCGTTTGCGCCTCGGTTAAATTGTAACCGTAAAGGGTCGACCCGTTCGGAGTGCCAAAGTACCCTGGTTAAATTGTGGGGTCGTAAATTGACCATGTGCCTCCGATTGTGGTGTTTGTGAACCGGAGGGTTCTACGCTACCTTGACGTTGTTGTGATAGACTCCTTTTTTTATGCTGACTCGGTGTTGTGTGATTCCGACATGATTTTAATATTTTAACGAGTTAACAATATAATTATCAAATTAGTAATCAAATTAATTACCAAATTAATTAACAATTTAAATAACAAATTTAATAACAAACATCAAGTTAGTTAAATCGGTTTTTCTAACGTTAACATGTTAATTAAGGATGAAAACTCAATGATATTATCACGATAAATTAAAATACCAACTATTTATTACCATACTTAGACAACATGATGATGATTCATTCCTTAGTTAACATATTATCGTGTGCCTAGTGGGCACACGTTAGAAAATCCGTAGTTAAATTGACAAATTAATACGTAACAAATTATTTACGAGTTATCTTAATTGTAATAAGTGAATAATTGAAGAGTGAACACTATAATTAAGTAATAAACAACAATAATTAACAAAATTAAAGTAAAGGGATTAAGTTAGAAAATGCAAACAAAGCTCGTAGAAATCCGGAAAAGCGGTCGAATAGCGAGATTCAATATATTATAATAAAAAAACCGTAAACCCGATACGATCAATTCTTCAGTATAGCAAATTAGCACCAAAAACGCATCCAAAACCTTCAATTCATCAAACTTCAAGATTAATACTTATCATATTAAAATTACTATATTTTGTATATATTTTTTATAAGATTAATAATAATTTTTATAACTAATAATTTTTATATATAGTTTTTATAAGATTAGTAATAATTTTTTTATAACTTATATCATAAGATTAGAATATTAGAAATTTAGAATAGTAGAAATGTAGAGTATTAAGATTTGAGAAGATTAGAAGATTAGAAATATATTAGAATGATTTGTGTGAAATAAAGTTGGATGAAATGAGTATTTATAGGAAAAAAATTGGAAAAAAAGAAGAAGAAAGAGACATTGAACTCCAACGGTAAAAAATGATCATTTTTCTCGGGCTCGGGCCCACCGTGCCCGGCTCGTGCCTGACCCGTACCTGTTAGCGTGCCGGACCGAGCCGTACCCGTGCCAGACACGGCCGGGCTTCTCACCCAATTCGCCACCGAGATCCGACCCGAGACAAAGTAGGTCGTGCCCGTGCCAGACACGATTTTTCACTCGGGTCGGGCCGATCGTGCCCAAAACCGATGCCCGGCCCGGATTGCCTGGTCTTACTTTACTCCATAAGACCATAACTATGGATAACTAATTTTTTGTTTTTGTTCAACGAAGAACGCACCTAATCGCTGACACCTGTTGTCGAGAGGATCTAACCTTGACCAACCAACGTCGGGACTATCAATACCTAATACGGTGGCACATCTTTCATCTTCCTCCTCCTAATCAACCTAAAAAAAATTGAAAATTGAAATTGAAAAAAATTGAAATCAACCTATTCCTCCTCGCTTATCCTCCTCCTCCTCATCTCTCATCTTCTTCGAAAAAATTGAAAGTCGAAAGTCGAAACTCTGAAGATTTTCCAAGGGAGTCAAGGTAATAGTATTTGTTCCGGATTGATTTTTGTTGTTTTCATGCTTGATTGATTGAGCAATTTCTATTTCAAAATTCAGTTCGTTGGTGATGGTGAATTAGTTCGCGAACGAACTAATTAGTAAATCGGGCGAACTAGTTCGGAAATCGTGCCGGCGAACTGCGAATCTGCGAACTTTGAGCTATCACATTGCTTCACCATGTCTTACATGGTGCCGAATTATACTATAATGACTGCATTTTCCGACTCTCGCATCTATTTTGTTGTATTGTTTGGGTTATGTAGATGAGTTCTTTGTTAGTAATTTTTCTGCTCATCCATGGTGATGAAACTTTCTGAAGTAGTTTTTTGATATGCTATTCCAGGTCGAATGTTTAATTCAGTGGCTTCTAGGTGGGCATAAAGCTCAGCCAATTCCGATTTTGGTATAGTTGAAAGGCCAATAATGTCTGCATTGAGTGAGAAACTTTCACAGAAGACAGCTGGAGGACTCAAGCTGTGGGTTTTGATTGGTTTATGTGTTGGTTTGTTTATAGCTTTCATTCTTTGTATATTATCGGTATGGGTCACATTCAGGAAAAAATCTAAAAGGCACTTGGACACTTTTGCTCTCTCTCAAATTCCAAACACAACTAAGGACATAAGGGTTGATAGAGTATCACATCCCAGTGATCATCATGATGATCTATCATATAATGTCCATGATAAATCAAGTGATATACATGCAAGAAAAATGTTTACTCATTTGGGTAGGCAAAAGTCAAGTGATGTTGACACGACCAGCCAATGCAGCTCTATACATTACCATGATAGAGCTTTTAGTTCACACTCTGGGGAAGATGGAAGTTTTGGCACCGTTCCGAAGCATGCTTCTTCATCTTATGGCCTTGCATCAGCCTCTCCTTTGGTTGGTTTGCCTGAGATATCACACCTTGGGTGGGGGCACTGGTTTACTCTTCGGGATCTTGAAATGGCAACTGCTCGCTTTTCTCCGAATAATATTATAGGGGAGGGTGGATATGGTGTTGTATACAAAGGACTATTAGTAAATGGAACTGAGGTAGCGGTGAAGAGACTTGTCAATAATTTGTAAGTACAGTTTATATTCGCACGCGTAAAATGGATCAGTTATCTATACTTGTGAACTTAAATTGAAGCTGTTTGGTTTCCTTTAGAGGTCAAGCTGAGAAAGAGTTCAGGGTGGAGGTGGATGCTATTGGCCATGTCCGACATAAAAATTTGGTGCGGCTTCTAGGCTATTGCATTGAGGGAATTCACCGGTGAGGCACCATCTTTCTATATTTACAGTATACTTTTTATATTTTTTACAAACCTCTAAATAATTTGCCAGTATCTAGGTATTTTGCTACTTAATTATAATCTGATTCTGATTTCAACTTATTAGGATGCTTGTTTATGAATATGTAAATAATGGAAACTTGGAACAATGGTTGCATGGAGCTATGCGTCATCACGGGACCCTTACGTGGGAGGCGCGTATGAAAGTTCTTCTTGGTACAGCTAAGGCGTAAGTTCATCACCTGATTTAAAATTTCCTTTCAAGTGACAATGGCTCTTAGATATTCTTTCCTTTCTATTCATTTGTATATGTATTCCATGGTTTGCATTCTAATAAATTGTGTAAATGTCCTTTGGTAAATTTTTTAGTATACAAGTTACAATTTTACCCTTAATTCTCACTTTTTTCCAGCCCTATCAACACAATTGCCACCACAACCATCTCCCACCACCGGTTTGTCCACCTACAACCTGCACCCAACCTGCACCCAACTTGCCCACCAACCGCCCCTTCAGTTGGTCTCTTATGATCCACCACAACATGACTTGCCCACCAACCATCACTCGACAGATGTGAAATCACCACATTCACCATCACTAACCACGACCATTATGCTACCAGCCACCGTGTCACATCACCTTGGTCTCCTCCATCTCTAAGCTCTCAATCTAATCTTGATGGCCAGGTCTTGGAGATTGATGTGGTGGTTTAGATAGACAATGATGGTGGTTGTCCACAAGCGTATAAGTGGTAGTGGGCAGTGTGAATATTGGGGTTTGAGGACAGATGGTGATGGCTGGTTACAAACTGTGAGGCATTTAGGGGTTGTTTTGTTCGTCATAAAAACTTGCAATGCCTAGGAATTACATTTCCCAGGAACATCTAATCTAATTCACATGAATTAGCGAAATTTGTTTGGTTTCATATGGGAAATAGAATCTCTCAGGAATTCATACTTACCGTGGAGGGCCAAAGTAAGCAACTTCCTCTATTTTGGAGGAATTGAAATTAATGGGAAGACCACTTGCTATATTTTTTGTCACCAAAAATACACACTACATTTACATGTAATATTAGGTGTATAACCAAACAATCCCTTAATATAAAGATAATTTAACATGCAAAAGTTTGAAACTCAGATGTATACAAATGCATGGAAAAGAGGGAGTACCTACTATTTTATTTTTTTTCGAATGTAGCATTTTGTGCATGTTTCTATAAAGATAAGGGCATAATAATACGTGTGCGTGCGTGTGTTTTTTTTGGGGGGGGGGGGGGTGGGGGGCTTGATATCAACTAACCCTGTTTTTATGTTACATATTGCCTCTATATGTACCAAAATATGGAACATTGGGTTATTGGTCACCTTCTTTTGTCGGTTATTGTTATGACCATTTCTATGTGTTGCAGGCTTGCCTATTTGCATGAATCTATAGAGCCAAAGGTAGTTCACCGAGATATAAAATCGAGTAATATATTGATTGATACTGATTTCAATGCAAAGCTCTCTGATTTTGGATTGGCAAAGCTATTGGATTCCGGTGAAAGCCACCTAAATACCCGAGTCATGGGGACTTTCGGGTCAGTTTCGTCGTCATGTTCATAGTTATTACGGTGCAGCTATTAAATAATAAACAGCCAACTTTTCTTGCTGTTGTCATTTGTAAAATATAGGTATGTGGCACCAGAATATGCCAACAGTGGCTTGCTGAATGAAAAGAGTGACATTTATAGTTTCGGTGTCTTGCTCCTGGAAGCCATAACTGCAAGAGACCCTGTAGACTATGCCCGGCCTGCTAATGAGGTATATAAAGTATAAACCATGTTTTTGAGAAAAGTGGAGCGTTCTAAACATAATTATCTGCATCCCACCCTCGTTTGTACAATCTCCATGCCTATATAAATTGTCCTAATTTGACTCTAGTTGTCGAATATTTTGATGGCTTCTCACTTTATTCAATAATTACGACAAATAAATGATAATATGAAATTAGTTGGTTCCATCAACAAAGTGACACATTACTTAGTAGTTTATATCCCTACACATATTTGGAGCATCACAAAAACTAAGAAGACACGGTCTCTCATTAACTCATTAACGTTAATGAGAGACCTCTCACATAATGGTGGGTTCTACTACGAAGTACTCCCTCCGACTTCCTATTATTGTCCCACTTTCCTTTTTGAGCTGAGTTTGATATTTGTCCTACTTTCTATTTTTGTCTCACTTTCCTTTTTGAGCTGAGTTTGATATTTGTCCCACTTTTCTTTTTAAGCTATCAATGTGTGGTTTACACTTACTCTCTCATTTCTCTCTCTTCCTCCTTTTTGGAGTCACTCATTTTCTCTTCCTTAATTTCAATCCAAAAAGCAAATGGGACAATAATAGGAACTCGGAGGGAGTATTTTTTTTTTTCTACATGTGTGTTTCACTAACTTAGCGAAAGTTGATTTCTCACTAGACTTACTCTTGTAGTATTTAATGGTCAGAGTTGAGATCAATTGACAATGAAAGTCAAATGGAGTCAATAAAATGGGACAGACTTAGTTATGTAATCTTGTATTGTGCACGGATGCATCTTCCGTTCCGCTCAAGAGAGTAATTGTTGGCTTCAAACAGGGTCATACAAAAGTTATACCAAATGACTGTCATTTTTCTCTTGATAGGTCAATCTTGTAGAGTGGCTGAAAGTCATGGTAGGAACTAGAAGGGCCGAGGAAGTTATAGATCCAAATCTCGATGTCAAACCTTCAACTCGAGCTTTAAAACGAGTGGTTCTCGTAGCTCTTCGATGTATTGATCCTGACCCTGAAAAAAGACCTAAAATGAGTCAAGTGGTAAGAATGCTGGAAGCTGACGAATATCCAAATCGTGAGGTACGTTTCTTCTCTGACCTAAAGTATCTGTGATGCATCTTTATGTTTTTGCTTTTGACTTATTTGTTCTATTTTCTTCTCCGTATTAAATTTCTCTTGAGATTGAGACTGCCATTTGTTTTATTTGTTGAGCTCTAGCATTAGATACATCTTTTATTTATTCCAAAGCAGCATCAGGAATAACGAGCGCTATGGTAATAAAGATAAGTTTCTGAGCTAAGATTGTTGCGTATTGGTGCCCTAGCAATCTCCTCAAAGCGACATTTGTCCTGGCTTTCTATAATGCTTGGAGTTTTGGAATTTTGGTTTGTAGCTTGTTTATTTGATTGTTTCCATGTTTATCCCTAAACAAATATCGCTCCATCTCATTTGTATTGTCTACGTTTCACTTTGGTGGTCAAATGATAGTGACATTGACCAATATTTTTTCATAAAATACACACCACTTTGTTTTTTTTTGGTATAAAGGGAACTAGGGTGATTATGACGTTGACACCTCATATAATGAGTACCATCTTTCGTGACTATACCAACTGAGATAATTGACATGCGCTCATGTACACCACAACCACTTTGTAAAGATGGTAATTTGAACATATATGTTTTGATAACTAAAACACATCAAATTTCTTATCTCTATCTATATTTACTGGATTAGTGACTTTTTAATGCCTCTAAAAAGACCTCATTGTTAGCAGGGCCGTCTCAAACATTTTAAAGGGCCAGTGTTATTCGGTAGAGATAGGGTCCCAAATAGAGTTTGGTGTAGGCTGTCCAACTGTTTTAAGGTCATATGTAAATGTATTTTAGCTGTTTTATTATTCTTTTTTTCCCTTCTTTTTCAAAGGTACTTGTAATTTTTGTTTTGTTCTGTATTTTGCATAAACTAAGAATATATTTCTCGTAAGGCCCTATCTTAAACTAATATAAAAAAAATGAGGGAAGGATCATGCAAAGCTATTAATTATGGATTACCAAAAGCTAACACAGTTTTCTTCTTATATGTGGAAATACTACCATGTTTGAAGATAAAAACAGTAGGAAGCACTAAAAAGGACAAAGTTGAAACCAAAAAAAAAAGAGAGTTGTATTTAACATTATTTAGAATCATAAATTTACAAATGCCAAAAAGAAAAAAGAAAAAAGAAAACGAAAGATAAAAGAGACCATGGATGGCTGTGAATCTTGGATCATAAAAGTTGAAGGTAGCAGAAATCAAACATTGGGCAGTGGATTAAAGAAATGAATGGCCTATACTAGTATTACTGTGCCAGGCTTTGGTAATGCCACATTCGTGCATTGTTTTTAACAGAGTCCATTATTTATCAATATTGGGGTCCAGAATTTAGTGGTGCTGTGCGCTTGCTCCACCTGCACTTGCACTGTCTCTTAACTGGGCCTAGTTGTTCAATAGTCACACTTGAATCGAAGTCGTGAAACTTATCCCAATGTGCCCACGCTAATCACCGTGGAGATCAAAATTTGTTGGTCTCTTATTGTAATGTGATAGATAATTTCTTTCGAATTCTCCCTATTTCTGAGACATTTTGAGTACACACCATTATGATCACTAGACAGCTTAGTGAAAATGTCCCCATTCGTGGTCACTTTTATGAAACGTTTAACCTGAGAAGCCAGTTCTTGAAGCATATAATCAAATGAGGAATCCATAGCTATTTGAATTGGGCTGGGCTACGTATATTATCTTACAATTGTAGTCTCTCCAGGACCGGAGAAATAGAAGGAGTCGTACCACCAGCATGGAATTCGATGTTGTGAAGGAGACTGCTAGTTCAGTTGGTGACGAGAACATGATAGAAGGCAGCGAGAACCGTGCCCCTGCAACAAGTCAAAGTATAACATTACCTCTAATAACATAGTCTAAAACATCCTCTTCCCGATAAGTGACGCTACTGCTGATATTCGCACTAAATGAAGAGTAGGCATATTTCCCAGCTTCGGTTAGAGTCTTCCTTGGGGATTTCTACCGAGTTTCCCCTTGTGTTCTGGTATGCTCTTTATATATCCTGGTGAAAATCTTATAGTTGTCATGGGGCCGCGGCCTTTAAATGAATGTGCATATCTCTGTACGTTCACGTATTTCCTCGGCTCAAGTAAGATGGGAATTTGGAGGGAGTATCACCTTGTACAAATATGATTAGGGTGAAGGGATTTCTGGTTCAGTTCTGTTAACTACCCCCTTGATTACATTTGTTGAGGTGGGTTGAACAGGCAATGGGTAGTTTGTAATTGTATTTTGTATCCCTTTTATTTTATTTTATTTTACTTCATTTTATTTATTTATTTATTTACTTAGTTTGCACTTCATATTTGGACCACTCATGTTTCGGTGTGATTTCATATTTCGTTTGCATTCCTGTAAATGCTGCTGCTAATGTTTTGTTGTTTTGCTATGTGAGTAGTACGGAGTATGTTTGATTTGACCAATACCATCCCATTTTTATGATGGATGTTAAATTGTTAATAACTCAATTAAGGATGGATTTTTAAGCATTTTACCATGAGAAATTGAAATGATTGCTTATACTTACCACACTCAAATGATATGCTTAAGAACATTCCATTCTTAAACTGTGAACATGTGTCCATGAACACATGTTACAAAAACTTTCATTAAAATATACTTCACATGTATTAAAGAAAGGAGAAGAAAATGAGGAATTAGAGGGAGTATATAAAACATGAACAATTTGAGCAATATTTGAGTCTATTTTTTTTTTTGTTGCAAGAAAGGGTAGCTTGTTTTTATTCATTCTAAGGGACACAAGTTGTTATCTTACAAAGTAAATGGCGAAAAATTAACCCATTAATCTCTCTACTACAAAATGAGATTCATGGCTCCTATGTAGGACTGTAGGAGTATGCATGAGATTAACACACACAAGATACTTAATATGATTAATAAGAACAAGCGGGGACTAAGCTAGCTCGGCCAAAATCCTACGGTTTCGTTCTTCCCAAATCCCATAAATGGCAGAGATGACAGAATAAATTCTCCAGTGAGCCAACCAATGTGTGGGCTTTGATTTCATAATTAAAACTCCTGGGACTCTGGACCCTGAGTCCTACCAAACCAAGTGAACATACCTATGATAGAAAACCTCTCGGGAATACTCACATTCAAAGAAAAGAAAACCTCTCGGGAATACTCACATTCAAAGAAAAGGTATTGTTGGATTGTTGATGATGACTAGCCTATTTAATTTGTGTTTTCCTAGTTCAAACTTTTCAGGTTATGATTAATCAAGAATTAGTCGATGAATGTTGAGAACGATTAACTGAAAATCAAGACAAGTTACCCAAAGAATCAAGATTGTCAATGAGTGCCACCTTGTAAAGATAAGAGTTCTTGGCACATTGATTGTGGTAAGTTCAAGTAACTAGCCAACCTAACTTTATGTCACAGTTTGGTTGACTTTTACTTCAGTTCGACCCATTGCAAAAATAAAAGATTTCAAGTTTCAAACTTTCTATCTTCTTAAACCTTTTATTAAATCTGATTTTAAAATGCGAAGTGTTTATCAAGCAATAGTTTTTATTTTAATAAAAACCATTTTCCAAAACTATCCTCAATTTGGTTGAATAACTTTTTACAAACTACTAAAAGGTGACTTGTTTCTTTCCCAAACAAGTCATTGCCTCAAAAATTGGTATTTGTCCTTTCCTTCTTGTTTCAACCTCAAATCTGATCTTACATTTATTTTTGGAAAATGTTAGAGTTGCTTTCCTTTGCTTCTTCTTCCATAAGTTTGCTCTTTCATGCAATTCTGGTAGAGACAAACCTATAAAATCACTTTCAAAAAGGTTTGACTTTCTCATCAAGAGTTAACTTGCTTCTATATAAATAGAGGAGTCCTCCTACTTCACTTTCTAAGACTTTCAACACAAATCTCACATTGCAAATTGTGGACATGACATAGGTCCACCCCGACGCGGCCACGCGCGAGTTTGGGGAGGTGAATCTCGTGTGAGATGGATCTTGGATTGAAATTTAAATCTAATTAGGAGTCGCCACCGAATTTTGTGGGAATTCGGACCCGTTCGAACCCACTCTATATCTTAGTGGGTCGTGCACAAAATACGGCCCATTCCGATTTCAGAGTTTATGGGGTTCGTCCCTTTGCATTGCGATACCGATACCGACATTATCGGAAATCGTGTATTGAATGACTCTCGTATGCCAATAGTTTCGGACATCCGGAAACCACGGTTCTGAGTAAGGGGTGAGGGTACGTGTTGGGAAGTTCACAAAGAACACCCAACCCCGCCCGCACTTAGCGGCCTCTACTTAGATATCGTTCGTTTTTCGTGTACGCGCGTTAGTTTGACGGTTGAATGTTTTGCAAACAGCGTTTTTACTAAACATGTGAATTATGTTTGACTATGTCGTTTAATGCATCTAAACTAACGTCAAAGTTATTTTAGCATGTGAGGTTCGTTTTAGTACAATAAAACAAACAACGAAAAAAGGTGCGACAATAGATTACAACATACGAGTGACATACCACCCGGAAATACAATGCGACAAACGATAATATACAACAATTGCGATAATAACGTAGCGTAAACGAGTTAGAAGATGTAAATATGGTACGATGCATGGTTTTGAAAAGACGAGAACGTGATGGACTTGACACATGACGACCGAAGTCGTTAAAAGAATTTTATTGGGACTCGAAATACGCTGCAAGACTCACGGTTTTCATACACCAGGAGCCACTCGACCGAGTGGTCCTCAAAAAAGTTTCTGCCTTGTTTTTGGGGTGCCACTCGATCGATTGGGCTAGGCACTCGATCGAGTGCCCCCTATACGGACTGCTGTCCGTGAATTTGTTTTTGATTTTAAAATCGATAATTTTGCTAAATCGCGTGAAAACATAATATGATTTACACTCGATTCATTTTCGATACTCGACATATTCGATACTTGATTATAGAATCAATATCTAATATTTAGAGTGAATTTTAAAAGACGTTTATAAATCGTTTTTTGATTGTATTAAGACGAAATAATTCCCTCTGCGTTATTAGTCTTTTCGGACCATGTGATCATTATTTCGGCGTCAACGGGATTATGCTTAATATTGTTTATTGATTGATTCCTTTAGATCCGACATTCGACTATAGAGTCGATATCAAATCTTAGGGACGACGCTTTATGATAGTATGATAATATCGATATTAGAAACGAGAAAAATAAATAAAAAAACAACGATGATGACGACGCATGACGATGGACGAAAAAGACGAGAAAAAGGGAAGAGAGAAAAGGAGAAAGCGGGATTTGTAACACCCTCAACCTACATGCTAATTTCGATCTCGATTAGGAACTCGTAGTAACGACGCTTGCGTAGGAGTAACGAGGATATAGGAGGAGTTATGGTATTGTATTCGGATTGGTTTCTCTCGGGTTTCCTATAGGATTTCTAGAGGAAAGTCGGGATGGGATGTGGGTATAGTTTGTCTAGGATCTTTGAAATTATGGGATGTTGATTGTTTATTTTGAAGGTTTGCATGCAAAGGGGTGTATTTATAGGAAAAGTACCCCGGTTTTGGATAGGAAAGACTTTGCTTGGATGAGAAGAAACACCGGCTTGGGTGAAGGGAAACACCCGGTTTGAGGTGAAGAAGGATTCCGATTGTGGATAGAAAAAGGAGTCTGACTTCAGCTGGAAAAGAGGCCACTCGATCGAGTGGTGCATAGTACTCGATTGAGTGCCTGGTCTGGCGTCGGTTTTATGCGGTTTTGTGAGCCTACTCGACCGAGTGGGCCGGTCTACTCGATCGATTGGGTCTAGCCGGGTGGAATACTCTCTTTAGAGATAGAATTTTATATCTTACGGAGTTGTTTAATCACTTTGATGCTCTTTTGTAGCTGATTTTTATGTAGTCTTTGACCTCGAGTCAGATTTTTGAAGCTGTGTGACTGATTTTGATGGTTCGTAAACGCCTTTGACCGGAGTTTGAATCGGTCGCTAAAAGACGGTTTTGCCCTTGGTGACGGTTTTGACCCAAATTAGTCTCATTTGATTGGAAATGACCCACTGGGCCTGAATTTGAGGTCTGTTTGGTGAGATTTTTACTCCGCTAAAAGCTCGCGCCAAATACTATTTATTCTGGGTCCAAAATCGAGCGTATTAAGTCATGTTTACGTCCAATCATCATCGGGTGCTTGTTGGAAACTGCTACAGACACTAGCAAGCAAAATGCGGGTGTCTACACAAATTGTTCATCAAAAGTTTTAATCTTAAAACTCTTTGCAAAATATTTTCAAAGTCTTCAAAGTCACAGTCGAACGAACTGCTACATTGAGTCTTGAATACTCTTGTCTAACTTGGTTAAATTGTAATCTTGTAACTTTTCTAAGTTATTAAGAGTCGTGACCGGAGTAAGTCATTGGTGAGTTAGAGACGGAGTAGTCTCGTAAACTCAAAGTCGTAGCCGGAGTAGGCTATTAGTCGTGACCGGAGTAGGTCATTGGAGATTTAGGAGACGGAGTAGTCTTCCAAACTCGAGAGTCGTAACCGGAGTAGGTTATGGGGTTCTTATTGTAATTAAAGGGTTTAAGTTTTCAGAGTAGATTACTTAACAATTATTAATAAGAAAAACATTGGACGTAAGCCTTTAGAGTGTTGGCCGAACCAATTCAAAAAACGTAATGTGTTCAATCTTCTCGCTTTATTTCCGCTGCATACAACGTAGAACACATGACGTTTAGCTTCGCTTTAGTTTGTTCGTGGATTAACTTAACTTTAGTAGTGTTTTTCAAAGTAATTGTAATAGTCGATATACTGTAATATTTCTCTGTAACATTACCTTTGGTTAAGAGAAATAGAGGCAGTCAGACAACAGTCTACCATACTGTAACTTGCTCTATGGCTTAATCCCTTGCCAAGCAAAACTGTTACAGTCAGACTGACTGCTACATTTACCTGTCTTCACTTCTTTGTCTACTTAGTCGTCCACTTAGTCTAACTCTCTTTAATTAATAAAGTTGAAGTTAAAATTTTAAAAGGTACCTAGCTAATTCACCCCCTCCCCCTCTTTGGTACTTGGAATCCGTAAACTCTTCAAGTACAAATGTGCTTTCTCATGTTTATAGTAGAGAGCACAACAATTAATGAGACAGTATCCTCTTAGTTGAATAGTATCAACAGTAGGGAGCTTCCGTTGAATGACAAGAGTTGATATGAGGCTATGTTTTGGACTACAGATTCGGTACCAGATTGTGTCATATTTCCTGTATTTGTGGTATTTGTCTCGAAAGAAATCATAGGCCTTGAATTTATCATGAGTGACCCAACCCTTAAGAGTATCGGCAGACATAAGCTCAAACCCCGTAACGGAGATAAGCTTGGAGCGAAATGTAAGGATACTGCCAACATCCCGCATCACGGTCCGTAGGTTGAACCTGCCAAATATCACTATGCTGAAGCTTGTAGCCATGAATCCAGGCATGCCAGTGTTATCCTCATTATCACTCTCAAGGCGCCAAATAAGCCTAGCAATAAGACCCTTATTCCAAGCATGAAGATCACAAAGTTGGAAACTACCCTGGCCTCCTCTTTAGGAGAGCACGAGTTTTTCCAACTTTTACAAATGGTTTTCCTAGTGCCTTCTTTGAGGTTCCAGAAGGAGTTCTTACATTGTCGATTTATGAAATTGATCACCCCCTTAGCGATAAGATGAGAAGATCCCCAGTAAGAAACAAGCCCAGTGATGGAAGAATGAACCATATGTAATTTACATGCATAAGAGAGAGATTTACAATTCCAATGAAGTTTCTTCGTTTTTATCTTGTCAAGAAACTCCTCATAGTCGGTAACTGTAAGCCTAAAGGGCTTAATAGGAGCTCCATTGTATCGAAAAGGAAAGCACGCCTTTCTAAATCCCGTACTTAGAAGAATCTCTTGCTTAATCTCCGAATTAACTCCTCCAAAAAATATCTCAGTCTTTTGAGCATTGGCAATCAGGTCCGACTATTTGAAAAATCCCTAAGACCATCGAGCACATGTGAGACTGAAGGGGTTACCTCCAAAAAGAACTTTCATGTCTAAAATAAAGAGATAGGGTAAGAGTAGATAAAAAAGCTAGTGTGGTTACCATCGAATCAACAAACCCCTTAGTGAAGTCAAACGCCGATAGCCTATCGTTAATGAACTTCCAATTTAGGGAGTCAAAAGCTATTCTAATGTCAATCTTTATGAGACATCGAGGTGTTAAGTGGGCTCTTGAGTATCCCTTGATGAGCCTTTGTGTGATCATAATACAATCCATGATATTCCGGCCGGATGTAAAAGCATATTATTCCTGGCCTACAAGAAGCGAGGGTGTCCTCGATCTTAAGACGATTAGCAACAACCTTGCTAATAATCTTGTAGATAGTAGTGCAACAAGCAATATGACGACAGATCATAACCGATGTTGGGACATCCTAATTAGAATCAGGGCCACAACTGTGGTGTACATGTTAATACTTTTAAGCATCTTTTCTTAGTGAGAAGATTCATAACTGCATCACACAAGTCCACCCCGATAATGTTCCATGCCTTTTTAACGGAACCCGAAGAGAAGCCATCATGCTTGGGGATTTTGTTTTTATTTATACTCCATAATGCTTTTTTTTTTATCTTCTCATTAGTAATATTAGAGTGAAGGATGGAGCTCTCTTGGGCATTTCCCCTTACAAAAAGAGTTAGAGATCATAGTCCAATTTTTGTAAACAACCTAATTAAAAAGTTTTAATATAATCTTTCTCATCCGATCAAAAGTTTACATTGAATATTTGACTAGCTACTTTAATTTAAGAATGTGGGTAAAAAATAAGGTATTATTGGTAAATCAAATGGTTTTATGGGTCCACCTAAATTAAAGTGATAAAATTTAATGACATTTTGTGTTAATAGATGAAAGATATATGAGAATTGTATAGTAAAGTCTTTTGCCATAAAAGAAATGTAAAGCTTTGATTGGGTGATCCGTTTATAGTAAGCGTAAAGTTTTGTTTTCATGCGAGGGAGTATTTTTTAATTCAAATAAAGAATATAGGGATTTATATAGAGAAAAAAACAATCCTACTACACCTAAGACAAAAAAACTACCACTATATAAACACTTTCGCTTCTCGTCGTCGGCGATTTACTTAAAATCGTCGACAATTTTACATAATTTACCTATTTTACCCTTTACTCCCTTTTCCTTCCTTAACTAAACAAAACAAAAATTACTTTAAAACAAAAACGATCAACCCAACAAAACGAAACAAAAACATCAAAACAAAACAAAACAAGTTACTACATCTCTATCCGATCAAAACAAAAACGATCAATCAGAAAACTAAACTTTTGAAGATTCCCCAAATTCTCAGGAATCACACCAGTCAAGTTATTTGAAGTCAAATCCAAATACTCCAGATTCCCACAATTAGAAATCTCAATTGGAATACCCCCAGAAATCATGTTACTACTGAAATCAATGGAGTTCACATAAGACAATAGAGCATCAAGCATCCACAACAATTTTCCGTCAATTGAAGTAGGTAATAGCATAGACGTTGAAACACGAAGTCTACGCCTGGGCATAGACTTTAAAACTCGAAGTCTACGCCTGGAAATAGACTTTAAGACTCGAAGTCTACGCCTTGGCATAGACTTTAAGACTCGAAGTCTACGCCTAGGCATAGACGTTAAAGCTCGAAGTCTATGCCTGGGCGTAGACTTTAAGACTCGAAGTCTAGGCCTGGGCGTAGACTTTTAAATTCAACGCCTACACGTAAAAGCAGACGTTACGTTTCAACGTTTCCGCTGGGAACAACTATAAAAATGCAACGCCTATAGGCTATTCCCGGACTATCTTTCATGCCTATACCGAAAAGTCTATCACGACTGTCTTTTCTTTTTCCGTGATAACCAATGAAATTACACTGCGTACATAACAAGGGAAATTAAAACTAACCTCGTCAACGACGTCGTCTTCCGAATTATTTTCGGTATACGGCAAATTCAAATCAAAAGGGAAATTGTTAACCGTGTTCGACATTCCGGACAATTGTCAACGTTATTGGAAAAATCAAAATATAAGCGTTTCGATGTTATTCCGATGATGATTCGGTTAAATTTAAATATAATAGTGCTACTTTCGGACTTTGTAATTTCCTTAGGTTAAATAATAGTAATTATATTAATTTAGTTAGTAAATCGTGATAATATAATCGTAGTTAGGCTAAATATAATTTAGTTAGGTTAGTTTATATTTTGTTTAGTTAGTAATTAAACAGAGGGCGATTCGGTCATTTACTATCATATTTGCTGACGATTTTAAGTAAATCGCCGATGATGATGAGTAGTCCCTTATATAAACCGTCAATTATTACCTTAGAAGACAACAAGAATTGAACGGAGACTGCGTAGTTAGTTCTATTTGATAATTTCTTTTTATATTTATTTATTTATTCATCCTCTAAAAGTATAAAATTAAAATTTTGTATTTTATAAACAATTATTAATAAAATTAAATTATTATCATAATATAACTCTCTCTCTCTCTCTCTCTCTATATATATATATATATATATATATATATGAGTTCTAATAAGGTCAAGGATAATTTTAAGTTCGTAAGTCCAAATCCTAACCGTTGGATCAATTTTGCGCGGATGGCTGAGATTACATCTAGGATTAAATGTGCCACTAACATATTAATTAGGCAGGTGTTCCACAAGGCATTAATTAGGCAGATGTTAATTAAGCCTAGAGTTAGAGTTGCTTCTTGACGAGGAAGTTAATCACTCCTCCATAATTCAGCCATTTACTCCGCACGGCATTCCAATGATGAGGGAATCTCAGTTTTTTTCTCGTATTTTCCATCAGTTCTTGGAGATGAAATTGTTTATATTTAGCGCTGGGTTCTTTGTTGGCGGTTGGTTTCTGTTTTTGTCGGCAGGTCATTTTGTGGAGGACGGTAAGTCGGATTTTTAGTTTTCGTCATCAAGCCGACATTGGTTTTCGATCGAAGTATTAGTTTGGAATGGAGAGTTTTCAGATTGTTGAAGTGCCCCATGGTAGGTGCATCCATTGTTCGGTATTTAGTCGCGTTTTGTTGTATTAATGAAGATGGATGGATGAGACCTAATCACTACCCTTAGAATTTCATCTTTCACGAGGATATTTCATTCAATACTACGCGCATCATTCCAATGAGACGAAAATTTAAGATGTTTTCTCGTATTCTCCATTGGTCATTGGAGTTGAAATTATTTATAAGTAGTATTGGGTTCTTGGTAGGCAGTGACTTTCCGTTTTCGTCATCAGGGCAATTTGTGGAGGGCGGTAAGTCGGATTTTCTGTTTTCATCGTCAAGGCAACGTTGGTTTCCGAACGAAGTTTTTTCTGACAAAATATCCATCTGTACGCTTGAAACTTTAATTCAATTACTACACAACTTCAACTCTCACTTTCTGAAACTTTAGAACTCGTCTCCTATATACTTTCATCTTCAGTTCATAACGTCGAATATTACAGTATTTATAATTTCAACAAACTCACTTTATAATTTCAACTCATTCATTTTAGAATTTCAAAGCACAACAATTACAACTTTATATATAACTGCCGGAAAGTTGAACATTATTTCTCTGTAAAAACATACAACGACACGGATGAAACTTTAATTCAAATTCTTTACAACTCCAACTCTCAATTTATGAAACTTCAACTCCAAGCTTCTGAGACTTCAAAACACGTATACTTCCATCTTCAGTGCATGACTTTCAATATTTAAATAACAGTTTGTTTGGAACTTTAATTCAGCTGCAATGCAACTTCAGTACATTACATTTACAACTTCATAATTAACTGGTGTACATTACGTCAGTCAAAACAATCTACCGCACGCTTGTAACTTTAGTTCAAAAACTTTACAACTTAAACTCTCAGTTTCTGAAACTTCAACATCATGCCCCTTTGATTTGTAGAACATAACTTTGAAACTTTAAGTCCTTCTCTTTACAACTTCAGTGCACAACGTCTACAACTTCATTATTAAATGGTGGAATGTTCATTTTTTTCTTCTGCTCATATATTCAACTGTATTCTTGAAACTTCAATTCCAAGGCTGTAGAACTTCAACCTGTTAGAAATAATGCAAAGTGGAATTGTTGATCATTCTTGCATAGTAAGAGCATCTCCCATTAGTAGCATATTAAACCTAATTTATTAGTATGATTTTGAATGTCATTATATTTAGAATAATGACAATTCATTTTCCATCATAAAGTGACTTTGGATACCTTTTGAGGTTAGTCTTATATGACACTTATTATATAAGTATGAGAATGATAAGACATATGGGAAAATACATCAAATGTCATCATCCAAATCTCTTTGATAAATTCTGAGTATACCATCAAGTTCCAACTCCTAATGGTTGAGTACACAACCTTTTAGGAGTGTTATGTGAACTTGGGGGATGACGCCCATTCCGATTTGTACCGTAGTCGGGGCGATTTCGTTTCTCATTCAGTGGCCTCCATACCACGACACAACAAGGTATATTCTCTCGTTATATATCGCCCCTATAGTGACCCAATATTTCTGACAATTGAGAAACGAAATTATGTCACTATTATTGTTGTTGTGTTCATCATTCTTATCATTGGAATGATTTTTTTTGGCAAAGATATGTGTTTTTGCGTGTAAGATTTAGCCCTTTGAGCGAGGGTGAGATAGCAGTTCGGTATTATGACAATAACTCGGTCTCTAGACCTCCGATTGGGACGTGTAATATGGCGTTGGAAAGCTAAGAAGAAGAGATACAACTCTTTAGTTGAAGTCGTTAGCTGATTCTGCCATTTACTCTTCGGAAAATGGGACACAATGTTGTGGTAGTATGCTTAAAGTTTTTGAAGGTTTATGAGTAAATGGTATTATCTTGTTTTATTATCAATATTCATCCTTGAGAATGAGGTATGGTATCTATCAGTTTAGTTCTTGTCTTCTTGTGATTCATGATGATAAAATAATTACGTTTGGTAGATGAGTATCATTTATCGTCATTGATTGGAAGATAAATTGTTATCTGATAAGAGTAGGATGTTATGTTGTTTCTGAACATATGTTGAATGTGCTAGTCTCAATATTTCATGATGAATGATGAATTTGCACATATATTTTTTAATATTATATGACTAAAAAGGTGAACATTTTCCTAAACTTTTATCGAGTCTTGATATTACATCTTGGAAAGAAGATTTAGACTCATGTTTATGGAAAATGGTATGTGTATAGTCAAATAAAATAATTAATGTGATTATTAGTGGTGTAATATAATATTGATTAATTATAAAGGATTATTGTGCAAATTATGATGGTTGGAAGATGACCATGTGGAGATTAAATGCTCTTATGAGTAATGAGAGCAATATTTGGATTTATTATATAGCCGTTATAAATTTATTATAGAGCCGTTATAAATTTATTCTATGCACTTAATATATATAATATTGAATATTATTCATTAATCAATTTAAGAACATTATGTATGTTTTGCTTGAGAAAATTGAATATGTATAATATATGTTGGGATTATATATTAGTGTGATTTTTCGTATCCTTATTAATGTTTTGAAAAGACACGTGTGTACTTGTCTTGTAAATTATTTTGGATACATTAGCAAGAAGAATTTAACTTCACACTAGAGACGCATCAATGCTCACTCGAGTAAAATAAGCTACATGTGGGGGTTAAATATTTTATTTTTAATGACACGCATAATCTTGATCAAGTATGTATTAAATAATTGGATGAATTATTTGATAAATTACTCTAAGAATAGATTATGGAATAGATAAATTATCAGACATAATTATTTGATATCTAAAAGTTGGGATGAGTAATGAATGAATAATTTGTATATTTTGTTTGAATGATTATGTTTGTCACTATTTCGTGGTGTGACAACATGTGGGGGAAGTCATTCAACTTATTTGATAAAATTATTCATGCATCAATTTTAGAGTTGATATCTTATAATTTCTGAAGAGTATGTATATCTCTAATTGTGGGGGAAAGTGATGATCGATAGCATGTTTTATACATGAATAATTGAACCAAATATAAGAGTTTTAATTTGTTGACTAAGTCAATAAATAATGGTTGCGTAAGGTTCATTTATTTATGTTGTACATCTGGCTTACACCACAATATAGGAGATTATGATGATTGATTTTATGTGAGTAAATGTTACATATTTTAATTTGTGGATTTGCAAAAAGAAAATATAAGTGAAACAATCATCGATATCGTTGTTCTCTAATATAAGAATGATGATGTATATATGGTGCAATAATGAGAATTGCAACATGTTGGATATTTATAAAGATGATTGGATCACAAGGTGAGATGCACAATGATCATGAGTAAACTTTCATCTTTATAATAATTTTATTATAAGTCTATTGAGAAGACTGTTATAATTTAATTTATTATGTATGCGTATTATTTTGCTCTTTTAACCTTACCGGGGTAATGCATGGTGATTGTGAGCTTAATATTTATTGCATAATTGAGGGGGCATCAATTGCTATGGAATATAATTTGGTGTATTTGAAAAGTTGAGCATGTAGCTCTTAATGATCTTATAGCCCAAATTTGGGTAGTCCTTGTGAGACGGACTTGATGAGATCACCGTAATGATAAAGGTTGAGCATATAGCTCTTAATGATCTTATAACCCAAATTTGGGTAGTCCTTGTGAGACGGACTTGATGAGATCACCGTAATGATAGAGGTTGAGATATTTCTTTTAATGAATCTATATCCTTATGTTTGGGTGGTTCTGTTGTGAAGGACTTGATGGATTCACCGTAGTGTTGAGAGGTTAAGCTTTAGAGCTCTTAATGATTCTATAGCTCATAAGTGAGTGGGTTATGTGGAGATATCCTTGATAGAATCACCTAAGTGAGTGTGAAGGGATGACCTCCTTCTATGAGAGATTGAGTTATCTTTCTAGAGCACTCATCAAAATCCCAAGGTTCATTTGGCCATAAATTTGTTGAATTGTATTGCGGAACTTGTGTGGAACTTAAGGTATGATATGTGTTGTGAGGGTAATTCAACCGAAGTTCAATAAGGAATTCAAATCGAAAGATATTCTCTTATTGTAAGTAAGTTGTTGACTTATTTCACTAATACGTTAATTCAAATCGAAAGATATTAACGTCTAAGTGTCAACCTTTTCATATGCTCAGGATTTTTGTTTTCGGTTTGCCATTTGCATTAGTGGGGGATTGTTAGAAATAATGCAAAGTGGAATTGTTGACCATTCTTGCATAGTAAGAGCATCTCCCATTAGTAGCATATTAAACCTAATTTATTAGTATGGTTTTGAATGTCATTATATTTAGGATAATGACAATTCATTTTCCATCATAAAGTGACTTTGGATACCTTTTGAGGTTAGTCTTATATGACACTTATTATATAAGTATGAGAATGATAAGACATATGGGAAAATACATCAAATGTCATCATCCAAATCTCTTTGATAAATTCTGAGTATACCATCAAGTTCCAACTCCTAATGGTTGAGTACACAACCTTTTAGGAGTGTTGTGTGAACTTGGGGGACGACGCCCATTCCGATTTGTACCGTAGTCAGGGCGATTTCGCTTCTCATTCAGTGGCCTCCATACCACGGCACAACAAGGTATATTCTCTCGTTATATATCGCCCCTATAGTGACCCAATATTTCCGACAATTGAGAAACGAAATTATGTCACTATTATTGTTGTTGTGTTCATCATTCTTATCATTGGAATGATTTCTTTTGGCAAAGATATGTGTTTTTGCGTGTAAGATTTAGCCCTTTGAGCGAGGGTGAGATAGCAGTTCGGTATTATGACAATAACTCGGTCTCTAGACCTCCGATTGGGACGTATAATACTTAGTTGGAAAGCTAAGAAGAAGAGATACAACTCTTTAGTTGAAGTCGTTAGCTGATTCTGCCATTTACCCTTCGGAAAATGGGACACAATGTTGTGGTAGTATGCTTAAAGTTTTTGAAGGTTTATGAGTAAATGGTATTATCTTGTTTTATTATCAATATTCATCCTTGAGAATGAGGTATGGTATCTATCAGTTTAGTTCTTGTCTTCTTGTGATTCATGATGATAAAATAATTACGTTTGGTAGATGAGTATCATTTATCGTCATTGATTGGAAGATAAATTATTATCTGATAAGAGTAGGATGTTATGTTGTTTCTGAACATATGTTGAATGTGCTAGTCTCAATATTTCATGATGAATGATGAATTTGCACATATATTTTTTAATATTATATGACTAAAAAGGTGAACATTTTCCTAAACTTTTATCGAGTCTTGATATTACATCTTGGAAAGAAGATTTAGACTCATGTTTATGGAAAATGGTATGTGTATAGTCAAATAAAATAATTAATGTGATTATTAGTGGTGTAATATAATATTGATTAATTATAAAGGATTATTGTGCAAATTATGATGGTTGGAAGATGACCATGTGGAGATTAAATGCTCTTATGAGTAATGAGAGCAATATTTGGATTTATTATATAGCCGTTATAAATTTATTATAGAGCCGTTATAAATTTATTCTATGCACTTAATATATATAATATTGAATATTATTCATTAATCAATTTAAGAACATTATGTATGTTTTGCTTGAGAAAATTGAATATGTATAATATATGTTGGGATTATATATTAGTGTGATTTTTCGTATCCTTATTAATGTTTTGAAAAGACACGTGTGTACTTGTCTTGTAAATTATTTTGGATACATTAGCAAGAAGAATTTAACTTCACACTAGAGACGCATCAATGCTCACTCGAGTAAAATAAGCTACATGTGGGGGTTAAATATTTTATTTTTAATGACACGCATAATCTTGATCAAGTATGTATTAAATAATTGGATGAATTATTTGATAAATTACTCTAAGAATAGATTATGGAATAGATAAATTATCAGACATAATTATTTGATATCTAAAAGTTGGGATGAGTAATGAATGAATAATTTGTATATTTTGTTTGAATGATTATGTTTGTCACTATTTCGTGGTGTGACAACATGTGGGGGAAGTCATTCAACTTATTTGATAAAATTATTCATGCATCAATTTTAGAGTTGATATCTTATAATTTCTGAAGAGTATGTATATCTCTAATTGTGGGGGAAAGTGATGATCGATAGCATGTTTTATACATGAATAATTGAACCAAATATAAGAGTTTTAATTTGTTGACTAAGTCAATAAATAATGGTTGCGTAAGGTTCATTTATTTATGTTGTACATCTGGCTTACACCACAATATAGGAGATTATGATGATTGATTTTATGTGAGTAAATGTTACATATTTTAATTTGTGGATTTGCAAAAAGAAAATATAAGTGAAACAATCATCGATATCGTTGTTCTCTAATATAAGAATGATGATGTATATATGGTGCAATAATGAGAATTGCAACATGTTGGATATTTATAAAGATGATTGGATCACAAGGTGAGATGCACAATGATCATGAGTAAACTTTCATCTTTATAATAATTTTATTATAAGTCTATTGAGAAGACTGTTATAATTTAATTTATTATGTATGCGTATTATTTTGCTCTTTTAACCTTACCGGGGTAATGCATGGTGATTGTGAGCTTAATATTTATTGCATAATTGAGGGGGCATCAATTGCTATGGAATATAATTTGGTGTATTTGAAAAGTTGAGCATGTAGCTCTTAATGATCTTATAGCCCAAATTTGGGTAGTCCTTGTGAGACGGACTTGATGAGATCACCGTAATGATAAAGGTTGAGCATATAGCTCTTAATGATCTTATAACCCAAATTTGGGTAGTCCTTGTGAGACGGACTTGATGAGATCACCGTAATGATAGAGGTTGAGATATTTCTTTTAATGAATCTATATCCTTATGTTTGGGTGGTTCTGTTGTGAAGGACTTGATGGATTCACCGTAGTGTTGAGAGGTTGAGCTTTAGAGCTCTTAATGATTCTATAGCTCATAAGTGAGTGGGTTATGTGGAGATATCCTTGATAGAATCACCTAAGTGAGTGTGAAGGGATGACCTCCTTCTATGAGAGATTGAGTTATCTTTCTAGAGCACTCATCAAAATCCCAAGGTTCATTTGGCCATAAATTTGTTGAATTGTATTGCGGAACTTGTGTGGAACTTAAGGTATGATATGTGTTGTGAGGGTAATTCAACCGAAGTTCAATAAGGAATTCAAATCGAAAGATATTCTCTTATTGTAAGTAAGTTGTTGACTTATTTCACTAATACGTTAATTCAAATCGAAAGATATTAACGTCTAAGTGTCAACCTTTTCATATGCTCAGGATTTTTGTTTTCGGTTTGCCATTTGCATTAGTGGGGGATTGTTAGAAATAATGCAAAGTGGAATTGTTGACCATTCTTGCATAGTAAGAGCATCTCCCATTAGTAGCATATTAAACCTAATTTATTAGTATGGTTTTGAATGTCATTATATTTAGGATAATGACAATTCATTTTCCATCATAAAGTGACTTTGGATACCTTTTGAGGTTAGTCTTATATGACACTTATTATATAAGTATGAGAATGATAAGACATATGGGAAAATACATCAAATGTCATCATCCAAATCTCTTTGATAAATTCTGAGTATACCATCAAGTTCCAACTCCTAATGGTTGAGTACACAACCTTTTAGGAGTGTTGTGTGAACTTGGGGGACGACGCCCATTCCGATTTGTACCGTAGTCAGGGCGATTTCGCTTCTCATTCAGTGGCCTCCATACCACGGCACAACAAGGTATATTCTCTCGTTATATATCGCCCCTATAGTGACCCAATATTTCCGACAATTGAGAAACGAAATTATGTCACTATTATTGTTGTTGTGTTCATCATTCTTATCATTGGAATGATTTCTTTTGGCAAAGATATGTGTTTTTGCGTGTAAGATTTAGCCCTTTGAGCGAGGGTGAGATAGCAGTTCGGTATTATGACAATAACTCGGTCTCTAGACCTCCGATTGGGACGTATAATACTTAGTTGGAAAGCTAAGAAGAAGAGATACAACTCTTTAGTTGAAGTCGTTAGCTGATTCTGCCATTTACCCTTCGGAAAATGGGACACAATGTTGTGGTAGTATGCTTAAAGTTTTTGAAGGTTTATGAGTAAATGGTATTATCTTGTTTTATTATCAATATTCATCCTTGAGAATGAGGTATGGTATCTATCAGTTTAGTTCTTGTCTTCTTGTGATTCATGATGATAAAATAATTACGTTTGGTAGATGAGTATCATTTATCGTCATTGATTGGAAGATAAATTATTATCTGATAAGAGTAGGATGTTATGTTGTTTCTGAACATATGTTGAATGTGCTAGTCTCAATATTTCATGATGAATGATGAATTTGCACATATATTTTTTAATATTATATGACTAAAAAGGTGAACATTTTCCTAAACTTTTATCGAGTCTTGATATTACATCTTGGAAAGAAGATTTAGACTCATGTTTATGGAAAATGGTATGTGTATAGTCAAATAAAATAATTAATGTGATTATTAGTGGTGTAATATAATATTGATTAATTATAAAGGATTATTGTGCAAATTATGATGGTTGGAAGATGACCATGTGGAGATTAAATGCTCTTATGAGTAATGAGAGCAATATTTGGATTTATTATATAGCCGTTATAAATTTATTATAGAGCCGTTATAAATTTATTCTATGCACTTAATATATATAATATTGAATATTATTCATTAATCAATTTAAGAACATTATGTATGTTTTGCTTGAGAAAATTGAATATGTATAATATATGTTGGGATTATATATTAGTGTGATTTTTCGTATCCTTATTAATGTTTTGAAAAGACACGTGTGTACTTGTCTTGTAAATTATTTTGGATACATTAGCAAGAAGAATTTAACTTCACACTAGAGACGCATCAATGCTCACTCGAGTAAAATAAGCTACATGTGGGGGTTAAATATTTTATTTTTAATGACACGCATAATCTTGATCAAGTATGTATTAAATAATTGGATGAATTATTTGATAAATTACTCTAAGAATAGATTATGGAATAGATAAATTATCAGACATAATTATTTGATATCTAAAAGTTGGGATGAGTAATGAATGAATAATTTGTATATTTTGTTTGAATGATTATGTTTGTCACTATTTCGTGGTGTGACAACATGTGGGGGAAGTCATTCAACTTATTTGATAAAATTATTCATGCATCAATTTTAGAGTTGATATCTTATAATTTCTGAAGAGTATGTATATCTCTAATTGTGGGGGAAAGTGATGATCGATAGCATGTTTTATACATGAATAATTGAACCAAATATAAGAGTTTTAATTTGTTGACTAAGTCAATAAATAATGGTTGCGTAAGGTTCATTTATTTATGTTGTACATCTGGCTTACACCACAATATAGGAGATTATGATGATTGATTTTATGTGAGTAAATGTTACATATTTTAATTTGTGGATTTGCAAAAAGAAAATATAAGTGAAACAATCATCGATATCGTTGTTCTCTAATATAAGAATGATGATGTATATATGGTGCAATAATGAGAATTGCAACATGTTGGATATTTATAAAGATGATTGGATCACAAGGTGAGATGCACAATGATCATGAGTAAACTTTCATCTTTATAATAATTTTATTATAAGTCTATTGAGAAGACTGTTATAATTTAATTTATTATGTATGCGTATTATTTTGCTCTTTTAACCTTACCGGGGTAATGCATGGTGATTGTGAGCTTAATATTTATTGCATAATTGAGGGGGCATCAATTGCTATGGAATATAATTTGGTGTATTTGAAAAGTTGAGCATGTAGCTCTTAATGATCTTATAGCCCAAATTTGGGTAGTCCTTGTGAGACGGACTTGATGAGATCACCGTAATGATAAAGGTTGAGCATATAGCTCTTAATGATCTTATAACCCAAATTTGGGTAGTCCTTGTGAGACGGACTTGATGAGATCACCGTAATGATAGAGGTTGAGATATTTCTTTTAATGAATCTATATCCTTATGTTTGGGTGGTTCTGTTGTGAAGGACTTGATGGATTCACCGTAGTGTTGAGAGGTTAAGCTTTAGAGCTCTTAATGATTCTATAGCTCATAAGTGAGTGGGTTATGTGGAGATATCCTTGATAGAATCACCTAAGTGAGTGTGAAGGGATGACCTCCTTCTATGAGAGATTGAGTTATCTTTCTAGAGCACTCATCAAAATCCCAAGGTTCATTTGGCCATAAATTTGTTGAATTGTATTGCGGAACTTGTGTGGAACTTAAGGTATGATATGTGTTGTGAGGGTAATTCAACCGAAGTTCAATAAGGAATTCAAATCGAAAGATATTCTCTTATTGTAAGTAAGTTGTTGACTTATTTCACTAATACGTTAATTCAAATCGAAAGATATTAACGTCTAAGTGTCAACCTTTTCATATGCTCAGGATTTTTGTTTTCGGTTTGCCATTTGCATTAGTGGGGGATTGTTAGAAATAATGCAAAGTGGAATTGTTGACCATTCTTGCATAGTAAGAGCATCTCCCATTAGTAGCATATTAAACCTAATTTATTAGTATGGTTTTGAATGTCATTATATTTAGGATAATGACAATTCATTTTCCATCATAAAGTGACTTTGGATACCTTTTGAGGTTAGTCTTATATGACACTTATTATATAAGTATGAGAATGATAAGACATATGGGAAAATACATCAAATGTCATCATCCAAATCTCTTTGATAAATTCTGAGTATACCATCAAGTTCCAACTCCTAATGGTTGAGTACACAACCTTTTAGGAGTGTTGTGTGAACTTGGGGGACGACGCCCATTCCGATTTGTACCGTAGTCAGGGCGATTTCGCTTCTCATTCAGTGGCCTCCATACCACGGCACAACAAGGTATATTCTCTCGTTATATATCGCCCCTATAGTGACCCAATATTTCCGACAATTGAGAAACGAAATTATGTCACTATTATTGTTGTTGTGTTCATCATTCTTATCATTGGAATGATTTCTTTTGGCAAAGATATGTGTTTTTGCGTGTAAGATTTAGCCCTTTGAGCGAGGGTGAGATAGCAGTTCGGTATTATGACAATAACTCGGTCTCTAGACCTCCGATTGGGACGTATAATATGGCGTTGGAAAGCTAAGAAGAAGAGATACAACTCTTTAGTAAACCCTTCATTAATTTTCAAACTTCATCATCACAAAAATAAAAGTAAACTCTTCATTAATCAATAATCACTACAATCAACCCAAACAAACAAAACTCGGAAATCAAATCCATGCCAAAACAACTCAAAACAATAAAAAAAAAAAAATCAATCCTAAACAATTCAAAACAATTAAAACAATAGATCCCGATGACAAAATTCAAATTGGGTAAACCTAAAATTGAAGAACACAATCCAATTAAAAACAACACAACAAAGACACAATCTAGCTACTACTCTACAAAATACCCAGATCATTAAAACAATGAAAAAACAAGATTAAAAGTGAGAATTGAAGGAAAAGGGACGATTCGATAACCGATCAACCAAAACCCTATACCTGCGCGACGAACGTGACTAAGATTGAAGATGAAGTTTTTGTAGCAACTGAAATATTTATATACTTTTGTTCTTTAATGTAAGAGGGCAAATGACGGGTGACAGTAGAAATGGAAGAGAAAGAAATGAAATAAAGGATGAATATTTGTAGTAATTAAAATAGAGGGTGGGATGAGTGTTGAATAAATATGATGGAAATATATAGGGTGGAGAAAACTAGGTCAATTTAATAAGCACATCTGTTTTTTTTATGAAAAATAAATAAATTCACTTAATCTCAACCATCCATTGCTTTTTGATTTAAGGGTTAGAAGTGAGACTTATGGACTTATAAAGACAAGGGGACCTTATCGTAATTTCGTTTGTTCCACATTGAAGAAATAATGTAAGTAGTGAATATAACATACAAAGTACTCTATAATATAAATAATAAAATTGTCTCATATCGAAAAATTATAATAACGTAATAGGACTCTATAATTATAAATAAAAGTCGTCATTGGTCCTTACTCCTTAGGTGTCAATCAAATTTGAGTTTATAAGTATTGTCTTAAATTATTATTATTTGCTCGAAAAAGACAATATATTTTTTTATGTGATAATATTGGATCACTGTGTTATCTTCTCTTCTAATTTGTTAGCAAAATGTTTAATTAACCAAAAGTGATGGTTGGAGGCCCACAATTGTTTATATACTCTTATACGTCCCTCACACGAATGTTCATTGGGCTTGAAGTGTGGATGCAACTCAGACCTTCTCATACCTGACACCATATCACGCTGGCTCTGATATCATGTTATGGAACCAACTCAACCAAAACTTTAAGCTGATGGTTGGAGACCCACAATCAATTTTATATATATATATATATATATATATATATATATATATATATATATATATATATATATATATATATATATATATATATATATATATAGAGCGATGTGATTGGTCCGTTACATCAAAGCTCAATTTAGGAAAGTATCATTAATAATAAAAAAAATTAAACAGAGAATCTTTTAATTATTACAATAATATATTTAATCTATTATATTAATGCGATGATTTATAATTTTCATCTTAAAATCTTAAAATTTCGTTTAACATAAAATTTATCGTAAATAAAATTATAAAAATGAATTAATTAGATTTGTGGTAGAAAATGCTTTCATTAGAGTATAAATTTCATATTATTTGCTCAATAAAGTGATGAATTTATTACATATAAAGATAGTAAAGTTTTCCCACATCGACAAATTATAATAAGGTGATGAAATTCTATATTATAAATAATACTCCCTCCGATTTTTTATTATCTTCCCTATTTTCTTATTGGGCTGAAACACTCTTTCTTCCTTATTTCTATTTTGGACCATCAACATGTGGTCTAGAATCACCCTTACATTTCTCTCTCTTCCTTCTTTTATTTTGAACCACACATTCCTACACCCTTATTTTCTTCCCCAAAACCAAAGGGGAAGATAATAAAAAATCGGAGGGAGTAGTAATCATCCGTCCTTAGATATCCACCAAATTTTTTTTGAGTCATAAAGAACTCTTAAGATTATAATCTTAAATAATTATCCCATATCGAAAAATTATGATAAGGTTATGGAATTCTATAATATAAATAAGAGTAATCATTGTTTTTGAATATTGAATAAAATTTTTTTGAGTCTTAAAGAAAATCTTAATAAGACTACACTCTTAAAATTGTCCCACATCGAAACAATTAATAAGATGTTGATTTTATTGTGTTCTTTTGGGTCTTAAAAGAAGTTCTTAAGACAGTAAATTATCCCATAAGACTACAAACTTAAGTGACATAATCTCACATCGAAAAATTATACTCCCTCCAGACACTATTTTTTGCCCCATTACCCCAATATTTGTGAGGAGTATTTTAATCAAATGAGGCAAAAAATAGTGTCCGGAGGGAGTAACAAGGTGATGAAATATATTATAAATAAGAAATAAGAGTAATTAATTCTACAATAAGACAAAAATAATCATTCCTCTAAATTATGACTAATCATTCGTTACTAGATATCTTTTAAAACTCAATTGAGTCTAAAAACCTCTTAAGACTGTAAACTCAATTAAAATTATTACAAGAGTTCTTAAGACTATATCTAAACTTAAGTCAAAATTATTCTATATCAAAAACTTATGAGGTGGTGAAATTTGATATTATAAATAAGATAAATCATTCGTTCTTAGATATAAAAAAAATTGAGTCTTACATACAAAAGTACTCGAGATTATAAACTTAAAGTAAGATTATCCCACATCGAAAAATTATAATAATGTGATCGAATTTTATTATATGAATAAGAGTACTTAAGACTATATAAATACGGAGTAAAAGCAATCATTTGTTTTTAGATATCAACGATAAATCTTTTAAGTCCTAAAAGAATTTTTTAAGACTATAAACTTAATTAAAATTACCCCACATCGAAGAATCATGATGAAGTAATGAAATTCTACATCATCAATAAGAGAAATGATTCGTTTTAGATATTAATCAAACATCTCTTGAATCTTATAATACTCTTAAGCTATAAAATGAAGTAAAAATTATTACTTAAGAGGAGTATTATATAAATTACAAAAAAGTGATGAAATTCTATTATATAAATAAAAATAATCATTGTCTTTAATATCAATCATAAATCTTTTGAGTCCTAAAAAGAGTTCTTAAAACTATAAATTTAAGTAGAATTATCACACATCGAAAATTATGATTAGATATCATAAGAGAAATCATTCGTTGTAGATAATCATTTGTCCAAAAGTATACTCCGTAATAAGGTGATCGAATTCTAATATATAAATAAGAGTAATCGTTCGTTCTTAATAACTTAGATGGAAAAACAAACTCTCATGCGTGTTAAAAAAATTGATAAGACCATAAGCTTAATTAAGTAAAATCTCTTAAAAAACTCTTAAGACTATAAATTTGAGTAACATTTCTCGCATTGAAAAATTATTACAAAATCATGAATTTCATAGATATTGTAGAAGATAGTATAGTCAGTTAGAGCTGGTGTAACAACCTGAGAAGTTGTTACACACAGTAGTATAAATATCACTCTGATATAACGATCAATACACAACTAATATACACAACAATATACAGATACAGTTACACGCATATATCTTCTCCTCTCTAAGCTTCATAACTACAACAATGGTGATCAAGTAGCTAGGTTTCATGGTATTAGAGCTACCGGTAATTCGATCATCTCCATTGTTGTTTCACTTGTTCATCAACTGGTAACACAGAACTATCGATCTCTTCTCTTCTACTGCAATTCTGATATATTTCTGCAAATTCTTCACTGCGATTATGCAATTGAATTAGAATTTCTACTGATTTTGATTAAAATCAATTAAATCGTGTTTCAATTTCACATTCTATCAATCTTGATTCTGCAATGGCACCTGAAACAGAGTCCTCTGATTCTTCACATGATTATGACATATATGATGATCCACTCTACCTTACTAGTAATGATCAACCTAACCTACAACTTGTTAGCAATGTATTTGATGGTACTGGCTTTCTGGTGTGGAAAAAAGATGTTCTCATGGCATTAGCTTCGAAAAATAAAGAAGGTTTTGTCACAGAAACATGCCTTCAACCTAATAAGACTGACAGAAAGCATCAACAGTGGTTGAGATGTGATCTGTTAGTTCGTAAGAAAACAATTAGACAGAACATGATGTACACTGCTACTGCTAAACAGTTATGGACTGAATTGGTTGAGGGATACGATCAGGCAAATAGCTTAGAATTGTATTAATTAAAGAAAGATCTAAGTAATCTCACTCAGGATAATCAGCCTCTAGTTAACTACTATGGTCAAATTAAGCGTACATGGGAGGAGATAGACGATTTAGATCCAATTCCAGTCTGTTCATGCGGTGCTATAGATTCATGTACTTGTCAGTTGTTAAAAAGATTACTTGAGAGGGAGACTCAATCTAAGCTGATTCAGCTGCTAATGGGATTAAATTCTAGTTATGAACATGTTAAGTCCAATCTAACCATGGATATCCTTCCTTCTCTAAGTAAGGTCTTAGGTCTCTTGCAAAAGGTCGAAATACAGAGACAAATTAGTGATAATACTGATGCATTGGCTGAAACAAATGCTTATAATGCACACACTGAGACACCTTCTAAGCGACCTAGGGTAGATAAAGGTGATGACAAAGAATTTAAGAAGTGTACACACTGTACTAAGGTTGGTCACACTGTGGATGAATGCTGGAAGCTACAGACTTGTAGTTACTGTAATACTTATGGTCATGTCAAAGAAATCTGCTATAAGTTTAAGAGGATTAATGCCCTTAAACAAAGAACAGCACCTGGTAAATCTTACAGAGGGGGTAGAGGTGGTAGTCACAAAAGAAGAGCTAACAATGCTTCAAATACTTCCTATGATGATGAAGGAGAGTTTGACACTGCTCTTGCTCCGATTGAGGATTATACTCAAGAAGATGATGATCCTTTAGTCAATGAGCTGGTTGATTCCATCACTAACAAGGTTCTTAAGAACATTTCAATGAAATTCCTAGGAAACTCCAGTAGCGGCAATGCTAACAATGCACATGCTAGTGCAAGCACAGTTCAAACCACGCATTTTGCAGGTAACTTTGGAACTTCACATGCACTTGCAGTTACAGAAATGAGTAGTAGGGTTACCTGGATAATAGACACAGGGGTGTCAGATCATATGACAGCAAATATGGATCTGTTATGTGATATTTTTGCCTTAAAGAAACCTGTAGGAGTCTGCTTGCCTGATGGAATTGTCAGATATGTCACCCAAATAGGAACTGTTGTGTTAACCAAAGACATAATACTGCAGAATGTTCTGGTTGTGCCAGGGTTCACACAAAACCTTTTATCTATAGGATCACTATTACAACATACAAATTTAAGAGTAATCTTCTCCTCTAATGAATGCCTCTTTCAGGACCTTTCAAGTAAAATCATAGTAGCACAAGGAAAGAGGCAAGGAGGTCTATACAAATTCACACAAGAGAGGGAGAGAGATGCAGCTGGAGTGAAGAACCTAGTATCAGGGAGTACAAGGGAACTTTCTCCTCAAATAAATAGCTGTATAAGAAAAGAAGATGTAATGTTGCTTCATCAAAGACTAGGACACACGTCTTTAGAGAAGTTGAAACATGTACCTGGTTTTTCCTCTTGTGTAGATCAGAATTTTAGTTGTGAGACTTGTATCATGGCTAAACATCATTCTACTTCTTTCAATAAGAGTACCTCTTATGCTGATGAGTGTTTTAAGTTACTGCATATGGACGTTTGGGGTCCATATAAAGTTCAGACACTTACAGGAGCAAGATCCTTTTTAACCATCCTAGATGACCACTCTAGGAGCACATGGACTTACTTAATTCAGACCAAGCAACAAGTTCCTGATATAATCAAGATGTTCCTATTACATATTGAGAGACAGTTTAATGTTAAGGTGCAAATGGCACTGAGTTTATACAAGGTGCTTGTAATGATTTGCTTACAAGTAGAGGGATTATACACCAAAAATCAATACCTGGTACCCCACAGCAGAATGGTAGAGTTGAGAGGAAGCATAGGCACCTCTTGGATACAGCACGAGCATTAAAAATACAATCAGGACTACCCTTGAAATTTTGGGGTGACTGTTTGCTCATATCCACTTACTTGATAAACAAAATGCCAGTTTCCGGACTTAAATGGAAGTCACCACATGAGATTTTATTCAAAGAAACACCTAGATATGATGATTTAAGGGTGTTTGGATCACTGTGTTATGCAGCTGTTCCCATTAAATATAGAGATAAGTTGGGGCTTAGGTCCAGAAAATGTATTTTTCTAGGATACCCCTTTGGTGTAAAAGGATACAAGCTGTATGATATTGACAAGCATGTTGTTTTTATCAGTAGGGATGTCATTTTCAAGGAAACCATCTTCCCTTATAATACTCTCCATTCTCAAGTATCACCACATGTTCCTGCATCAACACTTGAGCTGGTAAATCCAGCTGATGTACCTTACCAGTCCTTTGTTCAAGAGTTGCAAGAACACTCTGATTCAGAGATGGTTGTTGAAGAAATTAATGGTTCTAACTTGGATGAGCATTTCCCTAATACTGAGACGTCTGTAGAGCCTGAAGTTGAAACTTCAGATTCTGAACCTGTAATTGAAGTACATGTTGTTAGGAAATCTGCAAGGACCAAGCAACTCTCAGTGAAATTAAAGGATTTCATATGCTCTGCCAAGCATTCTGCAGTGCAAGCTACTGTTATGTCAGAATTGCCCATGTTTGATACTGATTTTTTGGTTTCTCTGAATAATGTGTTTCAGGAAACTGAACCTGCAACCTTTGATCAAGCATCTCTAGATCAGAGGTGGGTTAAAGCCATGACAACAGAATTAGATGCCTTAGAAGCTAACAAAACTTGGATCATGGCTGATCTCCCCGCAAGAAAGAAAGCAATAGGATGCAAATGGGTGTTTAAAATAAAGCATAGGCCTGATGGTTCTGTGGAGAGGTTTAAAGCAAGATTTGTGGCAAAAGGCTATAATCAAATCAAGAATAAGGATTATAAACACACCTTTTCCCCAGTTGCTAAACTCACTAGAGTAAGAGCCCTAATTGCATTGGCAGTAGCTAACAATTGGCTATTGTTCCAATTAGACATAAATAATGCTTTTTTGCATGGATTCTTAGATGAAGAAGTCTATATGGTTCCTCCTCAAGGGTACCAGGGTCATACAAATGGCCAAGTTTGTAAGCTACAAAGGTCACTATATGGATTGAAACAAGCCTCTAGACAATGGAACATCGAACTCACTAAACACTTGGTGGGTTTGGGTTTTGTTCAGTCTAAGCATGATTATTCTCTCTTCACAAGAAGAAGTTGTGAGTCTAATTCATTTCTGGTTGCTCTGGTGTATGTTGATGACGTACTATTGACTGGAGACAATCAGTATGAAATCCAGAAGGTTAAACTTAGCCTGGATCAGACATTCACTATTAAAGATCTTGGCTTGATGAGGTACTTCCTAGGTCTTGAAGTGGCTAGGAATGAGTCAGGTATCACCATCAACCAGAGAAAGTATTGCTTGGATATTATCAAAGATCTGAAAATGGAAGACTGCTTGCCAGTAAGTTTTCCATTACCTAAAGGATTAAAATTGAGTACAGATCAGGGAGAAGTATTATCAGACCCTGAAGTTTATAGAAGATTAGTTGGTAGATTGTTGTATCTCAATCTGAGCAGGCCCGATGTATCTTATGCTGTTCAACATCTGAGTCAGTTTATGACAGAACCAAGGGAACCACACTTACAAGCAGCAATCCATGTGGTGAGATATCTCAGACACACCATTAATGCTGGCTTATTTTACCAAGCACAGAGCAACTTCACACTGAAAGGATACAGTGATGCAGATTGGGGTCGTTGTGTCTTCAGTGGAAGGTCCTTAAGCGGATATTATGTATTTCTGGGTAGGTCACTCATCAGTTGGAAAACCAAGAAGCAAAAGATAGTGAGCAAGAGTTCCACAGAGGCCGATTATAGAAGCATGTCATATACTACCAATGAACTGGTTTGGACGAGCAATCTGTTACATGATTTGGGAATAGAAATACAACTACCAATCGAGCTTGTATGTGACAACAAAGCAGCACAGTACATCGCTCAAAATCCTGTCTTTCATGAGAGGACGAAGCACCTAGATATGGATTGTCATTATGATAGGGACAAGGTACAAGAAGGATTCATTTTCACCTGTCATATCTGCTTAAACAGACAGTTGGCAGACATCATGACAAAGCCCTTAGGGCCACAGCAACACAGCTACATCTCTGATATGTTGGGGATGAAGTTCATTAACACCCACCCAATTTGAAGACAATTGCTGGATGGAGACTATAACAATTGTAATTTTTTCTCATTGCATTTCTAAATTTCTTTTCTACTTTTCAACCTGGCATTCCAGCTTGAGAGGGGGATGTAGAAGATAGTATACTTAGTTAGAGCTGGTGTAACAACCTGAGAAGTTGTTACACACAGTAGTATAAATATCACTCTGATGTAATGATCAATACACAATGGCTAGACTTGTCGTGAGCCTCCAAATTACAATATTTATCCACTTCTAACACATACTAGTAGTTAGTGAAAGTAGGGGTCGAACCCACAAGGAAGGTGATTATGCCGTCTAAGTGTGTGTAAATCTATATAATTTAGTAACCGAATGGGGGGATTTTAGTGATTTTGATTCTAAGTCCACTAAACTAATGAAATAAATTAACGAAATAAAATAAACTAATATGAATGAACGATGCAACAAATATGAGAAAAATACTTGGACCAAGCAATATCCACCATCAAGTTTAACGAATTGATCATTGACTCATCTATTTCACAATGTATGTTAGAATACTTTGCTATGAAGTTTAATCGACTTCTAATTCCACTTATTAATAGTTATAAGATATGAGAAGCATACTCAAATAACCCTACGATATTGTCAACTTAAATCAAGCAACTAAATCGTATCAATATGTAGATTAAAATGATGGAATTTAGCAAAGATGAAAGAATGATTACTCAAGCGGTATCACTTTGTTTCATACAAGTTTAATCCTTATAACTCAACAACGATGAAAAGCATACAAATTGGTGAATTATATTTGCTACTCGGATATAGTTAAACAAACAAAAGATTCATTTAACTATTCTAGCAATGGTTTATTAATAACAAAAACTAGGTGATCAAGCTAGAATAAGAATTAACAAACCAATAAATAATGCAAATTAAACTTGATATTCTAATATAAAAGTAAAATAGAAATGAGTCTTACAATTTACTAAACTTGAAAGGCTTCAACAACTTTTTCCAAGATGAAAACTTAGCGGGGCAAAGCTTCGTAGACAGCTTCCCTCTCATGCTCCATGCAAATGAACTACTTGCAAAATAAACTACAAAGTATGCTAGAAACTATATGTGTTTTTGAGAATTACAAGTGATGATTGATGTGATGGATGATGAAAATGATGGTGAACTTCTCCTCTTTATATAGCCATCCATGGAGCATCTTCATCAATGGCTCATAAAGCCTCATAAAATGCCTCATAACAATGACCATCATAAAGGAGAAGAGTAATGTTCACGAGTAAAGAAGAGAAAAAAGAATCCAATGCAAAATAGAATCCTAGAAGGAATCCTATGCATAAAAGTGAGCCTCCACCTGTGGCAGAAATGCCTCCACCTGTGGCAAACTGTCAAGGCCTCCACCCGTGGCAAAAAGTAGCAAAAAGTGCCGCTGCCTGTGGCAACTTAATCTTTCACTTTCTTCTTGTCTTTGGGCTTCCACTTGTACCTTGGGCTCCATGTGTCTTCACTTCGAATATCTTGTCATCTATTAGCCCAAAACACACCCCATTTGATATCCTACTCTCTTTTCACTACTTAATCCACTTAATTACACATTTTCATACCTTAGTCCATCAATTTGGACATATACACAATAATCCTTCAAAACACACCCAAAACTACAAAATAGTCAACTAAATGACCCTTATTAATCCTTACTAAACTAGACTAATCAAACATCCTCACGCTTAGACCTTTACTCGTCCTCGAGTAGATTATATTAAAATAACAATCCTCCACAAGGTCTATACAGTGAAGCATAGGTAGCTTGATACAACCACTAGATGCTCTCGACTCTCACACCCCCGCCTTATATCATCCCTCTAAAAATATATGATCAAAGAAATAGAATAACCTATTCACTAAGACCATATTACAATCTATGCTCATTCGCCACCAATCACAATATCAATTACATACAAAATTTTGACAAATAAAACATGGTGTAGTTGATATCCACTTATCACTCCAACTCTAAGATGATCCTAAACCCAAACCACCCTTCAAACCAATAGAAGATGATGAATTCCCTCCTTGTGTTAATGAGAATCGAATTTTACCCAATTTGAAAAAAAAATGAAATTCGTTTTTCTTGACTCTAGCGCTAGAAAAACTTGAATTTTTGATTTTTTTGGGCAAAATTAAGTGTTTAAATGATGTTTTATGTAATGGGTAATGATAATGGAGTAAAATTGAATGATTTTGAACCAATTTTGAAGCAATTTGAGTGAGTTTTGATGGAGTTTGTGGTAGAATTTATGTGCTGAATTTTTTTCTTTTGAATGAAGAAGAGGAGTGTGGAAGGAGAATAAGAAAAAAATAAAACTTACCTGATTACTGATGTAGATCCGCCACCAGCGGCAGGTGAGCCGCCACCAGCGGCCAGGTGAGTCGCGCCCAGCGGCCAAGTGAGCCTCAACCAGCGGCTGACGGTGCAAGTTCCTCCACCCTCTGGCCTACATCCGCGACCAGCTGCTGTAAGGCCGCCACCAGCGGAAAGTCGCCACGCCTGCTGCAGCCAGCGGCCAACAACTCCACAGCCAGCGGCATGTGGACGATAACTCTTTTTTTTTTTTTTTTTTTTTTTTATTATTATTTTAACTCGAGTTATAAAATCGAATTACGTCGATTTCATATCTGAGAATCGTACCTACAAAATAGGAAAAGAAAATTAATTAGAAAAATTAAAATAACTGAAAATAAATAAAATGATGAAAAAAATAAAATAAAATAAAATAAAATAAAATAAAATAAAGGAAAAGACGGGTTGCCTCCCGACAAGCGCCTTAGTTAACGTCGTGGCTCGACGTAAAGAGAACGGACTCAGTCTTCATAAATTGGGTTGGAGATGTCGATTTCCTCGACTATTTCCTTCTGAAATCCGTCATAATACGGCTTAAGACGATGTCCGTTCACTTTAAAAATCTTATCCGTAGAAAAACTACGAATCTCCACCGCTCCATGTGGATATACTTGAGTGACTTCAAACGGACCAATCCACCGGGATCGCAATTTTCCCGGGAATAACCGAAGACGGGACATAAAAAGCAACACTTTTTGTCCCACAGTGAAGGTTTTTCGAGCCAACATTTTATCGTGCCACGCTTTGGTTCGATCTTTAAATATCGCGGCATTCTCATAGGACTCGTTCCTAATCTCCTCGAGCTCTTGTAGTTGCAATTTCCGATACACGCCCGATTCATCCATCCTCATATTCAAATTTTTCACTGCCCAATAGGCCTTGCTCAAGTTCAACCGGGAGGTGACAAGACTTACCGAAGACTAATCGATACGGTGACATACCAATCGGAGTCTTATAATCCGTTCTATAGGCCCATAAAGCGTCATCGAGCCTCATGCTCCAATCTTTCCGATTCGGGTTTACCGTCTTCTCCAATATAGATTTCACCTCTCGATTAGACACCTCGACTTTCCCATTGGTTTGAGGATGATAAGCGGTGGACACCTTGTGAGTAACAAAGTATTTCTTCAACAATGCGCCAACCGTCCTATTGCAAAAATGGGTGCCTCTATCACTTATCAAAGCCCGGGGAATTCCGAACCTAGAAAAAATGTTAGATTTCACAAAATATGCAACCTTAGAATCGTTAGTCCTAGTGGGTTTAGCTTCCACCCACTTCGAGACATAATCAACCGCAAGAAGAATATACAAATACCCATGAGACACGGGAAAAAATCAATACCCCATACATAAAAAATTTCACAATAAATCATAGGGGTTTGAGACATCTCATTTCGACGTGAAATGTTACCGCTCCTTTGGCAATTGTCACAAGTCTTAACAAACCCATGAGCATCACGAAACAAGCTAGGCCAATAAAAATCACAATCTAGTACCTTTCGTGCGGTACGTCTAGCTCCAAAATGGCCTCCACAAGCATATGAATGACAAAAGGCAAGGATAGAGCTTACCTCACTCTCCGGTACACACCTCCGTACTATTTGGTCCGCACAATGTTTCCATAGGTAAGGATCATCCCAAACATAGTATTTAGCATCACTACGAATCTTCTTCTTTTGGGATTTTGAAAAACCTGTAGGAAATTCATTGGAAACAAGAAAGTTAATAATGTTTGCATACCAAGGAAGAACGGAAGTAAGAGCAAAGAGTGTCTCATCGGGAAATGAACCCCGAATAGGCTCCACTAGCCTATCTTGATTTACCAATCGACTTAAGTGGTCGGTGACCATATTCTCGGCTCCTTTCTTATCTTTGACCTCTAAGTCAAATTCACTCAACAATAGAACCCATCGAATGAGCCTTGGTTTGGCCTCCTTCTTTGTCATCAAGTACCTAAGAGCGGCGTGATCGGTGTAAACCACCACCTTTGTACCAAGTAAGTAAGAACGGAACTTCTCTAAAGCAAACACTACCGCCAACATCTCCTTCTCGGTAGTAGAGTAGTTCTTTTGAGCCTCGTTAAGGGTCAAAGATGCATAGTAAATCACATGAGGTATCCTTCCAACTCTTTGTCCCAAAACGGCACCGATGGCATAGTCACTTGCATCACACATGAGTTCAAATGGGAGTGACCAATCCGGAGCTTTGATTATCGGTGCCGAGGTTAACTTCTTCTTCAACTTGTCAAACGCCTCCTTGCATGCCAAATCAAACTTAAAATCTACCTCCTTTTGCAACAACTTGCATAATGGTGAAGCCATTTTAGAGAAATCCTTGATAAATCTCCTATAGAAACCTGCATGACCAAGAAAAGAACGAACTTCACGCACATTAGTTGGATAAGGAAGAGATTGAATTGTGTCAATTTTGGCTTTATCGACCTCGATACCTCTAGATGAAACCACATAACCTAGGACAATACCTTGTTCTACCATGAAATGACATTTTTCCGAATTAAGAACAAGGTTAGATTCAATGCATCTCTTAAGCACAAGAGACAAATGAAATAAGCAACTATCAAACGAGTCACCATGCACGGTAAAGTCATCCATGAAAACTTCAATGAAATTCTCTACATATTCCGAAAATATACTAACCATGCATCGTTGAAAAGTTGCGGGGGCATTACATAGCCCATATGGCATGCGTCGATATGCAAAAGTACCAAATGGACAAGTAAATGTGGTTTTCTCTTGATCCTCGGGCGCAATTGCTACTTGAAAATAGCCCGAGTAACCATCTAAAAAGCAATAAAAGGCCTTACCGGCAAGCCTCTCTAGCATTTGATCGATGAAAGGTAGAGGGAAATGGTCCTTCCAAGTCACCGTATTGAGTCGATGGTAATCAATCCAAACGCGCCACCCATTTTGAACACGGGTGGGAACCAACTCTCCATGTTGATTCTCTACTATCGTTACTCCACTCTTCTTTGGCACAACTTGTGTGGAACTCACCCACTTGCTATCCGAGATTGGGTAAATTATACCCACTTGCAAGAGCTTCAAGATCTCCTTCTTCACCACTTCCATCATAGGTGGGTTCAATCTCCTTTGGGGTTGCCTCACCGGTTTGGCATCTTCTTCTAAGAAAATGTGATGCATACAAGTGGTTGGACTAATGCCTTTGATGTCGGCTATAGTCCATCCAATTGCTAACTTATTCTCCTTAAGAACCTCGACTAGTCTTGCCTCTTGCTCCTTCGTGAGCTTGTTAGAAATGATGACGGGTAAGGTCCCACCATCTCCTAGAAACACATACTTCAAATGATCCGGCAAGGGTTTTAATTCTACCACGGGTGCCTGCACAACTGAAGGTAACAATTTCTCACGAGGCAAAGTTAGTGTTAGTGGTTTAGAAAAAGACGACATAATAGGTGAAGTCTCCATCTTGGATAAGGAAGCCACAACCTCCTGCAAGTCACTAGAAAGAGTTAGATCCAAATCATTACAATATAAGCTATTATCAATAACCACAATCAAGTCATCTTCTCCTTCTAGGTTGAACACATCTTGCACTATGGGCTCCAAAACATCAATCATGTAACAAGAATGGTCGTCACGTGGATATTTCATTGAATCATAGATGTTAAAATTAACCACTTGACCATTAGCCTCCATAGTGAGTGAACCATTAGACACATCGATTTTAGTGCTTGCGGTTTTCAAAAATGGCCTACCTAAAAGTATATGGGTCGCATGTGAATCATGTTCCATTTCAAGCACATAAAAATCGGCGGGGAAAATGAGTTTGTCCACCATTAGGATATCCTCAACAACCCCTTTGGGGTAAGCATTTGAACGATCGGCTAATTGTATTACCACCCCCGTTTTAATTAAAGGACCCAATTTCAAAGATTTATATAATGAATATGGAAGTACATTTATCGATGCACCTAAGTCAAGCATAGCATTAGGAAATGTGGTGTCTCCTACGGTGCAAGGAATGGTAAACATACTCGGTTCACTACATTTAGGTGGTAATTTATGTTGAAATAAAGCCGACACATGTTCATTGACTTTAACTTTTTGGACTCCCTTAAGCTTTTGATTCCTCTTGATAGTACACAATTCCTTAAGAAATTTAGCATATCTAGGAACACTTTTCAATAAATCAAGTAAAGGGATGTTTACCTCACATTTCCGGAAAGTTTCATAGACATCTTTATCTTGTATGGGCCGAGTCTTTCTTTTGAGTGCCTCCGGAAATGGTGGTGGGTCCACATAAGCGGGTGTCACTATTGGTGAAGATGCTTCTTGCTCCACCTGGCTTGGAATGGTGTTTTCAACCTCAAGCTCTTCTTCCTCTTGCTCCACAATTTCCCGAATCCTATCCTGTGGACCGGGTAATTCTTTCCCACTTCGCAAAGTAATAGCACTAGCATTAGCATTAGGTGGGGGAATCGGTTGGGATGGAAGTTTCCCCGAATCCCGAGCCTCAAGTCTCCCTATAGCATTAGACATTTGACCCATTTGATGTTCTAGGTTTTGAATGCTAGTTTTAGTGTCATGTTGGAATTGGGCTTGGTTTGCTTGCATTGTAGCAACATTAGAGGTTAAAGCCCGGATCATGTCCTCCGTGGACATAGTAGGTGTGGTAGTTTGGGCTTGTGGGGTGAAGGTGTTTGGGACTTGGTTTCTAGGAATGAAACGGGGCCGGACTTGACCAAATTGTTGGCCAAAGGATTGGCCTTGAGGTTGATTAAAAATTTGACCTTGAGGTTGTAAGCCTCCTTGTGGGTTTCCATATTGGAACCCGGGATGGTCTCTTCTCATATAAAAATTATCATACCTCTTTTGGCCAAAAGCACCGACCGTATTTACCTCCTCGGTGGCCTCCTCTTCCATAAGTGGACACTTGTCGGCGAAATGCCCATGTGATGAACAAATAGAGCAAGCTTGAACTTGTTGTTGATTCCCCTTCATCATGTCTCTCATCATGGAAGCCAAATCTTCAACCTTCCTTTCAAGTGAAGTGTGAGAACTTGAAGTAGCCATGTTCACCCTTTTTGTGGTAGTTCTCACACTAAATTGGCGTGAGCTTTCGGCAAGCTCACTCAATATTGCATAAGCATCATCCGGATTTTTATTAACTATGCCTCCTCCACTAGCGGCATGGACCATTCGGGCATCATCCGGAGATAATCCTCCAACAAAATAGAGGATGAGATCGGTAGCACTATACCCATGATATGGGCAACTTGATAATAATTTTTGGAAGCGCTCCCAATATTGATAAAGTGTTTCCCCATCGTCTTGCTCCACATTGGATATCTCCTTCTTAATACTTGACGATTTGGCGGGGGGGAAGTACTTCTCATGGAACACCTTCTTCATAAATTCCCAAGTTGTGATACTACCCGGTGGAAGGTAGTACAACCAATCTCGAGCGGCATCTTTGAGGGAAAATGGAAATGCCCTCAATTTTATTTGCTCTTCGGTAACACCATTGGGTTTCATGCTAGTGCATACAACATGAAACTCGGATAAGTGCTTGTGTGGATCCTCGCCACTTAATCCATGGAATGAAGGTAATAAGTGGATCAAACCCGACTTCAATTCAAAGGTTGCATTTTTCGCCAAGGCCGGAAAAGTAATGCAAAGTGGTTGTTGAGAAAGATCGGGAGCTTTGATCTCCTTCAAGGTTCTTGTTTCTTTGACCATTTTGATCTCCTTTGTTTCCTCAACTATGTTATCAAAATCGAGCTTCCTCTTGGTTTCCTTCCGAATGCAACGAAGAGTCCGCTTCAATTCTGGATCAAAATCTACTAATTTGTCGTTAGTAGAACGGGTGTTCGGCATAAACCAAACACCAACAAAATAACAATACATAGAAAAACACACAAATAAATAACAAAATTGCCTTCCCCGGCAACGGCGCCAAAATTTGGCTAGACTTGTCGTGAGCCTCCAAATTACAATATTTATCCACTTCTAACACAAACTAGTAGTTAGTGAAAGTAGGGGTCGAACCCACAAGGAAGGTGATTATGCCGTCTAAGTGTGTGTAAATCTATATAATTTAGTAACCGAATGGGGGGATTTTAGTGATTTTGATTCTAAGTCTACTAAACTAATGAAATAAATTAACGAAATAAAATAAACTAATATGAATGAACGATGCAACAAATATGAGAAAAATACTTGGACCAAGCAATATCCACCATCAAGTTTAACGAATTGATCATTGACTCATCTATTTCACAATGTATGTTACTTTGCTATGAAGTTTAATCGACTTCTAATTCCACTTATTAATAGTTATAAGATATGAGAAGCATACTCAAATAACCCTTACGATATTGTCAACTTAAATCAAGCGTCTAAATCGTATCAATATGTAGATTAAAATGATGAAATTTAGCAAAGATGAAAGAATGATTACTCAAGCGGTATCACTTTGTTTCATACAAGTTTAATCCTTATAACTCAACAACGATGAAAAGCATACAAATTGGTGAATTATATTTGCTACTCGGATATAGTTAAACAAACAAAAGATTTATTTAACTATTCTAGCAATGGTTTATTAATAACAAAAACTAGGTGATCAAGCTAGAATAAGAATTAACAAACCAATAAATAATGCAAATTAAACTTGATATTCTAATATAAAAGTAAAATAGAAATGAGTCTTACAATTTACTAAACTTGAAAGGCTTCAACAACTTGTTCCAAGATGAAAACTTAGCCCTCCATGCAAATGAACTACTTGCAAAATAAACTATAAAGTATGCTAGAAACTATATGTGTTTGTGAGAATTACAAGTGATGATTGATGTGATGGATGATGAAAATGATGGTGAACTTCTTCTCTTTATATAGTCATCCATGGAGCATCTTCATCAATGGCTCATAAAGCCTCATAAAATGCCTCATAACAATGACCATCATAAAGGAGAAGAGTAATGTTCATGAGTAAAGAAGAGAAAAAAGAATCCAATGCAAAATAGAATCCTAGAAGGAATCCTATGCATAAAAGTGAGCCTCCACCTGTGGCAGAAATGCCTCCACCTGTGGCAAACTGTCAAAGCCTCCACCCGTGGCAAAAATTAGCAAAATGTGCCGCTGCCTGTGGCAACTTAATCCTTCACCTTCTTGTCTTTGGGCTTCCACTTGTACCTTGGGCTCCATGTGTCTTCACTTCGAATATCTTGTCATCTATTAGCCCAAAACACACCCCATTTGATATCCTACTCTCTTTTCACTACTTAATCCACTTAATTACACATTTTCATACCTTAGTCCATCAATTTTGACATATACACAATAATCCTTCAAAACACACCCAAAACTACAAAATAGTCAACTAAATGATCCTTATTAATCCTTACTAAACTAGACTAATCACACAACTAATATACACAACAATATACAAATACAGTTACACGCATATATCTTCTCCTCTCTAAGCTTCATAACTACAACAATGGTGATCAAGTAGCCAGGTTTCAGATATAAACCAAACATCTTTTGAGTTTTAGAAAAGTTCTTAGGACTGTAATAAACTTAAGTAAAAATTTCTCTTTTGATTCTTAAAAAAGCTCTTAAGACTATATAAACTTGTGTGAATTATAATAAAGTTATGAATTTCATTTTATTTGCTTGAAAAAGTAATGAATTTATTACATATAGAAATAATTAAATTATTTCGCATCGAAAAATTATATTAATGTGATATTTCTATATTATAAATAAGAATAATCATTCGTTCTTATATATCAACAAAAAAAATCTTTTGATCATTAATCTTGTTTGGGTAGCAAACAATCGAATGCCTCCTGCCGGATGCGGCCGGCGATCCTCCTCTCCTGACTGATGAAACCCAGAGTTCCGGACCTGCATAGGGAGCAAACAAGGACCTCGGAGGGATTCCGAGGTTGCCTCTCCGACGCTCAAGTCAGTGGTGTGGATTGGAGGGTAGAGGTAAGATTATGGAGGATATTACTTAACTTTCTAAAGAGAAGATATGTTGTGCGTGTCATCTGTTGTTAGAATGCTCATCCCCCTTTTAGGTGGATGTCTTCAGGGTATTTATAGGACTCGGGACATGGAGGTCAGCCGCCGGACCCCGAGCCAGACCGAAGACCTCCCTCCGGCTGGAGGGAGCCGGTGGGCCCTAGCTGGAGGGGTGACGACTCGGTCATGACTTTGCCGGCTGCCGACCATACCTGTGGTGCCGACCCCCGTCAATTGCCCCTCACTGGATGTCCGCCCGGGGTCACCGTGGGCCGCTTTCAGTGAATAGTTCCTGGGCGAGGTGCCGCAGGGTCGATCTTGTTTTGCGCGCAATCCGTTCGCCTTCCCTACTAGTCTAGGTTGTGTGTAGAGGTAATGATGGCTTTTGGTTTCCCTAGATTACTTTGGTGGTTGCATGCATTTAATGGTGTGCATGCATGGTTTAGCTCCCCTATATAAGATCCTCATTTTTTGCCATTTTTGGCATCATTTTTCCATCCCTATTCTTTGAGAACTTCTAACTTACTCATGTCGTCCTCCTCTGGCAGCAATTCTCCACCCTCCGCCGTGGTGCATCCGAGCAGCCCCGTCCGGCGCAGGAAACGCTCCCCCTCCCCGGAGACTTCGAAGCCTAAGTACGGGCACTGGATTTCTCGAGGGCCTCCATACCGTCCACCGGCGCCTGTTGAAGCCGCCCCTCCTGCTCCTCCCCCTACTACGGGGACTGCAGGGCGTTCTCCCAGTGGTGATCGTGATCGTCGTCGCCGGCGTGCCAGGGTGCACTTCGGCGTTTCAGAGCCGGACATTGATCCGGATTGTCCATCGTCGGGCGACCCCTCCAGCTCCTCTTTTTCGAGCAGCCGCTCGTCCGGGCCATCATGGATGGGCGGTCCCCTCTGCCCTAGTGATTCGTCGGGTGAGATGGCGGAGGGTTTCGACATTCTTCGTGGGATTCGCGCCCCCCCTCCCTCTCCTGCCTCCTCCTCTTCCCCTGCTACCTCGGCTTCCTCCCTTCCTAACGAGGACACCGAGGGGGAGGATATGGAGTGAGGTTTTCTGGGTGGTATGGGTCTGGAGGGTGCCTCGTTTTGTCGGTTGAGGCTAGTAGGTGGGAAAGGCGGTATACTCGGCGGCGTGGCTATGTTATCGGTGCTTCGCAGGCGGTCTTCGGCTCTTATCTTGTTTTAGGTAGTTTTTTGTGTAATTTTGGGGGTTGCCGGCCCTTTCTTTTATCGATGTTGTATTATTCGGTTGCCGGTTCCCTTATCCTGTGTATGATAAGGTGTCCGGGTGTATGCTAACTTTGTTTATTGAATGTGAATCTTCGTGCTTTGTGCCCCAAGTCACGCTTTTCCACTTGCCTGTTCCTTTTTGTGTTGTCTTTTCGTATTCTGCATTTTTGTGTTGCATTGAATCACACTTGCTCTTTGTCAGTCAATTCGGTGGGTGGCCCTAGGAGGCCTTCTTCATATAAATAGGGACTCCCCCCCTCATTTGCCCCTCATTTGCCATTTCAGTCTCTCACTAAGTGCAAAGCAAACTACTCATTTTTCTTTTGTTTCTGATTTAGTCGTCGTCTCCTGCCGCGGGAGTTCTAGTTTTTGCCGGCTCCTCTAGGTTAGTTTTCTGTCTCTTGTCTTTTGTTTATTCCTTTGCTCTCGCATCATGTCCACCCGTTCCCGGCATGTTCGCTTTGAGGTAGAGGATGATGAGGGGATGTCGGAGCGTGACGGGACCCAGGTTAGTGGGTCCGTCGAAGGGGCCGGCGATTCCTCGTCGGGGGAGTCTATAGAAGAGGTGGAGCCCGTTTATGCGGAGCCTATCCGGGCTTTGCGCATTTCTGCCGGGGGATCTTCAACTCTTGCGAGGGGTGGCGAAGGGTTGCCGCCATCCGGCGCTTCTGGGGGAGATGTTATTGTTGGCAGTTCCATGGTTTTGCGCCGCCGTCTTCAGAAAGGGGGTCCTTGTTTGGGGGAATCTTCTGAGGCGGGGGCGTCTTCTCCCCGTCGTTCGGCCTCTGTTTCCGGGCCGGTGGAGCCGGACACGGAGGGTGTTGAGAGCAACCGTCGCCCTCTCCTTCATGCCAATACTTTGATCGATGAGGGTTGGCGTCAGAAGGTCCTTGATGCCGCTGGTCTTGATGCTGCCAAAGAACTCTACCCTCTCGGGGAGGGTTATGAATACTTATTGCCGGACCCGGGCCAGTCCATTTGCTCTCCTCCAGACGGATGTGTGAGAGTATCCGTAGAATCTTTGAAGTTCGGTCTCCGTTTTCCCCTTGATCCCTTCGTGGAGGAGGTATTTTGTCGTATGAGGTTGGCGTTGAGTCAGCTGACTCCCTAATCCTTTCGTGCCATCATTTCATTTTGCTGGGTGTGCCGGTTTAGGAAGTGGAGGCCTTCGGTGGAGGCGTTTAGGTTCATGGTGCGTCTTAAGGCGTCGTCGTCTTCTTACTGGGCCCTTGGCCGGCGAGGCAAGTATGTCACTTCTTATCCCATCCTTTCGAATTGTCACAAGTGGAAAGGTGCTTTCTTGTATGTGCGTTCGGATAAGCCCTGGGTTGTCCCCCGGTTTTTCCAGTCGGATGTACGTGTCAATCTGGAGAGTGATAAGGAGATGGGGAGTTGTTTGGATTTGAGGGAATCCGGCTTGGGGCAGTCGGATAGGGAAGTTGTCGGCGCCTTTCCTGCCGTTATGAAGTGGTCAGGCAAGGAGAGGGTGGCCGCTCCTTCAATATGGCTACCTCACTATGATCTGATCACGAGGAATGATTTTCTGGAACGGGTGGGCATGAGCGTCCCTGTCGCCGGCCCAGGTATCTGGCGACCTACTTATTCACTTGTGTTGTCTACCTTCCTTGATAGTTCTCAGACCCTCAACCCTTTGCCCATTTTCCTGCCTAACTTTGCAGACACTAGGGTTGGATCCTTCCCTCCGCCCTCTTATTACTACGCCGCCGGCTCCCTCGTTGGACCGTCTAAACATCATGACCTACCAGAAGTCGAGGCTTTCCAGGCTGAGGAGGGCGGCGCCGGCGTTCGGTGGGGCTCCTCCTCCTAAGAGGGAGGCCGTGGGCCCCTCCTCTGTTGATCCTGAGGGGGCCATGAGTGTGGCCGGCGCGCAGGCTGATGTCGGGGTTTCCGAGGTTGTCACCTCCCTAAGGACTACGAGCTCGCCGGTTGTCACTATTGCGGCTCTTCCTGAACAGGGGGTGGTTGCCGAACCATCCTCCGGATTCAGGGAGGCGGCCGCCTGCCTGGAGGCTTCTCAGGACCGGGAAACTATGCGCGATGTTGCCGCCGCCGTGGATGCGCCTCTCCCCTCCTTGTCTGACCTTTCTTTTTACAGGATGTTGGAGGGAGACGTTTCGCCCGTTGACCGGATTCAAACTCTTGCCCAACTGGATACCGTTTATCGTGGCCTGGGGGAGGATTTGTCTAGGGTTTTCCAAGCCAATATCAAGATCAAGAAGGCGGCGGAGGAGGGCGCGAGGCTGATGTCTCGCTTGCAGGAGGCAGAGTTGAAGCTGGAATTGGAGAAGCAGCTAAGGTCGGCGGCTGAGACGAAGCTGGAATCGGAGAAGAAGCTAAGGTTGGAGGCTGAGGAGAAAGAGGTGACCGGTCGCAAGGAATTGGAAACTCTCCGGGCGGTCCATTCCTCCTGCGAGTCGCTCAAGAAGGATCTGGAGGGGCAATTACAGGTGGCTCGCTGATATGGAGTCCCTTCAGTCGAAGCTGGCAGCCGCTGAACAGGAATCGGAGAAGAAGTCTGGGGAGATTGCCAACTTGGCGAAGGAAGGTGACGCAGCTTTTCTCGAGGGAATGAATGCCGTTGTTGACTTGACGTCAAAAGCCCTTCTTGAGTACGATCCGGGTTTCGACTTTGACCGGTATAATCCGATATATCGGCGCCTTCAAGCGGAGGAGGATGAACGTGAGGGTGGGTCGCCGGCGGCCGAGCCTCCTACCTCTCCTAAATAGAAACTCGGGCCGTCGTCCTCCTGTGCCTCATGTACCCTCAGGGAGGGAGAGGAGGGGGCGGCAGATGAGCCGGCAGATACTGCTAACTCCTCTGCCCCCTCTTGAGGCTTTTTGTGGATCTCCTCGCACCTACCCTTTTGAGGTTTAGGCATAGGCTTGCCCTCCATGCTTTATCCTTTGCATTCCTTTTTGTTCTGTTTGTAGGTGGCGCTTGATCCTTTGGGGACGTCTGCCGATCTTTGAATTGTTGTAGCCTTATTTTGACTCCTTATTGTAACAAACGCCTGGCGCTTCTGACGCTTTTTTATTTTCTGTTTTTATCATTCTGTCTTGCTATCATATTTTCTGTTTATTCCATGCTTTATTGTAACAAACTCCTTATCCCACACTTTGGGTGGGGGAGATTTGGTCGGTAGGCCGGCACTGGTCAGGCCACAGTCGGTTCCCGACTTATGCCCCCACACTTTAGGTGGGGGAGATTTGGTCGGTAGGCCGGCTGTGGTCAGGCCACAGTCGGTTCCCGACTTATGCCCCCACACTTTGGGTGGGGGGGATTTGGTCGGTAGGCCGGCTGTGGTCAGGCCAAAGTCGGTTCCCGACTTATGCCCCCACACTTTGGGTGGGGGGGATTTGGTCGGTAGGCCGGCTGTGGTCAGGCCACAGTCGGTTCCCGACTTATGCCCCCACACTTTGGGTGGGGGAGATTTGGTCGGTAGGCCGGCTGTGGTTAGGCCACAGTCGGTTCCCGACTTATGCCCCCTCACTTTGGGTGGGGAGATTTGGTCGGTAGGCCAGCTGTGGTCAGGCCACAGTCGGTTCCCGACTTATGCCCCCACACTTTGGGTGGGGGATATTTGGTCGGTAGGCCGGCTGTGGTCAGGCCGCAGTCGGTTCCGACTTTTGGTGGGGGGTCCATTCTTGGTGATAGGCGAATAGGGGCTCCCCCCCTTATTTCCCCCTGCTTGCTGGTCGAGAACATAGTGAACGGGGAGCAAGTAGATCTAGCAAACAGAGCCTCCCTTATTAAAATTTTTACAAGTTTCTGGTGGCAGGGTCGTCGACAGGCCCGATGGTACCCTGCCGAGGTTCAGTACAACATTTCGTCCGCTTGCTCATACGTAGTACCTCCTGACGGTGTCGGCGTTCCAGTGTGACGGTAAGTCCCGTCCCTCTATGTCTTTTAGCTTGTAAGTACTTGGTCCTAGGACCTTAGTGATCTCATATGGCCCCTCCCAGTTGGCGCTAAGCTTTCCGTGTTCGTTTGCCTTGCCGACTGCCGCGGATTTCCTCAGGACTAAGTCACCCACCTGGAACCTTCGGTGGTTTACCCTCTGGTTGTAGGCCTTTCTCATGCGTTGTTGATATGCTACCAAGTTTACGCGCGCCTCCTCCCTGGTTTCCTCCTCCAGATCTAGGGCTTCTTCCATGGCCGCCTCATTCCTGCCGCCCTCATAATATTTGCTACGGGCGGAGGGAAGGCGCGTTTCTATGGGGAGGAGGGCTTCCGCCCCATATACTAGGCCGAACGACGAGTGTCCTGTTGTCGCCTTCTGCGTCGTTCTTAGGGACCACAGGACACTCAGTAACTCATCTGCCCATCTCCCTTTAAGGTCTTCCAGCATCTTTCTCAGTCCGTTGAGAATTTGTTTGTTGGCCGCCTCGGCCTGGCCGTTGGTTTGCGGATGGCAGACGGCTGAGTATGCCACCGCAGTCCCAAATCCTCCTAGCCATTCTCTTAGTGGAGGGTTATCGAATTGCCGGCCATGATCGAAGACCAGTACCTTGGGTATGCCGAATCAGGTTATGACGTTTCGCCATATCACTTTGCGCACGGCCGGTTCCGTGATATTAGGAACGGCTTCTGCTTCTATCCATTTTGAGAAATAATCCACTGCCACTATTACGAACTTCCTGTTCCCGGTTGCTATAGGGAAGGGCCCTAGTATATCCATACCCCATTGGGCGAAGGGGATAGGGCTCAGGATGGGCTGTAGGTCCCTAGCCGGCGCGTGGATCACCGGTGAGTGGATTTGGCAATTTCTGCACTTTTTGGTCAGTTCTCGAGCATCATGTATGGCGGTTGGCCAGTAGTAGCCCGCTCTGACCGCTTTATGTGCCAGGTTTCTGCCCCCTATATGGTGTCCGCACATCCCCGAGTGGATGTCGTCCAGCACTTCTGCCGCCTCCTCTGGTTTCAAGCATCTTAGTATTGGAGCCGCGGTTCCTCTCTTGTATAGCTGTTCGTCCAATATCATGTACCTTGCGGCTGTTGTGGGCATTCGTTTAGCTGTGGCAGGGTCTTTTGGCAGTTGTTTTCTCAGGATATACTCGATGATGGGTGTCCGCCAATCGTTATTGCTTTTGTGTTCTATGTTGAGGACGTAATCATGACCGTCCTCGGACACTGCGATGCTTTTTTCCTGTCGGACGTCTACCCAGACCGAGCGTCTAATATCCTGTAAGCTCGAGCTTGCGAGTTTTGACAATGCGTCTGCCCGGTTATTCTGTGACCTAGGCACTTGTTTGATCTCGTATGATTGGAGTTGGGATAGCTCTTCTTTCACTTTCTTTAGGTAGAGTGCCATCGAGGGCTCCCTGGCTTCGTACTCTCCGTTAATCTGGTTCACCACCAGTTGTGAGTCAGTTGATAGTACAATTCGTTTGGCTCCGGCTGCTCGGGCCAGGTGGATACCGGCTAACACAGCTTCGTATTCGGCTTCATTGTTGGACGCCTGAAAAGTGAACCTTAGTGCGTGTTCGAATTCTTCGCCGTCGGGGCTTGTTAAGACGACGCCGGCTCCGGAACCGTTGCTGGTGGACGAACCATCGGTTAAGGCCTCCCATGCCTCCGATGGTGGGTCGTCATCTTCCGAGTGGGAACATTCGGCTATGAAGTCCGCCAGCGCTTGGGATTTTATCGCCGTCCTCGACTGGTAGGTGATCCCTAGGCCGCTTAGCTCCACGGCCCATCTCAACATTCGTCCTGACTTCTCAAATTTTTCCAGTGCCTTCTCCAGGGGCATGTTTGTGAGGACGGTTACCGGGTGTGCGTCGAAGTAGAGGCGCAACTTTCGGGCGGCCACGACTATGGCGTATGCTGCCTTCTCTACCATGGGATAATTTTTTTCTGCTGGGCCCAGGGCGTGACTGATGAAATACACTGGTTGCTGGGCCTTCTCCTCCTCTCGGAGGATGACGGCGCTGATTGTGACATTGGTGACAGCTATGTAGACGTACAACTTTTCACCCTCGGTTGGTCGTGCCAGCGTCGGTAGGGTCTTTAAGTGTTCTTTCAAGGTAGCGAACGCCGTCCTCTGCTCCTCCCCCCACTTGAAGTGCTTGTTGCCTTTGAGGACTCCGAAGAAAGGGGTGGATTTATCGGCCGCCCTTGAGATGAAACGGGCCAGAGCCGCCATTCTTCCCGTGAGTCTCTGTATATCTTTGATAGTTTTTGGCTCCGGTAGGTCTTGAATGGCCTGGACCTTTTCCGGGTTGGCGTCTATTCCTCTGGCGCTTACTAGGAAGCCTAAGAATTTTCCGGACCTTACTCCGAATGTGCACTTCTGAGGGTTCAGCTTCATCTTGTATTTTCTCAGCGATTGGAACGTTTCCCTTAGATCGTCGAGATGATCACCGTCTGTTTTGCTTTTTACGATCGCGTCGTCCACGTATATTTCCATGTTTCTGCCTCTCTGACCTTTGAAGATTTTGTCTACCGGTCTTTGGTAGGTGGCACCCGCGTTTTTTAGTCCGAAGGGCATCATTTTGTACATGAATGTCCCGGCGCTGGTAAGGAACGCGCACTTGACCCTGTTTGGTTCCCACAAGAAGACTTGATGGTATCCGGAGAAGGCGTCAAGAAAGCTTAGCATGGTATGTCCGCTGGTGTCGTCTACTAGTTGGTCGATTCTTGGGAGAGGGTAGCAGTCTTTTGGGCATGCTTTGTTTAGGTTGGTGAAGTCGACGCACATCCGCCAGGCGCCTGATGACTTCCTCACCATTACCACGTTTGCCAGCCACTCGGGGTAGTTGCAGGTTTCTATGAAGCCGGCTTTTATCAACTTGTCAACCTCACACCGGATGGCGTCGTCCTTTTCTGCCGACATGCTTCTCTTCTTCTGCTTTACTGGTCGGAAAGCGGGATCGACGTTTAGCCTGTGTACCGTCACTTCCGGGTCTACCCCTGTCATTTCATCAGCTGAGTATGCGAAGACGTCGGTGTTAGCCTTCAGGAGGCTGACGAGGCGTTCTTGGTAGCCGGGATCTAGGCCGGTTCCTATGAGGACGGACCGGCCCGGCTCTAGGTTTATCGCCATGCTCTCTCCGCCTGGCTCTATGCGCTCGGAGTCAGGATCGTTCGTTCCCTTTATATTAAGGGTTTTGGGGGCCGGCTGTCTTTGCTCGGCATCGGGGGCGGCTTTTCTCTTTCCTTTCATTTCTTCTTGGGATCGCTTGAGAGCTACCGAGTTACAGCTTCTGGCGGAGTCCTGGTCTCCGTGTAGTTTTCCCTCGGTGTTCCTGTTAGTGACGTATGCCAACGTCAGGGCGCGTATGGATACCAAGGCATGTATCCCATCCAGGGTTATCCGGCCTATTAACGCATTGTAGGCGGATTTGGCATTGACTACTACGAATTGGGCCGTGGTTGTCTTGGCGTTCTCTCCTTCCCCGAACGTGACCGGTAGGTCGATAGTTCCCATGGGAACGACTCCGGTCCCAGAAAATCCGTACAGGGCGCCGGTCGTTGGGTTAAGATGTCGTTTGTCGAAACCCATTTGCTCGAACGCTTTTTTGTACAGTAAGTTAGTGTAGGCGCCCGTGTCTATCATGCACCTTTTGACCGTGTGGTCGCCTATCTTGATGGCCAATACCAGGGGGTCACTATGGGGGTAGGTCACTCGCTCGTAGTCTTCTGCCGTGATACTGAGAGTTGGGATGGTCTTTTCCCTAGATTCGTTGGTGTAACATATATGTCGGGTTAGCTCTCTCAAGTGGTTCTTAATCTGCCTCCTGCTGGTCCCGGCTTCCTCCCCCCTTTTATCTACCGTATTGATGACGTTGTGTTCCTTTCGTTTCTCGGCTCTTTCCCTAGGATTGCCAGCAACCGCACCATGGCCGTAATTGTTGCCGGTGCTGTTATTGATGGCGATGCGCTGGCCTCTAGCTTCATACGCCGCCAACGAGCCGCGGCGTATGAGGTCTTCAATTTCGTCTTTCAGGTTCCGACATTCTTCTGTTGTGTGCCCCGTCTGGCCGTGAAAAGCGCAGTATTTCATCGGATCTGCGTGCGCTCCGGGTCTGATGGGACGTGGGACTCCCCATTTTTTGTTGTTCTTCTCTATCTCGTAGATTTCCGCCCGGGGCCGGGTCAGCGCGGTGTAACGGTCGAACTTTTCTCTGCGACCTCCCTCCGACCTTTTCTCCCCGCGGCTCCTGTTCGGTATTCTTTGGGGCTCCTTTTGACCTGTCGGGCTCCGAGCTCTCTCCAAAGGCGGACGTCGGACCCTGGGTGGTGATGGGTCTTCACGCCGCGCTTTGTAGTCCTCTTCGTTCATATATCCTTCCGCAATTCGCCGGGCCTCGACCAGTGAGGTAGGTCTTTCTCTGAGTAAGTGGCTCTTGAGAGGCCCTTCTGTCATCATATGGGTCAGGGCGCAGGCGGCCGTTGACGCATCGATTGTCCGTATTTGTTGGCACTCTAAGTCGAATCTTCTAACATACTCCCTGATCTTTTGGCCCTTGCTTCATGGTCATTAGATCCACCATCACGATCTGCCTGCGCCGACTTCCGGCATATTGGTCTATGAAGGCCGTGCTGAGGTCTCTGAAACTCCGAATGGATTCTCGGGGCAATCCCCGGAACCATGATTGGGCGTATCCGGTGAGAGTGGTGGGGAACACCCGGCACCACACCGCGTCATCGAGTTCGTACATGGCCATGTAACTTTCGTATGTCGCCAAGTGGTCTTCCGGGTCGGCGGTTCCGTCGAACTGGATATTGGGTACCTTAACCCTGGGCATGGGGTGCTCCGTAATATCTGGGTGAAATGGCGATACCGTCGGCCGTCCTCTCTTTGGTGCTTTTACGCCGGGCGTTGTCAGTTTTGATTCGCCCTCCCCTTCTTCGTGAGAGGTGGACGTGTTTCTGCCGGATCGGCATGTCACGAACGTCTCTCGCTCGGACTTCTCCTGAGGTACGGACCTGTTTTCTCGGGCAACGCTGCTCGTCAGCCGGGTGAATACCGAGCCTCGTTCCTCGGGGCTAGCGTACCCTTTTTCACGTTCCCTAGGGCCTAGCCGGTCTTGGACGGTCTTTGTAGGCCTTCCATCTCTTTCTCTCTGGCCCAGGCGGTGATGAACCGTCCTCTGGGGGCTGCGGCTTTTCCTGGCCTTTTGGGTGCCTGGACCCAGCCGGTGATGTATGGTTGGGTTATGACTTCGGCTCCTTCCGCGGCGCCTGCTACTCGTGGGGGACTCGCTGTCCTCCCTCCCGATATTGGGTGGTGTCGGGGTGCCCGAGTCCGTCCTTGGGCGGGCCGGCAAAGGATCCCTGGATCGGTATTTTCGCCGGCGACGACGCAGCCTGATACGCTCGTTATCCAGGTGCCTGCTTTTTTCCAGGTATCGCTGTTTCCTTTCTTCCAGCGTCATCGTCCTTGGCAGTTCGGGGAAGAGTTCCCTTGGCGAAACGTCGGTCCTTTGGAAGATCCTGGTGGCAGGTTGAGGGGTTTCTTTCGCGCGCTGCGCGGTGGGTGTTGATGGAGTCGTCGCCCCTAGAAGGGCAGCGAGGAAGAGCTGAGCGGCTGACAGCTGCTCGGGGGTGAAGGCGTTCAATGGAACAATTGCAGGGGGCACCTCTGCTGGCGTGGACGTTGAGGCCAAGTGGCCTTTGCCTTTGTCCTTGTCTCGGGCTTGGTCCTCCGATGGGGAGGTTCCCACAACCTCGAGCTCGGCTTCCGCCTCAACAAGGGTGTCCGCGGTGTCGCGAGTTGTCATCATAACGTTTTGACGATTTTGTTTTCTTAGAGCAAGGAGCTTTTTTGTTCAAAGTCCCCACAGACGGCGCCAAATTGTTTGGGTAGCAAACAATCGAATGCCTCCTGCCGGATGCGGCCGGCGATCCTCCTCTCCTGACTGATGAAACCCAGAGTTCCGGACCTGCACAGGGAGCAAACAAGGACCTCGGAGGGATTCCGAGGTTGCCTCTCCGACGCTCAAGTCAGTGGTGTGGATTGGAGGGTAGAGGTAAGATTATGGAGGATATTACTTAACTTTCTAAAGAGAAGATATGTTGTGTGTGTCATCTGTTGTTAGAATGCTCATCCCCCTTTTAGGTGGATTTCTTCAGGGTATTTATAGGACTCAGGACATGGAGGTCAGCCGCCGGACCCCGAGCCAGACCGAAGACCTCCCTCCGGCTGGAGGGAGCCGGTGGGCCCTAGCTGGAGGGGTGACGACTCGGTCATGACTCTGCCGGCTGCCGACCATACCTGTGGTGCCGACCCCCGTCAAATCTTTTAAGACTATAAAATTAAGTAAAATTATTCACATCGACAAATTTTGATGAGCTGATTAAATTCTATATAATAAATAAGAGTAATCATTTGTTCATATATATATCAACCAAACATCTTTTGAGTCTTAGAAAAACTCCATATTGACAAAATTAAAGAGAGATATTACGAGTTTTAAATACAATGCAGTACAATTTAATTTGACGTTTACCACATGTATGACCTCCCAAAAAACACATTCACGTATGTGGATACTATTCATTTATTATTAAACATATTCTTACCTACGACTTATTTTCTACTGTTGCGTAGTCTCACAAATTTATGCAATCCTCTAACTTGATGTCATTATCATTGTCACTAAAAATCGGCCCGTGCATCGCACGGGCTTTCCATCTAGTTGTTTATATACTCTTACATTAATCATCTGAAAATATAAGGAAATGTATTTTAATTTCTGACGGTTGGTTTTATGATTAAAAAAAATTTTATTTAAATAATCAGGTAAAAATTATAAAGAACTATTATTAGGTTTGAAAAAAAATATGTTCATTAAAATATTACTCCGTATATATTAAATGAGATTGCTTGATTATCTTGATTAGTATTGGAATTTTAATTTTTTTTCTCAAATAAAAATGTAAATAAGATTAAAAATATGAAAAACTAATAGGTTGTTACAAATTATGTATTCTTAAATAACCACCGAGTATAAACTTCTAAATATACTGTTCATTAAATGATTGAGATGGAAAGAGTAATACTTAAGAAACCTAATACTATGTCATCTGAGTCTGTAAACATTTTGCGTAGAAACTAAAATTAATTAAAAATCCAGTGAATACGCAAGGGAAAACTAGTATATCCATGATAATTAACTCTTTAATAAGATAAAATGAAACATTTAAATGTTAATTAAACATGATATTTTTACAATAATTTTATATTTGATAAAATTATTAATGAAAATTGCGTCCTATCATAGTGAAAATGTTACCACAGATAATTGTATAATCATCTAAATAAATTTCTTGTAAGACGGTCTCATATTAATTTTACTATGAGATGAGTATTATTTCACATATGACGATGTTACTAAATAATTTCTTACGCGATGATAGATCTCATAGCAAAATTATCGTGAAATTGTCTCATAGAGATTTTTGTGTATTAATCACTTCAAAATTCATCCATTATAGGAATCTTTTAACCTTTTTCCTTGTTTGTTGTATCCTAAAGTTAATTACTCTATGATCTAACTTTCTTAAACAACTGGTTGGAAAGCCCGTGTGATCCACGAGCCAATTTTTGGTGACAATGATAATTACACCAAGTTAGAGGATTCCATAAATTTGTGAGACTACGCAACAGTAGAAAGTAAGTCAAAGGTAAGAGTATGTTTAATAGTAAAGAAATACTATCCACATATGTGAATATGTTTTTTGGGAGGTCATACATGCGTAAACGTCAAATTAAATTATACGCGTGCATTGTATTTAAAACTCGTAATATCTCTCTTTAAGACAATACTCGGTAAATATTTGGGTTGATAGTTGATATCTAAGAACCAATAATGACTTCAATTTATAATCATATGATCATGACTTATGATCATTCTCTCATGATAATCTTTCAATGTGGTACAATTATACTACGGAGTACTTCCTTCTTCTTTCTATCTTCTTCCATATTCTATTTTTGTTTGTCTTTCTATCTTCTTCCATCGTAAATATTTTTATTTGGTTCAACCTTTTTACTATATTAATCTCACTTTTTACTTGTAACTACAATTATAGAAGAGAGAAATATTTAATTTATACATATAACTTTAGTCTTTCAATGACGTTATTATTTCAATGTGAGATAATTTTACTTAATTTTATAGTCTTAAAAGATCTTTAATTTTTGTCTATATTTAAGGACTAATTATATAATGTAAATTCATCGCCCTATTATATAATTTTTCGATGTTAGATAGAGTTTTTCTAGACTCAAAAGATGTTTGGTTAATATCTATGGACGAATGATTACTCTTATTCATTATATAGAATTTAATCAGCTTATCATAATTTTTCGATGTGGATAATTGTACTTAATTTTATAGTCTTAAAAGATTAAGGATCAATTTTTTTTGTTGATTATTCTTATTTATAATATAGAAATTTATCACATTAATATAATTTTTCTATGTGAGATGATTTTACTATTTTTATATGTATATGTAATAAATTCATTACTTTCAAGCAAATAATATGAAATTCATAACTTTATAATAATTTTTCGATGTGGGAAAATTTCACACACGTTTATAGTCTTAAGATCTTTTTAAGACTCAAAAGAGAAATTTTTACTTAAGTTTATTATAGTCTTTTTCTAATAGAATTTCATATAATAGAATTTCATCACTTTTTTGTAATTTTTTGATGTGGGATAATTTTTACTTCAATTTATGGCCTTGGAGGAGTAGTATTAGATTAAAAAAATTGATTAATATCTAAAACGAATAATTTCTCTTATTGATGATGTAAAATTTTACCACATCATCATGATTTTTTGATGCATGATAATTTTAATTTAGTTTACATAGTCTTAAAAAGTTCTTTTAGGACTCAAAAGATTTCTCGTTGATATCTAAAAACAAATGATTGCTTTTGCTCCGTATTTATATAGTAGAATTAATTACTCTTATTTCTTATTTATAATATATTTCATCACCTTGTTATAATTTTTCGATGTGAGATTATTTCACTTAAGTTTGTAGTCTTATTAAGGTATTTTATAAGGCTCAAAATTTTTTTTATTGATTTTAAGAACGAATGATTATTCTTATTTATAAAATAGAATTTTATTATCATAATGTTTTTGATGTGGGATAATTTACTGTGTTAAGAACTCATTTTAAGACTCAAAAGAACAAATGATTACTCTTATTATAGAATCATCATCTTATTTTAATTGTTTCGATATGGAATAATTTTAAGTTTGTAGTCTTATTAAGAGTTTTTTTTAAGACTCAAAATTTTTTAGTTGATATTCGAAAATAATGATTAGTCTTTCAAAAGATTTTTGGTGGATATCTAAAGACGGATGATTACTATTATTTATAATAATAAAATTCTATCACCTCATTATAATTTTGATGTTATTTAAAGACAAATGATTATCTTTTGATGTTATTTAAAGACAAATGATTATTTTTATTTATAATATAGAATCTTATTGTCATAAGATTTTTGATGTAGGATAATTTACTCTCTTAAGAGTTCTTTTTAAGACTCAAGCAATAGAACACATGATTACTCTATTATAGAATCATCATCTTATTTTGATTTTTTCGATGTGGGATAATTTTAAGTTTGCAGTCTTACCGAGCTTTTTAAGACTCAATTATTTTGGTCGATATTTAAAAACAATGATTCCAAAACCTCATCAAAAAATTTCGATGTTGGATAATTTTTCAGGGTTTATAATCTTAAGAGCTCTTGAAGACTCATTTTTTTGGTGAATATCTAAGCACAGATGATTACTCTTATTTATAATATAGAATTTCATCACCTTATTATAATTTGTCGATGTGAGAACTTTACGTTTTTTATACATAATAAATTCATCACTTTTTCGATCAAATAAAATGAAACAAATAATATGAAATTTATACTCTAATGAAAGCATTTTTCACCACAAATCTAATTATTTCATTTTTATAATTTTTTTTACGATACTTTTTTGTTAAACGAAATTTAAAGGTTTTTAAGATGCAAATTATAAAACATCACATTAATTTAAAAGATTTAATATATTATTATAATAATTAAAAGATTCTCTACTTGATTTTTTTTATTATTGATGATACTTTTCTAAATTTAGTTTTGATGCAACGGAACAATCATATCGCTCGAAAAGTTCCTCATTTATATAAATATACTAGATTAAAGCCCGTGCGCTGCACGGGTTAGTTGGCTTAATTAATTACATTGATGATGTACATTCGTTAAATAAGAAACTTAATAAAACTATGTCATTACAATAAATAAGATGGTCACATGATATTAGTAATCAAACTTAATTTTGGCTGAGTTTATAGTCTTAAGAGCTCATTTTAGAACTCAAAAGAACACATTATTGCACTTATTTATAATATAAAGTTTCATCACCTTATTATAATTTTTCGATATGAGATAATTTTTACTTAAGTTTGTAGTCTTATTAAGAGACTTTTTAAGACTCAAAAGTTTTTTTGATTGATATCTAAGAACGAATGAATTTTTAATTGATATCTAAGAACGAAAGATTAATCTTATTTATAATATAAGATTCTATTGACTCATCTTAATTTTTCGATATAGGATAATTTATTCAAGGTTTATAGTTTTAAGATCTGCTTTTAAGATCCTGAAAAACGCATGATTACTCTTATTTATAATATAGAATCATTACCTTATTTTAATTTTTTTTCGATGTGGGATAATTTTAGGTTTGTAGTCTTTTTAAAAGCTTTTTAAGACTCAAAAGATAGTTGGTTGATATTTAAAACCGAAAGATTACTCATTTATGATATAAAATTTCATCACCTCGTCATAATTTTTCGATGTAGTAATTTACTTAATTAAGTTTATAGTTTTAAGAACTAAGTTTATAGTTTTAAGAGCTATTTTTAAGATTAAAAGAGTTTGTTTTTATATCTAAGTTAAAGGATAGACGATTACTCTTTATTTATATAATCGAATTTGATCATCTTATTGGAGTATATATTTTTGATGAATGATTACTCTTATTTACTCCCTCTGTTTCTTTGATATCTTCCACATTTCCTTTTTCAACCATTTCTTTGATTTCTTTCACTTTCTTTTTTTTTATCACACTTGTCTCTTACCTAGGTGGCCCACCTAGGTTACTCCCTCTCTACTTTTACTTATTTTATTGTTTTTCTTAAGAAATGTGCCACTTTTAAGGTGGAAGAAATCATAGAAACGGAGGGAGTATATAATAAAAAAATTCAGCTTATTACTCCCTCCGATTTTTTATGTTTGCCCCGTATTCCTTATTTGGCAAATTTTAATTGTTTGCCCCATTTCTCCACTTTCCATACTGGTCTTATATATATTACCATATTGTCCCTATGAATTTATATTATTTACCTATTTTGCCACTATATTTACACTTTAATCACCACTTTATGCCTATTAGTCCACCTTTATTTCTTCATCATTGTACTTTCTATACACAATTTTCCAATCTCTTAATTTATGTGCAAATCAATATGGGGCAAACATATAAAATCGGAGGGAGTATAATTTTTCGATGTGGGATAATTTTACTTAAGTTTATTTATTTAAGTTTATATATAGTCTAATTAAGAACTTTTATTTATAGGCGAATGATTACTCCATCTTAATTTTTCGATGCGCGATAATTATACTTTAACTATATAGTCTTAGTCTTAGTCTTAGGAACTTTTTTTTAAGTCTCAAAGGATTGCTGGTTAATATCCAAGAACGAAAGATTACGTGAAATTCTATCACCTCATTATAATTTTTCGATATGTGATAATTTTAATTTAACTTTATTTGTAGTCTTATTAAGAACTTTGATGAATGATTAGTCTTATTTATAATATATATAGAATTTCATCAGCTCATCATAATTTGGAGAAATTGTTACTTTTATTTATAATAAAATTTCATCGTCTTATTATGGTCTTAAGAGTTTTTTTAAGACTCAAAATAGAGCGAGTATAATATTTTGATGTGCGATAATTTTCTTAAGTATATAGTCTTAAGAGTTTTTTAAGACTCAAAAGATTTTGATTGATATCATATCTAAGAACAAATAATAATTAGTCTTATTTATAATATAGAAATCCATCACCTTATTATAATTTATCGAGGTGGGATAATTTAACTAAAATTTGTAGTCTTATTTATAATATAGAATCATCACCGTACCTTATTTTTCGATGTGGGATAATTTTAACTTTGTAGTCTTATTAAGACCTTTTTTAAACTCAGAATATTGTTGGTTGATATTTAAAAACAATGATTACTCTTATTTAGTAGAAATTCATAACCTCATCATAATTTTTCGATCATCATAATTTTTCGATGTGGGAGAATTACTTAAGTTGGTTGATGTCTAAGGAAGAATTATTATTAGTCTTATTTACAATATAAAATTGAGTTATTTAACAGGAATAATACCAACTTGGGTGGTATTTCATCAATAAAACAACTTTAATTAATACGGGAATAAAACCAAGTATGATACATATTATACGAGAATGAAATACGCTTACCTGCTACCGCCTACACCCGTCAATATTAATGACCAATTCACTGTTAACTTCATTAATTCCCAAACTTCAAACTAATCACTTCATGTTCATCGTCAATTCATCAATTCATCACTTCATCACTTCATCATTCACTTCTTCGAAGGTAATTTTTTACAAAACTTTTGTTTGTTTATCTTTCTCCGACTTTTCTACGTCTGTGTTTATAATTGATTATCATTAATTTTGTGAAAATCAATTTTCAGGGGTATTGTCAAGTTCATTCCTCAATCTTGTGGTTTGGCAATGTCAACGGTGAGTTTTCTTTTCATTTAACTTAGGTTTTCGATTTTTCTGGGTTTAACTTAGGTTTTCGATTTTTCTAGGTGAACTTAGGGTTTTCTTATTGGTTTAATTTGGGGGTTTAAGTGTCCAATTAGTGTTCATTTTTAATTGGTTTGATTGAAAACGTAGGTTGATCCAACCCTAAGTTAAAACATAGGTTTAGGAGAGAGAATTTGATTTAGGGGAATGAAGAAGATGAAGATGAGTGTTTATATAGTAGGGTTATTTCATAACAATAATACCAACTATGGGGGTGCTTCTTATATTAATACAAACTATACGTAATCCCGTTTTAATATCAACTATTCTCTCATTAATCTCTCTTTATAACCAATGTCTTTTTTTACCTGTAAAACCGGTAATTGTGACCTGCTAGGTTTTGGTGCGCCTCTTCTTCTTCTTCCCCTTTATATTCATCAAATTAAAAGTCATCCTCCATTATCAACCTTTAAAACCCTCATTGATACAATGACATGTGGTTATTCATCTGGATCCTCCTCTAATTCGTATTCTTCAAATGTCAGATTTTTTTTTACAAACGTCAGATGCTCTAATTTATTAACCACACTTTCAAAAAATTTAAGAAAAGCAATGGCGATAGGAGATGTCGAGTTCAACAATGGTGAGAGAAGAGTACGTAATAACGAGAGAGGAAGTGTACAGAGTATGGTGGGAGGGGGACTTTAATTCAAAAAGAAATTAAAAGGAAAAGGGAACCGACTCATCAGGTAGCCGGTAACTTGTTCTAAAGAGAGATTAATGTGGGGATAGTTCATATTAAAATGGGATTACGTATAGTTGGTATTAATATAAGAAGCACCCCCATAGTTGGTATTATTGTTATGAAATAACCCTATATAGTATGGGACCCACAAAAACCGACTTCATCCGGTCATTTAAGAGGGAATTTCATTCTCGTATAATATGTCTCATACTTGGTTTTATTCTCGTATTAATTAAAGTTGGTTTTATTGATGGAATACCACCCACAGTTGGTATTATTCCTGTTAAATAACTCTATAAAATTTCATCACCTTGTTACAATTTTTTATTTAAGTGTATAGTCTTAAGAACTTTTTTAGGACTCAAAAGATTTTGTTTAATGAAACTTTATAATTTTTCGAATGTGGGATGGTTTTACTTAAGTTTATAGTCTTAATATATTTCTAAGACTCAACAGATTTTTGGTTAATATCTAAGAGCACATGATTATCTTATTTATAATATAAAGTTTCATCACCTTATTATAATTTTTCGATGTGATATTATTTTTACTTAAGTTTGTAGTTTTATTAAGAGACTTTTTAAGACTTAAAAGATTGATATCCATTACCTTAATATTTGTGAGAGAGTATTTTAATGAAATGAGGCAAAAAATAGTGACCGAATGGAATATAATTTTTTTTATGTGGGATAATTTACTTATGTTTATAGCCTTAAAAGTGTTTTTAAGACTCAAAAGAAAGAATATAATTAATTTTTTGATGTGGGATAATTTACTTAAATTTATCGTCTTAAGAGTTTTTTAAGATTCAAAAGATTTTGATTGATATCTAAGAACAAATACTTAGTGTTATTTATAATAAAGAAATCAATCACTTTATTATAATTGTCGATGTGGGATACTTTAACTAATTTTAAGTTTGTAGTCTTATTAAGACTTTTTAAACTATCTCATCATAATTTTTCGATGTGGGAGAATTACTTAAGTTGGTTGATATCTAAGGAATTTTTTTTATTAGTTTTATTTATAATATAAAATTTCATCACCTTATTATAATTTTTTATTTAAGTGTATAGTCTTAACAACTTTTTTAAGACTCAAAAGATTTATGTTTGATGAAACTTTATAATTTTTCGAATGTGGGATAATTTTACTTAAGTTTATAGTCTTAATACGGAGTATATTTTAAGATTCAAAAGATTTTTGATTAATATCTAAAAGCACATGGTTACTATGGAGTATGAAGTATTATTTATAATATAAACTTTCATCACCTTATTATAAACTTTCGATGTGAGATTATTTTTCTTAAATTTGTATTCTTATTAAGAGACTTTTTAAGACTTAAAAGTTTTTTTTGGTTGATATTTAAAAACGAAGAATTAGTCTTATTTATAATATAGAATTCATGAACTTATTATAATTTTTCGATGTGGGATAATTTATTTAAGTTTATAGTCTTCCATCAGCTCTTTTTAAGACTAAAAAAATACATCATTACGCTTATTTATAATATAGAATACCTCACCAATGTGAGATGATTTTAAATTCGTAGTCTTATGCATTAAATTAAATTTGTAGTCTTATACATTAAAGTTTTTTAAGACTCAAAAGTTTTTTGGTCGATATTTAAAATCGAATGATTACTAATATTTATAATATAGAATTCCATCACCCTATCATAATTTTTCGATTTGGGATAATTTAAAAGTTTTAAGTTTTTCTTGGTCGATATTTATAACCGAATGATTACTTTTATTTATAATCAAAAATTTCATCACCTCATCATAATTCTTTTGATATAATATAAACTTTCATCACGTCATTATAATTTTTTAATATAGGATAATTAATTGAGGTTTATAGTCTTAAGAACTCTTTTTCAGATTCAAAAGACTTTTGATAGATATCGAAGAACGAATGATTACTCTTATTTATAATATAGAATTTCATCATCATATTAAAGTTTGTCGATGTGGGATAATTTTACAACTGTTATATGTAATAAATTCATCACATATTGTGAAACAAATAATATGAAATTTATATTCTAATGAACGCATTTTTTACCACGAATCTAATTATTTCATTTTTATAATTTATTTTACGATAATGTTTTTAAAAAATGAACTCTAAAGGTTTTTACCTCAGAATTGTAAAATATCACATTAATATAATAAATTAAATATATATATTATAATAATTAAAAGATTCTCTAATTTATGATACTTTCCTAATTTGAGGTTTGATGAAACGGACCAATGAGCTCGCTCGAAAAAAGTCTAATATATATATATATATATATATATATATATATATAGAGAGAGAGAGAGAGAGAGAGAGGAAGGATCAAGTGAGTCCTTCTATATATATTGAGTCCATGAGTCCAATCTTGGACCATTGATCAAGTGGAAGATGGATGGTTGTGATTGCTTGAGGTGAAATAAGGAAATAAATAACAAATCTTGGTAAATATATCATTTCTCTCCCTTCCTTAATTATCTCAATGCATATCTTTTCTCTCTCATCTCAATCTTTTAATTGTCTCTTTCTCTCACACAACAAGTTTCTTCAAAATTAAGTTTTTTTCATCTTCACCAAAAAATCATCATTTTTCTACTGTCATTGTACGTATGTTACTATGTTACTGTCATAATCCATAAACTATGTTACTTTAACTCATACAATGTGTTACTTTAATTCATGAACTGTGTTACTTTAACTCATAAAACTGTGTTACTTTAACTCATAAAATCTGTTACGTTGTATAATAGTCTCTTGCAAAAACGGTTACTTTAACTCATATAATGTGTTACTCTAATTCATGAACTGTGTTACTTTAACTCATAAAATCTGTTACGTTGCATAATAGTCTTTTGCAAAAACATGACTTCCAATCAACCAAAAGAATAATGTATGTTTCTATTAAGGGTACTCCAAAACAAAAATTATAAAATTCCATTATAATTCCAATGTTTGACACATGTTACTCTAAGAACTGGATATTGGAAATCAAATTACACTCATAAACTGTGTTACTGTAACTCATTAAGTATGTTACTCTAACGCATAATGTGTGTTATTCTAACTCATTTTACTCCAATAAAGGATGTTACTCTAAGGACTCTAATAATATATTGTCCTACTCAGAATTGTGCTTCTTCTTCTTCATCCTCTTCTTCTTCTTTTTCTTCTTCTTCTTCTCCTTCTTCATCGTCAAACGATGACTTACATGACGTTTCCTAATGATTCTTTCTTCTTCTTCTTCTTATCATCTACATCTTTGAAGATCTGCTCTATGTATGGAGTGAAACTCTCACCCACATCCTTACACCATTCCTCTGCTTTTACGTCTACTACAAAAACAAGAACAACGTGGCGACAAACAAACAATCAGAACTTGAAATATGGCGGTATTCTAACCAAAACATTAATAACTAAATCCGATGACATGTTACTCTAATGCTTCAAACGTGTTACTGTAATACATTAGGTATGAATGAGAGTATGAATGACAGTATAAAAATGTATACTGCTATGAATAAGAGTATGAATGAGAACGTTATACTTTGATATTGTTTCCTATTTTGATGGCAATCATGTTCCATCATTATAGGAAGCAATATTTTTTTAATATGGCAGTATTCTAAATCCTTTGTTACTCCAACGCATTACAGTAACAGATGACAAGAATTAAAGTAACAGATGAAGTGCATTAAAATAACACGAGATTCAATTAACAGAAGATGTCTATACACAGGGTTAGACATTAAAATAACAGATGATCTATATTAAAGTAACACATTATGTGCATTACAATAACTCCATATATATGTTTGTGCGAAAAAATCATACTATGAACGTAAAATCCAATAATATGGAGCATCTTAATGACTTCCACGGCAATGAAAGCATAACAATTGATGAATATTATGAAAAACCTAAATAATAATCATTGAAGATTATGAAAAAAAACCTAAATAATAAACCTAACAATCTACAATCTATACTAACACAAGAGCAATGAATCGTTTATATGAATATATGATGAATGAAATGAATAAAATTAACGCAAAACATGAAAGTAATATCGAAACTCACCATTGTTGTACTCCACGAATTGCTTTTCAACAGTTGATGATGATCTCGCGATCATTGAATCCATAGTAACGTGATGTCGAACACAGATTTTGAATGAATGAATGGATGAACCTGATGTTGGAAGCGTTTTTTTTTTAGGTTTGATGAACGTGGTAACGTGAATGAATGAATGGGTGAATGAATGTGATATTATTGTTTCCTAAAATTATGGGAGTTATTTTAGGAAACAGTATCTCCCTTCTTTTTCTTTTTTTCTTTTTTTTTATTGCAAATTGTAGAATGAATCATGTCCATCCATCATCATCTCATCCAATGGATGGGATGAGGACTTATGGACTCATATATAGAGAAGGACTCATAAGAGCCTTACTCTCTCTCTCTCTCTCTCTCTCTCTCTCTCTCTCTCTCTCTCTCTCTCTCTCTCTCTCTCTCTCTCTCTCTCTCTCTCTCTATATATATATATATATATATATATATATATATATATATATATATATATATATATATATATATACATATATATATATATATATATATATTGATTGATTGATAGATAGATATATATTGATTATATACTCTTTTCCCTTCGTAAAACGATGAGTTGGATTATTAGATAACATAAAGCGGCGGATGATGTCAAAGATAAAGAAGGAAAGGAAAACAAAAGTAATACTCCATCTGACCATCCACCCCAATTTTAGGGTCATACATTTTTCTAACGAACTTTTACTTAATTCTAACAAGCTTTTACTCAATTCTAACGATTTTTTTTACTGATTTACCCTTATCATTTCATTGCATTCTCAAAATTTTTTTTTTGGTTCTCTCTCTAAAAAAACCAAAATCCAATCCTCCCATAACATACCATGAACCAAGCATCGGAACTCCCCGGACCGGTAGGGTAGGAATCACTGGGGTCGAGGGTGCAATTGGGTGAGTGAGAGTCGGGTTGGTCTGGTGGTGGCCAGGCAGGCCCGTCCAATGAATTTTTGTGGCCCTGTTCTAAATTTTAAGATGGGGCCTATCGCCTACATATATATGAAACTATTCCGTAAATTACGGTGATAATAAGATTCATTTCATATTAGAAAATAAATACAGCACCAATTTGATAATTTTATACAGTAGTTATTAAAAAAATAACTAATCTGATGCATTACAGTTATTAGATGAGATTCATTATTTTAACTTCTCAAAATGTAATTTTTTCTTCCAATAACCATCTAATAAATCCGAAAGATAATAATAATTCGTATAACTTGGAAAAAAATCAATATTGGATTGAAAAAAATCAAATAATTAATTTGTTTTTTTGTTAACAGTGCACTTGATGACTAGTATTGTGATTTCTCAGCACACTTTGCACGATTTAAACCCACAAAAGAAAAAGAAGGAAAAGAAAAACTTACATGGATTGATTTGAGATGCCTCACCGAAAATATTGAGAAAAAAATTTCAATCTTTAAAAGAATATACATATATCATAGAATATAAAAACATGAAAAAGACAAATTTATACTCCCTCCGTTTCTATGATTTCTTCCACCTTAAAAGTGGCACATTTCTTAAGAAAAACAATGAAATAAGTAAAAGTAGAGAGAGTAAAGTAAGTGGGCCACCTAGGTAAGGGAGAAGTGCGATAGAAAAAACGAAACCGGAAGAAATCAAAGAAATGGTTGAAAAAGGAAATGGGGAAGATATCAAAGAAACAAACGGAGGGAGTAATTCATATACTCCATAAACCGAAGAGAATAGAAAACTAGAATTAGAAATTTGGGGAATTGAAAATTTAAATTATTAATTTAGGGAACTTAATTGTGTTATTGCGAATAAGGAAAGTGACGAAAAACCAACACCGAAACGACTTAGCGCTTTCCTAATAGAACAATTCGACCCTTATTTCAGTGCAGGGTTGTACCGAATTTTCTACTGAGATATGACGGTGTTCCTCTGAGTTTGCACTAAAAACAGAGATATAACTATGTCGTATTTTTGTGCAGATTTTTGTTCTCATTTACGGATTTGATCAAACCTCTATGATATAGAGTTTGAAGGAGAAGGGATACGAGTTTGAAGAGTTGTGACTCTTCATGAATTCCCACCAAAATCTTTTGGCGCCGTGATAGTGTACCGTATGAACCTGGTACCGTGAATTCGCAATTAATTATATATAAGCGTACACTCCGTACGTCCCCCGAACCTATATTATATTATATTGAATTCACACATCCGTAAACCAAACCCGAGTACGCTAAAATGAAACGGTATTTACACTTAAATCACCAACAAATTGTTCCTCCTTGAAAATGGTACTCCCTCCGATTCATTGAAATCACAACATTTACTATTTACACAAAAAATAAGGAAAGTGAATTGGTGGACCACAATAGTGATGTCATGTAAGATCAAGTAATATAATAATATTAGATTGAATATTTTGGAATATAGTAATGAAAAGTTAAGGGTAGGTTAGTCATTTCATAAGAAAAATATGGCCTAAAATGGAAATATTGCAAAGCTGATGAATTTGCCAAAAACGGAATACGTTGTGAATCCAATGAATCGGAGGGAGTAATATACTCTAGAAGATTACAAGGACAATAATTAAAGTAGGGAGGAATGGAAAGAGTCATTCTTGATTTTGTTCCACGTAAAAGTTATTCATGCAGTGGACTTGTGCAGTAATAAAACTGGTAGGCTGGTAGATTTGGGCCCCCATTTTGATGGGCCCCTGTTCTGAGAACAGAGTAAACAGGCAGTTCAACGGGCCTGTGGCCAGGTGGGTGAGTTGATGATGAGGGTGGTCGAGGCGGTGGGGTCACTGGTCCTGACTGGGTGGATGAAGGTTGGATCGGGTCGATCAGGGCGGTAGATGGGTGGCTTGCGTAAAGGTCGGGTCTAAATGTTGGTAAGTGCTGGCTGTGCGGTGGGGCTGGGTGCAAGGCTGTTACGGAGTAACCGTTAAGTTTAGGGTTTTGTTTGTTTGTTTTCCTTTTTTTTTTAATGTTAATTTCCTTTTTTCTTCTTCTTATTTTCCGGTTTTTTCTTTTCTGCGTAAATTTCTTTTTCTTTACTTGATTTTATATTTTTATTTTGTCAAAAATTAAAGTTTTTATTATGAATTATTGTATTTTTTATTACTATTGATAAAACATTAATTAATTTCTTTTGTGTATGTCAAATTCAATAAACAAAATAATTAAATAAATCAATAATCAATATTATGAAAAATCGATAATTGTTTGTTTGTCATTAATTTTTTATTTTTTTATTACTATTAATTTTTTTATTACTATTGTTTGTTTGTCATTGATAATTAAATAAAAAATCGATAATTGAATTCAGAAGAGTTATTGATTATGAAAATTGATAAAACGAAAAAAAGTCAATTTGATTATTGAATCTTAGTGTAAAAGGCTAAAAGTTCTGTAAAGGGTAAAATAGGAAAAGTTTAGGAAAAATCGTTTAGATTGAGTAAAAGCTCGTTAGAAAAAAGTAATTTCGCAATTTTATTGACTCATTTTCTTTCTTTATATGTCCCAAATTATTTTTTCCAGTGAAAAGATGATAAGCAAATGCGGAATATTTACGAGCAATTTTCGTGTAAGATTGTCTCACGGTAATCAATCAATATATATATATATATATATATATATATTAGGCTTTTTTCGAGCGATCTCATTGGTCCATTCCATCAAACCTCCAATTAGGAAAGTATCATAAGTAAATAAAAAATCAATTACAGAATCATTTAATTATTATAATATATATTTAATTTATTATATTAATATGATATTTTACAATTCTAATGTACCTTTAGAGTTCATTTTTTAAAAACATTATCGTATAATAAATTATAAAAATGAAATATTTAGATTCGTGGTAAAAAACGCTTTCATTAGAGTATAAATTTCATATTATTTGTTTCACAATATGTGATGAATCTATTATATAATATCACAGTTGTAAAACTATCCCACATCGACAAATTATGATGTGGTGATGAAATTCTATATTATAAATAAAAGTAATCATTCTATTTTAAATATCAACAAAAAAAAATTGAGTCTTAAAAGCTTTTATAAATATCAACAAAAAAAATTTTGAGTCTTAAAAAAGCTTTTAATATATATAAGACTACAAAGTTAAAATCATCCCGCATCGGAAAATAGTAAGGTGATGAAATTCTATATTATAAATGAGAGTAATCATGTATTTTTCTTAGTCTTAAGAAGAGCTCTTAAGATTATAAACTTAAGTAATAATTCCACATCGAAAAATTATGATGAGGTGATAGTAGTAGACTAAAACTTAAATAAATTATCTCATATCTAAAAAGTATGATAAGTTGATGAAATTATCTCATATCAAAAAAGTATGATAAGTTGATGAATTCTATATTATAAATAAAGACTAATCATACGTTCTTAAATATCAATCAAAAAAAACTTTTAAGTCTTAAAAAGTCTCTTAATAAGACTACACACTTTAAGTAAAAATAATCTCATATCGAAATATTATAATAAGGTGATGAAACTTTATATTATAATAAAAGTAATCATGTACTTTTATATATTAACCAAAAATATGTTGAGTCTTAAAAGTATCTTAAAACTATACATTTAAGTAAAATTATCCACATTCGAAAAATTATAAAGTTTCATCAACCAAAAATCTTTTGAGTCTTAAAAAAGCTTTTAAGACTATACATTAAGTAAAAAAAATTATAATAAGGTGATGAAATTGTATATTATAATTCGTCCTTAGACATTAACCAACAATCTTTTGACTCTTAAAAGAAACTTTCAAGTAAGGTGACATCAACCAATTATTATCCCACATCGACAAATTATTATAAGGTGATGAATTTCTATTATGGAGTATATAAATAAGAATAACCACCTTCAATACACATAATAGTAAAATTATCCCACATCGACAGTTTATTAATAATGTGATGAAATTTTATACTCCCTCCGTTTCTATGATTTCTTCCACCTTAAAAGTGGCACATTTCTTAAGAAAAACTATAAAATAAGTAAAAGTAGAGAGGGAGTAAAGTAAGTGGGCCACCTAGGTAAGAGAGAAGTGTGATAGAAAAAAGGAAAGTGGAAGAAATCAATTATAAATCTTAAATAATTATCCTACATCGAAAAATTGTGATGTTATGGAATTTTACATTATAAAATTAAAATAAGAGGATGATTCTATATTATAAATAAGATTAATCATGTAATTTTTTTTGTTTTAAAAAGAGCTCTTAAAACAATAAATTATCCCACATAGAAAAAAAAATAATAAATAATAAATTATATATTATAAATAAGAGAAATCATTATTATTAAATATCAACCAAATAAAACTATTTTGAGTATTAAAAAAAGTTCTTTAAGACTGTAAACTTAAGAAATTCTATATTATAAATATGACTAATCAATCGTTGTTGGATATCTCCCAAATCACTTTAAGACTATCAACTCGAGTAAAAGTATCCTAAGAGTAATTTTATATTTGGTATTATAAATATTCGTTCTTAGATATCAATAAAAAATCTTTTGAGTTTTAAAAAAACACTTGAGAACTTACATAATATTATCCCACATCGAAAAATTATAGTGAGCTAATGAAATTCTATTATATAAATAAGAGTAATTATTTGTCCAAAATTATAATAAGGTGATCGAATTCTATTATATAAATAAGAGTAATCGTTCGTCCTTAATAACAGAATTTTTTTTAAGTCTTAAAAAGAGCTCTTAAAACCATAAACAGGTAAAATTATCACACTTTTGAGTCTTAAAAAAAGTTCTCAAGACTATAAAATTGAGTAAAAATTATCCACATCGAAAAATTATGATAACTTGATTAAGTTCTATATTATAAATAAAAGTAATCATTCGTCCATAAATATCAATCAAACATCTTTTGAGTCTTACAAAAACTCTTGAGACTATAATAAACTTAAGTAAAATTATCCCACATCAAAAAATTATATAATAGGGCGATGAAATTTCATTATATAATTAAAAATAATCATTCGTTTTTAGATCTCAAAAAAATAAAATAAAGAGTTTTTAAGACTATATAAGTAAAATTATTTCATATTTAAAAAATAATCTCGTTGAAATAATGTCATTGAAATAGTAGGTGGTTTGTCCAACATTGAAAAATAATATAATGTCAATGTGTGAAATTTACTATGGGTCTTAAATAATTTTTTTCTTCCATAGTTGTAGTTATAAGTAAAAAGCGATGGTAGTATTATAGTAAAAAGTTGGACCAAATATGAAATACTTACGATGAAAAGATGATAGAAAAGCGGACCAAAATAGAATATGGAAGAAGATAGAAGGAAGGAAAAAGTACTCCGTAGTATAATTGTACCACATTGAAAGATTATCATAAGGGGATGATCCTAGGATTATAAATTGAAGTTATTAATAGTTCTTAAATATCAACTATCAACCCAAATATTTACACAATAATAAAAAAGAGAGACATTATGAGCTTTAATTATTATCTCCACAATAGTGAAATTTGTTAGAAGAAAGTTTAAATTTGTGTTATTAAATATTAATTTGTCTTAATAATCTATTAAATACGGAGTATTAATTTGAGAGAAAGTTATTCAAGATATAAAGTTTGAAAAATGATGTTATTTAAGGTATGAAATATCAATTTATCCTTATTTTTATAATCTTTATATGAGATTTTTTATTAATATATAATTTTTTTCAATGTAATTAAGCCAACTAACCTGTGCAGCGCACGGGCTTTAATCTAGTATATATTAATAAAGTAGGAACTTTTCGAGCGATATGATTGGTCCAAATTTTTTAATATATTTTTTAAGTTAAATAAATATTATAAAAATTTGTGTATGAAAAAAAAATCCTACTCCACCTAAGACTCGATTTTTTAAAATTTAAATAAAGAATATAGGAACTTGTATAGAAAAAAAAACAATCCTACTCCATATAAGACTAAAAAATTACTCCGTATCACTATATAAACCAACGATTATCACCTACAGCGTGAAATGCTTAGTAATTCTATTTGATAATTGTTTTAATATTTATTCACCCTCAAAAATATAAAATTAAAATTTTGAAATTTTAATAATTATTAACAATATATTTTTTAATTTAAATTAAGAATATATAGAAATTTGTTAAAACTAAGTAAAATTATCGCATATCGAAATATTATGATGAGGTGATTAAATTATGTATCACAAACAAAAGACATTATTCGTTTTTAGATATCAAAAAAATGTAATCTTATAAAAGCTTTAAAAACTACTTATAAATTTAAATAAAATTATCCCACATCGAGAAATTATAATACGACGATGAAAATTCTACTATATAAATAAAATTAATCATTCGTCTTCAGATGTTGTTGAGAAATCTTTTGAGCCCTAAAAAGCATTCTTAAGACTATAAAGTCAAGTAGAATTATCTTACATCGAAAAATTATAAGTTGATTGAATATTACTCCGTATTATTACTCATATATGGAGTAATATAGAGTAATCATTCGTATATCTCAACCTGAGATCTTTTGAGTCCTAAAATAACTTTTAAGATAATTAAGTAGAATTATCTCACTTCGCAAAATTATGATGAGGTGATAAAATTGTACATCATCAATAAGAGAAATTTTTCGTTGATGTCAAAAATCTTTTTAGTCATATAATAGCTTTTAAGGCTATAAATTGAAGTACTAAAACTTATTTCCCATCGAAAAATTACAATATGGTGAGGAATTTCTATTATATAAATAAAATTAATCATTCGTCCTTACATATCAACAGAAATCTCTTAAGTCTTATAATAGCTCTTAAGGCTAATTACAATAATTATCCCACGTCAAAAAATTACAATAAGTCTTATAAAAAGCTCTTAATACATCATATATATCCCACATCGAGTTTTATTTGTGATATAAAAATTACAATATCGAAACATTATGATGAACTGATGAAATTATATACTACATCATAAAGAGAAATCATTCGTTTTAGATATTAATGAAAAATATTTTAAGTCTTATAACAAATCTTAAGGCTATAAGTTGAAGCAAAATTATCCTATATCGAGAAATTATAACAAGATGATGAAAATTTATTATATAAATAAAAGTAATCACGGTCAACCAGAAATCTTACGAGTCATAAAAAGAGTTGAAGTAAAATTATCCCTTATCGAGTATTTTGAGTCTTATCATAGCTTTTAAGTCTTATAAAAATCATTCTTAAGACCATAAATTCAAGTAAAATTATCTCACATCGGGTAGAATTATCCCATATAGAAGTACGTGTTTTTGAACGAATCAAAAAATAATAAGTTGATTGAACCGAAAAGAAATTTTAAGACTATAAACTTAGTAGAATTATTCACATCGAAAAATTATGATGAGGCGAAGAAATTCTACATCATCAATAAGAGAAATTATTCGTTTTTAGATATTAATAAAAAATCTTTTGAGTCATATAATGCGGAGTAGTAGCTCTTAAAACTATAAACTAAAGTAAAAGTTATCCCACATCAAAACATTACAATAAGGTGATGAAATTCTATTATATAAATAAAAATAATCATCGTCTTAAGATATCAATCAGAAATCTTTTGATTTCTAAAAACAGTTCTTAAAACTATAAATTTAAGTTTAAGTAGAATTATCACGCATCGAAAAATTATGATGAGCTGATGAAATTTTATACTGCATAAATAAGAAAAATCATTCGTTTTAAATATTAACAAAAAAACTTTTGAATCTTATAACAACTCTTAAGGCCACTAATTGAAGTAAAATTATCCCACATCGAGAAATTATAATAAGATGATGAAATTTTATTATATAAATAAAAGTAACCATGCATCCGTCAATCATAAATCTTTTGAGTCATAAAAAGAGTTCAAGTAAGAAAAATATTTATAACTATAATCCACGCCTATAATTTAATTTGACGTTTACCGCTTATATTACCTCCTTAAAAACACATTCACGTATGTGGATAATATTTTTTTACTATTAGACATATTCTTATCTTCGACTTAATTTCTACTATTGCGTTGTCTCACTAATTTAAGCAATCCTTTAACTTAATTGGTGTCATCATCATTGCCACAAAAAATCGGCCCGTGCATCGCTCGGATGGTTCGTACCGAGGTAAGGTTCGGATAAGATCTCATCTCTCTATATATATATATTTAAATATGTTACACCCTCTTAATTAAATCATCAAGTAGATCTCCAAGTTCGATATGTTTGAGTGTAGAGATCGATCAAATACTATCAAATAAACACATATTATTGTTTGTGACGGTCATAACGATCATATTTATCACAAATTTGTTATGGGTCAAGTTGTATATGTTAGAAATAATGCAAAGACAATAAATTGATCATTGTTGCATTGTAAGGGTATCTCCCATTAAGTAGCACATTAACACCAATATTCATGATGGTTATGAATATCATTATCTTTATAGTAATGACAATTCATTACATCATGAATAGCCTTGGATACCCTTTGATATTAGTCTCATACTCTCATGTAATCTTATATAAGGTGATATAAGAGAATGAGAATGGGGATGAGATATACATCAAATACTTCATCATCCAAATATCTTGATAAATTATGAGTATACCATCGAGTTCCAACTCCTAATGGTTGAGTACACAATCTTTTAGGAGTGTTGTGTGACCTTGGGGGACGACGCCCATTCCGATTTGTACCGTAGTCGGGGCAATTTCGTTTCTCATTCAGTGGCCTTCATACCACGACACAACAACGTGTATTTACTAGTTATATATCGCCCCTATAGTGACCCTATATTTCCAACAGTATATACTCCGTATAAGACTTATATGGCCATAGACCAATATGGAGTAGGATAGTACGTAGACTTATAGGGCCATAGACCAATCATTTATAGGTTGTACGGTTTCACTCCAAGCTTTCTGCAATCCCAATGTTTTTCATATAACTTACGGAGTACAACTTAAGTTTCCGTATGTCAACTTTGCATTCATTCATACGATCATGTTATCACGTGCGCCGTTGAGTTGAGACTGCTCCAAAACACAATCACCCACAGTTTTTTTGTATGGAACGATTTTACGGTAAATTTATCGTGACATCTCTTACAATTAAAATGGTTCATTAGTAGAGAATTAAAATGATATTTTTATTAATTTTTTTTTTTCCTATTAGTGTGTCTCATAATAACTTTTCGCGAAACGGTTTTACATGAGAATTGCTAGCTCCAAAAATGACCGTTCCTTTGTCTCGATTATTATTTATTACTCCGTACTATAATTTTGTCTAAATTGCGGTTTACATAAATTATCTATTACGGAGGAGGCGAGTTCAGGTGTAAGCATCTATTTTGGTGTAAACCTCCAACATTTTAGAGCCATTAAATCTAGTCAGTAAGATGAATGACCAAGATTAACCCCCTCCCATCGCCCCCTGCCTTGCCCTCTGGCGACCAGCTCTCCCCCGTTTGATTCATGTTTCGGCCCTCTCCCCTATCATTGACTTTTGTTGGTGGGTGGCCCCTCATCCCCTTCCCCTACCTTCTAGTATTTGTTGGGGTTTAGCTAGTTGGAGCAATGGAGCGGTTAGGCTGCCTACTGTTTGTGTTTTGGTTAATTGCTATGTTTGTTTTGGCCATGTCTTGAATGACTATGACTTTTTCAAGTAATTTTGGTTTATATTTACAACATTTTCGTTTTGGGTTGATTAGGCTGTTTGTGGTTTGGTTCGTGTCTTCTTGATTTGGTTTGGTTTCTAATTGGTCTTGTCGGCTTGTTTGGTCATAAGTCAGGGGTTGTATGGTTTGTGTCCTTCCTCTTTTGTTTTTCTTGTTTTTTTTATTTGGCACGATCTTACTGGACAATAATGGTCGTGGTGGCCTGGTGTCTCTTTTGTCTTGACGGATGTGGGTCTTTAAGTGTTGGTTGTTCTGCTTTATAGGACGGTTTCGGGTCTGAGTGTCTTTTCATGGTGGATCTGGGTGTCTGTTGTGTGGTTGAGTTCCCGATGACTTTCTCCAACATTGACTCTTCGTGTAGCTGTTCTTTTTAATAGTTTCTTAATGATAAGCTTAATAGTATCATTTTCCTTAAGAATAAATTCCTCCCTACGGTGACTTGTTTGCGTTTGGAGTGGGTTGACATGACCATAGATTGGTCTTGGTTGGCTCTTCTTGTAGGGCTTCAGTTATGGAGATGTCCTTATCCTCGACTCTTTGCATGTTGCTCGGTTCTTTAATTTGGTTCTTTGGTCATATGACTGTAGGGTTCGATTATTAAGATGAATGTAGGGGAATTTTCTCTAGGCCACTAGAGGCAGGCCTCATTATTGCTTTGTTCTCACCCGACCCATTTCTTTCTATACCTTCTTCGTAAGTATGTAAGTGCACCTTGGTCCTGTCACTGTACGATTCATATTTGTGGATGGTATCTGGGAGTTAATAGCCGTGTTGATAAAGTGGATAAAGACGCTCATGTCCAAACATCTGTGCACCAACAACTCACTACTATCATCCGACGCCTTTATTTTATTGTTATTGTATGTTTGTGCGTGATGTCGTTTTTGTGTTCAATAAAGGATGACATGGGTTCCGAGTGCCCAAATAACATGCATGTACTCCGATGCTCTCTCTTCGTTGGCAAAAAAAAGGTTATTATATTAATACATGATTACTCTAATGAAGAAATTCAGTTCTTCTAACGCTAACTCATCTCTTTTACGTATATTATCATGTTTTCAGTTCTCTGGTTGTTATAGTTACTCACAATGTTAAATACTACCTCCGTATCTATATGTTCGTCCACTTTCAATATAATACTCCACCCATATATTAAACAAAGTGGACGAACATATAGATACAGAGGGAGTATCAGTTATTGTGATAAATTAACTCAACTATTCTAACGCGCACAAATCTTAGGGAGTGTAGCTTCGTTGAATCTTGACCTTGATCCTCTTAGATTTAAGGGTCAAGGAAAGTAGGGGCTTACATAAAAAAGAAAGGTATATGCAAGATCCTATTTCGGAGTATAACAAAAAATGTGCTTATTGGAGTAATAATATCAAATAATATAGGCCTTTTTATTTCAATTGAGAACCCATCGCCTTTTATATTTCTTATTTGATAATTTGATTTGAAAAAGCAAAATAAAATGCAAATTAATCAAGAAAATTGCATACATAAACATTATACGGAGTATTATTTTAATCTTTTACTAAAATGTTAGATACGAGTATTATTTTACATATTTTTACTAATGGCTTGCTTTTTACCCACAATATTTATCATAATAAATTAATAAAGTTTTCACGATAAAAAAATAGGGATGCAAATTGAAATGAAAGAACTGTGGAGATTTTGAGCTTTTTGGAGAGAGCTATGTACATTATCAAACGAAAGTGTTACCTCCTTCCATCGCAATTTTATTATTTCGTTATTTATTTATGTATTTCGAATTAATTTTCTCATTTAAAAACATAATATCTAAAAATATTTGTACCTTTAATTTTATTTCTAATTCTTAAATAGGCTTCTAATTAATATCCAGTAATGTGGACTTCATGTACTGTTTAAATTTAATAGCCAATAGATATTAATGGTAATTTCGTTCCTATTATTTTTGAATTTATATTTTAATCAGTTGGGGCAATAAAACTGTCATAGCAATAGTAATAGAGATTCTTTGTAGTCGCCAGAGTAGGCATCTCGGCACGCCGGACCGTGTTGTCCCGGTCGGGCCAGACTCATCACCAAGCTCGTCGTGTCATGCCTGGCTCAGCCCAGAACCAAGTCCTGAGCCAAGGCACCGTCTAGGCACGGACCCTTGGTCATGCAGGGTCAAGCCTAACCAATTTTTCAGTTTTTTTAGGGCCGTGTCTGGCTCATCATGCCTCATGTCATGTCGGACTGTGCGGAGGCACGAAGTTTTCATTAATTTGGCGTCACATCCTGACTTCGGGCGGAGCTCGTGACTGTGCCCATCTCCCCTCCGGCCGTGTCGGGTCGGGCCGCCGAGATGGGCCCGACCTAGATTGCCATCTCGTGGTAGCTAGGTTTGTCAAGATCCAGAGGTAAGGATTGTTTTTATGAGCTGCTATGTTTATGAGACTGTTTAACCATAATTTTACTGTGAAATCTCTTACATAGAGGTAGTTACCAATTTAATACTCCCTCCCATCCAAGTAATACTTTACACTTACTATCTACACAAAATACCATTACTTTTTCTTTAGAGATTATCACTAATTACCCCCTTCTATGTTACCGATTTTTCAAATTACCCCCAAAAATGGATTCCGTTAAAATTACCCCCATAAAGTTGTTAAAAAATTAGATTTTGCCCCCAGTGCTCCTTTTGTCCCCTTTCCGGCGAGTTTTGGTGTTTTTCTTCCCATTTTGCCCCTCCCCTCACTAACACCCTCCCTCCTCTCCTAAACCCCCTTTTACTCGTTCTAAGTCATTCAACCCTACCAAACCCCCAATTTCCCCCAAATTCCCAGAACCCTAACCCTAATTTCGGAAATCGACCCAGAATCGACTCAGAAACGAGCGCGAGACCGAATTGCAGGCAATCGATCCACTTCTAAAGGTAATTTCTCTTCCTTCCTCTTCCCATTTTCGTCTCTTTCTGAGTTTATATTTAGGGTTTAGGGTTTAAAGAGACGGTTTCTCGATTTAAAATGTATTTAATTGACATAATTGAAATTAGGGTTTGAGTTTGAAATAATCGATTTGCTAATTAGTTGAATTTTAATGGTGATTATCAGTATTAAAGCTCAATTTTGCTAAAATTTGGGAAATTAATTAGTTTCAATTGCTCAATTTTGCTAATTAGTTGAGAATTTTATCAATCAATTTGGGTAATTATTTAATTAATTAATTAGTTCGAAACAAGTTTTAATTGCTCAATTTGCTAATTAATTTAAAATTTTATCAATCGGTTTTGTAATTTAGTTGATTTTTGATGTTGAAAATCGGTATAAAAGCTCAATTTGTTGAATATTTGGGTAAAAAATCAATGAATTTGTTTGAATGAAGTTTCAATTGCTCAATTTGCTAATTAATTGAACAATTAGTCAATTGATTTTGTAAATTAGGGTTCTTATGATGTTGATAATCGGTACTAATTGGGGATTTTCTGGGTTTCAGGTATTGGAATTAGCAGGAGAGTGAGAAATGACGAAAGAGGGATCAAAATCCTAGAAAAAATTGGGTTAGGAATGATCTTCTCGGTAATAGCAATGGTTTCAGCAGCGCTGGTTGAACGGAAAAGACTTCACGTTGTTGATTCGTTTTCAATGAGCGTGTTTTGGTTGGCACCGCAGTTTGTGATTGTAGGAGTCGCAGACGGTTTCACCTATGTGGGATTACAAGAGTATTTCTATGACCAAGTACCTGATTCTATGAGGAGTTTAGGGATAGCCCTTTACCTTAGTGTCATCGGAGCTGCTAATTTCGTTAGCAGTTTGCTTATAGCGACTATAGCTCGTGTCACGGGTAAGGTCGGGAGGAGTTGGTTCGGCAAGGATTTGAACTCGAGCCGTTTGGACAACTATTATTGGTTCCTTGCAGGTGTATCGGTGGTGAATTTGCTGGTGTATGCGTTGCTAGCTCGAAGGTACAAGTATAAGAGTGTCGAGAAAAGAGTAGCAAACGTAGTTGTTGCTGATTGTTACGATTCTCACAAGCTTCACCATGAAGCTGAAGTATAGGAATATACTCTATGCTGTCATTTGATGTAAATCTTCTACTGTATCACATATGCATATGTATGAACATTATCTATATAATGACAGCATTTTGCAGAGGTAAATCGTGCATAATTGATGAGAATAGTTACCGTTTACAGACAGATTACCTACATTACAGTTAGCCGAGTAATACAGATTGAAAACATTCACAAGGAAAAAAACGAAGATACTTCTAAAGCACAGAGCGCCAAGTGCTCGTACAACATTGCATTTGTTCATACAGAAAAACAGTGACGATCACTTGGCCCGGACCATATACAATCCCACAGGCTGATGCTATCTTTCCCTGTGACCGTTTTAGTTCACGTCAACCCACCCGAAACACAAGCACCTCCACCTTCAGGATAAACATAGAAAGAGAGGGCAAATGCGAGCTCACGACTAGTAGACCAGAATAAAGTTACAAAAAGTACTGCAATTATAGCCCGTGAAAGTTCTCAATAAACTGCAATAAGAGGCTTCTCACATTATGTAAACTACAGGTCACTATAGTTTCGCCACACTTGCCGAAATTCTTCACGGAATGTATTCAGCCGAGCTTTCAGAATAGGAGTCCTAAAGCTTGCATGGAGCACGGTGGCTGAGGACAAGGCAAGAGTCAAGAAAAAACACCAAGCATCATGAAAGCCCTCAATAAAGCACATACAGAACATAGAAATAATGATCTAGAAAATTACCGAGAAGTCCTATTGAAAATGCACATAGAACAATCAGGAGACGACAAGAAAGAAACCAAAGAAGAAAACTCACTGAAACAGCCAATAGAGACAAGTTAGAATGTTAGATACAACCTTTTATGATAAATGGAAATACTGTTAATGATGATTCACAATACTTCAGCATAACGTACCAGCAGAGAAAATAATTACCCAAATTGATTGATAAAATTCTCAACTAATTAGCAAAATTGAGCAATTGAAACTAATTAATTTCCCAAATTTTAGCAAAATTGAGCTTTAATACTGATAATCACCATTAAAATTCAACTAATTAGCAAATCGATTATTTCAAACTCAAACCCTAATTTCAATTATGTCGATTAAATACATTTTAAATCGAGAAACCGTCTCTTTAAACCCTAAACCCTAAATATAAACTCAGAAAGAGACGAAAATGGGAAGAGGAAGGAAGAGAAATTACCTTTAGAAGTGGATTGATTGCCTGCAATTCGGTCTCGCGCTCGTTTCTGGGTCGATTCTGGGTCGATTTCCGAAATTAGGGTTAGGGTTCTGGGAATTTGGGGGAATTTGGGGGAATTTGGGGGAAATTGGGGGTTTGGTAGGGTTGAATGACTTAGAACGAGTAAAATGGGGTTTAGGAGAGGAGGGAGGGTGTTAGTGAGGGGAGGGGCAAAATGGGAAGAAAAACACCAAAACTCGCCGGAAAGGGGACAAAAGGAGCACTGGGGGCAAAATCTAATTTTTTAACAACTTTATGGGGGTAATTTTAACGGAATCCATTTTTGGGGGTAATTTGAAAAATCGGTAACATAGAAGGGGGTAATTAGTGATAATCTCAAGTTTGGTGGACTCGTATCCTTTTACCACTTTTCTTAATATTGATGAAAAATCCTATGTTAGGGATTGTTTGGATGGGAGGGAGTATCAATCTGTTACGAAGTACTCCGTATATGAGATCTTACATTAAAATCACCATGAAACCTTGAGGAGAGTTTAGGTTAAGAAGTTATTCCCTTGCTATTAGTACGTGTTTGGCTGTAGTAATTAAGCATCAAGTAGATCTCCAAGTTGATAGGTTTTAGCGTAGAAAATACTATCGAATAAATCAAATAGGCTAGACTTATAGAGCCATAGACCAATCATTTATAGGGTGTACGGCCTTTCATAAAGTTTTTTGCAATCCCAGTGCTAGCGTGTAAATGTGCAATTAATTTTTCGTGTCAACTCTTTACTCATCCTTTTTTCCTGAAACGCAACCCTAATAAGTATTATTGATATTCCCTCCATTTTATTTGATTCTTCGTATTTATTTTTTGGGCAATATTTATATGGGAATGAAATCGTAAATATAACTTCCAATATACTCCCTCCTATCACTATTTTTTTGTCTCATTTCATTAAAATACTCTTCATAAATATGAGGGCAATAGGGTGAAAAATAATAGAGAACTCTCTCAGTCTTTCAAGCTGATATGTTACGTACGCATGAGATTCATAGAGTTTAGGCTATTTAAGCACGTACTGAGATGAGCATATGTCCATCCAAAAAAAATCATTATGGAGAGAGTACATATCTTTAGCATTTGCATTACGAATATTATCGCTCTTCTGATTATCATTCTGATTATATATCGCCAACGTACAAAAGCTGGGCGTAAAGCACCCGAAAATTCAAAACAACCCCCAGGAAAGTATGGGTGGCCCGTCATAGGGGAAACCCGTTCGTATATGTCTTGTCCTGCGAAATTCATACGCGACCGTATGCTAAAGTACTCCCCTGATGTGTTTAAGACGTCACTAGCAGGGGAAAAGATGATCATTTTTTGCGGTCCAAAAGCAAATAAATTTCTTTTTTCGAACGAGGGTACTTTAGTTAATTACTGGTTGCCTAGGTCAGTGGCGGGGGCCCTGTCATACCCGAAACCCAACAACGAGTCATCAGCATACGGTAAACCGGTGAAAGAATTATCGTACAAACTCCTTAAGAAGGAAACAATACAACATTACGTGGCGATGGTAGACAGTATGGTGCAAAAGCATTTAGGTGAATATTGGTTCCCTAATCAGGAAGTGAAAGCGTACAGTCTTGCCAAGGAGTTCACCTTTGCACTTTCCTGTAGGGTATTCGTGAATGCTAGCGTAGGGCAAGTGAAAGACATTGCCAAACCCTTCTATTCTATGCTTGACGGACTCCTTTCGGCCCCAATCAATTTTCCGGGAATGCCTTATTACAAGGCAATCAAGGGAGGGAGGCTTGTTAGGGAAAAACTTGTTGAGATTATCAAGGAAAGAAGGGCACAAATATTTTCTCATAATAATAATAATAATAATAATAATAATAATAATAATAATAATAGTACTAGTACTAATAATTATGATGAAGATAATAAGGAACTAGACTTATTGAGTAGACTCATCTATGATTCTAATAGAACAAGTAAGGATTTGAGTGATGAGGAGATTGCTAGTAAGATCATTGGTCTCTTGTTTGCTGGCTTCTACCCAACAAGTACCACTATTGCCTTTTTGATTAGCAATCTTGCCCAGCACCCCCACATTTATGAAAGAGTTTTGCAAGGTAACTACCTACTCTTTTTTACTACTAGTACTTCTTTTTGAGATTTCCTGCGAAATACCCTTTATATTTATCTTTTCTATATGGTAGTCTTGAAATTTTATAATCATACAAGCTACGTACTCCTCACTTTTAATATATTAGATCTCCATATTTAATGATGTTTTCCGTCTTTTTTGACTTTCTCTTTCTGTTAGTTATGTACTTATGTTGCTTTAAGTATGCTTGCCTGGGTTGTTTATGCTAATCTTTTCCTTTACATCCTCTTAATATTAATACTAACCCACTTCCCCAATTTCCCTTTACATACTCCTATTGTGTGTTTCTTGAACCTACTCGGATACCGTACTACGGTATACTCTATTACCAACCTAATAAAAATACACTAATAGTGAGGCTACCATATATGATTATAAAAGTACAGAGTACCATATAGAAAAGCTAAACACGGTAGAAGATGAATTGTAAATATTATTGATGTCAAAGCGTTACATATATACTTGAAGTAATAGACTAGCTACCAACTACAGCTGACGTTAAGCAACCTAAGTACAAAGACTAGTTGAGATAGGAGATTACAAGTAGGTAGACAATTGAATACAAACAGATACAAAGTGATCGATAAAACATTATCTATATTTACTTAATTAATAATTCTATCATCCCCCTGCAAAATGGACGGCCTAGAAGCAAGTCCAATTTTGGAGAGTAACATTTGAAGTCGATCCCGAGGAAGACGCTTCGTTAAGGCATCGGCTAGTTGATCATCATTAGCAATAAGGACGACCCGGAGAAAACCAGATTGCACCTTTTCACGTAAAAAATAATAATCAATGGCAAGATGCTTCATTTTAGAATGGAAGACGGGATTAACAGCGAGGCTAATAACAGTCCCGAGATTGTCACAATAAATGGCAGGAGAACTCGGGAGTGTTACCCGAATTTCAAGCAACAGATTAGACAACCAAGTAAGCTCGGCCGCGACATTAGCAACGACCCGATATTCAGCCTCGGTCGAGGAACACGAGACCGAGGTTTGTTTCTTGGAACTCTAAGAAATCGGGTTGCGGCCTAAGAAGACCATATAAGCACCTGTCGAGGTCCAGTCAGTACGGTCTCCAGCCCAGTCGAAATTCGAGTAGGCATGAAGAGCAAGGGGGAATCCCGGAAGATCGTGATTCCATGAGTGGAAGTACCAGCTAGATATCAGAGTAACCGCTTAAGGGCGGTCCAATGCGTTGTGGTAGGAGAATGAATGAACAGAGATAGCTTGTTGACGACAAAGGCAATATCAGGACGTGTTAGGGACAGATACTGGAGAGCACCAAGTAAAGATCTGAATTCAGATGGATTATCGTGGGGGCCAGCACCATTAGTGAGTTTTATGGCGGATATTTGGATCAAGTGGAGTAGCAACGGGATTAGCATCGGATAGCTTGGCAAGGGACAAGACATCCAATATATATTTATGTTGACTGAGGAAGAGTCCAGCCGAACATGGTTGACATTCAACCCCAAGAAAATAAGAGAGATCACCGAGGTCCTTAAGAGAAAATCGGTCTACAAGAGACTTGATAAAAGACATGATCATCAACCTAGACTAGAACATAAATTGGGTTAGTAGTAGGAAAAATAAAAAGAGACGTATCCGTGACGGAATTGACAAAACCAAGTCCTAGGAGATGGGTTCGCAATTCCGTATACCAGGCTCGGGGAGCCTATTTAAGGCCATAAATGGCCTTTTTAAGGCGACAAACATGGTCCGGGTGGGCCGGATCCTTAAACCCGGGTGGTTGGGACATGTAAACTGTTTCTTGGAGTGTGCCTTGAAGGAAGGCATCATTTATGTCGAGTTGTCGGAGGGGCCAATTCTTAGTTACAGCAAGACTCAATAGTAATCAAAAACGTGGCGGGCTTAATAATTGGGCTAAAAGTTTCAGCATAGTCGAGACCAGGTCTTTAGTGAAAACCTTTGGCTTATCAAAGGAACCATCGGGCTTATACTTAGTTCATAAAACCCACTTGCATCCGACAATATTGTAGGATGGGGACGGTGGAACGAGATCCCACGTTTGGTTAGTGAGTAGGGCTTGGTGTTGGGTTTCCATAGCGGTGTACAAAACAGGATCAGCGAGAGCCTGTTTGACCGATGTTGTTTCGGAAGAAGTTAATTGGGCTGATAGGTTAAGACGGACAAGAGGTTTCGAGATTCAGGTTGAGGTGCGGATATGAATGGGAGGATCAGCGGCAAATGGCATAGTGGTGGTGTCAGGGGGAGTCGGCCGTCACCATGGTTGTGGCAGGCGGCGACAGCAGGGCTGAGGAGGGAGTCTCGGGTGTGGTGGGGAAGATGGTGGGTGGTGGCGACATTGGTAGACTCGTAAGGGAGTGGCGGCAGTAGGGGTGGTGGTTGGGTTGGAGGCGGAGGGCAGAGGGGCAGAGAGAGGGGTGGGTGGGGTGGCTGGTGCGAGGGATGACGATAATGGGGAGATATGCAGGGTCGGCGTGTTGGGTGGAATAAGAATGTGGGGAGCATGGGGTATTTTAGAGTTAGAGGGTGGGGGGGCATAACCTGACATCTATATGTCAGGTGTCAAGGGTTGGGTTTGGGATTCAATTTTTAAAAAAGGAAAATTGTCTTCTACAAAACGAACATGCCTAGAGGAATATATTCGATTTGTTTTCGGGTCAAGGCAAAGATAAGAATGTTGGGACGGGGCATATCCGACGAAAACGCAAGGGACGGACCTAGGGTCCATCTTATGAGATGTATAGGGACGAAGCCACGGGTAGCAAAGACGACACCCGAAACTATGAAAATTGGAATAATTGGGAGGCTTACCGAATAGATTGGAGTACGGGGTGGACATTTGGAGTCCGGGAGTGGGCATTGGATTTATAATAAACCGCGGTATGAAAAGTAAAGGGCCAATATCGAGCGGGCATAGACGAGTGAGCAAGCAACGTAAGACCGGTGTCAACAATATGTCGGTATCGTCTTTCCGCGAACCCATTATGTTCGGGTGTGTGAGGGGGAGAGGTAAGATGTTGAATTCCATGACTCGTGAAAAAAGGTTTAAGTTTTTCTAAATTCACCTCCATTATCAGAGTAAAAAGTAATAATGGGTCGGGAAAAAATAAATTCAACAAGATTTTTAAAGTTAACGAAAGTAGAATAGGTGTCAGATTTTTTCTTTAAGGGGTAAAACCAAGTGAACATGGTAAAGTGATCAACAAAAATAACATAATACTTAAAACAATCTCGGGACAAAATAAGAGACGTCCATAAATCACTAAAAATAATTTGAAGTGGAAATAAACTAGTAAGACTTAAAACAATCTCGGGAAGTTATTAAATTGAAAGCACGAGTTACACGCATCCAAACTAGGTTTGAAATTATTTGAAAAACTAGATAAATTAGACTTAAGTATTGGTAGACTCAGGTGGCCAAACCGATGATGTGGATCGGTAATGGGAAGAGTAGTGACGTGGACTTGGGGTACGGAGGTAGTTGGCCAATAGTAGACACCGTCTTTATCTTTGCCCGTGTGAAGAAGCTTGCCCGTTCGAATGTCCTTAACATAGAAAAAAGAAGAGGAAAAGTCAATAGTAACGGAGTTATCCTCACAAAACTGAGAAACAGAAATAATATTTTTTCCCATGAGAGGAACGTGATTTTTTTTTTTAAATTTAAAAGAATGAGTAGAGGAGAGAATAGTGGTGGAACTATAGTTGTGGATCGAGAGACCCGATTCGTCACCTATGACGATTTCGTCGGTGCCATAATAAGGAGAGTGAAGGGCGAGGTTAGAGAGGTCACTAGTAATATGGTGGGATGCGCCGGAGTCAAGGATCCAGGGAATGTCAACGGGAGGAAGTGGGTCATGGATAGTGGCGGGGTTGGCTTGGTGTAGGGTGGATTGGACGTGGGTGGGTTTCGAGGGTGGAAGGGAACACAGATATCAGGGTGAAGTGATTTAAAGATGGGGCAAAAACGAAGAGAGTGACCTTGAGTATTACACCAATGACACTTACCCTTGTATGGGTTTTTCGGGATGGTGGGAGGGTTTCGGGTTTGAGAGGTGTTACGGTTATTAGGAGAGGGACCGGTGTAGGGGACCGAAACATGACGGGTGTTGGTGACATGGGCAACGTTCGGGAATGTGGTAGTAGCGGATCCAGCGGCTTGAATTTTCAAGGTAAGTTCATGTCAGATGAGTTTTTCATGAAGGTCATGAAATAGGATTGGGGTGTCACGGGCTTGAACAGTTGTCATGACTGGTTGATAGGTGGAATCGAGACCGTCAGGGACTCGATCAGTGATGTCTTCGGGTGAGATCGGGGACCCTAGAAGGGCAAGTTCTTCGGTAATAGCTTTGATTTGGTTCATGTAGGTGGATATGAGAGAGAGGTTTTTGGAGAGGTGTTTAAGTTCAAATTTTAGTTGTTGGATATGACCCCGAGATGCTTTGGCATATGTAGTGTGAAGAACATCCCAAGCGTCTTTGGAAGTGCTGAGACCGGTAAAGATGGGAGAGACAGATTTTGTGAGGGTGCCCGCCAAGGCACTAAAAACTAGTTTGTCTTGCCGAAACCAAGTGTTGTAAGTCGGGTTAGGGAAGGTCGTTTTTGTAGTGTCATCAGTTATGGTTTTCGACGGGGATTCGGAGGAACCATTGACAATGTGATAGAGGTCTTAGCCAAGGAGAAGAGCTTCAACTTGAAATTTTCATTGTTGAAAGTTAGTACCATCGAATTTTTTGACGGAACTCATAAGAAGGACAATAAGGGGTTTAGTTGGTTCATCATCATTAGGAATTTGGTGATTTGACATTGTGGAAGAGTTGACCGAATTTTGCAGGGTAGATTTTTGTGCGTGTGAAGTGTTTTTTTTTTGTGAGAAGGATCAGAACATCTCTGATACCATGTAGAAGATGAATTTGTAAATATTATTGATGCCAAAGCGTTACATATATACTTGAAGTAACAGACTAGCTACAAACTACAGTTGACGTTAAACAACCTAAGTACAAAGACTAGTTGAGATAGGAGATTACAAGTAGGTAGACAATTGAATACAAACAGATACAAAGTGATAAAACATTATCTATATTACTTAATTAATAATTCTATCAACCACATGAGATACCATGTAGAAAATCTCTCTCTCTCTCTCCCCCTTTTTTTTTTATTATTTTATTTTATTTTATTCTGCCTTTCCCATCAAAGTAATGGGCATATATATATATATATATATATATATATATATATATATATATATATATATATATATATATATATATATATATATATATACACCAGATCAAGTAAACCCCTAGAAATTTCGCCCGCTGCTTTGCTAAATTGATAAGAAAAAAAATCTCCTCATCCCAATATATTCTCCAAGTAACTTAATTATGAGTTGAAATTTTAATATTTTATGAGATAGTCTTATGAATATGTCCTAGATAAACATCTTACTCATTTGACATAAACTAAAAGTAAGACTTCAGAAATTGTTGAAAAATACTACGGAGTATTAATAATCTTCAATGATTACGTAATAGTGAGTATTTGTCTAGCAGATTTAGTTAATTTGATTGTGTTAGAGGTGTTTGATAATTGACATATTTAGATTAGTAGATTACTAGTGCAAAACACGTGCATATGCATGATCTTTTAATTAAATTTTGTTTATAGAAAGAGTTTATTGGCTTGACAAGATTATATTCCTTCCGTTTAATTAGTCAATGATTTAAACATTCTTTTTTGTGTTTCAGTCAACATCTTTACGTTGTTGCTTAGGGTAAATCTTACCCTTTACTTTTTGTTTTTAAGTATAATAAAAAATAATTTCCCCCTTAGAACCTTGTCTTTCTATATAAAAAAAATGTAACTTTCTATTTTGTCGGAGATAAGGGTTTTGTTTGGTAAAAAACGGATTGATATTGACAGAAGCAGATTAAGGGCTCGTTTGGTTACTCATCTATTTCTCGGGAAGTACAAGATCCCATGAATTGAATTTTCAGGGAGTTGTTTGGTTGTCAATTTCATGGGAATTGCCACTTCCCCAGAAATTTCAATTCCTCCATAATGGGGGAAGTTACTCACCAAGTTCCCCTTGGTGTGTACAACTTCTCGCATGAAGTCATTTCCCACATCGCAACCAAATAATATGTAATTCCATGAAATACAAATTCATGTGAATTTAAGTTACCAGTAACTTTATCTTCCCATGGTGAACCAAACAAGCCTTAAGAAAACATATTTAAGTATTTAATTAGCATAATCAATTAACCATTTTAACTAGCTAGCAGATTTAATTACCAGATTTTTTTTAGTAGTGTTTGGTAATTAGCAATTTTAACTTAGTTGATTGTTTAACTACTTTGTAAAATGATAGAAAAAGACATAAACAAATTTTTGATTAAATATACGTTAACACATATCACACCAACAACTTTAATGATTAATATTACTTATTTCTTCTACCGGCCATTAAAGTTGAACATATATTATCATGAAGAAATGATTTTCTAGAGTTTTTGAAGTCTCGGCCAGAAGTTATAAATTGATTCAAATGAAATAACCAAAGATGAATTAATGAGTGCAAAAAGTCACTGCATATCAATTAAATTGATAGCTAGCATAAAAAATCAAAGAGAAAAGGAAAAAGTATTTTCAACTAATTAGAAGGTGGAATTCTATGAAAGAGATAGAATAATTAGTATAAAGTTAAGTAATTTGCAAAAGAGAAAGAGTTAAAAAAAATAAAATAAAAATCAATCTGCTAACTCAATATGTTGTTCCGATGAGCATATTGCAAAACGACAAATAGGACCCCAATATGACACTACAACATGTCATGTACCAGACACCCAAATCAACATATTCTTTGATCAAACATGTCAAATGCTCTAAATATGATACTCCCTTTGGTTTTAAATGATTGTCCAGTTTCCCTAATATATGTGATGAGTATTATATTGAAATGGGGCAATCATTTAAAATCGGAGGGAGTATTTTTTTTGCGGATCCGCCATTTACCAAATGGTCGGGGCCAATAAAAAAATAGTAATATGGTCCGTCATATAATAAATGCAATATTTTGTTCACGCTTTTATCATTTTTTACCTATCTTTCATAAAATGATACTATTCCCTCCGTTTTTATTTATTACTCCTTTTCATCAATATACGGAAGGAGTATTTTAATGAAATGAGCAATAAATAAAAATCGGAGGGAGTATAAGAAGTATATCTGACATATGGATCAAATTGCTTATAGTTTATGACACATAACATTGTAAGAATATAACGAAATGGAACTATTTATTAGCGTCGGCGCATCACTTCATAATGTCGACATTAATTGAACAAATGACAACTTTGTCCTTCCCTCTCCCGGGTAATTTGTAATATATAGTATATTTTTTAACTTTATAACTAAGATTGTGTTTTTTGTTTTCGGTTTTATGACACCATTATCATTATAACACTTTTAAAATAAATGTTTTCTTTATCTCTCTTAAATTTTTCTCGACCTTTAAAATAAATTACGGTTTTAGGTTTCAGGTTTGTGTTACGATTTTTAGTTTTGGGTTTGTTTTAAGGTTCTCGGTTTCGGTTTTGTGTTACGATTTTCAGTTATGGATTTGTGTTACGGTTTTCGGTTTCGAGTTTGTGTAACGGTTTTTCAAAGATGACGAATGAGAATCTGACTCTACATAATAATTCTAATAATGAAATCCTCAAAAATTTTGAAGACTTATGGACTCCTACGTACCTAAGAAGGGGAGACGGTGAATTAGGTACTCCCTCCATTTCTTTTGATTAACCCCATTTAAGTTTGACCTAAATTTAAAGAAAAAGTGAAAATGTAAGACAAAATTGGTGATATGCTGCATGTGATGAGAGAGAAATACTAATAATTAAATTTCTATAAGAAGAAATAAGACTAAATAAAAAAAATCTCTAAAAGGAAAATGGGGCTAAACTAATAAAAAAATGGAGGGAGTACCTTTTAAAAATTTTCGACTTAAGTCTATTTGTTAAAGTAAGTCGATGCAAGGGCAATGGCGATTTTAAAGGGGGTGATGGGGGTGACCCGTCACCCCCATTATTTTGGGGGGAAATCAAGTTAAAAAAGGAGATATATATACATATGAATAGATATAAAGATGTACCAAGTAGTTATTTGGGTGGAGTGGTAGTGTCGAATTCATAAAACTTTTTTGGTTTTGAGGTCAAGGGTTCAAATCCCCAATTGAACTTTAAACTTTTTTTCCCTCCCAATTTTTTAATGGGTGCCCGGGTTGCTTGTTTCTTCACTTACGTGAAATAGCGGTTTCCAAACCGAACCACAACTTACTCATATTCGATCCTACGTGGACCCATTTTTAATAATTATTTTGGCACAAACTCTATTTCGATAATTATTTGTTTTTTAAACATTACTTTATAAAAAAAAACTCGAGAGTTAGAGATGTTTTTGATTTTATTGAACATTTGAGATGTGTACTTGTGTAGGGAATTAACTAGAGAATTAGTATGTTTTTTATTTTATTAACCCTTTGAGATGCATACTTGGGTAGGAAATTAGGAAAAATGGACAAATGAGAAATTAATAATTGTAAAAAATTGATAATATGAACATTTGGGATGATGGGCAATACCGATATTCTAATAATGTATTAGTATGATATACTATGTGATTATGTGAAATTGAGAAATTAGTTTGATATTGTATTAGTATGTATTGACACTTTTATTTTAGTCGAGAATACTTTGATTTTTTTTATAGTATAAAGTTTGTGGTTAGTTTTTTAGTTTTTTTGTTACGTTTAGTTTTTAATTTTTTTTTACGTTTAGTTACTTTGTGAAGTTAGTTTAATTAGTTAAGACGAACTCTATTTAAATGATTTGAACTGAATTAAACTAAACTGAATTGAAGTAATGAACTGATCGAAACTGAAGAACTGAACTGCATTAATCAGAACTAAACTGAACTCAACTATTTGTATGTTATTTTTTACGTTATAATTTTTTTATCACCCATCTCGAAATTCATGGATTCGCCACTGTGCAAGGGTAAGCTAAAATAAACAAAAGGTGCACTAAGTATCAGACAACAGATAGTTAGACTATTTCTGATTTGCCTTAGCAAAGGATACAACTACAGAAGTACAGATAGATGATACAGTTTGAGGACTGTTGTCAGACCGTTCCTAGTAGGGGTGAGCAAAATCGGATATCCGATCCGGTTTTGCAAACCGTATCGGATATCCGATCCGGTTTTGCAAACCGTATCGGATATCCGGTTTTAAAAACTTAAAATTTTGCGATCCGTATCCGATCCGGTTTTTTCCGGATATCCGGTTTCCGGATATCCGGTTTTTTCGGATATCCGGTATCCGGTTTTATATTTTTTTTCAATTTTTTTTTTTAAAACAATTTTTCATTTTTAATTAAGACTAGTTAATTGTTTTTAAGCAACGTTACGTTTTATATAAATTGATATAACAAAAATACATTAAAAAAAACCTAAAAAAATGATATATATGACTTGCGGTACCACTGTTCCAAAAAAAATATGACGTTTCATTACCTAAAATCATAAATTCACTAATAGTTTTGTTTTTTTACCTTTGAGAATAATTGGTAAGTTTTGAATTCTTTATTGTATAATGCATATTAGGATTATATTTTTCATATTTTTTATTGTTTTTAAAAAACCGGATCGGAAACCGGATATCCGGTTTCAATTTTCCCTGATACGTATCTGCTACGGTTTTAAGGAAAACCGTATCGTATATACGGTTATTCGTATCGGATATCCGAAAATTCGTATAATTGAAAGCGTATACCGTATCGTATACGTATAATAAAACTGTATCGTATATTTTTGCTCACCCCTAGTTCCTAGTTCGTCTTAGCATAGAGTAAGGCTACAGACAAACGCCACGGTACATCGAATGTCTGTTGAATGAAGTATGGCACAAGAAAAACAAAGACGAAAAGAAGAATAAATGAAAATTAAACTAAACGACATAAGTTAAAGCAGCGGAAATAAAATGATAAAAACATGAACACATGATTTTTGAATTGGTTCGGCCAACACTCTAAAGGCTTACGTCCAATCTTCTTTTATTAATAAATTTAAGTAATATACTCTGAATACTTAACCCTTACAATAAAAGGACCAACAATCTACTCCGATTGTGACCAACAACCTACTCAGGTTGCAACTTTGAGTCTACGAGACTACTCCGTCTCTAAACTCCCATTGACCTACTCCGGTCACGACTCTTAGTAACTTAAAAGAAAGTTACAAGATATTACAATTCTAACTAATTTAGACAAGTAAACATTTGCTTAGGCAACAACGAGTTCGACTGTAACTTCGAAGAATTTTTAAAAATATTTTGCAAAAATGATTTTAAGTATAAAACCTTTAAAGAACAGTTTAACAATAACCAATTAATCATTATTATACTAAATGAGAAACCAATGGAAAAGAACTAGACACGTGTCAAGCTCTCATCGATCGATTTATCGCCTAAACAATTATTTAGCTTTAATTATAGAAGTAATCTTGCATAAAGTACAAGATCAAACAATTATTACCAAAACCTCCTACAATAAACAAGGAAATAAATCAACAATAATCTTCCAAAGATCAAATAATTTCGTGTATCTCTTAAGAATAGAGATTAAAGAGTTTGAAAGATTACTCAAATCAAATACAGTAATATCAATGTCCTACCCAAAAGAAAAAGAAGAAGAAGAAAACACCCAAAGACTTATTACTTTGTGCATATATCTTGAGAATAATAGTATGTCCTACCCAAATATTAGAAATGTTTACGCAAATAGAATAATAAAATCTTAAATTTTTAAATTTATCGTCATTACTAACATAATATCTTAATAATAAGTCGGGCATTGCACGGGGCCTAAACTAGTTTTATGATTAAATGTAACACCTCTATCCCAACTTAGGACCGAAAATGTTAACCGCGGTAACTCACTGGGCTTTGTACTGGTCCCACAGACCAACACGAGTCCTTTCCAGCGTATTTTGTCCCTACTCATGCGTATCCCGAAAACCTTCCTAGGAGGTCACCCATCCTAAGACTAGTCCCAGCCAAGCACGCTTAACTGTGGAGTTTTTTTGCATGAAGAACCAGAATAGAAAGTGTATTTTGTTAATATGAGTAGTAATCCTTTTAAGAACTCATCTGAGTACCTTAAATCATATCCAATCCACACTCATATAAGCACCATAAACCATTCCAATAGACTCTTCAAACTAGAGGTATTACAATCACCCTCACTTAAGAAATCAACGTCCTCGTTCCTCACGGAAGCTGACCGCAGCCAAGCCTCAAGATCCACACTCATCTGAGCACCATAAACCATTCCAATAGACTCTTCAAACTAGGGGTATTACAATAACCCCCACTTAAGAAAGTAACGTCCTTATTCCTCACGGAAGTTGACCGCAGCCAAGCCTTAAGATCCACCCCAACTAGGTTGATGACCATGGTACTCCTGACCACATGATCACCACATCGCCGTTGGGTTGCTCTGATACCATTTGTAATACCCCAGCCAGCACTTGCGGACTGTAGTATCACTTATGGCGCTCAACAGGTCGTGTACTGACCCCACAGACCAACATGAGTCCTTCCCAGAGCATTTTGTCCTCACTCATGCGCATCCCGGAAACCTTCCCAAGAGGTCACCCATCCTAAGACTACTCACAGTCAAGCACGCTTAACTGTGGAGTTCTTTTGCATGGAGAACCAGAAAAGTGCACTTTGTTGATATGGGTAAACCTATCAATCCCTTTAAGCACTCATCTGAGCACCTTAAATCATATACAATGCACACTCATCTGAGCACCACTAACCATTCCAATATACTCTTCAAACTCGGGGTATTACATTGAAAAGCTTGAGAAATAAGTGAAACACGGAGAGTTCTTTATATAGAAGATATGAAAGTGGATAATAGATTGTACTTCATGCTATTACATGCTATTATACAGGCAAGACTCCATAAAAGGAGCTGAAAGTTGGACCGTTGCACAAGCATGTGGAAAGTGGCTCTGAAATCTTTCCTTAAATAGAACGGGACTTCTTCTCCAAGAAAAGCAAGTCTCATTTTAATTTCAAATTTGTTAGACCCAATTTTGGAAAGTTAAAAGAATTATTGAACAAGAAACCAAAATACCACTTTTTATAAAATTTCAAAGTCAGATTTTTGTAAAAAGATTTTTGAAGGATTTTACGATTTTCTCAAAACGAAATTTTTTTACTGTCAAACCCGGTAATAGTCAACCCGACTGTATCCAACATTCTGGTTCACCAGTTACCTTTACTTCTACTAAGTAAAGTATTTATTTATCTTTACCTGAATGACGACTTATTGTTACGACCCTAGTCTTAATTTGGTAGTCTTTTTTGCCTTTGGCAATCTTGGAATCAACACTTTGGGAATTAACACTTAATTACGATTCTTAACCTAAAAAGTTTGAACTTAATAGAACACGTTAAGATGAGCTAGTCATCATCAACAAACCCAACTAATTTAAATAGCGATTCACGAGCAACGATTTAACAAATTCCAAACTCGATATTAAACAATCTCACACCCATGGTACTCATCAACACTATTAGGTGAATATTTTTCTAAAAGTTTCTCATATGGTTACATTGTATCACGATATATATTTTTACTAGTTTTAAACCCATGCAAATTGGACGGTGCCATTAAACATATCATCACGAAGATAATGGCTAAATAACGAAAAGTTTACATCAATCAAACCGGAATCGTCGCACTAAAAATAAGTAATTCAAAAAAAATTACAAATTTCTTTATTTAAAAATGGCATGTACATGAAAATGTAAAATTACAGTAGGAAATGACAAAAATACAATATTTACGCGAATTACAAATATGATTACAAATATTGGAAAATTTCTTGATACACCACATTATTAGGAATGTCAGAAGTGCAATTATGCACGGTGTATATATAACATATTTACGTACACTATGATGATTGAGACGTAGTATTTGAGTCATTGATGTTTTCTTGAAATTGAATTTTCTAGCCTACATAAAAACAATAAAAAACCACAAAACGATTACATGAAAATTGTATTTCAAGAGATTAATAAAGTGAAAAAACATCTACATATATTAACTTTCCTAATGTATTTTGAGAAAGTGTGAAATGAAAAAAATATTTGTTTGAAAATAAAATTCATTTTAATATCTTCATATCCATACATTATATAAAAAAATAGTAACTGGTTAATAGTTATGACTTATGATTCAAATAACTTCCAAAGTTAGTCTGATAATACGTATTTCTCAATTAGCAGTTTAAAGTTTGACTATAAGTTATGTGCAAAAAAAAAATGTCAAATGGGAATAATTTCATAGAAGAATATCTTAAAAGAGCTTAATTGTTAATTTAAGCTAATGATAACTATATCGAATGTGATTTGATATTAAAAAAATATATTTTCACAACTTACGAAGTACTCTTTTCCCTTCTCTATAATCTTTCACATGTCCTACTTTGATAACTTCTTTATCATCTTCTACTTTTCTTTTTAGTACATCTTTTGTGTTTCTTATTATTTGTGAACTCACTCTCTTTTCTCACTTTCATTTTCACCACATATTCCACCATTCTTAATTTTCTCCCTGAAACGAATGTGGAAGATATAAAAGAAGGAGAGGAACTGAGGGAGTAAGAAAATGAGGCGTTGGAACTCTATTATGACCCTAACCCACACCGTATAAATGTATAATCCGACTCGTAAATGTCTTGTCGTCTTGACCCCTATTTTAACCCCACCTATATAACTTAATGTTGGAACCAACTCGCCCGATGATATGAAAAACATAATATTTGTATTGACATAATAACGTTTTTTCGTAATTGACTTTTTTTTACCATGTTATTTGAGAATGACCGAATTACTTATATGATTGGCCGCATTTGACATTGATGGGCATATAATTTTACAATTTGGGGCTACAATTTTTTCCACAATAACTTATTATTCTTTTGAAAATAAAAGTAATTAAAAATAAGTTAAAATAAATATAGTATCTAAAATAAAACAAAAAATTATCCTTTATTTTAAGGGTTATTTCATGACAATAATACCAACTATAAAGAGGCTTCTTAGAATAATCTCAACTACACGTAATCTCGTTTTAATATGAACTATGTCTTCATTAATCTTGTTTCGCTATGGACAAAATTATGACCTGCTATTTCCGGTAATAGTGACCGGTTGTGACTAGGGATGGCAACGGACCGGATCCGGACAGGATCCGCATGGATCCAGATCCAGATCCGCACCTTTAGTAGCGGATCTGGATCTGACGGATCCTAAAAATATAGATCCAGATCCAGATCCGCCGGATTTGGATCAAGTCCGCGGATCCAATTTCTTACTTAAATTCTACAAATTTTTTAATTAATACGTATTTGCGACCATATTAATTTTCATAATTTTACAAATAAAATCGAATATAAAGATTCATAATCAATAATTAATAAACTAAAAGAAAAAAGTCTTAGAAATAACTAAAAAAAACACAAATTAAAGTTCTAAATTTTTATTATTGTTAATTTTTTTATAAAACGGATTTGCGGATCCGGATCTGGATTTACTTATTAAGATCCAGATCCAGATCCGTTTAAATATAGCGGATCCGGATCCATATCCAACGGATCTCAAAATTTAGGATCCATATCCGATCCGTGCGGACCAGATCTTGCGAATCCGGATCGGATCTCGGATCCGTTGCCATCCCTAGTTGTGACTTTCTAGGGTCCCTGAGTGTTTCGTCGTCGTTCATGAAAGTCAAAACAACAAGAAAATTAAAGCATTTTTTCATGGCTTCTATAATACTAATCGGAAAAAAAAAATAGAAGATGAATTTTGGGAAGATTCAAAAAAAAATTTAACCAATAGCCGAAACTGAAGAGGAAGTTTCAACCGGTTTTCTAGGTAACCGGTCACCTATATCGATATCAATGAGGGATTAATGAAGGTATGGTTTATATTAAAATGAGATTACGAATAGTTGAGATTAGTCTAAGAAGTCCCCTTGTAGTTGGTATTATTGTCATGAAATAACCCTTATTTTAATTTGAATTTTTTCTAAATACGTTTTTTTTATTATGTATAATATAAATATTAAATAATGTATCATTACTCTTACAATCAAGTCTTCTCACTTTTTATAAATATTAAATAAAATGCTCTCTCCAAGTTAATTGGTTTTACATGTAAAAGGTTTCAATTTTATATTCTCGCCGCTTATATGTCATTGCTTTAGAGCTCTTGGTTTTTTCAAGTTTAAACTACTGTGATATGAAAATTACAACTTTGTGGTAGTGTGAATTTTTTAAGCTCGAGAAATGTCATAGAACATTCTCGGTCAATATGGACTGAAATAATTAAGTTGTTATTAGTCTTTATATAACAATTTTTATTCAAGGAGACCAATTTAATATGAAATACGGAGTACTTATTTTCACTTTACAAAAAGAATACTCCGTATATTTTATTGTCGGCCACGACTTCTTTTAGGTAAATAATTTAAAAATTTTCGTGATAGTTTTGCATAAAAGTTTTTTTACACATACTAATGTCTCATTTGAGTTTTAATACAAAGCACCTCTTTTTAATGATTCTGAAATCGTATATATATTTCATCGTCGAACTTGACAACTTCTATTGGTAATATTTGCTTTTGCTTAAAATGACTGTATAACCGTTAATATTCTTAGTAATTTTGATATTTCTTAAGAAAAAATATCCAAATTTTTGTTTCGTACACTTGGAAATTTACCCAATTCTTCGACATTTTTCGGACAGTCACCGATGTTACCAAATGTGTCGAACGGGAAACACACCCGTGTTAAAACTCACCAACAATATTTCCCGCGACAAAAAAATGAAAAAAAAAAAACACGCGATATTGTAACGGGATCTTTTCGTTGAAGCTAGGCATAATCTCAAGAAAATTTATGACAAAGAAATTGTGACAGTTATATACCATTTCCGACCGAGGTAATCTCATGTGAGACCGTCTCACATAGAAGAAGTTACTAAAATTAGTAACCGGTGAGACCGTCAAGCAAACTAATTAGCAAGAAGGCTCCCACAAAAGTCTAAGTCGAATTGTTCTTGCGGAGGGTCTCCAATGCAATAAAAAACTGCCTTTGCATTCTCAAAGCCTTCATCAGCTGTGTACCTGCAACCAAAAGCAAGTGCACTCTCACCCCTTATGTACGTTTTCCTTGCTGAAACGTACTCTGAAAAACTCGCAAAAGTCAAAATCATGAGTTACTAACCCGCTTTTGGTTAGTATGGCCCAATCGCACTATCTCCACGACAACAGCTAATGAAAGTATGAATTTCGAGTTAGGCTTAGTCACAATGAACTCATACTTTTACCTGGTTGGGTCGACTATGAGAGTTGTTGCTGCTAGATTATAGATAGCCAGGCATGAAAAAAAAGTTAAAATGTAAATTTATATGTATGTATGTATGTATGTATATGTATATGTGTGTGTATATATATATATATATATATATATATATATATATATATATATATATATATATATATAGAGAGAGAGAGAGAGAGAGAGAGAGAGAGAGAGAGAGAGAGAGAGAGAGAGAGAGAGAGAGAGAGAGAGAGAGAGAGAGAGAGAGAGAGAGAGAGAGAGAGAGAGAGAGAGAGAGAGAGAGAGAGAGAGAGAGAGAGAGAGAGAGAGAGAGAGAGAGATTTAAGTCCATAAGTCCCATTATTAAGCATTGGATTGGTATAGGATGAAGGGTTGAGATTCATTCATAGGGTAAAGTGCATTAAGTGTATTAACATAACTAACCTAACATTAAGTATTAATAATCAATTCCTAGAAACAATAAATATCTTTCTCTCATACAACAACTTATTCTCCTCTCTCATCAACATATTTTTTATTAATTATTGTTGAGGTTTTGAGTACAACAATAATTTTTAAGAACTTGAGTACAGCAATTTTTAACTTGAGTTGCTTGATATATATGAATCTGTAAGTTAGCTTTAACTTGAGTTCGCCTAAAATATTAATTGTAGGTAATTAAAGTTACAAATTTTATGAATTGAAGTTACTTTAATTTTGCTTAAAGAATTAATTAATAAGTCGAATTTGGCAGTGCAGAGGTGGAGGATGTGCGTGATTGGAGTTACAATATATATGATTGGAGTTACGAAATATATAAACTGAAGTTACGTGATATATTAACTGAAGTTACAAAAATATATGAACTGATTAGAATTGAAGTTACAATATACGATCTGAAGTTACAAAATATATGAACTGAAATTACAAAATATGTGAACTGAAGTTACAAATATATGGACTAAAGTTACAATATACGATCTGAAGTTATAAAATATGTGAACTGAAGTTACAAAATATGTGAACTGAAGTTACAAATATCTATAAAAAACAACTCATTTACAAAACTCGTCCGGCCTTCATCTCCATTTTTAATTCTTCATCTTCATCAAAAATATGGAATTATTAATTGAAAAACATATACTATATTATTTGAAAAACATTTAATTAAAAAATGAAGACGGAAACAATTTCAATGACAAAAAAAAAGAAAAATGAGTAAACCGACAATAAAAATCAAAAACATGATGAAAAAAATATCAATTATCATATAATAGTGAAAACAAATGAAAAAGATGGAAATAAAGAAAAAAAACAATTTCAGTGGCCAAAAAACCAATAAAAGGATTTAAAAAAATGTTAAGCATAAAACAACCCATTAAAGTTATTTCCTTCAAGTTTTAGGATAAATGAATAACAATAAAAAAAAAGTAAACAAACCTCGATAGTAGCCATTGATGTGCATAACTGATGAGAAAATGGCTTGATCAATGTCGACGAAGAGAATTGACGAGATTAATGGAGGAACATGAAGTAAAATGAGATATAAAATGAAAGAGTGGTATGAAGAAGATAGTTTTCAGAATAAAAGAATTGAAGGAGGTGAGGTGAGATGAGAGAGAAATATTAATTAGAGGGTGAAGAAAATGAGGGTGAGGAAAATGAGGAGTATTCAATTCTGAGTGTTGAAAAAGTAAAATCTCTCACCTAATCTCAGCCATTCAATTTTTTTAATCCAAAGGTTTATATTAGGACTTATGAACTTAGGTAAAGAGATGAGACTTATATGATCTCATCTATATATATATATATATATATATATATATGTAAATTCCTTGGCTTTAACCACTCCTCATCTCGAGTATTTTTATCGGTAACCTTATTTTGCTCTTATTCGAAGCCTGATCTCTCGCATTATACATTCCTTGACCTGTTCCGGAGAGTCTATACAGTCCTCTTTTCTACTTTATTAAGTCTACAACCCAAAGTGTTGACCCTTCATGCATATCGAAAATAGGAATACTCATAAAACCAAATAAATGAAACAGCCATTAAAGAACAATCCAGATAATTAAAGTATTTGATTCACATGAATTCAAATTTCTCTCAAAAGTTGGATTGCTAAAATCTAATCTACCTTACAGGATCATGCTCTCAGATATCGTTACAACAATTAGCAATCAATAATCAATAACCTTGGGAACTTGGTATATATTCATTCATACCTCAAAATATAACATCAAAATCAAGTGAAAACTGATAGAACTGCAAGTCTGCAATGCGTAAGAATTATAGAAATGGTGATCAAATTTGATTCACACAATTCGCGTGAATCAAACTTCTAACGACTCTAGAACATAGGGGGTGTTTGGCTGAGAGTGTTGGATTGGAATGGAATGGATTCCATCTATTCTATTATTTGGTTCATGCCTTTTGGAATGGAGTTGGAAACCAAAGAGGTTCTAATTCCACCCTAACCCCTTGGAATCTCAATCCATACACTTTCCCCATGATTCTAACTTCATATCCTCTTCATGCATTATGAAACACAATTTACAATCCATTCCCGGATCAAACCAAATAAACATTGATAGTCATGGGTTCTAAGTCCATACCTCCCTAGTTTTGGAATCAGTTCCATTCTATTCCAATTGTTTGAACCAAATGACCCCTGATCCAATCTAATCTAATCTACCTAATAGAATCAATAACCCCATTCATATTATCCCAATCAATAGCATCAAAATCGAATGATAAACATACGAACTACAATGAATGTATAAGGATTATCATATTCGACTACTTAATTGATTCACATGAATTGAATTCGACCTTCTCTAAAAACCTAACCCTAAATCCAATCAAATCTACCTACAATGCAGCATAAGGATTATCATATAAAACAATTCACATAATTCAAATGAATTCGAACTTTCTTCAATCTCAAAATACTAAATCCAATCAAATTCAATATACTACCTGATAGGATCATGCTCGCAAATGCCATTAGAGCAACCAACAATCTCACAAACCTTACGAAACCTCCCAAACTCGTCCTCAAAACTCGAATTCAGCCCACATTCCGTCGTGGTATTTCGGCATTCTTTGTATTTCGTCGTGGTAGTCGGTTTTGGGGTTCGTCGTTCTTTGTCGTTGATTTTGGGGGTGTTATAGGAGAGTTTGAGAGAAATATATATAACAATAAAGAAATTAGAATGAAGAGAATTAATAGAGGGGAGTAATAGATGAAAATAAAATAATAGGGGCGGTTTTAGGGGGGAGTGAGGGAGGTAGGAAGAAAGGCAGTTTCAAGGAGAGAGTGGAGGAGTTTGGTTTAATAGGAGAACTATTCCTTTACAACTTAACTGCTCGTATTCCATATGTTACGGTTATATCCGTGTCACCGCCAAATCAGATACACATCAGAGCCATGTCATATGCCGACGTGCGTGGGTGAATGTGAAAAGCATAAATGTTTCTACTTTAAAAGATAAAGATGTTAAAATAATGATGATTCTTTAAATATTAGCCTTCTTAGAATACGATATCTTTGCATTTTTTTTATAGATATTAGTTGATATTATTCCTCCTTGTATTTAGATAACTATATCCTTGTAATTAGGAAATTGTATCCCTGTAATTAGGAAGTTATTCTTGTAAACCGATTATGTAATGAGAAGCTCAGTAATCACCCAATTCAGGAAATTCAATTATCTGACATTATATATCTACGATCCATGAAAAATGACGGATTTATAAACTAGAGAAAGATAAAATGCAGCAAAATTAAAGAAAATTAACACATTATGTTTATAAATTGGTTCGGCCAACTTTCTGAAGTCCTACGTCCAATCTTCTTCTTATTGCTTTAATTAAGAAATTTATTCCGAAATTCTTAAAACCCTTACAATAGAAGAAAACAATAACCTACTCCGGTTATGACTTGAGTTTAGAGATTACTCCGTATTGGAACTCAACTTTCTATAACTTAGGAAAGTTAAAATATCACAATGCTCTAGTATTCACATATTAACTTACAGAGAAAAATTTAAGATCTAACTTAACTAGACAAGGGAACACATAGGTCAATGTAAGAGTGGGTTCGACAGTGACTTTGAACACTTTTTGAAAATATTAACAAATTTTAAGCATGAAATGTTGGTTAACAATTAGCAAAGATGAGTTTTTTCTATATGAAATTTTTAAAGAGTGAGTGAAGGATGTTTTTCTATTTATAGAGAAAAATAAAGTTAGGGTTTCTTAGAAGTTAAACCTTTTCGGAAATGCCAAAAGGTTTGTTACTCAAAGTTTTGCATAAGTACGTATACATGAGAAAATGAGATGAAGAAAAGCAACTTTATCTATTTCCAAAACTGAGTGAAGAAACCATGTTCAAGTTGAAACAAATGGGTGAACACAAACACCATTTTTTAGGAAAACTAGTTTAGAAAAACAAGTTTGGTTTGTATGATAAAATTTTATGAACCATTTGGATGAAAGTTTTGAAAGTAGGGTTTTTATCAAGTAAAATCAGCTGCTACACATCAATTTAAAATCAAAATAAGCTTTCCAAAGATTTGAGATGGTAAATCATGTCAAATGAAATCTAAGAGAAGTCGAACCCTGGTAACAGTCAACCTGACTGTAACATACGAGTACAATAATTATTGTTGTTTTGACTGTAACATACGAGTACAATAATTGTACGAACTTAAAATCAAAAGCAGCTTTCCAAAGATTTGAGAAGGTAAATCATGTAAAATGAAATCTAAGAGAAATCGAACCCTGGTAACAGTCAACCTGACTGTAACATACGAGTATAATAATTGTACGAGTACAATAATTGTTGTTGTTGTTGTTGTTGTTGTTGTTGTTGTTGTTGTTGTTGTTGTTGTTGTTATCCTATAAAAAAATAAAAATAATAATCAATTAATATTAATATTAATATTAATAATTTATAATAATAATAATAATAATAATATTATTATTATTATTATTATTATTATTATAAATATTAAGTAGTAATAATAATAATAATAATAATAATAATAATAATAATAATAATAATAATAATAATAATAATAAAATAAAAATAATAATAAAATAATAATAAAATAATAATAATAATAATAATAATAATAATAATAATAATAATAATAATAATAATAATAATAATAATAATAATAATAATAATAATTTGATAGCTCATATTAAGTTTGTTGTAAATACCAGATTTGCCAATTACCTTAACACTCCTAAGTCCAAGAGAGTGGTAGAGCATTTAGGACTTTTGCATTAAAAGTCTAGTGTGATTGTCTTTTGCAACAAATGTAATTTCGATTTCTTATGAAATGAAATGATATCTTTTCTTGCAAAATATTATTATTATTATTATTATTATTATTATTATTATTATTATTATTATTATTATTATTATTATTATTATTATTATTATTATTATTATTATTATTATTATTATTAATTATAATAATTATTAATATTATTATAAATATTAAGTATTAATAATAATATTATATTATTAATTTTAATAATAATAATAATAATGCAAGCTCCGATTTATAATAATAATAATAATAATAATAAAATAATAATAATAATAATAATAATAATAATAATAATAATAATAATAATAATAATAATAATATTGTAATAATAATAATATTGTTATTATTATTAATATTGTTATTATTATTATTAATTTTTTTTATTATAAAAACCGGAGCTTGCATTAAAAACGGAATAAATTACAAGAAGTTAGAGGGGAGCTTGCATAATAATAATAATAATAATAATAATAATAATAATAATAATTATTATTATTATTATTATTATTATTAATGTGTCTGAACTGAACTGAAACTGTATGTCTGAATATAAGTCCAAAAGAACATGACCTAAGTTGAAGACTTATTCAACTAACTGTGAGTAAATTTAAGACCTATTAACTGAGCTCAAAAATCAAAGTACGTTATGGTTTTCGAAGTATTAGTTGTACTAAACAATGAAAGACTTCTGTATCTTAGACATGTTAATAATAATCATAAGAGCATGGTTATCAATGGACTTGAATTGAATCCATAGAGAGGATTGAGTGAAAATGAGGGTATATCCATGGATTGTTAATACTTAGAGGAGGATAGAAGGAAATCATCCGTCTTCACAGAGAAAAAAGGGAGGAGAGAGAATGCGGGGTGATAGGGTCCGGGAAGTTGTGGGTCTCTGTCAAATTGTTGGGACACTAAATTAGCCCACCTCTTCCTCTATACACAAGTACACAATGGTTCTATAAAAAAAGAAAAATAAATTTATACTTACAATTAAATTCTCCCTCCATATTCTTGAATTAGTCCCACTTTTCTTATACGGAGTTTTTTATTAGCCCCATTTCTCGGTAAGGCAAATTTTCTAACATAACATATTACCATATTACCCTCATCTTGCTCCACACGTGCTTTTAATTTCCGCACTTTAATTTATATATGTAGTAAAATGACCACACTTGCCCTCGCCTTTCTACTCCTTTCTTAAACTGTGCCCAATCCCAATAAGGCTAATTCAACAATATGGAGGGAGTACTAATAACGGTTATACGCAACTAATTTTTTCGTTATTTCAAATATATTAAATTAGATTTTAAAATATAATTAAATATACATGATATGAAAAAAAAACTTTGAGTCAAAAAATCGATTTGTAGTTCGTCACAACTTATGAAATATAATACAATCGTAATTTATAAAATAAAATAAAGGATTAGTGAAAATTAATGTGTACCTATGATAAATGAGGTGAGACCTCTAAAGATAGAAAAATGAATCTATAGATGTAAGAGTATTTTATAAGAAAGAGAAAATGGGTTAGATTAAGTGAAGTGGATGAAGTGGGGTCCTCTGTGGAGAGAAATTATATTCATGGATAACCATATTCTAACACCCTTATTTATAGGGGAAAATATCCCTCACCTATGGGTTTTAGGAAACCAAAAATTCTTTTATTACTTACCTAAAACAAGTGGAATATCCTCCAACATAGTTAGACTACTTAATTAAATACAAGTAGCCAATTTCTCTTTCCTAATTTGTTTAATTAATATTTAACTAGAAAAATAAATAAATAGTACTCCCTCCTAATTCCTATCATTGACACGTACTTCTTTTTGGGCTGAGTTTGATTTTTTATCCACTTTTCATTTTAGGTCATATATGTGTGATTCACATTTATCCACCAATTTGTCTCTCTTCCTCCTTTGTTAAGCTACTAGGTTAAAACCCGTGCAAATTGCACGGTGGCATGAAAAGATTTGTGACAAATAAATTGACAAAAACAACGAATAATTTACATAGATCCAAACCGCAATTGCTAAGATCAAATTAAATAATACAAAAAATCGACAGATTTTTTAAACAAAGAATATAATGAATAATAACATGTACTTGAAAATGAATAACTATAGTCAGAAATGACAAAATAAAATATTTATCAAAAGATACTTTGATAGGTAAAGAATGTTCTTCAGTATATATTATGATAAATATATTTCAACATTGTTTATTTGTACTATAAAATTTGTGAATTCCAAAGGTGTGAGGGATGAATATATTTTCTCCATTTCACTAACATATTGAATACTCACAAAATAGAAGTGAATGAGACATTCTTAATTTGTGTGCTAAAGTGAATGAAGTAAACTACGAGGTATAATAATACCAACTTTAATTTACTACCGTATATTTGACCAAATAATATACAATTTTCACACACGTTTAATAAAAAAAGTAAGGCCCTGTTCTTTTCGGCTTAATTTCAGCCCGTTTCAGACCAGCTCAGCTTTTATCAGCTCAGCCCAGCTCTTATCAGCTCAGCTCCAATATTTTTCTTAAAAAAATTAGATAATTTATATAAAAAATTATTAGTTTCATCTTCTATAAATTCAGCTCAGCTCAGCTCAGCTTTTATTAGACCAGCTCAGCTCCTATCAGACCAGCTCAGCTCAGCTCAGCCTTGTTTCAGCCGAAAAGAACAGGGCTTAAGTCATGTAAAAAGTATGATTCATAGTTTTCGATCGAGCCATTAAAATCGATAATTGAATTATACTCCCTCCGTATCTATATGTTTGTCCACTATTTTTAATATATGGGTGGAGTATTATATTAAAAGTGGACGAACATATAGATACGGAGGGAGTATATGTTTGAGTATTAGTTTCTAGTGTTTCTATAGTACTTGTAATTATATTTACTCGTAAAAATGTTGACTAATTCATATGATCATCTATCAAATTTGAGTAATGATACAATTCGATGGGCAATAAATTCATACACACTAACCAATCAAAGGACAATAATTTTATTTCACTTAGATTATACTCCCTTCGTCTCATTCATTTGACAAATGAATGAAGAGTAGGTCTACTAAGAGACGATCTCTCATTAATTTTACTGAGAGACTAAGTACAAATGGAAGCAATAGTGATACCAAACCTAATAGAAGTAGGTACGATTAACATAAAAGAGTATACAAATATAAATAGGGTACGCTTGTTATAAAAATAGGTACAAAACAAAGTTATCATTTAAGAATACGAATAGAACATAGAGTGGTACTTAAGAATGGTCTCTCAATAGGTTATTGAGAGACCGTCTCTTCCAAAATTTTGTGAATGAATAATGGAGAAATTAATATTTTGTTAAATACTTCGCACGTATTTTTTTCCCAAAAATCACTAATAAAACTTATATTTTATTTAAAAGACATAAGAAAGAAAAATTGATACAGAGTACTATACACTTCGAATAACAGTCTACACTACTCTGTATATGATATTGTACACAATTAGCAAATCTGATGTGTCTCCCCTCCTTCAATGGATTGGTGTGCAGAACATCACTTATACAAAAATACGCTGTAGTACGTGTAATTGGTGAATAAGGGTCCTTGACAGTGTGCAACTATTGGCAACAGACCAAAAATAAACGCAGTCTTAGCTTGTTCACCAACAGGACAATTGTACATTTTTATTCACTCCTAGGTGAAGCCTGCACTTAAAAAAACCCAAAAACAAAAACAAAAAAAAGATGCAGCTTGCACTGTCAATATGAATCCCTCGCTTCCTGAACTGGAGTAGCTTGCTTCTCCAACCATTTCATCATTGGTATGCTTGTTAATAGTCTAAAATGAGCAACAGATCAGACTTGTATTCGATATAGTTTCAGTCTTCATTCGCTATAATTGCAGGCCTGATTTCCTGTTTTAATGCAATCAAGAAAAGAACTTCATTTCTTGCATTACGGTTCTTGAACATAGACTGCTCTTACAATATTTGTTGCAATCATTTGGGCATAATCTCAGGTCTCAAACCCTTCTTTATTTCTACTGAATGGAGCATCTTGACATCCCTCAAGCCTAACTAACAACTTGTATCTTTACCACTTCCAGAAACACAATCAAATCTAGTACTTCAATGATCTTAAATTTTCCGTATATAGTAGGTAGAGAAAATCGATAGCAATACCTTTTTCAAATAGTTTCAATTGAGATAATTTGGGTTTACGATATCATTAATATCACTCAACCCAAATTCAATATCCTGAATGTCCACCATGGACGCGTCGCACTCACATTCAGCGAGAAGTTGTAGATTATTTAAACCCTAGAAGCAATAATATCAAAGAGAGACATTGGGAATTGACGAAGATTTGTGCTCATGGAGGAGATTTATTGAACTTTTGAGTCTTTGAGCAAACGCTAGTGTCACCAACATTGAAATTTGCCTTTGGTGACATATTAATGACACGATGACATTGTATGTCCAAGGAGAAAAGTCGGGAATGTAAATACCTACAACATCAGAAAATCAAAATTCTATAGATTATAAAATCGAAACTCAAGCGCAATACTGGAGCTCAATCAATTGCAAACTCAGAAAATACTCACAAATTCACAATCATCAAACCAATAAATGAGCAATACAATCCGAAATTGAATACATAAACCGTACCGCCGCAAAAAGCATACCAAAAAATCAATCGAAAATCGAAAGCATAACAAAAAGCATACCGCATCGCAATTAAAATTACTCTGTAACTGTGCGTCTGTGCTAAAGCTTCAATTCACCGCTGACTTCCTCACTCTGAATAAAACGAAATTTGGCAATTTAAATGAACAATACATTGTGAAGATATGTGAAAATTGAAATCCATAATAATCTTAGATGTGCCCATACATTGCTTGATAGTTCTAATTCCCAAGCCGAATATGAATATATCCTAACAATTATGGGTGCCTTATCCATCCCATCAGTTGGAGTTGCAAATAGGACAATTTGTCATGTGACATAATCAAGACACATTAACAGAAAAGCCATGCATATGATAAGGATGCACTTATGTGAAAGTGGGAAAACTCTGACTTTTTAACGCCAACATTTACACAATTGGAATTCCTAGCAGCATAATTGGGCAAAATATGCTGAAATCTGTATGCAACCTAATTAAAGTACTCGTTTGAACTAACAAAGTAACAAATCGACCAAAATTGAGAAGAAAACAAACAAAATTACCAAAAATTCCAGTTGCGAAGCAACAACATCGTAGTCGGATTTAATATACAAAATGTCAAATCGTTAGAATAAATCGTCAGCATCAAACCATCAGTTTACTACATGTATATTTGGGTAGTTTTGAGGAGAGTTATTGAGAGAAATTTATGGAGCAATGAAGGTTTTAAAGGGAGTAATCGATATAAAATTAATAGAGGAATAAAAATTATAAGTGAGTTTAAAAACATGGATGATATTAATTTAATACAAAGATGGAATAAAAAAATTTACGAAGCAATGAATTTTGATAAATGTCAGGGATGATTCTAATTCAATACAAACATGACATCTTCACAAATGCACTTACTCAATCCAAAATAAAGACTACCCAAGTGGCAAAAGCAAACAACTAATCAGAATTGTTTGTTTAAAAACCGTGAAAACTTGCCCAAAACTTCAGAAAGTCGAGATCTTCAATCAAACCTACACAGATCATCCAAAAATTCAGTTCTAATTCAAACCTAACATTTCCGATTTATCTATCACATACACAAAATTCAACTACAACTCCAGATTTCAATTTTTACTGTCCTACCTTACTCGGTCTATCAATCTACCTTCAGTTCCTTATTAAATTGCAATAAAAGAGAGGAAGAGCATGACTTTCACTCATTTCATCTGGAATTGGTGATTTTGTGAGGTTATATACGAAAAAAAACTACAAATAAATGATAAAGTAATGATCGTTCATAGCATCATATTAAAGTTATATTTTCCCTCAAGTGTGAACTAATGGCCGTCAACGTTCACATCTTTTGACCTCCAAAATCAAACAAAGATGATAAAAATACAGAGGAGGAGAAAATCTGAAACCTTTGTCAATGTAATTATAAAAGAGACTGCGGAAGTGTCAAATCATAAAAATTCATCATCACTGACATCAATTTCCGACTGATCAGTTGAAGAATTAACATCATTGAACTCGTGGTACTTCGGTATCGCACACAACAGCCTGCACAAACACATGCCCTTGACAATAAATTAGACGGACAATAGTGGATTCTATAGAATTAGCATCATTGAACTCGTGGTACTTCGGTATCGCACACAGCAACCTGCACAAACACATGCCCTTGACACTAAATTAGATGGACAATAGTGGATTCTATTGATTGTACCCATCCCTTTTACCAATTTAACTCTTTATTGTTTCCAATAGCAAGGACATGATGTCGCCAAAAGAGGAAAAAGCAGAATGACAACAACGAAATCAATTATGAATTTGAACTAAGACAAAATTCACCGAGTAAAGACCACATCATGTTTGTTAGTAACTTAGTATTAAAATACATCACTATAGGAGTGGGATACAAACAATCTTTTCGGCTTCAAAAGGATTAGTTAATTGAACGATGAATTAAACACGATTTTTTCAGATTTGATTGATGAATTAAACTCGAATTGTACATTGTGCTTCCATGATCGTAGTATATAAGCCGAATGAACATCATTTCAATACTAAACATACAAAAGAAAAATCTTTTCGGCTTCAAAAGGATGAATTGTACATTTGTACAATGAAGGATGAATAAAACTCGAATTTTTTCTGATTTGAAGGATGAATAAAACTCGAATTGTAAATTATGCTTCAAAGAGCCTACTCTATATATAGAAGGGGAATCAATATAATTTGACAATACACACACAATAGACAATCTTTTCGGCTTCCAGATATGAATTAAACTCTGAATTGTACATTTTAGGATGAAATAAACATAATTTTTCATGAATGAATGATGATTAAACCCGAATTGTACAATATGTGTCAAAATGGATAAATCATACGTTTCGGATTTGATCCGAATGAAATATATAACTGAAAAGAAACATAATGGAAGTAACAAACAATAAAAAAAACCGCGAAAAGAAAAATGACCTTATCTTCCTTCTTTTCCTCGGCCGCTGGAACAGTGCCGGCACCACTGGCACCACATAACCATTGACTTCAAACCTCCAACCTAAATCAAATTAGGAATACTCATCCACTAAATAAAGATAAGTGATTTCCAACCTTAATAACTACAACCCCTAATTGTATAACCACAACTTTAGCCATCAAAAGACTAAAAACAAATAAGTAAGACATGGAAATCATATACTCATGTTTCATCAAAAATGCACAGATTGAAGAGAACGGAGGCGTTGTCAAGCGATAGGTGTCGACGGTGGAAATAAATCGTCTCCTAACATTACTTCAAGAACATAATAAGGTGATTTTGTTTTTGGTGGAACGGTTGGTGAAACAGTCTGGTAACTGCGGGATGGGGAGGGGAGAAAATAAGAGGATTTGTATCTTTCTTGGTGAAACGGTTTCTATCATGTTAATAAGCAGTTTATGTAAGTGGGAACAAAGTTAATTGGTGATGGATGACATTCTGGGATAGGGTAGTTATCAACAAATGAATTAAGTTAAATTAAATAGCATAGCCATGTAGATGCCATGTAGATTCCATGTCATATGCTGAGGTGGGTGAATGTAGTGCCTCTAAATGTTTCTACTTTAATATATAAAGGATTCATTTTTATCTTCTTATTTTTCACCCAAAATACAAAAGTGTAATGTTAGGAACTCGGAGGGAGTAATTCGTGATATATTTAGGAAAAATAATCCTAACAAATTTAGGAAAATGACTCTGGCAACTACTCCCACCGTTCAAGTCGAACATTCCATTTTGCTGTTTCACGTTTGCCAACACGCATTTTGCGGCATTACTATCTTTTGTAACGTATTAGTAAAAATTATGAAAATTGGTTATTAATAATGTACTTTTAAAGACGAATCAAACATGAAAATTACTTCTCTAATAGATTGTCGTGAATATCGAAAGTTATCCTTGATTGCAAATAGTGTCAAAACAAGAAAGGAGAATGTTCGACTTGAACGGAGGGAGTAGTAATATTGGAAAATAAACAATTTTGACTTGCTTGGGTTATTGTTGAGGAAAGTATTCTGTATTTTTAGTCCCTTGGCAATAGCAATAGTGCTAAATAAGAAATTCCATATTGCTTAAGGAGCTCCTTACCCATTGTTTCACAAAATAAGGAGGTCTGTATATGAACTTGGTTTCTAAAACAAAGAACCAACTTCATAAGTTATGATTTATGGATAATTGAATAAAATAATGAATAAAAGAACAATTACTCTTACTAAAAAAATTGTTATGGAACTTCAAAAAAAGTATGGTACGGTATGAAACCTCTACCATTTCTATTGCCCTTAGGATGATGACAATCTTGTTTGCTTTGCTGCCAAAGTAACCTTCACTTAGAATCGACCTAACTTCCTTGTTCTCCAAGTCTTCTACATCAATATTTATTTCATCAATATTCGTATCATCATCCGTTGGAGAAAAGGCGAGAGGAAGAGTCGATGACACGCTAGGGGAGAGGGGGCTAGGGGAGCCGGAGAGGGGATGTTTGCCGGTGAACACCAGAGGGAGGGAGGGGCTACCGAAAGAGGGGAAAGTGTTGTGAGGAGGGGAAAAGTGAAAAGTTTCTTCTTTTTCGAAAACTTATCATAGAGGAATAGAGGGGAGGTGAGATGGGTGGAGAATGAAGGGGATAAATTAGTCAATTTATATGATGATTGATCGAGTAAAATCTTATATTCTATTAAAAGGGAAGCAAAGCAACCCCCATGCTTCATTCTTCCAATCCTCACTTCTTAAGGCACACACTTGGCATGATCTTATTGGACAACCCTTCAACTTCTTCCTCATTTACTACTTAGATACAAAGTGAAGAAAAGGTAGTTAAATGCATAAGTTACACTACTTTCTCATTGATTACTTAGAATCCTAGGTTACCTATTAAGTGCATGAGTTATCAACCCTTCAACTTCTTCCTCAATTACTACTTAGAATCCTAGGTTACCTACTAAATGCATGAGTTATCAACCCTTCAACTTCTTCCTCAATTATTACTTAGAATCCTAGGTTAACCCTTCAAATTCTTCCTCAATTACTACTTAGAATCCTAGGTTACCTACTAAATACATGAGTTTCAACCCATCAACTTCTTCCTCAATTATTACTTAGAATCCTAGGTTAAGCAATAAATTCTGATCACCCTATAAATATTTTCCATGCCTACATTGTGGTATTCAACTGAGTGAGATACCATGATCAATTCCACCCTATTACTGTTGAGAAATTAAATCGCCTGATCCGAAGATGTGTAGTCGTCGAGACAAGCATCGGAAATAACCTCCACCCACCTACGTTCTATTTGATACGCCTCCCACATCAAAGATACTCGGGTGTAGTAAGCCTACGAAGCTATAAAGCCAGCCTCTGCCGCCTTAGGAGGGGCTTGATTATCTCACAAAAAAGAAACAACATTGTTGCGCCAGAAGCCCAGCCCCATCCTGCCCCGAGCACACTGATTATTTTAACATTGATTATTTTATTTGTCATGTTTTTGGTGTGTCTAATAATAGAAAGCAAAGCACTCTCCATGCTTTATTCAACAAATGCTCAATAATAAGGTAGGACACTTAGCGCGATGCGATTGGGTAGGAATTGAAAAGACGGGAGTTGAATACATAAAGTTGGTTATTATTAGTTAGGACCATTCAACTTCTTTCTCATTCAATAGGTAGAATCCAAGGTGAGGAACTCATCAATTTCTTCCTCATTGATGATGTAGAATCCTATGTAAAGCAATCGAAGTCGGTTATTATTACTTACAACCGTTCAACTTCTTTCTCACTCATTAGCTAATATGGTGAAATTTAAGCTCTTTCAACTTCTTTCTCATTCATTAGGTAGAATCCAAGGTGAGAAACTCATCAAATTATTCCTCATTGATGAATTAGAATCCTAGGTAAGGCAATCAAAGTCGGTTATTATTAAAATGTAAGCTCTTTAACTTCTTCCTCATTGATGATGTAGAATCCTAGGTGAAGCAATAAATTTCAGCCACCTCCCATCCTCTTCGTCTTCCTCCCTTATAATTCACCACATATAACAATGGGTGCTTGCAATACTCAATTCTAAGGTAACACACTTGGCGTGATGTGATTTGGTAGAAATTGAAAAGGAGGGAGTTGAATACATAATCAATGCCAAAGTCGGTTATTGTTAGTTAGAATCCTTCAACTTCTTCTTCATTGATTGTGTAGAATCCAAAGTGAAGAACTCATCAACTTCTTTTTCATTGGTTATGTAAAATCCAAAGTGAAGCAATAAATTTCAACCACCTCACATCCTTTTCATCTTCCTCCCTTATAATCCACCACCTATAACAATGGGTGCTTACTTTTCCCATTACACCATCCAAGTGTACAACGAAATCGAGCTGATTCCCGCCGCCAAACGTCGTCTTACTGTTGCCGTTGGACGCAGACGACCCCGATTTTTTCCACCGCCCATACTAACTCGGTATGTGCGTGGCTATCAATTCGTTCCTGCTTCATTGGGTTCGTGCTTGCATTAGACTCATCTTAATGCTACTCATTATTAGTAGGAGTCAATCGATACAACCTTATTCTCACATAATTGACATAGTATTGTTATTGTAATAATAAGTTGATCGATGAGTTGATGTAGTATCATATCCACACGTCGATCATAGATTTAGAGGCATCTCTACATCAATCATAATCTAATACACAACTAATAATGGAAAATAATAGAAAAACACTGACACAGACAACAACAGATGTGAAACATCAAAATTAGAAACAAGCACAATAAAGGGCAACAGCAATAATAGATTGCTAAATGTGTTGGACTTTGTTTCCAGCTTGCTATATAGGGGTATTATGTATTAAAGCGCTAAAACTGCTATCCCACGTATATGTCACCTTTTGTCTATGATATAATAATACCTCACATTTTACCAAAAAAAGGGCAAGAACAACAAACTCAACAATGTAGACGAGAAAAAACAAAGGAGAAACTAGCACAAGATCGAACATTAAAATACGATATCTCACTATTTGTATAATTTCACGTACAAAAAAAAATCACGTACAAAAGTTGAGAAAGCAAAAAATATAAAATAGAAGAAAAGAAAAATGTAGAGAGAGAGAGGGGGGGATGTTAGAGCATTATCTTATCTATATATTAATTTATTAAAATTCAAACAAACCATCATCATCCATCATTTATCTAAGGGCAATAGCAGCAATAGTTGTAGTTCCATATACCATATTTTCATTGTCATCAAGGTACATCTAACAATGTTTGAAACTTTCTATTTCACCGACCAATGGTAAAAGTTTCATATATTTATTGTAGATCCCCTTTTTTCTCTCATTTACATGTATGAAATCGATTCCTTACTTTAGAAACCGATTTCATATAAGGAACTTTATTCTCTAACTCAATGACATGAAACTCCTTGTATGTTATCATTGCTATTGCCCTAATACTATCTTATACTCCCTTTGTTCATAATCTTTTGCCCCATTTCATCATTATTTGTGAGAGTATTTTAACGTAATGGGACAAAAGATAGCGAAAGGAGGGAGTAATAAAGTCATTTATTCTGCTGGGCCAAACAACTAAACTAACCGACAAATAAAATTAAGAAACGATGAAGTCTGTTAAAAAACAAAGACAATCATTTAACAAAATTTTTAATTAAAAAAAACTCAATCAATTAAGAAAGAAGAGAGAAAAACTTATCAACTCCACCTCGCTTCATCACCCTCTTCCATTCATCTTCCCCTTCCATAGTTCATAACTGTATTATCACCTACAATAATGGATACAAAAGTTATTATAGAGCATGAACCTCAATATGTCACCCAAGTGTACAACCAAAGCAACCCGATTAGACCTACAACCAAACCTCAATATGAACCTCAGCGTACCACCCAAATAGAATTAGAGTTTCGCGGTACACACACCAATTAAAAAGAAGAAGAGAAGGCTGGACAAGAGGTAAACAAACAATTATTATGTACATCAACTACGAGCACTTCATAATACATTGCTTATATTTTAAGAACAAAACTAACACACCTAATGTGTTATAAGTCTGAAGTGGTAGTAAAAGAAGCATCCGTAACAATAGAAACCATAGAAGAAAAGAGACCAAGATTAGATTTGAAAATCTCAACTAAAGACGCGAGAAAAAACTAGGAAAGATAAAAGCCATAATTCAAGAGGATTACGTTCTCCAATAAAAGTTAAAAAACGAATTATTAGTTAAGCATTACATCTTATAGCATTATATCTCATTTTCGCCTATATTCACTTGCTTACGTTTTTACAAACACATTTTCAGTCTAATTCACCTTGCTACACTTGTGGTGACATGTTTGATGGATGTTTCGACACTTTTACTCCCCCTTTTTCCCCACCATTCATTTAACATACATGTCATATATATTTCTGTAACTTGAATCGTTCAATCTTTCTAACCCCCGTTTTATTCAGAATTTAGGAATGTCTGTGGAAGTAACTAAAATTACAAAGACATGAAATCAAAACAAAAAATGCATAAATTAATAATAAAATAAATATTGGACTATGAAGCAAAAAGACAGAATTGCGATTTACAAAGGCCATAAAACAATATATTCCCGTGCGGTGCACGGGTATGGCGACTAGTTATAGTATGAAAAATCAAGCCCTTTTATATCATACTCTGTATTTCTCTTTTTAACATGTTTTACTTTTATTTTTAGTGATAAAATTGGGGTCGGTTGATCATCCGTAGATGGAATCATGCATAACCATGAGTGAAATAAACCTTTCATTTGTTTTAGAAAATGGAGAGGATCCCAACTTATTTATAACGATAGGAAACATCTACATTCTATCGAATTATAAAGACAAAAATGTGGATCGACATTCAAAAGCTGCTCCTATATCTCATTTGTATGTATTTGACATGTGATTTAATGTGTCCTACTTAATTCGTGTTTGCCACACAACAGAACAAATAAAGATTGCACAATCAAAAGGAAATGAAGTACCATTATCATGGGCAAATCTCAGAGAAATGAAGTACTCGTGGAACGTTATATGTGAAACGATGAGACTTGCGTCGCCAGTTCCGGGGAATTTCAGGGAAGTCAAATCTAATTTCAATTATGCAGGGTTCTCTATTCCAAAGGGGTGGAAGGTATGGATAAATGAATATGAGTACTTTTATTCTACAAAATTTTATATACTTCTATTTTTTTTAGATTGATAAATGAATGACGTAGATTCTTCTATGAAACAGTCTCACAAAAATTATATTGTGAGACCTCTAATATAAAAGACGATGATATATATTTACTTTCTACTTTCCATCTATTTGTCTCACATTACCTATTTGTGAGACGATCTCACAAGATTTCTTAAAAAGGTAACAGAACTAGCTTTACCAATTGTCACAGATTTCAATTTCAACTCTCTTATTTCTAAAGTGAAATATTTGACATGAGGTATAAGAAAATAAGAAATCCTGAAATGCGTCCATACTTCAAGACTAAAGGATAATCTTGGAGGTGTGTTAGAGTAAAGGGTGGACCTAGGAATGGATTGTACCTAGGGATATAATAGGACACTAAAACATATTATGAGTAAAAACATACAACTATATTATAAGATTCACGAAGATATTGTATCTAATTTATAGACAACTATATCTTGGAGGCAGGGCCGACCAATGAAATTTGGAGGCCATGTTCCAACTTCAATATGGAGGTCCTTAGTACAATAGAGTACTATTAAATAATTCCAAATAAAAAATTACTTTAAAAAATTAGCAATATAGGAATCGAACCCAAAACCTAAAGATCAACATTAACTATCGTAATCAGACCAATGTACCACTTTTACTAATTTGTATAATCAATATAGATATTGAGGCTCATCACCTATTTGGACCCCGGTTCGTAGAACCGAATAGATCCCACTATGGGTCGGCCCTGCTTGAAGGTGTGTTTGAGTGTACTGTATTATAAGATTCACCATTATCATGTTGACTATTATTAAAAGTAGGGGTGAGCAAAATCGGAAATCCGATCCGGTTTTGCAAACCGGAATATCCAGTTTTAAAATTTTGGAATTTTACTATCCGTATCCGATCCGAAATAAACCGAATATTTGTTTCCGGTTATCTGGTTTTTGCGCCGAACCACAAGTCCCTCTGTCTACCTCTGGGCAGGTAGGGGGCAGTACCCCCGGACTACGACCAGAAGCTAGGGTTAGGCCTGGCCCTATGCGCCGAACCACAAGTCCCTCTGCCTACCTCCGGGCAGGCAGGGGGCAGGCCCCCTGGACTTCGACCAGAAGCCAGAGTCAGGCCCGGCGCCATGCGCCGAACCACTAGTCCCTCTGCCTACCTCTGGGCAGGCAAGGGGCAGGCCCCCTGGACTTCGACCAGAAGCCAGGGTCAGGCCGAACCCCATGCGCCGAACCATAAGTCCCTCTGCCTACCTCTGGGCAGGCAGGGAGCAGGCCCCCAGGACTTCGACCAGAAGCAAGGGTTACGACTTGCCCAATGAGCCGAACCACAAGTCCCTCTGCCTACCTCTTGGCTGCCCCCTGGACTTCGGCAAGAAGCCAGGGTCAAGCCGGGCCCCATGCGCCGAACCACAGGTCCCTCTTCCTACCTCTGGGCAGGCAGGGGGCAGGCCCCCTGGACTTCGGCAAGAAGCCACGGTCAGGCCGGGCCTCATGCGCCGAATCATATGTCCCTCTGCCTACCTCTGGGTAGGCAGGGGGCAGGCCCCCAGGACTTCGACCAGAAGCAAGGGTTAGGACTTGCCCAATGAGCCGAACCACTAGTCCCTCTGCCTACCTCTGGGCAGGAAGGGGGCAGGCCCCCTGGACTTCGACCAGAAGCCAGGGTCAGGCCCGGCCCAATGCGCCGAACCACAAGTCCCTCTGCCTACCTCTAGGAAGGCAGGGGGCAGGCCCCCTGGACTTCGACCAGAAGCCAGGGTCAGGCCCGGCCCCATGCGCCGAACCACTAGTACCTCTGCCTACCTCTGGGCAGGCAGGGGGCAGTACCCCCGGACTACGACCAGAAGCTAGAGTTAGGCCCGACCCTATGCGCCGAACCACAAGTCCATCTGCCTACCTCCGGGCAGGCAGGGGGCAGGCCCCCTGGACTTCGACCAGAAGCTAGAGTCAGGCCCGGCCCCATGCGCCGAACCACTAGTCCCTCTGCCTACCTCTGGGCAAGCAAGGGGCAGGCCCCCTGGACTTCGACCAGAAGCCAGGGTCAGGCCGGGTCCCACGTGCCGAACTATAAGTGCCTCTTCCTACCTCTGGGCAGGCAAGGAGCAAGCCCCCTGGACTTCGACCAGAAGCCAGGGTCAGGCCGGGCCCTATGCGCCGAACCATAAGTCCCTCTGCCTACCTCTGGGCAGGCAGGGGGCAGGCCCCCTGGACTTCGACCAGAAGCCAGGATCAGGCCCGGCCACATGCGCCGAACCACTAGTCCCTTTGCCTACCTCTGGGCAGGCAGGGGGCAGGCCCCTTGGACTTCGACCAGAAGCCAGGGTCAGGCCCGACCCCATGCGCCGAACCACAAGTCCCTCTGTCTGCCTCTGGGCAGGCAGGGGGCAGTACCCCCGGACTACGACCAGAAGCTAGGGTTAGGCCCGACCCTATGCGCCGAACCACAAGTCCCTCTACCTACCTCTGGGCAGGCAGGTCGCAGCCCCCCTGGACTTCGACCAGATGCCAGAGTCAGGCCCGGCCCCATGCGCCGAACCATAAGTCCCTCTGCCTACCTCTGGGCAGGCAGGGGGCAGGCCCCCTGGACTTCAACCAGAAGCCAGGGTCAGGCCGGGCCCCATGCGCCGAACCATAAGTCCCTCTTCCTACCTCTGGGCAGGCAGGTCGCAGGCCCCCTGGACTTCGACCAGAAGCCAGGTTCAGGCCCGACCCCATGCGCCGAACCACAAGTCCCTCTGTCTTCCTCTGGGCAGGCAGGGGCAGTACCCCCGGACTACGACCAGAAGCTAGGGTTAGGCCTGGCCCTATGCGCAGAACCACAAGTCCCTCTGCCTACCTCCGGGCAGGCAGGGGGCAGGCCCCCTGGACTTCGACCAAAAGCCAGGGTCAGGCCGGGCCCCATGCGCCGAACCATAAGTCCCTCTGCCTACCTCTTGGCAGGCAGGTCGCAGGCCCCCTGGACTTCGACCAGAAGCCAGGGTCAGGCCCAGCCCCATGCGCCGAACCATAAGTCCCTGTGCCTACTTCTGGCATGTAGGGGCAGGCCCCCCGGACTTCGAACAGAAGCCATGGTCAGGCCGGGCCCCATGCGCCGAAGTATAAGTCCCTCTGCCTACCTCTGGGCAGGCCCTCTTGACTTCGACCAGAAGCCAGGATCAGGTCGGGCCCCACGTGCCGAACGACAAGTCCCTCTGCCTACCTCTTGGCTGCCCCCTGGACTTCGGCAAGAAGCCAGGGTCAAACCGGGCCCCATGCGCCGAACCACAAGTCCCTCTGCCTACCTCTGGGCAGGCAGGGGGCAGGCCCCCAGGACTTCGACCAGAAGCAAGGGTTAGGACTTGCCCAATGAGCCGAACCACAAGTCCCTCTGCCTACCTCTGGGCAGGCAGGGGGCAGGCCCATTGGACTTCGACCAGAAGCCAGGGTCAGGCCCGGCCCCATGAGCCGAACAACAAGTCCCTCTGTCTACCTCTGGGCAGGCAGGGGGCAGGCCCCCTAGACTTCGACCAGAAGCCAGAGTCAGGCCCGACTCCATGCGCCGAACCACTAGTCCCTCTTCCTACCACTGGGCAGGCCCCCTAGACTTCGACCAGAAGCCAGGGTCCGGCCCGACCCCATGCGCCGAACCACAAGTCCCTCTGTCTACCTCTGGGCAGGCAGGGGGGCAGTACCCCTGGACTTCGACCAGAAGCCAGAGTCAGGCCCGGCCCCATGCGTCGAACCACTAGTACCTCTGCCTACTTCTGGGCAGACAAGAGGCAGGCCCCCTGGACTTCGACCAGAAGCCAGGGTCAGGCCGGGTCCCACGTGCCGAACTATAAGTGCCTCTTCCTACCTCTGGGCAGGCAGGGGGCAGGCCCCCTGGACTTCGACCAGAAGCCAGGGTCAGGCCCGGCCCCATGTGCCGAACCACAAGTCCCTCTGCCTACCTCTGGGCAGGCAGGGGGCAGGCCCCCTGGACTTCGACCAGAAGCCAGGGTCAGGCCCGGCCCCATGTGCCGAACCACAAGTCCCTCTGCCTACCTCTGGGCAGGCAAGGGGCAGGCCCCCTGGACTTCGACCAGAAGCCAGGGTCAGGCCGGGCCCCATGCGCCGAACCATAAGTCCCTCTGCCTACCTCTGGGCAGGCAGGGGGCAGGCCCCCTGGACTTCGACCAGAAGCCAGGATCAGGCCCGGCCATATGCGCCGAACCACTAGTCCCTTTGCCTACCTCTGGGCAGGCAGGGGGCAGGCCCCTTGGACTTCGACCAGAAGCCAGGGTCAGGCCCGACCCCATGCGCCGAACCACAAGTCCCTTTGTCTACCTCTGGGCAGGCAGGGGGCAGTACCCCCGGACTACGACCAGAAGCTAGGGTTAGGCCCGGCCCTATGCGCCGAACCACAAGTCCCTCTGCCTACCTCTGGGCAGGTAGGTCGCAGCCCCCCTGGACTTCGACCAGATGCCAGAGTCAGGCCCGGCCCCATGCACCGAACCATAAGTCCCTCTGCCTACCTATGGGCAAGCAGGGGGCAGGCCCCCTGGACTTCGACCAGAAGCCAGGGTCAGGCTGGGCCCCATGCGCCGAACCATAAGTCCCTCTGCCTACCTCTGGGCAGGCAGGTCGCAGGCCCCTTGGACTTCGACCAGAAGCCAGGGTCAGGCCCGACCCCATGCGCCGAACCACAAGTCCCTCTGTCTACCTCTGGGCAGGCAGGGGCAGTACCCCCGGACTACGACCAGAAGCTAGGGTTAGGACTGGCCCTATGCGCAAAACCACAAGTCCCTCTGCCTACCTCCGGGCAGGCAGGGGGCAGGCCCCCTGGACTTCGACCAGAAGCCAGGGTCAGGCCCGGCCACATGCGCCGAACCACTAGTCCCTCTGCCTACCTCTGGGCAGGCAGGGGGCAGTCCCCCTGGACTTCGACTAGAATCCAGGGTCAGGCCCGACCCCATGCGCCGAACCACAAGTCCCTCTGTCTACCTCTGGGCAGGCAGGGGGCAGTACCCCCGGACTACGACCAGAAGCTAGGGTTAGGCCTGGCCCTATGCGCCGAACCACAAGTCCCTCTGCCTACCTCCGGGCAGGCAGGGGGCAGGCCCCCTGGACTTCGACCAGAAGCCAGAGTCAGGCCCGGCGCCATGCGCCGAACCACTAGTCCCTCTGCCTACCTCTGGGCAGGCAAGGGGCAGGCCCCCTGGACTTCGACCAGAAGCCAGGGTCAGGCCGAACCCCATGCGCCGAACCATAAGTCCCTCTGCCTACCTCTGGGCAGGCAGGGAGCAGGCCCCCAGGACTTCGACCAGAAGCAAGGGTTAGGACTTGCCCAATGAGCCGAACCACAAGTCCCTCTGCCTACCTCTTGGCTGCCCCCTGGACTTCGGCAAGAAGCCAGGGTCAAGCCGGGCCCCATGCGCCGAACCACAGGTCCCTCTTCCTACCTCTGGGCAGGCAGGGGGCAGGCCCCCTGGACTTCGGCAAGAAGCCACGGTCAGGCCGGGCCTCATGCGCCGAATCATATGTCCCTCTGCCTACCTCTGGGCAGGCAGGGGGCAGGCCCCCAGGACTTCGACCAGAAGCAAGGGTTAGGACTTGCCCAATGAGCCGAACCACAAGTCCCTCTGCCTACCTCTGGGCAGGAAGGGGGCAGGCCCCCTGGACTTCGACCAGAAGCCAGGGTCAGGCCCGGCCCAATGCGCCGAACCACAAGTCCCTCTGCCTACCTCTAGGAAGGCAGGGGGCAGGCCCCCTGGACTTCGACCAGAAGCCAGGGTCAGGCCCGGCCCCATGCGCCGAACCACTAGTACCTCTGCCTACCTCTGGGCAGGCAGGGGGCAGTACCCCCGGACTACGACCAGAAGCTAGAGTTAGGCCCGACCCTATGCGCCGAACCACAAGTCCATCTGCCTACCTCCGGGCAGGCAGGGGGCAGGCCCCCTGGACTTCGACCAGAAGCTAGAGTCAGGCCCGGCCCCATGCGCCGAACCACTAGTCCCTCTGCCTACCTCTGGGCAGGCAAGGGGCAGGCCCCCTGGACTTCGACCAGAAGCCAGGGTCAGGCCGGGTCCCACGTGCCGAACTATAAGTGCCTCTTCCTACCACTGGGCAGGCAGGGGGCAGGCCCCCTGGACTTCGACCAGAAGCCAGGGTCAGGCCCGGCCCCATGTGCCGAACCACAAGTCCCTCTGCCTACCTCTGGGCAGGCAGGGGGCAGGCCCCCTGGACTTCGACCAGAAGCCAGGATCAGGCCCGGCCACATGCGCCGAACCACTAGTCCCTTTGCCTACCTCTAGGCAGGCAGGGGGCAGGCCCCTTGGACTTCGACCAGAAGCCAGGGTCAGGCCCGACCCCATGCGCCGAACCACAAGTCCCTTTGTCTACCTCTGGGCAGGCAGGGGGCAGTACCCCCGGACTACGACCAGAAGCTAGGGTTAGGCCCGGCCCTATGCGCCGAACCACAAGTCCCTCTGCCTACCTCTGGGCAGGTAGGTCGCAGCCCCCCTGGACTTCGACCAGATGCCAGAGTCAGGCCCGGCCCCATGCACCGAACCATAAGTCCCTCTGCCTACCTATGGGCAAGCAGGGGGCAGGCCCCCTGGACTTCGACCAGAAGCCAGGGTCAGGCTGGGCCCCATGCACCGAACCATAAGTCCCTCTGCCTACCTCTGGGCAGGCAGGTCGCAGGCCCCTTGGACTTCGACCAGAAGCCAGGGTCAGGCCCGACCCCATGCGCCGAACCACAAGTCCCTCTGTCTACCTCTGGGCAGGCAGGGGCAGTACCCCCGGACTACGACCAGAAGCTAGGGTTAGGACTGGCCCTATGCGCAAAACCACAAGTCCCTCTGCCTACCTCCGGGCAGGCAGGGGGCAGGCCCCCTGGACTTCGACCAGAAGCCAGGGTCAGGCCCGGCCACATGCGCCGAACCACTAGTCCCTCTGCCTACCTCTGGGCAGGCAGGGGGCAGGCCCCCTGGACTTCGAACAGAAGCCAGGGTCAGGCCGGGTCCCACGTGCCGAACTATAAGTGCCTCTTCCTACCTCTGGGCAGGCCCCCTGGACTTCGACCAGAAGCCAGGGTCAGGCCCGGCCCCATGTGCCGAACCACAAGTCCCTCTGCCTACCTCTGGGCAGGCAGGGGGCAGGCCCCCTGGACTTCGACCAGAAGCCAGGGTCAGGCCCGGCCCCATGTGCCGAACCACAAGTCCCTCTGCCTACCTCTGGGCAGGCAAGGGGCAGGCCCCCTGGACTTCCACCAGAAGCCAGGGTCAGGCCGGGCCCCATGCGCCGAACCATAAGTCCCTCTGCCTACCTCTGGGCAGGCAGGGGGCAGGCCCCCTGGACTTCGACCAGAAGCCAGGATCAGGCCCGGCCACATGCGCCGAACCACTAGTCCCTTTGCCTACCTCTGGGCAGGCAGGGGGCAGGCCCCTTGGACTTCGACCAGAAGCCAGGGTCAGGCCCGACCCCATGCGCCGAACCACAAGTCCCTTTGTCTACCTCTGGGCAGGCAGGAGGCAGTACCCCCGGACTACGACCAGAAGCTAGGGTTAGGCCCGGCCCTATGCGCCGAACCACAAGTCCCTCTGCCTACCTCTGGGCAGGTAGGTCGCAGCCCCCCTGGACTTCGACCAGATGCCAGAGTCAGGCCCGGCCCCATGCACCGAACCATAAGTCCCTCTGCCTACCTATGGGCAAGCAGGGGGCAGGCCCCCTGGACTTCGACCAGAAGCCAGGGTCAGGCTGGGCCCCATGCGCCGAACCATAAGTCCCTCTGCCTACCTCTGGGCAGGCAGGTCGCAGGCCCCTTGGACTTCGACCAGAAGCCAGGGTCAGGCCCGACCCCATGCGCCGAACCACAAGTCCCTCTATCTACCTCTGGGCAGGCAGGGGCAGTACCCCCGGACTACGACCAGAAGCTAGGGTTAGGACTGGCCCTATGCGCAAAACCACAAGTCCCTCTGCCTACCTCCGGGCAGGCAGGGGGCAGGCCCCCTGGACTTCGACCAGAAGCCAGGGTCAGGCCCGGCCACATGCGCCGAACCACTAGTCCCTCTGCCTACCTCTGGGCAGGCAGGGGGCAGTCCCCCTGGACTTCGACTAGAATCCAGGGTCAGGCCCGACCCCATGCGCCGAACCACAAGTCCCTCTGTCTACCTCTGGGCAGGCAGGGGGCAGTACCCCCGGACTACGACCAGAAGCTAGGGTTAGGCCTGGCCCTATGCGCCGAACCACAAGTCCCTCTGCCTACCTCCGGGCAGGCAGGGGGCAGGCCCCCTGGACTTCGACCAGAAGCCAGAGTCAGGCCCGGCGCCATGCGCCAAACCACTAGTCCCTCTGCCTACCTCTGGGCAGGCAAGGGGCAGTTCCCCTGGACTTCGACCAGAAGCCAGGGTCAGGCCGAACCCCATGCGCCGAACCATAAGTCCCTCTGCCTACCTCTGGGCAGGCAGGGAGCAGGCCCCCAGGACTTCGACCAGAAGCAAGGGTTAGGACTTGCCCAATGAGCCGAACCACAAGTCCCTCTGCCTACCTCTTGGCTGCCCCCTGGACTTCGGCAAGAAGCCAGGGTCAAGCCGGGCCCCATGCGCCGAACCACAGGTCCCTCTTCCTACCTCTGGGCAGGCAGGGGGCAGGCCCCCTGGACTTCGGCAAGAAGCCACGGTCAGGCCGGGCCTCATGTGCCGAATCATAAGTCCCTCTGCCTACCTCTGGGCAGGCAGGGGGCAGGCCCCCAGGACTTCGACCAGAAGCAAGGGTTAGGACTTGCCCAATGAGCCGAACCACAAGTCCCTCTGCCTACCTCTGGGCAGGAAGGGGGCAGGCCCATTGGACTTCGACCAGAAGCCAGGGTCAGGCCCGGCCCCATGAGCCGAACAACAAGTCCCTCTATCTACCTCTGGGCAGGCAGGGGGCAGGCCCCCTAGACTTCGACCAGAAGCCAGAGTCAGGCCCGACCCCATGCGCCGAACCACTAGTCCCTCTTCCTACCACTGCGCAGGCCCCCTGGACTTCGACCATAAGCTAGGGTCAGGCCCGGCCCCATGAGCCGAACCACAAGTCCCTCTGCCTACCTCTGGACAGGAAGGGGGCAGGCCCCCTGGACTTCGACCAGAAGCCAGGGTCAGGCCCGGCCCAATGCGCCGAACCACAAGTCCCTCTGCCTACCTCTAGGAAGGCAGGGGGCAGGCCCCCTGGACTTCGACCAGAAGCCAGGGTCAGGCCCGGCCCCATGCGCCGAACCACTAGTACCTCTGCCTACCTCTGGGCAGGCAGGGGGCAGTACCCCCGGACTACGACCAGAAGCTAGAGTTAGGCCCGACCCTATGCGCCGAACCACAAGTCCATCTGCCTACCTCCGGGCAGGCAGGGGGCAGGCCCCCTGGACTTCGACCAGAAGCTAGAGTCAGGCCCGGCCCCATGCGCCGAACCACTAGTCCCTCTGCCTACCTCTGGGCAGGCAAGGGGCAGGCCCCCTGGACTTCGACTAGAAGCCAGGGTCAGGCCGGGTCCCACGTGCCGAACTATAAGTGCCTCTTCCTACCACTGGGCAGGCAGGGGGCAGGCCCCCTGGACTTCGACCAGAAGCCAGGGTCAGGCCCGGCCCCATGTGCCGAACCACAAGTCCCTCTGCCTACCTCTGGGCAGGCAGGGGGCAGGCCCCCTGGACTTCGACCAGAAGCCAGGATCAGGCCCGGCCACATGCGCCGAACCACTAGTCCCTTTGCCTACCTATAGGCAGGCAGGGGGCAGGCCCCTTGGACTTCGACCAGAAGCCAGGGTCAGGCCCGACCCCATGCGCCGAACCACAAGTCCCTTTGTCTACCTCTGGGCAGGCAGGGGGCAGTACCCCCGGACTACGACCAGAAGCTAGGGTTAGGCCCGGCCCTATGCGCCGAACCACAAGTCCCTCTGCCTACCTCTGGGCAGGTAGGTCGCAGCCCCCCTGGACTTCGACCAGATGCCAGAGTCAGGCCCGGCCCCATGCACCGAACCATAAGTCCCTCTGCCTACCTATGGGCAAGCAGGGGGCAGGCCCCCTGGACTTCGACCAGAAGCCAGGGTCAGGCTGGGCCCCATGCGCCGAACAACAAGTCCCTCTATCTACCTCTGGGCAGGCAGGGGGCAGGCCCCCTAGACTTCGACCAGAAGCCAGAGTCAGGCCCGACCCCATGCGCCGAACCACTAGTCCCTCTTCCTACCACTGCGCAGGCCCCCTGGACTTCGACCATAAGCTAGGGTCAGGCCCGGCCCCATGAGCCGAACCACAAGTCCCTCTGCCTACCTCTGGACAGGAAGGGGGCAGGCCCCCTGGACTTCGACCAGAAGCCAGGGTCAGGCCCGGCCCAATGCGCCGAACCACAAGTCCCTCTGCCTACCTCTAGGAAGGCAGGGGGCAGGCCCCCTGGACTTCGACCAGAAGCCAGGGTCAGGCCCGGCCCCATGCGCCGAACCACTAGTACCTCTGCCTACCTCTGGGCAGGCAGGGGGCAGTACCCCCGGACTACGACCAGAAGCTAGAGTTAGGCCCGACCCTATGCGCCGAACCACAAGTCCATCTGCCTACCTCCGGGCAGGCAGGGGGCAGGCCCCCTGGACTTCGACCAGAAGCTAGAGTCAGGCCCGGCCCCATGCGCCGAACCACTAGTCCCTCTGCCTACCTCTGGGCAGGCAAGGGGCAGGCCCCCTGGACTTCGACTAGAAGCCAGGGTCAGGCCGGGTCCCACGTGCCGAACTATAAGTGCCTCTTCCTACCACTGGGCAGGCAGGGGGCAGGCCCCCTGGACTTCGACCAGAAGCCAGGGTCAGGCCCGGCCCCATGTGCCGAACCACAAGTCCCTCTGCCTACCTCTGGGCAGGCAGGGGGCAGGCCCCCTGGACTTCGACCAGAAGCCAGGATCAGGCCCGGCCACATGCGCCGAACCACTAGTCCCTTTGCCTACCTATAGGCAGGCAGGGGGCAGGCCCCTTGGACTTCGACCAGAAGCCAGGGTCAGGCCCGACCCCATGCGCCGAACCACAAGTCCCTTTGTCTACCTCTGGGCAGGCAGGGGGCAGTACCCCCGGACTACGACCAGAAGCTAGGGTTAGGCCCGGCCCTATGCGTCGAACCACAAGTCCCTCTGCCTACCTCTGGGCAGGTAGGTCGCAGCCCCCCTGGACTTCGACCAGATGCCAGAGTCAGGCCCGGCCCCATGCACCGAACCATAAGTCCCTCTGCCTACCTATGGGCAAGCAGGGGGCAGGCCCCCTGGACTTCGACCAGAAGCCAGGGTCAGGCTGGGCCCCATGCGCCGAACCATAAGTCCCTCTGCCTACCTCTGGGCAGGCAGGTCGCAGGCCCCTTGGACTTCGACCAGAAGCCAGGGTCAGGCCCGACCCCATGCGCCGAACCACAAGTCCCTCTGTCTACCTCTGGGCAGGCAGGGGCAGTACCCCCGGACTACGACCAGAAGCTAGGGTTAGGACTGGCCCTATGCGCAAAACCACAAGTCCCTCTGCCTACCTCCGGGCAGGCAGGGGGCAGGCCCCCTGGACTTCGACCAGAAGCCAGGGTCAGGCCCGGCCACATGCGCCGAACCACTAGTCCCTCTGCCTACCTCTGGGCAGGCAGGGGGCAGGCCCCCTGGACTTCGACCAGAAGCCAGGGTCAGGCCGGGTCCCACGTGCCGAACTATAAGTGCCTCTTCCTACCTCTGGGCAGGCAGGGGGCAGGCCCCCTGGACTTCGACCAGAAGCCAGAGTCAGGCCGTGCCCCATGCGCCGAACCATAAGTCCCTCTGCCTACCTCTGGGCAGGCAGGTCGCAGGCCCCCTGGACTTCGACCAGAAGCCAGGGTCAGGACCGGCCCCATGCGCCGAACCATAAGTCTCTCTGCCTACCTCTGGCATGCAGGGGGCAGGCCCCCCGGACTTCGAACAGAAGCCAGGGTCAGGCCGAGCCCCATGTGCCGAAGTATAAGTCCCTCTGCCTACCTCTAGGAAGGCAGGGGGCAGGCCCCCTGGACTTCGACCAGAAGCCAGAGTCAGGCTTGACCCCATGCGCCGAACCACTAGTCCCTCTTCCTACCACTGGGCAGGCCCCCTGGACTTCGACCAGAAGACAGGGTCAGGCCCGGCCCCATGAGCCGAACCACAAGTCCCTCTGCCTACCTCAGGGCAGGCAGGGGGCAGGCCCCATGGAGATCGACCAGAAGCCAAGGTAAGGCCCGGCTCCATGCGCCGAAGATAAGTCCCTCTGCCTACCTCTAGGAAGGCAGGGGGCAGGCCCCCTGGACTTCGACCAGAAGCCAGGGTCAGGCCCGGCCCCATGCGCCGAACCACTAGTACCTCTGCCTACCTCTGGGCAGGCAGGGGGCAGGCCCCCTGGACTTCGACCAAAAGCCAGGATCAGGCCCGGCCACATGCGCCGAACCACTAGTCCCTTTACCTACCTCTGGGCAGGCAGGGGGCAGGCCCCCTGGACTTCGACCAGAAGCCAGGGTCAGGCCCGACCCCATGCGCCGAACCACAAGTCCCTCTGTCTACCTCTGGACAGGCAGGGGGCAGTACCCCCGGACTACGACCAGAAGCTAGGGTGAGGCCCGACCCTATGCGCCGAACCACAAGTCCCTCTGCCTACCTCCGGGAAGGCAGGGGGCAGGCCCCCTGGACTTCGACCAGAAGCCAGAGTCAGGCTCGGCCCCATGCGCCGAACCACTAGTCCCTCTGCGTACCTCTGGGCAGGCAGGGGACAGGCCCCCTGGACTTCGACCAGAAGCCAGAGTCAGGCTCGGCCCCATGCGCCGAACCACTAGTCCCTCTGCGTACCTCTGGGCAGGCAGGGGACAGGCCCCCTGGACTTCGACCAGAAGCCAGGGTCAGGCCGGGCCCCATGCGCCGAACCATAAGTCCCTCTGCCTACCTCTTGGCAGGCAGGTCGCAGGCCCCCTGGACTTCGACCAGAAGCCAGGGTCAGGCCCGGCACCATGCGCCGAACCATAAGTCCCTCTGCCTACCTCTAGCATGTAGGGGGCAGTCCCCCCGGACTTCGAACAGAAACCAGGGTCAGGCCGGGCCCCATGGGCCGAAGTATAAGTCCCTCTGCCTACCTCTGGGCAGGCCCTCTTGACTTCGACCAGAAGCCAGGGTCAGGTCGGGCCTCACGTGCCGAACGACAAGTCCCTCTGCCTACCTCTTGGCTGCCCCCTGGATTTCGGCAAGAAGCCACGGTCAAGCCGGGCCCCATGCGCCGAACCACAAGTCCCTCTGCCTACCTCTGGGCAGGCAGAGGGCAGGCCCCCTGGACTTCGGCAAGAAGCCAGGGTCAGGCCGGGCCCCATACGCCGAATCATAAGTCCCTCTCCCTACCTCTGGGCAGGCAGGGGGCAGGCCCCCAGGAAAACGACCAGAAGCAAGGGTTAGGACTTGCCCAATGAGCCGAACCACAAGTCCCTCTGCCTACCTCTGGGCAGGCAGGGGGTAGGCCCCCTAGACTTCGACCAGAAGCCAGAGTCAGGCCCGACCCCATGCGCCGAACCACTATTCCCTCTTCCTACCACTGGGCAGGCCCCCTGGACTTCGACCAGAAGCCAGGGTCAGGCCCGGCCCCATGAGCCGAACCACAAGTCCCTCTGCCTACCTCTGGGCAGGCAGGGGGCAGGCCCCATGGACTTCGACCAGAAGCCAAGGTAAGGCCCGTCTCCATGCGCCGAACCACTAGTCCCTCTGCCTACCTCTGGACAGGAAGGGGGCAGGCCCCCTGGACTTCGACCAGAAGCCAGGGTCAGGCCCGGCCCAATGCGTCGAACCACAAGTCCCTCTGCCTACCTCTAGGAAGGCAGGGGGCAGGCCCCCTGGACTTCGACCAGAAGCCAGGATCAGGCCCGGCCACATGCGCCGAACAACTAGTCCCTTTGCCTACCTCTGGGCAGGCAGGGGGCAGGCCCCCTGGACTTCGACCAGAAGCCAGAGTCAGGCCCGGCCCCATGCGCCGAACCACTAGTCCCTCTGCCTACCTCTAGGCAGGCAAGGGGCAGGCCCCCTGGACTTCGACCAGAAGCCAGGGTCAGGCCGGGCCCCATTCGCCGAACCATAAGTCCCTCTGCCTACCTCTGGGCAGGCAGGGGGCAGGCCCCCTGGACTTCGACCAGAAGCCAGGATCAGGCCCGACCACATGCGCCGAACCACTAGTCCCTTTGCCTACCTCTGGGCAGGCAGGGGGCAGGCCCCTTGGACTTCGACCAGAAGCCAGGGTCAGGCCCGACCCCATGCGCCAAACCACAAGTCCCTCTGTCTACCTCTGGGCAGGCAGGGGGCAGTACCCCCGGACTACGACCAGAAGCTAGGGTTAGGCCCGGCCCTATGCGCCGAACCACAAGTCCCTCTGCCTACCTCTGGGCAGGCAGGTCGCAGGCCCCCTGGACTTCGACCAGAAGCCAGGGTCAGGCCCGGCCCTATGCGCCGAACCATAAGTCCCTCTGCCTACCTCTGGCATGCAGGGGGCAGGCCCCCCGGACTTCGAACAGAAGCCAGGGTCAGGCCGGGCTCCATGCGCCGAAGTATAAGTCCCTCTGCCTACCTCTAGGAAGGCAGGGGGCAGGCCCCCTGGACTTCGACCAGAAGCCAGAGTCAGGCCCGGCCCCATGAGCCGAACCACAAGTCCCTCTGCCTACCTAAGGGCAGGCAGGGGGCAGGCCCCATGGACATCGACCAGAAGCCAAGGTAAGGCCCGGCTCCATGCGCCGAACCACAAGTCCCTCTGCCTACCTCTAGGAAGGCAGGGGGCAGGCCCCCTGGACTTCGACCAGAAGCCAGGGTCAGGCCCGGCCCCATGCGCCGAACCACTAGTACCTCTGCCTACCTCTGGGCAGGCAGGGGGCAGGCCCCCTGGACTTCGACCAGAAGCCAGGATCAGGCCCGACCACATGCGCCGAACCACTAGTCCCTTTACCTACCTCTGGGCAGGCAGGGGGCAGGCCCCCTGGACTTCGACCAGAAGCCAGGGTCAGGCCCGACCCCATGCGCCGAACCACAAGTCCCTATGTCTACCTCTGGGCAGGCAGGGGGCAGTACCCCCGGACTACGACCAGAAGTTAGGGTTAGACCTGGCCCTATGCGCCGAACCACAAGTCCCTCTGCCTACCTCCGGGCAGGCAGGGGGCAGGCCCCCTGGACTTCGACAAGAAGCCAGAGTCAGGCTCGGCCCCATGCGCCAAACCACTAGTCCCTCTGCCTACCTCTGGGCGGGCAGGGGGCAGGCCCCCTTGACTTCGACCAGAAGTCAGGGTCAGGCCGGGCCCCATGCGCCGAACCATAAGTCCCACTGCCTACCTCTTGGCAGGCAGGTCGAAGGCCCCCTGGACTTCGACCAGAAGCCAGGGTCAGGCCCGGCCCCATGCGCCGAACCATAAGTCCCTCTTCCTACCTCTGGCATGTAGGGGGCAGGGCCCTCGGACTTCGAACAGAAGCCAGGGTCAGGCCGGGCCCCATGGGCCGAAGTATAAGTCCCTCTGCCTACCTCTGGGCATGCCTTCTTGACTTCGACCAGAAGCCAGGGTCAGGACGGGCCTCACGTGCCGAACGACAAGTCCCTCTGCCTACCTCTTGGCTGCTCCCTGGATTTCGGCAAGAAGCCAGGGTCAAGCCGGGCCCCATGCGCCGAACCACAAGTCCCTCTGCCTACCTCTGGGCATGCAGGGGGCAGGCCCCCTGGATTTCGGCAAGAAGCCAGGGTCAGGCCGGGCCCCATGCGCCGAATCATAAGTCCCTCTGCCTATCTCTGGGCAGGCAGGGGGCAGGCCCCCAGGACTTCGACCAGAAGCAAGGGTTAGGACTTGCCCAATGAGCCGAACCACAAGTCCCTCTGCCTACCTCTGGGCAGGCAGGGGGCAGGCCCATTGGACTTCGACCAGAAGCCAGGGTCAGGCCCGGCCCCATGAGCCGAACAATAAGTCCCTCTGTCTACCTCTGGGCAGGCAGGGGGCAGGCCCCCTGGACTTCGACCAGAAGCCAGGGTCAGGCCCGGCCCCATGAGCCGAACCAGAAGTCCCTCTGCCTACCTCTGGGCAGGCAGGGGGTAGGCCCCATGGACTTCGACCAGAAGCCAAGGTAAGGCCCGGCTCCATGCGCCGAACCACTAGTACCTCTGCCTACCTCTTGACAGGAAGGGGGCAGGCCCCCTGGACTTCGACCAGAAGCCAGGGTCAGGCCCGGCCCAATGCGTCGAACCACAAGTCCCTCTGCCTACCTCTAGGAAGGCAGGGGGCAGGCCCCCTGGACTTCGACCAAAAGCCAGGGTCAGGCCCGGCCCCATGCACCGAACCACTAGTACCTCTGCCTACCTCTGGGCAGGCAGGGGGCAGGCCCCCTGGACTTCGACCAGAAGCCAGGATCAGGCCCGGCCACATGCGCCGAACCACTAGTCCCTTTGCCTACCTCTGGGCAGGCAAGGGGCAGGCCCCCTGGACTTCGACCAGAAGCCAGGGTCAGGCCCGACCCCATGCGCCGAACCACAAGTCCCTATGTCTACCTCTGGGCAGGCAGGGGGCAGTACCCCCGGACTACGACCAGAAGTTAGGGTTAGACCTGGCCCTATGCGCCGAACCACAAGTCCCTCTGCCTACCTCCGGGCAGGCAGGGGGCAGGCCCCCTGGACTTCGACAAGAAGCCAGAGTCAGGCTCGGCCCCATGCGCCAAACCACTAGTCCCTCTGCCTACCTCTGGGCGGGCAGGGGGCAGGCCCCCTTGACTTCGACCAGAAGTCAGGGTCAGGCCGGGCCCCATGCGCCGAACCATAAGTCCCACTGCCTACCTCTTGGCAGGCAGGTCGAAGGCCCCCTGGACTTCGACCAGAAGCCAGGGTCAGGCCCGGCCCCATGCGCCGAACCATAAGTCCCTCTTCCTACCTCTGGCATGTAGGGGGCAGGGCCCTCGGACTTCGAACAGAAGCCAGGGTCAGGCCGGGCCCCATGGGCCGAAGTATAAGTCCCTCTGCCTACCTCTGGGCATGCCTTCTTGACTTCGACCAGAAGCCAGGGTCAGGACGGGCCTCACGTGCCGAACGACAAGTCCCTCTGCCTACCTCTTGGCTGCTCCCTGGATTTCGGCAAGAAGCCAGGGTCAAGCCGGGCCCCATGCGCCGAACCACAAGTCCCTCTGCCTACCTCTGGGCAGGCAGGGGGCAGGCCCCCTGGATTTCGGCAAGAAGCCAGGGTCAGGCCGGGCCCCATGCGCCGAATCATAAGTCCCTCTGCCTATCTCTGGGCAGGCAGGGGGCAGGCCCCCAGGACTTCGACCAGAAGCAAGGGTTAGGACTTGCCCAATGAGCCGAACCACAAGTCCCTCTGCCTACCTCTGGGCAGGCAGGGGGCAGGCCCATTGGACTTCGACCAGAAGCCAGGGTCAGGCCCGGCCCCATGAGCCGAACAATAAGTCCCTCTGTCTACCTCTGGGCAGGCAGGGGGCAGGCCCCCTGGACTTCGACCAGAAGCCAGGGTCAGGCCCGGCCCCATGAGCCGAACCAGAAGTCCCTCTGCCTACCTCTGGGCAGGCAGGGGGTAGGCCCCATGGACTTCGACCAGAAGCCAAGGTAAGGCCCGGCTCCATGCGCCGAACCACTAGTACCTCTGCCTACCTCTTGACAGGAAGGGGGCAGGCCCCCTGGACTTCGACCAGAAGCCAGGGTCAGGCCCGGCCCAATGCGTCGAACCACAAGTCCCTCTGCCTACCTCTAGGAAGGCAGGGGGCAGGCCCCCTGGACTTCGACCAAAAGCCAGGGTCAGGCCCGGCCCCATGCACCGAACCACTAGTACCTCTGCCTACCTCTGGGCAGGCAGGGGGCAGGCCCCCTGGACTTCGACCAGAAGCCAGGATCAGGCCCGGCCACATGCGCCGAACCAGTAGTCCCTTTGCCTACCTCTGGGCAGGCAAGGGGCAGGCCCCCTGGACTTCGACCAGAAGCCAGGGTCAGGCCCGACCCCATGCGCCGAACCACAAGTCCCTATGTCTACCTCTGGGCAGTAGGGGGCAGTACCCCCGGACTACGACCAGAAGCTAGGGTTAGGCCCGGCCCTATGCGACGAACCACAAGTCCCTCTGCCTACCTCCGGGCAGGCAGGGGGCAGGCCCCCTGGACTTCGACCAGAAGCCAGGGTCAGGCCCGGCCCCATGCGCCGAACCACTAGTACCTCTGCCTACCTCTGGGCAGGCAGGGGGCAGGCCCCCTGAACTTCGACCAGAAGCCAGGATCAGGCCCGGCCACATGCGCCGAACCACTAGTCCCTTTGCCTACCTCTGAGCAGGCAGGGGGCAGGCCCCCTGGACTTCGACCAGAAGCCAGAGTCAGGCCCGGCCCCATGCGCCGAACCACTAGTCCCTCTGCCTACCTCTGGGCAGGCAAGGGGCAGGCCCCCTGGACTTCGACCAGAAGCCAGGGTCAGGCCGGGTCCCACATGCCGAACTATAAGTCCCTCTTCCTACCTCTGGGCAGGCAGGGGGCAGGCCCCCTGGACTTCGACCAGAAGCCAGGGTTAGGCCCGGCCCCATGCACCGAACCACAAGTCCCTCTGCCTACCTCTGGGCAGGCAGGTCGCAGGCCCCCTGGACTTCGACCAGAAGCCAGATTCAGGCCCGGCCATATGCGCCGAACCATAAGTCCCTGTGCCTACCTTTGGGCAGGCAGGGGGCAGGCCCCCTGGACTTCGACCAGAAGTCAGGGTCAGGCCGGGCCCTATTCGCCGAACCATAAGTCCCTCTTCCTACCTTTGGGCAGGCAGGTCGCAGGCCCCCTGGACTTCGACCAGAAGCCAGGGTCAAGCCCGGCCCCATGCGCCGAACCATAAGTCCCTCTGCCTACCTTTGACATGCAGGGGGCAGGCCCCCCGAACTTCGAACAGAAGCCAGGGTCAGGCCGGGCCCCATGCGCCGAAGTATAAGTCCCTCTGCCAACCTCTGGGCATGCCCTCTGGATTTCGACCAGAAGCCAGTGTCAGGTCGGGCCTCACGTGCCGAACGACAAGTCCCTCTGCCTACCTCTTGGCTGCCCCTTGGACTTCGGCAAGAAGCCAGGGTCAAGCCGGGCCCCATGCGCCGAACCACAAGTCCCTCTGCCGACCTCTTGGCAGGCAGGGGGCAGGCCCCCTAGACTTCAGCAAGAATCCAGGGTCAGGCCGGCCCCCATGCGCCGAATCATAAGTCCCTCTGCCTACCTCTGGACAGGCAAGGGACAGGCCCCCAGGACTTCGACCAGAAGCAAGTGTTAAGACTTGCCCAATGAGCCGAACCACAAGTCCCTCTGCCTACCTCTAAGCCGGCAGGGGGGCAGGCCCCCTAGACTTCGACCAGAAGCCAGAGTCAGGCCCGACCCCATGCGCCGAACCACTAGTCCCTCTTCCTACCACTGGGCAGGCCCCCTGGACTTCGACCAGAAGCCAGGGTCAGGCCCGGCCCCATGAGCCGAACCACAAGTCCCTTTGCCTACCTCTGGGCAGGCAGGGGGCAGGCCCCATGGACTTCGACCAGAAGCCAAGGTAAGGCCCGGCTCCATCCGCAGAACTATAAGTCCCTCTTCCTACCTCTGGGCAGGCAGGGGGCAGGCCCCCTGGACTTCGACCAGAAGCCAGGGTTAGGCCCGGCCCCATGCACCGAACCACAAGTCCCTCTGCCTACCTCTGGGCAGGCAAGGGGCAGGCCCCCTGGACTTCGACCAGAAGGCAGGGTCAGGCCGGGTCCCACGTGCCGAACTATAAGTCCCTCTTCCTACCTCTGGGCAGGTAGGGGGCAGGCCCCCTGGACTTCGACCAGATGCCAGGGTTAGGCCCGGCCCCATGCACCGAACCACAAGTCCCTCTGCCTACCTCTGGGCAGGCAGGTCGCAGGCCCCCTGGACTTCGACCAGAAGCCAGGATCAGGCCCGGCCACATGCGCCGAACCACTAGTCCCTTTGCCTACCTCTGGGCAGGCAAGGGGCAGGCCCCCTGGACTTCGACCAGAAGCCAGGGTCAGGCCCGACCCCATGCGCCGAACCACAAGTCCCTATGTCTACCTCTGGGCAGGCAGGGGGCAGTACCCCCGGACTACGACCAGAAGTTAGGGTTAGACCTGGCCCTATGCGCCGAACCACAAGTCCCTCTGCCTACCTCCGGGCAGGCAGGGGGCAGGCCCCCTGGACTTCGACAAGAAGCCAGAGTCAGGCTCGGCCCCATGCGCCAAACCACTAGTCCCTCTGCCTACCTCTGGGCGGGCAGGGGGCAGGCCCCCTTGACTTCGACCAGAAGTCAGGGTCAGGCCGGGCCCCATGCGCCGAACCATAAGTCCCACTGCCTACCTCTTGGCAGGCAGGTCGAAGGCCCCCTGGACTTCGACCAGAAGCCAGGGTCAGGCCCGGCCCCATGCGCCGAACCATAAGTCCCTCTTCCTACCTCTGGCATGTAGGGGGCAGGGCCCTCGGACTTCGAACAGAAGCCAGGGTCAGGCCGGGCCCCATGGGCCGAAGTATAAGTCCCTCTGCCTACCTCTGGGCATGCCTTCTTGACTTCGACCAGAAGCCAGGGTCAGGACGGGCCTCACGTGCCGAACGACAAGTCCCTCTGCCTACCTCTTGGCTGCTCCCTGGATTTCGGCAAGAAGCCAGGGTCAAGCCGGGCCCCATGCGCCGAACCACAAGTCCCTCTGCCTACCTCTGGGCAGGCAGGGGGCAGGCCCCCTGGATTTCGGCAAGAAGCCAGGGTCAGGCCGGGCCCCATGCGCCGAATCATAAGTCCCTCTGCCTATCTCTGGGCAGGCAGGGGGCAGGCCCCCAGGACTTCGACCAGAAGCAAGGGTTAGGACTTGCCCAATGAGCCGAACCACAAGTCCCTCTGCCTACCTCTGGGCAGGCAGGGGGCAGGCCCATTGGACTTCGACCAGAAGCCAGGGTCAGGCCCGGCCCCATGAGCCGAACAATAAGTCCCTCTGTCTACCTCTGGGCAGGCAGGGGGCAGGCCCCCTGGACTTCGACCAGAAGCCAGGGTCAGGCCCGGCCCCATGAGCCGAACCAGAAGTCCCTCTGCCTACCTCTGGGCAGGCAGGGGGTAGGCCCCATGGACTTCGACCAGAAGCCAAGGTAAGGCCCGGCTCCATGCGCCGAACCACTAGTACCTCTGCCTACCTCTTGACAGGAAGGGGGCAGGCCCCCTGGACTTCGACCAGAAGCCAGGGTCAGGCCCGGCCCAATGCGTCGAACCACAAGTCCCTCTGCCTACCTCTAGGAAGGCAGGGGGCAGGCCCCCTGGACTTCGACCAAAAGCCAGGGTCAGGCCCGGCCCCATGCACCGAACCACTAGTACCTCTGCCTACCTCTGGGCAGGCAGGGGGCAGGCCCCCTGGACTTCGACCAGAAGCCAGGATCAGGCCCGGCCACATGCGCCGAACCAGTAGTCCCTTTGCCTACCTCTGGGCAGGCAAGGGGCAGGCCCCCTGGACTTCGACCAGAAGCCAGGGTCAGGCCCGACCCCATGCGCCGAACCACAAGTCCCTATGTCTACCTCTGGGCAGTAGGGGGCAGTACCCCCGGACTACGACCAGAAGCTAGGGTTAGGCCCGGCCCTATGCGACGAACCACAAGTCCCTCTGCCTACCTCCGGGCAGGCAGGGGGCAGGCCCCCTGGACTTCGACCAGAAGCCAGGGTCAGGCCCGGCCCCATGCGCCGAACCACTAGTACCTCTGCCTACCTCTGGGCAGGCAGGGGGCAGGCCCCCTGAACTTCGACCAGAAGCCAGGATCAGGCCCGGCCACATGCGCCGAACCACTAGTCCCTTTGCCTACCTCTGAGCAGGCAGGGGGCAGGCCCCCTGGACTTCGACCAGAAGCCAGAGTCAGGCCCGGCCCCATGCGCCGAACCACTAGTCCCTCTGCCTACCTCTGGGCAGGCAAGGGGCAGGCCCCCTGGACTTCGACCAGAAGCCAGGGTCAGGCCGGGTCCCACATGCCGAACTATAAGTCCCTCTTCCTACCTCTGGGCAGGCAGGGGGCAGGCCCCCTGGACTTCGACCAGAAGCCAGGGTTAGGCCCGGCCCCATGCACCGAACCACAAGTCCCTCTGCCTACCTCTGGGCAGGCAGGTCGCAGGCCCCCTGGACTTCGACCAGAAGCCAGATTCAGGCCCGGCCATATGCGCCGAACCATAAGTCCCTGTGCCTACCTTTGGGCAGGCAGGGGGCAGGCCCCCTGGACTTCGACCAGAAGTCAGGGTCAGGCCGGGCCCTATTCGCCGAACCATAAGTCCCTCTTCCTACCTTTGGGCAGGCAGGTCGCAGGCCCCCTGGACTTCGACCAGAAGCCAGGGTCAAGCCCGGCCCCATGCGCCGAACCATAAGTCCCTCTGCCTACCTTTGACATGCAGGGGGCAGGCCCCCCGAACTTCGAACAGAAGCCAGGGTCAGGCCGGGCCCCATGCGCCGAAGTATAAGTCCCTCTGCCAACCTCTGGGCATGCCCTCTGGATTTCGACCAGAAGCCAGTGTCAGGTCGGGCCTCACGTGCCGAACGACAAGTCCCTCTGCCTACCTCTTGGCTGCCCCTTGGACTTCGGCAAGAAGCCAGGGTCAAGCCGGGCCCCATGCGCCGAACCACAAGTCCCTCTGCCGACCTCTTGGCAGGCAGGGGGCAGGCCCCCTAGACTTCAGCAAGAATCCAGGGTCAGGCCGGCCCCCATGCGCCGAATCATAAGTCCCTCTGCCTACCTCTGGACAGGCAAGGGACAGGCCCCCAGGACTTCGACCAGAAGCAAGTGTTAAGACTTGCCCAATGAGCCGAACCACAAGTCCCTCTGCCTACCTCTAAGCCGGCAGGGGGGCAGGCCCCCTAGACTTCGACCAGAAGCCAGAGTCAGGCCCGACCCCATGCGCCGAACCACTAGTCCCTCTTCCTACCACTGGGCAGGCCCCCTGGACTTCGACCAGAAGCCAGGGTCAGGCCCGGCCCCATGAGCCGAACCACAAGTCCCTTTGCCTACCTCTGGGCAGGCAGGGGGCAGGCCCCATGGACTTCGACCAGAAGCCAAGGTAAGGCCCGGCTCCATCCGCAGAACTATAAGTCCCTCTTCCTACCTCTGGGCAGGCAGGGGGCAGGCCCCCTGGACTTCGACCAGAAGCCAGGGTTAGGCCCGGCCCCATGCACCGAACCACAAGTCCCTCTGCCTACCTCTGGGCAGGCAAGGGGCAGGCCCCCTGGACTTCGACCAGAAGGCAGGGTCAGGCCGGGTCCCACGTGCCGAACTATAAGTCCCTCTTCCTACCTCTGGGCAGGTAGGGGGCAGGCCCCCTGGACTTCGACCAGATGCCAGGGTTAGGCCCGGCCCCATGCACCGAACCACAAGTCCCTCTGCCTACCTCTGGGCAGGCAGGTCGCAGGCCCCCAGGACTTCGACCAGAAGCCAGAGTCAGGCCCGGCCATATGTGCCGAACCATAAGTCCTTCTGCCTACCTCTCGGCAGGCAGGGGGCAGGCCTCCTGGACTTCGACCAGAAGTCAGGGTCAGGCCGGGCCCTATGCGCCGAACCATAAGTCCCTCTTCCTACCTTTGGGCAGGCAGGTCGCAGGCCCCCTGGACTTCGACCAGAAGCCAGGGTCAAGCCCAGCCCCATGCGCCGAACCATAAGTCCTTCTGCCTACCTCTGGCATGCAGGGGGCAGGCCCCCCGGACTTCGAACAGAAGCCAGGGTCAGGTCGGGCCCCATGTGCCGAAGTATAAGTCCCTCTGCCTACCTCTGGGCATGCCTTCTTGACTTCGACCAGAAGCCAGGGTCAGGACGGGCCTCACGTGCCGAACGACAAGTCCCTCTGCCTACCTCTTGGCTGCCCCTGGATTTCGGCAAGAAGCCAGGGTCAAGCCGGGCCCCATGCGCCGAACCACAAGTCCCTCTGCCTAGCTCTGGGCAGGCAGGGGGCAGGCCCCCTGGATTTCGGCAAGAAGCCAGGGTCAGGCCGGGCCCCATGCGCCGAATCATAAGTCCCTCTGCCTATCTCTGGGCAGGCAGGGGGCAGGCCCCCAGGACTTCGACCAGAAGCAAGGGTTAGGACTTGCCCAATGAGCCGAACCACAAGTCCCTCTGCCTACCTCTGGGCAGGCAGGGGGCAGGCCCATTGGACTTCGACCAGAAGCCAGGGTCAGGCCCGGCCCCATGAGCCGAACAATAAGTCGCTCTGTCTACCTCTGGGCAGGCAGGGGGCAGGCCCCCTAGACTTCGACCAGAAGCCAGAGTCAGGCCCGACCCCATGCGCCGAACCACTAGTCCCTCTTCCTACCACTGGGTAGGCCCCCTGGACTTTGACCAGAAGCCAGGGTCAGGCCCGGCCCCATGAGCCGAACCAGAAGTCCCTCTACCTACCTCTGGACAGGCAGGGGGCAGGCCCCATGGACTTCGACCAGAAGCCAAGGTAAGGCCCGGCTCCATGCGCCGAACCACTAGTACCTCTGCCTACCTCTTGACAGGAAGGGGGCAGGCCCCCTGGACTTCGACCAGAAGCCAGGGTCAGGCCCGGCCCAATGCGTCGAACCACAAGTCCCTCTGCCTACCTCTAGGAAGGCAGGGGGCAGGCCCCCTGGACTTCGACCAGAAGCCAGGGTCAGGCCCGGCCCCATGCACCGAACCACTAGTACCTCTGCCTACCTCTGGGCAGGCAGGGGGCAAGCCCCCTGGACTTCGACCAGAAGCCAGGATCAGGCCCGGCCACATGCGCCGAACCATTAGTCCCTTTGCCTACCTCTGGGCAGGCAGGGGGCAGGCCCCCTGGACTTCGACCAGAAGCCAGAGTCAGGCACGGCCCCATGCGCCGAACCATAAGTCCCTCTGCCTACCTATAGGCAGGCAGGGGGCAGGCCCCCTGGACTTCGACCAGAAGCCAGAGTCAGGCCCGACCCCATGCGCAGAAACACTAGTCCCTCTTCCTACCTTTGGGCAGGCAGGTCGCAGGCCCCCTGGACTTCGACCAGAAGCCAGGGTCAAGCCCAGCCCCATGCGCCGAACCATAAGTCCCTCTGCCTACCTCTGGCATGCAGGGCGCAGGCCCCCCGGACTTCGAACAAAAGCCAGGGTCAGGCCGGGCCCCATGCGCCGAAGTATAAGTCCCTCTGCCAACCTCTGGGCAGGCCCTCTGGATTTCGACCAGAAGCCAGGGTCAGGCCGGGCCTCACGTGCCGAACGACAAGTCCCTCTGCCAACCTCTTGACTACCCCTTGGACTTCGGCAAGAAGCCAGGGTCAGGCCGGGTCCCACATGCCGAACTATAAGTCCCTCTTCCTACCTCTGGGCAGGCAGGGGGCAGGCCCCCTGGACTTCGACCAGAAGCCAGGGTTAGGCCCGGCCCCATGCACCGAACCACAAGTCCCTCTGCCTACCTCTGGGCAGGCAGGTCGCAGGCCCCCTGGACTTCGACCAGAAGCCAGATTCAGGCCCGGCCATATGCGCCGAACCATAAGTCCCTGTGCCTACCTTTGGGCAGGCAGGGGGCAGGCCCCCTGGACTTCGACCAGAAGTCAGGGTCAGGCCGGGCCCTATTCGCCGAACCATAAGTCCCTCTTCCTACCTTTGGGCAGGCAGGTCGCAGGCCCCCTGGACTTCGACCAGAAGCCAGGGTCAAGCCCGGCCCCATGCGCCGAACCATAAGTCCCTCTGCCTACCTTTGACATGCAGGGGGCAGGCCCCCCGAACTTCGAACAGAAGCCAGGGTCAGGCCGGGCCCCATGCGCCGAAGTATAAGTCCCTCTGCCAACCTCTGGGCATGCCCTCTGGATTTCGACCAGAAGCCAGTGTCAGGTCGGGCCTCACGTGCCGAACGACAAGTCCCTCTGCCTACCTCTTGGCTGCCCCTTGGACTTCGGCAAGAAGCCAGGGTCAAGCCGGGCCCCATGCGCCGAACCACAAGTCCCTCTGCCGACCTCTTGGCAGGCAGGGGGCAGGCCCCCTAGACTTCAGCAAGAATCCAGGGTCAGGCCGGCCCCCATGCGCCGAATCATAAGTCCCTCTGCCTACCTCTGGACAGGCAAGGGACAGGCCCCCAGGACTTCGACCAGAAGCAAGGGTTAAGACTTGCCCAATGAGCCGAACCACAAGTCCCTCTGCCTACCTCTAAGCCGGCAGGGGGGCAGGCCCCCTAGACTTCGACCAGAAGCCAGAGTCAGGCCCGACCCCATGCGCCGAACCACTAGTCCCTCTTCCTACCACTGGGCAGGCCCCCTGGACTTCGACCAGAAGCCAGGGTCAGGCCCGGCCCCATGAGCCGAACCACAAGTCCCTTTGCCTACCTCTGGGCAGGCAGGGGGCAGGCCCCATGGACTTCGACCAGAAGCCAAGGTAAGGCCCGGCTCCATCCGCAGAACTATAAGTCCCTCTTCCTACCTCTGGGCAGGCAGGGGGCAGGCCCCCTGGACTTCGACCAGAAGCCAGGGTTAGGCCCGGCCCCATGCACCGAACCACAAGTCCCTCTGCCTACCTCTGGGCAGGCAAGGGGCAGGCCCCCTGGACTTCGACCAGAAGGCAGGGTCAGGCCGGGTCCCACGTGCCGAACTATAAGTCCCTCTTCCTACCTCTGGGCAGGTAGGGGGCAGGCCCCCTGGACTTCGACCAGATGCCAGGGTTAGGCCCGGCCCCATGCACCGAACCACAAGTCCCTCTGCCTACCTCTGGGCAGGCAGGTCGCAGGCCCCCAGGACTTCGACCAGAAGCCAGAGTCAGGCCCGGCCATATGTGCCGAACCATAAGTCCTTCTGCCTACCTCTCGGCAGGCAGGGGGCAGGCCTCCTGGACTTCGACCAGAAGTCAGGGTCAGGCCGGGCCCTATGCGCCGAACCATAAGTCCCTCTTCCTACCTTTGGGCAGGCAGGTCGCAGGCCCCCTGGACTTCGACCAGAAGCCAGGGTCAAGCCCAGCCCCATGCGCCGAACCATAAGTCCTTCTGCCTACCTCTGGCATGCAGGGGGCAGGCCCCCCGGACTTCGAACAGAAGCCAGGGTCAGGTCGGGCCCCATGTGCCGAAGTATAAGTCCCTCTGCCTACCTCTGGGCATGCCTTCTTGACTTCGACCAGAAGCCAGGGTCAGGACGGGCCTCACGTGCCGAACGACAAGTCCCTCTGCCTACCTCTTGGCTGCCCCTGGATTTCGGCAAGAAGCCAGGGTCAAGCCGGGCCCCATGCGCCGAACCACAAGTCCCTCTGCCTAGCTCTGGGCAGGCAGGGGGCAGGCCCCCTGGATTTCGGCAAGAAGCCAGGGTCAGGCCGGGCCCCATGCGCCGAATCATAAGTCCCTCTGCCTATCTCTGGGCAGGCAGGGGGCAGGCCCCCAGGACTTCGACCAGAAGCAAGGGTTAGGACTTGCCCAATGAGCCGAACCACAAGTCCCTCTGCCTACCTCTGGGCAGGCAGGGGGCAGGCCCATTGGACTTCGACCAGAAGCCAGGGTCAGGCCCGGCCCCATGAGCCGAACAATAAGTCGCTCTGTCTACCTCTGGGCAGGCAGGGGGCAGGCCCCCTAGACTTCGACCAGAAGCCAGAGTCAGGCCCGACCCCATGCGCCGAACCACTAGTCCCTCTTCCTACCACTGGGTAGGCCCCCTGGACTTTGACCAGAAGCCAGGGTCAGGCCCGGCCCCATGAGCCGAACCAGAAGTCCCTCTACCTACCTCTGGACAGGCAGGGGGCAGGCCCCATGGACTTCGACCAGAAGCCAAGGTAAGGCCCGGCTCCATGCGCCGAACCACTAGTACCTCTGCCTACCTCTTGACAGGAAGGGGGCAGGCCCCCTGGACTTCGACCAGAAGCCAGGGTCAGGCCCGGCCCAATGCGTCGAACCACAAGTCCCTCTGCCTACCTCTAGGAAGGCAGGGGGCAGGCCCCCTGGACTTCGACCAGAAGCCAGGGTCAGGCCCGGCCCCATGCACCGAACCACTAGTACCTCTGCCTACCTCTGGGCAGGCAGGGGGCAAGCCCCCTGGACTTCGACCAGAAGCCAGGATCAGGCCCGGCCACATGCGCCGAACCATTAGTCCCTTTGCCTACCTCTGGGCAGGCAGGGGGCAGGCCCCCTGGACTTCGACCAGAAGCCAGAGTCAGGCACGGCCCCATGCGCCGAACCATAAGTCCCTCTGCCTACCTATAGGCAGGCAGGGGGCAGGCCCCCTGGACTTCGACCAGAAGCCAGAGTCAGGCCCGACCCCATGCGCAGAAACACTAGTCCCTCTTCCTACCTTTGGGCAGGCAGGTCGCAGGCCCCCTGGACTTCGACCAGAAGCCAGGGTCAAGCCCAGCCCCATGCGCCGAACCATAAGTCCCTCTGCCTACCTCTGGCATGCAGGGCGCAGGCCCCCCGGACTTCGAACAAAAGCCAGGGTCAGGCCGGGCCCCATGCGCCGAAGTATAAGTCCCTCTGCCAACCTCTGGGCAGGCCCTCTGGATTTCGACCAGAAGCCAGGGTCAGGCCGGGCCTCACGTGCCGAACGACAAGTCCCTCTGCCAACCTCTTGACTACCCCTTGGACTTCGGCAAGAAGCCAGGGTTAAGCCGGGCCCCATGCGCCGAACCACAAGTCCCTCTGCCGACCTCTTGGCAGGCAGGGGGCAGGCCCCCTGGATTTCGGCAAGAAGCCAGGGTCAGGCCGGGCCCCATGCGCCGAATCATAAGTCCCTCTGCCTACCTCTGGGCAGGCAAGGGGCAGGCCCCCAGGACTTCGACCAGAAGCAAGGGTTAAGACTTGCCCAATGAGCCGAACCACAAGTCCCTCTGCCTACCTCTGAGCCGGCAGGGGGCAGGCCCCCTAGACTTCGACCAGAAGCAAGAGTCAGGCCCGACCCCATGCGCCGAACCACTAGTCCCTCTTCCTACCACTGGGCAGGCCCCCTGGACTTCGACCAGAAGCCAGGGTCAGGCCCGGCCCCATGAGCCGAACCACAAGTCCCTTTGCCTACCTATGGGCAGGCAGGGGGCAGGCCCCATGGACTTCGACCAGAAGCCAAGGTAAGGCCCGGCTCCATCCGCAGAACTATAAGTCCCTCTTCCTACCTCTGGGCAGGCAGGGGGCAGGCCCCCTGGACTTTGACCAGAAGCCAGGGTTAGGCCCGGCCCCATGCACCGAACCACAAGTCCCTCTGCCTACCTCTGGGCAGGCAAGGAGCAGGCCCCCTGGACTTCGACCAGAAGCCAGGGTCAGGCCGGTCCCACGTGCCGAACTATAAGTCCTTCTTCCTACCTCTGGGCAGGCAGGGGGCAGGCCCCCTGGACTTCGACCAGATGCCAGGGTTAGGCCCGGCCCCATGCACCGAACCACAAGTCCCTCTGCCTACCTCTGGGCAGGCAGGTCGCAGGCCCCCTGGACTTCGACCAGAAGCCAGAGTCAGGCCCGGCCATATGCGCCGAACCATAAGTCCCTCTGCCTACCTCTGGGCAGGCAGGGGGCAGGCCCCCTGGACTTCGACCAGAAGTCAGGGTCAGGCCGGGCCCTATGCGCCGAACCATAAGTCCCTCTTCCTACCTTTGGGCAGGCAGGTCGCAGGCCCCCTGGACTTCGACCAGAAGCCAGGGTCAAGCCCAGCCCCATGCGCCGAACCATAAGTCCCTCTGCCTACCTCTGGCATGCAGGGGGCAGGCCCCCCGGACTTCGAACAAAAGCAAGGGTCAGGCCGGGCCCCATGCGCCGAAGTAAAAGTCCCTCTGCCAACCTCTGGGCAGGCCCTCTGGATTACGACCAGAAGCCAGGGTCAGGCCGGGCCTCACGTGCCGAACGACAAGTCCCTCTGCCAACCTCTTGACTACCCCTTGGACTTCGGCAAGAAGCCAGGGTTAAGCCGGGCCCCATGCGCCGAACCACAAGTCCCTCTGCCGACCTCTTGGCAGGCAGGGGGCAGGCCCCCTGGATTTCGGCAAGAAGCCAGGGTCAGGCCGGGCCCCATGCGCCGAATCATAAGTCCCTCTGCCTACCTCTGGGCAGGCAAGGGGGCAGGCCCCTGGACTTCGACCAGAAGCCAGAGTCAGGCCCGACCACATGCGCCGAATCATAAGTCCCTCTGCCTACCTCTGGGCAGGCAAGGGGCAGGCCCCCAGGACTTCGACCAGAAGCAAGGGTTAAGACTGGCCCAATGAGCCGAACCACAAGTCCCTCTGCCTACCTCTGGGCAGGCAGGGGGCAGGCCCCCTAGACTTCGACCAGAAGCCAGAGTCAGGCCCGACCCCATGCGCCGAACCACTAGTCCCTCTTCCTACCACTGGGCAGGCCCCCTGGACTTCGACCAGAAGCCAGGGTCAGGCCCGGCCCCATGAGCCGAACCACAAGTCCCTTTGCCTACCTCTGGGCAGGCAGGGGGCAGGCCCCATGGACTTCGACCAGAAGCCAGAGTCAGGCCCGTCCCCATGCGCGGAACCACTAGTCCCTCTTCCTACCACTGGGCAGGCCCCCTGGACTTCGACCAGAAGCCAGGGTCAGGCCCGGCCCCATGAGCCGAACCACAAGTCCCTTTGCCTACCTCTGGGCAGGCAGGGGGCAGGCCCCATGGACTTCGACCAGAAGCCAAGGCAAGGCCCGGCTCCATGCGCCGAACCACTAGTCCCTCTGCCTACCTCTGGACAGGCAGGGGGCAGGCCCCCTGGACTTCGACCAGAAGCCAGGGTCAGGCCCGACCTAATGCGCTGAACCACATGTCCCTCTGCCTACCTCTAGGAAGGCAGGGGGCAGGCCCCCTGGACATCGACCAGAAGCCAGGGTCAGGCCCGGCCCCACGCGCCGAACCACTAGTACCTCTGCCTACCTCTGGGCAGGCAGAGGACAGGCCCCCTGGACTTCGACCAGAAGCCAGGATCAGGCCCGGCCACATGCGCCGAACCACTAGTCCCTTTGCCTACCTCTGGGCAGGCAGGGGGCAGGCTCCCTGGACTTCGACCAGAAGCCAGAGTCAGGCCCGGCCCCATGCGCCGAACCATAAGTCCCTCTGCCTACCTCTGGGCAGGCAGGGGGCAGGCCCCCAGGACTTCGACCAGAAGCAAGGGTTAGGACTTGCCCAATGAGCCGAACCACAAGTCCCTCTGCCTACCTCTGGGCAGGCAGGGGGCAGGCCCATTGGACTTCGACCAGAAGCCAGGGTCAGGCCCGGCCCCATGAGCCGAACAATAAGTCGCTCTGTCTACCTCTGGGCAGGCAGGGGGCAGGCCCCCTAGACTTCGACCAGAAGCCAGAGTCAGGCCCGACCCCATGCGCCGAACCACTAGTCCCTCTTCCTACCACTGGGTAGGCCCCCTGGACTTTGACCAGAAGCCAGGGTCAGGCCCGGCCCCATGAGCCGAACCAGAAGTCCCTCTACCTACCTCTGGACAGGCAGGGGGCAGGCCCCATGGACTTCGACCAGAAGCCAAGGTAAGGCCCGGCTCCATGCGCCGAACCACTAGTACCTCTGCCTACCTCTTGACAGGAAGGGGGCAGGCCCCCTGGACTTCGACCAGAAGCCAGGGTCAGGCCCGGCCCAATGCGTCGAACCACAAGTCCCTCTGCCTACCTCTAGGAAGGCAGGGGGCAGGCCCCCTGGACTTCGACCAGAAGCCAGGGTCAGGCCCGGCCCCATGCACCGAACCACTAGTACCTCTGCCTACCTCTGGGCAGGCAGGGGGCAAGCCCCCTGGACTTCGACCAGAAGCCAGGATCAGGCCCGGCCACATGCGCCGAACCATTAGTCCCTTTGCCTACCTCTGGGCAGGCAGGGGGCAGGCCCCCTGGACTTCGACCAGAAGCCAGAGTCAGGCACGGCCCCATGCGCCGAATCATAAGTCCCTCTGCCTACCTCTGGGCAGGCAAGGGGCAGGCCCCCAGGACTTCGACCAGAAGCAAGGGTTAAGACTGGCCCAATGAGCCGAACCACAAGTCCCTCTGCCTACCTCTGGGCAGGCAGGGGGCAGGCCCCCTAGACTTCGACCAGAAGCCAGAGTCAGGCCCGACCCCATGCGCCGAACCACTAGTCCCTCTTCCTACCACTGGGCAGGCCCCCTGGACTTCGACCAGAAGCCAGGGTCAGGCCCGGCCCCATGAGCCGAACCACAAGTCCCTTTGCCTACCTCTGGGCAGGCAGGGGGCAGGCCCCATGGACTTCGACCAGAAGCCAGAGTCAGGCCCGTCCCCATGCGCGGAACCACTAGTCCCTCTTCCTACCACTGGGCAGGCCCCCTGGACTTCGACCAGAAGCCAGGGTCAGGCCCGGCCCCATGAGCCGAACCACAAGTCCCTTTGCCTACCTCTGGGCAGGCAGGGGGCAGGCCCCATGGACTTCGACCAGAAGCCAAGGCAAGGCCCGGCTCCATGCGCCGAACCACTAGTCCCTCTGCCTACCTCTGGACAGGCAGGGGGCAGGCCCCCTGGACTTCGACCAGAAGCCAGGGTCAGGCCCGACCTAATGCGCTGAACCACATGTCCCTCTGCCTACCTCTAGGAAGGCAGGGGGCAGGCCCCCTGGACATCGACCAGAAGCCAGGGTCAGGCCCGGCCCCACGCGCCGAACCACTAGTACCTCTGCCTACCTCTGGGCAGGCAGAGGACAGGCCCCCTGGACTTCGACCAGAAGCCAGGATCAGGCCCGGCCACATGCGCCGAACCACTAGTCCCTTTGCCTACCTCTGGGCAGGCAGGGGGCAGGCTCCCTGGACTTCGACCAGAAGCCAGAGTCAGGCCCGGCCCCATGCGCCGAACCATAAGTCCCTCTGCCTACCTCTGGGCAGGCAGGGGGCAGGCCCCCAGGACTTCGACCAGAAGCAAGGGTTAGGACTTGCCCAATGAGCCGAACCACAAGTCCCTCTGCCTACCTCTGGGCAGGCAGGGGGCAGGCCCATTGGACTTCGACCAGAAGCCAGGGTCAGGCCCGGCCCCATGAGCCGAACAATAAGTCGCTCTGTCTACCTCTGGGCAGGCAGGGGGCAGGCCCCCTAGACTTCGACCAGAAGCCAGAGTCAGGCCCGACCCCATGCGCCGAACCACTAGTCCCTCTTCCTACCACTGGGTAGGCCCCCTGGACTTTGACCAGAAGCCAGGGTCAGGCCCGGCCCCATGAGCCGAACCAGAAGTCCCTCTACCTACCTCTGGACAGGCAGGGGGCAGGCCCCATGGACTTCGACCAGAAGCCAAGGTAAGGCCCGGCTCCATGCGCCGAACCACTAGTACCTCTGCCTACCTCTTGACAGGAAGGGGGCAGGCCCCCTGGACTTCGACCAGAAGCCAGGGTCAGGCCCGGCCCAATGCGTCGAACCACAAGTCCCTCTGCCTACCTCTAGGAAGGCAGGGGGCAGGCCCCCTGGACTTCGACCAGAAGCCAGGGTCAGGCCCGGCCCCATGCACCGAACCACTAGTACCTCTGCCTACCTCTGGGCAGGCAGGGGGCAAGCCCCCTGGACTTCGACCAGAAGCCAGGATCAGGCCCGGCCACATGCGCCGAACCATTAGTCCCTTTGCCTACCTCTGGGCAGGCAGGGGGCAGGCCCCCTGGACTTCGACCAGAAGCCAGAGTCAGGCACGGCCCCATGCGCCGAACCATAAGTCCCTCTGCCTACCTATAGGCAGGCAGGGGGCAGGCCCCCTGGACTTCGACCAGAAGCCAGAGTCAGGCCCGACCCCATGCGCAGAAACACTAGTCCCTCTTCCTACCTTTGGGCAGGCAGGTCGCAGGCCCCCTGGACTTCGACCAGAAGCCAGGGTCAAGCCCAGCCCCATGCGCCGAACCATAAGTCCCTCTGCCTACCTCTGGCATGCAGGGCGCAGGCCCCCCGGACTTCGAACAAAAGCCAGGGTCAGGCCGGGCCCCATGCGCCGAAGTATAAGTCCCTCTGCCAACCTCTGGGCAGGCCCTCTGGATTTCGACCAGAAGCCAGGGTCAGGCCGGGCCTCACGTGCCGAACGACAAGTCCCTCTGCCAACCTCTTGACTACCCCTTGGACTTCGGCAAGAAGCCAGGGTTAAGCCGGGCCCCATGCGCCGAACCACAAGTCCCTCTGCCGACCTCTTGGCAGGCAGGGGGCAGGCCCCCTGGATTTCGGCAAGAAGCCAGGGTCAGGCCGGGCCCCATGCGCCGAATCATAAGTCCCTCTGCCTACCTCTGGGCAGGCAAGGGGCAGGCCCCCAGGACTTCGACCAGAAGCAAGGGTTAAGACTTGCCCAATGAGCCGAACCACAAGTCCCTCTGCCTACCTCTGAGCCGGCAGGGGGCAGGCCCCCTAGACTTCGACCAGAAGCAAGAGTCAGGCCCGACCCCATGTGCCGAACCACTAGTCCCTCTTCCTACCACTGGGCAGGCCCCCTGGACTTCGACCAGAAGCCAGGGTCAGGCCCGGCCCCATGAGCCGAACCACAAGTCCCTTTGCCTACCTATGGGCAGGCAGGGGGCAGGCCCCATGGACTTCGACCAGAAGCCAAGGTAAGGCCCGGCTCCATCCGCAGAACTATAAGTCCCTCTTCCTACCTCTGGGCAGGCAAGGGGCAGGCCCCCTGGACTTTGACCAGAAGCCAGGGTTAGGCCCGGCCCCATGCACCGAACCACAAGTCCCTCTGCCTACCTCTGGGCAGGCAAGGAGCAGGCCCCCTGGACTTCGACCAGAAGCCAGGGTCAGGCCGGTCCCACGTGCCGAACTATAAGTCCTTCTTCCTACCTCTGGGCAGGCAGGGGGCAGGCCCCCTGGACTTCGACCAGATGCCAGGGTTAGGCCCGGCCCCATGCACCGAACCACAAGTCCCTCTGCCTACCTCTGGGCAGGCAGGTCGCAGGCCCCCTGGACTTCGACCAGAAGCCAGAGTCAGGCCCGGCCATATGCGCCGAACCATAAGTCCCTCTGCCTACCTCTGGGCAGGCAGGGGGCAGGCCCCCTGGACTTCGACCAGAAGTCAGGGTCAGGCCGGGCCCTATGCGCCGAACCATAAGTCCCTCTTCCTACCTTTGGGCAGGCAGGTCGCAGGCCCCCTGGACTTCGACCAGAAGCCAGGGTCAAGCCCAGCCCCATGCGCCGAACCATAAGTCCCTCTGCCTACCTCTGGCATGCAGGGGGCAGGCCCCCCGGACTTCGAACAAAAGCAAGGGTCAGGCCGGGCCCCATGCGCCGAAGTAAAAGTCCCTCTGCCAACCTCTGGGCAGGCCCTCTGGATTACGACCAGAAGCCAGGGTCAGGCCGGGCCTCACGTGCCGAACGACAAGTCCCTCTGCCAACCTCTTGACTACCCCTTGGACTTCGGCAAGAAGCCAGGGTTAAGCCGGGCCCCATGCGCCGAACCACAAGTCCCTCTGCCGACCTCTTGGCAGGCAGGGGGCAGGCCCCCTGGATTTCGGCAAGAAGCCAGGGTCAGGCCGGGCCCCATGCGCCGAATCATAAGTCCCTCTGCCTACCTCTGGGCAGGCAAGGGGGCAGGCCCCTGGACTTCGACCAGAAGCCAGAGTCAGGCCCGACCACATGCGCCGAATCATAAGTCCCTCTGCCTACCTCTGGGCAGGCAAGGGGCAGGCCCCCAGGACTTCGACCAGAAGCAAGGGTTAAGACTGGCCCAATGAGCCGAACCACAAGTCCCTCTGCCTACCTCTGGGCAGGCAGGGGGCAGGCCCCCTAGACTTCGACCAGAAGCCAGAGTCAGGCCCGACCCCATGCGCCGAACCACTAGTCCCTCTTCCTACCACTGGGCAGGCCCCCTGGACTTCGACCAGAAGCCAGGGTCAGGCCCGGCCCCATGAGCCGAACCACAAGTCCCTTTGCCTACCTCTGGGCAGGCAGGGGGCAGGCCCCATGGACTTCGACCAGAAGCCAGAGTCAGGCCCGTCCCCATGCGCGGAACCACTAGTCCCTCTTCCTACCACTGGGCAGGCCCCCTGGACTTCGACCAGAAGCCAGGGTCAGGCCCGGCCCCATGAGCCGAACCACAAGTCCCTTTGCCTACCTCTGGGCAGGCAGGGGGCAGGCCCCATGGACTTCGACCAGAAGCCAAGGCAAGGCCCGGCTCCATGCGCCGAACCACTAGTCCCTCTGCCTACCTCTGGACAGGCAGGGGGCAGGCCCCCTGGACTTCGACCAGAAGCCAGGGTCAGGCCCGACCTAATGCGCTGAACCACATGTCCCTCTGCCTACCTCTAGGAAGGCAGGGGGCAGGCCCCCTGGACATCGACCAGAAGCCAGGGTCAGGCCCGGCCCCACGCGCCGAACCACTAGTACCTCTGCCTACCTCTGGGCAGGCAGAGGACAGGCCCCCTGGACTTCGACCAGAAGCCAGGATCAGGCCCGGCCACATGCGCCGAACCACTAGTCCCTTTGCCTACCTCTGGGCAGGCAGGGGGCAGGCTCCCTGGACTTCGACCAGAAGCCAGAGTCAGGCCCGGCCCCATGCGCCGAACCATAAGTCCCTCTGCCTACCTCTGGGCAGGCAGGGGGCAGGCCCCCTGGACTTCGACCAAAAGCCAGAGTCAGGCCCAACCCCATGCGCAGAACCACTAGTCCCTCTTCCTACCACTGGGAAGGCAGGGGGCAGGCCCCATGGACATCGACCAGAAGCCAAGGTAAGGCCCGGCTCCATGCGCCGAACCACAAGTCCATCTGCCTACCTCTAGGAAGGCAGGGGGCAGGCCCCCTGGACTTCGACCAGAAGCCAGGGTCAGGCCTGACCTAATGCGCTGAACCACATGTCCCTCTGCCTACCTCTAGGAAGGCAGGGGGCAGGCCCCCTGGACATCGACCAGAAGCCAGGGTCAGGCCCGGCCCCATGCGCCGAACCACTAGTACCTCTGCCTACCTCTGGGCAGGCAGAGGACAGGCCCCCTGGACTTCGACCAGAAGCCAGGATCAGGCCCGGCCACATGCGCCGAACCACTAGTCCCTTTGCCTACCTCTGGGCAGGTAGGGGGCAGGCCCCATGGACTTCGACCAGAAGCCAGAGTCAGGCCCGGCCCCATGCGCCGAACCATAAGTCCCTCTGCCTACCTCTGGGCAGGCAGGGGGCAGGCCCCCTGGACTTCGACCAGAAGCCAGAGTCAGGCCCGACCCCATGCGCAGAACCACTAGTCCCTCTTCCTACCACTGGGCAGGCCCCCTGGACTTCGACCAGAAGCCAGGGTCAGGCCCGGCCCCATGAGCCGAACCACAAGTCCCTCTGCCTACCTAAGGGCAGGCAGGGGGCAGGCCCCATGGACATCGACCAGAAGCCAAGGTAAGGCCCGGCTCCATGCGCCGAACCACAAGTCCCTCTGCCTACCTCTAGGAAGGCAGGGGGCAGGCCCCCTGGACTTCGACCAGAAGCCAGGATCAGGCCCGGCCCCATGCGCCGAACCACCAGTACCTCTGCCTACCTCTGGGCAGGCAGGGGGCAGGCCCCCTGGACTTCGACCAGAAGCCAGGATCAGGCCCGGCCACATGCGCCGAACCACTAGTACCTCTGCCTACCTCTGGGCAGGCAGGGGGCAGGCCCCCCGGACTTCGAACAGAAGCCAGGGTCATGCCGCGCCCCATGCGCCGAAGTATAAGTCCCTCTGCCTACCTCTGGGCAGGCAGAGGGCAGGCCCCCTGGATTTCGACCAGAAGCCAGGGTCAGGCACGGCCCAATGTGCCGAACCACAAGTCCCTCTGCTTACCTTTGGGCAGGCAGGGGGCAGTACCCCCGAACTACGACCAGAAGCTAGGGTTAGGCCCGGCCCTATGCGCCGAACCACAAGTCCCTCTGCCTACCTCCGGGCAGGCAGGGGGCAGGCCCCTCGGACTTCGACCAGAAGCCAGAGTCAGGCCCGGCCCCATGCGCCGAACCACTAGTCCCTCTGCCTACCTCTGGGCAGGCAAGGTGCAGGCCCCCTGAACTTCGACCAGAAGCCAGGGTCAGGCCGGGTCCAACGTGCCGAACTATAAGTCCCTCTTCCTACCTCTGGGCAGGCAGGGGGCAGGCCCCCTGGACTTCGACCAGAAGCCAGGGTTAGGCCCGGCCCCATGCGCCGAACCACAAGTCCCTCTGCCTACCTCTGGGCAGGCAGGGGGCAGGCCCCCTGGACTTCGACCAGAAGCCAGAGTCAGGCCCGACCCCATGCGCAGAACCACTAGTCCCTCTTCCTACCACTGGGCAGGCCCCCTGGACTTCGACCAGAAGCCAGGGTCAGGCCCGGCCCCATGAGCCGAACCACAAGTCCCTCTGCCTACCTAAGGGCAGGCAGGGGGCAGGCCCCATGGACATCGACCAGAAGCCAAGGTAAGGCCCGGCTCCATGCGCCGAACCACAAGTCCCTCTGCCTACCTCTAGGAAGGCAGGGGGCAGGCCCCCTGGACTTCGACCAGAAGCCAGGATCAGGCCCGGCCCCATGCGCCGAACCACCAGTACCTCTGCCTACCTCTGGGCAGGCAGGGGGCAGGCCCCCTGGACTTCGACCAGAAGCCAGGATCAGGCCCGGCCACATGCGCCGAACCACTAGTACCTCTGCCTACCTCTGGGCAGGCAGGGGGCAGGCCCCCCGGACTTCGAACAGAAGCCAGGGTCATGCCGCGCCCCATGCGCCGAAGTATAAGTCCCTCTGCCTACCTCTGGGCAGGCAGAGGGCAGGCCCCCTGGATTTCGACCAGAAGCCAGGGTCAGGCACGGCCCAATGTGCCGAACCACAAGTCCCTCTGCTTACCTTTGGGCAGGCAGGGGGCAGTACCCCCGAACTACGACCAGAAGCTAGGGTTAGGCCCGGCCCTATGCGCCGAACCACAAGTCCCTCTGCCTACCTCCGGGCAGGCAGGGGGCAGGCCCCTCGGACTTCGACCAGAAGCCAGAGTCAGGCCCGGCCCCATGCGCCGAACCACTAGTCCCTCTGCCTACCTCTGGGCAGGCAAGGTGCAGGCCCCCTGAACTTCGACCAGAAGCCAGGGTCAGGCCGGGTCCAACGTGCCGAACTATAAGTCCCTCTTCCTACCTCTGGGCAGGCAGGGGGCAGGCCCCCTGGACTTCGACCAGAAGCCAGGGTTAGGCCCGGCCCCATGCGCCGAACCACAAGTCCCTCTGCCTACCTCTTGGCAGGCAGGTCGCAGGCCCCCTGGACTTCGACCAGAAGCCAGAGTCAGGCCCGGCCACATGCGCCGAACCATATGTCCCTCTGCCTACCTCTGGGCAGGCAGGGGGCAGGCCCCCTGGACTTCGACCAGAAGTCAAGGTCAGGCCGGGCCCTACGCGCCGAACAATAAGTCCCTCTTCCTACCTCTGGGCAGGCAAGTCGCAGGCCCCCTGGACTTCGACCAGAAGCCAGGGTCAGGCCCGGCCCCATGCGCCGAACCATAAGTCCCTCTGCCTACCTCTGGCATGCAGGGGGCAGGCCCCCCGGACTTCGAACAGAAGCCAGGGTCAGGCCGGGCCCCATGCGCCGAAGTATAAGTCCCTCTGCCAACCTCTGGGCAGGCCCTCCGGACTTCGACCAGAAGCCAGGGTCAGGCCGGGCCTCACGTGCCGAACGACAAGTCCCTCTGCCTACCTCCGGGCAGGCAGGGGGCAGGCCCCCTGGACTTCGACCAGAAGTCAGGGTCAGGCCCGGCCCCATGCGTCGAACCACTAGTACCTCTGCCTACCTCTGGGCAGGCAGGGGGCAGGCCCCCTGGACTTCGACTAGAAGCCAGAGTCAGGCCCGGCCACATGCGCCGAACCATAAGTCCCTCTGCCTACCTCTGGGCAGGCAGGGGGCAGGCCCCTGGACTTCGACCAGAAGCCAGAGTCAGGCCCGGCCACATGCGCCGAACCATAAGTCCCTCTGTCTACCTCTGGGCAGGCAGGCGGCAGGCCCCCTAGATTTCGACCAGAAGCCAGAGTCAGGCCCGACCCCATGCGCCGAACCACTAGTCCCTCTGCCTACCTCTGGGCAGGCAGGGGGCAGGCCCCATGGACTTCGACCAGAAGCCAAGGTAAGGCCCGGCTCCATGCGCCGAACCACTAGTCCCTCTGCCTACCTCTGGACAGGAAGGGGGCAGGCCCCCTGGACTTCGATCAGAAGCCAGGGTCAGGCCCGGCCCAATGCGTCGAACCACAAGTCCCTCTGCCTACCTCTAGGAAGGCAGGGGGCAGGCTCCCTTGACTTCGACCAGAAGCCAGGGTCAGGCCCGGCCCCATGCGCCGAACCACTAGTACCTCTGCCTACCTCTAGGCAGGCAGGGGGCAGGCCCCCTGGACTTCGACCAGAAGCCAGGATCAGGCCCGGCCACATGCGCCGAACCACTAGTCCCTTTGCCTACCTCTGGGCAGGCAGGGGGCAGGCCCCCTGGACTTCGACCAGAAGCCAGGGTCAGTCCGGGCCCCATGCGCCGAACCATAAGTCCCTCTGCCTACCTCTGGCGGGTAGGGGGCAGGCCCCCCGGACTTCGAACAGAAGCCAGGGTCATGCCGCGCCCCATGCGCCGAAGTATAAGTCCCTCTGCCTACCTCTGGGCAGGCAGGGGACAGGCCCCCTGGATTTCGACCAGAAGCCAGGGTCAGACACGGCCCAATGTTCTGAACCACAAGTCCCTCTGCTTACCTTTGGGCAGGCAGGGGGCAGTACCCCCGGACTACGACCAGAAGCTAGGGTTAGGCCCGGCCCTATGCGCCGAACCACAAGTCCCTCTGCCTACCTCCGGGCAGGCAGGGGGCAGGCCCCTCGGACTTCGACCAGAAGCCAGAGTCAGGCCCGGCCCCATGCGCCAAACCACTAGTCCCTCTGCCTACCTCTGGGCAGGCAAGGGGCAGGCCCCCTGAACTTCGACCAGAAGCCAGGGTCAGGCCGGGTCCCACGTGCCGAACTATAAGTCCCTCTTCCTACCTCTGGGCAGGCAGGGGGCAGGCCCTCTGGACTTCGACCAGAAGCCAGGGTTAGGCCCGGCCCCATGCGCCGAACCACAAGTCCCTCTGCCTACCTCTTGGCAGGCAGGTCGCAGGCCCCCTGGACTTCGACCAGAAGCCAGAGTCAGGCCCGGCTACATGCGCCGAACCATATGTCCCTCTGCCTACCTCTGGGCAGGCAGGGGGCAGGCCCCCTGGACTTCAAACAGAAGTCAAGGTCAGGCCGGGCCCTACGCGCCGAACCATAAGTCCCTCTTCCTACCTCTGGGCAGGCAAGTCGCAGGCCCCATGGACTTCGACCAGAAGCCAGGGTCAGGCCCGGCCCCATGCGCCGAACCATAAGTCCCTCTGCCTACCTCTAGCATGCAGGGGACATGCCCCCCGGACTTCGAACAGAAGCCAGGGTCAGGCCGGGCCCCATGCGCAGAAGTATAAGTCCCTCTGCCAACCTCTGGGCAGGCCCTCTGGACTTCGACCAGATGCCAGGGTCAGGCCGGGCCTCACGTGCCGAACGACAAGTCCCTCTGCCTACCTCCGGGCAGGCAGGGGGCAGGCCCCCTGGACTTCGACCAGAAGCCAGGGTCAGGCCCGGCCCCATGCGTCGAACCACTAGTACCTCTGCCTACCTCTGGGCAGGCAGGGGGCAGGCCCCCTGGACTTCGACTAGAAGCCAGAGTCAGGCCCGGCCACATGCGCCGAACCATAAGTCCCTCTGCCTACCTCTGGGCAGGCAGGGGGCAGGCCCCTGGACTTCGACCAGAAGCCAGAGTCAGGCCCGGCCACATGCGCCGAACCATAAGTCCCTCTGTCTACCTCTGGGCAGGCAGGGGGCAGGCCCCCTAGATTTCGACCAGAAGCCAGAGTCAGGCCCGACCCCATGCGCCGAACCACTAGTCCCTCTTCCTACCACTGGGCAGGCCCCCTACACTTCGACCAGAAGCCAGGGTCAGGCCCGGCCCTATGAGCCGAACCACAAGTCCCTCTGCCTACCTCTGGGCAGGCAGGGGGCAGGCCCCATGGACTTCGACCAGAAGCCAAGGTAAGGCCCGGCTCCATGCGCCGAACCACTAGTCCCTCTGCCTACCTCTGGACAGGAAGGGGGCAGGCCCCCTGGACTTCGACCAGAAGCCAGGGTCAGGCCCGGCCCAATGCGTCGAACCACAAGTCCCTCTGCCTACCTCTAGGAAGGCAGGGGGCAGGCTCCCTGGACTTCGACCAGAAGCCAGGGTCAGGCCCGGCCCCATGCGCCGAACCACTAGTACCTCTGCCTACCTCTGGGCAGGCAGGGGGCAGGCCCCCTGTACTTCGACCAGAAGCCAGGATCAGGCCCGGCCACATGCGCCGAACCACTAGTCCCTTTGCCTACCTCTGGGCAGGCAGGGGGCAGGCCCCCTGGACTTCGACCAGAAGCCAGGGTCAGGCCCGACCCCATGCGCCGAACCACAAGTCCCTCTGTCTCCCTCTGGGCAGGCAGGGGGCAGTACCCCCGGACTACGACCAGAAGCTAGGGTTAGGCCCGACCCTATGCGCCGAACCACAAGTCCCTCTGCGTACCTCCGGGCAGGCAGGGGGCAGGCCCCCTGGACTTCGACCAGAAGCCAGAGTCAGGCCCGGCCCCATGCGCCGAACCACTAGTCTCTCTGCCTACCTCTGGGCAGGCAAGGGGCAGGCCCCCTGGACTTCGACCAGAAGCCAGGGTCAGGCCGGGTCCCACGTGCCGAACTATAAGTCCCTCTTCCTACCTCTGGGCAGGCAGGGGGCAGGCCCCCTGGACTTCGACCAGAAGCCAGGGTTAGGCCCGGCCCCATGCACCGAACCACAAGTCCCTCTGCCTACCTCTGGGCAGGCAGGTCGCAGGCCCCCTGGACTTCGACCAGAAGCCAGAGTCAGGCCCGGCCATATGCGCCGAACCATAAGTCCCTCTGCCTACCTCTGGGCAGGCAGGGGGCAGGCCCCTTGGACTTCGACCAGAAGCCAGGGTCAGTCCGGGCCCCATGCGCCGAACCATAAGTCCCTCTGCCTACCTCTGGCATGCAGGGGGCAGGTCCCCCGGACTTCGAACAGAAGCCAGGGTCAGGCCGGGCCCCATGCGCCGAAGTATAAGTCCCTCTGCCAACCTCTGGGCAGGCCCTCTAGATTTCGACCAGAAGCCAGGGTCAGGCCGGGCATCACGTGCCGAACGACAAGTCCCTCTGCCTACCTCTTGGCTGCGCCTTGGACTTCGGCAAGAAGCCAGGGTCAAGCCGGACCCATGCGCCGAACCACAAGTCCCTCTGCCTACCTCTTGGCAGGCCCCCTGGACTTCGGCAAGAAGCCAGGGTCAGGCCGGGCCCCATGCGCCGAATCATAAGTCCCTCTGCCTACCTCTGGGCAGGCAAGGGGCAGGCCCCCAGGACTTCGACCAGAAGCAAGGGTTAAGACTTGCCCAATGAGCCGAACCACAAGTCCCTCTGCCTACCTCTGGGCAGGCAGGGGGCAGGCCCATTGGACTTCGACAAGAAGCCAGGGTCAGGCTCGGCCCCATGAGCCGAACAACAAGTCCCTCTGCCTACCTTTGAGCAGGCAGGGGGCAGGCCCCCTAGACTTCGACCAGAAGCTAGAGTTAGGCCCGACCCCATGCGCCGAACCACTAGTCCCTCTTCCTACCACTGGGCAGGCCCCCTAGACTTCGAGCAGAAACCAGGGTCAGGCCCAGCCCCATGAGCCGAACCACAAGTCCCTTTGCCTACCTCTAGGAAGGCAGGGGGCAGGCCCCCTGGACATCGACCAGAAGCCAGGGTCAGGCCCGGCCCCATGCGCCGAACCATTAGTACCTCTGCCTACCTCTGGGCAGGCAGGGGACAGGCCCCCTGGACTTCGACCAGAAGCCAGGATCAGGCCCGGCCACATGCGCCGAACCACTAGTCCCTTTGCCTACCTCTGGGCAGGCAAGGGGCAGTCCCCCTGGACTTCGACCAGAAGCCAGAGTCAGGCCCGGCCCCATGCGCCGAACCATAAGTCCCTCTGCCTACCTCTGGGCAGGCAGGGGGCAGGCCCCTTGGACTTCGACCAGAAGCCAGGGTCAGTCCGGGCCCCATGCGCCGAACCATAAGTCCCTCTGCCTACCTCTGGCGGGTAGGGGGCAGGCCCCCCGGACTTCGAACAGAAGCCAGGGTCATGCCGCGCCCCATGCGCCGAAGTATAAGTCCCTCTGCCTACCTCTGGGCAGGCAGGGGGCAGGCACCTTGGATTTCGACCAGAAGCCAGGGTCAGGCACGGCCCAATGTGCCGAACCACAAGTCCCTCTGCCTACCTCTGGGCAGGCAGGGGGCAGTTCCCCCGGACTACGACCAGAAGCTAGGGTTAGGTTCGGCCCTATACGCCGAATCACAAGTCCCTCTGCCTACCTCCGGGCAAGCAGGGGGCAGGCCCCTCGGACTTCGACCAGAAGCCAGAGTCAGGCCCGACCCCATACGCCGAACCACTAGTCCCTCTGCCTACCTCTGGGCAGGCAAGGGGCAGGCCCCCTGGACTTCTACCAGAAGCCAGGGTCAGGACGGGTCCCACGTGCCGAACTATAAGTCCCTCTTCCTACCTCTGGGCAGGCAGGGGGCAGGCCCCCTGGACTTCGACCAGAAGCCAGGGTTAGGCCCGGCCCCATGCGCCGAACCAGAAGTCCCTCTGCCTACCTCTAGGCAAGCAGGTCGCAGGCCCCCTGGACTTCGACCAGAAGCCAGAGTCAGGCCCGGCCACATGCGCCGAACCATAAGTCCCTCTGCCTACCTCTGGGCAGGCAGGGGGCAGGCCCCCTGGACTTCGACCAGAAGCCAGGGTTAGGCCCGGCCCCATGCGCCGAACCAGAAGTCCCTCTGCCTACCTCTGGGCAGGCAGGTCGCAGACCCCCTGGACTTCGACCAGAAGCCAGGGTCAGGCCCGGCCCCATGCGCCGAACCATAAGTCCCTCTGCCTACCTCTGGCATGCAGGGGGCAGGCCCCCCGGACTTCGACCAGAAGCCAGGGTCAGGCCGGGCCTCACGTGCCGAACGACAAGTCCCTCTGCCTACCTCTTGGCTGCCCCTTGGACTTCGGCAAGAAGCCAGGGTCAAGCCGGGCCCCATGCGCCGAACCACAAGTCCCTCTGCCTACCTCTGGGCAGGCAGGGGGCAGGCCCCTTGGACTTCGGCAAGAAGCCAGGGTCAGGCCGGGCCCCATGCGCCGAATCATAAGTCCCTCTGCCTACCTCTGGGCAGGCAAGGGGCAGGCCCCCAGGACTTCGACCAGAAGCAAGGGTTAGGGCTTGCCCAATGAGCCGAACCACAAGTCCCTCTGCCTACCTCTGGGCAGGCAGGGGGCAGGCCCATTGGACTTCGACCAAAAGCCAGGGTCAGGCTCGGCCCCATGAGCCGAACAACAAGTCCCTCTGCCTACCTCTGGGCAGGCAGGGGGCAGGCCCCCTAGACTTCGGCCAGAAGCCAGAGTCAGGCCCGACCCCATGCGCTGAACCACTAGTCCCTCTTCCTACCACTGGGAAGGCCCCCTCGACTTCGACCAGAAGCCAGGGTCAGGCCCGGCCCCATGAGCCGAACCACAAGTCCCTCTGTCTACCTCTGGGCAGGCAGGGGGCAGGCCCCATGGACTTCGACCAGAAGCCAGGGTCAGGCCCGGCCCCATGCGCCGAACCACTAGTACCTCTGCCTACCTCTGGGCAGGCAGGGGGCAGGCCCCCTAGACTTCGACCAGAAGCCAGGGTAAGGCCCGGCCCCATGAGCGGAACCACAAGTCCCTCTGCCTACTTCTGGGCAGGCAGGGGGCAGGCCCCATTGACTTCGACCAGATGCCAAGGTAAGGCCCGGCTCCATGCGCCGAACCACTAGTCCCTCTGCCTACCTCTGGACAGGCAGGGGGCAGGCCCTCTGGACTTCGACCAGAAGCCAGGGTCAGGCCCGGCCCAATGCGCCGAACCACAAGTCCCTCTGCCTACCTCTAGGAAGGCAGGGGGCAGGCCCCCTGGACATCGACCAGAAGCCAGGGTCAGGCCCGGCCCCATGCGCCGAACCACTAGTACCTCTGCCTACCTCTGGGCAGGCAAGGGACAGGCCCCCTGGAGTTCGACCAGAAGCCAGGATCAGGCCCGGCCACATGCGCCGAACCACTAGTCCCTTTGCCTACCTCTGGGCAGGCAGGGGGCAGGCCCCCCTGGACTTCGACCAGAAGCCAGAGTCAGGCCGGGTCCCACGTGCCGAACTATAAGTCCCTCTTCCTACCTCTGGACAGGCAGGGGGCAGGCCCCCTGGACTTCGACCAGAAGCCAGGGTCAGGCCCGGCCCAATGCGCCGAACCACAAGTCCCTCTGCCTACCTCTAAGAAGGCAGTGGGCAGGCCCCCTGGACTTCGACCAGAAGCCAGGGTCAGGCCCGGCCCCATGCGCCGAACCACTAGTACCTCTGCCGACCTCTGGGCAGGCAGGGGGCAGGCCCCCTGGACTTCGACCAGAAGCCAGGGTAAGGCCCGGCCCCATGAGCGGAACCACAAGTCCCTCTGCCTACCTCTGGGCAGGCAGGGGGCAGGCCCCATTGACTTCGACCAGATGCCAAGGTAAGGCCCGGCTCCATGCGCCGAACCACTAGTCCCTCTGCCTACCTCTGGACAGGCAGGGGGCAGGCCCTCTGGACTTCGACCAGAAGCCAGGGTCAGGCCCGGCCCAATGCGCCGAACCACAAGTCCCTCTGCCTACCTCTAGGAAGGCAGGGGGCAGGCCCCCTGGACATCGACCAGAAGCCAGGGTCAGGCCCGGCCCCATGCGCCGAACCACTAGTACCTCTGCCTACCTCTGGGCAGGCAAGGGACAGGCCCCCTGGAGTTCGACCAGAAGCCAGGATCAGGCCCGGCCACATGCGCCGAACCACTAGTCCCTTTGCCTACCTCTGGGCAGGCAGGGGGCAGGCCCCCCTGGACTTCGACCAGAAGCCAGAGTCAGGCCGGGTCCCACGTGCCGAACTATAAGTCCCTCTTCCTACCTCTAGGCAGGCAGGAGGCAGGCCCCCTGGACTTCGACCAGAAGCCAGGGTTAGGCCCGGCCCCATGCACCGAACCACAAGTCCCTCTGCCTACCTCTGGGCAGGCAGGTCGCAGGCCTCCTGGACTTCGACCAGAAGCCAGAGTCAGGCCCGGCCATATGCGCCGAACCATAAGTCCCTCTGCCTACCTCTGGGCAGGCAGGGGGCAGGCCCCCTGGACTTCGACCAGAAGTCAGGGTCAGGCCGGGCCCTATGCGCCGAACCATAAGTCCCTCTTCCTACCTTTGGGCAGGCAGGTCGCAGGCCCCCTGGACTTCGACCAGAAGCCAGGGTCAAGCCCGGCCCCATGCGCCGAACCATAAGTCCCTCTGCCTACCTCTGGCATGCAGGGGGCTGGTCCCCCGTGTTGGAGCGAGTGTCCTCCACAATAGTGCATTGATATATTAAATCTCATGGACGGAATATACTTGGGATAATTAGTACATTGATACTCCACGTCAGTTGATTAACGTAAATCGGTAACGCTCAGCTGACTAGAGTTAGACGTTATTGTCGTATGACGGCGGTGATCAACTGATCCCTTTCGGTCACACCTATAGGATGAGACCCAAATAGAAGACTAATTATTTGTATCTGATACAGTTAATTAGCACCTTGCGTATATATTTGATATATGTTTGGTAATGAGAGTTATTTATTGGAGATAGAGTTTAGAACTCTGTCCGATTAAGTTTATTAGTCTATTATACGATAATTGACTGAATAAATTTTACGTCTTATTTTAATACGATTAAATAAGACCTAATTTGGTATTTAAACGTTAATTACTAAATTAGTTGAGGTTTTGTATGTTTTTATGGATAGTGGTAATTAGCCGTTAATATATTTACAAGGAGTTGTAAATTTAGCTAATTGATTATTATTATTAATATGGGACCTATTATATATAGATATAATAGTAATATACTACTTAAGGAGTTAAGTGTATATTATTTGATGTGATCAATTATGGAGATAATTGATCATGTCACACATTGCATTTGTATGACAAATGACAATAAATAAGGACCCATTTTTATGTACATGTGTGTGTGACACACTAGTAAATATAATGACAAATGTGGTTGTTCTTATTTTACTACATACATAAATAATAGTAATAATGACACTAGACACTTGACATAAGCATGCAAATAAAATTAAAAGCTAATTGGTCTTCCCATATGGGGTGGCCGGTTTTGGGGAGCTAAAAAGGGGACTATTTGTTCACTTATTTACTCCATCCCATTCATTCATGCATGTGCTTTTGAGCTTTTACCTCATCTCTCCAAAACTCTCTCTAAATACTAGTATTCATCTTTTACTAGAGTAGTAATAGATTAATAATATTAGTATTGTTTTATCACTACTATTATCTAGTTAATAATAGTGGTGATTATTTGGGTTGATTCTTGGTGCAACTTAAAGGAGATCTTCTACATTGGAGATTCAAGGTTTTGGAGGATCATCCATACTATTATTAGCTCAAGAACAATAAGAAAAGGAGTTTTCTTATTGTGCCCAATATTTCCTCATTGTTTATGTAAGGAAATCTCTTCTTATATCTAGTTTTTGTCATTTGATGTCATGCATGTAACTAGATCTTTATATACTAAATTAACAAGTAATTTAGTAACTAATTAGAGGAGTCTAATTAGTGGGTTACGAACCTAACAAGTGGTATCAGAGCTTTGTTGTTGCATGCATGTCGATTTTTGACATTTTTTCGGGTTATATGATAACTTTGTAAAAACCGAAAATTTTGTGTAAAAGGTGTTTCACACGAAATTTTTGGGTACATGCATACCTAATGACCTCAAAATGGTTGTGGTCGAATTTGGTAATTTTTGGAATTTATTTGCTAATTTATAAATCATTTATGCCTTAAAAACCGAGTTTTTATGCCTATTTGATGTTAAAAGTTAACTAAAAATAGTTGCATGTTGTTTTTGGGCATGGTTTTTTGGTGTAAATATTTTCATATGTTGATGGACATATGTGTAAATTTTTGAAATTTATTTTGTCCTTTTGGGATGTTTACTGTTTTTTTTATGAGATAAGAATCGATAAACATGCATTTATTTGTTCCTATTTTATTCGAGAATATTTGTGGACAAGTTTTTGTTTTGGAGTTCCTGGAAATGTTCCAGAATGAACAAAAATATTCATTTTTAATTTTGGACGTTTTATGATTTAATTTGAATTTATTTCATAAAATTGACCATTTACCGATTAAATTAGCAAATTAAATCAATTCAAACTAATTTTTATTTTTCAAATTAGTGGAGACTAATTCTTGAAATTCCAAATTGGTTAGGAAAAATTAGTTTGAGCTTAATTGAGAATTAAGTGTTGATTAATGATTTTTAATGGTTAAAAATCGATAAATTCCATAAAACCGAGCTAGGATGAACTTGATAAATTATGGGGCGATTTTGGCATGATTTTTACAGCATTTTATTTATTTATTTTAATGTTGTTGAATGAATGAATGTCATTTATTGTTTATTTTGCATGATTGTACCTAGTATGGCCTAGTCTTTTAATCGGTATTACCCGTAATGTAAGGGAATATCGATTTGATTGTAATTAATTGCGATCTCGTATCGCCCGTTTGTAATAATTAATAGTTTTATTTATACAAATGTATAATAGGAAATGCTATGTATCATTTGTATCATTTGTAATTAATTATTATGAAGACGGAGATTACACAAGACGGTGGACAAAAGACGGTGCCTTTTGGTGGTGTTCCATTGAAGAGGCCAGGGACCAAGGAGTTGGTTTCCGATTTTGTAATAGTCTAGTTAATTAGATTAGCTAGATGGCCATACTAGGATTTATTTGTTTGATGCTTGCTTTATTTTCGCTCATGCCAAAATCGCCAATCATGCATTTTATTCGTCGATTGTCAATTCACCAATTTACGTAATCACCAACTTAGTTCACTTATAAGTGATTAGTAACCTAATATTGACAAGACCTCTCACATGCATCGTAAGAATTGAGATTTAGCCTTACCAATTAAAGCACCTATGAACCCCTTGTTCATTAGGGCAACCACAACGTGGACCCTTTTTACCTAGGGTAAATAGGGTGATAAGATCACATGCCAAGATTGGGTTGGACTCAACGAGATAAAAGTTATTTCGGGGCTAGGAGATGGATTTGGTTGAAATCCGTCGACCGAGAGTTCTAGGGTAGAATTAGTCAAGTAATGACTTACCGTTTTTACATAAGGATTGCATGCGATGTTAGTTCTTATCTAGATACGGGTCTTGGAATCGCTTATATAATTTCGTGAGGGGTCATTATATGAGTGACTTGTTAAAATTGTTTTACAAGTAAATTATATAACAATGAATGTTAATATTTCCTAAACTTTGTTGTAGTGTTTATAATTCGCTATGGCTACTAATGCAACCATTCAACTCGGAAAGGATTCTTGGCTTAGGTCCGTTATGGACAAATGTATCTTGAAAGACGATGGAAGTAATTTCATCGAGTGGGAGTCTACCATTAAAGGTGCGGCGTTGTCCGACAACGTCCTTCGTTACTTGAACGAACCACCACCCAACGAACCCGGTCCTCGAGCCGCCCCGGCACAAAGGACCGCTTATGAGGAGTATTTGAAGATATCCAACGATATCAAGAATGTCTTGACATGGTCAATGTCTCCAAAACTCAAGCTTCAATACATTACCCTTAATGCATATGAGATATTCTCAAGGGTTACGACGGCTTTTTCCCAATCACCCGATATCCGTCAATATGAGGCTATGATGAAATTCTTCGAGGGTAAGCTAGAAAAGGGCCAAAAAGTTGGTCCTCATGTGCTCAAGATGATTGAGCATATTGACACACTAGAGCGTCTAGGGTGTAGCATTCCCAAGAAGCTTGCGATCGGTCGCATTCTTCACTCACTCCCCTCCAAGTTCTCCCAAATTAGGGTGAACTATAATATGCATGGCATGGACAAGAGTTTCCAAGAGCTTCATGCACTCCTCAACCAAGCGGAGAGGGACATGGAGGCTAGTGGGAGTGAGAAGAGAGACATGCTCTCCATGAAAATGAAGAATCTCAACCTTGGGGTTCAAAAGGGTAAAAACAAGGGTAAGACCAAATTCAAGAGACATGGAAAAGACAAGAACAAAGGGAAAGCTATTGAGAATAGCAAACCTAAGGCTAAGGTTAACAAACATGCCGACGCCGATTGCTATCATTGTAATGGCAAGGGACATTGGAAGCGCAATTGTCCCAAATATTTGAAGGAATTGAAGAACAAGAAAGACGAGAGTGAGACTCCGTCAGGTATTGTCCTCACTTCCCTCTATATGATAGACATTAACTATACTTGCACTTCCACTTGGGTATTAGATACCGGATGTGGTTCTCATCTTTGTAATCATTTACAGGGCATGAGGGACGTGCGAGCACTAGCCAAGGGTGATGTGGACCTACGCATGGGAAATGGAGCTAGAGTAGCCGCTATATCCGTAGGGACTTATGTACTCACTCTAGCTAGTGGTTTTGAGTTGTATTTGAATAATTGTTATTTCGTACCAACTCTAACTAAGAACATTATCTCCATTTCCGTACTTGATATGGAAGGTTTTTCCTTTATGATTAAGGACAATTGTTGTACTTTTTCATTTAATGACATGGTTTATGGTAAAGCTACGTCTATCGGAGGTATTTATGTTCTAGATAATGTTAATGATGTATATCATGTAGAGAACAAGAAGCTCAAAACGGGTGAACCTAATCAATCCTACCTTTGGCATTGTCGTTTAGGGCACATAAACGAACGACGCATTAAGAGACTTGTTTCAACGAAACTTCTCAAACCGTTTGATTACGAATCTTATGGTGTATGCGAGTCTTGCCTACTAGGCAAGATGACTCGGGCTCCTTTCTCAAGTAAAGGAACACGAGCAAGTGAGGTATTGGGCCTTATACATACCGATGTGTGTGGCCCAATGACTATCACCGCTAGGGGTGGTTACAACTACTTCATCACTTTTACCGACGACTTAAGTAGATATGGGTATGTCTACTTAATGAGGCATAAGAGCGATGCTTTTGAAAAGTTCAAAGAGTTTCAAAGTGAAGTAGAGAACCAATTGGATAAAAAGATTAAAGTACTACGATCCGATCGTGGCGGTGAATACCTAAATAATGAATTTGATTCACACCTAAAAGATTGTGGCATAGTATCACAATGGACTCCTCCTGGCACACCACAGTTGAATGGTGTGGCCGAAAGGAGAAACCGAACTTTATTAGATATGGTTCGGTCCATGATGAGTCTCACTGAGCTTCCTGATTCATTTTGGGGTTTTGCCATTTTGTCCGCAATATTTTCACTAAATCGAAGCCCGACTAAAGCGGCCAATAAGACACCATATGAGATATGGAAGGGAAGGGTTCCTTATTTGTCGTTCATGAGAATCTGGGGTTGTGAGGCATATGTTCAGAACAAGTCTGACAAAAAACTCGCACCAAGATCCGACAAATGTCTGTTTGTAGGGTATCCAAAGGAAACACAAGGCTATTACTTCTACAATCGTCACGAAAACAAAGTGTTTGTGGCACGTGACGCTGTCTTTCTAGAAAATGACTTCATTTCTAGAAGACAGAGTGGGAGAAAATTTGAACTTGATGAAGTCCAAGAGCCACAAACCGAAAATGAAGTGGAGGAAAGCGTTCCCTCCTCCTCGGACACGGTTGTTGTTCCCTTTGAACCTAGGAAATCCACGAGGATTAGTCATCCTCCAGATCGATACCTTGGTATTGTCGAGGAAGATGCGTTAGACATGTTGCTTTGCGAAAGTGACGAGCCTAACACCTACAAGGCGGCCATATCTAGTCGTGATTCCATGCAATGGCTTCAAGCCATGCGATCCGAAATGGATTCTATGCACGAAAACCAAGTGTGGGATTTGGTTGATTTACCTGAAAAGATGAGACCTCTTCAGTGTAAACGGATCTTTAAAATCAAGAATGGCATAGATGGACATAGAGATGTCTACAAAGCTAGATTGGTGGCAAAGGGTTTTACTCAAGTTCATGGTCTTCACTATGACGAAACCTTTGCTCCAGTCGCAATGCTTCGCTCCATAAGGATTATCCTAGCGATTGCCGCATTTCATGATTATGAGATTTGGCAAATGGATGTCAAAACCGCCTTCTTGAATGGGATTCTAGAAGAGGAAGTGTATATGACACAACCAGAAGGTTTTGTAGATACATCTAATCCTAGGAAGGTATGCAAGCTTAAGAGATCCATTTATGGTCTTAAGCAAGCGTCCAGAAGTTGGAATCATCGCTTTGATCATGTTATCAAACAATATGGTTTTGCTCGAAGTGTCGAGGAACCTTGTTTGTACATGAAGTTTAGTGGGAGTAAGGTAACCTTTCTTGTCTTGTATGTGGATGACATACTTCTTATCGGGAATGACGTTCTGATGCTTGCTTCCGTAAAGGAGTGGCTAGGAAAACACTTCCAAATGAAAGATTTGGGAAATGCACAATGTATTTTGGGTATTCGGATCCATAGAGATAGATCCAAAAGGACGTTGGTATTAAGTCAAGAAGCTTATATAGATAAGATTCTTGATAGATTCAAAATGAAAGACTCTAAGAGAGGCTTTCTTCCCATGAGTCAAGGTACCATTTTGTGCAAGTCACAGTGTCCTACCACACCCGAAGAAATTGAACGCATGAAGTTGATCCCATATGCTTCCGCGGTTGGATCAATCATGTATGCCATGACGTGCACTCGTCCCGATGTTTCGTATGCTTTGAGCATGACGAGTCGTTATCAAGCCAATCCAGGTGAAAGTCACTGGACAGCCGTGAAGAACATCCTTAAGTACTTGCGAAGGACCAAGGATTCGTTCTTAGTGTTTGGAGGGGATACTGAATTACGTGTAAGAGGTTACACGGATGCCAGTTTCCAAACCGATCGGGATGATTTGAAATCCCAATCCGGCTATGTTTATATGTTGAATGGAGGAGCCATTAGTTGGAAGAGCTCCAAGCAAAGTGTCACCGCGGATTCTACAACAGAAGCTGAGTACGTCGCGGCTTCGGAAGCTGCAAAGGAAGCTGTTTGGATTCGTCAGTTTTTGGAAGGACTAGGAGTAGTCCACTCCGTCGAAGATCCTATCACCATATATTGTGATAACAGCGGGGCCATTTTTCAAGCAAAAGAGCCCAAGTCTAGCAATAAGTCTAGACATGTACTTAGGAAATATCACGTGATAAGAGATCTCGAGGAAAGGAAGGAAATCGATATATGTAAGGTTGGGACAGACGAGAATATCGCTGATCCTTTAACCAAGCCTCTTTCAAAGGCTAAACATGATGGTCATGTTGTTGCAATGGGATTGAGAAAAGTCCCGGATTTTCCTTAAGTTATCTAAGATGTAATAATTGGATATTGTAGCAATTTTTACATTTATGATAATAGCATTCATTGTTCGAGTTTCAATATGAACTCTTTTGTTTAGTTTGACTAAACCCATACTTTGTTCATTCGAATGGATTGTGAGACAATCTTGAACCCTATTCAAGTGAACGTTTGAACATAGTATTTTTGCCCCTTGTCACTTAATGAGGTGACGACTCGGAGTGACAAGATTGTAAGTTGATCGATGGTTAGTTCAAAACCATGGGGTCATGGAGATGACTGGTCATTTACATAGGCAGACTGATTGTCACTCTGCTGGGCAGTGACCACAATAGAGTCCCTTATCAAATTAGTTGAAGCCTGGTCGTGGCGGGGATTTCTATTTTATTCCTATGAGTCGATTCTTTAGACTGGCGACCATTTATCTGAGTCAGTGCAGTTTCCGATTGGCTTAGGTTGGTGTCCTAAGTCGTGCCGTGAAAGGAGGCTGATGGGCATCTTCTGGGTCATGGTGATCTGCATTATACAGTATAAGTTGGGTCAACAGGAATTGTCCACCCACGTCGGGTACATACGTCCTTGGGCCACTCGAGGAGAAGTAACTGGAAATGCGTGGCCACGCTCGGAAATACATCTATGGTAGATTTTCCGGTCAAACAGTTATTCTCCAGATCGAGAAAACCACTCTTATTAAATTTAAATCACAAGTGCGACCTGAAAGACACCTTGTGATGAGTGGGAGGATGTGACATCAAAGAGACAAAAGAATCGGTAGCGCACAACTTGTGTAGACAAGTGGGAGATATTGATGGAGTAGGAGTACTCCGCAATATAGTGGCTACATGCACAACTTGTATCGGACAAGTGGGAGATTGTTGGAGCGAGTGTCCTCCACAATAGTGCATTGATATATTAAATCTCATGGACGGAATATACTTGGGATAATTAGTACATTGATACTTCACGTCAGTTGATTAACGTAAATCGGTAACGCTCAGCTGACTAGAGTTAGACGTTATTGTCGTATGACGGCGGTGATCAACTGATCCCTTTCGGTCACACCTATAGGATGAGACCCAAATAGAAGACTAATTATTTGTATCTGATACAGTTAATTAGCACCTTGCGTATATATTTGATATATGTTTGGTAATGAGAGTTATTTATTGGAGATAGAGTTTAGAACTCTGTCCGATTAAGTTTATTAGTCTATTATACGATAATTGACTGAATAAATTTTACGTCTTATTTTAATACGATTAAATAAGACCTAATTTGGTATTTAAACGTTAATTACTAAATTAGTTGAGGTTTTGTATGCTTTTATGGATAGTGGTAATTAGCCGTTAATATATTTACAAGGAGTTGTAAATTTAGCTAATTGATTATTATTATTAATATGGGACCTATTATATATAGATATAATAGTAATATACTACTTAAGGAGTTAAGTGTATATTATTTGATGTGATCAATTATGGAGATAATTGATCATGTCACACATTGCATTTGTATGACAAATGACAATAAATGAGGACCCATTTTTATGTACATGTGTGTGTGACACACTAGTAAATATAATGACAAATGTGGTTGTTCTTATTTTACTACATACATAAATAATAGTAATAATGACACTAGACACTTGACATAAGCATGCAAATAAAATTAAAAGCTAATTGGTCTTCCCATATGGGGTGGCCGGTTTTGGGGAGCTAAAAAGGGGACTATTTGTTCACTTATTTACTCCATCCCATTCATTCATGCATGTGCTTTTGAGCTTTTACCTCATCTCTCCAAAACTCTCTCTAAATACTAGTATTCATCTTTTACTAGAGTAGTAATAGATTAATAATATTAGTATTGTTTTATCACTACTATTATCTAGTTAATAATAGTGGTGATTATTTGGGTTGATTCTTGGTGCAACTTAAAGGAGATCTTCTACATTGGAGATTCAAGGTTTTGGAGGATCATCCATACTATTATTAGCTCAAGAACAATAAGAAAAAGAGTTTTCTTATTGTGCCCAATATTTCCTCATTGTTTATGTAAGGAAATCTCTTCTTATATCTAGTTTTTGTCATTTGATGTCATGCATGTAACTAGATCTTTATATACTAAATTAACAAGTAATTTAGTAACGAATTAGAGGAGTCTAATTAGTGGGTTACGAACCTAACACACTGGACTTCGAACAGAAGCCAGGGTCAGGCCGGGCCCCATGCGCCGAAGTATAAGTCCCTCTGCCAACCTCTGGGCAGGCCCTCTAGATTTCGACCAGAAGCCAGGGTCAGGCCGGGCATCACGTGCCGAACGACAAGTCCCTCTGCCTACCTCTTGGCTGCGCCTTGGACTTCGGCAAGAAGCCAGGGTCAAGCCGGACCCATGCGCCGAACCACAAGTCCCTCTGCCGACCTCTTGGCAGGCAGGGGGCAGGCCCCCTGGACTTCGGCAAGAAGCCAGGGTCAGGCCGGGCCCCATGCGCCGAATCATAAGTCCCTCTGCCTACCTCTGGGCAGGCAAGGGGCAGGCCTCCAGGACTTCGACCAGAAGCAAGGGTTAAGACTTGCCCAATGAGCCGAACCACAAGTCCCTCTGCCTACCTCTGGGCAGGCAGGGGGCAGGCCCATTGGACTTCGACCGGAAGCCAGGGTCAGGCTCGGCCCCATGAGCCGAACAACAAGTCCCTCTGCCTACCTCTGAGCAGGCAGGGGGCAGGCCCCCTAGACTTCGACCAGAAGCTAGAGTTAGGCCCGACCCCATGCGCCGAACCACTAGTCCCTCTTCGTACCACTGGGCAGGCCCCCTGGACTTCGAGCAGAAGCCAGGGTCAGGCCCGGCCCCATGAGCCGAACCACAAGTCCCTTTGCCTACCTCTGGGCAGGCAGGGGGCAGGCCCCATGGACTTCGACCAGAAGCCAAGGTAAGGCCCGGCTCCATGCGCCGAACCACTAGTCCCTCTGCCTACCTCTGGATAGGCAGGGGGCAGGCCCCCTGGACTTCGACCAGAAGCCAGGGTCAGGCCCGACCTAATGCGCTGAACCACAAGTCCCTCTGCCTACCTCTAGGAAGGCAGGGGGCAGGCCCCCTGGACATCGACCAGAAGCCAGGGTCAGGCCCGGCCCCATGCGCCGAACCACTAGTAACTCTGCCTACCTCTGGGCAGGCAGGGGACAGGCCCCCTGGACTTCGACCAGAAGCCAGGATCAGGCCCGGCCACATGCGCCGAACCACTAGTCCCTTTGCCTACCTCTGGGCAGGCAAGGGGCAGGCCCCCTGGTCTTCGACCAGAAGCCAGAGTCAGGCCCGGCCCCATGCGCCGAACCATAAGTCCCTCTGCCTACCTCTGGGCAGGCAGGGGGCAGGCCCCTTGGACTTCGACCAGAAGCCAGGGTCAGTCCGGGCCCCATGCGCCGAACCATAAGTCCCTCTGCCTACCTCTGGCGGGTAGGGGGCAGGCCCCCCGGACTTCGAACAGAAGCCAGGGTCATGCCGCGCCCCATGCGCCGAAGTATAAGTCCCTCTGCCTACCTCTGGGCAGGCAGGGGGCAGGCCCCTTGGATTTCGACCAGAAGCCAGGGTCAGGCACGGCCCAATGTGCCGAACCACAAGTCCCTCTGCCTACCTCTGGGCAGGCAGGGGGCAGTACCCCCGGACTACGACCAGAAGCTAGGGTTAGGTTCGGCCCTATACGCCGAACCACAAGTCCCTCTGCCTACCTCCGGGCAAGCAGGGGGCAGGCCCCTCGGACTTCGACCAGAAGCCAGAGTCAGGCCCGGCCCCATGCGCCGAACCACTAGTCCCTCTGCCTACCTCTGGGCAGACAAGGGGCAGGCCCCCTGGACTTCGACCAGGAGCCAGGGTCAGGCCGGGTCCCACGTGCCGAACTATAAGTCCCTCTTCCTACCTCTGGGCAGGCAGGGGGCAGGCCCCCTGGACTTCGACCAGAAGCCAGGGTTAGGCCCGGCCCCATGCACCGAACCACAAGTCCCTCTGCCTACCTCTGGGCAGGCAGGTCACAGGCCCCGTGGACTTCGACCAGAAGCCAGAGTCAGGCCCGGCCATATGCGCCGAACCATAAGTCCCTCTGCCTACCTCTGGGCAGGCAGGGGGCAGGCCCCCTGGACTTCGACCAGAAGTCAGGGTCAGGCCGGGCCCTATGCGCCGAACCATAAGTCCCACTTCCTACCTTTGGGCAGGCAGGTCGCAGGCCCCCTGGACTTCGACCAGAAACCAGGGTCAAGCCCGGCCCCATGCGCCGAACCATAAGTCCCTCTGCCTACCTCTGGCATGCAGGGGGCAGGCCCCCCGGACTTCGAACAGAAGCCAAGGTCAGGCCGGGCCCCATGCGCCGAAGTATAAGTCCCTCTGCCAACCTCTGGGCAGGCCCTCTGGATTTCGACCAGAAGCCAGGGTCAGGCCGGGTCTCACGTGCCGAACGACAAGTCCCTCTGCCTACCTCTTGGCTGCGCCTTGGACTTCGGCAAGAAGCCAGGGTCAAGCCGGACCCATGCGCCGAACCACAAGTCCCTCTGCCGACCTCTTGGCAGGCAGGGGGCAGGCCCCCTGGACTTCGGCAAGAAGCCAGGGTCAGGCCGGGCCCCATGCACCGAATCATAAGTCCCTCTGCCTACCTCTGGGCAGGCAAGGGGCAGGCCCCCAGGACTTCGACCAGAAGAAAGGTTAAGACTTGTCCAATGAGCCGAACCACAAGTCCCTCTGCCTACCTCTGGGCAGGCAGGGGGCAGGCCCCCTAGACTTCGACCAGAAGCTAGAGTCAGGCCCGACCCCATGCGCCGAACCACTAGTCCCTCTTCCTACCACTGGGCAGGCCCTCTGGACTTCGAGCAGAAGCCAGGGTCAGGCCCGGCCCCATGAGCCGAACCACAAGTCCCTTTGCCTACCTCTGGGCAGGCAGGGGGCAGGCCCCATGGACTTCGACCAGAAGCCAAGGTAAGGCCCGGCTCCATGCGCCGAACCACTAGTCCCTCTGCCTACCTCTGGATAGGCAGGGGGCACGCCCCCTGGACTTCGACCAGAAGCCAGGGTCAGGCTCGACCTAATGCGCTGAACCACAAGTCCCTCTGCCTACCTCTAGGAAGGCAGGGGGCAGGTCCCCTGGACATCGACCAGAAGCCAGGGTCAGGCCCGGCCCCATGCGCCGAACCACTAGTACCACTGCCTACCTCTGGGCAGGCAGGGGACAGGCCCCCTGGACTTCGACCAGAAGCTAGGATCAGGCCCGGCCACATGCGCCGAACCACTAGTCCCTTTGCCTACCTCTGGGCAGGCAAGGGGCAGGCCCCCTGGACTTCGACCAGAAGCCAGAGTCAGGCCCAGCCCCATGCGCCGAACCATAAGTCCCTCTTCCTACCTCTGGGCAGGCAGGGGGCAGGCCCCTTGGACTTCGACCAGAAGCCAGGGTCAGTCCGGGCCCCATGCGCCGAACCATAAGTCCCTCTGCCTACCTCTGGCAGGTAGGGGGCAGGCCCCCCGGACTTCGAACAGAAGCCAGGGTCATGCCGCGCCCCATGCGCCGAAGTATAAGTCCCTCTGCCTACCTCTGGGCAGGCAGGGGGCAGGCCCTCTGGATTTCGACCAGATGCCAGGGTCAGACACGGCCCAATGTGCCGAACCACAAGTCCCTCTGCTTACCTTTGGGCAGGCAGGGGGCAGTACCCCCGGACTACGACCAGAAGCTAGGGTTAGGCCCGGCCCTATGCGCCGAACCACAAGTCCCTCTGCCTACCTCCGGGCAGGCAGGGGGCAGGCCCCTCGGACTTCGACCAGAAGCCAGAGTCAGGCCCGGCCCCATGCGCCGAACCACTAGTCCCTCTGCCTACCTCTGGGCAGGCAAGGGGCAGGCCCCCTGAACTTCGACCAGAAGCCAGGGTCAGGCCGGGTCCCACGTGCCGAACTATAAGTCCCTCTTCCTACCTCTGGGCAGGCAGGGGGCAGGCCCTCTGGACTTCGACCAGAAGCCAGGGTTAGGCCCGGCCCCATGCGCCGAACCACAAGTCCCTCTGCCTACCTCTTGGCAGGCAGGTCGCAGGCCCCCTGGACTTCGACCAGAAGCCAGAGTCAGGCCCGGATACATGCGCCGAACCATATGTCCCTCTGCCTACCTCTGGGCAGGCAGGGGGCAGGCCCCCTGGACTTCAAACAGAAGTCAAGGTCAGGCCGGGCCCTACGCGCCGAACCATAAGTCACTCTTCCTACCTCTGGGCAGGCAAGTCGCAGGCCCCATGGACTTCGACCAGAAGCCAGGGTCAGGCCCGGCCCCATGCGCCGAACCATAAGTCCCTCTGCCTACCTCTGGCATGCAGGGGGCATGCCCCCCGGACTTCGAACAGAAGCCAGGGTCAGGCCGGGCCCCATGCACAGAAGTATAAGTCCCTCTACCAACCTCTGGGCAGGCCCCATGGACTTCGACCAGAAGCCAAGGTAAGGCCCGGCTCCATGCGCCGAACCACTAGTCCCTCTGCCTACCTCTGGACAAGAAGGGGGCAGGCCCCCTGGACTTCGACCAGAAGCCAGGGTCAAGCCCGGCCCAATGCGTCGAACCACAAGTCCCTCTGCTTACCTCTAGGAAGGCAGGGGGCAGGCTCCCTGGACTTCGACCAGAAGCCAGGGTCAGGCCCGGCCCCATGCGCCGAACCACTAGTACCTCTGCCTACCTCTGGGCAGGCAGGGGGCAGGCCCCCTGGACTTCGACCAGAAGCCAGGATCAGGCCCGGCCACATGCGCCGAACCACTAGTCCCTTTGCCTACCTCTGGGCAGGCAGGGGGCAGGCCCCCTGGACTTCGACCAGAAGCCAGGGTCAGGCCCGATCCCATGCGCCGAACCACAAGTCCCTCTGTCTCCCTCTGGGCAGGCAGGGGGCAGTACCCCCGGACTACGACCAGAAGCTAGGGTTAGGCCCGACCCTATGCGCCGAACCACAAGTCCCTCTGCGTACCTCCGGGCAGGCAGGGGGCAGGCCCCCTGGACTTCGACCAGAAGCCAGAGTCAGGCCCGGCCCCATGCGCCGAACCACTAGTCCCTCTGCCTACCTCTGGGCAGGCAAGGGGCAGGCCCCATGGACTTCGACCAGAAGCCAGGGTCAGGCCGGGTCCCACGTGCCGAACTATAAGTCCCTCTTCCTACCTCTGGGCAGGCAGGGGGTCGCCCCCCTGGACTTCGACCAGAAGCCAGGGTTAGGCCCGGCCCCATGCACCGAACCACAAGTCCCTCTGCCTACCTCTAGGCAGGCAGGTCGCAGGCCCCCTGGACTTCGACCAGAAGCCAGAGTCAGGCCCGGCCATATGCGCCGAACCATAAGTCCCTCTGCCTACCTCTGGGCAGGCAGGGGGCAGGCCCCCTGGACTTCGACCAGAAGTCAGGGTCAGGCCGGGCCCTATGCGCCGAACCATAAGTCCCTCTTCCTACCTTTGGGCAGGCAGGTCGCAGGCCCCCTGGACTTCGACCAGAAGCCAGGGTCAAGCCCGGCCCCATGCGCCGAACCATAAGTCCCTCTGCCTACCTCTGGCATGCAGGGGGCAGGTCCCCCGGACTTCGAACAGAAGCCAGGGTCAGGCCGGCCCCATGCGCCGAAGTATAAGTCCCTCTGCCAACCTCTGGGCAGGCCCTCTAGATTTCGACCAGAAGCCAGGGTCAGGCCGGGCATCACGTGCCGAACGACAAGTCCCTCTGCCTACCTCTTGGCTGCGCCTTGGACTTCGGCAAGAAGCCAGGGTCAAGCCGGACCCATGCGCCGAACCACAAGTCCCTCTGCCTACCTCTTGGCAAGCCCCCTGGACTTCGGCAAGAAGCCAGGGTCAGGCCGGGCCCCATGCGCCGAATCATAAGTCCCTCTGCCTACCTCTGGGCAGGCAAGGGGCAGGCCCCCAGGACTTCGACCAGAAGCAAGGGTTAAGACTTGCCCAATGAGCCGAACCACAAGTCCCTCTGCCTACCTCTGGGCAGGCAGGGGGCAGGCCCATTGGACTTCGACCGGAAGCCAGGGTCAGGCTCGGCCTCATGAGCCGAACAACAAGTTCCTCTGCCTACCTTTGAGCAAGCAGGGGGCAGGCCCCCTAGACTTCGACCAGAAGCTAGAGTTAGGCCCGACCCCATGCGCCGAACCACTAGTCCCTCTTCCTACCACTGGGCAGGCCCCCTGGACTTCGAGCAGAAACCAGGGTCAGGCCCGGCCCCATGAGCCGAACCACAAGTCTCTTTGCCTACCTCTGGGCAGGCAGGGGGCAGGCCCCATGGACTTCGACCAGAAGCCAAGGTAAGGCCCGGCTCCATGCGCCGAACCACTAGTCCCTCTGCCTACCTCTGGATAGGCAGGGGGCAGGCCCCTTGGACTTCGACCAGAAGCCAGGGTCAGGCCCGACCTAATGCGCTGAACCACAAGTCCCTCTGCCTACCTCTAGGAAGGCAGGGGGCAGGCCCCCTGGACATCGACCAGAAGCCAGGGTCAGGCCCGACCCCATGCGCCGAACCACTAGTACCTCTGCCTACCTCTGGGCAGGCAGGGGACAGGCCCCCTGGACTTCGACCAGAAGCCAGGATCAGGCCCGGCCACATGCGCCGAACCACTAGTCCCTTTGCCTACCTCTGGGCAGGCAAGGGGCAGGCCCCCTGGACTTCGACCAGAAGCCAGAGTCAGGCCCGGCCCCATGCGCCGAACCATTTGTCCCTCTGCCTACCTCTGGGCAGGCAGGGGGCAGGCCCCTTGGACTTCGACCAGAAGCCAGGGTCAGTCCGGCCCCATGCGCCGAACCATAAGTCCCTCTGCCTACCTCTGGCGGGTAAGGGGCAGGCCCCCCGGACTTCGAACAGAAGCCAGGGTCATGCCGCGCCCCATGCGCCGAAGTATAAGTCCCTCTGCCTACCTCTGGGCAGGCAGGGGGCAGGCCCTCTGGATTTCGACCAGAAGAAAGGTTAAGACTTGTCCAATGAGCCGAACCACAAGTCCCTCTGCCTACCTCTGGGCAGGCAGGGGGCAGGCCCCCTAGACTTCGACCAGAAGCTAGAGTCAGGCCCGACCCCATGCGCCGAACCACTAGTCCCTCTTCCTACCACTGGGCAGGCCCTCTGGACTTCGAGCAGAAGCCAGGGTCAGGCCCGGCCCCATGAGCCGAACCACAAGTCCCTTTGCCTACCTCTGGGCAGGCAGGGGGCAGGCCCCATGGACTTCGACCAGAAGCCAAGGTAAGGCCCGGCTCCATGCGCCGAACCACTAGTCCCTCTGCCTACCTCTGGATAGGCAGGGGGCACGCCCCCTGGACTTCGACCAGAAGCCAGGGTCAGGCTCGACCTAATGCGCTGAACCACAAGTCCCTCTGCCTACCTCTAGGAAGGCAGGGGGCAGGTCCCCTGGACATCGACCAGAAGCCAGGGTCAGGCCCGGCCCCATGCGCCGAACCACTAGTACCTCTGCCTACCTCTGGGCAGGCAGGGGACAGGCCCCCTGGACTTCGACCAGAAGCTAGGATCAGGCCCGGCCACATGCGCCGAACCACTAGTCCCTTTGCCTACCTCTGGGCAGGCAAGGGGCAGGCCCCCTGGACTTCGACCAGAAGCCAGAGTCAGGCCCAGCCCCATGCGCCGAACCATAAGTCCCTCTTCCTACCTCTGGGCAGGCAGGGGGCAGGCCCCTTGGACTTCGACCAGAAGCCAGGGTCAGTCCGGGCCCCATGCGCCGAACCATAAGTCCCTCTGCCTACCTCTGGCAGGTAGGGGGCAGGCCCCCCGGACTTCGAACAGAAGCCAGGGTCATGCCGCGCCCCATGCGCCGAAGTATAAGTCCTTCTGCCTACCTCTGGGCAGGCAGGGGGCAGGCCCTCTGGATTTCGACCAGATGCCAGGGTCAGACACGGCCCAATGTGCCGAACCACAAGTCCCTCTGCTTACCTTTGGGCAGGCAGGGGGCAGTACCCCCGGACTACGACCAGAAGCTAGGGTTAGGCCCGGCCCTATGCGCCGAACCACAAGTCCCTCTGCCTACCTCCGGGCAGGCAGGGGGCAGGCCCCTCGGACTTCGACCAGAAGCCAGAGTCAGGCCCGGCCCCAAGCGCCGAACCACTAGTCCCTCTGCCTACCTCTGGGCAGGCAAGGGGCAGGCCCCCTGAACTTCGACCAGAAGCCAGGGTCAGGCCGGGTCCCACGTGCCGAACTATAAGTCCCTCTTCCTACCTCTGGGCAGGCAGGGGGCAGGCCCTCTGGACTTCGACCAGAAGCCAGGGTTAGGCCCGGCCCCATGCGCCGAACCACAAGTCCCTCTGCCTACCTCTTGGCAGGCAGGTCGCAGGCCCCCTGGACTTCGACCAGAAGCCAGAGTCAGGCCCGGATACATGCGCCGAACCATATGTCCCTCTGCCTACCTCTGGGCAGGCAGGGGGCAGGCCCCCTGGACTTCAAACAGAAGTCAAGGTCAGGCCGGGCCCTACGCGCCGAACCATAAGTCACTCTTCCTACCTCTGGGCAGGCAAGTCGCAGGCCCCATGGACTTCGACCAGAAGCCAGGGTCAGGCCCGGCCCCATGCGCCGAACCATAAGTCCCTCTGCCTACCTCTGGCATGCAGGGGGCATGCCCCCCGGACTTCGAACAGAAGCCAGGGTCAGGCCGGGCCCCATGCACAGAAGTATAAGTCCCTCTGCCAACCTCTGGGCAGGCCCCATGGACTTCGACCAGAAGCCAAGGTAAGGCCCGGCTCCATGCGCCGAACCACTAGTCCCTCTGCCTACCTCTGGACAAGAAGGGGGCAGGCCCCCTGGACTTCGACCAGAAGCCAGGGTCAAGCCCGGCCCAATGCGTCGAACCACAAGTCCCTCTGCCTACCTCTAGGAAGGCAGGGGGCAGGCTCCCTGGACTTCGACCAGAAGCCAGGGTCAGGCCCGGCCCCATGCGCCGAACCACTAGTACCTCTGCCTACCTCTGGGCAGGCAGGGGGCAGGCCCCCTGGACTTCGACCAGAAGCCAGGATCAGGCCCGGCCACATGCGCCGAACCACTAGTCCCTTTGCCTACCTCTGGGCAGGCAGGGGGCAGGCCCCCTGGACTTCGACCAGAAGCCAGGGTCAGGCCCGATCCCATGCGCCGAACCACAAGTCCCTCTGTCTCCCTCTGGGCAGGCAGGGGGCAGTACCCCCGGACTACGACCAGAAGCTAGGGTTAGGCCCGACCCTATGCGCCGAACCACAAGTCCCTCTGCGTACCTCCGGGCAGGCAGGGGGCAGGCCCCCTGGACTTCGACCAGAAGCCAGAGTCAGGCCCGGCCCCATGCGCCGAACCACTAGTCCCTCTGCCTACCTCTGGGCAGGCAAGGGGCAGGCCCCATGGACTTCGACCAGAAGCCAGGGTCAGGCCGGGTCCCACGTGCCGAACTATAAGTCCCTCTTCCTACCTCTGGGCAGGCAGGGGGTCGCCCCCCTGGACTTCGACCAGAAGCCAGGGTTAGGCCCGGCCCCATGCACCGAACCACAAGTCCCTCTGCCTACCTCTAGGCAGGCAGGTCGCAGGCCCCCTGGACTTCGACCAGAAGCCAGAGTCAGGCCCGGCCATATGCGCCGAACCATAAGTCCCTCTGCCTACCTCTGGGCAGGCAGGGGGCAGGCCCCCTGGACTTCGACCAGAAGTCAGGGTCAGGCCGGGCCCTATGCGCCGAACCATAAGTCCCTCTTCCTACCTTTGGGCAGGCAGGTCGCAGGCCCCCTGGACTTCGACCAGAAGCCAGGGTCAAGCCCGGCCCCATGCGCCGAACCATAAGTCCCTCTGCCTACCTCTGGCATGCAGGGGGCAGGTCCCCCGGACTTCGAACAGAAGCCAGGGTCAGGCCGGCCCCATGCGCCGAAGTATAAGTCCCTCTGCCAACCTCTGGGCAGGCCCTCTAGATTTCGACCAGAAGCCAGGGTCAGGCCGGGCATCACGTGCCGAACGACAAGACCCTCTGCCTACCTCTTGGCTGCGCCTTGGACTTCGGCAAGAAGCCAGGGTCAAGCCGGACCCATGCGCCGAACCACAAGTCCCTCTGCCTACCTCTTGGCAGGCCCCCTGGACTTCGGCAAGAAGCCAGGGTCAGGCCGGGCCCCATGCGCCGAATCATAAGTCCCTCTGCCTACCTCTGGGCAGGCAAGGGGCAGGCCCCCAGGACTTCGACCAGAAGCAAGGGTTAAGACTTGCCCAATGAGCCGAACCACAAGTCCCTCTGCCTACCTCTGGGCAGGCAGGGGGCAGGCCCATTGGACTTCGACCGGAAGCCAGGGTCAGGCTCGGCCCCATGAGCCGAACAACAAGTTCCTCTGCCTACCTTTGAGCAAGCAGGGGGCAGGCCCCCTAGACTTCGACCAGAAGCTAGAGTTAGGCCCGACCCCATGCGCCGAACCACTAGTCCCTCTTCCTACCACTGGGCAGGCCCCCTGGACTTCGAGCAGAAACCAGGGTCAGGCGCGGCCCCATGAGCCGAACCACAAGTCCCTTTGCCTACCTCTGGGCAGGCAGGGGGCAGGCCCCATGGACTTCGACCAGAAGCCAAGGTAAGGCCCGGCTCCATGCGCCGAACCACTAGTCCCTCTGCCTACCTCTGGATAGGCAGGGGGCAGGCCCCTTGGACTTCGACCAGAAGCCAGGGTCAGGCCCGACCTAATGCGCTGAACCACAAGTCCCTCTGCCTACCTCTAGGAAGGCAGGGGGCAGGCCCCCTGGACATCGACCAGAAGCCAGGGTCAGGCCCGACCCCATGCGCCGAACCACTAGTACCTCTGCCTACCTCTGGGCAGGCAGGGGACAGGCCCCCTGGACTTCGACCAGAAGCCAGGATCAGGCCCGGCCACATGCGCCGAACCACTAGTCCCTTTGCCTACCTCTGGGCAGGCAAGGGGCAGGCCCCCTGGACTTCGACCAGAAGCCAGAGTCAGGCCCGGCCCCATGCGCCGAACCATTTGTCCCTCTGCCTACCTCTGGGCAGGCAGGGGGCAGGCCCCTTGGACTTCGACCAGAAGCCAGGGTCAGTCCGGGCCCCATGCGCCGAACCATAAGTCCCTCTGCCTACCTCTGGCGGGTAAGGGGCAGGCCCCCCGGACTTCGAACAGAAGCCAGGGTCATGCCGCGCCCCATGCGCCGAAGTATAAGTCCCTCTGCCTACCTCTGGGCAGGCAGGGGGCAGGCCCCTTGGATTTCGACCAGAAGCCAGGGTCAGGCACGGCCCAATGTGCCGAACCACAAGTCCCTCTGCCTACCTCTGGGCAGGCAGGGGGCAGTACCCCCGGACTACGACCAGAAGCTAGGGTTAGGTTCGGCCCTATACGCCGAATTACAAGTCCCTCTGCCTACCTCCAGGCAAGCAGGGGGCAGGCCCCTCGGACTTCGACCAGAAGCCAGAGTCAGGCCCGGCCCCATGCGCCGAACCACTAGTCCCTCTGCCTACCTCTGGGCAGGCAAGGGGCAGGCCCCCTGGACTTCGACCAGAAGCCAGGGTCAGGCCGGGTCCCACGTGCCGAACTATAAGTCCCTCTTCCTACCTCTGGGCAGGCAGGGGGCAGGCCCCCTGGACTTCGACCAGAAGCCAGGGTTAGGCCCGGCCCCATGCGCCGAACCAGAAGTCCCTCTGCCTACCTCTAGGCAAGCAGGTCGCAGGCCCCCTGGACTTCGACCAGAAGCCAGAGTCAGGCCCGGCCACATGCGCCGAACCATAAGTCCCTCTGCCTACCTCTGGGCAGGCAGGGGGCAGGCCCCCTGGACTTCGACCAGAAGCCAGGGTTAGGCCCGGCCCCATTCGCCGAACCAGAAGTCCCTCTGCCTACCTCTAGGCAGGCAGGTCGCAGACCCCCTGGACTTCGACCAGAAGCCAGGGTCAGGCCCGGCCCCATGCGCCGAACCATAAGTCCCTCTGCCTACCTCTGGCATGCAGGGGACAGGCCCCCCGGACTTCGAACAGAAGCCAGGATCAGGCCGGGCCCCATGCGCCGAAGTATAAGTCCCTCTGCCTACCTCTGGGCAGGCCCTCTGGACTTCGACCAGAAGCCAGGGTCAGCCCGGGCCTCACGTGCCGAACGACAAGTCCCTCTGCCTACCTCTTGGCTGCCCCTTGGACTTCGGCAAGAAGCCAGGGTCAAGCCGGGCCCCATGCGTCGAACCACAAGTCCCTCTGCCTAGCTCTGGGCAGGCAGGGGGCAGGCCCCTTGGACTTCGGCAAGAAGCCAGGGTCAGGTCGGGCCCCATGCGCCGAATTATAAGTCCCTCTGCCTACGTCTGGGCAGGCAAGGGGCAGGCCCCCAGGACTTCGACCAGAAGCAAGGGTTAGGGCTTGCCCAATGAGCCGAACCACAAGTCCCTCTGCCTACCTCTGGGCAGGCAGGGGGCAGGCCCATTGGACTTCGACCAAAAGCCAGGGTCAGGCTCGGCCCCATGAGCCGAACAACAAGTCCCTCTGCCTAACTCTGGGCAGGCAGGGGGCAGGCCCCCTAGACTTCGGCCAGAAGCCAGAGTCAGGCCCGACCCCATGCGCTGAACCACTAGTCCCTCTTCGTACCACTGGGAAGGCCCCCTCGACTTCGACCAGAAGCCAGGGTCAGGCCCGGCCCCATGAGCCGAACCACAAGTCCATCTGTCTACCTCTGGGCAGGCAGGGGGCAGGCCCCATGGACTTCGACCAGAAGCCAGGGTCAGGCCCGGCCCCATGCGCCGAACCACTAGTACCTCTGCCTACCTCTGGGCAGGCAGGGGGCAGGCCCCCTGGACTTCGACCAGAAGCCAGGGTAAGGCCCGGCCCCATGAGCGGAACCACAAGTCCCTCTGCCTACTTCTGGGCAGGCAGGGGGCAGGCCCCATTGACTTCGACCAGATGCCAAGGTAAGGCCCGGCTCCATGCGCCGAACCACTAGTCCCTCTGCCTACCTCTGGACAGGCAGGGGGCAGGCCCCCTGGACTTCGACCAGAAGCCAGGGTCAGGCCCGGCCCAATGCGCCGAACCACAAGTCCCTCTGCCTACCTCTAAGAAGGCAGTGGGCAGGCCCCCTGGACTTCGACCAGAAGCCAGGGTCAGGCCCGGCCCCATGCGCCGAACCACTAGTACCTCTGCCGACCTCTGGGCAGGCAGGGGGCAGGCCCCCTGGACTTCGACCAGAAGCATGGGTAAGGCCCGGCCCCATGAGCGGAACCACAAGTCCCTCTGCCTACCTCTAGGCAGGCAGGGGGCAGGCCCCATTGACTTTGACCAGATGCCAAGATAAGGCCCGGCTCCATGCGCCGAACCACTAGTCCCTCTGCCTACCTCTGGACAGGCAGGGGGCAGGCCCTCTGGACTTCGACCAGAAGCCAGGGTCAGGCCCGGCCCAATGCGCCGAACCACAAGTCCCTCTGCCTACCTCTAGGAAGGCAGGGGGCAGGCCCCCTGGACATCGACCAGAAGCCAGGGTCAGGCCCGGCCCCATGCGCCGAACCACTAGTACCTCTGCCTACCTCTGGGCAGGCAAGGGACAGGCCCCCTGGAGTTCGACCAGAAGCCAGGATCAGGCCCGGCCACATGCGCCGAACCACTAGTCCCTTTGCCTACCTCTGGGCAGGCAGGGGGCAGGCCCCCCTGGACTTCGACCAGAAGCCAGAGTCAGGCCGGGTCCCACGTGCCGAACTATAAGTCCCTCTTCCTACCTCTGGGCAGGCAGGGGGCAGGCCCCCTGGACTTCGACCAGAAGCCAGGGTTAGGCCCGGCCCCATGCACCGAACCACAAGTCCCTCTGCCTACCTCTGGGCAGGCAGGTCGCAGGCCCCCTGGACTTCGACCAGAAGCCAGAGTCAGGCCCGGCCATATGCGCCGAACCATAAGTCCCTCTGCCTACCTCTGGGCAGGCAGGGGGCAGGCCCCAGGACTTCGACCAGAAGTCAGGGTCAGGCCGGGCCCTATGCGCCGAACCATAAGTCCCTCTTCCTACCTTTGGGCAGGCAGGTCGCAGGCCCCCTGGACTTCGACCAGAAGCCAGGGTCAAGCCCGGCCCCATGCGCCGAACCATAAGTCCCTCTGCCTACCTCTGGCATGCAGGGGGCTGGTCCCCCGGACTTCGAACAGAAGCCAGGGTCAGGCCGGGCCCCATGCGCCGAAGTATAAGTCCCTCTGCCAACCTCTGGGCAGGCCCTCTAGATTTCGACCAGAAGCCAGGGTCAGGCCGGGCATCACGTGCCGAACGACAAGTCCCTCTGCCTACCTCTTGGCTGCGCCTTGGACTTCGGCAAGAAGCCAGGGTCAAGCCGGACCCATGCGCCGAACCACAAGTCCCTCTGCCGACCTCTTGGCAGGCAGGGGGCAGGCCCCCTGGACTTCGGCAAGAAGCCAGGGTCAGGCCGGGCCCCATGCGCCGAATCATAAGTCCCTCTGCCTACCTCTGGGCAGGCAAGGGGCAGGCCCCCAGGACTTCGACCAGAAGCAAGGGTTAAGACTTGCCCAATGAGCCGAACCACAAGTCCCTCTGCCTACCTCTGGGCAGGCAGGGGGCAGGCCCATTGGACTTCGACCGGAAGCCAGGGTCAGGCTCGGCCCCATGAGCCGAACAACAAGTCCCTCTGCCTACCTCTGAGCAGGCAGGGGGCAGGCCCCCTAGACTTCGACCAGAAGCTAGAGTTAGGCCCGACCCCATGCGCCGAACCACTAGTCCCTCTTCGTACCACTGGGCAGGCCCCCTGGACTTCGAGCAGAAGCCAGGGTCAGGCCCGGCCCCATGAGCCGAACCACAAGTCTCTTTGCCTACCTCTGGGCAGGCAGGGGGCAGGCCCCATGGACTTCGACCAGAAGCCAAGGTAAGGCCCGGCTCCATGCGCCGAACCACTAGTCCCTCTGCCTACCTCTGGATAGGCAGGGGGCAGGCCCCCTGGACTTCGACCAGAAGCCAGGGTCAGGCCCGACCTAATGCGCTGAACCACAAGTCCCTCTGCCTACCTCTAGGAAGGCAGGGGGCAGGCCCCCTGGACATCGACCAGAAGCCAGGGTCAGGCCCGGCCCCATGCGCCGAACCACTAGTACCTCTGCCTACCTCTGGGCAGGCAGGGGACAGGCCCCCTGGACTTCGACCAGAAGCCAGGATCAGGCCCGGCCACATGCGCCGAACCACTAGTCCCTTTGCCTACCTCTGGGCAGGCAAGGGGCAGGCCCCCTGGACTTCGACCAGAAGCCAGAGTCAGGCCCGGCCCCATGCGCCGAACCATAAGTCCCTCTGCCTACCTCTGGGCAGGCAGGGGGCAGGCCCCTTGGACTTCGACCAGAAGCCAGGGTCAGTCCGGGCCCCATGCGCCGAACCATAAGTCCCTCTGCCTACCTCTGGCGGGTAGGGGGCAGGCCCTCCGGACTTCGAACAGAAGCCAGGGTCATGCCGCGCCCCATGCGCCGAAGTATAAGTCCCTCTGCCTACCTTTGGGCAGGCAGGGGGCAGGTCCCTTGGATTTCGACCAGAAGCCAGGGTCAGGCACGGCCCAATGTGCCGAACCACAAGTCCCTCTGCCTACCTCTGGGCAGGCAGGGGGCAGTACCCCCTGACTACGACCAGAAGCTAGGGTTAGGTTCGGCCCTATACGCCGAACCACAAGTCCCTCTGCCTACCTCCGGGCAAGCAGGGGGCAGGCCCCTCGGACTTCGACCAGAAGCCAGAGTCAGGCCCGGCCCCATGCGCCGAACCACTAGTCCCTCTGCCTACCTCTGGGCAGGCAAGGGGCAGGCCCCCTGGACTTCGATCAGAAGCCAGGGTCAGGCCGGGTCCCACGTGCCGAACTATAAGTCCCTCTTCCTACCTCTGGGCAGGCAGGGGGCAGGCCCCCTGGACTTCGACCAGAAGCCAGGGTTAGGCCCGACCCCATGCGCCGAACCAGAAGTCCCTCTGCTTACCTCTGGGCAGGCAGGTCGCAGGCCCCCTGGACTTCGACCAGAAGCCAGAGCCAGGCCCGGCCACATGCGCCGAACCATAAGTCCCTCTGCCTACCTCTGGGCAGGCAGGGGGCAGCCCCCCTGGACTTCGACCAGAAGTCAGGGTCACACCGGGCCCTATGCGCCAAACCATAAGTCCCTCTTCCTACCTCTGGGCAGGCAGGTCGCAGGCCCCCTGGACTTCGACCAGAAGCCAGGGTCAGGCCCGGCCCCATGCGCCGAACCATAAGTCCCTCTGCCTACCTCTGGCATGCAGGGGGCACGCCCCCCGGACTTCGAACAGAAGCCAGGGTCAGGCCGGGCCCCATGCGCCGAAGTATAAGTCCCTCTGCCAACCTCTGGGCAGGCCCTCTGGACTTCGACCAGAAGCCAGGGTCAGGCCGGGCCTCACGTGCCGAACGACAAGTCCCTCTGCCTACCTCTTGGCTGCCCCTTGGACTTCGGCAAGAAGCCAAGGTCAAGCCGGGCCCCATGCGCCGAACCACAAGTCCCTCTGCCTACCTCTAGGCAGGCAGGGGGCAGGCCCCTTGGACTTCGGCAAGAAGCCAGGGTCAGGCCGGGCCCCATGCGCCGAATCATAAGTCCCTCTGCCTACCTCTGGGCAGGCAAGGGGCAGGCCCCCAGGACTTCGACCAGAAGCAAGGGTTAGGGCTTGCCCAATGAGCCGAACCACAAGTCCCTCTGCCTACCTCTGGGCAGGCAGGGGGCAGGCCCATTGGACTTCGACCAAAAGCCAGGGTCAGGCTCGGCCCCATGAGCCGAACAACAAGTCCCTCTGCCTACCTCTGGGCAGGCAGGGGGCAGGCCCCCTAGACTTCGGCCAGAAGCCAGAGTCAGGCCCGACCCCATGCGCTGAACCACTAGTCCCTCTTCCTACCACTGGGAAGGCCCCCTGGACTTCGACCAGAAGCCAGGGTCAGGCCCGGCCCCATGAGCCGAACCACAAGTCCCTCTGCCTACCTCTGGGCAAGCAGGGGGCAGGCCCCATGGACTTCGACCAGAAGCCAGGGTCAGGCCCGGCCCCATGCGCCGAACCACTAGTACCTCTGCCTACCTCTGGGCAGGCAGGGGGCAGGCCCCCTGGACTTCGACCAGAAGCCAGGGTAAGGCCCGGCCCCATGAGCGGAACCACAAGTCCCTCTACCTACTTCTGGGCAGGCAGGGGGCAGGCCCCATTGACTTCGACCAGATGCCAAGGTAAGGCCCGGCTCCATGCGCCGAACCACTAGTCCCTCTGCCTACCTCTGGACAGGCAGGGGGCAGGCCCCCTGGACTTCGACCAGAAGCCAGGGTCAGGCCCGGCCCAATGCGCCGAACCACAAGTCCCTCTGCCTACCTCTAAGAAGGCAGTGGGCAGGCCCCCTGGACTTCGACCAGAAGCCAGGGTCAGGCCCGGCCCCATGCGCCGAACCACTAGTACCTCTGCCGACCTCTGGGCAGGCAGGGGCAGGCCCCCTGGACTTCGACCAGAAGCCAGGGTAAGGCCCGGCCCCATGAGCGGAACCACAAGTCCCTCTGTCTACCTCTGGGCAGGCAGGGGGCAGGCCCCATTGACTTCGACCAGATGCCAAGGTAAGGCCCGGCTCCATGCGCCGAACCACTAGTCCCTCTGCCTACCTCTGGACAGGCAGGGAGCAGGCCCTCTGGACTTCGACCAGAAGCCAGGGTCAGGCCCGGCCCAATGCGCCGAACTACAAGTCCCTCTGCCTACCTCTAGGAAGGCAGGGGGCAGGCCCCCTGGACATCGACCAGAAGCCAGGGTCAGGCCCGGCCCCATGCGCCGAACCACTAGTACCTCTGCCTACCTCTGGGCAGGCAAGGGACAGGCCCCCTGGAGTTCGACCAGAAGCCAGGATCAGGCCCGGCCACATGCGCCGAACCACTAGTCCCTTTGCCTACCTCTGGGCAGGCAGGGGGCAGGCCCCCTGGGCTTCGACCAGAAGCGAGAGTCAGGCCGGGTCCCACGTGCCGAACTATAAGTCCCTCTTCCTACCTCTGGGCAGGCAGGGGGCAGGCCCCCTGGACTTCGACCAGAAGCCAGGGTTAGGCCCGGCCCCATGCACCGAACCACAAGTCCCTCTGCCTACCTCTGGGCAGGCAGGTCGCAGGCCCCCTGGACTTCGACCAGAAGCCAGAGTCAGGCCCGGCCATATGCGCCGAACCATAAGTCCCTCTGCCTACCTCTGGGCAGGCAGGGGGCAGGCCCCCTGGACTTCGACCAGAAGTCAGGGTCAGGCCGGGCCCTATGCGCCGAACCATAAGTCCCTCTTCCTACCTTTGGGCAGGCAGGTCGCAGGCCCCCTGGACTTCGACCAGAAGCCAGGGTCAAGCCCGGCCCCATGCGCCGAACAATAAGTCCCTCTGCCTACCTCTGGCATGCAGGGGGCAGGTCCCCCGGACTTCGAACAGAAGCCAGGGTCAGGCCGGGCCCCATGCGCCGAAGTATAAGTCCCTCTGCCAACCTCTGGGCAGGCCCTCTAGATTTCGACCAGAAGCCAGGGTCAGGCCGGGCATCACGTGCCGAACGACAAGTCCCTCTGCCTACCTCTTGGCTGCGCCTTGGACTTCGGCAAGAAGCCAGGGTCAAGCCGCACCCATGCGCCGAACCACAAGTCCCTCTGCCGACCTCTTGGCAGGCAGGGGGCAGGCCCCCTGGACTTCGGCAAGAAGCCAGGGTCAGGCCGGGGCCCATGCGCCGAATCATAAGTCCCTCTGCCTACCTCTGGGCAGGCAAGGGGCAGGCCCCCAGGACTTCGACCAGAAGCAAGGGTTAAGACTTGCCCAATGAGCCGAACCACAAGTCCCTCTGCCTACCTCTGGGCAGGCAGAGGGCAGGCCCATTAGACTTCGACCGGAAGCCAGGGTCAGGCTCGGCCCCATGAGCCGAACAACAAGTCCCTCTGCCTACCTCTGAGCAGGCAGGGGGCAGGCCCCCTAGACTTCGACCAGAAGCTAGAGTTAGGCCCGACCCCATGCGCCGAACCACTAGTCCCTCTTCCTACCACTGGGCAGGCCCCCTGGACTTCGAGCAGAAGCCAGGGTCAGGCCCGGCCCCATGAGCCGAACCACAAGTCCTTTTGCCTACCTCTGGGCAGGCAGGGGGCAGGCCCCATGGACTTCGACCAGATGCCAAGGTAAGGCCCGGCTCCATGCGCCGAACCACTAGTCCCTCTGCCTACCTCTGGATAGGCAGGGGGCAGGCCCCCTGGACTTCGACCAGAAGCCAGGGTCAGGCCCGACCTAATGCGCTGAACCACAAGTCCCTCTGCCTACCTCTAGGAAGGCAGGGGGCAGGCCCCCTGGACATCGACCAGAAGCCAGGATCAGGCCCGGCCACATGCGCCGAACCACTAGTCCCTTTGCCTACCTCTGGGCAGGCAGGGGGCAGGCCCCCTGGACTTCGACCAGAAGCCAGGGTCAGGCCCGACCCCATGCGCCGAACCACTAGTCCCTTTGCCTACCTCTGGGCAGGCAGGGGGCAGGCCCCCTGGGCTTCGACCAGAAGCGAGAGTCAGGCCGGGTCCCACGTGCCGAACTATAAGTCCCTCTTCCTACCTCTGGGCAGGCAGGGGGCAGGCCCCCTGGACTTCGACCAGAAGCCAGGGTTAGGCCCGGCCCCATGCACCGAACCACAAGTCCCTCTGCCTACCTCTGGGCAGGCAGGTCGCAGGCCCCCTGGACTTCGACCAGAAGCCAGAGTCAGGCCCGGCCATATGCGCCGAACCATAAGTCCCTCTGCCTACCTCTGGGCAGGCAGGGGGCAGGCCCCCTGGACTTCGACCAGAAGTCAGGGTCAGGCCGGGCCCTATGCGCCGAACCATAAGTCCCTCTTCCTACCTTTGGGCAGGCAGGTCGCAGGCCCCCTGGACTTCGACCAGAAGCCAGGGTCAAGCCCGGCCCCATGCGCCGAACAATAAGTCCCTCTGCCTACCTCTGGCATGCAGGGGGCAGGTCCCCCGGACTTCGAACAGAAGCCAGGGTCAGGCCGGGCCCCATGCGCCGAAGTATAAGTCCCTCTGCCAACCTCTGGGCAGGCCCTCTAGATTTCGACCAGAAGCCAGGGTCAGGCCGGGCATCACGTGCCGAACGACAAGTCCCTCTGCCTACCTCTTGGCTGCGCCTTGGACTTCGGCAAGAAGCCAGGGTCAAGCCGCACCCATGCGCCGAACCACAAGTCCCTCTGCCGACCTCTTGGCAGGCAGGGGGCAGGCCCCCTGGACTTCGGCAAGAAGCCAGGGTCAGGCCGGGCCCCATGCGCCGAATCATAAGTCCCTCTGCCTACCTCTGGGCAGGCAACGGGCAGGCCCCCAGGACTTCGACCAGAAGCAAGGGTTAAGACTTGCCCAATGAGCCGAACCACAAGTCCCTCTGCCTACCTCTGGGCAGGCAGAGGGCAGGCCCATTGGACTTCGACCGGAAGCCAGGGTCAGGCTCGGCCCCATGAGCCGAACAACAAGTCCCTCTGCCTACCTCTGAGCAGGCAGGGGGCAGGCCCCCTAGACTTCGACCAGAAGCTAGAGTTAGGCCCGACCCCATGCGCCGAACCACTAGTCCCTCTTCCTACCACTGGGCAGGCCCCCTGGACTTCGAGCAGAAGCCAGGGTCAGGCCCGGCCCCATGAGCCGAACCACAAGTCCTTTTGCCTACCTCTGGGCAGGCAGGGGGCAGGCCCCATGGACTTCGACCAGATGCCAAGGTAAGGCCCGGCTCCATGCGCCGAACCACTAGTCCCTCTGCCTACCTCTGGATAGGCAGGGGGCAGGCCCCCTGGACTTCGACCAGAAGCCAGGGTCAGGCCCGACCTAATGCGCTGAACCACAAGTCCCTCTGCCTACCTCTAGGAAGGCAGGGGGCAGGCCCCCTGGACATCGACCAGAAGCCAGGATCAGGCCCGGCCACATGCGCCGAACCACTAGTCCCTTTGCCTACCTCTGGGCAGGCAGGGGGCAGGCCCCCTGGACTTCGACCAGAAGCCAGGGTCAGGCCCGACCCCATGCGCCGAACCACTAGTCCCTTTGCCTACCTCTGGGCAGGCAGGGGGCAGGCCCCCTGGGCTTCGACCAGAAGCGAGAGTCAGGCCGGGTCCCACGTGCCGAACTATAAGTCCCTCTTCCTACCTCTGGGCAGGCAGGGGGCAGGCCCCCTGGACTTCGACCAGAAGCCAGGGTTAGGCCCGGCCCCATGCACCGAACCACAAGTCCCTCTGCCTACCTCTGGGCAGGCAGGTCGCAGGCCCCCTGGACTTCGACCAGAAGCCAGAGTCAGGCCCGGCCATATGCGCCGAACCATAAGTCCCTCTGCCTACCTCTGGGCAGGCAGGGGGCAGGCCCCCTGGACTTCGACCAGAAGTCAGGGTCAGGCCGGGCCCTATGCGCCGAACCATAAGTCCCTCTTCCTACCTTTGGGCAGGCAGGTCGCAGGCCCCCTGGACTTCGACCAGAAGCCAGGGTCAAGCCCGGCCCCATGCGCCGAACAATAAGTCCCTCTGCCTACCTCTGGCATGCAGGGGGCAGGTCCCCCGGACTTCGAACAGAAGCCAGGGTCAGGCCGGGCCCCATGCGCCGAAGTATAAGTCCCTCTGCCAACCTCTGGGCAGGCCCTCTAGATTTCGACCAGAAGCCAGGGTCAGGCCGGGCATCACGTGCCGAACGACAAGTCCCTCTGCCTACCTCTTGGCTGCGCCTTGGACTTCGGCAAGAAGCCAGGGTCAAGCCGCACCCATGCGCCGAACCACAAGTCCCTCTGCCGACCTCTTGGCAGGCAGGGGGCAGGCCCCCTGGACTTCGGCAAGAAGCCAGGGTCAGGCCGGGCCCCATGCGCCGAATCATAAGTCCCTCTGCCTACCTCTGGGCAGGCAAGGGGCAGGCCCCCAGGACTTCGACCAGAAGCAAGGGTTAAGACTTGCCCAATGAGCCGAACCACAAGTCCCTCTGCCTACCTCTGGGCAGGCAGAGGGCAGGCCCATTGGACTTCGACCGGAAGCCAGGGTCAGGCTCGGCCCCATGAGCCGAACAACAAGTCCCTCTGCCTACCTCTGAGCAGGCAGGGGGCAGGCCCCCTAGACTTCGACCAGAAGCTAGAGTTAGGCCCGACCCCATGCGCCGAACCACTAGTCCCTCTTCCTACCACTGGGCAGGCCCCCTGGACTTCGAGCAGAAGCCAGGGTCAGGCCCGGCCCCATGAGCCGAACCACAAGTCCTTTTGCCTACCTCTGGGCAGGCAGGGGGCAGGCCCCATGGACTTCGACCAGATGCCAAGGTAAGGCCCGGCTCCATGCGCCGAACCACTAGTCCCTCTGCCTACCTCTGGATAGGCAGGGGGCAGGCCCCCTGGACTTCGACCAGAAGCCAGGGTCAGGCCCGACCTAATGCGCTGAACCACAAGTCCCTCTGCCTACCTCTAGGAAGGCAGGGGGCAGGCCCCCTGGACATCGACCAGAAGCCAGGATCAGGCCCGGCCACATGCGCCGAACCACTAGTCCCTTTGCCTACCTCTGGGCAGGCAGGGGGCAGGCCCCCTGGACTTCGACCAGAAGCCAGGGTCAGGCCCGACCCCATGCGCCGAACCACAAGTCCCTTTGTCTACCTCTGGGCAGGCAGGGAGCAGTACCCCGGACTACGACCAGAAGCTAGGGTTAGGCCCGACCCTATGCGCCGAACCACAAGTCCCTCTGCCTACCTCCGGGCAGGCAGGGGGCAGGCCCCCTGGACTTCGACCATAAGCCAGAGTCAGGCCCGACCCCATGCACCGAACCACTAGTCTCTCTGCCTACCTCTGGGCAGGCAAGGGGCAGGCCTTTTGGACTTCGACCAGAAGCCAGGGTCAGGCCGGGTCCCATGTGCCGAACTATAAGTCCCTCTTCCTACCTCTGGGCAGGCAGGGGGCAGGCCCCCTGGACTTCGACCAGACGCCAGAGTCAGGCCCGGCCCCATGCGCCGAACCATAAGTCCCTCTGCCTACCTCTGGGCAGGCAGGTCGCAGGTCCCCTGGACTTCGACCAGAAGCCAGAGTCAGGCCCGGCCCCATGCGCCGAACCACTAGTCCCTCTGCCTACCTCTGGGCAGGCAGAGGGCAGGCTCCCTGGACTTCGACCAGAAGCCAGGATTAGGCCCGGCCACATGCGCCGAACCACTAGTCCCTTTGCCTACCTCAGGGCAGGCAGGGGGCAGTCCCCCCGGACTTCGACCAGAAGCCAGGGTTAGGCCCGGCCCTAAGCGCCGAACCAAAAGTCCCTCTGCCTACCTCTAGGCAGGCAGGGGGCAAGCCCCCTGGACTTCGACCAGAAGTCAGGGTCAGGCCCGGCCCCCTGCACCGAACCACTAGTCCCTCTGCCTACCTCTGGGCAGGCAGGGGGAAGGCCCCCTGGACTTCGACCAGAAGCCAGAGTCAGGCCCGGTCCCATGCGCCGAACCACTAGTCCCTCTGCCTACCTCTGGGCAGGCAAGGGGCACGCCCCCTAGACTTCGACCAGAAGCCAGGGTCAGGCACGGCCCCATGAGCCGAACCACAAGTTCCTCTGCCTACCTCTGGGCAGGCAGGGGGCAGGCCCCCTGGACTTCGACCAGATGCCAAGGTAAGGCCCGGCTCCTTGCGCTGAACCACTAGTCCCTCTGCCTACCTCTGGACAGGCAGGGGGCAGGCCCCCTTGACTTCGACCAGAAGCCAGGGTCAGGCTCGGCCCAATGCGCCGAACCACAAGTTCCTCTGCCTACCTCTAGGAAGGCAGGGGGCAGGACCCCTGGACTTCGACCAGAAGCCAGGGTCAGGCCCGGCCTCATGCGCTGAACCACTAGTACCTCTGCCTACCTCTGGGCAGGCAGGGGGCAGGCCCCCTGGACTTCGACCAGAAGCCAGGATCAGGCCCGGCCACATGCGCCGAACCACTAGTCCCTTTGCCTACCTCTGGGCAGGCAGGGGGCAGGCCCCCTGGACTTCGACCAGAAGCCAGGGTCAGGCCGGGTCCCATGTGCCGAACTATAAGTCCCTCTTCCTACCTCTGGGCAGGCAGGGGGCAGGCCCCCTGGACTTCGACCAGAAGCCAGGGTCAGGCCCGACCCCATGCGCCGAACCACAAGTCCCTTTGTCTACCTCTGGGCAGGCAGGGAGCAGTACCCCGGACTACGACCAGAAGCTAGGGTTAGGCCCGGCCCTATGCGCCGAACCACAAGTCCCTCTGCCTACCTCCGGGCAGGCAGGGGGCAGGCCCCCTGGACTTCGACCAGAAGCCAGAGTCAGGCCCGACCCCATGCACCGAACCACTAGTCTCTCTGCCTACCTCTGGGCAGGCAAGGGGCAGGCCTTTTGGACTTCGACCAGAAGCCAGGGTCAGGCCGGGTCCCATGTGCCGAACTATAAGTCCCTCTTCCTACTTCTGGGCAGGCAGGGGGCAGGCCCCCTGGACTTCGACCAGACGCCAGAGTCAGGCCCGGCCCCATGCGCCGAACCATAAGTCCCTCTGCCTACCTCTGGGCAGGCAGGTCGCAGGTCCCCTGGACTTCGACCAGAAGCCAGAGTCAGGCCCGGCCCCATGCGCCGAACCACTAGTCCCTCTGCCTACCTGTGGGCAGGCAGAGGGCAGGCTCCCTGGACTTCGACCAGAAGCCAGGATCAGGCCCGGCCACATGCGCCGAACCACTAGTCCCTTTGCCTACCTCTGGGCAGGCAGGGGGCAGTCCCCCCGGACTTCGACCAGAAGCCAGGGTTAGGCCCGGCCCTAAGCGCCGAACCAAAAGTCCCTCTGCCTACCTCTGGGCAGGCAGGGGGCAAGCCCCCTGGACTTCGACCAGAAGCCAGGGTCAGGCCCGGCCCCCTGCGCCGAACCACTAGTCCCTCTGCCTACCTCTGGGCAGGCAGGGGGAAGGCCCCCTGGACTTCGACCAGAAGCCAGAGTCAGACCCGGTCCCATGCGCCGAACCACTAGTCCCTCTGCCTACCTCTGGGCAGGCAAGGGGCACGCCCCCTAGACTTCGACCAGAAGCCAGGGTCAGGCACGACCCCATGAGCCGAACCACAAGTCCCTCTGCCTACCTCTGGGCAGGCAGGGGGCAGGCCCCCTGGACTTCGACCAGATGCCAAGGTAAGGCCCGGCTCCTTGCGCTGAACCACTAGTCCCTCTGCCTACCTCTGGACAGGCAGGGGGCAGGCCCCCTTGACTTCGACCAGAAGCCAGGGTCAGGCTCGGCCCAATGCGCCGAACCACAAGTTCCTCTGCCTACCTCTAGGAAGGCAGGGGGCAGGACCCCTGGACTTCGACCAGAAGCCAGGGTCAGGCCCGGCCTCATGCGCTGAACCACTAGTACCTCTGCCTACCTCTGGGCAGGCAGGGGGCAGGCCCCCTGGACTTCGACCAGAAGCCAGGATCAGGCTCGGCCCAATGCGCCGAACCACAAGTTCCTCTGCCTACCTCTAGGAAGGCAGGGGGCAGGCCCCCTGGACTTCGACCAGAAGCCAGGGTCAGGCCCGACCCCATGCGCCGAACCACAAGTCCCTTTGTCTACCTCTGGGCAGGCAGGGAGCAGTACCCCGGACTACGACCAGAAGCTAGGGTTAGGCCCGGCCCTATGCGCCGAACCACAAGTCCCTCTGCCTACCTCCGGGCAGGCAGGGGGCAGGCCCTCTGGACTTCGGCAAGAAGCCAGGGTCAAGCCGGGCCCCATGCGCCGAATCACAACTCCCTCTGCCTACCTCTGGGCAGGCAGGGGGCAGGCCCCCTGGACTTCGGCAAAAAGCAAGGGTCAGGCCGGGCTCCATGCGCCGAATCATAAGTTTCTCTGCCTACCTCTGGGCAGGCAGGGGGCAGGCCCCCAGGACTTCGACCAGAAGCAAGGGTCAGGACTTGCCCAATGAGCCGAACCACAAGTCCCTCTGCCTACCTCTGGGCAGGCAGGGGGGCAGGCCCATTGGACTTCGACCAGAAGCCAGGGTCAGGCCCGGCCCCATGAGCCGAACCACAAGTCCCTCTGCCTACCTCTAGGCAGGCAGGGGGCAGGCCCCCTGGACTTCGACCAGATGCCAAGGTAAGGCCCGGCTCCTTGCGCCGAACCACTAGTCCCTCTGCCTACCTCTGGACAGGCAGGGGGCAGGCCCCCTTGACTTCGACCAGAAGCCAGGGTCAGGCTCGGCCCAATGCGCCGAACCACAAGTTCCTCTGCCTACCTCTAGGAAGGCAGGGGGCAGGACCCCTGGACTTCGACCAGAAGCCAGGGTCAGGCCCGGCCTCATGCGCTGAAGCACTAGTACCTCTGCCTACCTCTGGGCAGGCAGGGGGCAGGCCCCCTGGACTTCGACCAGAAGCCAGGATCAGGCCCGGCCACATGCGCCGAACCACTAGTCCCTTTGCCTACCTCTGGGCAGGCAGGGGGCAGGCCCCCTGGACTTCGACCAGAAGCCAGGGTCAGGCCGGGTCCCATGTGCCGAACTATAAGTCCCTCTTCCTACCTCTGGGCAGGCAGGGGGCAGGCCCCCTGGACTTCGACCAGACGCCAGAGTCAGGCCCGGCCCCATGCGCCGAACCATAAGTCCCTCTGCCTACCTCTGGGCAGGCAGGTCGCAGGTCCCCTGGACTTCGACCAGAAGCCAGAGTCAGGCCCGGCCCCATGCGCCGAACCACTAGTCCTTCTGCCTACCTCTGGGCAGGCAGGGGGCAAGCTCCCTGGACTTCGACCAGAAGCCAGGATCAGGCCCGGCCACATGCGCCGAACCACTAGTCCCTTTGCCTACCTCTGGGCAGGCAGGGGGCAGGCCCCCTGGACTTCGACCAGAAGCCAGGGTCAGGCCGGGTCCCATGTGCCGAACTATAAGTCCCTCTTCCTACCTCTGGGCAGGCAGGGGGCAGGCCCCCTGGACTTCGACCAGAAGCCAGGGTCAGGCCCGACCCCATGCGCCGAACCACAAGTCCCTTTGTCTACCTCTGGGCAGGCAGGGAGCAGTACCCCGGACTACGACCAGAAGCCAGAGTCAGGCCCGACCCCATGCACCGAACCACTAGTCTCTCTGCCTACCTCTGGGCAGGCAAGGGGCAGGCCTTTTGGACTTCGACCAGAAGCCAGGGTCAGGCCGGGTCCCATGTGCCGAACTATAAGTCCCTCTTCCTACTTCTGGGCAGGCAGGGGGCAGGCCCCCTGGACTTCGACCAGACGCCAGAGTCAGGCCCGGCCCCATGCGCCGAACCATAAGTCCCTCTGCCTACCTCTGGGCAGGCAGGTCGCAGGTCCCCTGGACTTCGACCAGAAGCCAGAGTCAGGCCCGGCCCCATGCGCCGAACCACTAGTCCCTCTGCCTACCTCTGGGCAGGCAGAGGGCAGGCTCCCTGGACTTCGACCAGAAGCCAGGATCAGGCCCGGCCACATGCGCCGAACCACAAGTCCCTCTGCCTACCTCCGGGCAGGCAGGGGGCAGGCCCTCTGGACTTCGGCAAGAAGCCAGGGTCAAGCCGGGCCCCATGCGCCGAATCACAACTCCCTCTGCCTACCTCTGGGCAGGCAGGGGGCAAGCCCCCTGGACTTCGACCAGAAGCCAGGGTCAGGCCCGGCCCCCTGCGCCGAACCACTAGTCCCTCTGCCTACCTCTGGGCAGGCAGGGGGAAGGCCCCCTGGACTTCGACCAGAAGCCAGAGTCAGGCCCGGTCCCATGCGCCGAACCACTAGTCCCTCTGCCTACCTCTGGGCAGGCAAGGGGCACGCCCCCTAGACTTCGACCAGAAGCCAGGGTCAGGCACGGCCCCATGAGCCGAACCACAAGTCCCTCTGCCTACCTCTGGGCAGGCAGGGGGCAGGCCCCCTGGACTTCGACCAGATGCCAAGGTAAGGCCCGGCTCCTTGCGCCGAACCACTAGTCCCTCTGCCTACCTCTGGACAGGCAGGGGGCAGGCCCCCTTGACTTCGACCAGAAGCCAGGGTCAGGCTCGGCCCAATGCGCCGAACCACAAGTTCCTCTGCCTACCTCTAGGAAGGCAGGGGGCAGGACCCCTGGACTTCGACCAGAAGCCAGGGTCAGGCCCGGCCTCATGCGCTGAACCACTAGTACCTCTGCCTACCTCTGGGCAGGCAGGGGGCAGGCCCCCTGGACTTCGACCAGAAGCCAGGATCAGGCCCGGCCACATGCGCCGAACCACTAGTCCCTTTGCCTACCTCTGGGCAGGCAGGGGGCAGGCCCCCTGGACTTCGACCAGAAGCCAGGGTCAGGCCGGGTCCCATGTGCCGAACTATAAGTCCCTCTTCCTACCTCTGGGCAGGCAGGGGGCAGGCCCCCTGGACTTCGACCAGAAGCCAGGGTCAGGCCCGACCCCATGCGCCGAACCACAAGTCCCTTTGTCTACCTCTGGGCAGGCAGGGAGCAGTACCCCGGACTACGACCAGAAGCTAGGGTTAGGCCCGGCCCTATGTGCCGAACCACAAGTCCCTCTGCCTACCTCCGGGCAGGCAGGGGGCAGGCCCCCTGGACTTCGGCAAGAAGCCAGGGTCAAGCCGGGCCCCATGCGCCGAATCACAAGTCCCTCTGCCTACCTCTGGGCAGGCAGGGGGCAGGCCCCCTGGACTTCGGCAAAAAGCAAGGGTCAGGCCGGGCTCCATGCGCCGAATTATAAGTTTCTCTGCCTACCTCTTGGCAGGCAGGGGGCAGGCCCCCAGGACTTCGACCAGAAGCAAGGGTCAGGACTTGCCCAATGAGCCGAACCACAAGTCCCTCTGCCTACCTCTGGGCAGGCAGGGGGGCAGGCCCATTGGACTTCGACCAGAAGCCAGGGTCAGGCCCGGCCCCATGAGCCGAACCACAAGTCCCTCTGCCTACCTCTAGGCAGGCAGGGGGCAGGCCCCCTGGACTTCGACCAGATGCCAAGGTAAGGCCCGGCTCCTTGCGCCGAACCACTAGTCCCTCTGCCTACCTCTGGACAGGCAGGGGGCAGGCCCCCTTGACTTCGACCAGAAGCCAGGGTCAGGCTCGGCCCAATGCGCCGAACCACAAGTTCCTCTGCCTACCTCTAGGAAGGCAGGGGGCAGGACCCCTGGACTTCGACCAGAAGCCAGGGTCAGGCCCGGCCTCATGCGCTGAACCACTAGTACCTCTGCCTACCTCTGGGCAGGCAGGGGGCAGGCCCCCTGGACTTCGACCAGAAGCCAGGATCAGGCCCGGCCACATGCGCCGAACCACTAGTCCCTTTGCCTACCTCTGGGCAGGCAGGGGGCAGGCCCCCTGGACTTCGACCAGAAGCCAGGGTCAGGCCGGGTCCCATGTGCCGAACTATAAGTCCCTCTTCCTACCTCTGGGCAGGCAGGGGGCAGGCCCCCTGGACTTCGACCAGACGCCAGAGTCAGGCCCGGCCCCATGCGCCGAACCATAAGTCCCTCTGCCTACCTCTGGGCAGGCAGGTCGCAGGTCCCCTGGACTTCGACCAGAAGCCAGAGTCAGGCCCGGCCCCATGCGCCGAACCACTAGTCCTTCTACCTACCTCTGGGCAGGCAGGGGGCAAGCTCCCTGGACTTCGACCAGAAGCCAGGATCAGGCCCGGCCACATGCGCCGAACCACTAGTCCCTTTGCCTACCTCTGGGCAGGCAGGGAGCAGTACCCCGGACTACGACCAGAAGCTAGGGTTAGGCCCGGCCCTAAGCGCCGAACCAAAAGTCCCTCTGCCTACCTCTGGGCAGGCAGGGGGCAAGCCCCCTGGACTTCGACCAGAAGCCAGGGTCAGGCCCGGCCCCCTGCGCCGAACCACTAGTCCCTCTGCCTACCTCTGGGCAGGCAGGGGGAAGGCCCCCTGGACTTCGACCAGAAGCCAGAGTCAGGCCCGGTCCCATGCGCCGAACCACTAGTCCCTCTGCCTACCTCTGGGCAGGCAAGGGGCACGCCCCCTAGACTTCGACCAGAAGCCAGGGTCAGGCACGGCCCCATGAGCCGAACCACAAGTCCCTCTGCCTACCTCTGGGCAGGCAGGTCGCAGGCCCCCTGGACTTCTACCAGAAGCCAGGGACAGACCCGGCCCCATGCGCCGAACCATAAGTCCCTCTGCCTACCTCTGGGCAGGCAGGGGGCAAGCTCCCTGGACTTCGACCAGAAGCCAGGATCAGGCCCGGCCACATGCGCCGAACCACTAGTCCCTTTGCCTACCTCTGGGCAGGCAGGGGGGCAGGCCCATTGGACTTCGACCAGAAGCCAGGGTCAGGCCCGGCCCCATGAGCCGAACCACAAGTCCCTCTGCCTACCTCTAGGCAGGCAGGGGGCAGGCCCCCTGGACTTCGACCAGATGCCAAGGTAAGGCCCGGCTCCTTGCGCCGAACCACTAGTCCCTCTGCCTACCTCTGGACAGGCAGGGGGCAGGCCCCCTTGACTTCGACCAGAAGCCAGGGTCAGGCTCGGCCCAATGCGCCGAACCACAAGTTCCTCTGCCTACCTCTAGGAAGGCAGGGGGCAGGACCCCTGGACTTCGACCAGAAGCTAGGGTTAGGCCCGGCCCTATGCGCCGAACCACAAGTCCCTCTGCCTACCTCCGGGCAGGCAGGGGGCAGGCCCCCTGGACTTCGACCAGAAGCCAAAGTCAGGCCCGACCCCATGCACCGAACCACTAGTCCCTTTGCCTACCTCTGGGCAGGCAGGGGGCAGGCCCCCTGGACTTCGACCAGAAGCCAGGGTCAGGCCGGGTCCCATGTGCCGAACTATAAGTCCCTCTTCCTACCTCTGGGCAGGCAGGGGGCAGGCCCCCTGGACTTCGACCAGACGCCAGAGTCAGGCCCGGCCCCATGCGCCGAACCATAAGTCCCTCTGCCTACCTCTGGGCAGGCAGGTCGCAGGTCCCCTGGACTTCGACCAGAAGCCAGAGTCAGGCCCGGCCCCATGCGCCGAACCACTAGTCCTTCTGCCTACCTCTGGGCAGGCAGGGGGCAGGCTCCCTAGACTTCGACCAGAAGCCAGGATCAGGCCCGGCCACATGCGCCGAACCACTAGTCCCTTTGCCTACCTCTGGGCAGGCAGGGGGCAGTCCCCCCGGACTTCGACCAGAAGCCAGGGTTAGGCCCGGCCCTAAGCGCCGAACCAAAAGTCCCTCTGCCTACCTCTGGGCAGGCAGGGGGCAAGCCCCCTGGACTTCGACCAGAAGCCAGGGTCAGGCCCGGCCCCCTGCGCCGAACCACTAGTCCCTCTGCCTACCTCTGGGCAGGCAGGGGGAAGGCCCCCTGGACTTCGACCAGAAGCCAGAGTCAGGCCCGGTCCCATGCGCCGAACCACTAGTCCCTCTGCCTACCTCTGGGCAGGCAAGGGGCACGCCCCCTAGACTTCGACCAGAAGCCAGGGTCAGGCACGGCCCCATGAGCCGAACCACAAGTCCCTCTGCCTACCTCTGGGCAGGCAGGTCGCAGGCCCCCTGGACTTCTACCAGAAGCCAGGGACAGACCCGGCCCCATGCGCCGAACCATAAGTCCCTCTGCTTACCTCTGGGCAGGCAGGGGGCAGTCCCCCTGGACTTCGACCAGAAGCCAGGGTCAGGCCGGGCCCCATGCGCCGAACCATAAGTCCCTCTGCCTACCTCTGGCAGGCAGGGGGCAGGCCCCCCGGACATCGAACAGAAGCCAGGGTCAGGTCGGGCCCCATGCGCCGAAGTATAAATCCCTCTGCCTACCTCTAGGCAGGCCCTCTGGACTTCGACCAGAAGCCAGGGTCAGGCCGGGACTCACGTGCCGAATGACAAGTCCCTCTGCCTACCTCTGGGCAGGCAGGGGGCAGGCCCCCTGGACTTCGGCAAGAAGCCAGGGTCAAGCCGGGCCCCATGCGCCGAATCACAAGTCCCTCTGCCTACCTCTGGGCAGGCAGGGGGCAGGCCCCCTGGACTTCGGCAAAAAGCAAGGGTCAGGCCGGGCTCCATGCGCCGAATCATAAGTTTCTCTGCCTACCTCTGGGCAGGCTGGGGGCAGGCCCCCAGGACTTCGACCAGAAGCAAGGGTCAGGACTTGCCCAATGAGCCGAACCACAAGTCCCTCTGCCTACCTCTGGGCAGGCAGGGGGGCAGGCCCATTGGACTTCGACCAGAAGCCAGGGTCAGGCCCGGCCCCATGAGCCGAACCACAAGTCCCTCTGCCTACCTCTGGGCAGGCAGGGGGCAGGCCCCATGGACTTCGATCAGAAGCCAAGGTAAGGCCCGACTCCATGCGCCGAACCACTAGTCCCTCTACCTACCTCTGGACAGGCAGGGGGCAGGCCCCCTGGACTTTCAGAAACCAGGGTCAGGCCCGGCCCAATGCGCCGAACCACAAGTCCCTCTACCTACCTCCGGGCAGGCAGGGGGCAGGCCCCCTGGACTTCGACCAGAAGCAAAGGTCAGGCCCGGCCCCATGTGCCGAACCACTAGTACCTCTGCCTACCTATGGGCAGGCAGGGGGCAGGCCCCCTGGACTTCGACCAGAAGCCAGGATCAGGCCCGGCCACATGCGCCGAACCACTAGTCCCTTTGCCTACCTCTGGGCAGGCAGGGGGCAGGCCCCGTGGACTTCGACCAGAAGCAAGGGTCAGGCCCGGCCCCATGCTGATAAGTGTAGTTTGTAGTGCCTATTTGTTGTGATTTGGTCCCTTTTTCCTTGTGGAATCGCTCCTTTGGAGCGATTCATGGGCTTCTTATGCTTCCTTTAGTTCGTTTCAGGTTCCTGAGACCAATTTGGAACAGTAGGAGCGATTCCGACACAATACATACACATTTTGGAGCCAACGAGATAAAGGAACGATGACTCGAGGCCTTGGAATTGACCCCGAGACCTTGAGACCCAATCCCGAGCCTCCGAGACCCGATCCCGAGTCCCGAGAATCGGTGGGAAGCCCATGAGAGGCAAGGAAGGACCAAAGAGCGTTTAAGGAAGGCATACAAGGCCCATCCCGTTCGGGATGGGGTGCTACATTAGGATGGCTGCTGTGAGCCCATCCCGGTCGGGACCAACCCGTCCCGATCGGGATGATAGAGCCGTCCCGATCGGGATGATCCGTCCCGGTCGGGACCATGATGCTGCTGCACGACTCTTTTCTTTCTTCTCCTTCACTCATGTACCCATATATATACTCCCTTCTTGTAATTTTAAGACATCTTATCTTACCCTAAATTAGTTTAAGCCTCCAAAACCCTAGATTTACTCTCACTCATTAGTTTTAATCTCTCTTTAATCCTTAGTTAATCATTGTAATTAGTCTTGTATTAAGAAGATTCTTGAAGATTATTCCAAGATTGACAACCTTGGGGTTCTATTTGGGTTTCTTATTTATACAAGTTCTCATCTTTTCTTCATCTAGTATTGGTATAATCATCTCTACTCTTGTTCTTAGTTTATTTAATCTTGTTTGAATCTTTTCATATTGTTATTGTTATTATTCTTGTTATTCATTATGGATGCTTGTTTAGTGATATTGATTTCTTTTATGATTGTTAGGTTGTTCTTTATCATGAGTGAGTAGTCTTCTTTGTGGGGTTAGTAGGGGGATTAGGGGTAGATTATGGATGATTAGGGTTGATTAAGGGGAAAAGGTTATATCTTTGTTGTTAGTCACATTGTAGGCACTCTATGTGTTTGTTGATATGCTTGTGTGAGTTGTAGTGGCCATGCTTCCCATACTTGTGATCATCTTCTCATTGATTGTTTATTTTGTGGAAATGTCGAGAAAAGTTTAGTCGCGAGAGCGCGGACTAGGGTCTAAGTTGCGAGAGCCCGGACCCATCTTGGCATCGGTCTAAGTTGCGAGAGCCCGGACCGACTCTAGCGATTAGGAGACACCTTTACCCTTGATCACCCCAATTATCCTTCTACTCCTATGAACCCGACCTACCCCACTTCTTTCCATATTTGTGTTAATCATCTTAGTTAGCCATCATTTCCGTTAGTTTTATCGTTTAGTTAGTCTCTAGTGTTAGTTTAGTTCATACTTCTCCTCCATCATATTTTTCCATTTTTTGCTTCTTTGTGTTTGTTGGTAATCTAGTCTCGTTGTAGGCCGACCTAGTCTAAACCTTGATATACCGTCCTCGTGGATACGATCCCGACTTGCCCTAGCTACCCACTAGGTTAGTCGGTGTTATATTGTTGGCTAGGGACGTGACAAATCCTTACCATCAATTTGGCGCCGTTGCCGGGGACGGTGCATTGTTTAGACTTAGTTTGCTTATTTCTAGACTTAGTTACCCTTCTTTGTGCTCTCCCATCTTCTCTTGTGAATATTTTCTAGTTTCCCCTCTTTCCTTAGCTTTCTTTTCTCTTTGTCTCTAGTTGTGTTTGTTATTGTCGTTGCCTAGTGCCCATAAAGCACTAGGTGTTCTCACGTTTGTTCTAGTGTGTAGTGTATGCCTAGGAGGGGAGGCGACTTCTATCTCTTTAATCCATAGTCGGAGAGACTCTTTCGAGCCTTTCGCCAACGAACGATTAATCGAGTTAGGATCTCTCAACCAAGTGCAAGCAATACTCATCAAGGGCAAGCCCAAGGAGCCGACTTGAGCAATTCACCTCGAGAGACGGCCGGGGGGACCTTCATCAATCCCTTCGGTGATTCTTCTCCTAGTTCCCCCTCTTCATCTACATCAACACTCTCTACACCACCATATTCTCCATTACATCCAAGAATGCCTAAGTTCTCCTCTCACTCCACATTCACCGAGGATGTCTTGCCGGGACCGAGTGCATTACCGGAAGCCTATACCGGGAATTTTGTGGCAAAGACTCAATTTATCCAACTTTTGGAGAGGAGCCCATTTAGTGGTTTGCCCACCGAAGACCCGCACCAACATATGGAGACTTTCTCCGATTATTGTGATGCTATATCTCAAACCGAGGTTACTCAAGATCAAATTCGTTGGGTACTCTTCCCGTTTTCTCTTATTGGAAAAGCGAAGCAATGGATCAAGAGTCTCGATAGGGCAACAATGGGGATCGATACTTGGAAAAAGCTTGCCTTGGCGTTCTACCAAAAGTTTTACCCTCCGGAAAAGACGAACTTGCTTAGGGCCTCCATCACCGGGTTTCAACAAAGGGATGAAGAGAGCCTATATGAAGCTTGGGAGCGGTTTAAGTCTTTGGTAAGATCGTGCCCTCATCATGGACTCTCACAATGGTTCTTGGTGCAACAATTTTGGAATGGTCTTTATGAGGACTCGAGAGCCATTCTCAACATGGGCTCCAATGGTAGGTTTACCGAGGTCGATGACGATCAAACATGGGCGAGAATCGAAGAGATGGCGGTGCATAATTCGCAATACTCTAGGCCTAGGAAGGCACATCGAGGAGGCATACATGAGGTCGATGCTATCACCAAATTAAGCATTGACCTTGGAGCTCAACTTAAAACACACATGGAGACTATTGACAAGAAGTTCCAAAGTCACCTCGACCAAGTCCAAGGCACTAGTTCCTCACACCATCAACCGATTCAAGAAGTGAATGCTTTGGGGTTCGCACCTCCTTTACCTTACTATGGGATGTGCGATACTTGTGGAATAGTTGGACATGATCCTATGTATTGCCGTGGAAGTATCGAGCAAGTGAACGCCTTTCAAGCGTTCAAGCAAGGTATCTCTTACTCTAATCAATTCCAAGCTTCCCAACAAGTCCCCCAACAACAAGCCTTTCAACATCAACAACAACATCGTCCCTATGTTCCACCTCCCTTAAGAGACAACAACCAAGGTTACCAAGGTTACATGGGTAATCCAAGACCCTTCAACAACTTCAAGCAAAATAACCAAGGTACCTTTCACAACAACAATCAAGGGTTCCAACAAGGGAACTTCAATCAAGGCGGTTTCAAAGGAAACCAAGGCTTCCAACAACAACAAAACCACAATCAAGGCCTTAATCAAGGCAATTCTCATGGGTTCCAAGGGAACCGTCAACAAGCAACTCAAAACCAACAACAACAAAACAAGCCTAGGAGCCGGTCTCCTACTCATGATTATGGCATTCCTCTCGCCATCACCGACACTCCACATAATCCATCATCCCCACCTCGGGATTTTGACATTCAAAAGACTTTGATGGATATGCAAAAGAATACTCAAGTTGTCCAAAAATGTCAAATGGATATGTCGAAAACCCAATAAGAGCTCTTTGCTTATGTTCAAGGGGAAAATGCGGTAAGAGACGCTCGTATGAAGATGCTTGAAACTCAAGTATCTCAACTTGCTTCGGGGAGCTCCTCAATCAAGACAAAAGGGGCAACTACCTTCTCAAGGTGAAACACCGATATTTGAGCATGTAAATGCTATCACCACAAGGAGAGGTACATCCTACAACCCCCCTCCGTATCCTATTGAGCAAGAGCCAATCCAAGAACCGACAATGGAGATGGCGTCTCCAACTCAAGGAGAATTGAGCTTTGATAATCCAATTGAGGAGCAAGTCCTTTGGGAGGTCGAAAACCCCCAAGAAGACAACCCTCCCCCACTTCAAGCACAAGAAAAAGGTAAAGGGAAAGTGTCAAGTGAGGAGTCCACCAATATTGAGCAAAACAAGGTTCAAATCAAGTTGCCTTTCCCAACAAGGCAAATGAACACTAAGGTGGATGTCCAATTTGAAAAGTTCCTTAACATTGTGAAGAAATTGGATGTTAATGTCCCATTCACCGAGTTACTTACCCAAGTCCCGGCATATGGGAAATTCATGCGGGATATCCTATCTAGGAAAAGGTCCATCGACAAGGAAGAGACGATAGCGTTCACGAGGGTGGTGAGCGAGCTTATCCAAGGTTCCACGCTTCCGAAGTTGAAGGACACGGGTAGTTTCTCTATCCCTTGCACCATCGGCAATTACAAGATCGAGAGAGCTATGTGTGATTTGGGTGCGAGTGTGAGCATTATTCCTTACACCATTTGTGAGCGATTAGGGATGACGGAGTTGAAATGTACGTCCATTACACTCCAAATGGCCGATAAGTCTCTTAACCGACCATTGGGAATGTTGGAAGACGTGCCAGTGCGAATAGGGAAGTTCTTCATTCCGGTCGACTTCATTGTGGTGGACATGCCGGAGGATGCTAACACTCCCATCATCCTTGGACGCCCATTTTTACACACCGCCGGTGCCGTGATCGATGTGAAGAAGGGTAGGATCACTTTTCAACTAGGCGACGAGGAGTTAGTGTTTGACCTCCAAGGCAACACTTCGCCTATGACCGAGACATGTAATATGATCCATGCCAAGGAAGACATCGATCTAGGGGAAAGATCGGGACAAATCTTGAAGAAGTACTCTTATGTACTTGATGATTATGACTCCGAGAGTGAGGAGGATGAGTGCCCATGTCATGGGCTTGATGACAAGTTGAAGTGCAATGACAAGAAAGAAGATGAGTCTCCCTTGGGGCCGCATGAGGACCGGTGGACGTTTGGGTATGTCCCCAAGGACCAAAAGTACAAGTTCAAGTCGTTGAACTTGGAAGAACGGGATGCCCCGGGAACGTCAAGGTAAGGCCATGAGGAGACTTGGGATATGGTTGGTTATATGACATGCCTAATTGAAGACTTCTCTAGGGCCTTCGACTTGTTCTTACGTGCCCTTGATGGAGATGGAACTAGTTTTGGTTGTTGAAAAAGAATGAAGATGCACCACCTTGGTTTGACGGAGTTCCACAAGAACCGTCTCATTGTATATATCTCTTTCTTGTAGTTAGTTGGATTTTTTGCGATTTCTTGTTATTTGGATTGATTGATGAGTGTTGTGAGGGAGAGAGTTTGATGTGTGTTTGAGTATTGTTTGATAGGTGAAGTGAGAACGCTCCTAGAGAGGATTGGCGATGGTATACCTTGGGTTGTAGGAACGAGGATCGGGTTTTTGAAGCTTCGAGCGAGCTTTTGGGATTGTGGAAGTTGAAGAAGGCCCATCCCGATCGGGATGAGGCGTCCCGACCGGGAAGGGTAAGGCTTCCCGATCGGGAAGGGTGCCTTCCCGATCGGGAAGGGCGCACCACATTTCGAGCTTACTGTGGGCTCGTCCCGACCGGGATGAGGGCGTCCCGATCGGGACGGGTGAGGTAACCCGATCGGGATCAGTCTTCCCGACCGGGATGGTCCTCTGCTCCCCCTTTGTGATTCTTCTTCGCAAATCGAGTCCACCCAACCGTTTTATGCCCCCTCCCAACCTCCCTAACTACCCTAGCCTTACCATATGCCCCATGTACTTCATTGTCATGCCCTCACTCCATTTCCTATCCGCTTTACACCGACTCTCACATCAAATCCCACCCCTACCATTACTACCTATACCGTGAGTTCTCTTCAAGTGTGAAGCGAGATGACAACCGACAAAACAAGCGACGAGCCTCTATTGATCAACGAGACGATGGAGCAAGTGAGTTACTAACCGCTCGGTTTGGGTAACTATCCTTCCTTTTCCGTCTTTTTATCGCTTCTTTTTCATTGTTTGCCCCCTTCCCTTGAGTCTCGGTATCTAGGGGCCTTCGAGGCCATAGTTTGGTTGCTCCCGACTCCCGACGACGTGATTACGTCGCGAGTCAATCGATTAGTCCATTTACAAGATTTTCACCCCTTGTTAGGAGTTAGTCGGATTTGGACGGAATCCGGGCTAGGTGCCTTGATTACACCTAGCCCTCCCCTCCCATTTCCTTTTATTTCCTTCTTTTTAATTTTCTTCCCCCTTCCATATCTTTTTCTCCTCTCGGCCCATGGTGACTTGACTACACCCCGGCCGGACACCTTCTACCGTTTTCTTCGCCTTATTCTTTGATTTTTAGCTTTATTTTCGTAGTTTATTTTCTTTTCCTTTGTCTCTCCGCACACTACGATTGAGCATATGAGGACATTGCTCGATTTAAGTGTGGGGGAGCGATATTCTATCGTAGTTAGTTTTATTTTCATAGTTTTTTGAAAAACCTTTAAAAATCCTAAAAATTTGAATTTTTTTCACAAAAAATCAAAAAGATTTTCTCTTTTGTGTGTTTTCCCTTTGTGTCTTTGTGTCATGTTGTTTGTTTGTGTGCGTGTTTTCTCTCCCTTTGTCCTTATAGGTTGCCTAATCTCCGTTGTTTGGAAAGCTTTGAAGACATCCGGTAACATCCTCTAACCCTCTTTCGCTCTTTATTCCTTGTGATGTTTGGTGAAGGTTGTGTTGAGGTGTGCTCGGGTGGAGCTTGTACATTCTTGTGGTGGATTTGGTGACTTTTATAGATTATTGGGGTGGTGCTTGTTATTTGTTTGTCTTGTTTTGTTTTATTTTGTTGCCTTTTTGTTTCTTTTCCTTTCGTTCGTTTTCGTTGAGCCTTTGTCTTGTGTGTGTATTTGTGTCATGTGTGTAAACCATTTTCGAAAACCCGGTTTAGAGGCTAGTGTGTGAGTGCTTACTTTCCCTTCCTAGTAGTATAAATCGAGTCTTGGGCTTTAGTCTAGTAGAATGACCTTAAATCAATGAATTCGTTGGTCCTTTACCTTGAGTCCACCTAGCTTACTAGGAATTTACTACGGGATTTGCACTTTTGACCATTATGACCACCCACGGTGTGAAAAGGACTTGGTTACCGAGTCTCGTCCCCTAGGTGACCGTGTTTAGGATTGTTTTGATTAGTCCAAGTTCTCCACTTTTTGTGGGTTTGAAGGGAAGGACGCTCCCCGACTCACCCATTACCCTACCTCCTACACATATCCACACAATAACTTGCAATGTGTTGATTCTCTCTTTCTTGTTATACAATCAAAATGCCAAAAATGCCAAATCTTGCCAAAAGGGCAAAGAAAAGAAAAAAATGAAAGAAAGAAAAGAATGAAGAAAAAGAAAAGGCACAAAAGCCAAAAAGAAAATAGAAAAGAAGAAAAAGAAATGGCATGGCAACAAACAAAGCAAAAACGTCAAAAGGAAAAAAAAATGCCAAAAGAAAACCCGTCTCACAAAAAGAAATCCCTACAAAAATAAGCCTTTTTCCGACTTTTGCCGTGAAGAGCCTACCAAAGGACCGAGTCCCGAGGAAGGATGATAGCGGCATTAGTCGGTCTTCCCTCATTTTGCATGTTTTCCACCTTTTTACTTGGAATAGTTAGGCGGTCTTGGACACGGGACGACCCTCTTGGCTCACGCTAAAGGGGAGCGGGGTCTCACTTACCTACAGTGTCGACTAACACCGTGGTTCTCCACTTTTCCACTCCGCCGATCGTCCCGTAGTACTTTTTTAGAAAGTTAGGAGGACCTAGGTAAGTCACTAACGCTTTTTATTGCTTTATCGTCATACTATTAGGGTTTAGTTCACCTCGGTTTGTATTGCTAGTTTGGGAACGTTGTCACTTACCTCGAGTCCTAAACTGGTGTTTCATTCACCGCTTTTAGAGGGAAGCGGTATTTCTTTTATTTTGGGTGCAACCGATTATGTGTTTGTTTGTGTGTTTGTTTGTTTATGTGTTTTTTGTCCGGTTGCATCCACGGTTTTGTCGCAAGACCCGACTTGCCTTGCGGAGTGCACTTTTCCTCTAAGTGCACTCGCGTGAGTTGAAGGGGCGTAGGGTGCGCTAATACCCATTCGGCTAGTTTAGTAGTTAGTGTGTGCTTACTCGAGGGCGAGTAAGGGTTAAGTGTGGGGGAGTTGATAAGTGTAGTTTGTAGTGCCTATTTGTTGTGATTTGGTCCCTTTTTCCTTGTGGAATCGCTCCTTTGGAGCGATTCATGGGCTTCTTATGCTTCCTTTAGTTCGTTTTAGGTTCCCGATACCAATTTGGAAGAGTAGGAGCGATTCCGACGCAATACATACACATTTTGGAGCCAACGAGATAAAGGAACGATGACTCGAGGCCTTGGAATTGACCCCGAGACCTTGGGACCCAATCCCGAGCCTCCGAGACCCGATCCCGAGTCCCGAGAATCGGTGGGAAGCCCATGAGAGGCAAGGAAGGACCAAAGAGCGTTTAAGGAAGGCATACAAGGCCCATCCCGTTCGGGATGGCCTCATCCCGTTCGGGATGGGGTGCTACATTAGGATGGCTGCTGTGAGCCCATCCCGGTCGGGACCAACCCGTCCCGATCGGGATGACAGAGCCGTCCCGATCGGGATGATCCGTCCCGGTCGGGACCGTGATGCTGCTGCACGACTCTTTTCTTTCTTCTCCTTCACTCTTGTACCCATATATATACTCCCTTCTTGTAATTTTAAGACATCTTATCTTACCCTAAATTAGTTTAAGCCTCCAAAACCCTAGATTTACTCTCACTCATTAGTTTTAATCTCTCTTTAATCCTTAGTTAATCATTGTAATTAGTCTTGTATTAAGAAGATTCTTGAAGATTATTCCAAGATTGACAACCTTGGGGTTCTATTTGGGTTTCTTATTTATACAAGTTCTCATCTTTTCTTCATCTAGTATTGGTATAATCATCTCTACTCTTGTTCTTAGTTTATTTAATCTTGTTTGAATCTTTTCATATTGTTATTGTTATTATTCTTATTATTCATTATGGATGCTTGTTTAGTGGTATTGATTTCTTTTATGATTGTTAGGTTGTTCTTTATCATGAGTGAGTAGTCTTCTTTGTGGGGTTAGTAGGGGGATTAGGGGTAGATTATGGATGATTAGGGTTGATTAAGGGGAAAAGGTTATATCTTTGTTGTTAGTCACATTGTAGGCACTCTATGTGTTTGTTGATATGCTTGTGTGAGTTGTAGTGGCCATGCTTCCCATACTTGTGATCATCTTCTCATTGATTGTTTATTTTGTGGAAATGTCGAGAATAGTTTAGTCGCGAGAGCGCGGACTAGGGTCTAAGTTGCGAGAGCCCGGACCCACCTTGGCATCGGTCTAAGTTGCGAGAGCCCGGACCGACTCTAGCGATTAGGAGACACCTTTACCCTTGATCACCCCAATTATCCTTCTACTCCTATGAACCCGACCTACCCCACTTCTTTCCATATTTGTGTTAATCATCTTAGTTAGCCATCATTTCCATTAGTTTTATCGTTTAGTTAGTCTTTAGTGTTAGTTTAGTTCATACTTCTCCTCCATCATATTTTTCCATTTTTCGCTTCTTTGTGTTTGTTGGTAATCTAGTCTCGTTGTAGGCCGACCTAGTCTAAACCTTGATATACCGTCCTCGTGGATACGATCCCGACTTTCCCTAGCTACCCACTAGGTTAGTCGGTGTTATATTGTTGGCTAGGGACGTGACGAATCCTTACCATCACATGCGCCGAACCACAAGTCCCTCTGTCTACCTCTGGGCAGGCAGGGGGCAGTACCCCCGGACTTCGACCAGAAGCTAGGGTTAGGCCCGGCCCTATGCGCCGAACCACAAGTCCCTCTGCCTACCTCTGGGCAGGCAGGGAACAAGCCCCCCTGGCCTTCAACCAGAAGCCAGGGTCAGGCCCGGCCCCATGCGCCGAACCACGAGTCCCTCTGCCTACCTCTGGGCAGGCAGGGGGCAGGCCCCCTGGACTTCGACCAGAAGCCAGAGTTAGGCCCGGCCCCATGCGCCAAACCACTAGTCCCTCTGCCTACCTCTGGGCAGGCAAGGGGCAGGCCCCCTGGACTTCGACCAGAAGCCAGGGTAAGGCCGGGTCCCACGTGCCGAACTATAAGTCCCTCTGCCTACCTCTGGCAGGCAGGGGGCAGGCCCCCCGGACTTCGAACAGAAGCCAGGGTCATGCCGGGCCCCATCCGCCGAAGTATAAGTCCCTCTGCCTACCTCTGGGCAGGCAGGAGGCAGGCCCCGTGGACTTCGACAAGAAGCCAGGGTCAGGCACAGCCCAATGAGCCGAACCACAAGTCCCTCTGCCTACCTCTGGGCAAGCAGGGGGCAGGCCCCCTGGACTTCGACCGGAAGCCAGGGTCAGACCGGGCCCCACGTGCCGAACTATAAGTCCCTCTTCCTACCTCTGGGCAGGCAGGGGGCAGGCCCCCTGGACTTCGACCGGAAGCCAGGGTATGGCCCGGCCCCATGCGCCGAACCACTAGTCCCTCTGCCTACCTCTGGGCAGGCATGGGGCAGGCCCCCAAGACTTCGACCAGAAGCCAGGGTCAGACACGACCCCATGAGCCGAACCACAAGTCCCTCTGCCTACCTCTAGGCAGGCAGGGGGCAGGCCCCCTAGACTTCGACCAGAAGCCAGGGTCAGGCCCGGCCCCATGAGCTGGACCACAAGTCCCTCTGCCTACCTCTGGGTAGGCAGGGGGCAGGCCCCCTGGACTTCGACCAGAAGCCAGGGACAGGCCCGGCCCCATGAGCTGGACCACAAGTCCCTCTGCCTACCTCTGGGCAGGCAAGAGGCAGGCCCCCTAAACTTCGACCAGAAGCCAGGGTCAGGTAAGGCCCCATGAGCCGAACCACTAGTCCCTCTGCCTACCTCTGGGCAGGCAGGGGACAGGCCCCCTGGACTTCGACCAGAAGCCAGGGTCAGGCCCGGCCCCATGCGCCGAACCACAAGTCCCTCTGCCTACCTCTGGGCAGGCAGGGGGCAGTCCCCCTGGACTTCGACCAGAAGCCAGGGTCAGGCCCGACCCTATGCGCCGAACCACAAGTCACTCTGCCTACCTCAGGGCAGGCAGGGGGCAGGCCCCCTGGACTTCGACCATAAGCCAGGGTCAGGCCCGGCCCCATGCGCCGAACCACTAGTCCCTCTGCCTACCTCTGGGCAGGCATGGGGGCAGGCCCCCTGGACTTCGACCAAAAGCCAGGGTCAAACCCGGCCCCATGCGCCGAACCATAAGTTCCTCTGTCTACCTCTGGCAGGCAGGGGGCAGGCCCCCCGGACTTCGAACAGAAGCCAGGGTCATGCCGGGCCCCATGCGCCGAAGTATAAAACCCTCTGCCCACCTCTGGGCAGGCAGGGGGGTAGGCCCCGTGGACTTCGACAAGAAGCCAGGGTCAGGCACGGCCCAATGAGCCGAACCATAAGTCCCTCTGCCTACCTCTGGGCAGGAAGGGGGCAGGCCCCCCTGGACTTCGACCGGAAGCCAGGGCCAGGCCGGGCCCCACGTGCCGAACTATAAGTCCCTCTTCCTACCTCTGGACAGGCAGGGGGCAGGCCCCCTGGATTTCGACCGGAAGCCAGGGTAAGGCCCGGCCCCATGCGCCGAACCACTAGTCCCTCTGCCTACCTCTGGGCAGGCAGGGGGCAGGCCCCCAAGACTTCGACCAGAAGCCAGGGTCAGACACGACCCCATGAGCCGAACCACAAGTCCCTCTGCCTACCTCTAGGCAGGCAGGGGGCAGGCCCCCTAGACTTCGACCAGAAGCCAGGGTCAGGCCCGGCCCCATGAGCTGGACCACAAGTCCCTCTGCCTACCTCTGGGCAGGCAGGGGGCAGGCCCCCTGGACTTCGACCAGAAGCCAGAGTCAGGCACGGCCCCATGAGCCGAACCACTAGTCCCTCTGCCTACCTCTGGGCAGGCAGGGGACAGGCCCCCTGGACTTCGACCAGAAGCCAGGGTTAGGCCCGGCCCCATGCGCCGAACCACAAGTCCCTCTGCCTACCTCTGGGCAGGAAGGGGGCAGTCCCCCTGGACTTCGACCAGAAGCTAGGGTCAGGCACGACCCCATGAGCCGAACCACAAGTCCCTCTGCCTACCTCTGGGCAGGCAGGGGGCAGGCCCCCTGGACTTCGACCAGAAGCCAGGGTCAGGCCCGGCCCAATGAGCTGGACCACAAGTCCCTCTGCCTACCTCAGGGCAGGCAGGGGGCAGGCCCCCTAAACTTCGACCAGAAGCCAGGGTCAGGCACGGCCCCATGAGCCGAACCACTAGTCCCTCTGCCTACCTCTGGGCAGGCAGGAGACAGCCCCCCTGGACTTCGACCAGAAGCCAGGGTCAGGCCCGACCCCATGAGCCGAACCACTAGTCCCTCTGCCTACCTCTGGGCAGGCAGGGGACAAGCCCCCTGGACTTCGACCAGAAGCCAGGGTTAGGCCCGGCCCCATGCGCCGAACCACAAGTCCCTCTGCCTACCTCTGGGCAGGAAGGGGGCAGTCCCCCTGGACTTCGACCAGAAGCTAGGGTCAGGCACGACCCCATGAGCCGAACCACAAGTCCCTCTGCCTACCTCTGGGCAGGCAGGGGGCAGGCCCCCTGGACTTCGACCAGAAGCCAGAGTCAGGCACGGCCCCATGAGCCGAACCACTAGTCCCTCTGCCTACCTCTGGGCAGGCAGGGGACAGGCCCCCTGGACTTCGACCAGAAGCCAGGGTTAGGCCCGGCCCCATGCGCCGAACCACAAGTCCCTCTGCCTACCTCTGGGCAGGAAGGGGGCAGTCCCCCTGGACTTCGACCAGAAGTTAGGGTCAGGCACGACCCCATGAGCCGAACCACAAGTCCCTCTGCCTACCTCTGGGCAGGCAGGGGGAAGTCCCCCTGGACTTCGAACAGAAGCCAGGGTCAGGCCCGACCCTATGCGCCGAACCACAAGTCACTCTGCCTACCTCAGGGCAGGCAGGGGGCTGGCCCCCTGGACTTCGACCAGAAGCCAGGGTCAGGCCCGGCCCCATGCGCCGAACCACAAGTCCCTCTGCCTACCTCTGGGCAGGCAGGGGGCAGGCCCCCTGGACTTAGACCAGAAGCCAGGGTCAGGCACGACCCCATGAGCCGAACCACTAGTCCCTCTGCCTACCTCTGGGCAGGCAGGGGACAAGCCCCCTGGACTTCGACCAGAAGCCAGGGTTAGGCCCGGCCCCATGCGCCGAACCACAAGTCCCTCTGCCTACCTCTGGGCAGGAAGGGGGCAGTCCCCCTGGACTTCGACCAGAAGCTAGGGTCAGGCACGACCCCATGAGCCGAACCACAAGTCCCTCTGCCTACCTCTGGGCAGGCAGGAGGCAGGCCCCCTGGACTTCGACCAGAAGCCAGGGTCAGGCCCGGCCCAATGAGCTGGACCACAAGTCCCTCTGCCTACCTCTGGGCAGGCAGGGGGCAGGCCCCCTAAACTTCGACCAGAAGCCAGGGTCAGGCACGGCCCCATGAGCCGAACCACTAGTCCCTCTGCCTACCTCTGGGCAGGCAGGGGACAGGCCCCCTGGACTTCGACCAGAAGCCAGGGTCAGGCCCGACCCCATGCGCCGAACCACAAGTCCCTCTGCCTACCTCTGGGCAGGCAGGGGGAAGTCCCCCTGGACTTCGACCAGAAGCCAGGGTCAGGCCCGACCCTATGCGCCGAACCACAAGTCACTCTGCCTACCTCAGGGCAGGCAGGGGGCTGGCCCCCTGGACTTCGACCAGAAGCCAGGGTCAGGCCCGGCCCCATGCGCCGAACCACTAGTCCCTCTGCCTACCTCTGGGCAGGCAGGGAACAGGCCCCCTGGACTTCGACCAGAAGCCAGGGTCAGGCCCGGCCCCATGCGCCGAACCACTAGTCCCTCTGCCTACCTCTGGGCAGGCACGGGGCAGGCCCCCTGGACTTCGACCAAAAGCCAGGGTCAGGCCCGGCCCCATGCGCCGAACCATAAGTCCCTCTGTCTACCTCTGGCAGGCAGGGGGCAGGCCCCCCGGACTTCGAACAGAAGCCAGGGTCATGCCGGGCCCCATGCGCCGAAGTATTAGTCCCTGTGCCTACCTCTGGGCAGGCAGGGGGCAGGCCCCGTGGACTTCGACAAGAAGCCAGGGTCAGGCACGGCCCAATGAGCCGAACCATAAGTCCCTCTGCCTACCTCTGGGCAGGCAGGGGGCAGGCCCCCCTGGACTTCGACCGGAAGCCAGGGTCAGGCCCGACCCTATGCGCCGAACCACAAGTCACTCTGCCTACCTCAGGGCAGGCAGGGGGCAGGCCCCCTGGACTTCGACCAGAAGCCAGGGTCAGGCCCGGCCCCATGCGCCGAACCACTAGTCCCTCTGCCTACCTCTGGGAAGGCACGGGGCAGGCCCCCTGGACTTCGACCAAAAGCCAGGGTTAGGCCCGGCCCCATGCGCCGAACCATAAGTCCCTCTGTCTACCTCTGGCAGGCAGGGGGCAGGCCCCCCGGACTTCGAACAGAAGCCAGGGTCATGCCGGGCCCCATGCGCCGAAGTATTAGTCCTTGTGCCTACCTCTAAGCAGGCAGGGGGCAGGCCCCGTGGACTTCGACAAGAAGCCATGGTCAGGCACGGCCCAATGAGCCGAACCATAAGTCCCTCTGCCTACCTCTGGGCAGGCAGGGGGCAGGCCCCCCTGGACTTCGACCGGAAGCCAGGGTCAGGCCCGACCCTATGCGCCGAACCACAAGTCACTCTGCCTACCTCAGGGCAGGCAGGGGGCAGGCCCCCTGGACTTCGACCAGAAGCCAGGGTCAGGCCCGGCCCCATGCGCCGAACCATTAGTCCCTCTGCCTACCTCTGGGCAGGCAGGGGGCAGGCCCCCTGGACTTCGACCAGAAGCCATGGGCAAGCCCGGCCCCATGAGCCGAACCACAAGTCCCTCTGCCTACCTCTGGGCAGGCAGGGAACAGGCCCCCTGGACTTCGACCAGAAGCCAGGGTCAGGCCCGGCCCCATGCGCCGAACCACTAGTCCCTCTGCCTACCTCTGGGCAGGCATGGGGGCAGGCCCCCTGGACTTCGAACAAAAGCCAGGGTCAGGCCCGGCCCCATGCGCCGAACCATAAGTCCCTCTGTCTACCTCTGGCAGGCAGGGGGCAGGCCCCCCGGACTTCGAACAGAAGCCAGGGTCATGCCGGGCCCCATGCGCCGAAGTATAAAACCCTCTGCCCACCTATGGGCAGGCAGGGGGCAGGCCCCGTGGACTTCGACAAGAAGCCAGGGTCAGGCATGGCCCAATGAGCCGAACCATAAGTCCCTCTGCCTACCTCTGGGCAGGCAGGGGGCAGGCCCCCTAGACTTCGACCAGAAGCTAGGGTCAGACACGACCCCATGAGCCGAACCACAAGTCCCTCTGCCTACCTCTGGGCAGGCAGGGGGCAGGCCTCCTGGACTTCGACCAGAAGCCAGGGTCAGGCCCGGCCCCATGAGCTGGACCACAAGTCCCTCTGCCTACCTCTGGGCAGGCAGGGGGCAGGCCCCCTGGACTTCGACCAGAAGCCAGGGTCAGGCACGGCCCCATGAGCCGAACCACTAGTCCCTCTGCCTACCTCTGGGCAGGCAGGGGACAGGCCCCCTGGACTTCGACCAGAAGCCAGGGTCAGGCCCGGCCCCATGCGCCGAACCACAAGTCCCTCTGCCTACCTCTGGGCAGGCAGGGGGCAGTCCCCCTGGACTTCGACCAGAAGCCAGGGTCAGGCACGACCCCATGAGCCGAACCACAAGTCTCTCTGCCTACCTCTGGGCAGGCAGGGGGCAGGCCCCCTGGACTTCGACCAGAAGCCAGGTTCAGGCCCGGCCCAATGAGCTGGACCACAAGTCCCTCTGCCTACCTCTGGGCAGGCAGGGGGCAGGCCCCCTAAACTTCGACCAGAAGCCAGGGTCAGGCACGGCCCCATGAGCCGAACCACTAGTCCCTCTGCCTACCTTTGGGCAGGCAGGGGACAGGCCCCCTGGACTTCGACCAGAAGCCAGGGTCAGGCCCGACCCCATGCGCCGAACCACAAGTCCCTCTGCCTACCTCTGGGCAGGCAGGGGGCAGTCCCCCTGGACTTCGACCAGAAGCCAGGGTCAGGCCCGACCCTATGCGCCGAACCACAAGTCACTCTGCCTACCTCAGGGCAAGCAGGGGGCTGGCCCCCTGGACTTCGACCAGAAGACAGGGTCAGGCCCGGCCCCATGCGCCGAACCACTAGTCCCTCTGCCTACCTCTGGGCAGGCAGGGAACAGGCCCCCTGGACTTCGACCAGAAGCCAGGGTCAGGCCCGGCCCCATGCGCCGAACCACTAGTCCCTCTGCCTACCTCTGGGCAGGCACGGGGCAGGCCCCCTGGACTTCGACCAAAAGCCAGGGTCAGGCCCGGCCCCATGCGCCGAACCATAAGTACCTCTGTCCACCTCTGGCAGGCAGGGGGCAGGCCCCCCGGACTTCGAACAGAAGCCAGGGTCATGTCGGGCCCCATGCGCCGAAGTATTAGTCCCTGTGCCTACCTCTGGGCAGGCAGGGGGCAGGCCCCGTGGACTTCGACAAGAAGCCAGGGTCAGGCACGGCCCAATGAGCCGAACCATAAGTCCCTCTGCCTACCTCTGGGCAGGCAGGGGGCAGCCCCCCTGGACTTCGACCGGAAGCCAGGGTCAGGCCGGGCCCCACGTGCCGAACTATAAGTCCCTCTTCCTACCTCTTGGCAGGCAGGGGGCAGGCCCCCTGGACTTCGACCGAAAGCCAGGGTAAGGCCCTGCCCCATGCGCCGAACCACTAGTCCCTCTGCCTACCTCTGGGCAGGCAGGGGGCAGGCCCCCTAGACTTCGACCAGAAGTCATGGGCAGGCCCGGCCCCATGAGCCGAACCACAAGTCCCTCTGCCTACCTCTAGGCAGGCAGGGGGTAGGCCCCCTGGACTTCGACCAGAAGCCAGGGTCAGGCCCGGCCCCATGAGCTGGATAACAAGTCCCTCTGCCTACCTCTGGGCAGGCAGGGGGCAGGCCCCCTGGACTTCGACCAGAAGCCAGGGTCAGGCACGGCCCCATGAGCCGAACCACTAGTCCCTCTGCCTACCTCTGGGCAGGCAGGGGACAGGCCCCCTGGACTTCGACCAGAAGCCAGGGTCAGGCCCGGCCCCATGCGCCGAACCACTAGTCCCTCTGCATACCTCTGGGCAGGCAGAGGGCAGGCCCCCTGGACTTCGACCAGAAGCCATGGGCAGGCCCGGCCCCATGAGCCGAACCACAAGTCCCTCTGCCTACCTCTGGGCAGGCAGGGAACAGGCCCCCTGGACTTCGACCAGAAGCCAGGGTCAGGCCCGGCCTCATGCGCCGAACCACTAGTCCCTCTACCTACCTCTGGGCAGGCACGAGGCAGGCCCCCTGGACTTCGACCAAAAGCCAGGGTCAGGCACGACCCCATGAGCCGAACCACAAGTCCCTCTGCCTACCTCTGAGCAGGCAGGTCGCAGGCCCCCTGGACTTCGACCAGAAGCAAGAGTCAGGCCCGGCCCCATGCGCCGAACCATAAGTCCCTCTGCCTACCTCTGGGCAGGCAGGGGGCTGGCCCCCTGGACTTTGACCAGAAGCCAGGGTCAGGCCGGGCCCCATGCGCCGAACCATAAGTCCCTCTGCCTACCTCTGGTAGGCAGGGGGCAGGCCCCCCGGACTTCGAACAGAAGCCAGGGTCAGGTCGGGCCCCATGCGCCGAAGTATAAGTCCCTCTGCCTACCTCTGGGCAGGCAGGGGGCAGGCCCCCTGGACTTCGACCAGAATCCAGGGTCAGGCACGACCCCATGTGCCGAACCACTAGTCCCTCTGCCTACCTCTAGGCAGGCAGGGGGCAGGCCCCCTGGACTGCGACCAGAAGCCAGGGTCAGGCCGGGCCCCACGTGCCGAACTACAAGTCCCTCTGCCTACCTCTGGGCAGGCAGGGGGCAGTCCCCCTGGACTTCGACCAGAAGCCAGGGTCAGGCCCGACCCCATGAGCCGAACCACAAGTCACTCTGCCTACCTCAGGGCAGGCAGGGGATTGGCCCCCTGGACTTCGACTAGAAGCCAGGGTCAGGCCAGGCCCCATGAGCTGGACAACAAGTCCCTCTGCCTACCTCAGAGCAGGCAGGGGGCTGGCCCCCTGGACTTCGACCAGAAGCCAGGGTCAGGCCCGGCCCCATGCGCCGAACCACTAGTCCCTCTGCCTACCTCAGGGCAGGCACGGGGCAGGCCCCCTGGACTTCGACCAAAAGCCAGGGTCAGGCCCGGCCCCATGCGCCGAACCATAAGTCCCTCTGTCTACCTCTGGCAGGCAGGGGGGCAGGCCCCCCGGACTTCGAACAGAAGCCAGGGTCATGCCGGGCCCCATGCGCCGAAGTATTAGTCCCTGTGCCTACCTCTGGGCAGGCAGGGGGCAGGCCCCGTGGACTTCGACAAGAAGCCAGGGTCAGGCACGGCCCAATGAGCCGAACCATAAGTCCCTCTGCCTACCTCTGGGCAGGCAGGGGCAGGCCCCCCTGGACTTCGACCGGAAGCCAGGGTCAGGCCGGGCCCCACGTGCCGAACTATAAGTCCCTCTTCCTACCTCTGGGCAGGTAGGGGGCAGGCCCCCTGGACTTCGACCGAAAGCCAGGGTAAGGCCCTGCCCCATGCGCCGAACCACTAGTCCCTCTGCCTACCTCTGGGCAGGCAGGGGGCAGGCCCCCTAGACTTCGACCAGAAGCCAGGGTCAGGCACGGCCCCATGAGCCGAACCACAAGTCCCTCTGCCTACCTCTAGGCAGGTAGGGGGTAGGCCCCCTGGACTTCGACCAGAAGCCAGGGTCAGGCCCGGCCCCATGCGCCGAACCACTAGTCCCTCTGCATACCTCTGGGCAGGCAGGGGGCAGGCCCCCTGGACTTCGACCAGAAGCCATGGGCAGGCCCGGCCCCATGAGCCGAACCACAAGTCCCTCTGCCTACCTCTGGGCAGGCAGGGAACAGGCCCCCTGGACTTCGACCAGAAGCCAGGGTCAGGCCCGGCCTCATGCGTCGAACCACTAGTCCCTCTACCTACCTCTGGGCAGGCACGAGGCAGGCCCCCTGGACTTCGACCAAAAGCCAGGGTCAGGCACGACCCCATGAGCCGAACCACAAGTCCCTCTGCCTACCTCTTAGCAGGCAGGTCGCAGGCCCCCTGGACTTCGACCAGAAGCAAGAGTCAGGCCCGACCCCATGCGCCGAACCATAAGTCCCTCTGCCTACCTCTGGGCAGGCAGGGGGCTGGCCCCCTGGACTTTGACCAGAAGCCAGGGTCAGGCCGGGCCCCATGCGCCGAACCATAAGTCCCTCTGCCTACCTCTGGTAGGCAGGGGGCAGGCCCCCCGGACTTCGAACAGAAGCCAGGGTCAGGTCGGGCCCCATGCGCCGAAGTATAAGTCCCTCTGCCTACCTCTGGGCAGGCAGGGGGCAAGCCCCCTGGACTTCGACCAGAATCCAGGGTCTGGCACGGCCCCATGTGCCGAACCACTAGTCCCTCTGCCTACCTCTAGGCAGGCAGGGGGCAGGCCCCCTGGACTGCGACCAGAAGCCAGGGTCAGGCCGGGCCCCACGTGCCGAACTACAAGTCCCTCTGCCTACCTCTGGGCAGGCAGGGGGCAGTCCCCCTGGACTTCGACCAGAAGCCAGGGTCAGGCCCGACCCCATGAGCCGAACCACAAGTCACTCTGCCTACCTCAGGGCAGGCAGGGGATTGGCCCCCTGGACTTCGACCAGAAGCCAGGGTCAGGCCAGGCCCCATGAGCTGGACAACAAGTCCCTCTGCCTACCTCAGGGCAGGCAGGGGGCTGGCCCCCTGGACTTCGACCAGAAGCCAGGGTCAGGCCCGGCCCCATGCGCCGAACCACTAGTCCCTCTGCCTACCTCTGGGCAGGCAGGGAACAGGCCCCCTGGACTTCGACCAGAAGCCAGGGTCAGGCCCGGCCCCATGCGCCGAACCACTAGTCCCTCTGCCTACCTCTGGGCAGGCACGGGGCAGGCCCCCTGGACTTCGACCAAAAGCCAGGGTCAGGCCCGGCCCCATGCGCCGAACCATAAGTCCCTCTGTCTACCTCTGGCAGGCAGGGGGGCAGGCCCCCCGGACTTCGAACAGAAGCCAGGGTCATGCCGGGCCCCATGCGCCGAAGTATTAGTCCCTGTGCCTACCTCTGGGCAGGCAGGGGGCAGGCCCCGTGGACTTCGACAAGAAGCCAGGGTCAGGCACGGCCCAATGAGCCGAACCATAAGTCCCTCTGCCTACCTCTGGGCAGGCAGGGGGCTGGCCCCCTGGACTTTGACCAGAAGCCAGGGTCAGGCCTGGCCCCATGCGCCGAACCACTAGTCCCTCTGCATACCTCTGGGCAGGCAGGGAACAGGCCCCCTGGACTTCGACCAGAAGCCAGGGTCAGGCACGACCCCATGAGCCGAACCACAAGTCCCTCTGCCTACCTCTGAGCAGGCAGGTCGCAGGCCCCCTGGACTTCGACCAGAAGCAAGAGTCAGGCCCGGCCCCATGCGCCGAACCATAAGTCCCTCTGCCTACCTCTGGGCAGGCAGGGGGCTGGCCCCCTGGACTTTGACCAGAAGCCAGGGTCAGGCCGGGCCCCATGCGCCGAACCATAAGTCCCTCTGCCTACCTCTGGTAGGCAGGGGGCAGGCCCCCCGGACTTCGAACAGAAGCCAGGGTCAGGTCGGGCCCCATGCGCCGAAGTATAAGTCCCTCTGCCTACCTCTGGGCAGGCAGGGGGCAGGCCCCCTGGACTTCGACCAGAATCCAGGGTCAGGCACGGCCCCATGTGCCGAACCACTAGTCCCTCTGCCTACCTCTAGGCAGGCAGGGGGCAGGCCCCCTGGACTGCGACCAGAAGCCAGGGTCAGGCCGGGCCCCACGTGCCGAACTACAAGTCCCTCTGCCTACCTCTGGGCAGGCAGGGGGCAGTCCCCCTGGACTTCGACCAGAAGCCAGGGTCAGGCCCGACCCCATGAGCCGCACCACAAGTCACTCTGCCTACCTCAGGGCAGGCAGGGGATTGGCCCCCTGGACTTCGACCAGAAGCCAGGGTCAGGCCAGGCCCCATGAGCTGGACAACAAGTCCCTCTGCCTACCTCAGGGCAGGCAGGGGGCTGGCCCCCTGGACTTCGACCAGAAGCCAGGGTCAGGCCCGGCCCCATGCGCCGAACCACTAGTCCCTCTGCCTACCTCTGGGCAGGCACGGGGCAGGCCCCCTGGACTTCGACCAAAAGCCAGGGTCAGGCCCGGCCCCATGCGCCGAACCATAAGTCCCTCTGTCTACCTCTGGCAGGCAGGGGGCAGGCCCCCCGGACTTCGAACAGAAGCCAGGGTCATGCCGGGCCCCATGCGCCGAAGTATTAGTCCCTGTGCCTACCTCTGGGCAGGCAGGGGGCAGGCCCCGTGGACTTCGACAAGAAGCCAGGGTCAGGCACGGCCCAATGAGCCGAACCATAAGTCCCTCTGCCTACCTCTGGGCAGGCAGGGGCAGGCCCCCCTGGACTTCGACCGGAAGCCTAGGTCAGGCCGGGCTCCACGTGCCGAACTATAAGTCCCTCTTCCTACCTCTGGGCAGGCAGGGGGCAGGCCCCCTGGACTTCGACCGAAAGCCAGGGTAAGGCCCTGCCCCATGCGCCGAACCACTAGTCCCTCTGCCTACCTCTGGGCAGGCAGGGGGCAGGCCCCCTAGACTTCGACCAGAAGCCAGGGTCAGGCACGACCCCATGAGCCGAACCACAAGTCCCTCTGCCTACCTCTAGGCAGGCAGGGGGTAGGCCCCCTGGACTTCGACCAGAAGCCAGGGTCAGGCACGGCCCCATGAGCCGAACCACTAGTCCCTCTGCCTACCTCTGGGCAGGCAGGGGACAGGCCTCCTGGACTTCGACCAGAAGCCAGGGTCAGGCCCGGCCCCATGCGCCGAACCACTAGTCCCTCTGCATACCTCTGGGCAGGCAGGGGGCAGGCCCCCTGGACTTCGACCAGAAGCCATGGGCAGGCCCGGTCCCATGAGCCGAACCACAAGTCCCTCTGCCTACCTCTGGGCAGGCAGGGAACAGGCCCCCTGGACTTCGACCAGAAGCCAGGGTCAGGCCCGGCCTCATGCGCCGAACCACTAGTCCCTCTACCTACCTCTGGGCAGGCACGGGGCAGGCCCCCTGGACTTCGACCAAAAGCCAGGGTCAGGCACGACCCCATGAGCCGAACCACAAGTCCCTCTGCCTACCTCTGAGCAGGCAGGTCGCAGGCCCCCTGGACTTCGACCAGAAGCAAGAGTCAGGCCCGGCCCCATGCGCCGAACCATAAGTCCCTCTGCCTACCTCTGGGCAGGCAGGGGGCTGGCCCCCTGGACTTTGACCAGAAGCCAGGGTCAGGCCGGGCCCCATGCGCCGAACCATAAGTCCCTCTGCCTACCCTGGTAGGCAGGGGGCAGGCCCCCTGGACTTCGAACAGAAGCCAGGGTCAGGTCGGGCCCCATGCGCCGAAGTATAAGTCCCTCTGCCTACCTCTGGGCAGGCAGGGGGCAGGCCCCCTGGACTTCGACCAGAATCCAGGGTCAGGCACGGCCCCATGTGCCGAACCACTAGTCCCTCTGCCTACCTCTGGGCAGGCAGGGGGCAGGCCCCCTGGACTTCGACCAGAAGCCAGGGTCAGGCCGGGCCCCACGTGCCGAACTACAAGTCCCTCTGCCTACCTCTGGGCAGGCAGGGGGCAGTCCCCCTGGACTTCGACCAGAAGCCAGGGTCAGGCCCGACCCCATGAGCCGAACCACAAGTCACTCTGCCTACCTCAGGGCAGGCAGGGGATTGGCCCCCTGGACTTCGACCAGAAGCCAGGGTCAGGCCAGGCCCCATGAGCTGGACAACAAGTCCCTCTGCCTACCTCTGGGCAGGCAGGGGGCAGGCCCCCTGGACTTTGACCAGAAGCCAGGGTCAGGCACGGCCCCATGAGCCGAACCACTAGTCCCTCTGCCTACCTCTGGGCAGGCAGGGGACAGGCCCCCTGGACTTCGACCAGAAGCAAGGGTCAGGCCCGGCCCCATGCGCCGAACCACTAGTCCCTCTGCCTACCTCTGGGCAGGCAGGGGGCAGGCCCCCTGGACTTCGACCAGAAGCCATGGGCAGGCCCGGCCCCATGAGCCGAACCACAAGTCCCTCTGCCTACGTCTGGGCAGGCAGGAAACAGGCCCCCTGGACTTCGACCAGAAGCCAGGGTCAAGCCCGGCCTCATGCGCCGAACCACAAGTCCCTCTGCCTACCTCTGGGCAGGCAGGGGGCAGTCCCCCTAGACATCGACCAGAAGCCAGGGTCAGGCCCGACCTTATGCGCCGAACCACAAGTCACTCTGCCTACCTCAGGGCAGGCAGGGGGCTGGCCCCCTGGACTTCGACCAGAAGCCAGGGTCAGGCCCGGCCCCATGCGCCGAACCACTAGTCCCTCTGCCTACCTCTGGGCAGGCACGGGGCAGGCCCCCTGGACTTCGACCAAAAGCCAGGGTCAGGCACGACCCCATGAGCCGAACTACAAGTCCCTCTGCCTACCTCTGAGCAGGCCCCCTGGACTTTGACCAGAAGCCAGGGTCAGGCCGGGCCCCATGCGCCGAACCATAAGTCCCTCTGCCTACCTCTGGTAGGCAGGGGGCAGGCCCCCCGGACTTCGAACAGAAGCCAGGGTCAGGTCGGGCCCCATGCGCCGAAGTATAAGTCCCTCTGCCTACCTCTGGGCAGGCAGGGGGCAGGCCCCTGGACTTCGACCAGAATCCAGGGTCAGGCACGGCCCCATGTGCCGAACCACTAGTCCCTCTGCCTACCTCTGGGCAGGCAGGGGGCAGGCCCCCTGGACTTCGACCAGAAGCCAGGGTCAGGCCGGGCCCCACGTGCCGAACTACAAGTCCCTCCGCCTACCTTTGGGCAGGCAGGGGGCAGTCCCCCTGGACTTCGACCAGAAGCCAGGGTCAGGCCCGACCCCATGAGCCGAACCACAAGTCACTCTGCCTACCTCAGGGCAGGCAGGGGATTGGCCCCCTGGACTTCGACCAGAAGCCAGGGTCAGGCCAGGCCCCCTGAGCTGGACAACAAGTCCCTCTGCCTACCTCTGGGCAGGCAGGGGGCAGGCCCCCTGGACTTCGACCAGAAGCCAGGGTCAGGCACGGCCCCATGAGCCGAACCACTAGTCCCTCTGCCTACCTCTGGGCAGGCAGGGGACAGGCCCCCTGGACTTCGACCAGAAGCCAGGGTCAGGCCCGGCCCCATGCGCCGAACCACTAGTCCCTCTGCCTACCTCTGGGCAGGCAGGGAACAGGCCCCCTGGACTTCGACCAGAAGCCAGGGTTAGGCCCGGCCTCATGCGCCGAACCACTAGTCCCTCTACCTACCTCTGGGCAGGCACGGGGCAGGCCCCCTGGACTTCGACCAAAAGCCAGGGTCAGGCACGACCCCATGAGCCGAACCACAAGTCCCTCTGCCTACCTCTGAGCAGGCAGGTCGCAGGCCCCCTGGACTTCGACCAGAAGATAGAGTCAGGCCCGGCCCCATGCGCCGAACCATAAGTCCCTCTGCCTACCTCTGGGCAGGCAGGGGGCTGGCCCCCTGGACTTTGACCAGAAGCCAGGGTCAGGCCGGGCCCCATGCGCCAAACCATAAGTCCCTCTGCCTACCTCTGGTAGGCAGGGGGCAGGCCCCCCGGACTTCGAACAGAAGCCAGGGTCTGGTCGGGCCCCATGCGCCGAAGTACAAGTCCCTCTGCCTACCTCTGGGCAGGCAGGGGGCAGGCCCCCTGGACTTCGACCAGAATCCAGGGTCAGGCACGGCCCCATGTGCCGAACCACTAGTCCCTCTGCCTACCTCTGAGCAGGCAGGGGGCAGGCCCCCTGGACTTCGACCAGAAGCCAGGGTCAGGCCGGGCCCCACGTGCCGAACTACAAGTCCCTCTGCCTACCTCTGGGCAGGCAGGGGGCAGTCCCCCTGGAATTCGACCAGAAGCCAGGGTCAGGCCCGACCCCATGAGCCGAACCACAAGTCACTCTGCCTACCTCAGGGCAGGCAGGGGATTGGCCCCCTGGACTTCGACCAGAAGCCAGGGTCAGGCCAGGCCCCATGAGCTGGACAACAAGTCCCTCTGCCTACCTCTGGGCAGGCAGGGGGCAGGCCCCCTGGACTTCGACCAGAAGCCAGGGTCAGGCACGGCCCCATGAGCCGAACCACTAGTCCCTCTGCCTACCTCTGGGCAGGCAGGGGACAGGCCCCCTGGACTTCGACCATAAGCCAGGGTCAGGCCCGGCCCCATGCGCCGAACCACTAGTCCCTCTGCCTACCTCTGGGCAGGCAGGGGGCAGGCCCCCTGGACTTCGACCAGAAGCCATGGGCAGGCCCGGCCCCATGAGCCGAACCACAAGTCCCTCTGCCTACATCTGGGCAGGCAGGAAACAGGCCCCCTGGACTTCGACCAGAAGCCAGGGTCAGGCCCGGCCTCATGCGCTGAACCACTAGTCCCTCTGCCTACCTCTGGGCAGGCAGGGGGCAGGCCCCCTGGACTTCGACCAGAAGCCAGGGTCAGGCCCGACCCCATCCGCCGAACCACAAGTCCCTCTGCCTACCTCTGGGCAGGCAGGGGGCAGTCCCCCTGGACATCGACCAGAAGCCAGGGTCAGGCCCGACCTTATGCGCCGAACCACAAGTCACTCTGCCTACCTCAGGGCAGGCAGGGGGCTGGCCCCCTGGACTTCGACCAGAAGCCAGGGTCAGGCCCGGCCCCATGCGCCGAACCACTAGTCCCTCTGCCTACCTCTGGGCAGGCAGGGAACAGGCCCCCTGGACTTCGACCAGAAGCCAGGGTCAGGCCCGGCCCCATGCGCCGAACCACTAGTCCCTCTGCCTACCTCTGGGCAGGCACGGGGCAGGCCCCCTGGACTTCGACCAAAAGCCAGGGTCAGGCCCGGCCCCATGCGCCGAACCATAAGTCCCTCTGTCTACCTCTGGCAGGCAGGGGGCAGGCCCCCCGGACTTCGAACAGAAGCCAGGGTCATGCCGGGCCCCATGCGCCGAAGTATTAGTCCCTGTGCCTACCTCTGGGCAGGCAGGGGGCAGGCCTCGTGGACTTCGACAAGAAGCCAGGGTCAGGCACGGCCCAATGAGCCGAACCATAAGTCCCTATGCCTACCTCTGGGGAGGCAGGGGGCAGGCCCCCCTGGACTTCGACCGGAAGCCAGGGTCAGGCCGGGCCCCACGTGCCGAACTATAAGTCCCTCTTCCTACCTCTGGGCAGGCAGGGGGCAGGCCCCCTGGACTTCGACCGGAAGCCAAGGTAAGGCCCGGCCCCATGCGCCGAACCACTAGTCCCTCTGCCTACCTCTGGGCAGGCAGGGGGCAGGCCCCCTAGACTTCGACCAGAAGCCAGGGTCAGGCACGACCCCATGAGCCGAACCACAAGTCCCTCTGCCTACCTCTAGGCAGGCAGGGGGTAGGCCCCCTGGACTTCGACCAGAAGCCAGGGTCAGGCCCGGCCCCATGAGCTGGACAACAAGTCCCTCTGCCTACCTCTGGGCAGGCAGGGGGCAGGCCCCCTGGACTTCGACCAGAAGCCAAGGTCAGGCACGACCCCATGAGCCGAACCACTAGTCCCTCTGCCTACCTCTGGGCAGGCAGGGGACAGGCCCCCTGGACTTCGACCAGAAGCCAGGGTCAGGCCCGGCCCCATGCGCCGAACCACTAGTCCCTCTGCCTACCTCTGGGCAGGCAGGGGGCAGGCCCCCTGGACTTCGACCAGAAGCCATGGGCAGGCCCGGCCCCATGAGCCGAACCACAAGTCCCTCTGCCTACATCTGGGCAGGCAGGAAACAGGCCCCCTGGACTTCGACCAGAAGCCAGGGTCAGGCCCGGCCTCATGCGCCGAACCACTAGTCCCTCTACCTACCTCTGGGCAGGCACGGGGCAGGCCCCCTGGACTTCGACCAAAAGCCAGGGTCAGGCACGACCCCATGAGCCGAACCACAAGTCCCTCTGCCTACCTCTGAGCAGGCAGGTCACAGGCCCCCTGGACTTCGACCAGAAGCAAGAGTCAGGCCCGGCCCCATGCGCCGAACCATAAGTCCCTCTGCCTAGCTCTGGGCAGGCAGGGGGCTGGCCCCCTGGACTTTGACCAGAAGCCAGGGTCAGGCCGGGCCCCATGCGCCGAACCATAAGTCCCTCTGCCTACCTCTGGTAGGCAGGGGGCAGGCCCCCCGGACTTCGAACAGAAGCCAGGGTCAGGTCGGGCCCTATGCGCCGAAGTATAAGTCCCTCTGCCTACCTCTGGGCAGGCAGGGGGCAGGCCCCCTGGACTTCGACCAGAATCCAGGGTCAGGCACGGCCCCATGTGCCGAACCACTAGTCCCTCTGCCTACCTCTGGGCAGGCAAGGGGCAGGCCCCCTGGACTTCGACCAGAAGCCAGGGTCAGGCCGGGCCCCACGTGCCGAACTACAAGTCCCTCTGCCTACCTCTGGGCAGGCACGGGGCAGGCCCCCTGGACTTCGACCAGAAGCCATGGGCAGGCCCGGCCCCATGAGCCGAACCACATGTCCCTCTGCCTACATCTGGGCAGGCAGGAAACAGGCCCCCTGGACTTTGACCAGAAGCCAGGGTCAGGCCCGGCCTCATGCGCCGAACCACTAGTCCCTCTGCCTACCTCTGGGCAGGCAGGGGGCAGGCCCCCTAGACTTCGACCAGAAGCCAGGGTCAGGCCCGACCCCATGCGCCGAACCACAAGTCCCTCTGCCTACCTCTGGGCAGGCAGGGGGCAGTCCCCCTGGACATCGACCAGAAGCCAAGGTCAGGCCCGACCTTATGCGCCGAACCACAAGTCACTCTGCCTACCTCAGGGCAGGCAGGGGGCTGGCCCCCTGGACTTCGACCAGAAGCCAGGGTCAGGCCCGGCCCCATGCGCCGAACCACTAGTCCCTCTGCCTACCTCTGGGCAGGCAGGGAACAGGCCCCCTGGACTTCGACCAGAAGCCAGGGTCAGGCCCGGCCCCATGCGCCGAACCACTAGTCCCTCTGCCTACCTCTGGGCAGGCACGGGGCAGGCCCCCTGGACTTCGACCAAAAGCCAGGGTCATGCCCGGCCCCATGCGCCGAACCATAAGTCCCTCTGTCTACCTCTGGCAGGCAGGGGGCAGGCCCCCCGGACTTCGAACAGAAGCCAGGGTCATGCCGGGCCCCATGCGCCGAAGTATTAGTCCCTGTGCCTACCTCTGGGCAGGCAGGGGGCAGGCCCCGTGGACTTCGACAAGAAGCCAGGGTCAGGCACGGCCCAATGAGCCGAACCATAAGTCCCTCTGCCTACCTCTGGGGAGGCAGGGGGCAGGCCCCCCTGGACTTCGACCGGAAGCCAGGGTCAGGCCGGGCCCCACGTGCCGAACTATAAGTCCCTCTTCCTACCTCTGGGCAGGCAGGGGGCAGGCCCCCTGGACTTCGACTGGAAGCCAAGGTAAGGCCCGGTCCCATGCGCCGAACCACTAGTCCCTCTGCCTACCTCTGGGCAGGCAGGGGGCAGGCCCCCTAGACTTCGACCAAAAGCCAGGGTCAGGCACGACCCCATGAGCCGAACCACAAGTCCCTCTGCCTACCTCTAGGCAGGCAGGGGGTAGGCCCCCTGGACTTCGACCAGAAGCCAGGGTCAGGCCCGGCCCCATGAGCTGGACAACAAGTCCCTCTGTCTACCTCTGGGCAGGCAGGGGGCAGGCCCCCTGGACTTCGACCAGAAGCCAGGGTCAGGCACGGCCCCATGAGCCGAACCACTAGTCCCTCTGCCTACCTCTGGGCAGGTATGGGACAGGCCCCCTGGACTTCGACCAGAAGCCAGGGTCAGGCCCGGCCCCATGCGCCGAACCACTAGTCCCTCTGCCTACCTCTGGGCAGGCAGGGGGCAGGCCCCCTGGACTTCGACCAGAAGCCATGGGCAGGCCCGACCCCATGAGCCGAACCACAAGTCCCTCTGCCTACATCTGGGCAGGCAGGAAACAGGCCCCCTGGACTTCGACCAGAAGCCAGGGTCAGGCCCGGCCTCATGCGCCGAACCACTAGTCCCTCTACCTACCTCTGGGCAGGCACGGGGCAGGCCCCCTGGACTTCGACCAAAAGCCAGGGTCAGGCACGACCCCATGAGCCGAACCACAAGTCCCTCTGCCTACCTCTGAGCAGGCAGGTCGCAGGCCCCCTGGACTTCGACCAGAAGCAAGAGTCAGGCCCGGCCCCATGCGCCGAACCATAAGTCCCTCTGCCTACCTCTGGGCAGGCAGGGGGCTGGCCCCCTGGACTTCGACCAGAAGCCAGGGTCAGGCCGGGCCCCATGCGCCGAACCATTAGTCCCTCTGCCTACCTCTGGTAGGCAGGGGGCAGGCCCCCCGGACTTCGAACAGAAGCCAGGGTCCGGCCGGGCCCCATGCGCCGAAGTATAAGTCTCTCTGCCTACCTCTGGGCAGGCAGGGGGCAGGCCCCCTGGACTTCGACCAGAAGCCAGGGTCAGGCACGGCCCCATGAGCCGAACCACTAGTCCCTCTGCCTACCTCTGGGCAGGCAGGGGGCAGGCCCCCTGGACTTCGACCAGAAGCCAGGGTCAGGCCGGGCCCCACGTGCCGAACTACAAGTCCCTCAGCCTACCTCTGGGCAGGCAGGGGGCAGTCCCCCTGGACTTCGACCAGAAGCCAGGGTTAGGCCCGACCCCATGAGCCGAACCACAAGTCTCTCTGCCTACCTCAGGGCAGGCAGGGGGCTGGCCCCCTGGACTTCGACCAGAAGCCAGGGTCAGGCCTGGCCCCATGCGCCGAACCACTAGTCCCTCTGCCTACCTCTGGGCAGGCAGGGGGCAGGCCCCCTGGACTTCGACCAGAAGCCATGGGCAGGCCCGGCCCCATGAGCCAAACCACAAGTCCCTCTGCCTACCTCTGGGCAGGCAGGGAACAGGCCCCCTGGACTTCGACCAGAAGCCAGGGTCAGGCCCGGCCCCATGCGCCGAACCACTAGTCCCTCTGCCTACCTCTGGGCAGGCAGGGGGCAGGCCCCCTAGACTTCGACCAGAAGCAAGGGTCAGGCACGACCCCATGAGCCGAACCACAAGTCCCTCTGCCTACCTCTAGGCAGGCAAGGGGTAGGCCCCCTGGACTTCGACCAGAAGCCAGGGTCAGGCCCGGCCCCATGAGCTGGACAACAAGTCCCTCTGCCTACCTCTGGGCAGGCAGGGGGCAGGCCCCCTGGACTTCGACCAGAAGCCAGGGTCAGGCACGGCCCCATGAGCCGAACCACTAGTCCCTCTGCCTACCTCTGGGCAGGCAGGGGACAGGCCCCCTGGACTTCGACCAGAAGCCAGGGTCAGGCCCGGCCCCATGCGCCGAACCACTAGTCCCTCTGCCTACCTCTGGGCAGGCAGGGGGCAGGCCCCCTGGACTTCGACCAGAAGCCATGGGCAGGCCCGGCCCCATGAGCCGAACCACTAGTCCCTCTGCCTACCTCTGGGCAGGTATGGGACAGGCCCCCTGGACTTCGACCAGAAGCCAGGGTCAGGCCCGGCCCCATGCGCCGAACCACTAGTCCCTCTGCCTACCTCTGGGCAGGCAGGGGGCAGGCCCCCTGGACTTCGACCAGAAGCCATGGGCAGGCCCGACCCCATGAGCCGAACCACAAGTCCCTCTGCCTACATCTGGGCAGGCAGGAAACAGGCCCCCTGGACTTCGACCAGAAGCCAGGGTCAGGCCCGGCCTCATGCGCCGAACCACTAGTCCCTCTACCTACCTCTGGGCAGGCACGGGGCAGGCCCCCTGGACTTCGACCAAAAGCCAGGGTCAGGCACGACCCCATGAGCCGAACCACAAGTCCCTCTGCCTACCTCTGAGCAGGCAGGTCGCAGGCCCCCTGGACTTCGACCAGAAGCAAGAGTCAGGCCCGGCCCCATGCGCCGAACCATAAGTCCCTCTGCCTACCTCTGGGCAGGCAGGGGGCTGGCCCCCTGGACTTCGACCAGAAGCCAGGGTCAGGCCGGGCCCCATGCGCCGAACCATTAGTCCCTCTGCCTACCTCTGGTAGGCAGGGGGCAGGCCCCCCGGACTTCGAACAGAAGCCAGGGTCCGGCCGGGCCCCATGCGCCGAAGTATAAGTCTCTCTGCCTACCTCTGGGCAGGCAGGGGGCAGGCCCCCTGGACTTCGACCAGAAGCCAGGGTCAGGCACGGCCCCATGAGCCGAACCACTAGTCCCTCTGCCTACCTCTGGGCAGGCAGGGGGCAGGCCCCCTGGACTTCGACCAGAAGCCAGGGTCAGGCCGGGCCCCACGTGCCGAACTACAAGTCCCTCAGCCTACCTCTGGGCAGGCAGGGGGCAGTCCCCCTGGACTTCGACCAGAAGCCAGGGTCAGGCCCGACCCCATGAGCCGAACCACAAGTCTCTCTGCCTACCTCAGGGCAGGCAGGGGGCTGGCCCCCTGGACTTCGACCAGAAGCCAGGGTCAGGCCTGGCCCCATGCGCCGAACCACTAGTCCCTCTGCCTACCTCTGGGCAGGCAGGGGGCAGGCCCCCTGGACTTCGACCAGAAGCCATGGGCAGGCCCGGCCCCATGAGCCAAACCACAAGTCCCTCTGCCTACCTCTGGGCAGGCAGGGAACAGGCCCCCTGGACTTCGACCAGAAGCCAGGGTCAGGCCCGGCCCCATGCGCCGAACCACTAGTCCCTCTGCCTACCTCTGGGCAGGCAGGGGGCAGGCCCCCTAGACTTCGACCAGAAGCAAGGGTCAGGCACGACCCCATGAGCCGAACCACAAGTCCCTCTGCCTACCTCTAGGCAGGCAAGGGGTAGGCCCCCTGGACTTCGACCAGAAGCCAGGGTCAGGCCCGGCCCCATGAGCTGGACAACAAGTCCCTCTGCCTACCTCTGGGCAGGCAGGGGGCAGGCCCCCTGGACTTCGACCAGAAGCCAGGGTCAGGCACGGCCCCATGAGCCGAACCACTAGTCCCTCTGCCTACCTCTGGGCAGGCAGGGGACAGGCCCCCTGGACTTCGACCAGAAGCCAGGGTCAGGCCCGGCCCCATGCGCCGAACCACTAGTCCCTCTGCCTACCTCTGGGCAGGCAGGGGGCAGGCCCCCTGGACTTCGACCAGAAGCCATGGGCAGGCCCGGCCCCATGAGCCGAACCACAAGTCCCTCTGCCTACATCTGGGCAGGCAGGAAACAGGCCCCCTGGACTTCGACCAGAAGCCAGGGTCAGGCCCGGCCTCATGCGCCGAACCACTAGTCCCTCTGCCTACCTCTGGGCAGGCAGGGGACAGGCCCCCTGGACTTCGACCAGAAGCCAGGGTCAGGCCCGGCCCCATGCGCCGAACCACTAGTCCCTCTGCCTACCTCTGGGCAGGCAGGGGGCAGGCCCCCTGGACTTCGACCAGAAGCCATGGGCAGGCCCGGCCCCATGAGCCGAACCACAAGTCCCTCTGCCTACATCTGGGCAGGCAGGAAACAGGCCCCCTGGACTTCGACCAGAAGCCAGGGTCAGGCCCGGCCTCATGCGCCGAACCACTAGTCCCTCTACCTACCTCTGGGTAGGCACGGGGCAGGCCCCCTGGACTTCGACCAAAAGCCAGGGTCAGGCACGACCCCATGAGCCGAACCACAAGTCCCTCTGCCTACCTCTGAGCAGGCAGGTCGCAGGCCCCCTGGACTTCGACCAGAAGCAAGAGTCAGGCCCGGCCCCATGCGCCGAACCATAAGTCCCTCAGCCTACCTCTGGGCAGGCAGGGGGCTGGCCCCCTGGACTTCGACCAGAAGCCAGGGTCAGGCCCGGCCCCATGCGCCGAACCACTAGTCCCTCTGCCTACCTCTGGGCAAGTAGGGGGCAGGCCCCCTGGACTTCGACCAGAAGCCATGGGCAGGCCCGGCCCCATGAGCCGAACCACAAGTCCCTCTGCCTACCTTTGGGCAGGCAGGGAACAGGCCCCCTGGACTTCGACCAGAAGCCAGGGTCAGGCCCGACCTCATGCGCCGAACCACTAGTCCCTCTACCTACCTCTGGGCAGGCACGGGGCAAGCCCCCTGGACTTCGACCAAAAGCCAGGGTCAGGCACGACCCCATGAGCCGAACCACAAGTCCCTCTGCCTACCTCTGAGCAGGCAGGTCGCAGGCTTCCTGGACTTCGACCAGAAGCAAGAGTCAGGCCCGGCCCCATGCGCCGAACCATAAGTCCCTCTGCCTACCTCTGGGCAGGCAGGGGGCTGGCCCCCTGGACTTCGACCAGAAGCCAGGGTCAGGCCGGGCCCCATGCGCCGAACCATTAGTCCCTCTGCCAACCTCTGGTAGGCAGGGGGCAGGCCCCCCGGACTTCAAACAGAAGCCAGGGTCCGGCCGGGCCCCATGCGCCGAAGTATAAGTCCCTGTGCCTACCTCTGGGCAGGCAGGGGGCAGGCCCCCTGGACTTCGACCAGAAGCCAGGGTCAGGCACGGCCCCATGAGCCGAACCACTAGTCCCTCTGCCTACCTCTGGGCAGGCAGGGGGCAGGCCCCCCTGGACTTCGACCGGAAGCCAGGGTCAGGCCGGGCCCCACGTGCCGAACTATAAGTCCCTCTTCCTACCTCTGGGCAGGCAGGGGGCAGGCCCCCTGGACTTCGACCGGAAGCCAGGGTAAGGCCCGGCCCCATGCGCCGAACCACTAGTCCCTCTGCGTACCTCTGGGCAGGCAGGGGGCAGGCCCCCTAGACTTCGACCAGAAGCCAGGGTCAGGCACGACCCCATGAGCCGAACCACAAGTCCCTCTGCCTACCTCTGGGCAGGCAGAGGGCAGGCCCCATGGACTTCGTCCAGAAGCCAGGGTCAGGCCCGACCCCATGAGCTGGACAACAAGTCCCTCTGCCTACCTCTGGGTAGGCAGGGGGCAGGCCCCCTGGACTTCGACCAGAAGCCAGGGTCAGGCACGACCCCATGAGCCGAACCACCAGTCCCTCTGCCTACCTATGGGCAGGCAGGTCGCAGGCCCCCTGGACTTCGACCAGAAGCAAGAGTCAGGCCCGGCCCCATGCGCCGAACCATAAGTCCCTCTGCCTACCTCTGGGCAGGCACGGGGGATGGCCCCCTGGACTTCAACCAGAAGCCAGGGTCAGGCCGGGCCCAATGCGCCGAACCGTAAGTCCCTCTGCCTACCTCTGGTAGGCAGGGGGCAGGCCCCCCGGACCTCGAACAGAAGCCAGGGTCAGGGCGGGCCCCATGTGCCGAAGTATAAGTCCCTCTGCCTACCTCTGGGCAGGCAGGGGGCAGGCCCCCTGGACTTCGACCAGAAGCCAGGGTCAGGCACGGCCCCATGAGCCGAACCACTAGTCCCTCTGCCTACCTCTGGGCAGGCAGGCGGCAGTCCCCCTGGACTTCGACCAGAAGCCAGGGTCAGGCCCGACCCCATGAGCCGAACCAATAGTCCCTCTGCCTACCTCTGGGCAGGAAGGGGGCAGGCCCCCTAGACTTCGACCAGAAGCCAGGGTCAGGCCCGGCCCCATGAGCTGGACCACAAGTCCCTCTGCCTACCTCTGGGCAGGCAGGGGACAGGCCCCCTGGACTTCGACCAGAAGCCAGGGTCAGGCCCGGCCCCATGCGCCGAACCACAAGTCACTCTACCTACCTCAGGGCAGGCAGGGGGCAGGCCCCCTGGACTTCGACCAGAAGCCAGGGTCAGGCCCGACCCCATGCGCCGAACCACTAGTCCCTCTGCCTACCTCTGGTAGGCAGGGGGCAGGCCCCCTGGACTTCGACCAAAAGCCAGGGTCAGGCCCGGCCCCATGCGCCGAAACATAAGTCCCTCTGTCTACCTCTGGCAGGCAGGGGGCAGGCCCCCCGGACTTCGAACAGAAGCCAGGGTCATGCCGGGCCCCATGCGCCGAAGTATAAGTCCCTGTGCCTACCTCTGGGCAGGCAGGGGGCAGGCCCCGTGGACTTCGACAAGAAGCCAGGGTCAGGCACGGCCCAATGAGCCGAACCATAAGTCCCTCTGCCTACCTCTGAGCAAGCAGGGGGCAGGCTCCCTGGACTTCGACCAGAAGCCAGGGTCAGGCCCGGCCCCATGAGCTGAACCACAAGTCCCTCTGCCTAACTCTGGGCAGGCAGGGGGCAGGCCCCCCTGGACTTCGACCGGAAGCCAGGGTCAGGCCGGGCCCCACGTGCCGAACTATAAGTCCCTCTTCTTACCTCTGGGCAGGCAGGGGGCAGGCCCCCTGGACTTCGATCGGAAGCCATGGGCAGGCCCGGCCCCATGAGCCGAACCACAAGTCCCTCTGCCTACCTCTGGGCGGGCAGGGAACAGGCCTCCTGGACATCGACCAGAAGCCAGGGTCAGGCCCGGCCTCATGCGCCGAATCACTAGTCCCTCTGCCTACCTCTGGGCAGGCACGGGGCAAGGCCCCTGGACTTCGACCTGAAGCCAGGGTCAGGCCGAGCCCCATGCTTAGAACCATAAGTCCCTCTGCCTACCTCTAGTAGGCAGGGGGCAGGCCCCCCGGACTTCGAACAGAAGCCAGGGTCAGGCCGGGCCCCATGCGCCGAAGTATAAGTTCCTCTGCCTACCCCCTGGGCAGGCAGAGGGCAGGCCCTGTGGACTTAGACCAGAAGCCAGGGTCAGGCACGGAACAATGAGCCGAACCACAAGTCCCTCTGCCTACCTCTGGGCAGGCAGGGGGCAGGCCCCTGGACTTCGACCAGAAGCCAGGGTCAGGTCGGGCCCCACGTGCCGAACTATAAGTCCCTCTTCCTACCTCTGGGCAGGCAAGGGGCAGGCCCCCGGGACTTTGACCAGAAGCCAGGGTCAGGCCCGGCCCCATGCGCCGAACCACTAGTCCCTCTGCCTACCTTTGGGCAGGCCCCCTAGACTTCGACCAGAAGCTACGGTCAGGCACGACCCCATGAGCCGAACCACAAGTCCCTCTGCCTACCTCTGGGCAGGCAGGGGGCAGGCCCCCTGGACTTCGACCAGAAGCCAGGGTCAAGCCCGGCCCCATGAGCTGGACCACAAGTCCCTCTGCCTACCTCTGGGCAGGCAGGGGGCAGGCCCCCTGGACTTTGACCAGAAGCCAGAGTCAGGCACGGCCCCATGAGCCGAACCACTAGTCCCTCTGCCTACCTCTGGGTAGACAGGGGACAGGCCCCCTGGACTTCGACCAAAATCCAGGGTCAGGCCCGGCCCCATGCGCCGAACCACAAGTCCCTCTGCCTACCTCTGGGCAGGCACGCGGCAGGCCCCCTGGACTTCGACCAAAAGCCAGGGTCAGGCACGGCCCCATGAGCCGAACCACAAGTCCCTCTGCCTACCTCTGGGCAGGCAGGTCGCAGGCCCCCTGGACTTCGACCAGAAGCCAGAGTCAGGCCCGGCCCCATGCGCCGAAGTATAAGTCCCTCTGCCTACCTCTGGGCAGGCAGGTCGCAGGCCCCCTAGACTTCGACCAGATGCTAGAGTCAGGCCCGTCCCCATGCGCCGAAGTATAAGTCCCTCTGCCTACCTCTGGGCAGGCAGGGGGCAGGCCCCGTGGACTTCGACCAGAAGCCAGGGTCAGGCACGGCCCAATGAGCCGAACCACAAGTCCCTCTGCCTACCTCTGGGCAGGCAGGGGGCAGGCCCCCTAGACTTCGACTAGAAGCCACGGTCAAGCACGACCCCATGAGCCGAACCACAAGTCCCTCTGCCTACCTCTGGGCAGGCAGGGGGCAGGCCCCCTGGACTTCGACCAGAAGCCAGGGTCAGGCCCGGCCCCATGAGCTGGACCACAAGTCCCTCTGCCTACCTCTGGGCAGGCAGGGGGCAGGCCCCCTGGACTTCGACCAGAAGCTAGGGTCAGGCACGGCCCCATGAGCCGAACCACTAGTCCCTCTGCCTACCTCTGGGCAGGCAGGGGACAGGCCCCCTGGACTTCGACTAGAAGCCAGGGTCAGGCCCGGCCCCATGCGCCGAACCACTAGTCCCTCTGCCTAGCTCTGGGCAGGCAGGGGGCAGGCCCCCTGGACTTCGACCAGAAGCCATGGGCAGGCCCCGCCCCATGAGCCGAATCACAAGTCCCTCTGCCTACCTCTGGGCAGGCAGGGAACAGGCCCCAGGACTTCGACCAGAAGTCAGGGTCAGGCCCGGCCCCATGCGCCGAACCACTAGTCCCTCTGCCTACCTCTGGGCAAGCACGGGGCAGGCCCCCTGGACTTCGACCAAAAGCCAGGGTCAGGCACGACCCCATGAGCCGAACCACAAGTCCCTCTGCCTACCTCTGGGCAGGCAGGTCGCAGGCCCCCTGGACTTCGACCAGAAGCCAGAGTCAGGCCCGGCCCCATGCGTCGAAGTATAAGTCCCTCTGCCTACCTCTGGGCAGGCAGGGGGCAGGCCCCGTGGACTTCGACCAAAAGCCAGGGTCAGGCACGGCCCAATGAGCCGAACCACAAGTCCCTCTGCCTACCTCTGGGCAGGCAGGGGGCAGGCCCCCTGGACTTCGACCAGAAGCCAGGGTCAGGCCCGGCCCCATGCGCCGAACCACTAGTCCCTCTGCCTACCTCTGGGCAGGCAGGGGGCAGGCCTCTTGGACTTCGACAAGAAGCCATGGGCAGGCCCGGCCCCATGAGCCGAACCACAAGACCCTCTGCCTACCTCTGGGCAGGTAGGGAACAGGCCCCCTAGACTTCGACCAGAAGTCAGGGTCAGGCCCGGCCCCATACGCCGAACTACTAGTCCCTCTGCCTACCTCTGGGCAGGCACGGGGCAGGCCCCCTGGACTTCGACCAAAAGCCAAGGTCAGGCACGGCCCCATGAGCCGACCCACAAGTCCCTCTGCCTACCTCTGGGCAGGCAGGTCGCAGGCCCCCTGGACTTCGACCAGAAGCCAGAGTCAGGCCCGTCCCCATGCGCCGAAGTATAAGTCCCTCTGCCTACCTCTGGGCAGGCCGGGGGCAGGCCCCGTGGACTTCGACCAGAAGCCAGGATCAGGCACGGCCCAATGAGCCGAACCACAAGTCCCTCTGCCTACCTCTGGGCAGGCAAGGGGCAGGCCCCCTGGACTTCGACCAGAAGCCAGGGTCAGGCCGGGCCCCACATGCCGAACTATAAGTCCCTCTGCCTACCTCTGGGCAGGCAGGGGGCAGGCCCCCTGGACTTCGACCAGAAGCCATGGGCAGGCCCGGACCCATGAGCCGAATCAAAAGTCCCTCTGCCTACCTCTGCGCAGGCAGGGAACAGGCCCCCTGGACTTCGACCAGAAGTCAGGGTCAGGCCCGGCCCCATGCGCCGAACCACTAGTCCCTCTACCTACCTCTGGGCAGGCACGGGGCAGGCCCCCTGGACTTCGACCAAAAGCCAGGGTCAGGCACGACCCCATGAGCCGAACCACAAGTCCCTCTGCCTACCTCTGGGCAGGCAGGTCGCAGGCCCCCTGGACTTCGACCAGAAGCCAGAGTCAGGCCCGGCCCCATGCGTCGAAGTATAAGTCCCTCTGCCTACCTCTGGGCAGGCAGGGGGCAGGCCCCGTGGACTTCGACCAAAAGCCAGGGTCAGGCACGGCTCAATGAGCCGAACCACAAGTCCCTCTGCCTACCTCTGGGCAGGCAGGGGGCAGGCCCCCTGGACTTCGACCAGAAGCCAGGGTCAGGCCCGGCCCCATGCGCCGAACTACTAGTCCCTCTGCCTACCTCTGGGCAGGCAGGGGGCAGGCCCCTTGGACTTCGACAAGAAGCCATGGGCAGGCCCGGCCCCATGAGCCGAACCACAAGTCCCTCTGCCTACCTCTGGGCAGGTAGGGAACAGGCCCCCTGGACTTCGACCAGAAGTCAGGGTCAGGCCCGGCCCCATGCGCCGAAGCACTAGTCCCTCTGCCTACCTCTGGGCAGGCACGGGGCAGGCCCCCTGGACTTCGACCAAAAGCCGGGGTCAGGCACGGCCCCATGAGCCGACCCACAAGTCCCTCTGCCTACCTCTGGGCAGGCAGGTCGCAGGCCCCCTAGACTTCAACCAGAAGCCAGAGTCAGGCCCGTCCCCATGCGCCGAAGTATAAGACCCTCTGCCTACCTCTGGGCAGGCCGGGGGCAGGCCCCGTGGACTTCGACCAGAAGCCAGGGTCAGGCACGGCCCAATGAGCCGAACCACAAGTCCCTCTGCCTACCTCTGGGCAGGCAGGGGGCAGGCCCTCTGGACTTCGACCAGAAGCCAGGGTCAGGCCGGGCCCCACGTGCCGAACTATAAGTCCCTCATCCTACCTCTGGGCAGGCAGGGGGCAGGCCCCCTGGACTTCGACCAGAAGCCATGGGCAGGCCCGGACCCATGAGCCGAATCACAAGTCCCTCTGCCTACCTCTGCGCAGGCAGGGAACAGGCCCCCTGGACTTCGACCAGAAGTCAGGGTCAGGCCCAGCCCCATGCGCCGAACCACTAGTCCCTCTGCCTACCTCTGGGCAGGCACGGGGCAGGCCCCCTGGACTTCGACCAAAAGCCAGGGTCAGGCACGACCCCATGAGCCGAACCACAAGTCCCTCTGCCTACCTCTGGGCAGGCAGGTCGCAGGCCCCCTGGACTTCGACCAGAAGCCAGAGTCAGGCCCGGCCCCATGCGTCGAAGTATAAGTCCCTCTGCCTACCTCTGGGCAGGCAGGGGGCAGGCCCCGTGGACTTCGACCAAAAGCCAGGGTCAGGCACGGCCCAATGAGCCGAACCACAAGTCCCTCTGCCTACCTCTGGGCAGGCAGGGGGCAGGCCCCCTGGACTTCGACCAGAAGCCAGGGTCAGGCCCGGCCCCATGCGCCGAACTACTAGTCCCTCTGCCTACCCCTGGGCAGGCAGGGGGCAGGCCCCTTGGACTTCGACAAGAAGCCATGGGCAGGCCCGGCCCCATGAGCCGAACCACAAGTCCCTCTGCCTACCTCTGGGCAGGCAGGGAACAGGCCCCCTGGACTTCGACCAGAAGTCAGGGTCAGGCCCGGCCCCATGCGCCGAACCACTAGTCCCTCTGCCTAACTCTGGGCAGGCACGGGGCAGGCCCCCTGGACTTCGACCAAAAGCCGGGGTCAGGCACGGCCCCATGAGCCGACCCACAAGTCCCTCTGCATACCTCTGGGCAGGCAGGTCGCAGGCCCCCTGGACTTCGACCAGAAGCCAGAGTCAGGCCCGTCCCCATGCGCCGAAGTATAAGTCCCTCTGCCTACCTCTGGGCAGGCCGGGGGCAGGCCCCGTGGACTTCGACCAGAAGCCAGGGTCAGGCACGGCCCAATGAGCCGAACCACAAGTCCCTCTGCCTACCTCTGGGCAGGCAGGGGGCAGGCCCCCTGGACTTCGACCAGAAGCCAAGGTCAGGCCGGGCCCCACGTGCCGAACTATAAGTCCCTCATCCTACCTCTGGGCAGGCAGGGGGCAGGCCCCCTGGACTTCGACCAGAAGCCATGGGCAGGCCCGGCCCCATGAGCCGAATCACAAGTCCCTCTGCCTACCTCTGGGCAGGCAGGGAACAGGCCCCCTGGACTTCGACCAGAAGTAAGGGTCAGGCCCGGCCCCATGCGCCGAACCACTAGTCCCTCTGCCTACCTCTGGGCAGGCACGGGGCAGGCCCCCTGGACTTCGACCAAAAGCCAGGGTCAGGCACGACCCCATGAGCCGAACCACAAGTCCCTCTGCCTACCTCTGGGCAGGCAGGTCGCAGGCCCCCTGGACTTCGCCAGAAGCCAGAGTTAGGCCCGGCCCCATGCGTCGAAGTATAAGTCCCTCTGCCTACCTCTGGGCAGGTCGGGGGCAGGCCCCGTGGACTTCGACCAGAAGCCAGGGTCAGGCACGGCCCAATGAGCCGAACCACAAGTCCCTCTGCCTACCTCTGGGCAGGCAGGGGGCAGGCCCCCTGGACTTCGACCAGAAGCCAGGGTCAGGCCGGGCCCCATGTGCCGAACTATAAGTCCCTCATCCTACCTCTGGGCAGGCAGGGGGCAGGCCCCCTGGACTTCGACCAGAAGCCATGGGCAGGCCCGGCCCCATGAGCCGAATCACAAGTCCCTCTGCCTACCTCTGGGCAGGCAGGGAACATGCCCCCTGGACTTCGACCAGAAGTAAGGGTCAGGCCCGGCCCCATGCGCCGAACCACTAGTCCCTCTGCCTACCTCTGGGCAGGCACGGGGCAGGCCCCCTGGACTTCGACCAAAAGCCAGGGTCAGGCACGACCCCATGAGCCGAACCACAAGTCCCTCTGCCTACCTCTGGGCAGGCAGGTCGCAGGCCCCCTGGACTTCGCCAGAAGCCAGAGTTAGGCCCGGCCCCATGCGTCGAAGTATAAGTCCCTCTGCCTACCTCTGGGCAGGCCGGGGGCAGGCCCCGTGGACTTCGACCAAAAGCCAGGGTCAGGCACGGCCCAATGAGCCGAACCACAAGTCCCTCTGCCTACCTTTGGGCAGGCAGGGGGCAGGCCCCCTGGACTTCGACCAGAAGCCAGGGTCAGGCCCGGCCCCATGCGCCGAACCACTAGTCCCTCTGCCTACCGCTGGGCAGGCAAGGGGCAGGCTCCTTGGACTTCGACAAGAAGCCATGGGCAGGCCCGGCCCCATGAGCCGAACCACAAGTCCCTCTGCCTACCTCTGGGCAGGTAGGGAACAGGCCCCCTGGACTTCGACCAGAAGTCAGGGTCAGGCCCGACCCCATGCGCCGAACCACTAGTCCCTCTGCCTACCTCTGGGCAGGCACGGGGCAGGCCCCCTGGACTTCGACCAAAAGCCGGGGTCAGGCACGGCCCCATGAGCCGACCCACAAGTCCCTCTGCCTACCTCTGGGCAGGCAGGTCGGAGGCCCCCTGGACTTCGACCAGAAGCCAGAGTCAGGCCCGTCCCCATGCGCCGAAGTATAAGTCCCTCTGCCTACCTCTGGGCAGGCCGGGGGCAGGCCCCGTGGACTTCGACCAGAAGCCAGGGTCAGGCACGGCCCAATGAGCCGAACCACAAGTCCCTCTGCCTACCTCTGGGCAGGCAGGGGGCAGGCCCCCTGGACTTCGACCAGAAGCCAGGGTCAGGCCGGGCCCCATGTGCCGAACTATAAGTCCCTCATCCTACCTCTGGGCAGGCAGGGGGCAGGCCCCCTGGACTTCGACCAGAAGCCATGGGCAGGCCCGGCCCCATGAGCCGAATCACAAGTCCCTCTGCCTACCTCTGGGCAGGTAGGGAACAGGCCCCCTGGACTTCGACCAGAAGTCAGGGTCAGGCCCGGCCCCATGCGCCGAACCACTAGTCCCTCTGCCTACCTTTGGGCAGGCACGGGGCAGGCCCCCTGGACTTCGACCAAAAGTCAGGGTCAGGCACGACCCCATGAGCCGAACCACAAGTCCCTCTGCCTACCTCTGGGCAGGCAGGTCGCAGGCCCCCTGGACTTCGACCAGAAGCCAGAGTCAGGCCCGGCCCCATGCGTCGAAGTATAAGTCCCTCTGCCTACCTCTGGGCAGGCAGGGGGCAGGCCCCGTGGACTTCGACCAAAAGCCAGGGTCAGGCACGGCCCAATGAGCAGAACCACAAGTCCCTCTGCCTACCTCTGGGCAGGCAGGGGGCAGGCCCCCTGGACTTCGACCAGAAGCCAGGGTCAGGCCCGTCCCCATGCGCCGAACCACTAGTCCCTCTGCCTACCTCTGGGCAGGCAGGGAACAGGCCCCCTGGACTTCGACCAGAAGTCAGGGTCAGGCCCGGCCCCATGCGCCGAACCACTAGTCCCTCTGCCTACCTCTGGGCAGGCACGGGGCAGGCCCCCTGGACTTCGACCAAAAGCCAGGGTCAGGCACGACCCCATGAGCCGAACCACAAGTCCCTCTGCCTACCTCTGGGCAGGCAGGTCGCAGGCCCCCTGGACTTCGACCAGAAGCCAGAGTCAGGCCCGGCCCCATGCGTCGAAGTATAAGTCCCTCTGCCTACCTCTGGGCAGGCACGGGGCAGGCCCCCTGGACTTCGACCAAAAGCCAGGGTCAGGCACGACCCCATGAGCCGAACCACAAGTCCCTCTGCCTACCTCTGGGCAGGCAGGTCGCAGGCCCCCTGGACTTCGACCAGAAGCCAGGGTCAGGCCCGGCCCCATGCGCCGAACCACTAGTCCCTCTGCCTACCGCTGGGCAGGCAAGGGGCAGGCCCCTTGGACTTCGACAAGAAGCCATGGGCAGGCCCGGCCCCATGAGCCGAACCACAAGTCCCTCTGCCTACCTCTGGGCAGGTAGGGAACAGGCCCCCTGGACTTCGACCAGAAGTCAGGGTCAGGCCCGACCCCATGCGCCGAACCACTAGTCCCTCTGCCTACCTCTGGGCAGGCACGGGGCAGGCCCCCTGGACTTCGACCAAAAGCCGGGGTCAGGCACGGCCCCATGAGCCGACCCACAAGTCCCTCTGCCTACCTCTGGGCAGGCAGGTCACAGGCTCCCTGGACTTCGACCAGAAGCCAGAGTCAGGCCCGTCCCCATGCGCCGAAGTATAAGTCCCTCTGCCTACCTCTGGGCAGGCCGGGGGCAGGCCCCGTGGACTTCGACCAGAAGCCAGGGTCAGGCACGGCCCAATGAGCCGAACCACAAGTCCCTCTGCCTACCTCTGGGCAGGCAGGGGGCAGGCCCCCTGGACTTCGACCAGAAGCCAGGGTCAGGCCGGGCCCCACGTGCCGAACTATAAGTCCCTCATCCTACCTCTGGGCAGGCAGGGGGCAGGCCCCTTGGACTTCGACCAGAAGCCATGGGCAGGCCCGGCACCATGAGCCGAATCACAAGTCCCTCTGCCTACCTTTGGGCAGGCAGGGAACAGGCCCCCTGGACTTCGACCAGAAGTCAGGGTCAGGCCCGGCCCCATGCGCCGAACCACTAGTCCCTCTGCCTACCTCTGGGCAGGCACGGGGCAGGCCCCCTGGACTTCGACCAAAAGCCAGGGTCAGGCACGACCCCATGAGCCGAACCACAAGTCCCTCTGCCTACCTCTGGGCAGGCAGGTCGCAGGCCCCCTGGACTTCGACCAGAAGCCAGAGTCAGGCCCGGCCCCATGCGTCGAAGTATAAGTCCCTCTGCCTACCTCTGGGCAGGCAGGGGGCAGGCCCCGTGGACTTCGACCAAAAGCCAGGGTCAGGCACGGCCCAATGAGCAGAACCACAAGTCCCTCTGCCTACCTCTGGGCAGGCAGGGGGCAGGCCCCCTGGACTTCGACCAGAAGCCAGGGTCAGGCCCGGCCCCATGCGCCGAACCACTAGTCCCTCTGCCTACCTCTGGGCAGGCAGGGGGCAGGCCCCTTGGACTTCGACAAGAAGCCATGGGCAGGCCCGGCCCCATGAGCCGAACCACAAGTCCCTCTGCCTACCTCTGGGCAGGTAGGGAACAGGCCCCCTGGACTTCGACCAGAAGTCAGGGTCAGGCCCGGCCCCATGCGCCGAACCACTAGTCCCTCTGCCTACCTCTGGGCAGGCACGGGGCAGGCCCCCTGGACTTCGACCAAAAGCCGGGGTCAGGCACGGCCCCATGAGCCGACCCACAAGTCCCTCTGCCTACCTCTGGGCAGGCAGGTCGCAGGCCCCCTGGACTTCTACCAGAAGCCAGAGTCAGGCCCGTCCCCATGCGCCGAAGTATAAGTCCCTCTGCCTACCTCTGGGCAGGCCGGGGGCAGGCCCCGTGGACTTCGACCAGAAGCCAGGGTCAGGCACGGCCCAATGAGCCGAACCACAAGTCCCTCTGCCTACCTCTGGGCAGGCAGGGGGCAGGCCCCCTGGACTTCGACCAGAAGCCAGGGTCAGGCCGGGCCCCACGTGCCGAACTATAAGTCCCTCATCCTACCTCTGGGCAGGCAGGGGGCAGGCCCCCTGGACTTCGACCAGAAGCCATGGGCAGGCCCGGCCCCATGAGCCGAATCACAAGTCCCTCTGCCTACCTCTGGGCAGGCAGGGAACAGGCCCCCTGGACTTCGACCAGAAGTCAGGGTCAGGCCCGACCCCATGCGCCGAACCACTAGTCCCTCTGCCTACCTCTGGGCAGGCACGGGGCAGGCCCCCTGGACTTCGACCAAAAGCCAGGGTCAGGCACGACCCCATGAGCCGAACCACAAGTCCCTCTGCCTACCTCTGGGCAGGCAGGTCGCAGGCCCCCTGGACTTCGACCAGAAGCCAGAGTTAGGCCCGGCCCCATGCGTCGAAGTATAAGTCCCTCTGCCTACCTCTGGGCAGGCAGGGGGCAGGCCCCCTGGACTTCGACCAGAAGCCATGGGCAGGCCCGGCCCCATGAGCCGAATCACAAGTCCCTCTGCCTACCTCTGGGCAGGCAGGGAACAGGCCCCCTGGACTTCGACCAGAAGTCAGGGTCAGGCCCGACCCCATGCGCCGAACCACTAGTCCCTATGCCTACCTCTGGGCAGGCACGGGGCAGGCCCCCTGGACTTCGACCAAAAGCCAGGGTCAGGCACGACCCCATGAGCCGAACCACAAGTCCCTCTGCCTACCTCTGGGCAGGCAGGTCGCAGGCCCCCTGGACTTCGACCAGAAGCCAGAGTTAGGCCCGGCCCCATGCGTCGAAGTATAAGTCCCTCTGCCTACCTCTGGGCAGGCAGGGGGCAGGCCCCGTGGACTTCGACCAAAAGCCAGGGTCAGGCACGGCCCAATGAGCCGAACCACAAGTCCCTCTGCCTACCTCTGGGCAGGCAGGGGGCAGGCCCCCTGGACTTCGACCAGAAGCCAGGGTCAGGCCCGACCCCATGCGCCGAACCACTAGTCCCTCTGCCTACCGCTGGGCAGGCAAGGGGCAGGCCCCTTGGACTTCGACAAGAAGCCATGGGCAGGCCCGGCCCCATGAGCCGAACCACAAGTCCCTCTGCCTACCTCTGGGCAGGTAGGGAACAGGCCCCCTGGACTTCGACCAGAAGTCAGGGTCAGGCCCGGCCCCATGCGCCGAACCACTAGTCCCTCTGCCTACCTCTGGGCAGGCACGGGGCAGGCCCCCTGGACTTCGACCAAAAGCCGGGGTCAGGCACGGCCCCATGAGCCGACCCACAAGTCCCTCTGCCTACCTCTGGGCAGGCAGGTCGCAGGCCCCCTGGACTTCGACCAGAAGCCAGAGTCAGGCCCGTCCCCATGCGCCGAAGTATAAGTCCCTCTGCCTACCTCTGGGCAGGCCGGGGGCAGGCCCCGTGGACTTCGACCAGAAGCCAGGGTCAGGCACGGCCCAATGAGCCGAACCACAAGTCCCTCTGCCTACCTCTGGGCAGGCAGGGGGCAGGCCCCCTGGACTTCGACCAGAAGCCAGGGTCAGGCCGGGCCCCACGTGCCGAACTATAAGTCCCTCATCCTACTTCTGGGCAGGCAGGGGGCAGGCCCCCTGGACTTCGACCAGAAGCCATGGGCAGGCCCGGCCCCATGAGCCGAATCACAAGTCCCTCTGCCTACCTTTGGGCAGGCAGGGAACAGGCCCCCTGGACTTCGACCAGAAGTCAGGGTCAGGCCCGGCCCCATGCGCCGAACCACTAGTCCCTCTGCCTACCACTAGGCAGGCACGGGGCAGGCCCCCTGGACTTCGACCAAAAGCCAGGATCAGGCACGACCCCATGAGCCGAACCACAAGTCCCTCTGCCTACCTCTGGGCAGGCAGGTCGCAGGCCCCCTGGACTTCGACCAGAAGCCAGTGTTAGGCCCGGCCCCATGCGTCGAAGTATAAGTCCCTCTGCCTACCTCTGGGCAGGCAGGGGGCAGGCCCCGTGGACTTCGACCAAAAGCCAGGGTCAGGCACGGCCCAATGAGCCGAACCACAAGTCCCTCTGCCTACCTCTGGGCAGGCAGGGGGCAGGCCCCCTGGACTTCGACCAGAAGCCAGGGTCAGGCCCGGCCCCATGCGCCGAACCACTAGTCCCTCTGCCTACCTCTGGGCAGGCAAGGGGCAGGCCCCTTGGACTTCGACAAGAAGCCATGGGCAGGCCCGGCCCCATGAGCCGAACCACAAGTCCCTCTGCCTACCTCTGGGCAGGTAGGGAACAGGCCCCCTGGACTTCGACCAGAAGTCAGGGTCAGGCCCGGCCCCATGCGCCGAACCACTAGTCCCTCTACCTACCTCTGGGCAGGCACGGGGCAGGCCCCCTGGACTTCGACCAAAAGCCGGGGTCAGGCACGGCCCCATGAGCCGACCCACAAGTCCCTCTGCCTACCTCTGGGCAGGCAGGTCGCAGGCCCCTTGGACTTCGACCAGAAGCCAGAGTCAGGCCCGTCCCCATGCGCCGAAGTATAAGTCCCTCTGCCTACCTCTGGGCAGGCCGGGGGCAGGCCCCGTGGACTTCGACCAGAAGCCAGGGTCAGGCACGGCCCAATAAGCCGAACCACAAGTCCCTCTGCCTACCTCTGGGCAGGCAGGGGGGAGGCCCCCTGGACTTCGACCAGAAGCCAGGGTCAGGCCCGACCCCATGCGCCGAACCACTAGTCCCTCTGCCTACCGCTGGGCAGGCAAGGGGCAGGCCCCTTGGACTTCGACAAGAAGCCATGGGCAGGCCCGGCCCCATGAGCCGAACCACAAGTCCCTCTGCCTACCTCTGGGCAGGTAGGGAACAGGCCCCCTGGACTTCGACCAGAAGTCAGGGTCAGGCCCGGCCCCATGCGCCGAACCACTAGTCCCTCTGCCTACCTCTGGGCAGGCACGGGGCAGGCCCCCTGGACTTCGACCAAAAGCCGGGGTCAGGCACGGCCCCATGAGCCGACCCACAAGTCCCTCTGCCTACCTCTGGGCAGGCAGGTCGCAGGCCCCCTGGACTTCGACCAGAAGCCAGAGTCAGGCCCGTCCCCATGCGCCGAAGTATAAGTCCCTCTGCCTACCTCTGGGCAGGCCGGGGGCAGGCCCCGTGGACTTCGACCAGAAGCCAGGGTCAGGCACGGCCCAATGAGCCGAACCACAAGTCCCTCTGCCTACCTCTGGGCAGGCAGGGGGCAGGCCCCCTGGACTTCGACCAGAAGCCAGGGTCAGGCCGGGCCCCACGTGCCGAACTATAAGTCCCTCATCCTACTTCTGGGCAGGCAGGGGGCAGGCCCCCTGGACTTCGACCAGAAGCCATGGGCAGGCCCGGCCCCATGAGCCGAATCACAAGTCCCTCTGCCTACCTTTGGGCAGGCAGGGAACAGGCCCCCTGGACTTCGACCAGAAGTCAGGGTCAGGCCCGGCCCCATGCGCCGAACCACTAGTCCCTCTGCCTACCACTAGGCAGGCACGGGGCAGGCCCCCTGGACTTCGACTAAAAGCCAGGATCAGGCACGACCCCATGAGCCGAACCACAAGTCCCTCTGCCTACCTCTGGGCAGGCAGGTCGCAGGCCCCCTGGACTTCGACCAGAAGCCAGAGTTAGGCCCGGCCCCATGCGTCGAAGTATAAGTCCCTCTGCCTACCTCTGGGCAGGCAGGGGGCAGGCCCCGTGGACTTCGACCAAAAGCCAGGGTCAGGCACGGCCCAATGAGCCGAACCACAAGTCCCTCTGCCTACCTCTGGGCAGGCAGGGGGCAGGCCCCCTGGACTTCGACCAGAAGCCAGGGTCAGGCCCGGCCCCATGCGCCGAACCACTAGTCCCTCTGCCTACCTCTGGGCAGGCAAGGGGCAGGCCCCTTGGACTTCGACAAGAAGCCATGGGCAGGCCCGACCCCATGAGCCGAACCACAAGTCCCTCTGCCTACCTCTGGGCAGGTAGGGAACAGGCCCCCTGGACTTCGACCAGAAGTCAGGGTCAGGCCCGGCCCCATGCGCCGAACCACTAGTCCCTCTACCTACCTCTGGGCAGGCACGGGGCAGGCCCCCTGGACTTCGACCAAAAGCCGGGGTCAGGCACGGCCCCATGAGCCGACCCACAAGTCCCTCTGCCTACCTCTGGGCAGGCAGGTCGCAGGCCCCTTGGACTTCGACCAGAAGCCAGAGTCAGGCCCGTCCCCATGCGCCGAAGTATAAGTCCCTCTGCCTACCTCTGGGCAGGCCGGGGGCAGGCCCCGTGGACTTCGACCAGAAGCCAGGGTCAGGCACGGCCCAATAAGCCGAACCACAAGTCCCTCTGCCTACCTCTGGGCAGGCAGGGGGGAGGCCCCCTGGACTTCGACCAGAAGCCAGGGTCAGGCCGGGCCCCACGTGCCGAACTATAAGTCCCTCATCCTACCTCTGGGCAGGCAGGGGGCAGGCCCCCTGGACTTCGACCAGAAGCCAGAGTCAGGCCCCGCCCCATGCGCCGAACCACTAGTCCCTCTACCTACCTCTGGGCAGGCAGGGAACAGGCCCCCTGGACTTCGACCAGAAGTTAGGGTCAGGCCCGGCCCCATGCGCCGAACCACTAGTCCCTCTGCCTACCTCTAGGCAGGCACGGGGCAGGCCCCCTGGACTTCGACCAAAAGCCAGGGTCAGGCACGGCCCCATGAGCCGACCCACAAGTTCCTCTGCCTACCTCTGGGCAGGCAGGTCGCAGGCCCCCTGACTTCGACCAGAAGCCAGAGTCAGGCCCGTCCCCATGCGCCGAAGTATAAGTCCCTCTGCCTACCTCTGGGCAGGCAGGGGGCAGGCCCCGTGGACTTCGACCAGAAGTCAGGGTCAGGCCCGACCCCATGCGCCGAACCACTAGTCCCTCTGCCTACCTCTGGGCAGGCACGGGGCAGGCCCCCTGGACTTCGACCAAAAGCCAGGGTCAGGCACGACCCCATGAGCCGAACCACAAGTCCCTCTGCCTACCTCTGAGCAGGCAGGTAGCAGGCCCCCTGGACTTCGACCAGAAGCCTGAGTCAGGCCCGGCCCCATGCGTCGAAGTATAAGTCCCTCTGCCTACCTCTGGGCAGGCCGGGGGCAGGCCCCGTGGACTTCGACCAGAAGCCAGGGTCAGGCACGGCCCAATGAGCCGAACCACAAGTCCCTCTGCCTACCTCTGGGCAGGCAGGGGGCAGGCCCCCTGGACTTCGACCAGAAGCCAGGGTCAGGCCGGGCCCCACGTGCCGAACTATAAGTCCCTCGTCCTACCTCTGGGCAGGCAGGGGGCAGGCCCCCTGGACTTCGACCAGAAGCCAGAGTCAAGCCCCGCCCCATGCGCCGAACCACTAGTCCCTCTACCTACCTCTGGGCACACAGGGAACAGGCCCCCTGGACTTCGACCAGATGTCAGGGTCAGGCCCGGCCCCATGCGCCGAACCACTAGTCCCTCTGCCTACCTCTAGGCAGGCACGGGGCAGGCCCCCTGGACTTCGACCAAAAGCCAGGGTCAGGCACGGCCCCATGAGCCGACCCACAAGTTCCTCTGCCTACCTCTGGGCAGGCAGGTCGAAGGCCCCCTGGACTTCGACCAGAAGCCAGAGTCAGGCCCGTCCCCATGCGCCGAAGTATAAGTCCCTCTGCCTACCTCTGGGCAGGCAGGGGGCAGGCCCCGTGGACTTCGACCAGAAGCCAGGGTCAGGCACGGCCCAATGAGCCGAACCACAAGTCCCTCTGCCTACCTCTGGGCAGGCAGGGGGCAGGCCCCCTGGACTTCGACCAGAAGCCAGGGTCAGGCCGGGCCCCACGTGCCGAACTATAAGTCCCTCATCCTACCTCTGGGCAGGCAGGGGGCAGGCCCCCTGGACTTCGACCAGAAGCCAGGGTCAGGCCCCGCCCCATGCGCCGAACCACTAGTCCCTCTGCCTACCTCTAGGCAGGCAGGGGGCAGGCCCCCTGAACTTCGACCAGAAGTCAGGGTCAGGCCCGGCCCCATGCGCCGAACCACTAGTCCCTCTGCCTACCTCTGGGCAGGCACGGGGCAGGCCCTCTGGACTTCGACCAAAAGCCAGGGTCAGGCACGGCCCCATGAGCCGACCCACAAGTTCCTCTGCCTACCTCTGGGCAGGCAGGGGGCTGGCCCCCTAGACTTCGACCAGAAGCCAGGGTCAGGCACGTCCCCATGAGCCGAACCACAAGTCCCTCTGCCTACCTCTGGGCAGGCAGGGGGCAGGCCCCCTGGACTTCGACCAGAAGCCAGGGTCAGGCCCGGCCCCATGAGCTGAACCACAAGTCCCTCTGCCTACCTCTGGGCAGGCAGGGGGCAGGCCCCCTGGTCTTCGACCAGAAGCCAGGGTCAGGCACGACCCCATGAGCCGAACCACTAGTCCATCTGCCTACCTCTGGGCAGGCAGGGGGCAGGCCCCCTGGACTTCGACCAGAAGCCAGGGTCAGGCACGGCCCCATGAGCCGAACCACAAGTCCCTCTGCCTACCTCTAGGCAGGCAGGGGGCAGGCTCCCTGGACATCGACCAGAACCCAGGGTCAGGCCGGGCCCCACGTAGGGGTGAGCAAAACCGGATATCCGATCCGGTTTTGTAAACCGTATCGGATATCCGGTTTTAAAAATCAAAAAAATTCCGATCCGTATCCGATCCGGTTTTTTCCGGATATCCGGTTTCCGGATATCCGGTTTTTTCGGATATCTGGTTTTCGGATATCCGGTATCCGGTTTTATATTTTTCTTCTATTTTCCTTTTTTTAACTTTTTTTTTTTCATTTTTAATTAAGAGTAATTAATTGATTTTTAAGCAACGTTACGTTTTATATAAATTGATATAATAAAATATATAAAAAAAATCTCAAGAAAATGGTATATATGTCTTACGTTACAATTATTCTAACAAAATATTACGTTTCAATACATAATATCATAAATTTACTAATAGTTTTCTTTTTTACCTTTGAAAATAATTGGTGAGTTTTGAATTCTTTATTGTATAATTCATATTAGGATTATATTTTTCATATTTTTTATTGTTTTTAAAAAACCGGATCGGAAACCGGATATCCGGTTTCTATTTTCCTCGATACGTATCCGATACGGTTTTAAGGAAAACCGTATCGTATATCCGGTTATTCGTATCGGATATCCGGAAATTCGTATAATTGAAAGCGTATACCGTATCGTATACGTATAATAAAACCGTATTGTATATTTTTGCTCACCCCTAGCCCCACGTGCCGAATTATAAGTCCCTATGCCTACCTCTGGGCAGGCAGGGGGCAGCCCCCCTGGACTTCGACAAGAAGCCATGGGCAGGCCCGACCCCATGAGCCGAACCACAAGTCCCTCATCCTACCTCTGGGCAGGCAGGGGGCAGGCCCCCTGGACTTCGACCAGAAGCCAGGGTCAGGCCCCGCCCCATGCGCCGAACCACTAGTCCCTCTGCCTACCTCTGGGCAGGCAGGGGGCTGGCCCCTAGACTTCGACCAGAAGCCAGGGTCAGGCACGACCCCATGAGCCGAACCACAAGTCCCTCTGCCTACCTCTGGGCAGGCAGGGGGCAGGCCCCCTGGACTTCGACCAGAAGCCAGGGTCAGGCCCGGCCCCATGAGCTGAACCACAAGTCCCTCTGCCTACCTCTGGGCAGGCAGGGGGCAGGCCCCCTGGTCTTCGACCAGAAGCCAGGGTCAGGCACGGCCCCATGAGCCGAACCACTAGTCCATCTGCCTACCTCTGGGCAGGCAGGGGGCAGGCCCACTGGACTTCGACCAGAAGCCAGGGTCAGGCACGGCCCCATGAGCCGAACCACAAGTCCCTCTTCCTACCTCTCGGCAGGCAGGGGGCAGGCTCCCTGGACATCGACCAGAACCCAGGGTCAGGCCGGGCCCCACGTGCCGAATTATAAGTCCCTATGCCTACCTCTGGGCAGGCAGGGGGCAGCCCCCTTGGACTTCGACAAGAAGCCATGGGCAGGCCCAGCCCCATGAGCCAAACCACAAGTCCCTCTACCTACCTCTGGGCAGGCAGGGAACAGGCCCCCTGGACTTCGACCAGAAGTCAGGGTCAGGCCCGGCCCCATGCGCCGAACCACTAGTCCCTCTGCCTACCTCTGGGCAGGCACGGGGAAGGCCCCCTGGACTTCGACCAAAAGCCAGGGTCAGGCACGGCCCCATGAGCCGACCTACAAGTTCCTCTGCCTACCTCTGGGCAGGCAGGTCGCAGGCCCCCTGGACTTCGACAAGAAGCCAGAGTCAGGCCCGTCCCCATGCGCCGAAGTATAAGTCCCTCTGCCTACCTCTGGGCAGGCAGGTGGCAGGCCCCGTGGACTTCGACCAGAAGCCAGGGTCAGGCACGGCCCAATGAGCCGAACCACAAGTCCCTCTGCCTACCTCTGGGCAGGAAGGGGGCAGGCCCCCTGGACTTCGACCAGAAGCCAGGGTCAGGCCGGGCCCCACGTGCCGAACTATAAGTCCCTCATCCTACCTCTGGGCAGGCAGGGGACAGGCCCCCTGGACTTCGACCAGAAGCCCGGGTCAGGCCCCGCCCCATGCGCCGAACCACTAGTCCCTCTGCCTACCTCTGGGCAGGCAGGGGGCTGGCCCCCTAGACTTCGACCAGAAGCCAGGGTCAGGCACGACCCCATGAGCGGAACCATAAGTCCCTCTGCCTACCTCTGGGCAGGCAGGGGGCAGGCCCCCTGGACTTCGACCAGAAGCCAGGGTCAGGCCCGACCCCATGAGCTGAACCACAAGTCCCTCTGCCTACCTCTGGGCAGGCAGGGGGCAGGCCCCCTGGTCTTCGACCAGAAGCCTGGGTCAGGCACGGCCCCATGAGCCGAACCACTAGTCCATCTGCCTACCTCTGGGCAGGCAGGGGGCAGGCCCCCTGGACTTCGACCAGAAGCCAGGGTCAGGCACGGCCCCATGAGCCGAACCACAAGTCCCTCTGCCTACCTCTCGGCAGGCAGGGGGCAGGCTCCCTGGACATCGACCAGAACCCAGGGTCAGGCCGGGCCCCATGTGCCGAATTATAAGTCCCTATGCCTACCTCTGGGCAGGCAGGGGGCAGCCCCCCTGGACTTCGACAAGAAGCCATGGGCAGGCTCGGCCCCATGAGCCGAACCACAAGTCCCTCTACCTACCTCTGGGCAGGCAGGGAAAAGGCCCCCTGGACTTCGACCAGAAGTCAGGGTCAGGCCCGGCCCCATGCGCCGAACCACTAGTCCCTCTGCCTACCTCTGGGCAGGCACGGGGAAGGCCCCCTGGACTTCGACCAAAAGCCAGGGTCAGGCACGGCCCCATGAGCCGACCTACAAGTTCCTCTGCCTACCTCTGGGCAGGCAGGTCGCAGGCCCCCTGGACTTCGACAAGAAGCCAGAGTCAGGCTCGTCCCCATGCGCCGAAGTATAAGTCCCTCTGCCTACCTCTGGGCAGGCAGGGGGCAGGCCCCGTGGACTTCGACCAGAAGCCAGGGTCAGGCACGGCCCAATGAGCCGAACCACAAGTCCCTCTGCCTACCTCTGGGCAGGAAGGCGGCAGGCCCCCTGGACTTCGACCAGAAGCCAGGGTCAGGCCGGGCCCCACGTGTCGAACTATAAGTCCCTCATCCTACCTCTGGGCAGGCAGGGGACAGGCCCCCTGGACTTCGACCAGAAGCCCGGGTCAGGCCCCGCCCCATGCGCCGAACCACTAGTCCCTCTGCCTACCTCTGGGCAGGCAGGGGGCTGGCCCCCTAGACTTCGACCAGAAGCCAGGGTCAGGCACGACCCCATGAGCCGAACCACAAGTCCCTCTGCCTACCTCTAGGCAGGCAGGGGGCAGGCCCCCTGGACTTCGACCAGAAGCCAGGGTCAGGCCCGACCCCATGAGCTGAACCACAAGTCCCTCTGCCTACCTCTGGGCAGGCAGGGGGCAGGCCCCCTCGTCTTCGACCAAAAGCCAGGGTCAGGCACGGCCCCATGAGCTGAACCACTAGTCCATCTGCCTACCTCTGGGCAGGCAGGGGGCAGGCCCCCTGGACTTCGACCAGAAGCCAAGGTCAGGCACGGCCCCATGAGCCGAACCACAAGTCCCTCTGCCTACCTCTCGGCAAGCAGGGGGCAGGCTCCCTGGACATCGACCAGAACCCAGGGTCAGGCCGGGCCCCACGTGCCGAATTATAAGTCCCTATGCCTACCTCTGGGCAGGCAGTGGGCAACCCCCCTGGACTTCGACAAGAAGCCATGGGCAGGCCCGGCCCCATGAGCCGAACCACAAGTCCCTCTACCTACCTCTGGGCAGGCAGGGAACAGGCCCCCTGGACTTCGACCAGAAGTCAGGGTCAGGCCCGGCCCCATGCGCCGAACCACTAGTCCTTCTGCCTACCTCTGGGCAGGCACGGGGCAGGCCCCCTGGACTTCGACCAAAAGCCAGGGTCAGGCACGGCCCCATGAGCCGACCCACAAGTTCCTCTGCCTACCTCTGGGCAGGCAGGTCGCAGGCCCCCTGGACTTCGACCAGAAGCCAGAGTCAGGCCCGTCCCCATGCGCCGAAGTATAAGTCCCTCTGCCTACCTCTGGGCAGGCAGGGGGCAGGCCCCGTGGACTTCGACCAGAAGCCAGGGTCAGGCACGGCCCAATGAGCCGAACCACAAGTCCCTCTGCCTACCTCTGGGTAGGCAGGGGGCAGGCCCCCTGGACTTCGACCAGAAGCCAGGGTCAGGCCGGGCCACACGTGCCGAACTATAAGTCCCTCATCCTACCTCTGGGCAGGCAGGGGGCAGGCCCCCTGTACTTCGACCAGAAGCCGAGGTCAGGCCCCGCCCCATGCGCCGAACCACTAGTCCCTCTGCCTACCTCTGGGCAGGCAGGGGGCTGACCCCCTAGACTTTGACCAGAAGCCAGGGTCAGGCACGACCCCATGAGCCGAACCACAAGTCCCTCTGCCTACCTCGGGGCAGGCAGGTGGCAGGCCCCGTGGACTTCGACCAGAAGCCAGGGTCAGGCACGGCCCAATGAGCCGAACCACAAGTCCCTCTGCCTACCTCTGGGCAGGAAGGGGGCAGGCCCCCTGGACTTCGACCAGAAGCCAGGGTCAGGCCGGGCCCCACGTGCCGAACTATAAGTCCCTCATCCTACCTCTGGGCAGGCAGGGGACAGGCCCCCTGGACTTCGACCAGAAGCCCGGGTCAGGCCCCGCCCCATGCGCCGAACCACTAGTCCCTCTGCCTACCTCTGGGCAGGCAGGGGGCTGGCCCCCTAGACTTCGACCAGAAGCCAGGGTCAGGCACGACCCCATGAGCGGAACCATAAGTCCCTCTGCCTACCTCTGGGCAGGCAGGGGGCAGGCCCCCTGGACTTCGACCAGAAGCCAGGGTCAGGCCCGACCCCATGAGCTGAACCACAAGTCCCTCTGCCTACCTCTGGGCAGGCAGGGGGCAGGCCCCCTGGTCTTCGACCAGAAGCCTGGGTCAGGCACGGCCCCATGAGCCGAACCACTAGTCCATCTGCCTACCTCTGGGCAGGCAGGGGGCAGGCCCCCTGGACTTCGACCAGAAGCCAGGGTCAGGCACGGCCCCATGAGCCGAACCACAAGTCCCTCTGCCTACCTCTCGGCAGGCAGGGGGCAGGCTCCCTGGACATCGACCAGAACCCAGGGTCAGGCCGGGCCCCATGTGCCGAATTATAAGTCCCTATGCCTACCTCTGGGCAGGCAGGGGGCAGCCCCCCTGGACTTCGACAAGAAGCCATGGGCAGGCCCGGCCCCATGAGCCGAACCACAAGTCCCTCTACCTACCTCTGGGCAGGCAGGGAAAAGGCCCCCTGGACTTCGACCAGAAGTCAGGGTCAGGCCCGGCCCCATGCGCCGAACCACTAGTCCCTCTGCCTACCTCTGGGCAGGCACGGGGAAGGCCCCCTGGACTTCGACCAAAAGCCAGGGTCAGGCACGGCCCCATGAGCCGACCTACAAGTTCCTCTGCCTACCTCTGGGCAGGCAGGTCGCAGGCCCCCTGGACTTCGACAAGAAGCCAGAGTCAGGCTCGTCCCCATGCGCCGAAGTATAAGTCCCTCTGCCTACCTCTGGGCAGGCAGGGGGCAGGCCCCGTGGACTTCGACCAGAAGCCAGGGTCAGGCACGGCCCAATGAGCCGAACCACAAGTCCCTCTGCCTACCTCTGGGCAGGAAGGCGGCAGGCCCCCTGGACTTCGACCAGAAGCCAGGGTCAGGCCGGGCCCCACGTGCCGAACTATAAGTCCCTCATCCTACCTCTGGGCAGGCAGGGGACAGGCCCCCTGGACTTCGACCAGAAGCCCGGGTCAGGCCCCGCCCCATGCGCCGAACCACTAGTCCCTCTGCCTACCTCTGGGCAGGCAGGGGGCTGGCCCCCTAGACTTCGACCAGAAGCCAGGGTCAGGCACGACCCCATGAGCCGAACCACAAGTCCCTCTGCCTACCTCTAGGCAGGCAGGGGGCAGGCCCCCTGGAATTCGACCAGAAGCCAGGGTCAGGCCCGACCCCATGAGCTGAACCACAAGTCCCTCTGCCTACCTCTGGGCAGGCAGGGGGCAGGCCCCCTCGTCTTCGACCAAAAGCCAGGGTCAGGCACGGCCCCATGAGCTGAACCACTAGTCCATCTGCCTACCTCTGGGCAGGCAGGGGGCAGGCCCCCTGGACTTCGACCAGAAGCCAAGGTCAGGCACGGCCCCATGAGCCGAACCACAAGTCCCTCTGCCTACCTCTCGGCAAGCAGGGGGCAGGCTCCCTGGACATCGACCAGAACCCAGGGTCAGGCCGGGCCCCACGTGCCGAATTATAAGTCCCTATGCCTACCTCTGGGCAGGCAGGGGGCAACCCCCCTGGACTTCGACAAGAAGCCATGGGCAGGCCCGGCCCCATGAGCCGAACCACAAGTCCCTCTACCTACCTCTGGGCAGGCAGGGAACAGGCCCCCTGGACTTCGACCAGAAGTCAGGGTCAGGCCCGGCCCCATGCGCCGAACCACTAGTCCTTCTGCCTACCTCTGGGCAGGCACGGGGCAGGCCCCCTGGACTTCGACCAAAAGCCAAGGTCAGGCACGGCCCCATGAGCCGACCCACAAGTTCCTCTGCCTACCTCTGGGCAGGCAGGTCGCAGGCCCCCTGGACTTCGACCAGAAGCCAGAGTCAGGCCCGTCCCCATGCGCCGAAGTATAAGTCCCTCTGCCTACCTCTGGGCAGGCAGGGGGCAGGCCCCGTGGACTTCGACCAGAAGCCAGGGTCAGGCACGGCCCAATGAGCCGAACCACAAGTCCCTCTGCCTACCTCTGGGTAGGCAGGGGGCAGGCCCCCTGGACTTCGACCAGAAGCCAGGGTCAGGCCGGGCCACACGTGCCGAACTATAAGTCCCTCATCCTACCTCTGGGCAGGCAGGGGGCAGGCCCCCTGTACTTCGACCAGAAGCCGAGGTCAGGCCCCGCCCCATGCGCCGAACCACTAGTCCCTCTGCCTACCTCTGGGCAGGCAGGGGGCTGACCCCCTAGACTTTGACCAGAAGCCAGGGTCAGGCACGACCCCATGAGCCGAACCACAAGTCCCTCTGCCTACCTCTGGGCAGGCAGGGGGCAGGCCCCCTGGACTTCGACCAGAAGCCAGGGTCAGGCCCGGCCCCATGAGCTGAACCACAAGTCCCTCTGCCTACCTCTGGGTAGGTATGAGGCAGGCCCCCTAGTCTTCGACCAGAATCCAGGGTCAGGCACGGCCCCATGAGCCGAACCACTAGTCCATCTGCCTATCTCTGGGCAGGCAGGGGGCAGGCCCCCTGGACTTCGACAAGAAGCCAGGGTCAGGCACGGCCCCATGAGCCGAACCACAAGTCCCTCTGCCTACCTCTAGGCAGGCAGGGGGCAGGCTCCCTGGACATCGACCAGAACCCAGGGTCAGGCCGGGCCCCACGTGCCGAACCACAAGTCCCTCTGCCTACCTCTAGGCAAGCAGGGGGCAGGCTCCCTGGACATCGACCAGAACCCAGGGTCAGGCCGGGCCCCACGTGCCAAATTATAAGTCCCTATGCCTACCTCTGGGCAGGCAGGGGGCAACCCCCCTGGACTTCGACAAGAAGCCATGGGCAGGCCCGGCCCCATGAGCCGAACCACAAGTCCCTCTACCTACCTCTGGGCAGGCAAGGAACAGGCCCCCTGGACTTCGAACAGAAGTCAGGGTCAGGCCCGGCCCCATGCGCCGAACCACTAGTCCCTCTGCCTACCTCTGGGCAGGCACGGGGCAGGCCCCCTAGACTTCGACCAAAAGCCAGGGTCAGGCACGGCCCCATGAGCCGACCCACAAGTCCCTCTGCCTACCTCTAGGCAGGCAGGTCGCAGGCCCCCTGGACTTCGACAAGAAGCCAGAGTCAGGCCCGTCCCCATGCGCCGAAGTATAAGTCCCTCTGCCTATCTCTGGGCAGGCAGGGGGCAGGCCCCGTGGACTTCGACCAGAAGCCAGGGTCAGACACGACCCAATGAGCCGAACCACAAGTCCCTCTGCCTACCTCTGGGCAGGCAGGGGGCAGACCCCCTAGAATTCGACTAGAAGCCAGGGTCAGGCCGGGCCCCACGTGCCGAACTATAAGTCTCTCATCCTACCTCTAGGCAGGCAGGGGGCAGGCCCCCTGGACTTCGACCAGAAGCCAGGGTCAGGCCCCGCCCCATGCGCCGAACCACTAGTCCCTCTGCCTACCTCTGGGCAGGCAGGGGGCTGGCCCCCTAGGCTTCGACCAGAAGCCAGGGTCAGGCACGACCCCATGAGCCGAACCACAAGTCCCTCTGCCTACCTCTGGGCAGGCAGGGGGCAGGCCCCCTGGACTTCGACCAGAAGCCAGGGTCAGGCCCGGCCCCATGAGCTGAACCACAAGTCCCTCTGCCTACCTCTGGGCAGGTATGGGGCAGGCCCCCTAGTCTTCGACCAGAATCCAGGGTCAGGCACGGCCCCATGAGCCGAACCACTAGTCCATCTGCCTACCTCTGGGCAGGCAGGGGGCAGGCCCCCTGGACTTCGACAAGAAGCCAGGGTCAGGCACGGCCCCATGAGCCGAACCACAAGTCCCTCTACCTACCTCTAGGCAGGCAGGGGGCAGGCTCCCTGGACATCGACCAGAACCCAGGGTCAGGCCGGGCCCCACGTGCCGAATTATAAGTCCCTCATCCTACCTCTGGGCAGGCAGGGGGCAGGCCCCCTGTACTTCGACCAGAAGCCAGGGTCAGACCCTGCCCCATGCGCCGAACCACTAGTCCCTCTGCCTACCTCTGGGCAGGCAGGGGGCTGGCCCCCTAGACTTCGACCAGAAGCCAGGGTCAGGCACGACCCCATGAGCCGAACCACAAGTCCCTCTGCCTACCTCTGGGCAGGCAGGGGGCAGGCCCCTTGGACTTCGACCAGAAGCCAGGGTCAGGCTCGGCCCCATGAGCCGAACCACAAGTCCCTCTGCCTACCTCTGGGCAGGCAGGGGGCAGGCCCCTGGTCTTCGACCAGAAGCCAGGGTCAGGCATGGCCCCATGAGCCGAACCACAAGTCCTTCTGCCTACCTCTAGGCAAGCAGGGGGCAGGCTCCCTGGACATCGACCAGAACCCAGGGTCAGGCCGGGCCCCACGTGCCGAATTATAAGTCCCTATGCCTACCTCTGGGCAGGCAGGGGGCAGCCCCCCTGGACTTCAACAAGAAGCCATGGGCAGGCCCGGCCCCATAAGCCGAACCACAAGTCCCTCTACCTACCTCTGGGCAGGCAAGGAACAGGCCCCCTGGACTTCGACCAGAAGTCAGGGTCAGGCCCGGCCCCATGCGCCGAACCACTAGTCCCTCTGCCTACCTCTGGGCAGGCACGAGGCAAGCCCCCTAGACTTCGACCAAAAGCCAGGGTCAGGCACGGCCCCATGAGCCGACCCACAAGTCCCTCTGCCTACCTCTGGGCAGGCAGGTCGCAGGCCCCCTGGTCTTCGACAAGAAACCAGAGTCAGGCCCGTCCCCATGCGCCGAAGTATAAGTCCCTCTGCCTACCTCTGGGCAGGCAGGGGGCGGACCCCGTGGACTTCGACCAGAAGCCAGGGTCAGACACGGCCCAATGAGCCGAACCACAAGTCCCTCTGCCTACCTCTGGGCAGGCAGGGGGCAGACCCCCTGGAATTCGACCAGAAGCCAGGGTCAGGCCGGGCCCCACGTGCCGAACTATAAGTCCCTCATCCTACCTCTGGGCAGGCAGGGGGCAGGCCCCCTGGACTTCGACCAGAAGCCAGGGTCAGGCCCCGCCCCATGCGCCGAACCACAAGTCCCTCTGCCTACCTCTGGGCAGGCATGGGGCAGGCCCCCTGGACTTCGACCAGAAGCCAGGGTCAGGCCCGGCCCCATGAGCTGAACCACAAGTCCCTCTGCCTACCTCTGGGCAGGCAGGGGGCAGGCCCTCTGGTCTTCGACCAGAAGCCAGGGTCAGGCACGGCCCCATGAGCCGAACCACTAGTCCATCTGCCTACCTCTGGGCAGGCAGGGGGCAGGCCCCCTGGACTTCGACCAGAAGCCAGGGTCAGGCCCGGCCCCATGCGCCGAACCACAAGTCCCTCTGCCTACCTCTAGGCAGGCAGGGGGCAGTCCCCCTGGACTTCAACCAGAAGCTAGGGTCAGGCCCGACCCTATGCGCCGAACCACAAGTCACTCTGCCTACCTCTGGGCAGGCAGGGGGCAGGCCCCCTGAACTTCGACCACAAGCCAGGGTCAGGCCCGGCCCCATGCGCCGAACCACTAGTCCCTCTGCCTACCTCTGGGCAGGCAGGGGGCAGTCCCCCTGGACTTCAACCAGAAGCCATGGGCAGGCCCGGCCCCATGAGCCGAACCACATGTCCCTCTGCCTACCTCTGGGCAGGCAGGGAACAGCCCCCCTGGACTTCGACCAGAAGCCAGGGTCAGGCCCGGCCCTATGCGCCGAACCACTAGTCCCTCTGCCTACCTCTGGGCAGGCAGGGAACAGGCCCCCTGGACTTCGACCAGAAGCCAGGGTCAGGCACGGCCCAATGAGCCGAACCACAAGTCCCTCTGCCTACCTCTGGGCAGGCAGGGGGCAGGCCCCCTGGACTTCGACCAGAAGCCAGGGTCAGGTCGGGCCCCACGTGCCGAACTATAAGTCCCTCATCCTACCTCTGGGCAGGCAGGGGGCAGGCCCCCTGGACTTCGACCAGAAGCCAGGGTCAGGCCTCGCCCCATGCGCCGAACCACTAGTCCCTCTGCCTACCTCTGGGCAGGCAGGGGGCAGGCCCCCTAGACTTCGACCAGAAGCCAGGGTCAGGCACGACCCCATGAGCCGAACCACAAGTCCCTCTGCCTACCTCTGGGCAGGCAGGGGGCAGGCCCGCTGGACTTCGACCAGAAGCCAGGGTCAGGCCCGGCCCTTGAGCTGAACCACAAGTCCCTCTGCCTACCTCTGGCCAGGCAGGGGGCAGGCCCCCTGGTCTTCGACCAGAAGCCAGGGTCAGGCACGGCCCCATGAGCCGAACCACTAGTCCATCTGCCTACCTCTGGGCAGGCAGGGGGAAGGCCCCCTGGACTTCGACCAGAAGCCAGGGTCAGGCCCGGCCCCATGCGCCGAACCACAAGTCCCTCTGCCTACCTCTGGGCAGGCAGGGGGCAGTCCCCCTGGACTTCAACAAGAATCCAGGGTCAGGCCCGACCCTATGCGCCGAACCACAAGTCACTCTGCCTACCTCTGGGCAGGCAGGGGGCAGGCCCCCTGGACTTTGACCAGAAGCCAGGGTCAGGCCCGGCCCCATGAGCTGAACCACAAGTCCCTCTGCCAACCTCTGGGCAGGCAGGGTCAGGCCCCCTGGTCTTCGACCAGAAGCCAGGGTCAGGCACGGCCCCATGAGCCGAACCACTAGTCCATCTGCCTACCTCTGGGCAGGCAGGGGGCAGGCCCCCTGGACTTCGACCAGAAGCCAGGGTCAGGCACGGCCCAATGAGCCGAACCACAAGTCCCTCTGCCTACCTCTGGGCAGGCAGGGGGCAGGCCCCCTGGACTTCGACCAGAAGCCAGGGTCAGGTCGGGCCCCACGTGCCGAACTATAAGTCCCTCATCCTACCTCTGGGCAGGCAGGGGGCAGGCCCCCTGGACTTCGACCAGAAGCCAGGGTCAGGCCTCGCCCCATGCGCCGAACCACTAGTCCCTCTGCCTACCTCTGGGCAGGCAGGGGGCAGGCCCCCTAGACTTCGACCAGAAGCCAGGGTCAGGCACGACCCCATGAGCCGAACCACAAGTCCCTCTGCCTACCTCTGGGCAGGCAGGGGGCAGGCCCGCTGGACTTCGACCAGAAGCCAGGGTCAGGCCCGGCCCTTGAGCTGAACCACAAGTCCCTCTGCCTACCTCTGGCCAGGCAGGGGGCAGGCCCCCTGGTCTTCGACCAGAAGCCAGGGTCAGGCACGGCCCCATGAGCCGAACCACTAGTCCATCTGCCTACCTCTGGGCAGGCAGGGGGAAGGCCCCCTGGACTTCGACCAGAAGCCAGGGTCAGGCCCGGCCCCATGCGCCGAACCACAAGTCCCTCTGCCTACCTCTGGGCAGGCAGGGGGCAGTCCCCCTGGACTTCAACAAGAATCCAGGGTCAGGCCCGACCCTATGCGCCGAACCACAAGTCACTCTGCCTACCTCTGGGCAGGCAGGGGGCAGGCCCCCTGGACTTTGACCAGAAGCCAGGGTCAGGCCCGGCCCCATGAGCTGAACCACAAGTCCCTCTGCCAACCTCTGGGCAGGCAGGGTCAGGCCCCCTGGTCTTCGACCAGAAGCCAGGGTCAGGCACGGCCCCATGAGCCGAACCACTAGTCCATCTGCCTACCTCTGGGCAGGCAGGGGGCAGGCCCCCTGGACTTCGACAAGAAGCCAGGGTCAGGCACGACCCCATGAGCCGAACCACAAGTCCCTCTGCCTACCTCTAGGCAGGCAGGGGGCAGGCTCCCTGGACATCGACCAGAACCCAGGGTCAGGCCGGGCCCCACGTGCCGAATTATAAGTCCCTATGCCTACCTCTGGGCAGGCAGGGGGCAGCCCCCTGGACTTCGACAAGAAGCCATGGGCAGGCCCGGCCCCATAAGCCGAACCACAAGTCCCTCTACCTACCTCTGGGCAGGCAGGGAACAGGCCTCCTGGACTTCGACCAGAAGTCAGGGTCAGGCCCGGCCCCATGCGCCGAACCACTAGTCCCTCTGCCTACCTCTGGGCAGGCACGGGGCAGGCCCCCTGGACTTCGACCAAAAGCCAGAGTCAGGCACGGCCCCATGAGCCGACCCACAAGTCCCTCTGCCTACCTCTGGGCAGGCAGGTCGCAGGCCCCCAAGACTTCGACCAGAAGCCAGAGTCAGGCCCGTCCCCATGCGCCGAAGTATAAGTCCCTCTACCTACCTCTGGGCAGGCAGGGGGCAGACCCCGTGGACTTCGACCAGAAGCCAGGGTCAGACACGGCCCTATGAGCCGAACCACAAGTCCCTCTGCCTACCTCTGGGCAGGCAGAGGGCAGGCCCCCTGGAATTCGACCAGAAGCCAGGGTCAGGCCGGGCCCCGCGTGCCGAACTATAAGTCCCTCATCCTACCTCTGGGAAGGCAGGGGGCAGGCCCCCTGGACTTCGACCAGAAGCCAGGGTCAGGCCCGGCCCCATGCGCCGAACCACTAGTCCCTCTGCCTACCTCTGGGCAGGCAGGGAACAGGCCCCCTGGACTTCGACCAGAAGCCAGGGTCAGGCACGGCCCAATGAGCCGAACCACAAGTCCCTCTGCCTACCTCTGGGCAGGCAGGGAACAGGCCCCCTGGACTTCGACCAGAAGCCAGGGTCATGCCCCGCCCCATGCGCCGAACCACTAGTCCCTCTTCCTACCTCTGGGCAGGCAGGGGGCAGGCCCCCTAGACATCGACCAGAAGCCAGGGTCAGGCACGACCCCATGAGCCGAACCACAAGTCCCTCTGCCTACCTCTGGGCAGGCAGGGGGCAGGCCCCCTGGACTTCGACCAGAAGCCAGGGTGAGGCCCGGCCCCATGAGCTGAACCACAAGTCCCTCTGCCTACCTCTGGCCAGGCAGGGGGCAGGCCCCCTGGTCTTCGACCAGAAGCCAGGGTCAGGCACGACCCCATGAGCCGAACCAAAAGTCCATCTGCCTACCTCTGGGTAGGCAGGGGCAGGCCCCCTGGACTTCGACCAGAAGCCAGGGTCAGGCCCGGCCTCATGCGCCGAACCACAAGTCCCTCTGCCTACCTCTGGGCAGGCAGGGGGCAGGCCCCCTGGACTTCGACCAGAAGCCAGGGTCAGGCCGGGCCCCACCTGCCGAACTATAAGTCCCTCTTCCTACCTCTGGGCAGGCAGGGGGCAGGCCCCCTGGACTTCGACCAGAAGCCAGGGTCAGGCCCCGCCCCATGCGCCGAACCACTAGTCCCTCTGCCTACCTCTGGGCAGGCAGGGGGCAGGCCCCCTAGACTTCGACCAGAAGCCATGGTCAGGCACGACCCCATGAGCCGAACCACAAGTACCTCTGCCTACCTCTTGGCAGGCAGGGGGCAGGCCCCCTGGACTTCGACTAGAAGCCAGGGTCAGGCCCGGCCCCATGAGCTGAACCACAAGTCCCTCTGCCTACCTCTGGCCAGGCAGGGGGCAGGCCCCCTGGTCTTCGACCAGAAGCCAGGGTCAGGCACGGCCCCATGAGCCGAACCACTAGTCCATCTGCCTACCTCTGGGCAGGCAGGGGGCAGGCCCCCTGGACTTCGACCAGAAGCCAGGGTCAGGCCCGGCCCCATGCGCCGAACCACAAGTCTCTCTGCCTACCTCTGGGCAGGCAGGGGGCGGTCCCCCCTGGACTTCAACAAGAAGCCAGGGTCAGGCCCGACCCTATGCGCCGAACCACAAGTCACTCTGCCTACCTCTGGGCAGGCAGGGGGCAGGGCCCCCTGGACTTTGACCAGAAGCCAGGGTCAGGCCCGGCCCCATGCGCCGAACCACTAGTCCCTCTGCCTACCTCTGGGCAGGCAGGGGGCAGGCCCCCTGGACTTTGACCAGAAGCCATGGGCAGGCCCGGCCCCATGAGCCGAACCACAAGTCCCTCTGCCTACCTCTGGGCAGGCAGGGAACAGGCCCCCTGGACTTCGACCAGAAGCCAGGGTCAGGCCCGGCCCCATGCGCCGATCCACTAGTCCCTCTGCCTACCTCTGGGCAAGCAGGGAACAGGCCCCCTGGACTTCGACCAGAAGCCAGGGTCAGGCACGGCCCAATGAGCCGAACCACAAGTCCCTCTGCCTACCTCTGGGCAGGAAGGGGGCAGGCCAACTGAACTTCGACCAGAAGCCAGGGTCAGGCCGGGCCCCACGTGCCGAACTATAAGTCCCTCTTCCTACCTCTGGGTAGGCAGGGGGCAGGCCCCCGGGACTTCGACCAGAAGCCAGGGTCAGGCCCCGCCCCATGCGCCGAACCACTAGTCCCTCTCCCTACCTCTGGGCAGGCAGGGGGCAGGCCCCCTGGACTTCGACCAGAAGCCAGGGTCAGGCCCGGCCCCATGCGCCAAACCACAAGTCCCTCTGCCTACCTCTGGGCAGGCAGGGGGCAGTCCCCCCAGGACTTCGACCAGAAGCCAGGGTCAGGCACGGCCCAATGAGCCGAACCACAAGTCCCTCTGCCTACCTCTGGGCAGGCAGGGGGCAGGCCCCCTGGACTTCGACCAGAAGCCAGGGTCAGGCCGGGCCCCACGTGCCGAACTATAAGTCCCTCTTCCTACCTCTGGGCAGGCAGGGGGCAGGCCCCCTGGACTTCGACCAGAAGCCAGGGTCATGCCCCGCCCCATGCGCCGAACCACTAGTCCCTCTTCCTACCTCTGGGCAGGCAGGGGGCAGGCCCCCTAGACATCGACCAGAAGCCAGGGTCAGGCACGACCCCATGAGCCGAACCACAAGTCCCTCTGCCTACCTCTGGGCAGGCAGGGGGCAGGCCCCCTGGACTTCGACCAGAAGCCAGGGTCAGGCCCGGCCCCATGAGCTGAACCACAAGTCCCTCTGCCTACCTCTGGCCAGGCAGGGGGCAGGCCCCCTGGTCTTCAACCAGAAGCCAGGGTCAGGCACGACCCCATGAGCCGAACCACAAGTCCATCTGCCTACCTCTGGGCAGGCAGGGGCAGGCCCCCTGGACTTCGACCAGAAGCCAGGGTCAGGCCCGGCCTCATGCGCCGAACCACAAGTCCCTCTGCCTACCTCTGGTCAGGCAGGGGGCAGTCCCCCTAGACTTCAACAAGAAGCCAGGGTCAGGCCCGACCCTATGCGCCGAACCACAAGTCACTCTGCCTACCTCTGGGTAGGTAGGAGGCAGGCCCCCTGGACTTCGACCAGAAGCCAGGGTCAGGCCCGGCCCCATGCGCCGAACCACTAGTCCCTCTGCCTACCTCTGGGCAGGCAGGGGGCAGGCCCCCTGGTCTTCGACCAGAAGCCAGGGTCAGGCACGGCCCCATGAGCCGAAGCACTAGTCCATCTGCCTACCTCTGGGCAGGCAGGGAACAGGCCCCCTGGTCTTCGACCAGAAGCCAGGGTCAGGCCCGGCCCCATGCGCCGAACCACTAGTCCCTCTGCCTACCTCTGGGCAGGCACGAGGCAGGCCCCATGGACTTCGACCAGAAGCCAGGGTCAGGCCCGGCCCCATGTTCCGAACCACTAGTCCCTCTGCCTACCTCTAGGCAGGCAGGGGGCAGGCCCCCTAGACTTCGACCAGAAGCCAGGGTCAGGCACGGCCCCATGAGCCGAACCACTAGTCCCTCTGCCTACCTCTGAGCAGGCAGGGGGCAGGCCCCCTGGACTTCGACCAGAAGCCAGGGTCAGGCCCGGCCCCATGTGCCGAAACACAAGTCCCTCTGCCTACCTCTGGGCAGGCAGGGGGCAGTCCCCCTGGACTTCAACTAGAAGCCAGGGTCAGGCCGGGCCCCACGTGCCGAACTATAAGTCCCTCTTCCTACCTCTGGGCAGGCAGGGGGCAGGCCCCCTGGACTTCGACCAGAAGCCAGGGTCAGGCCCCGCCCCATGCGCCGAACCACTAGTCCCTCTGCCTACCTCTGGGCAGGCAGGGGGCAGGCCCCCTAGACTTCGACCAGAAGCCAGGGTCAGGCACGACCCTATGAGCCGAACCACAAGTTCCTCTGCCTACCTCTGGGCAGGCAGGGGGCAGGCTCCCTGGACTTCGACCAGAAGCCAGGGTCAGGCCCGGCCCCATGAGCTGAACCACAAGTCCCTCTGCCTACCTCTAGGCAGGCAGGGGGCAGGCCCCCTGGACTTCGACCAGAAGCCAGGGTCAGGCACGGCCCCATGAGCCGAACCACTAGTCCCTCTGCCTACCTCTGAGCAGGCAGGGGGCAGGCCCCCTGGACTTCGACCAGAAGCCAGGGTCAGGCCCGGCCCCATGTGCCGAAACACAAGTCCCTCTGCCTACCTCTGGGCAGGCAGGGGGCAGTCCCCCTGGACTTCAACCAGAAGCCAGGGTCAGGCCGGGCCCCACGTGCCGAACTATAAGTCCCTCTTCCTACCTCTGGGCAGGCAGGGGGCAGGCCCCCTGGACTTCGACCAGAAGCCAGGGTCAGGCCCCGCCCCATGCGCCGAACCACTAGTCCCTCTGCCTACCTCTGGGCAGGCAGGGGGCAGGCCCCCTAGACTTCGACCAGAAGCCAGGGTCAGGCACGACCCTATGAGCCGAACCACAAGTCCCTCTGCCTACCTCTGGGCAGGCAGGGGGCAGGCCCCCTGGACTTCGACCAGAAGCCAGGGTCAGGCCTGGCCCCATGAGCTGAACCACAAGTCCCTCTGCCTACCTCTGGCCAGGCAGGGGGCAGGCCCCCTGGTCTTCGACCAGAAGCCAGGGTCAGGCACGGCCCCATGAGCCGAAGCACTAGTCCATCTGCCTACCTCTGGGCAGGCAGGGGGCAGGCCCCCTGGACTTCGACCAGAAGCCAGGGTCAGGCCCGGCCCCATGTGCCGAACCACAAGTCCCTCTGCCTACCTCTGGGCAGGCAGGAGGGCAGTCCCCCTGGACTTCAACAAGAAGCCAGGGTCAGGCCCGACCCTATGCGCCGAACCACAAATCACTCTGCCTACCTCTGGGCAGGCAGGGGGCAGGCCCCCTGGACTTCGACCAGAAGCCAGGGTCAGGCCCGGCACCATGCGCTGAACCACTAGTCCCTCTGCCTACCTCTGGGCAGGCAGGGGGCAGGCCCCCTAGACTTCGACCAGAAGCCATGTGCAGGCCCGGCCCCATGAGCCGAACCACAAGTCCCTCTGCCTACCTCTGGGCAGGCAGGGAATAGGCCCCCCTGGACTTCGACCAGAAGCCAGGGTCAGGCCCGGCCCCATGCGCCGAACCACTAGTCCCTCTGCCTACCTCTGGGCAGGCACGGGGCAGGCCCCCTGGACTTCGACCAGAAGCCAGGGTCAGGCCCGGCCCTATGTTCCGAACCACTAGTCCCTCTGCCTACCTCTGGGCAGGCAGGGGACAGGCCCCCTGGACTTCGACCAGAAGCCAGGGTCAGGCCGGGCCCCACGTGCCGAACTATAAGTCCCTCTTCCTACCTCTGGGCAGGCAGGGGGCAGGCCCCCTGGACTTCGACCAGAAGCCAGGGTCAGGCCCCGCCCCACGCGCCGAACCACTAGTCTCTCTGTCTACCTCTGGGCAGGCAGGGGGCAGGCCCCCTGGACTTCGACCAGAAGCCATGGTCAGACCCGGCCCCATTCGCCGAACCACAAGTCCCTCTGCCTACCTCTGGGCAGGCAAGGGGCAGGCCCCCTGGACTTCGACCAGAAGCCAGGGTCAGGCCCGGCCCCATGAGCTGAACCACAAGTCCCTCTGCCTACCTCTGGGCAGGCAGGGGGCAGGCCCCCTGGACTTCGACCAGAAGCCAGGGTCAGGCACGGCCCCATGAGCCGAACCACTAGTCCCTCTGCCTACCTCTGAGCAGGCAGGGGGCAGGCCCCCTGGACTTCGACCAGAAGCCAGGGTCAGGCCCGGCCCCATGTGCCGAAACACAAGTCCCTCTGGGCAAGCAGGGGGCAGTCCCCCTTGACTTCAACCAGGAGCCAGGGTCAGGCCCGACCCTATGCGCCGAACCACAAGTCACTCTGCCTACCTCTGGGCAGGCAGGGGGCAGGCCCCCTGGACTTCGACCAGAAGCAAGGGTCAGGCCCCGCCCCATGCGCCGAACCATTAGTCCCTCTGCCTACCTCTAGGCAGGCAGAGGGCAGGCCCCCTGGACTTCGACCAGAAGCTAGGGTCAGGCCCGGCCCCATGCGCCGAACCACAAGTCCCTCTGCCTACCTTTGGGCAGGCAGGGGGCAGGCCCTCTGGACTTCGACCAGAAGCCATGGGCAGGCCCGACCCCATGAGCCGAACCACAAGTCCCTCTGCCTACCTCTGGGCAGGCAGGGAACAGGCCCCCCTGGACTTCGACCAGAAGCCAGGGTCAGGCCCGGCCCCATGCGCCGAACCACTAGTCCCTCTGCCTACCTCTGGGCAGGCACGGGGCAGGCCCCCCTAGACTTCGACCAGAATTCAGGGTCAGGCCCGGCCCCATGCGCCGAACCACTAGTCCCTCTGCCTACTTCTGGGCAGGCAGGGGACAGGCCCCCTAGACTTCGACCAGAAGCAAGGGTCAGGCACGACCCCATGAGCCGAACCACAAGTCCCTCTGCCTACCTCTGGGCAGGCAGGGGGCAGGCTCCCTGGACTTCGACCAGAAGCCAGGGTCAGGCCCGGCCCCATGAGCTGAACCACAAGTCCCTCTTCCTACCTCTGGGCAGGCAGGGGGCTGGCCCCCTGGACTTCGACCAGAAGTCAGGGTCAGGCACGACCCAATGAGCCGAACCACAAGTCCCTCTGCCTACCTCTGGGCAGGCAGGGGGCAGGCCCCCTGGACTTCGACCAGAAGCCAGGGTCAGGCCGGGCCCCACGTGCCGAACTATAAGTCCCTCTTCCTACCTCTGGGCAGGCAGGGGGCAGGCCCCCTGGACTTCGACCAGAAGCCAGGGTCAGGCCCCGCCCCATGCGCCGAACCACTAGTCCCTCTGCCTACCTCTGGGCAGGCACGGGGCAGGCCCCCCTAGACTTCGACCAGAATTCAGGGTCAGGCCCGGCCCCATGCGCCGAACCACTAGTCCCTCTGCCTACTTCTGGGCAGGCAGGGGACAGGCCCCCTAGACTTCGACCAGAAGCAAGGGTCAGGCACGACCCCATGAGCCGAACCACAAGTCCCTCTACCTACCTCTGGGCAGGCAGGGGGCAGGCTCCCTGGACTTCGACCAGAAGCCAGGGTCAGGCACGGCCCCATGAGCCGAACCACTAGTCCATCTGCCTACCTCTTGGAAGGCAGGGGGCAGGCCCCCTGGACTTCGACCAGAAGCCAGGGTCAGGCCCGGCCCCATGCGCAGAACCACAAGTCCCTCTGCCTACCTCTGGGCAGGTAGGGTGGCAGTCCCCCTGGACTTCAACAAGAAGCCAGGGTCAGGCCCGACCCTATGCGCCGAACCACAAGTCACTCTGCCTACCTCTGGGCAGGCAGGGGGCAGGCCCCCTGGACTTCGACCAGAAGCCAGGGTCAGGCCCGGCCCCATGCGCCGAACCACTATTCCCTCTGCCTACCTCTGGGCAGGCAGGGGGCAGGCCCCCTGGACTTCGACCAGAAGCCATGGGCAGGCCCGGCCCCATGAGCCGAACCACAAGTCCCTCTGCCTACCTCTGGGCAGGCAGGGAACAGGCCCCCCTAGACTTCGACCAGAAGCCAGGGTCAGGCCCGGCACCATGCGCCGAACCACTAGTCCCTCTGCCTACCTCTGGGCAGGCACGGGGCAGGCCCCCTGGACTTCGACCAGAAGCCAGGGTCAGGCCCGGCCCCATGTTCCGAACCACTAGTCCCTCTGCCTACCTCTGGGCAGGCAGGGGACAGGCCCCCTAGACTTCGACCAGAAGCAAGGGTCAGGCACGACCCCGTGAGCCGAACCACAAGTTCCTCTGCCTACCTCTGGGCAGGCAGGGGGCAGGCTCCCTGGACTTCGACCAGAAGCCAGGGTCAGGCCCGGCCCCATGAGCTGAACCACAAGTCCCTCTGCCTACCTCTGGGCAGGAAGGGGGCAGGCCCCCTGGACTTCGACCAGAAGCCAGGGTCAGGCACGACCCCATGAGCCGAACCACTAGTCCCTCTGCCTACCTCTGAGCAGGCAGGGGGCAGGCCCCCTGGACTTCGACCCGAAGCCAGGGTCAGGGCCGGCCCCATGTGCCGAAACACAAGTCCCTCTGGGCAGGCAGGGGGCAGTCCCTCTGGACTTCAACCAGAAGCCAGGGTCAGGCCCCGCCCCATGCGCCGAACCACTAGTCCCTCTGCCTACCTCTGGGCAGGCACGGGGCAGGCCCCCCTAGACTTCGACCAGAATTCAGGGTCAGGCCCGGCCCCATGCGCCGAACCACTAGTCCCTCTGCCTACTTCTGGGCAGGCAGGGGACAGGCCCCCTAGACTTCGACCAGAAGCAAGGGTCAGGCACGACCCCATGACCCGAACCACAAGTCCCTCTGCCTACCTCTGGGCAGGAAGGGGGCAGGCCCCCTGGACTTCGACCAGAAGCCAGGGTCAGGCACGGCCCCATGAGCCGAACCACTAGTCCCTCTGCCTACCTCTGAGCAGGCAGGGGGCAGGCCCCCTGGACTTCGACCAGAAGCCAGGGTCAGGCCCGGCCCCATGTGCCGAAACACAAGTCCCTCTGGGCAGGCAGGGGGCAGTCCCTCTGGACTTCAACCAGAAGCCAGGGTCAGGCCCAACCCTATGCGCCGAACCACAAGTCACTCTGCCTACCTCTGGGCAGGCAGGGGGCAGGCCCCCTGGACTTCGACCAGAAGCCAGGGTCAGGCCCCGCCCCATGCGCCGAACCACTAGTCCCTCTGCCTACCTCTGGGCAGGCAGGGGGCAGGCCCACTGGACTTCGACCAGTAGCCAGGGTCAGGCACGGCCCAATGAGCCGAACCACAAGTCCCTCTGCCTACCTCTGGGCAGGCAGGGGGCAGGCCCCCTGGACTTCGACCAGAAGCCAGGGTTAGGCCCGGCCCCATGCGCCGAACCACAAGTCCCTCTGCCTTCCTCTAGGCAGGCAGGGGGCAGGCCCCCTGGACTTCGACCAGAAGCCATGGGCAGGCCCGACCCCATGAGCCGAACCACAAGTCCCTCTGCCTACCTCTGGGCAGGCAGGGAACAGGCCCCCTTGGACTTCGACCAGAAGCCAGGGTCAGGCCCGGCTCCATGCGCCGAACCACTAGTCCCTCTGCCTACCTCTGGGCAGGCACGGGGCAGGCCCCCTGGACTTCGACCAGAAGCCAGGGTCAGGCCCGGCCCCATGTTCCGAACCACTAGTCCCTCTGCCTACCTCTGGGTAGGCAGGGGACAAGCCCCCTAGACTTCGACCAGAAGCCAGGGTCAGGCACGACCCCGTGAGCCGAACCACAAGTTCCTCTGCCTACCTCTGGGCAGGCAGGGGGCAGGCTCCCTGGACTTCGACCAGAAGCCAGGGTCAGGCCCGGCCCCATGAGCTGAACCACAAGTCCCTCTGCCTACCTCTGGGCAGGCAGGGGGCAGGCCCCCTGGACTTCGACCAGAAGCCAGGGTCAGGCACGGCCCCATGAGCCGAACCACTAGTCCATCTGCCTACCTCTGAGCAGGCAGGGGGCAGGCCCCCTGGACTTCGACCAGAAGCCAGGGTCAGGCCCGGCCCCATGTGCCGAAACACAAGTCCCTCTGGGCAGGCAGGGGGCAGTCCCTCTGGACTTCAACCAGAAGCCAGGGTCAGGCCCCGCCCCATGCGCCGAACCACTAGTCCCTCTGCCTACCTCTGGGCAGGCAGGGGGCAGGCCCCCTGGACTTCGACCAGAAGCCAGGGTCAGACCCGGCCCCATGCGCCGAACCACAAGTCCCTCTGCCTACCTCTGGGCAGGCAGGGGGCAGGCCCCTCGGACTTCGACCAGAAGCCATGGGCAGGCCCGGCCCCATGAGCCGAACCACAAGTCCCTCTGCCTACCTCTGGGCAGGCAGGGAACAGGCCCCCCTGGACTTCGACCAGAAGCCAAGGTCAGGCCCGGCCCCATGCGCCGAACCACTAGTCCCTCTGCCTACCTCTGGGCAGGGACGGGGCAGGCCCCCCTAGACTTCGACCAGAAGTCAGGGTCTGGCCCGGCACCATGCGCCGAACCACTAGTCCCTCTGCCTACTTCTGGGCAGGCAGGGGACAGGCCCCCTAGACTTCGACCAGAAGCAAGGTTCAGGCACGACCCCATGAGCCGAACCACAAGTCCCTCTGCCTACCTCTGGGCAGGCAGGGGGCAGGCCCCCCTGGACTTCGACCAGAAGTCAGGGTCAGGCACGGCCCAATGAGCCGAACCACAAGTCCCTCTGCCTACCTCTAGGCAGGCAGGGGGCAGGCCCCCTGGACTTCGACCAGAAGCTAGGGTCAGGCCGGGCCCCACGTGCCGAACTATAAGTCCCTCTTCCTACCTCTGGGCAGGAAGGGGGCAGGCCCCTTGGACTTCGACCAGAAGCCAGGGTCAGGCCCCGCCCCATGCGCCGAACCACTAGTCCCTCTGCCTACCTCTGGGCAGGCAGGGGGCAGGCCCCCTGGACTTCGACCAGAAGCCAGGGTCAGACCCGGCCCCATGCGCCTAACCACAAGTCCCTCTGCCTACCTCTGGGCAGGCAGGGGGCAGGCCCCCTAGACTTCGACCAGAAGCAAGGGTCAGGCACGACCCCATGAGCCGAACCACAAGTCCCTCTGCCTACCTCTGGGCAGGAAGGGGGCAGGCCCCCTGGACTTCGACCAGAAGCCAGGGTCAGGCACGGCCCCATGAGCCGAACCACTAGTCCCTCTGCCTACCTCTGAGCAGGCAGGGGGCAGGCCCCCTGGACTTCGACCAGAAGCCAGGGTCAGGCCCGGCCCCATGTGCCGAAACACAAGTCCCTTTGGGCAGGCAGGGGGCAGTCCCTCTGGACTTCAACCAGAAGCCAGGGTCAGGCCCAACCCTATGCGCCGAACCACAAGTCACTCTGCCTACCTCTGGGCAGGCAGGGGGCAGGCCCCCTGGACTTCGACCAGAAGCCAGGGTCAGGCCCCGCCCCATGCGCCGAACCACTAGTCCCTCTGCCTACCTCTGGGCAGGCAGGGGGCAGGCCCACTGGACTTCGACCAGTAGCCAGGGTCAGGCACGGCCCAATGAGCCGAACCACAAGTCCCTCTGCCTACCTCTGGGCAGGCAGGGGGCAGGCCCCCTGGACTTCGACCAGAAGCCAGGGTTAGGCCCGGCCCCATGCGCCGAACCACAAGTCCCTCTGCCTTCCTCTAGGCAGGCAGGGGGCAGGCCCCCTGGACTTCGACCAGAAGCCATGGGCAGGCCCGACCCCATGAGCCGAACCACAAGTCCCTCTGCCTACCTCTGGGCAGGCAGGGAACAGGCCCCCTTGGACTTCGACCAGAAGCCAGGGTCAGGCCCGGCTCCATGCGCCGAACCACTAGTCCCTCTGCCTACCTCTGGGCAGGCACGGGGCAGGCCCCCTGGACTTCGACCAGAAGCCAGGGTCAGGCCCGGCCCCATGTTCCGAACCACTAGTCCCTCTGCCTACCTCTGGGCAGGCAGGGGACAGGCCCCCTAGACTTCGACCAGAAGCAAGGGTCAGGCACGACCCCGTGAGCCGAACCACAAGTTCCTCTGCCTACCTCTGGGCAGGCAGGGGGCAGGCTCCCTGGACTTCGACCAGAAGCCAGGGTCAGGCCCGGCCCCATGAGCTGAACCACAAGTCCCTCTGCCTACCTCTGGGCAGGCAGGGGGCAGGCCCCCTGGACTTCGACCAGAAGCCAGGGTCAGGCACGGCCCCATGAGCCGAACCACTAGTCCCTCTGCCTACCTCTGAGCAGGCAGGGGGCAGGCCCCCTGGACTTCGACCAGAAGCCAGGGTCAGGCCCGGCCCCATGTGCCGAAACACAAGTCCCTCTGGGCAGGCAGGGGGCAGTCCCTCTGGACTTCAACCAGAAGCCAGGGTCAGGCCCCGCCCCATGCGCCGAACCACTAGTCCCTCTGCCTACCTCTGGGCAGGCAGGGGGCAGGCCCCCTGGACTTCGACCAGAAGCCAGGGTCAGACCCGGCCCCATGCGCCGAACCACAAGTCCCTCTGCCTACCTCTGGGCAGGCAGGGGGCAGGCCCCTCGGACTTCGACCAGAAGCCATGGGCAGGCCCGGCCCCATGAGCCGAACCACAAGTCCCTCTGCCTACCTCTGGGCAGGCAGGGAACAGGCCCCCCTGGACTTCGACCAGAAGCCAAGGTCAGGCCCGGCCCCATGCGCCGAACCACTAGTCCCTCTGCCTACCTCTGGGCAGGGACGGGGCAGGCCCCCCTAGACTTCGACCAGAAGTCAGGGTCTGGCCCGGCACCATGCGCCGAACCACTAGTCCCTCTGCCTACTTCTGGGCAGGCAGGGGACAGGCCCCCTAGACTTCGACCAGAAGCAAGGGTCAGGCACGACCCCATGAGCCGAACCACAAGTCCCTCTGCCTACCTCTGGGCAGGCAGGGGGCAGGCCCCCCTGGACTTCGACCAGAAGTCAGGGTCAGGCACGGCCCAATGAGCCGAACCACAAGTCCCTCTGCCTACCTCTAGGCAGGCAGGGGGCAGGCCCCCTGGACTTCGACCAGAAGCTAGGGTCAGGCCGGGCCCCACGTGCCGAACTATAAGTCCCTCTTCCTACCTCTGGGCAGGAAGGGGGCAGGCCCCTTGGACTTCGACCAGAAGCCAGGGTCAGGCCCCGCCCCATGCGCCGAACCACTAGTCCCTCTGCCTACCTCTGGGCAGGCAGGGGGCAGGCCCCCTGGACTTCGACCAGAAGCCAGGGTCAGACCCGGCCCCATGCGCCTAACCACAAGTCCCTCTGCCTACCTCTGGGCAGGCAGGGGGCAGGCCCCCTAGACTTCGACCAGAAGCAAGGGTCAGGCACGACCCCATGAGCCGAACCACAAGTCCCTCTGCCTACCTCTGGGCAGGAAGGGGGCAGGCCCCCTGGACTTCGACCAGAAGCCAGGGTCAGGCACGGCCCCATGAGCCGAACCACTAGTCCCTCTGCCTACCTCTGAGCAGGCAGGGGGCAGGCCCCCTGGACTTCGACCAGAAGCCAGGGTCAGGCCCGGCCCCATGTGCCGAAACACAAGTCACTCTGCCAACCTATGGGCAGGCAGGGGGCAGGCCCCCTGGAATTCGACCAGAAGCCAGGGTCAGGCCCCGCCCCATGCGCCGAACCACTAGTCCCTCTGCCTACCTCTGGGCAAGCAGGGGGCACGCCCCCTGGACTTCGACCAGAAGCCAGGGTCAGGCACGGCCCCATGAGCCGAACCACTAGTCCCTCTGCCTACCTCTGAGCAGGCAGGGGGCAGGCCCCCTGGACTTCGACCAGAAGCCAGGGTCAGGCCCGGCCCCATGTGCCGAAACACAAGTCCCTCTGGGCAGGCAGGGGGCAGTCCCTCTGGACTTCAACCAGAAGCCAGGGTCAGGCCCAACCCTATGCGCCGAACCACAAGTCACTCTGCCTACCTCTGGGCAGGCAGGGGGCAGGCCCCCTGGACTTCGACCAGAAGCCAGGGTCAGGCCCCGCCCCATGCGCCGAACCACTAGTCCCTCTGCCTACCTCTGGGCAGGCAGGGGGCAGGCCCACTGGACTTCGACCAGTAGCCAGGGTCAGGCACGGCCCAATGAGCCGAACCACAAGTCCCTCTGCCTACCTCTGGGCAGGCAGGGGGCAGGCCCCCTGGACTTCGACCAGAAGCCAGGGTTAGGCCCGGCCCCATGCGCCGAATCACAAGTCCCTCTGCCTTCCTCTGGGCAGGCAGGGGGCAGGCCCCCTGGACTTCGACCAGAAGCCATGGGCAGGCCCGGCCCCATGAGCCGAACCACAAGTCCCTCTGCCTACCTCTGGGCAGGCATGGAACAGGCCCCCTTGGACTTCGACCAGAAGCCAGGGTCAGGCCCGGCCCCATGCGCCGAACCACTAGTCCCTCTGCCTACCTCTGGGCAGGCACGGGGCAGGCCCCCTGGACTTCGACCAGAAGCCAGGGTCAGGCCCGGCCCCATGTTCCGAACCACTAGTCCCTCTGCCTACCTCTGGGCAGGCAGGGGACAGGCCCCCTAGACTTCGACCAGAAGCAAGGGTCAGGCACGACCCCGTGAGCCGAACCACAAGTTCCTCTGCCTACCTCTGGGCAGGCAGGGGGCAGGCTCCCTGGACTTCGACCAGAAGCCAGGGTCAGGCCCGGCCCCATGAGCTGAACCACAAGTCCCTCTGCCTACCTCTGGGCAGGCAGGGGGCAGGCCCCCTGGACTTCGACCAGAAGCCAGGGTCAGGCACGGCCCCATGAGCCGAACCACTAGTCCCTCTGCCTACCTCTGGGCAGGCAGGGGGCAGGCCCCCTGGACTTCGACCAGAAGCCATGGGCAGGCCCGGCCCCATGAGCCGAACCACAAGTCCCTCTGCCTACCTCTGGGCAGGCAGGGAACAGGCCCCCCTGGACTTCGACCAGAAGCCAAGGTCAGGCCCGGCCCCATGCGCCGAACCACTAGTCCCTCTGCCTACCTCTGGGCAGGGACGGGGCAGGCCCCCCTAGACTTCGACCAGAAGTCAGGGTCTGGCCCGGCCCCATGCGCCGAACCACTAGTCCCTCTGCCTACTTCTGGGCAGGCAGGGGACAGGCCCCCTAGACTTCGACCAGAAGCAAGGGTCAGGCACGACCCCATGAGCCGAACCACAAGTCCCTCTGCCTACCTCTGGGCAGGCAGGGGGCAGGCCCCCCTGGACTTCGACCAGAAGTCAGGGTCAGGCACGGCCCAATGAGCCGAACCACAAGTCCCTCTGCCTACCTCTGGGCAGGCAGGGGGCAGGCCCCCTGGACTTCGACCAGAAGCTAGGGTCAGGCCGGGCCCCACGTGCCGAACTATAAGTCCCTCTTCCTACCTCTGGGCAGGCAGGGGGCAGGCCCCTTGGACTTCGACCAGAAGCCAGGGTCAGGCCCCGCCCCATGCGCCGAACCACTAGTCCCTCTGCCTACCTCTGGGCAGGCAGGGGGCAGGCCCCCTGGACTTCGACCAGAAGCCAGGGTCAGACCCGGCCCCATGCGCCGAACCACAAGTCCCTCTGCCTACCTCTGGGCAGGCAGGGGGCAGGCCCCCTGGACTTCGACCAGAAGCCAGGGTCAGGCACGGCCCCATGAGCCGAACCACTAGTCCCTCTCCCTACCTCTGGGCAGGCAGGGGGCAGGCCCCCTGGACTTCGACCAGAAGCCAGGGTCAGGCACGGCCCCATGAGCCGAACCACTAGTCCCTCTGCCTACCACTGAGCAGGCAGGGGGCAGGCCCCCTGGACTTCGACCAGAAGCCAGAGTCAGGCCCGGCCCCATGTGCCGAAACACAAGTCCCTCTGGGCAGGCAGGGGGCAGTCCCTCTGGACTTCAACCAGAAGCCAGGGTCAGTCCCCGCCCCATGCGCCGAACCACTAGTCCCTCTGCCTACCTCTGGGCAGGCAGGGGGCAGGCCCCCTGGACTTCGACCAGAAGCCAGGGTCAGACCCGGCCCCATGCACCGAACCACAAGTCCCTCTGCCTACCTCTGGGCAGGCAGGGGGCAGGCCCCCTGGACTTCGACCAGAAGCCATGGGCAGGCCCGGCCCCATGAGCCGAACCACAAGTCCCACTGCCTACCTCTGGGCAGGCAGGGAACAGGCCCCCCTGGACTTCGACCAGAAGCCAAGGTCAGGCCCGGCCCCATGCGCCGAACCACTAGTCCCTCTGCCTACCTCTGGGCAGGGACGGGGCAGGCCCCCCTAGACTTCGACCAGAAGTCAGGGTCTGGCCCGGCCCCATGCGCCGAACCACTAGTCCCTCTGCCTACTTCTGGGCAGGCAGGGGACAGGCCCCCTAGACTTCGACCAGAAGCAAGGGTCAGGCACGACCCCATGAGCCGAACCACAAGTCCCTCTGCCTACCTCTGGGCAGGCAGGGGGCAGGCCCCCCTGGACTTCGACCAGAAGTCAGGGTCAGGCACGGCCCAATGAGCCGAACCACAAGTCCCTCTGCCTACCTCTGGGCAGGCAGGGGGCAGGCCCCCTGGACTTCGACCAGAAGCTAGGGTCAGGCCGGGCCCCACGTGCCGAACTATAAGTCCCTCTTCCTACCTCTGGGCAGGCAGGGGGCAGCCCCCTTGGACTTCGACCAGAAGCCAGGGTCAGGCCCCGCCCCATGCGCCGAACCACTAGTCCCTCTGCCTACCTCTGGGCAGGCAGGGGGCAGGCCCCCTGGACTTCGACAAGAAGCCAGGGTCAGACCCGGCCCCATGCGCCGAACCACAAGTCCCTCTGCCTACCTCTGGGCAGGCAGGGGGCAGGCCCCCTGGACTTCGACCAGAAGCCAGGGTCAGGCACGGCCCCATGAGCCGAACCACTAGTCCCTCTGCCTACCTCTGGGCAGGCAGGGGGCAGGCCCCCTGGACTTCGACCAGAAGCCAGGGTCAGGCCCGGCCCCATGCGCCGAAACACAAGTCCCTCTGCCTACCTCTGGGCAGGCACGGGGCAGTCCCCCTGGACTTCAACCAGAAGCCAGGGTCAGGCCCGACCCTATGCGCCGAACCACAAGTCACTCTGCCAACCTATGGGCAGGCAGGGGGCAGGCCCCCTGGAATTCGACCAGAAGCCAGGGTCAGGCCCCGCCCCATGCGCCGAACCACTAGTCCCTCTGCCTACCTCTGGGCAAGCAGGGGGCAGGCCCCCTAGACTTCGACCAGAAGCAAGGGTCAGGCACGACCCCATGAGCCGAACCACAAGTCCCTCTGCCTACCTCTGGGCAGGAAGGGGGCAGGCCCCCTGGACTTCGACCAGAAGCTAGGGTCAGGCACGGCCCCATGAGCCGAACCACTAGTCCCTCTGCCTACCTCTGAGCAGGCAGGGGGCAGGCCCCCTGGACTTCGACCAGAAGCCAGGGTCAGGCCCGGCCCCATGTGCCGAAACACAAGTCCCTCTGGGCAGGCAGGGGGCAGTCCCTCTGGACTTCAACCAGAAGCCAGGGTCAGGCCCAACCCTATCCGCCGAACCACAAGTCACTCTGCCTACCTCTGGGCAGGCAGGGGGCAGGCCCCCTGGACTTCGACCAGAAGCCAGGGTCAGGCCCCGCCCCATGCGCCGAACCACTAGTCCCTCTGCCTACCTCTGGGCAGACAGGGGGAAGGCCCTCTGGACTTCGACCAGTAGCCAGGGTCAGGCACGGCCCAATGAGCCGAACCACAAGTCCCTCTGCCTACCTCTGGGCAGGCAGGGGGCAGGCCCCCTGGACTTCGACCAGAAGCCAGGGTTAGGCCCGGCCCCATGCGCCGAACCACAAGTCCTTCTGCCTACCTCTGGGCAGGCAGGGGGCAGGCCCCCTAGACTTCGACCAGAAGCCATGGGCAGGCCCGGCCCCATGAGCCGAACCACAAGGCCCTCTGCCTACCTTTGGGCAGGCAGGGAAGAGGCCCCCTTGGACTTCGACCAGAAGCCAGGGTCAGGCCCGGCCCCATGCGCCGAACCACTAGTCCCTCTGCCTACCTCTGGGCAGGCACGGGGCAGGCCCCCCTAGACTTCGACCAGAAGTCAGGGTCAGGCCCGGCCCCATGCGCCGAACCACTAGTCCCTCTGCCTACTTCTGGGCAGGCAGGGGACAGGCCCCCTAGACTTCGACCAGAAGCAAGGGTCAGGCACGACCCCATGAGCCGAACCACAAGTCCCTCTGCCTACCTCTGGGCAGGCAGGGGGCAAGCTCCCTGGACTTCGACCAGAAGCCAGGGTCAGGCCCGGCCCCATGAGCTGAACCACAAGTCCCTCTGCCTACCTCTGGGCAGGCAGGGGGCAGGCCCCCTGGACTTCGACCAGAAGCCAGGGTCAGGCCGGGCCCCACGTGCCGAACTATATGTCCCTCTTCCTAACTCTGGGCAGGTAGGGGGCAGGCCCCCTGGACTTCGACCAGAAGCCATGGGCAGGCCCGGCCCCATGAGCCGAACCACAAGGCCCTCTGCCTACCTTTGGGCAGGCAGGGAACAGGCCCCCTTGGACTTCGACCAGAAGCCAGGGTCAGGCCCGGCCCCATGCGCCGAACCACTAGTCCCTCTGCCTACCTCTGGGCAGGCACGGGGCAGGCCCCCCTAGACTTCGACCAGAAGTCAGGGTCAGGCCCGGCCCCATGCGCCGAACCACTAGTCCCTCTGCCTACTTCTGGGCAGGCAGGGGACAGGCCCCCTAGACTTCGACCAGAAGCAAGGGTCAGGCACGACCCCATGAGCCGAACCACAAGTCCCTCTGCCTACCTCTGGGCAGGCAGGGGGCAAGCTCCCTGGACTTCGACCAGAAGCCAGGGTCAGGCCCCGCCCCATGCGCCGAACCACTAGTCTCTCTGCCTACCTCTGGGCAGGCAGGGGGCAGGCCCCCTGGACTTCGACCAGAAGCCAGGGTCAGACCCGGCCCCATGCGCCGAACCACAAGTCCCTCTGCCTACCTCTGGGCAGGCAGGGGGCAGGCCCCCTGGACTTCGACCAGAAGCCAGGGTCAGGCACGGCCCCATGAGCCGAACCACTAGTCCCTCTGCCTACCTCTGGGCAGGCAGGGGGCAAGCTCCCTGGACTTCGACCAGAAGCCAGGGTCAGGCCCGGCCCCATGAGCTGAACCACAAGTCCCTCTGCCTACCTCTGGGCAGGCAGGGGGCAGGCCCCCTGGACTTCGACCAGAAGCCAGGGTCAGGCCGGGCCCCACGTGCCGAACTATATGTCCCTCTTCCTACCTCTGGGCAGGCAGGGGGCAGGCCCCCTGGACTTCGACCAGAAGCCATGGGCAGGCCCGGCCCCATGAGCCGAACCACAAGGCCCTCTGCCTACCTTTGGGCATGCAGGGAACATGCCCCCTTGGACTTCGACCAGAAGCCAGGGTCAGGCCCGGCCCCATGCGCCGAACCACTAGTCCCTCTGCCTACCTCTGGGCAGGCACGGGGCAGGCCCCCCTAGACTTCGACCAGAAGTCAGGGTCAGGCCCGGCCCCATGCGCCGAACCACTAGTCCCTCTGCCTACTTCTGGGCAGGCAGGGGACAGGCCCCCTAGACTTCGACCAGAAGCAAGGGTCAGGCACGACCCCATGAGCCGAACCACAAGTCCCTCTGCCTACCTCTGGGCAGGCAGGGGGCAAGCTCCCTGGACTTCGACCAGAAGCCAGGGTCAGGCCCCGCCCCATGCGCCGAACCACTAGTCCCTCTGCCTACCTCTGGGCAGGCAGGGGGCAGGCCCCCTGGACTTCGACCAGAAGCCAGGGTCAGACCCGGCCCCATGCGCCGAACCACAAGTCCCTCTGCCTACCTCTGGGCAGGCAAGGGGCAGGCCCCCTGGACTTCGACCAGAAGCCAGGGTCAGGCACGGCCCCATGAGCCGAACCACTAGTCCCTCTGCCTACCTCTGGGCAGGCAGGGGGCAGGCCCCCTGGACTTCGACCAGAAGCCAGGGTCAGGCCCGGCCCCATGCGCCGAAACACAAGTCCCTCTGCCTACCTCTGGGCAGGCACGGGGCAGTCCCCCTGGACTTCAACCAGAAGCCAGGGTCAGGCCCGGCCCCATGCGCCGAACCACAAGTCACTCTGCCAACCTATGGGCAGGCAGGGGGCAGGCCCCCTGGAATTCGACCAGAAGCCAGGGTCAGGCCCCGCCCCATGCGCCGAACCACTAGTCCCTCTGCCTACCTCTGGGCAGGCAGGGGGCACGCCCCCTGGACTTCGACCAGAAGCCAGGGTCAGGCACGGCCCAATGAGCCGAACCACAAGTTCCTCTGCCTACCTCTGGGCAGGTAGGGGGCAGGCCCCCTGGACTTCGACCAGAAGCCAGGGTCAGGCCCGGCCCCATGCGCCGAACCACAAGTCCTTCTGCCTACCTCTGGGCAGGCAGGGGGCAGGCCCCCTGGACTTCGACCAGAAGCCAGGGTCAGGCACGGCCCCATGAGCCGAACCACTAGTCCCTCTGCCTACCTCTGAGCAGGCAGGGGGCAGGCCCCCTGGACTTCGACCAGAAGCCATGGTCAGGCCCGGCCCCATGTGCCGAAACACAAGTCCCTCTGGGCAGGCAGGGGGCAGTCCCTCTGGACTTCAACCAGAAGCCAGGGTCAGGCCCAACCCTATGCGCCGAACCACAAGTCACTCTGCCTACCTCTGGGCAGGCAGGGGGCAGGCCCCCTGGACTTCGACCAGAAGCCAGGGTCAGGCCCCGCCCCATGCGCCGAACCACTAGTCCCTCTGCCTACCTCTGGGCAGGCAGGGGGCAGGCCCTCTGGACTTCGACCAGTAGCCAGGGTCAGGCACGGCCCAATGAGCCGAACCACAAGTCCCTCTGCCTACCTCTGGGCAGGCAGGGGGCAGGCCCCCTGGACTTCGACCAGAAGCCAGGGTTAGGCCCGGCCCCATGCGCCGAACCACAAGTCCTTCTGCCTACCTCTGGGCAGGCAGGGGGCAGGCCCCCTGGACTTCGACCAGAAGCCATGGGCAGGCCCGGCCCCATGAGCCGAACCACAAGGCCCTCTGCCTACCTTTGGGCAGGCAGGGAACATGCCCCCTTGGACTTCGACCAGAAGCCAGGGTCAGGCCCGGCCCCATGCGCCGAACCACTAGTCCCTCTGCCTACCTCTGGGCAGGCACGGGGCAGGCCCTTCTAGACTTCGACCAGAAGTCAGGGTCAGGCCCGGCCCCATGCGCCGAACCACTAGTCCCTCTGCCTACTTCTGGGCAGGCAGGGGACAGGCCCCCTAGACTTCGACCAGAAGCAAGGGTCAGGCACGACCCCATGAGCCGAACCACAAGTCCCTCTGCCTACCTCTGGGCAGGCAGGGGGCAAGCTCCCTGGACTTCGACCAGAAGCCAGGGTCAGGCCCCGCCCCATGCGCCGAACCACTAGTCCCTCTGCCTACCTCTGGGCAGGCAGGGGGCAGGCCCCCTGGACTTCGACCAGAAGCCAGGGTCAGACTCGGCCCCATGCGCCGAACCACAAGTCCCTCTGCCTACCTCTGGGCAGGCAAGGGGCAGGCCCCCTGGACTTCGACCAGAAGCCAGGGTCAGGCACGGCCCCATGAGCCGAACCACTAGTCCCTCTGCCTACCTCTGGGCAGGCAGGGGGCAGGCCCCCTGGACTTCGACCAGAAGCCAGGGTCAGGCCCGGCCCCATGCGCCGAAACACAAGTCCCTCTGCCTACCTCTGGGCAGGCACGGGGCAGTCCCCCTGGACTTCAACCAGAAGCCAGGGTCAGGCCCGGCCCCATGCGCCGAACCACAAGTCACTCTGCCAACCTATGGGCAGGCAGGGGGCAGGCCCCCTGGAATTCGACCAGAAGCCAGGGTCAGGCCCCGCCCCATGCGCCGAACCACTAGTCCCTCTGCCTACCTCTGGGCAGGCAGGGGGCACGCCCCCTGGACTTCGACCAGAAGCCAGGGTCAGGCACGGCCCAATGAGCCGAACCACAAGTTCCTCTGCCTACCTCTGGGCAGGTAGGGGGCAGGCCCCCTGGACTTCGACCAGAAGCCAGGGTCAGGCCCGGCCCCATGCGCCGAACCACAAGTCCTTCTGCCTACCTCTGGGCAGGCAGGGGGCAGGCCCCCTGGACTTCGACCAGAAGCCAGGGTCAGGCACGGCCCCATGAGCCGAACCACTAGTCCCTCTGCCTACCTCTGAGCAGGCAGGGGGCAGGCCCCCTGGACTTCGACCAGAAGCCATGGTCAGGCCCGGCCCCATGTGCCGAAACACAAGTCCCTCTGGGCAGGCAGGGGGCAGTCCCTCTGGACTTCAACCAGAAGCCAGGGTCAGGCCCAACCCTATGCGCCGAACCACAAGTCACTCTGCCTACCTCTGGGCAGGCAGGGGGCAGGCCCCCTGGACTTCGACCAGAAGCCAGGGTCAGGCCCCGCCCCATGCGCCGAACCACTAGTCCCTCTGCCTACCTCTGGGCAGGCAGGGGGCAGGCCCTCTGGACTTCGACCAGTAGCCAGGGTCAGGCACGGCCCAATGAGCCGAACCACAAGTCCCTCTGCCTACCTCTGGGCAGGCAGGGGGCAGGCCCCCTGGACTTCGACCAGAAGCCAGGGTTAGGCCCGGCCCCATGCGCCGAACCACAAGTCCTTCTGCCTACCTCTGGGCAGGCAGGGGGCAGGCCCCCTGGACTTCGACCAGAAGCCATGGGCAGGCCCGGCCCCATGAGCCGAACCACAAGGCCCTCTGCCTACCTTTGGGCAGGCAGGGAACATGCCCCCTTGGACTTCGACCAGAAGCCAGGGTCAGGCCCGGCCCCATGCGCCGAACCACTAGTCCCTCTGCCTACCTCTGGGCAGGCACGGGGCAGGCCCTTCTAGACTTCGACCAGAAGTCAGGGTCAGGCCCGGCCCCATGCGCCGAACCACTAGTCCCTCTTCCTACTTCTGGGCAGGCAGGGGACAGGCCCCCTAGACTTCGACCAGAAGCAAGGGTCAGGCACGACCCCATGAGCCGAACCACAAGTCCCTCTGCCTACCTCTGGGCAGGCAGGGGGCAAGCTCCCTGGACTTCGACCAGAAGCCAGGGTCAGGCCCGGCCCCATGAGCTGAACCACAAGTCCCTCTGCCTACCTCTGGGCAGGCAGGGGGCAGGCCCCCTGGACTTCGACCAGAAGCCAGGGTCAGACCGGGCCCCACGTGCCGAACTATAAGTCCCTCTTCCTACCTCTAGGCAGGCAGGGGGCAGGCCCCCTGGACTTCGACCAGAAGCCAGGGTCAGGCCCGGCCCCATGAGCTGAACCACAAGTCCCTCTGCCTACCTCTGGGCAGGCAGGGGGCAAGCTCCCTGGACTTCGACCAGAAGCCAGGGTCAGGCCCGGCCCCATGAGCTGAACCACAAGTCCCTCTGCCTACCTCTGGGCAGGCAGGGGGCAGGCCCCCTGGACTTCGACCAGAAGCCAGGGTCAGGCCGGGCCCCACGTGCCGAACTATATGTCCCTCTTCCTACCTCTGGGCAGGCAGGGGGCAGGCCCCCTGGACTTCGACCAGAAGCCAGGGTCAGGCCCCGCCCCATGCGCCGAACCACTAGTCCCTCTGCCTACCTCTGGGCAGGCAGGGGGCAGGCCCCCTGGACTTCGACCAGAAGCCAGGGTCAGACCCGGCCCCATGCGCCGAACCACAAGTCCCTCTGCCTACCTCTGGGCAGGCAGGGGGCAGGCCCCCTGGACTTCGACCAGAAGCCATGGGCAGGCCCGGCCCCATGAGCCGAACCACAAGTCCCTCTGCCTACCTCTGGGCAGGCAGGGAACAGGCCCCCCTGGACTTCGACCAGAAGCCAGGGTCAGGCCCGGCCCCATGCGCCGAACCACTAGTCCCTCTGCCTACCTCTGGGCAGGGACGGGGCAGGCCCCCCTAGACTTCGACCAGAAGTCAGGGTCTGGCCCGGCCCCATGCGCCGAACCACTAGTCCCTCTGCCTACTTCTGGGCAGGCAGGGGACAGGCCCCCTAGACTTCGACCAGAAGCAAGGGTCAGGCACGACCCCATGAGCCGAACCACAAGTCCCTCTGCCTACCTCTGGGCAGGCAGGGGGCAGGCCCCCCTGGACTTCGACCAGAAGTCAGGGTCAGGCACGGCCCAATGAGCCGAACCACAAGTCCCTCTGCCTACCTCTGGGCAGGCAGGGGGCAGGCCCCCTGGACTTCGACCAGAAGCTAGGGTCAGGCCGGGCCCCACGTGCCGAACTATAAGTCCCTCTTCCTACCTCTGGGCAGGCAGGGGGCAGGCCCCTTGGACTTCGACCAGAAGCCAGGGTCAGGCCCCGCCCCATGCGCCGAACCACTAGTCCCTCTGCCTACCTCTGGGCAGGCAGGGGGCAGGCCCCCTGGACTTCGACCTGAAGCCAGGGTCAGACCCGGCCCCATGCGCCGAACCACAAGTCCCTCTGCCTACCTCTGGGCAGGCAGGGGGCAGGCCCCCTGGACTTCGACCAGAAGCCAGGGTCAGGCACGGCCCCATGAGCCGAACCACTAGTCCCTCTGCCTACCTCTGGGCAGGCAGGGGGCAGGCCCCCTGGACTTCGACCAGAAGCCAGGGTCAGGCCCGGCCCCATGCGCCGAAACACAAGTTCCTCTGCCTACCTCTGGGCAGGCACGGGGCAGTCCCCCTGGACTTCAACCAGAAGCCAGGGTCAGGCCCGACCCTATGCGCCGAACCACAAGTCACTCTGCCAACCTCTGGGCAGGCAGGGGGCAGGCCCCCTAGAATTCGACCAGAAGCTAGGGTCAGGCCCCGCCCCATGCGCCGAACCACTAGTCCCTCTGCCTACCTCTGGGCAAGCAGGGGGCACGCCCCCTGGACTTCGACCAGAAGCCAGGGTCAGGCACGGCCCAATGAGCCGAACCACAAGTCCCTCTGCCTACCTCTGGGCAGGCAGGGGGCAGGCCCCCTGGACTTCGACCAGAAGCCAGGGTCAGGCACGGCCCCATGAGCCGAACCACTAGTCCCTCTGCTTACCTCTGGGCAGGCAGGGGGCAGGCCCCCTGGACTTCGACCAGAAGCCAGGGTCAGGCCCGGCCCCATGCGCCGAAACACAAGTTCCTCTGCCTACCTCTGGGCAGGCACGGGGCAGTCCCCCTGGACTTCAACCAGAAGCCAGGGTCAGGCCCGACCCTATGCGCCGAACCACAAGTCACTCTGCCAACCTCTGGGCAGGCAGGGGGCAGGCCCCCTAGAATTCGACCAGAAGCTAGGGTCAGGCCCCGCCCCATGCGCCGAACCACTAGTCCCTCTGCCTACCTCTGGGCAAGCAGGGGGCACGCCCCCTGGACTTCGACCAGAAGCCAGGGTCAGGCACGGCCCAATGAGCCGAACCACAAGTCCCTCTGCCTACCTCTGGGCAGGCAGGGGGCAGGCCCCCTGGACTTCGACCAGAAGCCAGGGTCAGGCCGGGCCCCACGTGCCGAACTATAAGTCCCTCTTCCTACCTCTGGGCAGGCAGGGGGCAGGCCCCCTGGACTTCGACCAGAAGCCAGGGTCAGGCCCCGCCCCATGCGCCGAACCACTAGTCCCTCTGCCTACCTCTGGGCAGGCAGGGGGCAGGCCCCCTGGACTTCGACCAGAAGCCAGGGTCAGACCCGGCCCCATGCGCCGAACCACAAGTCCCTCTGCCTACCTCTGGGCAGGCAGGGGGCAGGCCCCCTGGACTTCGACCAGAAGCCAGGGTCAGGCACGACCCCATGAGCCGAACCACTAGTCCCTCTGCCTACCTCTGGGCAGGCAGGGGGCAGGCCCCCTGGACTTCGACCAGAAGCCAGGGTCAGGCCCGGCCCCATGCGCCGAAACACAAGTCCCTCTGCCTACCTCTGGGCAGGCAGGGGGCAGTCCCCCTGGACTTCAACCAGAAGCCAGGGTCAGGCCCGACCCTATGCGCCGAACCACAAGTCACTCTGCCTACCTCTGGGCAGGCAGGGGGCAGGCCCCCAGGACTTCGACCAGAAGCCAGGGTCAGGCCCCGCCCCATGCGCCGAACCACTAGTCCCTCTGCCTACCTCTGGGCAAGCAGGGGGCAGGCCCCCTGGACTTCGACCAGAAGCCAGGGTCAGGCACGGCCCAATGAGCCGAACCACAAGTCCCTCTGCCTACCTCTGGGTAGGCAGGGGGCAGGCCCCCTGGACTTCGACCAGAAGCCAGGGTCAGACCGGGCCCCACGTGCCGAACTATAAGTCCCTCTTCCTACCTCTAGGCAGGCAGGGGGCAGGCCCCCTGGACTTCGACCAGAAGCCAGGGTCAGGCCCCGCCCCATGCGCCGAACCACTAGTCCCTCTGCCTACCTCTGGGCAGGCAGGGGGCAGGCCCCCTAGAGTTCGACCAGAAGCCAGGGTCAGGCACGACCCCATGAGCCGAACCACAAGTCCCTCTGCCTACCTCTGGGCAGGCAGGGGGCAGGCCCCCTGGACTTCGACCAGAAGCCAGGGTCAGGCCCGGCCCCATGAGCTGAACCACAAGTCCCTCTGCCTACCTCTGGGCAGGCAGGGGGCAGGCCCCCCTGGACTTCGACCAGAAGTCAGGGTCAGGCACGGCCCAATGAGCCGAACCACAAGTCCCTCTGCCTACCTCTGGGCAGGCAGGGCGCAGGCCCCCTGGACTTCGACCAGAAGCTAGGGTCAGGCCGGGCACCACGTGCCGAACTATAAGTCCCTCTTCCTACCTCTGGGCAGGCAGGGGGCAGGCCCCCTGGACTTCGACCAGAAGCCAGGGTCAGGCCCCGCCCCATGCGCCGAACCACTAGTCCCTCTGCCTACCTCTGGGCAGGCAGGGGCAGGCCCCCTGGACTTCGACCAGAAGCCAGGGTCAGACCCGGCCCCATGCGCCGAACCACAAGTCCCTCTGCCTACCTCTGGGCAGGCAGGGGGCAGGCCCCCTGGACTTCGACCAGAAGCCAGGGTCAGGCATGGCCCCATGAGCCGAACCACTAGTCCCCCTGCCTACCTCTGGGCAGGCAGGGGGCAGGCCCCCTGGACTTCGACCAGAAGCCAGGGTCAGGCCCGGCCCCATGCGCCGAAACACAAGTCCCTCTGCCTACCTCCGGGCAGGCACGGGGCAGTCCCCCTGGACTTCAACCAGAAGCCAGGGTCAGGCCCGACCCTATGCGCCGAACCACAAGTCACTCTGCCTACCTCTGGGCAGGCAGGGGGCAGGCCCCCTGGAATTCGACCAGAAGCCAGGGTCAGGCCCCGCCCCATGCGCCGAACCACTAGTCCCTCTGCCTACCTCTGGGCAAGCAGGGGGCACGCCCCCTGGACTTCGACCAGAAGCCAGGGTCAGGCACGGCCCAATGAGCCGAACCACAAGTCCCTCTGCCTACCTCTGGGCAGGCAGGGGGCAGGCCCCCTGGACTTCGACCAGAAGCCAGGGTCAGGCCGGGCCCGACGTGCCGAACTATAAGTCCCTCTTCCTACCTCTGGGCAGGCAGGGGGCAGGCCCCCTGGACTTCGACCAGAAGCCAGGGTCAGGCCCCGCCCCATGCGCCGAACCACTAGTCCCTCTGCCTACCTCTGGGCAGGCAGGGGGCAGGCCCCCTGGACTTCGACCAGAAGCCAGGGTCAGACCCGGCCCCATGCGCCGAACCACAAGTTCCTCTGCCTACCTCTGGGCAGGCAGGGGGCAGGCCCCCTGGACTTCGACCAGAAGTCAGGGTCAGGCACGGCCCCATGAGCCGAACCACTAGTCCCTCTGCCTACCTCTGGGCAGGCAGGGGGCAGGCCCCCTGGACTTCGACCAGAAGCCAGGGTCAGGCCCGGCCCCATGCGCCGAAACACAAGTCCCTCTGCCTACCTCTGGGCAGGCAGGGGGCAGTCCCCCTGGACTTCAACCAGAAGCCAGGGTCAGGCCCGACCCTATGCGCCGAACCACAAGTCACTCTGCCTACCTCTGGGCAGGCAGGGGGCAGGCCCCCTGGACTTCGACCAGAAGCCAGGGTCAGGCCCCGCCCCATGCGCCGAACCACTAGTCCCTCTGCCTACCTCTGGGCAAGCAGGGGGCAGGCCCCCTGGACTTCGACCAGAAGCCAGGGTCAGGCACGGCCCAATGAGCCGAACCACAAGTCCCTCTGCCTACCTCTGGGCAGGCAGGGGGCAGGCCCCCTGGACTTCGACCAGAAGCCAGGGTCAGACCGGGCCCCACGTGACGAACTATAAGTCCCTCTTCCTACCTCTAGGCAGGCAGGGGGCAGGCCCCCTGGACTTCGACCAGAAGCCAGGGTCAGGCCCCGCCCCATGCGCCGAACCACTAGTCCCTCTGCCTACCTCTAGGCAGACAGGGGGCAGGCCCCCTAGAGTTCGACCAGAAGCCAGGGTCAGGCACGACCCCATGAGCCGAACCACAAGTCCCTCTGCCTACCTCTGGGCAGGCAGGGGGCAGGCCCCCTGGACTTCGACCAGAAGCCAGGGTCAGGCCCGGCCCCATGAGCTGAACCACAAGTCCCTCTGCCTACCTCTGGGTAAGCAGGGGGCAGGCCCCCTGGTCTTCGACCAGAAGCCAGGGTCAGGCACGGCCCCATGAGCCGAACCACTAGTCCATCTGCCTACCTCTGGGCAGGCAGGGGGCAGGCTCCCTGGACTTCGACCAGAAGCCAGGGTCAGGCCCGGCCCCATGCGCCGAACCACAAGTCCCTCTGCCTACCTCTGGGCAGGCAGGGGGCAGTCCCCCTGGACTTCAACCAGAAGCCAGGGTCAGGCCCGACCCTATTCGCCGAACCACAAGTCACTCTGCCTACCTCTGGGCAGGCAGGAGGCAGGCCCCCTGAACTTCGACCAGAAGCCAGGGTCAGGCCCGGCCCCATGCGCCGATCCACTAGTCCCTCTGCCTACCTCTGGGAAGGCAGGGGGCAGGCCCCCTGGACTTCGACCAGAAGCCAGGGTCAGGCACGGCCCAATGAGCCGAACCACAAGTCCCTCTGCCTACCTCTGGGCAGGCAGGGGGCAGGCCCCCTGAACTTCGACCAGAAGCCAGGGTCAGGCCCGGCCCCATGCGCCGAACCACTAGTCCCTCTGTCTACCTCTGGGAAGGCAGGGGGCAGGCCCCTTGGACTTCGACCAGAAGCCAGGGTCAGGCACGGCCCAATGAGCCGAACCACAAGTCCCTCTGCCTACCTCTGGGCAGGCAGGGGGCAGGCCCCCTGGACTTCGACCAGAAGCTAGGGTCAGGCCGGGCCCCACGTGCCGAACTATAAGTCCCTCTTCCTACCTCTAGGCAGGCAGGGCGCAGTCCCCCTGGACTTCGACCAGAAGCCAGGGTCAGGCCCGGCCCCATGAGCTGAACCACAAGTCCCTCTGCCTACCTCTGGGCTGGCAGGGGGCAGGCCCCCTGGTCTTCGACCAGAAGCCAGGGTCAGGCACGGCCCCATGAGCCAAACCACTAGTCCATCTGCCTACCTCTTGGCAGGCAGGGGGCAGGCTCCCTGGACTTCGACCAGAAGCCAGGGTCAGGCCCGGCCCCATGCGCTGAACCACAAGTCCCTCTGCCTACCTCTGGGCAGGCAGGGGGCAGTCCCCCTGGACTTCAACCAGAAGCCAGGGTCAGGCCCGACCCTATGCGCCGAACCACAAGTCACTCTGCCTACCTATGGGCAGGCAGGAGGCAGGCCCCCTGAACTTCGACCAGAAGCCAGGGTAAGGCCCGGCCCCATGCGCCGATCCACTAGTCCCTCTGCCTACCTCTGGGCAGGAAGGGGGCAGGCCCCCTGAACTTCGACCAGAAGCCAGGGTCAGGCCCGGCCCCATGCGCCGAACCACTAGTCCCTCTGCCTACCTCTGGGCAGGCAGGGGGCAGGCCCCCTGGACTTCGACCAGAAGCCAGGGTCAGGCCCCGCCCCATGCGCCGAACCACTAGTCCCTCTGCCTACCTCTGGGCAGGCAGGGGGCAGGCCCCCTGGACTTCGACCAGAAGCCAGGGTCAGACCCGGCCCCATGCGCCGAACCACAAGTTCCTCTGCCTACCTCTGGGCAGGCAGGGGGCAGGCCCCCTGGACTTCGACCAGAAGCCAGGGTCAGGCACGACCCCATGAGCCGAACCACTAGTCCCTCTGCCTACCTCTGGGCAGGCAGGGGGCAGGCCCCCTGGACTTCGACCAGAAGCCAGGGTCAGGCCCGGCCCCATGCGCCGAAACACAAGTCCCTCTGCCTACCTCTGGGCAGGCAGGGGGCAGTCCCCCTGGACTTCAACCAGAAGCCAGGGTCAGGCCCGACCCTATGCGCCGAACCACAAGTCACTCTGCCTACCTCTGGGCAGGCAGGGGGCAGGCCCCCTGGACTTCGACCAGAAGCCAGGGTCAGGCCCCGCCCCATGCGCCGAACCACTAGTCCCTCTGCCTACCTCTGGGCAAGCAGGGGGCAGGCCCCCTGGACTTCGACCAGAAGCCAGGGTCAGGCACGGCCCAATGAGCCGAACCACAAGTCCCTCTGCCTACCTCTGGGCAGGCAGGGGGCAGGCCCCCTGGACTTCGACCAGAAGCCAGGGTCAGGCCCGGCTCCATGCGCCGAACCACAAGTCCCTCTGCCTACCTCTAGGCAGGCAGGGGGCAGTCCCCCTGGACTTCAACCAGAAGCCGGGGTCAGGCCTGACCCTATGCGCCGAACCACAAGTCACTCTGCCTACCTCTGGGCAGGCAGGGGGCAGGCCCCCTGGACTTCGACCAGAAGCCAGTGTTAGGCCCGGCCCCATGCGCCGAACTACTAGTCCCTCTGCCTACCTCTGGGCAGGCAGGGGGCAGGCCCCCTGGACTTCGACAAGAAGCCATGGGCAGGCCCGGCCCCATAAGCCGAACCACAAGTCCCTATGCCTACCTCTGGGCAGGCAGGGAACAGGCCCCCCTGGACTACGACCAGAAGCCAGGGTCAGGCCCGGCCCCATGCGCCGAACCACTAGTCCCTCTTCCTACCTCTGGGCAGGCACGGGTCAGGCTCCCTAGACTTCGACCAGAAGCCAGGGTCAGGCCCCGCCCCATGCGCCGAACCACTAGTCCCTCTGCCTACCTCTGGGCAGGCAGGGGGCAGGCCCCCTGGACTTCGACAAGAAGCCATGGGCAGGCCCGGCCCCATGAGCGGAACCACAAGTCCCTCTGCTTACCTCTGGGCAGGCAGGGAACAGGCCTCCCTGGACTTCGACTAGAAGCCAGGGTCAGGCCCGACCCCATGCGCTGAACCACTAGTCCCTCTGCTACCTCTGGGCAGGCACGGGGAAGGCCCTCCTGGACTTCGACCAGAAGTCAGGGTCAGGCCCGGCCCCATGCGCCGAACCACTAGTCCCTCTGCCTACCTCTGGGCAGGCAGGGGGCAGGCCCCCTGGACTTCGACCAGAAGCCAGGGTCAGGCCGGGCCCCACGTGCCGAACTATAAGTCCCTCTTCCTACCTCTGGGCAGACAGGGGGCAGGCCCCCTAGACTTCGACCAGAAGCCAGGGTCAAGCCCCGCCCCATGCGCCGAACCACTAGTCCCTCTGCCTACCTCTGGGCAGGCAGGAGGCAGGCCCTCTAGACTTCGACCAGAAGCCAGGGTCAGGCACGACCCCATGAGCCGAACCACAAGTCCCTCTGCCTACCTCTGGGCAGGCAGGGGGCAGGCCCCCTGGACTTCGACCAGAAGCCAGGGTCAGGCCCGGCCCCATGAGCTGAACCACAAGTCCCTCTGCCTACCTCTGGGCAGGCAGGGGGCAGGCCCCCTGGTCTTCGACCAGAAGCCAGGGTCAGGCATGGCCCCATGAGCCGAACCACTAGTCCATCTGCCTACCTCTGGGCAGGCAGGGGGCAGGCCCCCTGGACTTCGACCAGAAGCCAGGGTCAGGCCCGGCCCCATGCGCCGAACCACAAGTCCCTCTGCCTACCTCTGGGAAGGCAGGGGGCAGTCCCCCTGGACTTCAACCAGAAGCCAGGGTCAGGCCCGACCCTATGCGCCGAACCACAAGTCACTCTACCTACCTCTGGGCAGGCAGGAGGCAGGCCCCCTGAACTTCGACCAGAAGCCAGGGTCAGGCCCGGCCCCATGCGCCGAACCACTAGTCCCTCTGCCTACCTCTGGGCAGGCAGAGGGCAGGCCCCCTGGACTTCGACCAGAAGCCATGGGCAGGCCCGGCCCCATGAGCGGAACCACAAGTCCCTCTGCCTACCTCTGGGCAGGCAGGAAACAGGCCCCCCTGGACTTCGACTAGAAGCCAGGGTCAAGCCCGGCCCCATGCGCCGATCCACTAGTCCCTCTGCTACCTCTGGGCAGGCACGGGGCAGGCCCTCCTGGACTTCGACCAGAAGTCAGGGTCAGGCCCGGCCCCATGCGCCGAACCACTAGTCCCTCTGCCTACCTCTGGGCAGGCAGGGGGCAGACCCCCTGGACTTCGACCAGAAGCCAGGGTCAGGCCGGGCCCCACGTGCCGAACTATAAGTCCCTCTTCCTACCTCTGGGCAGGCAGGGGGCAGGCCCCCTGGACTTCGACCAGAAGCCAGGGTCAAGCCCCGCCCCATGCGCCGAACCACTAGTCCCTCTGCCTACCTCTAAGCAGGCAGGAGGCAGGCCCCCTAGACTTCGACCAGAAGCCAGGGTCAGGCCCGGCCCCATGCGCCGAACCACTAGTCCCTCTGCCTACCTCTGGGAAGGCAGGGGGCAGGCCCTCTGGACTTCGACCAGAAGCCAGGGTCAGGCACGACCCAATGAGCCGAACCACAAGTCCCTCTGCCTAACTCTGGGCAGGCAGGGGGCAGGCCCCCTGGACTTCGACCAGAAGCTACGGTCAGGCCGGGCCCCACGTGCCGAACTATAAGTCCCTCTTCCTACCTCTAGGCAGGCAGGGCGCAGGCCCCCTGGACTTCGACCAGAAGCCAGGGTCAGGCCCCGCCCCAGGCGCCGAACCACTAGTCCCTCTGCCTACCTCTGGGCAGGCAGGGGGCAGGCCCCCTAGACTTCGACCAGAAGCCAGGGTCAGGCCGGGCCCCACGTGCCGAACTATAAGTCCCTCTTCCTACCTCTGGGCAGGCAGGGGGCAGGCCCCCTGGACTTCGACCAGAAGCCAGGGTCAGGCCCCGCCCCATGCGCCGAACCACTAGTCCCTCTGCCTACCTCTGGGCAGGCAGGGGGCAGGCCCCCTGGACTTCGACCAGAAGCCAGGGTCAGACCCGGCCGCATGCGCCGAACCACAAGTCCCTCTGCCTACCTCTGGGCAGGCAGGGAACAGGCCCCCTGGACTTCGACCAGAAGCCAGGGTCAGGCACGGCCCAATGAGCCGAACCACAAGTCCCTCTGCCTACCTCTGGGCAGGCAGGGGGCAGGCCCCCTGGACTTCGACCAGAAGCCAGGGTCAGGCACGGCCCAATGAGCCGAACCACAAGTCCCTCTGCCTACCTCTGGGCAGGCAGGGGGCAGGCCCCCTGGACTTCGACCAGAAGCCAGGGTCAGGCCGGGCCCCACGTGCCGAACTATAAGTCCCTCTTCCTACCTCTGGGCAGGCAGGGCGCAGGCCCCCTGGACTTCGACCAGAAGCCAGGGTCAGACCCGGCCCAATGCGCCGAACCACAAGTCCCTCTGCCTACCTCTGGGCAGGCAGGGGGCAGGCCCCCTGGACTTCGACCAGAAGCCAGGGTCAGGCCCGGCTACATGCGCCGAACCACAAGTCCCTCTGCCTACCTCTAGGCAGGCAGGGGGCAGTCCCCCTGGACTTCGACCAGAAGCCAGTGTTAGGCCCGGTCCCATGCGCCGAACCACTAGTCCCTCTGCCTACCTCTGGGCAGGCAGGGGGCAGGCCCCCTGGACTTCGACGAGAAGCCATGGGCAGGCCCGGCCCCATAAGCCAAACCACAAGTCCCTATGCCTACCTCTGGGCAGGCAGGGAACAGGCCCCCCTGGACTTCGACCAGAAGCCAGGGTCAGGCCCGGCCCCATGCGCCGAACCACTAGTCCCTCTGCCTACCTCTGGGCAGGCACGGGGCAGGCTCCCAAGACTTCGACCAGAAGCCAGGGTCAGGCCCCGCCCCATGCGCCGAACCACTAGTCCCTCTGCCTACCTCTGGGCAGGCAGGGGGCAGGCTCCCTGGACTTCGACCAGAAGCCATGGGCAGGCCCGGCCCCATGAGCGGAACCACAAGTCTCTCTGCCTACCTCTGGGCAGGCAGGGAACAGGCCCCCCTGGACTTCGACTAGAAGCCAGGGTCAGGCCCGGCCCCATGCGCCGATCCACTAGTCCCTCTGCTACCTCTGGGCAAGCACGGGGCAGGCCCTCCTGGACTTCGACCAGAAGTCAGGGTCAGGCCCGGCCCCATGCGCCGAACCACTAGTCCCTCTGCCTACCTCTGGCCAGGCAGGGGGCAGGCCCCCTGGACTTCGACCAGAAGCCATGGGCAGGCCCGGCCCCATGAGCGGAACCACAAGTCTCTCTGCCTACCTCTGGGCAGGCAGGGAACAGGCCCCCCTGGACTTCGACTAGAAGCCAGGGTCAGGCCCGGCCCCATGCGCCGATCCACTAGTCCCTCTGCTACCTCTGGGCAGGCACGGGGCAGGCCCTCCTGGACTTCGACTAGAAGTCAGGGTCAGGCCCGACCCCATGCGCCGAACCACTAGTCCCTCTGCCTACCTCTGGGCAGGCAGGGGCAGTCCCCCTGGACTTCAACCAGAAGCCAGGGTCAGGCCCGACCCTATGCGCCGAACCACAAGTCACTCTGCCTACCTCTGGGCAGGCAGGAGGCAGGCCCCCTAAACTTCGACCAGAAGCCAGGGTCAGGCGCGGCCCCATGCGCCGAACCACTAGTCCCTCTGCCTACCTCTGGGCAGGCAGGGGGCAGGCCCCCTGGACTTCGACCAGAAGCCAGGGTCAGGCACGGCCCAATGAGCCGAACCACAAGTCCCTCTGCCTACCTCTGGGCAGGCAGGGGGCAGGCCCCCTGGACTTCGACCAGAAGCCAGGGTCAGGCCGGGCCCCACGTGCCGAACTATAAGTCCCTCTTCCTACCTCTGGGCAGGCAGGGCGCAGGCCCCCTGGACTTCGACCAGAAGCCAGGGTCAGACCCGGCCCAATGCGCCGAACCACAAGTCCCTCTGCCTACCTCTGGGCAGGCAGGGGGCAGGCCCCCTGGACTTCGACCAGAAGCCAGGGTCAGGCCCGGCTACATGCGCCGAACCACAAGTCCCTCTGCCTACCTCTAGGCAGGCAGGGGGCAGTCCCCCTGGACTTCGACCAGAAGCCAGTGTTAGGCCCGGTCCCATGCGCCGAACCACTAGTCCCTCTGCCTACCTCTGGGCAGGCAGGGGGCAGGCCCCCTGGACTTCGACGAGAAGCCATGGGCAGGCCCGGCCCCATAAGCCAAACCACAAGTCCCTATGCCTACCTCTGGGCAGGCAGGGAACAGGCCCCCCTGGACTTCGACCAGAAGCCAGGGTCAGGCCCGGCCCCATGCGCCGAACCACTAGTCCCTCTGCCTACCTCTGGGCAGGCACGGGGCAGGCTCCCAAGACTTCGACCAGAAGCCAGGGTCAGGCCCCGCCCCATGCGCCGAACCACTAGTCCCTCTGCCTACCTCTGGGCAGGCAGGGGGCAGGCTCCCTGGACTTCGACCAGAAGCCATGGGCAGGCCCGGCCCCATGAGCGGAACCACAAGTCTCTCTGCCTACCTCTGGGCAGGCAGGGAACAGGCCCCCCTGGACTTCGACTAGAAGCCAGGGTCAGGCCCGGCCCCATGCGCCGATCCACTAGTCCCTCTGCTACCTCTGGGCAAGCACGAGGCAGGCCCTCCTGGACTTCGACCAGAAGTCAGGGTCAGGCCCGGCCCCATGCGCCGAACCACTAGTCCCTCTGCCTACCTCTGGCCAGGCAGGGGGCAGGCCCCCTGGACTTCGACCAGAAGCCATGGGCAGGCCCGGCCCCATGAGCGGAACCACAAGTCTCTCTGCCTACCTCTGGGCAGGCAGGGAACAGGCCCCCCTGGACTTCGACTAGAAGCCAGGGTCAGGCCCGGCCCCATGCGCCGATCCACTAGTCCCTCTGCTACCTCTGGGCAGGCACGGGGCAGGCCCTCCTGGACTTCGACTAGAAGTCAGGGTCAGGCCCGGCCCCATGCGCCGAACCACTAGTCCCTCTGCCTACCTCTGGGCAGGCAGGGGCAGTCCCCCTGGACTTCAACCAGAAGCCAGGGTCAGGCCCGACCCTATGCGCCGAACCACAAGTCACTCTGCCTACCTCTGGGCAGGCAGGAGGCAGGCCCCCTAAACTTCGACCAGAAGCCAGGGTCAGGCGCGGCCCCATGCGCCGAACCACTAGTCCCTCTGCCTACCTCTGGGCAGGCAGGGGGCAGGCCCCCTGGACTTCGACCAGAAGCCAGGGTCAGGCACGGCCCAATGAGCCGAACCACAAGTCCCTCTGCCTACCTCTGGGCAGGCAGGGGGCAGGCCCCCTGGACTTCGACCAGAAGCCAGGGTCAGGCCGGGCCCCACGTGCCGAACTATAAGTCCCTCTTCCTACCTCTGGGCAGGCAGGGCGCAGGCCCCCTGGACTTCGACCAGAAGCCAGGGTCAGACCCGGCCCAATGCGCCGAACCACAAGTCCCTCTGCCTACCTCTGGGCAGGCAGGGGGCAGGCCCCCTGGACTTCGACCAGAAGCCAGGGTCAGGCCCGGCTACATGCGCCGAACCACAAGTCCCTCTGCCTACCTCTAGGCAGGCAGGGGGCAGTCCCCCTGGACTTCGACCAGAAGCCAGTGTTAGGCCCGGTCCCATGCGCCGAACCACTAGTCCCTCTGCCTACCTCTGGGCAGGCAGGGGGCAGGCCCCCTGGACTTCGACGAGAAGCCATGGGCAGGCCCGGCCCCATAAGCCAAACCACAAGTCCCTATGCCTACCTCTGGGCAGGCAGGGAACAGGCCCCCCTGGACTTCGACCAGAAGCCAGGGTCAGGCCCGGCCCCATGCGCCGAACCACTAGTCCCTCTGCCTACCTCTGGGCAGGCACGGGGCAGGCTCCCAAGACTTCGACCAGAAGCCAGGGTCAGGCCCCGCCCCATGCGCCGAACCACTAGTCCCTCTGCCTACCTCTGGGCAGGCAGGGGGCAGGCTCCCTGGACTTCGACCAGAAGCCATGGGCAGGCCCGGCCCCATGAGCGGAACCACAAGTCTCTCTGCCTACCTCTGGGCAGGCAGGGAACAGGCCCCCCTGGACTTCGACTAGAAGCCAGGGTCAGGCCCGGCCCCATGCGCCGATCCACTAGTCCCTCTGCTACCTCTGGGCAAGCACGGGGCAGGCCCTCCTGGACTTCGACCAGAAGTCAGGGTCAGGCCCGGCCCCATGCGCCGAACCACTAGTCCCTCTGCCTACCTCTGGCCAGGCAGGGGGCAGGCCCCCTGGACTTCGACCAGAAGCCATGGGCAGGCCCGGCCCCATGAGCGGAACCACAAGTCTCTCTGCCTACCTCTGGGCAGGCAGGGAACAGGCCCCCCTGGACTTCGACTAGAAGCCAGGGTCAGGCCCGGCCCCATGCGCCGATCCACTAGTCCCTCTGCTACCTCTGGGCAGGCACGGGGCAGGCCCTCCTGGACTTCGACTAGAAGTCAGGGTCAGGCCCGGCCCCATGCGCCGAACCACTAGTCCCTCTGCCTACCTCTGGGCAGGCAGGGGCAGTCCCCCTGGACTTCAACCAGAAGCCAGGGTCAGGCCCGACCCTATGCGCCGAACCACAAGTCACTCTGCCTACCTCTGGGCAGGCAGGAGGCAGGCCCCCTAAACTTCGACCAGAAGCCAGGGTCAGGCGCGGCCCCATGCGCCGAACCACTAGTCCCTCTGCCTACCTCTGGGCAGGCAGGGGGCAGGCCCCCTGGACTTCGACCAGAAGCCAGGGTCAGGCACGGCCCAATGAGCCGAACCACAAGTCCCTCTGCCTACCTCTGGGCAGGCAGGGGGCAGGCCCCCTGGACTTCGACCAGAAGCCAGGGTCAGGCCGGGCCCCACGTGCCGAACTATAAGTCCCTCTTCCTACCTCTGGGCAGGCAGGGCGCAGGCCCCCTGGACTTCGACCAGAAGCCAGGGTCAGACCCGGCCCAATGCGCCGAACCACAAGTCCCTCTGCCTACCTCTGGGCAGGCAGGGGGCAGGCCCCCTGGACTTCGACCAGAAGCCAGGGTCAGGCCCGGCTACATGCGCCGAACCACAAGTCCCTCTGCCTACCTCTAGGCAGGCAGGGGGCAGTCCCCCTGGACTTCGACCAGAAGCCAGTGTTAGGCCCGGTCCCATGCGCCGAACCACTAGTCCCTCTGCCTACCTCTGGGCAGGCAGGGGGCAGGCCCCCTGGACTTCGACGAGAAGCCATGGGCAGGCCCGGCCCCATAAGCCAAACCACAAGTCCCTATGCCTACCTCTGGGCAGGCAGGGAACAGGCCCCCCTGGACTTCGACCAGAAGCCAGGGTCAGGCCCGGCCCCATGCGCCGAACCACTAGTCCCTCTGCCTACCTCTGGGCAGGCACGGGGCAGGCTCCCAAGACTTCGACCAGAAGCCAGGGTCAGGCCCCGCCCCATGCGCCGAACCACTAGTCCCTCTGCCTACCTCTGGGCAGGCAGGGGGCAGGCTCCCTGGACTTCGACCAGAAGCCATGGGCAGGCCCGGCCCCATGAGCGGAACCACAAGTCTCTCTGCCTACCTCTGGGCAGGCAGGGAACAGGCCCCCCTGGACTTCGACTAGAAGCCAGGGTCAGGCCCGGCCCCATGCGCCGATCCACTAGTCCCTCTGCTACCTCTGGGCAAGCACGGGGCAGGCCCTCCTGGACTTCGACCAGAAGTCAGGGTCAGGCCCGGCCCCATGCGCCGAACCACTAGTCCCTCTGCCTACCTCTGGCCAGGCAGGGGGCAGGCCCCCTGGACTTCGACCAGAAGCCATGGGCAGGCCCGGCCCCATGAGCGGAACCACAAGTCTCTCTGCCTACCTCTGGGCAGGCAGGGAACAGGCCCCCCTGGACTTCGACTAGAAGCCAGGGTCAGGCCCGGCCCCATGCGCCGATCCACTAGTCCCTCTGCTACCTCTGGGCAGGCACGGGGCAGGCCCTCCTGGACTTCGACTAGAAGTCAGGGTCAGGCCCGGCCCCATGCGCCGAACCACTAGTCCCTCTGCCTACCTCTGGGCAGGCAGGGGCAGTCCCCCTGGACTTCAACCAGAAGCCAGGGTCAGGCCCGACCCTATGCGCCGAACCACAAGTCACTCTGCCTACCTCTGGGCAGGCAGGAGGCAGGCCCCCTAAACTTCGACCAGAAGCCAGGGTCAGGCGCGGCCCCATGCGCCGAACCACTAGTCCCTCTGCCTACCTCTGGGCAGGCAGGGGGCAGGCCCCCTGGACTTCGACCAGAAGCCAGGGTCAGGCACGGCCCAATGAGCCGAACCACAAGTCCCTCTGCCTACCTCTGGGCAGGCAGGGGGCAGGCCCCCTGGACTTCGACCAGAAGCCAGGGTCAGGCCGGGCCCCACGTGCCGAACTATAAGTCCCTCTTCCTACCTCTGGGCAGGCAGGGCGCAGGCCCCCTGGACTTCGACCAGAAGCCAGGGTCAGACCCGGCCCAATGCGCCGAACCACAAGTCCCTCTGCCTACCTCTGGGCAGGCAGGGGGCAGGCCCCCTGGACTTCGACCAGAAGCCAGGGTCAGGCCCGGCTACATGCGCCGAACCACAAGTCCCTCTGCCTACCTCTAGGCAGGCAGGGGGCAGTCCCCCTGGACTTCGACCAGAAGCCAGTGTTAGGCCCGGTCCCATGCGCCGAACCACTAGTCCCTCTGCCTACCTCTGGGCAGGCAGGGGGCAGGCCCCCTGGACTTCGACGAGAAGCCATGGGCAGGCCCGGCCCCATAAGCCAAACCACAAGTCCCTATGCCTACCTCTGGGCAGGCAGGGAACAGGCCCCCCTGGACTTCGACCAGAAGCCAGGGTCAGGCCCGGCCCCATGCGCCGAACCACTAGTCCCTCTGCCTACCTCTGGGCAGGCACGGGGCAGGCTCCCAAGACTTCGACCAGAAGCCAGGGTCAGGCCCCGCCCCATGCGCCGAACCACTAGTCCCTCTGCCTACCTCTGGGCAGGCAGGGGGCAGGCTCCCTGGACTTCGACCAGAAGCCATGGGCAGGCCCGGCCCCATGAGCGGAACCACAAGTCTCTCTGCCTACCTCTGGGCAGGCAGGGAACAGGCCCCCCTGGACTTCGACTAGAAGCCAGGGTCAGGCCCGGCCCCATGCGCCGATCCACTAGTCCCTCTGCTACCTCTGGGCAAGCACGGGGCAGGCCCTCCTGGACTTCGACCAGAAGTCAGGGTCAGGCCCGGCCCCATGCGCCGAACCACTAGTCCCTCTGCCTACCTCTGGCCAGGCAGGGGGCAGGCCCCCTGGACTTCGACCAGAAGCCATGGGCAGGCCCGGCCCCATGAGCGGAACCACAAGTCTCTCTGCCTACCTCTGGGCAGGCAGGGAACAGGCCCCCCTGGACTTCGACTAGAAGCCAGGGTCAGGCCCGGCCCCATGCGCCGATCCACTAGTCCCTCTGCTACCTCTGGGCAGGCACGGGGCAGGCCCTCCTGGACTTCGACTAGAAGTCAGGGTCAGGCCCGGCCCCATGCGCCGAACCACTAGTCCCTCTGCCTACCTCTGGGCAGGCAGGGGCAGTCCCCCTGGACTTCAACCAGAAGCCAGGGTCAGGCCCGACCCTATGCGCCGAACCACAAGTCACTCTGCCTACCTCTGGGCAGGCAGGAGGCAGGCCCCCTAAACTTCGACCAGAAGCCAGGGTCAGGCGCGGCCCCATGCGCCGAACCACTAGTCCCTCTGCCTACCTCTGGGCAGGCAGGGGGCAGGCCCCCTGGACTTCGACCAGAAGCCAGGGTCAGGCACGGCCCAATGAGCCGAACCACAAGTCCCTCTGCCTACCTCTGGGCAGGCAGGGGGCAGGCCCCCTGGACTTCGACCAGAAGCCAGGGTCAGGCCGGGCCCCACGTGCCGAACTATAAGTCCCTCTTCCTACCTCTGGGCAGGCAGGGCGCAGGCCCCCTGGACTTCGACCAGAAGCCAGGGTCAGACCCGGCCCAATGCGCCGAACCACAAGTCCCTCTGCCTACCTCTGGGCAGGCAGGGGGCAGGCCCCCTGGACTTCGACCAGAAGCCAGGGTCAGGCCCGGCTACATGCGCCGAACCACAAGTCCCTCTGCCTACCTCTAGGCAGGCAGGGGGCAGTCCCCCTGGACTTCGACCAGAAGCCAGTGTTAGGCCCGGTCCCATGCGCCGAACCACTAGTCCCTCTGCCTACCTCTGGGCAGGCAGGGGGCAGGCCCCCTGGACTTCGACGAGAAGCCATGGGCAGGCCCGGCCCCATAAGCCAAACCACAAGTCCCTATGCCTACCTCTGGGCAGGCAGGGAACAGGCCCCCCTGGACTTCGACCAGAAGCCAGGGTCAGGCCCGGCCCCATGCTCCGAACCACTAGTCCCTCTGCCTACCTCTGGGCAGGCACGGGGCAGGCTCCCAAGACTTCGACCAGAAGCCAGGGTCAGGCCCCGCCCCATGCGCCGAACCACTAGTCCCTCTGCCTACCTCTGGGCAGGCAGGGGGCAGGCTCCCTGGACTTCGACCAGAAGCCATGGGCAGGCCCGGCCCCATGAGCGGAACCACAAGTCTCTCTGCCTACCTCTGGGCAGGCAGGGAACAGGCCCCCCTGGACTTCGACTAGAAGCCAGGGTCAGGCCCGGCCCCATGCGCCGATCCACTAGTCCCTCTGCTACCTCTGGGCAAGCACGGGGCAGGCCCTCCTGGACTTCGACCAGAAGTCAGGGTCAGGCCCGGCCCCATGCGCCGAACCACTAGTCCCTCTGCCTACCTCTGGCCAGGCAGGGGGCAGGCCCCCTGGACTTCGACCAGAAGCCATGGGCAGGCCCGGCCCCATGAGCGGAACCACAAGTCTCTCTGCCTACCTCTGGGCAGGCAGGGAACAGGCCCCCCTGGACTTCGACTAGAAGCCAGGGTCAGGCCCGGCCCCATGCGCCGATCCACTAGTCCCTCTGCTACCTCTGGGCAGGCACGGGGCAGGCCCTCCTGGACTTCGACTAGAAGTCAGGGTCAGGCCCGGCCCCATGCGCCGAACCACTAGTCCCTCTGCCTACCTCTGGGCAGGCAGGGGCAGTCCCCCTGGACTTCAACCAGAAGCCAGGGTCAGGCCCGACCCTATGCGCCGAACCACAAGTCACTCTGCCTACCTCTGGGCAGGCAGGAGGCAGGCCCCCTAAACTTCGACCAGAAGCCAGGGTCAGGCGCGGCCCCATGCGCCGAACCACTAGTCCCTCTGCCTACCTCTGGGCAGGCAGGGGGCAGGCCCCCTGGACTTCGACCAGAAGCCAGGGTCAGGCACGGCCCAATGAGCCGAACCACTAGTCCCTCTGCCTACCTCTGGGCAGGCACGGGGCAGGCTCCCAAGACTTCGACCAGAAGCCAGGGTCAGGCCCCGCCCCATGCGCCGAACCACTAGTCCCTCTGCCTACCTCTGGGCAGGCAGGGGGCAGGCTCCCTGGACTTCGACCAGAAGCCATGGGCAGGCCCGGCCCCATGAGCGGAACCACAAGTCTCTCTGCCTACCTCTGGGCAGGCAGGGAACAGGCCCCCCTGGACTTCGACTAGAAGCCAGGGTCAGGCCCGGCCCCATGCGCCGATCCACTAGTCCCTCTGCTACCTCTGGGCAAGCACGGGGCACGCCCTCCTGGACTTCGACCAGAAGTCAGGGTCAGGCCCGGCCCCATGCGCCGAACCACTAGTCCCTCTGCCTACCTCTGGCCAGGCAGGGGGCAGGCCCCCTGGACTTCGACCAGAAGCCATGGGCAGGCCCGGCCCCATGAGCGGAACCACAAGTCTCTCTGCCTACCTCTGGGCAGGCAGGGAACAAGCCCCCCTGGACTTCGACTAGAAGCCAGGGTCAGGCCCGGCCCCATGCGCCGATCCACTAGTCCCTCTGCTACCTCTGGGCAGGCACGGGGCAGGCCCTCCTGGACTTCGACTAGAAGTCAGGGTCAGGCCCGGCCCCATGCGCCGAACCACTAGTCCCTCTGCCTACCTCTGGGCAGGCAGGGGCAGTCCCCCTGGACTTCAACCAGAAGCCAGGGTCAGGCCCGACCCTATGCGCCGAACCACAAGTCACTCTGCCTACCTCTGGGCAGGCAGGAGGCAGGCCCCCTAAACTTCGACCAGAAGCCAGGGTCAGGCGCGGCCCCATGCGCCGAACCACTAGTCCCTCTGCCTACCTCTGGGCAGGCAGGGGGCAGGCCCCCTGGACTTCGACCAGAAGCCAGGGTCAGGCACGGCCCAATGAGCCGAACCACAAGTCCCTCTGCCTACCTCTGGGCAGGCAGGGGGCAGGCCCCCTGGACTTCGACCAGAAGCCAGGGTCAGGCCGGGCCCCACGTGCCGAACTATAAGTCCCTCTTCCTACCTCTGGGCAGGCAGGGCGCAGGCCCCCTGGACTTCGACCAGAAGCCAGGGTCAGACCCGGCCCAATGCGCCGAACCACAAGTCCCTCTGCCTACCTCTGGGCAGGCAGGGGGCAGGCCCCCTGGACTTCGACCAGAAGCCAGGGTCAGGCCCGGCTACATGCGCCGAACCACAAGTCCCTCTGCCTACCTCTAGGCAGGCAGGGGGCAGTCCCCCTGGACTTCGACCAGAAGCCAGTGTTAGGCCCGGTCCCATGCGCCGAACCACTAGTCCCTCTGCCTACCTCTGGGCAGGCAGGGGGCAGGCCCCCTGGACTTCGACGAGAAGCCATGGGCAGGCCCGGCCCCATAAGCCAAACCACAAGTCCCTATGCCTACCTCTGGGCAGGCAGGGAACAGGCCCCCCTGGACTTCGACCAGAAGCCAGGGTCAGGCCCGGCCCCATGCGCCGAACCACTAGTCCCTCTGCCTACCTCTGGGCAGGCACGGGGCAGGCTCCCAAGACTTCGACCAGAAGCCAGGGTCAGGCCCCGCCCCATGCGCCGAACCACTAGTCCCTCTGCCTACCTCTGGGCAGGCAGGGGGCAGGCTCCCTGGACTTCGACCAGAAGCCATGGGCAGGCCCGGCCCCATGAGCGGAACCACAAGTCTCTCTGCCTACCTCTGGGCAGGCAGGGAACAGGCCCCCCTGGACTTCGACTAGAAGCCAGGGTCAGGCCCGGCCCCATGCGCCGATCCACTAGTCCCTCTGCTACCTCTGGGCAAGCACGGGGCAGGCCCTCCTGGACTTCGACCAGAAGTCAGGGTCAGGCCCGGCCCCATGCGCCGAACCACTAGTCCCTCTGCCTACCTCTGGCCAGGCAGGGGGCAGGCCCCCTGGACTTCGACCAGAAGCCAGGGTCAGGCCGGGCCCCACGTGCCGAACTATAAGTCCCTCTTCCTACCTCTGGGCAGGCAGGGGGCAGGCCCCCTGGACTTCGACCAGAAGCCAGGGTCAAGCCCCGCCCCATGCGCCGAACCACTAGTCCCTCTGCCTACCTCTGAGCAGGCAGGAGGCAGGCCCCCTAGACTTCGACCAGAAGCCAGGGTCAGGCACGACCCCATGAGCCGAACCACAAGTCCCTCTGCCTACCTCTGGGCAGGCAGGGGGCAGGCCCCCCGGACTTCGACCAGAAGCCAGGGTCAGGCCCGGCCCGATGAGCTGAACCACAAGTCCCTCTGCCTACCTCTGGGCAGGCAGGGGGCAGGCTCCCTGGTCTTCGACCAGAAGCCAGGGTCAGGCACGACCCCATGAGCCGAACCACTAGTCCATCTGCCTACCTCTGGGCAGGCAGGGGGCAGGCCCCCTGGACTTCGACCAGAAGCCAGGGTCAGGCCCGGCCCCATGTGCCGAACCACTAGTCCCTCTGCCTACCTCTGGGATGGCAGGGGGCAGGCCCCCTGGACTTCGACCAGAAGCCAGGGTCAGGCACGGCCCAATGAGCCGAACCACAAGTCCCTCTGCCTACCTCTGGGCAGGCAGGGGGCAGGCCCCCTGGACTTCGACCAGAAGCTAGGGTCAGGCCGGGCCCCACGTGCCGAACTATAAGTCCCTCTTCCTACCTCTAGGCAGGCAGGGCGCAGGCCCCCTGGACTTCGACCAGAAGCCAGGGTTAGGCCCCGCCCCATGCGCCGAACCACTAGTCCCTTTGCCTACCTTTGGGCAGGCAGGGGGCAGGCCCCCTAGACTTCGACCAGAAGCCAGGGTCAGGCCGGGCCCCACGTGCCGAACTATAAGTCCCTCTTCCTACCTTTGGGCAGGCAGGGGGCAGGCCCCCTGGACTTCGACCAGAAGCCAGGGTCAGGCCCCGCCCCATGCGCCGAACCACTAGTCCCTCTGCCTACCTCTGGGCAGGCAGGGGGCAGGCCCCCTAGACTTCGACCAGAAGCCAGGGTCAGACCCGGCCGCATGCGCCGAACCACAAGTCCCTCTGCCTACCTCTGGGCAGGCAGGGGGCAGGCCCCCTGGACTTCGACCAGAAGCCAGGGTCAGGCCCGGCCCCATGCGCCGAACCACAAGTCCCTCTGCCTACCTCTGGGCAGGTAGGGGCAGTCCCCCTGGACTTCAACCAGAAGCCAGGGTCAGGCCCGACTCTATGCGCCGAACCACAAGTCACTCTGCCTACCTCTGGGCAGGCAGGAGGCAGGCCCCCTGAACTTCGACCAGAAGCCAGTGTTAGGCCCGGTCCCATGCGCCGAACCACTAGTCCCTCTGCCTACCTCTGGGCAGGCAGGGGGCAGGCCCCCTAGACTTCGACGAGAAGCCATGGGCAGGCCCGGCCCCATAAGCCGAACCACAAGTCCCTATGCCTACCTTTGGGCAGGCAGGGAACAGGCCCCCCTGGACTTCGACCAGAAGCCAGGGTTAGGCCCGGCCCCATGCGCCGAACCACTAGTCCCTCTGCCTACCTCTGGGCAGGCACGGGGCAGGCTCCCAAGACTTCGACCAGAAGCCAAGGTCAGGCCCCGCCCCATGCGCCGAACCACTAGTCCCTCTGCCTACCTCTGGGCAGGCAGGGGGCAGGCCCCCTGGACTTCGACCAGAAGCCATGTGCAGGCCCGGCCCCATGAGCGGAACCACAAGTCCCTCTGCCTACCTCTGGGCAGGCAGGGAACAGGCCCCCCTGGACTTCGACTAGAAGCCAGGGTCAGGCCCGGCCCCATGCGTCGATCCACTAGTCCCTCTGCTACCTCTGAGCAGGCACGGGGCAGGCCCTCCTGGACTTCGACCAGAAGTCAGGGTCAGGCCCGGCCCCATGCGCCGAACCACTAGTCCCTCTGCCTACCTCTGGGCAGGAAGGGGGCAGGCCCCCTGGACTTCGACCAGAAGCCAGGGTCAGGCCGGGCCCCACGTGCCGAACTATAAGTCCCTCTTCCTACCTCTGGGCAGGCAGGGGGCAGGCCCCCTGGACTTCGACCAGAAGCCAGGGTCAAGCCCCGCCCCATGCGCCGAACCACTAGTCCCTCTGCCTACCTCTGAGCAGGCAGGAGGCAGGCCCCCTAGACTTCGACCAGAAGCCAGGGTCAGGCCCGGCCCCATGCGCCGAACCACAAGTCCCTCTGCCTACCTCTGGGAAGGCAGGGGGCAGGCCCCCTGGACTTCGACCAGAAGCCAGGGTCAGGCACGACCCAATGAGCCGAACCACAAGTCCCTCTGCCTACCTCTGGGCAGGCAGGGGGCAGGCCCCCTGGACTTCGACCAGAAGCTAGGGTCAGGCCGGGCCCCACGTGCCGAACTATAAGTCCCTCTTCCTACCTCTAGGCAGGCAGGGCGCAAGCCCCCTGGACTTCGACCAGAAGCCAGGGTCAGGCCCCGCCCCATGCGCCGAACCACTAGTCCCTCTGCCTACCTCTGGGCAGGCAGGGGGCAGGCCCCCTAGACTTCGACCAGAAGCCAGGGTCAGGCCGGGCCCCACGTGCCGAACTATAAGTCCCTCTTCCTACCTCTGGGCAGGCAGGGGGCAGGCCCCCTGGACTTCGACCAGAAGCCAGGGTCAGGCCCCGCCCCATGCGCCGAACCACTAGTCCCTCTGCCTACCTCTGGGCAGGCAGGGGGCAGGCCCCCTGGACTTCGAGCAGAAGCCAGGGTCAGACCCGGCCGCATGCGCCGAACCACAAGTCCCTCTGCCTACCTCTGGGCAGGCAGGGGGGAGGCCCCCTGGACTTCGACCAGAAGCCAGGGTCAGGCCCGGCCCCATGCGCCGAACCACAAGTCCCTCTACCTACCTCTGGGCAGGCAGGGGCAGTCCCCCTGGACTTCAACCAGAAGCCAGGGTCAGGCCCGACCCTATGCGCCGAACCACAAGTCACTCTGCCTACCTCTGGGCAGGCAGGAGGCAGGCCCCCTAAACTTCGACCAGAAGCCAGGGTCAGGCGCGGCCCCATGCGCCGAACCACTAGTCCCTCTGCCTACCTCTGGGCAGGCAGGGGGCAGGCCCCCTGGACTTCGACCAGAAGCCAGGGTCAGGCACGGCCCAATGAGCCGAACCACAAGTCCCTCTGCCTACCTCTGGGCAGGCAGGGGGCAGGCCCCCTGGACTTCGACCAGAAGCCAGGGTCAGGCCGGGCCCCACGTGCCGAACTATAAGTCCCTCTTCCTACATCTGGGCAGGCAGGGCGCAGGCCCCCTGGACTTCGACCAGAAGCCAGGGTCAGACCCGGCCCCATGCGCCGAACCACAAGTCCCTCTGCCTACCTCTGGGCAGGCAGGGGGCAGGCCCCCTGGACTTCGACCAGAAGCCAGGGTCAGGCCCGGCTACATGCGCCGAACCACAAGTCCCTCTGCCTACCTCTAGGCAGGCAGGGGGCAGTCCCCCTGGACTTCGACCAGAAGCCAGTGTTAGGCCCGGTCCCATGCGCCGAACCACTAGTCCCTCTGCCTACCTCTGGGCAGGCACGGGGCAGGCTCCCAAGACTTCGACCAGAAGCCAGGGTCAGGCCCCGCCCCACGCGCCGAACCACTAGTCCCTCTGCCTACCTCTGGGCAGGCAGGGGGCAGGCTCCCTGGACTTCGACCAGAAGCCATGGGCAGGCCCGGCCCCATGAGCGGAACCACAAGTCTCTCTGCCTACCTCTGGGCAGGCAGGGAACAGGCCCCCCTGGACTTCGACTAGAAGCCAGGGTCAGGCCCGGCCCCATGCGCCGATCCACTAGTCCCTCTGCTACCTCTGGGCAGGCACGGGGCAGGCCCTCCTGGACTTCGACTAGAAGTCAGGGTCAGGCCCGGCCCCATGCGCCGAACCACTAGTCCCTCTGCCTACCTCTGGGCAGGCAGGGGCAGTCCCCCTGGACTTCAACCAGAAGCCAGGGTCAGGCCCGACCCTATGCGCCGAACCACAAGTCACTCTGCCTACCTCTGGGCAGGCAGGAGGCAGGCCCCCTAAACTTCGACCAGAAGCCAGGGTCAGGCGCGGCCCCATGCGCCGAACCACTAGTCCCTCTGCCTACCTCTGGGCAGGCAGGGGGCAGGCCCCCTGGACTTCGACCAGAAGCCAGGGTCAGGCACGGCCCAATGAGCCGAACCACAAGTCCCTCTGCCTACCTCTGGGCAGGCAGGGGGCAGGCCCCCTGGACTTCGACCAGAAGCCAGGGTCAGGCCGGGCCCCACGTGCCGAACTATAAGTCCCTCTTCCTACCTCTGGGCAGGCAGGGCGCAGGCCCCCTGGACTTCGACCAGAAGCCAGGGTCAGACCCGGCCCCATGCGCCGAACCACAAGTCCCTCTGCCTACCTCTGGGCAGGCAGGGGGCAGGCCCCCTGGACTTCGACCAGAAGCCAGGGTCAGGCCCGGCTACATGCGCCGAACCACAAGTCCCTCTGCCTACCTCTAGGCAGGCAGGGGGCAGTCCCCCTGGACTTCGACCAGAAGCCAGTGTTAGGCCCGGTCCCATGCGCCGAACCACTAGTCCCTCTACCTACCTCTGGGCAGGCAGGGGGCAGGCCCCCTGGACTTCGACGAGAAGCCATGGGCAGGCCCGGCCCCATAAGCCAAACCACAAGTCCCTATGCCTACCTCTGGGCAGGCAGGGAACAGGCCCCCCTGGACTTCGACCAGAAGCCAGGGTCAGGCCCGGCCCCATGCGCCGAACCACTAGTCCCTCTGCCTACCTCTGGGCAGGCAGGGAACAGGCCCCCCTGGACTTCGACCAGAAGCCAGGGTCAGGCCCGGCCCCATGCGCCGAACCACTAGTCCCTCTGCCTACCTCTGGGCAGGCACGGGGCAGGCTCCCAAGACTTCGACCAGAAGCCAGGGTCAGGCCCCGCCCCATGCGCCGAACCACTAGTCCCTCTGCCTACCTCTGGGCAGGCAGGGGGCAGGCTCCCTGGACTTCGACCAGAAGCCATGGGCAGGCCCGGCCCCATGAGCGGAACCACAAGTCTCTCTGCCTACCTCTGGGCAGGCAGGGAACAGGCCCCCCTGGACTTCGACTAGAAGCCAGGGTCAGGCCCGGCCCCATGCGCCGATCCACTAGTCCCTCTGCTACCTCTGGGCAGGCACGGGGCAAGCCCTCCTGGACTTCGACCAGAAGTCAAGGTCAGGCCCGGCCCCATGCGCCGAACCACTAGTCCCTCTGCCTACCTCTGGCCAGGCAGGGGGCAGGCCCCCTGGACTTCGACCAGAAGCCAGGGTCAGGCCGGGCCCCACGTGCCGAACTATAAGTCCCTCTTCCTACCTCTGGGCAGGCAGGGGGCAGGCCCCCTGGACTTCGACCAGAAGCCAGGGTCAAGCCCCGCCCCATGCGCCGAACCACTAGTCCCTCTGCCTACCTCTGAGCAGGCAGGAGGCATGCCCCCTAGACTTCGACCAGAAGCCAGGGTCAGGCACGACCCCATGAGCCGAACCACAAGTCCCTCTGCCTACCTCTGGGCAGGCAGGGGGCAGGCCCCCCGGACTTCGACCAGAAGCCAGGGTCAGGCCCGACCCGATGAGCTGAACCACAAGTCCCTCTGCCTACCTCTGGGCAGGTAGGGGGCAGGCTCCCTGGTCTTCGACCAGAAGCCAGGGTCAGGCACGACCCCATGAGCCGAACCACTAGTCCATCTGCCTACCTCTGGGCAGGCAGGGAGCAGGCCCCCTGGACTTCGACCAGAAGCCAGGGTCAGGCCCGGCCCCATGCGCCGAACCACTAGTCCCTCTGCCTACCTCTGGGATGGCAGGGGGCAGGCCCCCTGGACTTCGACCTGAAGCCAGGGTCAGGCACGGCCCAATGAGCCGAACCACAAGTCCCTCTGCCTACCTCTGGGCAGGCAGGGGGCAGGCCCCCTGGACTTCGACCAGAAGCTAGGGTCAGGCCGGGCCCCACGTGCCGAACTATAAGTCCCTCTTCCTACCTCTAGGCAGGCAGGGCGCAGGCCCCCTGGACTTCGACTAGAAGCCAGGGTCAGGCCCCGCCCCATGCGCCGAACCACTAGTCCCTTTGCCTACCTCTGGGCAGGCAGGGGGCAGGCCCCCTAGACTTCGACCAGAAGCCAGGGTCAGGCCGGGCCCCACGTGCCGAACTATAAGTCCCTCTTCCTACCTCTGGGCAGGCAGGGGGCAGGCCCCCTGGACTTCGACCAGAAGCCAGGGTCAGGCCCCGCCCCATGCGCCGAACCACTAGTCCCTCTGCCTACCTCTGGGCAGGCAGGGGGCAGGCCCCCTAGACTTCGACCAGAAGCCAGGGTCAGACCCGGCCGCATGCGCCGAACCACAAGTCCCTCTGCCTACCTCTGGGCAGGCAGGGGGCAGGCCCCCTAGACTTCGACCAGAAGCCAGGGTCAGACCCGGCCGCATGCGCCGAACCACAAGTCCCTCTGCCTACCTCTGGGCAGGCAGGGGGCAGGCCCCCTGGACTTCGACCAGAAGCCAGGGTCAGGCCCGGCCCCATGCGCCGAACCACAAGTCCTTCTGCCTATCTCTGGGCAGGTAGGGGCAGTCCCCCTGGACTTCAACCAGAAGCCAGGGTCAGGCCCGACCCTATGCGCCGAACCACAAGTCACTCTGCCTACCTCTGGGCAGGCAGGAGGCAGGCCCCCTGAACTTCGACCAGAAGCCAGTGTTAGGCCCGGTCCCATGCGCCGAACCACTAGTCCCTCTGCCTACCTCTGGCCAGGCAGGGGGCAGGCCCCCTGGACTTCGACCTGAAGCCAGGGTCAGGCACGGCCCAATGAGCCGAACCACAAGTCCCTCTGCCTACCTCTGGGCAGGCAGGGGGCAGGCCCCCTGGACTTCGACCAGAAGCTAGGGTCAGGCCGGGCCCCACGTGCCGAACTATAAGTCCCTCTTCCTACCTCTAGGCAGGCAGGGCGCAGGCCCCCTGGACTTCGACTAGAAGCCAGGGTCAGGCCCCGCCCCATGCGCCGAACCACTAGTCCCTTTGCCTACCTCTGGGCAGGCAGGGGGCAGGCCCCCTAGACTTCGACCAGAAGCCAGGGTCAGGCCGGGCCCCACGTGCCGAACTATAAGTCCCTCTTCCTACCTCTGGGCAGGCAGGGGGCAGGCCCCCTGGACTTCGACCAGAAGCCAGGGTCAGGCCCCGCCCCATGCGCCGAACCACTAGTCCCTCTGCCTACCTCTGGGCAGGCAGGGGGCAGGCCCCCTAGACTTCGACCAGAAGCCAGGGTCAGACCCGGCCGCATGCGCCGAACTATAAGTCCCTCTTCCTACCTCTGGGCAGGCAGGGGGCAGGCCCCCTGGACTTCGACCAGAAGCCAGGGTCAGGCCCGGCCCCATGCGCCGAACCACAAGTCCTTCTGCCTATCTCTGGGCAGGTAGGGGCAGTCCCCCTGGACTTCAACCAGAAGCCAGGGTCAGGCCCGACCCTATGCGCCGAACCACAAGTCACTCTGCCTACCTCTGGGCAGGCAGGAGGCAGGCCCCCTGAACTTCGACCAGAAGCCAGTGTTAGGCCCGGTCCCATGCGCCGAACCACTAGTCCCTCTGCCTACCTCTGGGCAGACAGGGGGCAGGCCCCCTAGACTTCGACGAGAAGCCATGGGCAGGCCCGGCCCCATAAGCCGAACCACAAGTCCCTATGCCTACCTTTGGGCAGGCAGGGAACAGGCCCCCCTGGACTTCGACCAGAAGCCAGGGTTAGGCCCGGCCCCATGCGCCGAACCACTAGTCCCTCTGCCTACCTCTGGGCAGGCACGGGGCAGGCTCCCAAGACTTCGACCAGAAGCCAGGGTCAGGCCCCGCCCCATGCGCCGAACCACTAGTCCCTCTGCCTACCTCTGGGCAGGCAGGGGGCAGGCCCCCTGGACTTCGACCAGAAGCCATGGGCAGGCCCGGCCCCATGAGCGGAACCACAAGTCCCTCTGCCTACCTCTGGGCAGGCAGGGAACAGGCCCCCCTGGACTTCGACTAGAAGCCAGGGTCAGGCCCGGCCCCATGCGCCGATCCACTAGTCCCTCTGCTACCTCTGGGCAGGCACGGGGCAGGCCCTCCTGGACTTCGACCAGAAGTCAGGGTCAGGCCCGGCCCCATGCGCCGAACCACTAGTCCCTCTGCCTACCTCTGGGCAGGCAGGGGGCAGGCCCCCTGGACTTCGACCAGAAGCCAGGGTCAGGCCGGGCCCCACGTGCCGAACTATAAGTCCCTCTTCCTACCTCTGGGCAGGCAGGGGGCAGGCCCCCTGGACTTCGACCAGAAGCCAGGGTCAAGCCCCGCCCCATGCGCCGAACCACTAGTCCCTCTGCCTACCTCTGAGCAGGCAGGAGGCAGGCCCCCTAGACTTCGACCAGAAGCCAGGGTCAGGCCCCGCCCCATGCGCCGAACCACTAGTCCCTCTGCCTACCTCTGGGCAGGCAGGGGGCAGGCCCCCTGGACTTCGAGCAGAAGCCAGGGTCAGACCCGGCCGCATGCGCCGAACCACAAGTCCCTCTGCCTACCTCTGGGCAGGCAGGGGGCAGGCCCCCTGGACTTCGACCAGAAGCCAGGGTCAGGCCCGGCCCCATGCGCCGAACCACAAGTCCCTCTGCCTACCTCTGGGCAGGCAGGGGCAGTCCCCCTGGACTTCAACCAGAAGCCAGGGTCAGGCCCGACCCTATGCGCCGAACCACAAGTCACTCTGCCTACCTCTGGGCAGGCAGGAGGCAGGCCCCCTAAACTTCGACCAGAAGCCAGGGTCAGGCGCGGCCCCATGCGCCGAACCACTAGTCCCTCTGCCTACCTCTGGGCAGGCAGGGGGCAGGCCCCCTGGACTTCGACCAGAAGCCAGGGTCAGGCACGGCCCAATGAGCCGAACCACAAGTCCCTCTGCCTACCTCTGGGCAGGCAGGGGGCAGGCCCCCTGGACTTCGACCAGAAGCCAGGGTCAGGCCGGGCCCCACGTGCCGAACTATAAGTCCCTCTTCCTACCTCTAGGCAGGCAGGGCGCAGGCCCCCTGGACTTCGACCAGAAGCCAGGGTCAGACCCGGCCCCATGCGCCGAACCACAAGTCCCTCTGCCTACCTCTGGGCAGGCAGGGGGCAGGCCCCCTGGACTTCGACCAGAAGCCAGGGTCAGGCCGGGCCCCACGTGCCGAACTATAAGTCCCTCTTCCTACCTCTGGGCAGGCAGGGCGCAGCCCCCTGGACATCGACCAGAAGCCAGTGTTAGGCCTGGTCCCATGCGCCGAACCACTAGTCCCTCTGCCTACCTCTGGGCAGGCAGGGGGCAGGCCCCCTGGACTTCGACGAGAAGCCATGGGCAGGCCCGGCCCCATAAGCCAAACCACAAGTCCCTATGCCTACCTCTGGGCAGGCAGGGAACAGGCCCCCCTGGACTTCGACCAGAAGCCAGGGTCAGGCCCGGCCCCATGCGCCGAACCACTAGTCCCTCTGCCTACCTCTGGGCAGGCACGGGGCAGGCTCCCAAGACTTCGACCAGAAGCCAGGGTCAGGCCCCGCCCCATGCGCCGAACCACTAGTCCCTCTGCCTACCTCTGGGCAGGCAGGGGGCAGGCTCCCTGGACTTCGACCAGAAGCCATGGGCAGGCCCGACCCCATGAGCGGAACCACAAGTCCCTCTGCCTACCTCTGGGCAGCCAGGGAACAGGCCCCCCTGGACTTCGACTAGAAGCCAGGGTCAGGCCCGGCCCCATGCGCCGATCCACTAGTCCCTCTGCTACCTCTGGGCAGGCACGGGGCAGGCCCTCCTGGACTTCGACCAGAAGTCAGGGTCAGGCCCGGCCCCATGCGCCGAACCACTAGTCCCTCTGCCTACCTCTGGGCAGGCAGGGGGCAGGCCCCCTGGACTTCGACCAGAAGCCAGGATCAGGCCGGGCCCCACGTGCCGAACTATAAGTCCCTCTTCCTACCTCTGGGCAGGCAGGGGGCCGGCCCCCTGGACTTCGACCAGAAGCCAGGGTCAAGCCCCGCCCCATGCGCCGAACCACTAGTCCCTCTGCCTACCTCTGAGCAGGCAGGAGGCAGGCCCCCTAGACTTCGACCAGAAGCCAGGGTCAGGCACGACCCCATGAGCCGAACCACAAGTCCCTCTGCCTACCTCTGGGCAGGCAGGGGGCAGGCCCCCCGGACTTCGACCAGAAGCCAGGGTCAGGCCCGACCCGATGAGCTGAACCACAAGTCCCTCTGCCTACCTCTGGGCAGGCAGGGGGCAGGCTCCCTGTTCTTCGACCAGAAGCCAGGGTCAGGCACGACCCCATGAGCCGAACCACTAGTCCATCTGCCTACCTCTGGGCAGGTAGGGGGCAGGCCCCCTGGACTTCGACCAGAAGCCAGGGTCAGGCCCGGCCCCATGCGCCGAACCACAAGTCCCTCTGCCTACCTCTGGGCAGGCAGGGGCAGGCCCCCTGGACTTGGACTAGAAGACAGGGTCAGGCCGGGCCCCACGTGCCGAACTATAAGTCCCTCTTCCTACCTCTGGGCAGGCAGGGGGCAGGCCCCCTGGACTTCGACCAGAAGCCAGGGTCAGGCCCCGCCCCATGCGCCGAACCACTAGTCCCTCTGCCTACCTCTGGGCAGGCAGGGGGCAGGCCCCCTAGACTTCGACCAGAAGCCAGGGTCAGGAACGACCCCATGAGCCGAACCACAAGTCCCTCTGCCTACCTCTGGGCAGGCAGGGGGCAGGCCCCCTGGACTTCGACCAGAAGCCAGGGTCAGGCCCGGCCCCATGAGCTGAACCACAAGTCCCTCTGCCTACCTCTGGGCAGGCAGGGGGCAGGCCCCCTGGTCGTCGACCAGAAGCCAGGGTCAGGCACGGCCCCACTAGCCGAACCACTAGTCCATCTGCCTACCTCTGGGCAGGCAGGGGGCAGGCCCCCTGGACTTCGACCAGAAGCCAGGTTCAGGCCCGGCCCCATGCGCCGAACCACAAGTCCGTCTGCCTACCTCTGGGCAGGCAGGGGGCAGTCCCCCTGGACTTCAACCAGAAGCCAGGGTCAGGCCCGACCCTATGCGCCGAACCACAAGTCACTCTGCCTACCTCTGGGCAGGCAGGAGGCAGGCCCCCTAAACTTCGACCAGAAGCCAGGGTCAGGCGCGGCCCCATGCGCCGAACCACAAGTCCCTCTGCCTACCTCTGGGCAGGCAGGGGCAGTCCCCCTGGACTTCAACCAGAAGCCAGGGTCAGGCCCGACCCTATGCGCCGAACCACAAGTCACTCTGCCTACCTCTGGGCAGGCAGGAGGCAGGCCCCCTAAACTTCGACCAGAAGCCAGGGTCAGGCGCGGCCCCATGCGCCGAACCACTAGTCCCTCTGCCTACCTCTGGGCAGGCAGGGGGCAGGCCCCCTGGACTTCGACCAGAAGCCAGGGTCAGGCACGGCCCAATGAGCCGAACCACAAGTCCCTCTGCCTACCTCTGGGCAGGCAGGGGGCAGGCCCCCTGGACTTCGACCAGAAGCCAGGGTCAGGCCGGGCCCCACGTGCCGAACTATAAGTCCCTCTTCCTACCTCTAGGCAGGCAGGGCGCAGGCCCCCTGGACTTCGACCAGAAGCCAGGGTCAGACCCGGCCCCATGCGCCGAACCACAAGTCCCTCTGCCTACCTCTGGGCAGGCAGGGGGCAGGCCCCCTGGACTTCGACCAGAAGCCAGGGTCAGGCCGGGCCCCACGTGCCGAACTATAAGTCCCTCTTCCTACCTCTGGGCAGGCAGGGCGCAGCCCCCTGGACATCGACCAGAAGCCAGTGTTAGGCCTGGTCCCATGCGCCGAACCACTAGTCCCTCTGCCTACCTCTGGGCAGGCAGGGGGCAGGCCCCCTGGACTTCGACGAGAAGCCATGGGCAGGCCCGGCCCCATAAGCCAAACCACAAGTCCCTATGCCTACCTCTGGGCAGGCAGGGAACAGGCCCCCCTGGACTTCGACCAGAAGCCAGGGTCAGGCCCGGCCCCATGCGCCGAACCACTAGTCCCTCTGCCTACCTCTGGGCAGGCACGGGGCAGGCTCCCAAGACTTCGACCAGAAGCCAGGGTCAGGCCCCGCCCCATGCGCCGAACCACTAGTCCCTCTGCCTACCTCTGGGCAGGCAGGGGGCAGGCTCCCTGGACTTCGACCAGAAGCCATGGGCAGGCCCGACCCCATGAGCGGAACCACAAGTCCCTCTGCCTACCTCTGGGCAGCCAGGGAACAGGCCCCCCTGGACTTCGACTAGAAGCCAGGGTCAGGCCCGGCCCCATGCGCCGATCCACTAGTCCCTCTGCTACCTCTGGGCAGGCACGGGGCAGGCCCTCCTGGACTTCGACCAGAAGTCAGGGTCAGGCCCGGCCCCATGCGCCGAACCACTAGTCCCTCTGCCTACCTCTGGGCAGGCAGGGGGCAGGCCCCCTGGACTTCGACCAGAAGCCAGGATCAGGCCGGGCCCCACGTGCCGAACTATAAGTCCCTCTTCCTACCTCTGGGCAGGCAGGGGGCCGGCCCCCTGGACTTCGACCAGAAGCCAGGGTCAAGCCCCGCCCCATGCGCCGAACCACTAGTCCCTCTGCCTACCTCTGAGCAGGCAGGAGGCAGGCCCCCTAGACTTCGACCAGAAGCCAGGGTCAGGCACGACCCCATGAGCCGAACCACAAGTCCCTCTGCCTACCTCTGGGCAGGCAGGGGGCAGGCCCCCCGGACTTCGACCAGAAGCCAGGGTCAGGCCCGACCCGATGAGCTGAACCACAAGTCCCTCTGCCTACCTCTGGGCAGGCAGGGGGCAGGCTCCCTGTTCTTCGACCAGAAGCCAGGGTCAGGCACGACCCCATGAGCCGAACCACTAGTCCATCTGCCTACCTCTGGGCAGGTAGGGGGCAGGCCCCCTGGACTTCGACCAGAAGCCAGGGTCAGGCCCGGCCCCATGCGCCGAACCACAAGTCCCTCTGCCTACCTCTGGGCAGGCAGGGGCAGGCCCCCTGGACTTGGACTAGAAGACAGGGTCAGGCCGGGCCCCACGTGCCGAACTATAAGTCCCTCTTCCTACCTCTGGGCAGGCAGGGGGCAGGCCCCCTGGACTTCGACCAGAAGCCAGGGTCAGGCCCCGCCCCATGCGCCGAACCACTAGTCCCTCTGCCTACCTCTGGGCAGGCAGGGGGCAGGCCCCCTAGACTTCGACCAGAAGCCAGGGTCAGGAACGACCCCATGAGCCGAACCACAAGTCCCTCTGCCTACCTCTGGGCAGGCAGGGGGCAGGCCCCCTGGACTTCGACCAGAAGCCAGGGTCAGGCCCGGCCCCATGAGCTGAACCACAAGTCCCTCTGCCTACCTCTGGGCAGGCAGGGGGCAGGCCCCCTGGTCGTCGACCAGAAGCCAGGGTCAGGCACGGCCCCACTAGCCGAACCACTAGTCCATCTGCCTACCTCTGGGCAGGCAGGGGGCAGGCCCCCTGGACTTCGACCAGAAGCCAGGTTCAGGCCCGGCCCCATGCGCCGAACCACAAGTCCGTCTGCCTACCTCTGGGCAGGCAGGGGGCAGTCCCCCTGGACTTCAACCAGAAGCCAGGGTCAGGCCCGACCCTATGCGCCGAACCACAAGTCACTCTGCCTACCTCTGGGCAGGCAGGAGGCAGGCCCCCTAAACTTCGACCAGAAGCCAGGGTCAGGCGCGGCCCCATGCGCCGAACCACAAGTCCCTCTGCCTACCTCTGGGCAGGCAGGGGCAGTCCCCCTGGACTTCAACCAGAAGCCAGGGTCAGGCCCGACCCTATGCGCCGAACCACAAGTCACTCTGCCTACCTCTGGGCAGGCAGGAGGCAGGCCCCCTAAACTTCGACCAGAAGCCAGGGTCAGGCGCGGCCCCATGCGCCGAACCACTAGTCCCTCTGCCTACCTCTGGGCAGGCAGGGGGCAGGCCCCCTGGACTTCGACCAGAAGCCAGGGTCAGGCACGGCCCAATGAGCCGAACCACAAGTCCCTCTGCCTACCTCTGGGCAGGCAGGGGGCAGGCCCCCTGGACTTCGACCAGAAGCCAGGGTCAGGCCGGGCCCCACGTGCCGAACTATAAGTCCCTCTTCCTACCTCTAGGCAGGCAGGGCGCAGGCCCCCTGGACTTCGACCAGAAGCCAGGGTCAGACCCGGCCCCATGCGCCGAACCACAAGTCCCTCTGCCTACCTCTGGGCAGGCAGGGGGCAGGCCCCCTGGACTTCGACCAGAAGCCAGGGTCAGGCCGGGCCCCACGTGCCGAACTATAAGTCCCTCTTCCTACCTCTGGGCAGGCAGGGCGCAGCCCCCTGGACATCGACCAGAAGCCAGGGTCAGGCACGGCCCCACTAGCCGAACCACTAGTCCATCTGCCTACCTCTGGGCAGGCAGGGGGCAGGCCCCCTGGACTTCGACCAGAAGCCAGGTTCAGGCCCGGCCCCATGCGCCGAACCACAAGTCCGTCTGCCTACCTCTGGGCAGGCAGGGGGCAGTCCCCCTGGACTTCAACCAGAAGCCAGGGTCAGGCCCGACCCTATGCGCCGAACCACAAGTCACTCTGCCTACCTCTGGGCAGGCAGGGGGCAGGCCCCCTAGACTTCGACCAGAAACCAGGGTCAAGCCCCGCCCCATGCGCTGAACCACTAGTCCCTTTGCCTACCTCTGGGCAGGCAGGGGGCAGGCCCCCTGGACTTCGACCAGAAGCCAGGGTCAGGCCGGGCCCCACGTGCCGAACTATAAGTCCCTCTTCCTACCTCTGGGCAGGCAGGGGGCAGGCCCCCTGGACTTCGACCAGAAGCCAGGGTCAAGCCCCGCCCCATGCGTCGAACCACTAGTCCCTCTGCCTACCTCTGAGCAGGCAGGAGGCAGCCCCCCTAGACTTCGACCAGAAGCCAGGGTCAGGCACGACCCCATGAGCCGAACCACAAGTCCCTCTGCCTACCTCTGGGCAGGCAGGGGGCAGGCCCCCCGGACTTCGACCAGAAGCCAGGGTCAGGCCCGGCCCCATGAGCTGAACCACAAGTCCCTCTGCCTACCTCTTGGCAGGCAGGGGGCAGGCTCCCTGGTCTTCGACCAGAAGCCAGGGTCAGGCACGGCCCCATGAGCCGAACCACTAGTCCATCTGCCTACCTCTGGGCAGGCAGGGGGCAGGCCCCCTGGACTTCGACCAGAAGCCAGGGTCAGGCCCGGCCCCATGCGCCGAACCACAAGTCCCTCTGCCTACCTCTGGGCAGGCAGGGGGCAGGCCCCCTGGACTTGGACTAGAAGACATGGTCTGGCCGTGCCCCACGTGCCGAACTATAAGTCCCTCTTCCTACCTCTGGGCAGGCAGGGGGCAGGCCCCCTGGACTTCGACCAGAAGCCAGGGTCAGGCCCCGCCCCATGCGCCGAACCACTAGTCCCTCTGCCTACCTCTGGGCAGGCAGGGGGCAGGCCCCCTAGACTTCGACCAGAAGCCAGGGTCAGGAACGACCCCATGAGCCGAACCACAAGTCGCTCTGCCTACCTCTGGGCAGGCAGGGGGCAGGCCCCCTGGACTTCGACCAGAAGCCAGGGTCAGGCCCGGCCCCATGAGCTGAACCACAAGTCCCTCTGCCTACCTCTGGGCAGGCAGGGGGCAGGCCCCCTGGTCTTCGACCAGAACCCAGGGTCAGGCACGGCCCCACTAGCCGAACCACTAGTCCATCTGCCTACCTCTGGGCAGGCAGGGGGCAGGCCCCCTGGACTTCGACCAGAAGCCAGGGTCAGGCCCGGCCCCATGCGCCGAACCACAAGTCCCTCTGCCTACCTCTGGGCAGGCAGGGGGCAGTCCCCCTGGACTTCAACCAGAAGCCAGGGTCAGGCCCGACCCTATGCGCCGAACCACAAGTCACTCTGCCTACCTCTGGGCAGGCAGGGGGCAGGCCCCCTGGACTTCGACTAGAAGCCAGGGTCAAGCCCCGCCCCATGCGCCGAACCACTAGTCCCTCTGCCTACCTCTGGGCAGGCAGGAGGCAGGCCCCCTAGACTTCGACCAGAAGCCAGGGTCAGGCCCGGCCCCATGAGCTGAACCACAAGTCCCTCTGCCTACCTCTGGGCAGGCAGGGGGCAGGCCCCCTGGTCTTCGACCAGAAGTCAGGGTCAGGCACGGCCCCATGAGCCGAACCACTAGTCCATCTGCCTACCTCTGGGCAGGCAGGGGGCAGGCCCCCTGGACTTCGACCAGAAGCCAGGGTAAGGTCCGGTCCCATGCGCCGAACCACAAGTCCCTCTGCCTACCTCTGGGCAGGCAGGGGGTAGGCCCCCTGGACTTCGACCAGAAGCCAGGGTCAGGCCCGGCCCCATGAGCTGAACCACAAGTCCCTCTGCCTACCTCTGGGCAGGCAGGGGGCAGGCCCCCTGGTCTTCGACCAGAACCCAGGGTCAGGCACGGCCCCACTAGCCGAACCAATAGTCCATCTGCCTACCTCTGGGCAGGCAGGGGGCAGGCCCCCTGGACTTCGACCAGAAGCCAGGGTCAGGCCCGGCCCCATGCGCCGAACCACAAGTCCCTCTGCCTACCTCTGGGCAGGCAGGGGGCAGTCCCCCTGGACTTCAACCAGAAGCCAGGGTCAGGCCCGACCCTATGCGCCGAACCACAAGTCACTCTGCCTACCTCTGGGCAGGCAGGGGGCAGGCCCCCTGGACTTCGACTAGAAGCCAGGGTCAAGCCCCGCCCCATGCGCCGAACCACTAGTCCCTCTGCCTACCTCTGGGCAGGCAGGAGGCAGGCCCCCTAGACTTCGACCAGAAGCCAGGGTCAGGCCCGGCCCCATGAGCTGAACCACAAGTCCCTCTGCCTACCTCTGGGCAGGCAGGGGGCAGGCCCCCTGGTCTTCGACCAGAAGTCAGGGTCAGGCACGGCCCCATGAGCCGAACCACTAGTCCATCTGCCTAACTCTGGGCAGGCAGGGGGCAGGCCCCCTGGACTTCGACCAGAAGCCAGGGTAAGGTCCGGTCCCATGCGCCGAACCACAAGTCCCTCTGCCTACCTCTGGGCAGGCAGGGGGCAGGCCCCCTGGACTTCGACCAGAAGCCAGGGTCAGGCCCGGCCCCATGAGCTGAACCACAAGTCCCTCTGCCTACCTCTGGGCAGGCAGGGGGCAGGCCCCCTGGTCTTCGACCAGAAGTCAGGGTCAGGCACGGCCCCATGAGCCGAACCACTAGTCCATTTGCCTACCTCTGGGCAGGCAGGGGGCAGGCCCCCTGGACTTCGACCAGAAGCCAGGGTCAGGCCCGGCCCCATGCGCCGAACCACAAGTCCCTCTGCCTACCTCTGGGCAGGCAGGGGGCAGTCCCCCTGGACTTCAACCAGAAGCCAGGGTCAGGCCCGACCCTATGCACCGAACCACAAGTCACTCTGCCTACCTCTGGGCAGGCAGGGGGCAGGCCCCCTGAACTTCGACTAGAAGCCAGGGTCAAGCCCGGCCCCATGCGCCGAACCACTAGTCACTCTGCCTACCTCTGGGCAGGCAGGGGGCAGGCCCCCTGGACTTCGACCAGAAGCCATGGGCAGGCCCGGCCCCATGAGCCGAACCACAAGTCCCTCTGCCTACCTCTGGGCAGGCAGGGGGCAGGCCCCCTGGAATTCGACCAGAAGCCAGGGTCAAGCCCCGCCCCATGCGCCGAACCACTAGTCCCTCTGCCTACCTCTGGGCAGGCAGGAGGCAGGCCCCCTAGACTTCGACCAGAAGCCAGGGTCAGGCCCGGCCCCATGAGCTGAACCACAAGTCCCTCTGCCTACCTCTGGGCAGGCAGGGGGCAGGCCCCCTGGTCTTCGACCAGAAGTCAGGGTCAGGCACGGCCCCATGAGCCGAACCACTAGTCCATCTGCCTACCTCTGGGCAGGCAGGGGGCAGGCCCCCTGGACTTCGACCAGAAGCCAGGGTAAGGCCCGGTCCCATGCGCCGAACCACAAGTCCCTCTGCCTACCTCTGGGCAGGCAGGGGGCAGGCCCCCTGGACTTCGACCAGAAGCCAGGTTCAGGCCCGGCCCCATGAGCTGAACCACAAGTCCCTCTGCCTACCTCTGGGCAGGCAGGGGGCAGGCCCCCTGGTCTTCGACCAGAAGTCAGGGTCAGGCACGGCCCCATGAGCCGAACCACTAGTCCATTTGCCTACCTCTGGGCAGGCATGGGGCAGGCCCCCTGGACTTCGACCAGAAGCCAGGGTCAGGCCCGGCCCCATGCGCCGAACCACAAGTCCCTCTGCCTACCTCTGGGCAGGCAGGGGGCAGTCCCCCTGGACTTCAACCAGAAGCCAGGGTCAGGCCCGACCCTATGCACCGAACCACAAGTCACTCTGCCTACCTCTGGGCAGGCAGGGGGCAGGCCCCCTGAACTTCGACCAGAACCCAGGGTCAAGCCCGGCCCCATGCGCCGAACCACTAGTCACTCTGCCTACCTCTGGGCAGGCAGGGGGCAGGCCCCCTGGACTTCGACCAGAAGCCATGGGCAGGCCCGGCCCCATGAGCCGAACCACAAGTCCCTCTGCCTACCTCTGGGCAGGCAGGGGGCAGGCCCCCTGGAATTCGACCAGAAGCCAGGGTCAAGCCCCGCCCCATGCGCCGAACCACTAGTCCCTCTGCCTACCTCTGGGCAGGCAGGAGGCAGGCCCCCTAGACTTCGACCAGAAGCCAAGGTCAGGCACGACCCCATGAGCCGAACCACAAGTCCCTCTACCTACCTCTGGGCAGGCAGGGGGCAGGCCCCCCGGACTTCGACCAGAAGCCAGGGTCAGGCCCGGCCCCATGAGCTGAACCACAAGTCCCTCTGCCTACCTCTGGGCAGGCAGGGGGCAGGCCCCCTGGTCTTCGACCAGAAGCCAGGGTCAGGCACGGCCCCATGAGCCGAACCACTAGTCCCTCTGCCTACCTCTGGGCAGGCAGGGGGCAGGCCCCCTGGAATTCGACCAGAAGCCAGGGTCAAGCCCCGCCCCATGCGCCGAACCACTAGTCCCTCTGCCTACCTCTGGGCAGGCAGGAGGCAGGCCCCCTAGACTTCGACCAGAAGCCAGGGTCAGGCACGACCCCATGAGCCGAACCACAAGTCCCTCTGCCTACCTCTGGGCAGGCAGGGGGCAGGCCCCCCGGACTTCGACCAGAAGCCAGGGTCAGGCCCGGCCCCATGAGCTGAACCACAAGTCCCTCTGCCTACCTCTGGGCAGGCAGGGGGCAGGCCCCCTGGTCTTCGACAAGAAGCCAGGGTCAGGCACGGCCCCATGAGCCGAACCACTAGTCCATCTGCCTACCTCTGGGCAGGCAGGGGGCAGGCCCCCTGGACTTCGACCAGAAGCCAGGGTCAGGCCCGGCCCCATGCGTCGAACCACAAGTCCCTCTGCCTACCTCTGGGCAGGCAGGGGGCAGGCCCCCTGGACTTCGACTAGAAGACAGGGTCAGGCCGGGCCCCACGTGCCGAACTATAAGTCCCTCTTCCTTCCTCTGGGCAGGCAGGGGGCAGGCCCCCTGGACTTCGACCAGAAGCCAGGGTCAGGCCCCGCCCCATGCGCCGAATCACTAGTCCCTCTGCCTACCTCTGGGCAGGCAGGGGGCAGGCCCCCTAGACTTCGACCAGAAGCCAGGGTCAGGAACGACCCCATGAGCCGTACCACAAGTCCCTCTGCCTATCTCTGGGCAGGCAGGGGGCAGGCCCCCTGGACTTCGACCAGAAGCCAGGGTCAGGCCCGGCCCCATGTGCTGAACCACAAGTCCCTCTGCCTACCTCTGGGCAGGCAGGGGGCAGGCCCCCTGGTCTTCGACCAGAAGCCAGGGTCAGGCACGGCCCCACTAGCCGAACCACTAGTCCATCTGCCTACCTCTGGGCAGGCAGGGGGCAGGCCCCCTGGACTTCGACCAGAAGCCAGGGTCAGGCCCGGCCCTATGCGCCGAACCACAAGTCCCTCTGCCTACCTCTGGGCAGGCAAGGGGCAGTCCCCCCTGGACTTCAACCAGAAGCCAGGGTCAGGCCCGACCCTATGCGCAGAACCACAAGTCACTCTGCCTACCTCTGGGCAGGCAGGGGGCAGGCCCACTGGACTTCGACCAGAAGCCAGGGTCAAGCCCCGCCCCATGCGCCGAACCACTAGTCCCTCTGCCTACCTCTGGGCAGGCAGGAGGCAGGCCCCCTAGACTTCGACCAGAAGCCAGGGTCAGGAACGACCCCATGAGCCGTACCACAAGTCCCTCTGCCTACCTCTGGGCAGGCAGGGGGCAGGCCCCCTGGACTTCGACCAGAAGCCAGGGTCAGGCCCGACCCCATGAGCTGAACCACAAGTCCCTCTGCCTACCTCTGGGCAGGCAGGGGGCAGGCCCCCTGGTCTTCGACCAGAAGCCAGGGTCAGGCACGGCCCCATGAGCCGAACCACTAGTCCATTTGCCTACCTCTGGGCAGGCATGGGGCAGGCCCCCTGGACTTCGACCAGAAGCCAGGGTCAGGCCCGACCCCATGCGCCGAACCACAAGTCCCTCTGCCTACCTCTGGGCAGGCAGGGGGCAGTCCCCCTGGACTTCAACCAGAAGCCAGGGTCAGGCCCGACCCTATGCACCGAACCACAAGTCACTCTGCCTACCTCTGGGCAGGCAGGGGGCAGGCCCCCTGAACTTCGACCAGAAGCCAGGGTCAAGGCCGGCCCCATGCGCCGAACCACTAGTCCCTCTGCCTACCTTTGGGCAGGCAGGGGGCAGGCCCCCTGGACTTCGACCAGAAGCCATGGGCAGGCCCGGCCCCATGAGCCGAACCACAAGTCCCTCTACCTACCTCTGGGCAGGCAGGGGGCAGGCCCCCTGGAATTCGACCAGAAGCCAGGGTCAAGCCCCGCCCCATGCGCCGAACCACTAGTCCCTCTGCCTACCTCTGGGCAGGCAGGAGGCAGGCCCCCTAGACTTCGACCAGAAGCCAGGGTCAGGCACGACCCCATGAGCCGAACCACAAGTCCCTCTGCCTACCTCTGGGCAGGCAGAGGGCAGGCCCCCCGGACTTCGACCAGAAGCCAGGGTCACGCCCGGCCCCATGAGCTGAACCACAAGTCCCTCTGCCTACCTCTGGGCAGGCAGGGGGCAGGCCCCCTGGTCTTCGACCAGAAGCCAGGGTCAGGCACGGCCCCATGAGCCGAACCACTAGTCCATCTGCCTACCTCTGGGCAGGCAGGGGGCAGGCCCCCTGGACTTCGACCAGAAGCCAGGGTCAGGCCCGGCCCCATGCGTCGAACCACAAGTCCCTTTGCCTACCTCTGGGCAGGCAGGGGGCAGGCCCCCTGGACTTCGACTAGAAGACAGGGTCAGGCCGGGCCCCACGTGCCGAACTATAAGTCCCTCTTCCTACCTCTGGGCAGGCAGGGGGCAGGCCCCCTGGACTTCGACCAGAAGCCAGGGTCAGGCCCCGCCCCATGCGCCGAATCACTAGTCCCTCTGCCTACCTCTGGGCAGGCAGGGGGCATGCCCCCTAGACTTCGACCAGAAGCCAGGGTCAGGAACGACCCCATGAGCCGTACCACAAGTCCCTCTGCCTACCTCTGGGCAGGCAGGGGGCAGGCCCCCTGGACTTCGACCAGAAGCCAGGGTCAGGCCCGGCCCCATGAGCTGAACCACAAGTCCCTCTGCCTACCTCTGGGCAGGCAGGGGGCAGGCCCCCTGGTCTTCGACCAGAAGCCAGGGTCAGGCACGGCCCCACTAGCCGAACCACTAGTCCATCTGCCTACCTCTGGGCAGGCAGGGGGCAGGCCCCCTGGACTTCGACCAGAAGCCAGGGTCAGGCCCGGCCCCATTCGCCGAACCACAAGTCCCTCTGCCTACCTCTGGGCAGGCAGGGGGCAGTCCCCCTGGACTTCAACCAGAAGCCAGGGTCAGGCCCGACCCTATGCGCAGAACCACAAGTCACTCTGCCTACCTCTGGGCAGGCAGGGGGCAGGCCCCCTGGACTTCGACCAGAAGCCAGGGTCAAGCCCCGCCCCATGCGCCGAACCACTAGTCCCTCTGCCTACCTCTGGGCAGGCAGGAGGCAGGCCCCCTAGACTTCGACCAGAAGCCAGGGTCAGGCACGACCCCATGAGCCGAACCACAAGTCCCTCTGCCTACCTCTCGGCAGGCAGGGGGCAGTCCCCCTGGACTTCAACCAGAAGCCAGGGTCAGGCCCGACCCTATGCGCCGAACCACAAGTCACTCTGCCTAACTCTGGGCAGGCAGGGGGCAGGCCCCCTGAACTTCGACCAGAAGCCAGGGTCAAGCCCGGCCCCATGCGCCGAACCACTAGTCCCTCTGCCTACCTCTATGCAGGCAGGGGGCAAGCCCCCTGGACTTCGACCAGAAGCCATGGGCAGGCCCGGCCCCATGCGTCGAACCACTAGTCCCTCTGCCTACCTCTGGGCAGGCAGGAGGCAGGCCCCCTAGACTTCGACCAGAAGCCAGGGTCAGGCACGACCCCATGAGCCGAACCACAAGTCCCTCTGCCTACCTCTGGGCAGGCAGGGGGCAGGCCCCCCGGACTTCGACCAGAAGCCAGGGTCAGGCCCGGCCCCATGAGCTGAACCACAAGTCCCTCTGCCTACCTCTGGGCAGGCAGGGGGCAGGCCCCCTGGTCTTCGACCAGAAGCCAGGGTCAGGCACGGCCCCACTAGCCGAACCACTAGTCCATCTGCCTACCTCTGGGCAGGCAGGGGGCAGGCCCCCTGGACTTCGACCAGAAGCCAGGGTCAGGCCCGGCCCCATTCGCCGAACCACAAGTCCCTCTGCCTACCTCTGGGCAGGCAGGGGGCAGTCCCCCTGGACTTCAACCAGAAGCCAGGGTCAGGCCCGACCCTATGCGCAGAACCACAAGTCACTCTGCCTACCTCTGGGCAGGCAGGGGGCAGGCCCCCTGGACTTCGACCAGAAGCCAGGGTCAAGCCCCGCCCCATGCGCCGAACCACTAGTCCCTCTGCCTACCTCTGGGCAGGCAGGAGGCAGGCCCCCTAGACTTCGACCAGAAGCCAGGGTCAGGCACGACCCCATGAGCCGAACCACAAGTCCCTCTGCCTACCTCTCGGCAGGCAGGGGGCAGTCCCCCTGGACTTCAACCAGAAGCCAGGGTCAGGCCCGACCCTATGCGCCGAACCACAAGTCACTCTGCCTAACTCTGGGCAGGCAGGGGGCAGGCCCCCTGAACTTCGACCAGAAGCCAGGGTCAAGCCCGGCCCCATGCGCCGAACCACTAGTCCCTCTGCCTACCTCTATGCAGGCAGGGGGCAAGCCCCCTGGACTTCGACCAGAAGCCATGGGCAGGCCCGACCCCATGCGCCGAACCACTAGTCCCTCTGCCTACCTCTGGGCAGGCAGGAGGCAGGCCCCCTAGACTTCGACCAGAAGCCAGGGTCAGGCACGACCCCATGAGCCGAACCACAAGTCCCTCTGCCTACCTCTGGGCAGGCAGGGGGCAGGCCCCCCGGACTTCGACCAGAAGCCAGGGTCAGGCCCGGCCCCATGAGCTGAACCACAAGTCCCTCTGCCTACCTCTGGGCAGGCAGGGGGCAGGCCCCCTGGTCTTCGACCAGAAGCCAGGGTCAGGCACGGCCCCATGAGCCGAACCACTAGTCCATCTGCCTACCTCTGGGCAGGCAGGGGGCAGGCCCCTTGGACTTCGACCAGAAGCCAGGGTCAGGCCCGGCCCCATGCGTCGAACCACAAGTCCCTTTGCCTACCTCTGGGCAGGCAGGGGGCAGGCCCCCTGGACTTCGACTAGAAGACAGGGTCAGGCCGGGCCCCACGTGCCGAACTATAAGTCCCTCTTCCTACCTCTGGGCAGGCAGGGGGCAGGCCCCCTGGACTTCGACCAGAAGCCAGGGTCAGGCCCCGCCCCATGCGCCGAATCACTAGTCCCTCTGCCTACCTCTGGGCAGGCAGGGGGCAGGCCCCCTAGACTTCGACCAGAAGCCAGGGTCAGGAACGACCCCATGAGCCGTACCACAAGTCCCTCTGCCTACCTCTGGGCAGGCAGGGGGCAGGCCCCCTGGACTTCGACCAGAAGCCAGGGTTAGGCCCGGCCCCATGAGCTGAACCACAAGTCCCTCTGCCTACCTCTGGGCAGGCAGGGGGCAGGCCCCCTGGTCTTCGACCAGAAGCCAGGGTCAGGCACGGCCCCACTAGCCGAACCACTAGTCCATCTGCCTACCTCTGGGCAGGCAGGGGGCAGGCCCCCTGGACTTCGACCAGAAGCCAGGGTCAGGCCCGGCCCCATTCGCCGAACCACAAGTCCCTCTGCCTACCTCTGGGCAGGCAGGGGGCAGTCCCCCTGGACTTCAACCAGAAGCCAGGGTCAGGCCCGACCCTATGCGCAGAACCACAAGTCACTCTGCCTACCTCTGGGCAGGCAGGGGGCAGGCCCCCTGGACTTCGACCAGAAGCCAGGGTCAAGCCCCGCCCCATACGCCGAACCACTAGTCCCTCTGACTACCTCTGGGCAGGCAGGAGGCAGGCCCCCTAGACTTCGACCAGAAGCCAGGGTCAGGCACGACCCCATGAGCCGAACCACAAGTCCCTCTGCCTACCTCTCGGCAGGCAGGGGGCAGTCCCCCTGGACTTCAACCAGAAGCCAGGGTCAGGCCCGACCCTATGCGCCGAACAACAAGTCACTCTGCCTAACTCTGGGCAGGCAGGGGGCAGGCCCCCTGAACTTCGACCAGAAGCCAGGGTCAAGCCCGGCCCCATGCGCCGAACCACTAGTCCCTCTGCCTACCTCTATGCAGGCAGGGGGCAAGCCCCCTGGACTTCGACCAGAAGCCATGGGCAGGCCCGGCCCCATGCGCCGAACCACTAGTCCCTCTGCCTACCTCTGGGCAGGCAGGGAACATGCCCCCCTGGACTTCGACCAGAAGCCAGGGTCAACCCCGGCCCCATGCGCCGAACCACTAGTCCCACTGCCTACCTCTGGGCAGGCAGGGAACAGCCCCCCTGGACTTCGACCAGAAGCCAGGGTCAGGCACGGCCCAATGAGCCGAACCACAAGTCCCTCTGCCTACCTCTGGGCAGGCAGGGGGCAGTCCCCCTGGACTTCAACCAGAAGCCAGGGTCAGGCCCGACCCTATGCGCAGAACCACAAGTCACTCTGCCTACCTCTGGGCAGGCAGGGGGCAGGCCCCCTGGACTTCGACCAGAAGCCAGGGTCAAGCCCCGCCCCATGCGCCGAACCACTAGTCCCTCTGCCTACCTCTGGGCAGGCAGGAGGCAGGCCCCCTAGACTTCGACCAGAAGCCAGGGTCAGGCACGACCCCATGAGCCGAACCACAAGTCCCTCTGCCTACCTCTCGGCAGGCAGGGGGCAGTCCCCCTGGACTTCAACCAGAAGCCAGGGTCAGGCCCGACCCTATGCGCCGAACCACAAGTCACTCTGCCTAACTCTGGGCAGGCAGGGGGCAGGCCCCCTGAACTTCGACCAGAAGCCAGGGTCAAGCCCGGCCCCATGCGCCGAACCACTAGTCCCTCTGCCTACCTCTATGCAGGCAGGGGGCAAGCCCCCTGGACTTCGACCAGAAGCCATGGGCAGGCCCGGCCCCATGCGCCGAACCACTAGTCCCTCTGCCTACCTCTGGGCAGGCAGGAGGCAGGCCCCCTAGACTTCGACCAGAAGCCAGGGTCAGGCACGACCCCATGAGCCGAACCACAAGTCCCTCTGCCTACCTCTGGGCAGGCAGGGGGCAGGCCCCCCGGACTTCGACCAGAAGCCAGGGTCAGGCCCGGCCCCATGAGCTGAACCACAAGTCCCTCTGCCTACCTCTGGGCAGGCAGGGGGCAGGCCCCCTGGTCTTCGACCAGAAGCCAGGGTCAGGCCCGGCCCCATGCGTCGAACCACAAGTCCCTCTGCCTACCTCTATGCAGGCAGGGGGCAAGCCCCCTGGACTTCGACCAGAAGCCATGGGCAGGCCCGGCCCCATGCGCCGAACCACTAGTCCCTCTGCCTACCTCTGGGCAGGCAGGAGGCAGGCCCCCTAGACTTCGACCAGAAGCCAGGGTCAGGCACGACCCCATGAGCCGAACCACAAGTCCCTCTGCCTACCTCTGGGCAGGCAGGGGGCAGGCCCCCCGGACTTCGACCAGAAGCCAGGGTCAGGCCCGGCCCCATGAGCTGAACCACAAGTCCCTCTGCCTACCTCTGGGCAGGCAGGGGGCAGGCCCCCTGGTCTTCGACCAGAAGCCAGGGTCAGGCCCGGCCCCATGCGTCGAACCACAAGTCCCTTTGCCTACCTCTGGGCAGGCAGGGGGCAGGCCCCCTGGACTTCGACTAGAAGACAGGGTCAGGCCGGGCCCCACGTGCCGAACTATAAGTCCCTCTTCCTACCTCTGGGCAGGCAGGGGGCAGGCCCCCTGGACTTCGACCAGAAGCCAGGGTCAGGCCCCGCCCCATGCGCCGAATCACTAGTCCCTCTGCCTACCTCTGGGCAGGCAGGGGGCAGGCCCCCTAGACTTCGACCAGAAGCCAGGGTCAGGAACGACCCCATGAGCCGTACCACAAGTCCCTCTGCCTACCTCTGGGCAGGCAGGGGGCAGGCCCCCTGGACTTCGACCAGAAGCCAGGGTTAGGCCCGGCCCCATGAGCTGAACCACAAGTCCCTCTGCCTACCTCTGGGCAGGCAGGGGGCAGGCCCCCTGGTCTTCGACCAGAAGCCAGGGTCAGGCACGGCCCCACTAGCCGAACCACTAGTCCATCTGCCTACCTCTGGGCAGGCAGGGGGCAGGCCCCCTGGACTTCGACCAGAAGCCAGGGTCAGGCCCGGCCCCATTCGCCGAACCACAAGTCCCTCTGCCTACCTCTGGGCAGGCAGGGGGCAGTCCCCCTGGACTTCAACCAGAAGCCAGGGTCAGGCCCGACCCTATGCGCAGAACCACAAGTCACTCTGCCTACCTCTGGGCAGGCAGGGGGCAGGCCCCCTGGACTTCGACCAGAAGCCAGGGTCAAGCCCCGCCCCATACGCCGAACCACTAGTCCCTCTGACTACCTCTGGGCAGGCAGGAGGCAGGCCCCCTAGACTTCGACCAGAAGCCAGGGTCAGGCACGACCCCATGAGCCGAACCACAAGTCCCTCTGCCTACCTCTCGGCAGGCAGGGGGCAGTCCCCCTGGACTTCAACCAGAAGCCAGGGTCAGGCCCGACCCTATGCGCCGAACAACAAGTCACTCTGCCTAACTCTGGGCAGGCAGGGGGCAGGCCCCCTGAACTTCGACCAGAAGCCAGGGTCAAGCCCGGCCCCATGCGCCGAACCACTAGTCCCTCTGCCTACCTCTATGCAGGCAGGGGGCAAGCCCCCTGGACTTCGACCAGAAGCCATGGGCAGGCCCGGCCCCATGCGCCGAACCACTAGTCCCTCTGCCTACCTCTGGGCAGGCAGGGAACATGCCCCCCTGGACTTCGACCAGAAGCCAGGGTCAACCCCGGCCCCATGCGCCGAACCACTAGTCCCACTGCCTACCTCTGGGCAGGCAGGGAACAGCCCCCCTGGACTTCGACCAGAAGCCAGGGTCAGGCACGGCCCAATGAGCCGAACCACAAGTCCCTCTGCCTACCTCTGGGCAGGCAGGGGGCAGGCCCCCTGGACTTCGACCAGAAGCCAGGGTCAGGCCCCCCCCATGCGCCGAACCACTAGTCCCTCTTCCTTCCTCTGGGCAGGCAGGGGGCAGGCCCCCTGGACTTCGACCAGAAGCCAGGGTCAGGCCCCGCCCCATGCGCCGAACCACTAGTCCCTCTGCCTACCTCTGGGCAGGCAGGCGGCAGGCCCCCTAGACTTCGACCAGAAGCCAGGGTCAGGAACGACCCCATGAGCCGAACCACAAGTCCCTCTGCCTACCTCTAGGCAGGCAGGGGGCAGGCCCCCTGGACTTCGACCAGAAGCCAGGGTCAGGCCCGGCCCCATGAGCTGAACCACAAGTCCCTCTGCCTACCTCTGGGCAGGCAGGGGGCAGGCCCCCTGGTCTTCGACCAGAAGCCAGGGTCAGGCACGGCCCCACTAGCCGAACCACTAGTCCATCTGCCTACCTCTGGGCAGGAAGGGGGCAGGCCCCCTGGACTTCGACCAGAAGCCAGGGTCAGGCCCGGCCCCATTCGCCGAACCACAAGTCCCTCTGCCTACCTCTGGGCAGGCAGGGGGCAGTCCCCCTGGACTTCAACCAGAAGCCAGGGTCAGGCCCGACCCTATGCGCAGAACCACAAGTCACTCTGCCTACCTCTGGGCAGGCAGGGGGCAGGCCCCCTGGACTTCGACCAGAAGCCAGGGTCAAGCCCCGCCCCATGCGCCGAACCACTAGTCCCTCTGCCTACCTCTGGGCAGGCAGGAGGCAGGCCCCCTAGACTTCGACCAGAAGCCAGGGTCAGGCACGACCCCATGAGCCGAACCACAAGTCCCTCTGCCTACCTCTCGGCAGGCAGGGGGCAGTCCCCCTGGACTTCAACCAGAAGCCAGGGTCAGGCCCGACCCTATGCGCCGAACCACAAGTCACTCTGCCTAACTCTGGGCAGGCAGGGGGCAGGTCCCCTGAACTTCGACCAGAAGCCAGGGTCAAGCCCGGCCCCATGCGCCGAACCACTAGTCCCTCTGCCTACCTCTATGCAGGCAGGGGGCAAGCCCCCTGGACTTCGACCAGAAGCCATGGGCAGGCCCGGCCCCATGCGCCGAACCACTAGTCCCTCTGCCTACCTCTGGGCAGGCAGGAGGCAGGCCCCCTAGACTTCGACCAGAAGCCAGGGTCAGGCACGACCCCATGAGCCGAACCACAAGTCCCTCTGCCTACCTCTGGGCAGGCAGGGGGCAGGCCCCCCGGACTTCGACCAGAAGCCAGGGTCAGGCCCGGCCCCATGAGCTGAACCACAAGTCCCTCTGCCTACCTCTGGGCAGGCAGGGGGCAGGCCCCCTGGTCTTCGACCAGAAGCCAGGGTCAGGCACGGCCCCACTAGCCGAACCACTAGTCCATCTGCCTACCTCTGGGCAGGCAGGGGGCAGGCCCCCTGGACTTCGACCAGAAGCCAGGGTCAGGCCCGGCCCCATTCGCCGAACCACAAGTCCCTCTGCCTACCTCTGGGCAGGCAGGGGGCAGTCCCCCTGGACTTCAACCAGAAGCCAGGGTCAGGCCCGACCCTATGCGCAGAACCACAAGTCACTCTGCCTACCTCTGGGCAGGCAGGGGGCAGGCCCCCTGGACTTCGACCAGAAGCCAGGGTCAAGCCCCGCCCCATGCGCCGAACCACTAGTCCCTCTGCCTACCTCTGGGCAGGCAGGAGGCAGGCCCCCTAGACTTCGACCAGAAGCCAGGGTCAGGCACGACCCCATGAGCCGAACCACAAGTCCCTCTGCCTACCTCTCGGCAGGCAGGGGGCAGTCCCCCTGGACTTCAACCAGAAGCCAGGGTCAGGCCCGACCCTATGCGCCGAACCACAAGTCACTCTGCCTAACTCTGGGCAGGCAGGGGGCAGGCCCCCTGAACTTCGACCAGAAGCCAGGGTCAAGCCCGGCCCCATGCGCCGAACCACTAGTCCCTCTGCCTACCTCTATGCAGGCAGGGGGCAAGCCCCCTGGACTTCGACCAGAAGCCATGGGCAGGCCCGGCCCCATGCGCCGAACCACTAGTCCCTCTGCCTACCTCTGGGCAGGCAGGAGGCAGGCCCCCTAGACTTCGACCAGAAGCCAGGGTCAGGCACGACCCCATGAGCCGAACCACAAGTCCCTCTGCCTACCTCTGGGCAGGCAGGGGGCAGGCCCCCCGGACTTCGACCAGAAGCCAGGGTCAGGCCCGGCCCCATGAGCTGAACCACAAGTCCCTCTGCCTACCTCTGGGCAGGCAGGGGGCAGGCCCCCTGGTCTTCGACCAGAAGCCAGGGTCAGGCACGGCCCCATGAGCCGAACCACTAGTCCATCTGCCTACCTCTGGGCAGGCAGGGGGCAGGCCCCTTGGACTTCGACCAGAAGCCAGGGTCAGGCCCGGCCCCATGCGTCGAACCACAAGTCCCTTTGCCTACCTCTGGGCAGGCAGGGGGCAGGCCCCCTGGACTTCGACTAGAAGACAGGGTCAGGCCGGGCCCCACGTGCCGAACTATAAGTCCCTCTTCCTACCTCTGGGCAGGCAGGGGGCAGGCCCCCTGGACTTCGACCAGAAGCCAGGGTCAGGCCCCGCCCCATGCGCCGAATCACTAGTCCCTCTGCCTACCTCTGGGCAGGCAGGGGGCAGGCCCCCTAGACTTCGACCAGAAGCCAGGGTCAGGAACGACCCCATGAGCCGTACCACAAGTCCCTCTGCCTACCTCTGGGCAGGCAGGGGGCAGGCCCCCTGGACTTCGACCAGAAGCCAGGGTTAGGCCCGGCCCCATGAGCTGAACCACAAGTCCCTCTGCCTACCTCTGGGCAGGCAGGGGGCAGGCCCCCTGGTCTTCGACCAGAAGCCAGGGTCAGGCACGGCCCCACTAGCCGAACCACTAGTCCATCTGCCTACCTCTGGGCAGGCAGGGGGCAGGCCCCCTGGACTTCGACCAGAAGCCAGGGTCAGGCCCGGCCCCATTCGCCGAACCACAAGTCCCTCTGCCTACCTCTGGGCAGGCAGGGGGCAGTCCCCCTGGACTTCAACCAGAAGCCAGGGTCAGGCCCGACCCTATGCGCAGAACCACAAGTCACTCTGCCTACCTCTGGGCAGGCAGGGGGCAGGCCCCCTGGACTTCGACCAGAAGCCAGGGTCAAGCCCCGCCCCATACGCCGAACCACTAGTCCCTCTGACTACCTCTGGGCAGGCAGGAGGCAGGCCCCCTAGACTTCGACCAGAAGCCAGGGTCAGGCACGACCCCATGAGCCGAACCACAAGTCCCTCTGCCTACCTCTCGGCAGGCAGGGGGCAGCCCCCTGGACTTCAACCAGAAGCCAGGGTCAGGCCCGACCCTATGCGCCGAACAACAAGTCACTCTGCCTAACTCTGGGCAGGCAGGGGGCAGGCCCCCTGAACTTCGACCAGAAGCCAGGGTCAAGCCCGGCCCCATGCGCCGAACCACTAGTCCCTCTGCCTACCTCTATGCAGGCAGGGGGCAAGCCCCCTGGACTTCGACCAGAAGCCATGGGCAGGCCCGGCCCCATGCGCCGAACCACTAGTCCCTCTGCCTACCTCTGGGCAGGCAGGGAACATGCCCCCCTGGACTTCGACCAGAAGCCAGGGTCAACCCCGGCCCCATGCGCCGAACCACTAGTCCCACTGCCTACCTCTGGGCAGGCAGGGAACAGCCCCCCTGGACTTCGACCAGAAGCCAGGGTCAGGCACGGCCCAATGAGCCGAACCACAAGTCCCTCTGCCTACCTCTGGGCAGGCAGGGGGCAGGCCCCCTGGACTTCGACCAGAAGCCAGGGTCAGGCCCCCCCCATGCGCCGAACCACTAGTCCCTCTTCCTTCCTCTGGGCAGGCAGGGGGCAGGCCCCCTGGACTTCGACCAGAAGCCAGGGTCAGGCCCCGCCCCATGCGCCGAACCACTAGTCCCTCTGCCTACCTCTGGGCAGGCAGGGGGCAGGCCCCCTAGACTTCGACCAGAAGCCAGGGTCAGGAACGACCCCATGAGCCGAACCACAAGTCCCTCTGCCTACCTCTAGGCAGGCAGGGGGCAGGCCCCCTGGACTTCGACCAGAAGCCAGGGTCAGGCCCGGCCCCATGAGCTGAACCACAAGTCCCTCTGCCTACCTCTGGGCAGGCATGGGGCAGGCCCCCTGGTCTTCGACCAGAAGCCAGGGTCAGGCACGGCCCCACTAGCCGAACCACTAGTCCATCTGCCTACCTCTGGGCAGGCAGGGGGCAGGCCCCCTGGACTTCACCAGAAGCCAGGGTCAGGCCCGGCCCCATGCGCCGAACCACTAGTCCCTCTGCCTACCTCTGGGCAGGAAGGGGGCAGGCCCCCTGGACTTCGACCAGAAGCCAGGGTCAGGCCCCGCCCCATGCGCCGAACCACTAGTCCCTCTGCCTACCTCTGAGCAGGCAGGGGGCAGGCCCCCTGGACTTCGACCAGAAGCCAGGGTCAGGCCCCGCCCCATGCGCCGAACCACTAGTCCCTCTTCCTACCTCTGGGCAGGCAGGGGGCAGGCCCCCTGGACTTCGACCAGAAGCCAGGGTCAGGCCCCGCCCCATGCGCCGAACCACTAGTCCCTCTGCCTACCTCTGGGCAGGCAGGGGGCAGGCCCCCTAGACTTCGACCAGAAGCCAGGGTCAGGAACGACCCCATGAGCCGAACCACAAGTCCCTCTGCCTACCTCTAGGCAGGCAGGGGGCAGGCCCCCTGGACTTCGACCAGAAGCCAGGGTCAGGCCCGGCCCCATGAGCTGAACCACAAGTCCCTCTGCCTACCTCTGGGCAGGCAGGGGGCAGGCCCCCTGGTCTTCAACCAAAAGCCAGGGTCAGGCACGGCCCCACTAGCCGAACCACTAGTCCATCTGCCTACCTCTGGGCAGGCAGGGGGCAGGCCCCCTGGACTTCGACCAGAAGCCAGGGTCAGGCCCGGCCCAATGCGCCGAACCACAAGTCCCTCTGCCTACCTCTGGGCAGGCAGGGGGCAGTCCCCCTGGACTTCAACCAGAAGCCAGGGTCAGGCCCGGCCCCATGCGCCGAACCACTAGTCCCTCTGCCTACCTCTGGGCAGGCAGGGGGCAGGCCCCCTGGACTTCGACCAGAAGCCAGGGTCAGGCCCGGCCGTATGCGCCGAAACACAAGTCCCTCTGCCTACCTCTGGGCAGGCAGGGGGCAGTCCCCCTGGACTTCAACCAGAAGCCAGGGTCAGGCCCGACCCTATGCGCCGAACCACAAGTCACTCTGCCTACCTCTGGGCAGGGAGGGGGCATGCCCCCTGGACTTCGACCAGAAGCCAGGGTCATGCCCCGCCCCATGCTCCGAACCACTAGTCCCTCTGCCTACCTCTGGGCAGGCAGGGGGCAGGCCCCCTGGACTTCGACCAGAAGCCAGGGTCAGGCCCCGCCCCATGCACCGAACCACTAGTCCCTCTGCCTACCTCTGGGCAGGCAGGGGGCAGTCCCCCTGGACTTCAACCAGAAGCCAGGGTCAGGAACGACCCCATGAGCCGAACCACAAGTCCCTCTGCCTACCTCTAGGCAGGCAGGGGGCAGGCCCCCTGGACTTCGACCAGAAGCCAGGGTCAGGCCCGGCCCCATGAGCTGAACCACAAGTCCCTCTGCCTACCTCTGGGCAGGCAGGGGGCAGGCCCCCTGGTCTTCGACCAGAAGCCAGGGTCAGGCACGGCCCCACTAGCCGAACCACTAGTCCATCTGCCTACCTCTGGGCAGGCAGGGGGCAGGCCCCCTGGACTTCGACCAGAAGCCAGGGTCAGGCCCCGCCCCATGTTCCGAACCACTAGTCCCTCTGCCTACCTCTGGGCAGGCAGGGGGCAGTCCCCTTTGACTTCAACCAGAAGCCAGGGTCAGGAACGACCCCATGAGCCGAACCACAAGTCCCTCTGCCTACCTCTGGGCAGGCAAGGGGCAGGCCCCCTGGACTTCGACCAGAAGCCAGGGTCAGGCCCCGCCCCATGCGCCGAACCACTAGTCCCTCTGCCTACCTCTGGGCAGGCAGGGGGCAGGCCCCCTGGACTTCGACCAGAAGCCAGGGTCAGGCCCCGCCCTATGCACCGAACCACTAGTCCCTCTGCCTACCTCTGGGCAGGCAGGGGGCAGTCCCCCTGGACTTCAACCGGAAGCCAGGGTCAGGAACGACCCCATGAGCCGAACCACAAGTCCCTCTGCCTACCTCTAGGCAGGCAGGGGGCAGGCCCCCTGGACTTCGACCAGAAGCCAGGGTTAGGCCCCGCCCCATGCACCGAACCACTAGTCCCTCTGCCTACCTCTGGGCAGGCAGGGGGCAGTCCCCCTGGACTTCAACCAGAAGCCAGGGTCAGGAACGACCCCATGAGCAGAACCACAAGTCCCTCTGCCTACCTCTAGGCAGGCAGGGGGCAGGCCCACTGGACTTCGACCAGAAGCCAGGGTCAGGCCCGGCCCCATGAGCTGAACCACAAGTCCCTCTGCCTACCTCTGGGCAGGTAGGGGGCAGGCCCCCTGGTCTTCGACCAGAAGCCAGGGTCAGGCACGGCCCCACTAGCCGTACCACTAGTCCATCTGCCTACCTCTGGGCAGGCAGGGGGCAGGCCCCCTGGACTTCGACCAGAAGCCAGGGTCAGGCCCGGCCCCATGCGCCGAACCACAAGTCCCTCTGCCTACCTGTGGGCAGGCAGGGGGCAGTCCCCCTGGACTTCGACCAGAAGCCAGGGTCAGGCCCGGCCCCATGCGCCGAACCACAAGTCCCTCTGCCTACCTCTGGGCAGGCAGGGGGCAGTCCCCCTGGACTTCAACCAAAAGCCAGGGTCAGGCCCGGCCCCATGCGCCGAACCACTAGTCCCTCTGCCTACCTCTGGGCAGGCAGGGGGCAGGCCCCCTGGACTTCGACCAGAAGCCAGGGTCAGGCCCGGCCCCATGCGCCGAACCACAAGTCCCTCTGCCTACCTCTGGGCAGGCAGGGGGCAGTCCCCCTGGACTTCAACCAGAAGCCAGGGTCAGGCCCGGCCCCATGCGCCGAACCACTAGTCCCTCTGCCTACCTCTGGGCAGGAAGGGGGCAGGCCCCCTGGACTTCGACCAGAAGCCAGGGTCAGGCCCCGCCCCATGCGCCGAACCACTAGTCCCTCTGCCTACCTCTGAGCAGGCAGGGGGCAGGCCCCCTGGACTTCGACCAGAAGCCAGGGTCAGGCCCCGCCCCATGCGCCGAACCACTAGTCCCTCTTCCTACCTCTGGGCAGGCAGGGGGCAGGCCCCCTGGACTTCGACCAGAAGCCAGGGTCAGGCCCCGCCCCATGCGCCGAACCACTAGTCCCTCTGCCTACCTCTGGGCAGGCAGGGGGCAGGCCCCCTGGACTTCGACCAGAAGCCAGGGTCAATTCCCGCCCCATGCGCCGAACCACTAGTCCCTCTGCCTACCTCTGAGCAGGCAGGGGGCAGGCCCCCTGGACTTCGACCAGAAGCCAGGGTCAGGCCCCGCCCCATGCGCCGAACCACTAGTCCCTCTTCCTACCTCTGGGCAGGCAGGGGGCAGGCCCCCTGGACTTCGACCAGAAGCCAGGGTCAGGCCCCGCCCCATGCGCCGAACCACTAGTCCCTCTGCCTACCTCTGGGCAGGCAGGGGGCAGGCCCCCTAGACTTCGACCAGAAGCCAGGGTCAGGAACGACCCCATGAGCCGAACCACAAGTCCCTCTGCCTACCTCTAGGCAGGCAGGGGGCAGGCCCCCTGGACTTCGACCAGAAGCCAGGGTCAGGCCCGGCCCCATGAGCTGAACCACAAGTCCCTCTGCCTACCTCTGGGCAGGCAGGGGGCAGGCCCCCTGGTCTTCGACCAGAAGCCAGGGTTAGGCACGGCCCCACTAGCCGAACCACTAGTCCATCTGCCTACCTCTGGGCAGGCAGGGGGCAGGCCCCCTCGACTTCGACCAGAAGCCAGGGTCAGGCCCGGCCCCATGCGCCGAACCACAAGTCCCTCTGCCTACCTCTGGGCAGGCAGGGGGCAGTCCCCCTGGACTTCAACCAGAAGCCAGGGTCAGGCCCGGCCCCATGCGCCGAACCACTAGTCCCTCTGCCTACCTCTGGGCAGGAAGGGGGCAGGCCCCCTGGACTTCGACCAGAAGCCAGGGTCAGGCCCCGCCCCATGCGCCGAACCACTAGTCCCTCTGCCTACCTCTGAGCAGGCAGGGGGCAGGCCCCCTGGACTTCGACCAGAAGCCAGGGTCAGGCCCCGCCCCATGCGCCGAACCACTACTCCCTCTTCCTACCTCTGGGCAGGCAGGGGGCAGGCCCCCTGGACTTCGACCAGAAGCCAGGGTCAGGCCCCGCCCCATGCGCCGAACCACTAGTCCCTCTGCCTACCTCTGGGCAGGCAGGGGGCAGGCCCCCTAGACTTCGACCAGAAGCCAGGGTCAGGAACGACCCCATGAGCCGAACCACAAGTCCCTCTGCCTACCTCTAGGCAGGCAGGGGGCAGGCCCCCTGGACTTCGACCAGAAGCCAGGGTCAGGCCCGGCCCCATGAGCTGAACCACAAGTCCCTCTGCCTACCTCTGGGCAGGCAGGGGGCAGGCCCCCTGGTCTTCAACCAAAAGCCAGGGTCAGGCACGGCCCCACTAGCCGAACCACTAGTCCATCTGCCTACCTCTGGGCAGGCAGGGGGCAGGCCCCCTGGACTTCGACCAGAAGCCAGGGTCAGGCCCGGCCCAATGCGCCGAACCACAAGTCCCTCTGCCTACCTCTGGGCAGGCAGGGGGCAGTCCCCCTGGACTTCAACCAGAAGCCAGGGTCAGGCCCGGCCCCATGCGCCGAACCACTAGTCCCTCTGCCTACCTCTGGGCAGGCAGGGGGCAGGCCCCCTGGACTTCGACCAGAAGCCAGGGTCAGGCCCGGCCGTATGCGCCGAAACACAAGTCCCTCTGCCTACCTCTGGGCAGGCAGGGGGCAGTCCCCCTGGACTTCAACCAGAAGCCAGGGTCAGGCCCGACCCTATGCGCCGAACCACAAGTCACTCTGCCTACCTCTGGGCAGGGAGGGGGCATGCCCCCTGGACTTCGACCAGAAGCCAGGGTCATGCCCCGCCCCATGCTCCGAACCACTAGTCCCTCTGCCTACCTCTGGGCAGGCAGGGGGCAGGCCCCCTGGACTTCGACCAGAAGCCAGGGTCAGGCCCCGCCCCATGCACCGAACCACTAGTCCCTCTGCCTACCTCTGGGCAGGCAGGGGGCAGTCCCCCTGGACTTCAACCAGAAGCCAGGGTCAGGAACGACCCCATGAGCCGAACCACAAGTCCCTCTGCCTACCTCTAGGCAGGCAGGGGGCAGGCCCCCTGGACTTCGACCAGAAGCCAGGGTCAGGCCCGGCCCCATGAGCTGAACCACAAGTCCCTCTGCCTACCTCTGGGCAGGCAGGGGGCAGGCCCCCTGGTCTTCGACCAGAAGCCAGGGTCAGGCACGGCCCCACTAGCCGAACCACTAGTCCATCTGCCTACCTCTGGGCAGGCAGGGGGCAGGCCCCCTGGACTTCGACCAGAAGCCAGGGTCAGGCCCCGCCCCATGCTCCGAACCACTAGTCCCTCTGCCTACCTCTGGGCAGGCAGGGGGCAGTCCCCTTTGACTTCAACCAGAAGCCAGGGTCAGGAACGACCCCATGAGCCGAACCACAAGTCCCTCTGCCTACCTCTGGGCAGGCAGGGGGCAGGCCCCCTGGACTTCGACCAGAAGCCAGGGTCAGGCCCCGCCCCATGCGCCGAACCACTAGTCCCTCTGCCTACCTCTGGGCAGGCAGGGGGCAGGCCCCCTGGACTTCGACCAGAAGCCAGGGTCAGGCCCCGCCCCATGCACCGAACCACTAGTCCCTCTGCCTACCTCTGGGCAGGCAGGGGGCAGTCCCCCTGGACTTCAACCGGAAGCCAGGGTCAGGAACGACCCCATGAGCCGAACCACAAGTCCCTCTGCCTACCTCTTGGCAGGCAGGGGGCAGGCCCCCTGGACTTCGACCAGAAGCCAGGGTCAGGCCCCGCCCCATGCACCGAACCACTAGTCCCTCTGCCTACCTCTGGGCAGGCAGGGGGCAGTCCCCCTGGACTTCAACCAGAAGCCAGTGTCAGGAACGACCCCATGAGCAGAACCACAAGTCCCTCTGCCTACCTCTAGGCAGGCAGGGGGCAGGCCCACTGGACTTCGACCAGAAGCCAGGGTCAGGCCCGGCCCCATGAGCTGAACCACAAGTCCCTCTGCCTACCTCTGGGCAGGTAGGGGGCAGGCCCCCTGGTCTTCGACCAGAAGCCAGGGTCAGGCACGGCCCCACTAGTCGTACCACTAGTCCATCTGCCTACCTCTGGGCAGGCAGGGGGCAGGCCCCCTGGACTTCGACCAGAAGCCAGGGTCAGGCCCGGCCCCATGCGCCGAACCACAAGTCCCTCTGCCTACCTCTGGGCAGGCAGGGGGCAGTCCCCCTGGACTTCGACCAGAAGCCAGGGTCAGGCCCGGCCCCATGCGCCGAACCACAAGTCCCTCTGCCTACCTCTGGGCAGGCAGGGGGCAGTCCCCCTGGACTTCAACCAAAAGCCAGGGTCAGGCCCGGCCCCATGCGCCGAACCACTAGTCCCTCTGCCTACCTCTGGGCAGGCAGGGGGCAGGCCCCCTGGACTTCGACCAGAAGCCAGGGTCAGGCCCGGCCCCATGCGTCGAAACACAAGTCCCTCTGCCTACCTCTGGGCAGGCAGGGGGCAGTCCCCCTGGACTTCAACCAGAAGCCAGGGTCAGGCCCGACCCTATGCGCCGAACCACAAGTCACTCTGCCTACCTCTGGGCAGGCAGGGGGCAGGCCCCCTGGACTTCGACCAGAAGCCAGGGTCAGGCCCCGCCCCATGCGCCGAACCACTAGTCCCTCTGCCTACCTCTGGGTAGGCAGGGGGCAGGCCCCCTGGACTTCGACCAGAAGCCAGGGTCAGACCCCGCCCCATGCACCGAACCACTAGTCCCTCTGCCTACCTCTGGGCAGGCAGGGGGCAGTCCCCCTGGACTTCAATCAGAAGCCAGGGTCAGGCCCGACCCTATGCGCCGAACCACAAGTCACTCTGCCTACCTCTGGGCAGGCAGGGGGCAGGCCCCCTGGACTTCGACCAGAAGCCAGGGTCAAGCCCCGCCCCATGAGCCGAACCACTAGTCCCTCTGCCTACCTCTGGGCAGGCAGGAGGCAGGCCCCCTAGACTTCGACCAGAAGCCAGGGTCAGGCACGACCCCATGAGCCGAACCACAAGTCCCTCTGCCTACCTCTGGGCAGGCAGGGGGCAGGCCCCCTGGACTTCGACCAGAAGCCAGGGTCAGGCCCGGCCCCATGAGCTGAACCACAAGTCCCTCTGCCTACCTCTGGGCAGGCAGGGGGCAGGACCCCTGGTCTTCGACCAGTAGCCAGGATCAGGCACGGCCCCATGAGCCGAACCACTAGTCCATCTGCCTACCTCTGGGCAGGCAGGGGGCAGGCCCCCTGAACTTCGACCAGAAGCCAGGGTCAGGCCCGGCCCCATGCGCCGAACCACAAGTCCCTCTGCCTACCTCTAGGCAGGCAGGGGGCAGTCCCCCTGGACTTCAACCAGAAGCCAGGGTCAGGCCCGACCCTATGCGCCGAACCACAAGTCACTCTGCCTACCTCTGGGCAGGCAGGGGGCAGGCCCCCTTAACTTCGACCAGAAGCCAGGGTCAAGCCCGGCCCCATGCGCCGAACCACTAGTCCCTCTGCCTACCTCTGGGCAGGCAGGGGGCAGGCCCCCTAGACTTCGACAAGAAGCCATGGGCAGGCCCGACCCCATGAGCCGAACCACAAGTCCCTCTGCCTACCTCTGGGCAGGCAGGGAACATGCCCCCCTGGACTTCGACCAGAAGACAGGGTCAGGCAAGGCCCAATGAGCCGAACCACAAGTCCCCCTGCCTACCTCTGGGCAGGCAGGGGGCAGGCCCCCTGGACTTCGACTAGATGATAGGGTCAGGCCGGGCCCCACGTGCCGAACTATAAGTCCCTCTTCCTACCTCTGGGCAGGCAGGGGGCAGGCCCCCTGGACTTCGACCAGAAGCCAGGGTCAGGCCCCGCCCCATGCGCCGAACCACTAGTCCCTCTGCCTACCTCTGGGCAGGCAGGGGGCAGGCCCTCTAGACTTCGACCAGAAGCCATGGTCAGGAACGACCCCATGAGCCGAACCACAAGTCCCTCTGCCTACCTCTGGGCAGGCAGGGGGCAGGCCCCCTGGACTTCGACCAGAAGCCAGGGTCAGGCACGACCCCATGAGCCGAACCACAAGTCCCTCTGCCTACATCCTGCCAGGCCCCCTGGACTTCGACCAGAAGCCAGGGTCAGGCCCCGCCCCATGCGCCGAACCACTAGTCCCTCTGCCTACCTCTGGGCAGGCAGGGGGCAGGCCCCCTAGACTTCGACCAGAAGCCAGGGTCAGGCCCGGCCCCATGCGCCGAACCACAAGTCCCTCTGCCTACCTCTGGGCAGGCAGGGGGCAGTCCCCCTGGACTTCAACCAGAAGCCAGGGTCAGGCCCGGCCCCATGCGCCGAACCACTAGTCCCTCTGCCTACCTCTGGGCAGGCAGGGGGCAGGCCCCCTGGACTTCGACCAGAAGCCAGGGTCAGGCCCGGCCCCATGCGCCGAACCACAAGTCCCTCTGCCTACCTCTGGGCAGGCAGGGGGCAGTCCCCCTGGACTTCAACCAGAAGCCAGGGTCAGGCCCGGCCCCATGCGCCGAACCACTACTACTCCCTCTGCCTACCTCTGGGCAGGCAGGGGGCAGGCCCCCTGGACTTCGACCAGAAGCCAGGGTCAGGCCCGGCCCCATGCGCCGAAACACAAGTCCCTCTGCCTACCTCTGGGCAGGCAGGGGGCAGTCCCCCTGGACTTCAACCAGAAGCCAGGGTCAGGCCCGACCCTATGCGCCGAACCACAAGTCACTCTGCCTACCTCTGGGCAGGCAGGGGGCAGGCCCCCTGGACTTCGACCAGAAGCCAGGGTCAGGCCCCGCCCCATGCGCCGAACCACTAGTCCCTCTGCCTACCTCTGGGCAGGCAGGGGGCAGGCCCCCTGGACTTCGACCAGAAGCCAGGGTCAGGCCCCGCCCCATGCACCGAACCACTAGTCCCTCTGCCTACCTCTGGGCAGGCAGGGGGCAGTCCCCCTGGACTTCAACCAGAAGCCAGGGTCAGGCCCGACCCTATGCGCCGAACCACAAGTCACTCTGCCTACCTCTGGGCAGGCAGGGGGCAGGCCCCCTGGACTTCGACCAGAAGCCAGGGTCAAGCCCGCCCCATGAGCCGAACCACTAGTCCCTCTGCCTACCTCTGGGCAGGCAGGCGGCAGGCCCCCTAGACTTCGACCAGAAGCCAGGGTCAGGCACGACCCCATGAGCCGAACCACAAGTCCCTCTGCCTACCTCTGGGCAGGCAGGGGGCAGGCCCCCTGGACTTCGACCAGAAGCCAGGGTCAGGCCCGGCCCCATGAGCTGAACCACAAGTCCCTCTGCCTACCTCTGGGCAGGCAGGGGGCAGGCCCCCTGGTCTTCGACCAGTAGCCAGGATCAGGCACGGCCCCATGAGCCGAACCACTAGTCCATCTGCCTACCTCTGGGCAGGCAGGGGGCAGGCCCCCTGAACTTCGACCAGAAGCCAGGGTCAGGCCCGGCCCCATGCGCCGAACCACAAGTCCCTCTGCCTACCTCTAGGCAGGCAGGGGGCAGTCCCCCTGGACTTCAACCAGAAGCCAGGGTCAGGCCCGACCCTATGCGCCGAACCACAAGTCACTCTGCCTACCTCTGGGCAGGCAGGGGGCAGGCCCCCTGAACTTCGACCAGAAGCCAGGGTCAAGCCCGGCCCCATGCGCCGAACCACTAGTCCCTCTGCCTACCTCTGGGCAGGCAGGGGGCAGGCCCCCTAGACTTCGACCAGAAGCCATGGGCAGGCCCGACCCCATGAGCCGAACCACAAGTCCCTCTGCCTACCTCTGGGCAGGCAGGGAACATGCCCCCCTGGACTTCGACCAGAAGACAGGGTCAGGCAAGGCCCAATGAGCCGAACCACAAGTCCCCCTGCCTACCTCTGGGCAGGCAGGGGGCAGGCCCCATGGACTTCGACTAGAAGACAGGGTCAAGCCGGGCCCCACGTGCCGAACTATAAGTCCCTCTTCCTACCTCTGGGCAGGCAGGGGGCAGGCCCCCTGGACTTCGACCAGAAGCCAGGGTCAGGCCCCGCCCCATGCGCCGAACCACTAGTCCCTCTGCCTACCTCTGGGCAGGCAGGGGGCAGGCCCCCTAGACTTCGACCAGAAGCCATGGTCAGGAACGACCCCATGAGCCGAACCACAAGTCCCTCTGCCTACCTCTGGGCAGGCAGGGGGCAGGCCCCCTGGACTTCGACCAGAAGCCAGGGTCAGGCACGACCCCATGAGCCGAACCACAAGTCCCTCTGCCTACATCCTGCCAGGCCCCCTGGACTTCGACCAGAAGCCAGGGTCAGGCCCCGCCCCATGCGCCGAACCACTAGTCCCTCTGCCTACCTCTGGGCAGGCAGGGGGCAGGCCCCCTAGACTTCGACCAGAAGCCATGGTCAGGCCCGGCCCCATGAGCCGAACCACAAGTCCCTCTGCCTACATCCTGCCAGGCCCCCTGGACTTCGACCAGAAGCCAGGGTCAGGCCCCGCCCCATGCGCCGAACCACTAGTCCCTCTGCCTACCTCTGGGCAGGCAGGGGGCAGGCCCCCTAGACTTCGACCAGAAGCCATGGTCAGGCCCGGCCCCATGAGCTGAACCACAAGTCCCTCTGCCTACCTCTGGGCAGGCAGGGGGCAGGCCCCCTGGACTTCGACCAGAAGCCAGGGTCAGGCACGGCCCCATGAGCCGAACCACTACTCCCTCTGCCTACCTCTGGGCTGGCAGGGGGCAGGCCCCCTGGACTTCGACCAGAAGCCAGGGTCAGGCCCGGCCCCATGCGCCGAACCACTAGTCCCTCTGCCTATCTCTGGGCAGGCAGGGGGCAGGCCCCCTGGACTTCGACCAGAAGCCAGGGTCAGGCCCGGCCCCATGCGCCGAACAACAAGTCCCTCTGCCTACCTCTGGGCAGGCAGGGGGCAGTCCCCCTGGACTTCAACCAGAAGCCAGGGTCAGGCCCGGCCCCATGCGCCGAACCACTAGTCCCTCTGCCTACGTATGGGCAGGCAGGGGGCAGGCCCCCTGGACTTCGACCAGAAGCCAGGGTCAGGCCCGGCCCCATGCGCCGAACCACAAGTCCCTCTGCCTACCTCTGGGCAGGCAGGGGGCAGTCCCCCTGGACTTCAACCAGAAGCCAGGGTCAGGCCCGGCCCCATGCGCCGAACCACTAGTCCCTCTGCCTACCTCTGGGCAGGCAGGGGGCAGGCCCCCTGGACTTCGACCAGAAGCCAGGGTCAGGCCCGGCCCCATGCGCCGAAACACAAGTCCCTCTGCCTACCTCTGGGCAGGCAGGGGGCAGTCCCCCTGGACTTCAACCAGAAGCCAGGGTCAGGCCCGACCCTATGCGCCGAACCACAAGTCACTCTGCCTACCTCTGGGCAGGCAGGGGGCAGGCCCCCTGGACTTCGACCAGAAGCCAGGGTCAGGCCCCGCCCCATGCGCCGAACCACTAGTCCCTCTGCCTACCTCTGGGCAGGCAGGGGGCAGGCCCCCTGGACTTCGACCAGAAGCCAGGGTCAAGCCCCGGCCCATGCACCGAACCACTAGTCCCTCTGCCTACCTCTGGGCAGGCAGGGGGCAGTCCCCCTGGACTTCAACCAGAAGCCAGGGTCAGGCCCGATCCTATGCGCCGAACCACAAGTCACTCTGCCTACCTCTGGGCAGGCAGGGGGCAGGCCCCCTGGACTTCGACCAGAAGCCAGGGTCAAGCCCGCCCCATGAGCCGAACCACTAGTCCCTCTGCCTACCTCTGGGCAGGCAGGAGGCAGGCCCCCTAGACTTCGACCAGAAGCCAGGGTCAGGCACGACCCCATGAGCCGAACCACAAGTCCCTCTGCCTACCTCTGGGCAGGCAGGGGGCAGGCCCCCTGGACTTCGACCAGAAGCCAGGGTCAGGCCCGGCCCCATGAGCTGAACCACAAGTCCCTCTGCCTACCTCTGGGCAGGCAGGGGGCAGGCCCCCTGGTCTTCGACCAGTAGCCAGGATCAGGCACGGCCCCATGAGCCGAACCACTAGTCCATCTGCCTACCTCTGGGCAGGTAGGGGGCAGGCCCCCTGAACTTCGACCAGAAGCCAGGGTCAGGCCCGGCCCCATGCGCCGAACCACAAGTCCCTCTGCCTACCTCTAGGCAGGCAGGGGGCAGTCCCCCTGGACTTCAACCAGAAGCCAGGGTCAGGCCCGACCCTATGCGCCGAACCACAAGTCACTCTGCCTACCTCTGGGCAGGCAGGGGGCAGGCCCCCTGAACTTCGACCAGAAGCCAGGGTCAAGCCCGGCCCCATGCGCCGAACCACTAGTCCCTCTGCCTACCTCTGGGCAGGCAGGGGGCAGGCCCCCTAGACTTTGACCAGAAGCCATGGGCAGGCCCGACCCCATGAGCCGAACCACAAGTCCCTCTACCTACCTCTGGGCAGGCAGGGAACATGCCCCCCTGGAATTCGACCAGAAGACAGGGTCCGGCAAGGCCCAATGAGCCGAACAACAAGTCCCCCTGCCTACCTCTGGGCAGGCAGGGGGCAGGCCCCCTGGACTTCGACTAGAAGACAGGGTCAAGCCGGGCCCCACGTGCCGAACTATAAGTCCCTCTTCCTACCTCTGGGCAGGCAGGGGGCAGGCCCCCTGGACTTCGACCAGAAGCCAGGGTCAGGCCCCGCCCCATGCGCCGAACCACTAGTCCCTCTGCCTACCTCTGGGCAGGCAGGGGGCAGGCCCCCTAGACTTCGACCAGAAGCCATGGTCAGGAACGACCCCATGAGCCGAACCACAAGTCCCTCTGCCTACCTCTGGGCAGGCAGGGGGCAGGCCCCCTGGACTTCGACCAGAAGCCAGGGTCAGGCACGACCCCATGAGCCGAACCACAAGTCCCTCTGCCTACATCCTGCCAGGCCCCCTGGACTTCGACCAGAAGCCAGGGTCAGGCCCCGCCCCATGCGCCGAACCACTAGTCCCTCTGCCTACCTCTGGGCAGGCAGGGGGCAGGCCCCCTAGACTTCGACCAGAAGCCATGGTCAGGCCCGGCCCCATGAGCTGAACCACAAGTCCCTCTGCCTACCTCTGGGCAGGCCCCCTGGACTTCGACCAGAAGCCAGGGTCAGGCACGGCCCCATGAGCCGAACCACTACTCCCTCTGCCTACCTCTGGGCTGGCAGGGGGCAGGCCCCCTGGACTTCGACCAGAAGCCAGGGTCAGGCCCGGCCCCATGCGCCGAAACACAAGTCCCTCTGCCTACCTCTGGGCAGGCAGGGGGCAGTCCCCCTGGACTTCAACCAGAAGCCAGGGTCAGGCCCGACCCTATGCGCCGAACCACAAGTCACTCTTCCTACCTCTGGGCAGGCAGGGGGCAGGCCCCCTGGACTTCGACCAGAAGCCAGGGTCAGGCACCAGCCCATGCGCCGAACCACTAGTCCCTCTGCCTACCTCTGGGCAAGTAGGGGGCAGGCCCCCTGGACTTCGACCAGAAGCCATGGGCAGGCCCGGCCCCATGAGCCGAACCAGAAGTCCCTCTGCCTACCTCTGGGCAGGCAGGGAACAGGCCCCCTGGACTTCGACAAGAAGCCAGGGTCAGGCCCGGCCCCATGCGCCGAACCACTAGTCCCTCTGCCTACCTCTGGGCAGGCACGGGGCAGGCCTCCTGGACTTCGACCAAAAGCCAGGGTCAGGCACGGCCCCATGAGCCGAACCACAAGTCCCTCTGCCTACCTCTGGGCAGGCAGGTCGCAAGCCCCCTGGACTTCGACCAGAAGCCAGAGTCAGGCTCGGCCCCATGCGCCGAACCATAAGTCCCTCTGCCTACTTCTGGACAGGCAGGGGGCAGGCCCCCTGGACTTCGACCAGAAGCCAGGGTCAGGCCGGGCCCCATGCGCCGAACCATAAGTCCCTCTGCCTACCTCTGGCAGGCAGGGGGCAGGCCCCCTGGACTTCGAACAGAAGCCAGGGTCAGGCCGGGCCCCATGCGCCGAAGTATAAGTCCCTCTGCCTACCTCTGGGCAGGCCCTCTGGACTTTGACCAGAAGCCAGGGTCAGGCCGGGCCCCACGTGTCGAACGACAAGTCCCTCTGCCTACCTCTAGGCAAGTAGGGGCCAGGCCCCCTGGATTTCGACAAGAAGCCAGGGTAAGGCCGGGCCCCATGCGCCGAACCACAAGTCCCTCTGCCTACCTCTGGGCAGGCAGGGGGCAGTCCCCGTGGACTTCGACCAGAAGCCAGGGTCAGGCACGTCCCAAGGAGCCGAACCACAAGTCCCTCTGCCTACCTCTGGGCAGGCAGGGGGCAGGCCCTCTGGACTTTGACCAGAAGCCAGGGTCAGGCCGGGCCCCACGTGTCGAACGACAAGTCCCTCTGCCTACCTCTGGGCAGGCAGGGGGCAGGCCCCCTGGACTTCGACCAGAAGCCAGGGTCAGGCCGGGCCCCATGTGCCGAACTATAAGTTCCTCTTCCTACCTCTGGGCAGGCAGGGGGCAGGCCCCCTGGACTTCGACCAGAAGCCAGGGTCAGGCCCGGCCCCATGTGCCGAACCACTAGTCCCTCTGCCTACCTCTGGGCAAGCAGGTGGCAGGCCCCCTAGACTTCGACCAGAAGCCAGGGTCAGGCACGACCCCATGAGCCGAACCACAAGTCCCTCTGCCTACCTCTGGGCAGGCAGGGGGCAGGCCCCCTGGACTTCGACCAGAAGCCAGGGTCAGGCCCGACCCCATGAGCTGAACCACAAGTACCTCTGCCTACCTCTGGGCAGGCAGGGGGCAGGCCCCCTGGTCTTCGACCAGAAGCCAGGGTCAGGCACGACCCCATGAGCCGAACCACTAGTCCCTCTACCTACCTCTGGGCAGGCAGGAGGCATGCCCCCTGGACTTCGACTAGAAGCCAGGGTCAGGCCTGGCCCCATGCGCCGAACCACAAGTCCCTCTGCCTACCTTTGGGCAGGCAGGGGGCAGTCCCCCTGGACTTCAACCAGAAGCCAGGGTCAGGCCCGACCCTATGCGCCGAACCACTAGTCCCTCTGCCTACCTCTGGGCAGGCCCGGCCCCATGAGCCGAACCACAAGTCCGTCTGCCTACCTCTGGGCAGGCAGGGAACAGGCCCCCTGGACTTCGACCAGAAGCCAGGGTCAGGCCCGGCCCCATGCACCGAATCACTAGTCCCTCTGCCTACCTCTGGGCAGGCACGGGGCAGGCCCCCTGGACTTCGACCAGAAGCCAGGGTCAGGCCCGGCCCCTTGCGCCGAACCACTAGTCCCTCTGCCTACCTCTGGGCAGGCAGGGGGCAGGCCCCCTGGACTTTGACCAGAAGCCAGGGTCAGGCACGGCCCCATGAGCCAAACCACTAGTCCCTCTGCCTACCTCTGGGCAGGCAGGGGGCAGGCCCCCTGGACTTCGACCAAAAGCCATGGGCAGGCCCGGCCCCATGAGCCGAACAACAAGTCCCTCTGCCTACCTCTGGGCAAGCAGGGAACAGGCCCCCTGGACTTCGACCAGAAGCTAGGGTCAGGCCCGGCTCCATGCGCCGAACCACTTGTCCCTCTGCCTACCTCTAGGCAGGCACGGGGCAGGCCCCCTGGACATCGACCAAAAGCCAGGATCAGGCACGACCCCATGAGCCGAACCACAAGTCCCTCGGCCTACCTCTGGGCAGGCAGGTCGCAGGCCCCCTGGACTTCGACCAGAAGCCAGAGTCAGGCCCGGCCCCATGCGCCGAACCATAAGTCCCTCTGCCTCCCTCTGGGCAGGCAGGGGGCAGGCCCCCTGGACTTCGACCAGAAGCCAGGGTCAGGCCGGGCCCTATGCGCCGAACCATAAGTCCCTCTGCCTCCCTCTGGCAGGCAGGTGGCAGGCCCCCTGGACTTCGAACAGAAGCCAGGGTCAGGCCGGGCCCCATGCGCCGAAGTATAAGTCCCTCTGCCTACCTCTGGGCAGGTCCTCTAGACTTCGACCAGAAGCCAGGGTCAGGCAGGGCCCCACGTGTCGAACGACAAGTCCCTCTGCCTACCTCTGGGCAGGCAGGGGGTAGGCCCCCTGGATTTCGGCAAGAAGCCAGGGTCAGGCACGGCCCCATGAGCCGAACCACTAGTCCCTCTACCTACCTCTGGGCAGGCAGGAGGCAAGCCCCCTGGACTTCGACCAGAAGCCAGGGTCAGGCCTGGCCCCATGCGTCGAACCACAAGTCCGTCTGCCTACCTCTGGCAGGCAGGGGGCAGGCCCCCTGGACTTCGAACAGAAGCCAGGGTCAGGCCGGGCCCCATGCGCCGAAGTATAAGTCCCTCTGCCTACCTCTGGGCAGGCCCTCTGGACTTCGACCAGAAGCCAGGGTCAGGCCCGGCCCCATGCGCCGAATCACTAGTCCCTCTGCCTACCTCTGGGCATGCACGGGGCAGGCCCCCTGGACTTCGACCAGAAGCCAGGGTCAGGCCCGGCCCCATGCGCCGAACCACTAGTCCCTCTGCCTACCTCTGGGCAGGCAGGGGGCAGGCCCCCTGGACTTCGACCAGAAGCCAGGGTCAGGCACGGCCCCATGAGCCGAACCACTAGTCCCTCTGCCTACCTCTGGGCAGGCAGGGGGCAGGCCCCCTGGACTTCGACCAGAAGCCAGGGTCAGGCCGGGCCCCATGAGCCGAACCATAAGTCCCTCTTCCTACCTCTGGGCAGGCAGGGGGCAGGCCCCCTGGACTTCGACCAGAAGCCAGGGTCAGGCCCGGCCCCATGCGCCGAACCACTAGTCCCTCTACCTACCTCTGGGCAGGCAGTAGGCAGGCCCCCTGGACTTCGACCAGAAGCCAGGGTCAGGCCTGGCCCCATGCGCCGAACCACAAGTCCCTCTGCCTACCTCTGGCAGGCAGGGGGCAGGCCCCTTGGACTTCGAACAGAAGCCAGGGTCAGGCCGGGCCCCATGCGCCGAAGTATAAGTCCCTCTGCCTACCTCTGGGCAGGCCCTCTAGACTTTGACCAGAAGCCAGGGTCAGGCAGGGCCCCACGTGTCGAACGACAAGTCCCTCTGCCTACCTCTGGGCAGGCAGGGGGCAGGCCCCCTGGATTTCGACAAGAAGCCAGGGTAAGGCCGGGCCCCATGCGCCGAACCACAAGTCCCTCTGCCTACCTCTGGGCAGGCAGGGGGCAGTCCCCGTGGACTTCGACCAGAAGCCAGGGTCAGGCACGTCCCAATGAGCCGAACCACAAGTCCCTCTGCCTACCTCTGGGCAGGCAGGGGGCAGGCCCCCTAGACTTCGACCAGAAGCCAGGGTCAGGCCGGGCCCCATGTGCCGAACTATAAGTTCCTCTTCCTACCTCTGGGCAGGCAGGGGGTAGGCCCCCTGGACTTCGACCAGAAGCCAGGGTCAGGCCCGGCCCCATGCGCCGAACCACTAGTCCCTCTGCCTACCTCTGGGCAAGCAGGTGGCAGGCCCCCTAGACTTCGACCAGAAGCCAGGGTCAGGCACGACCCCATGAGCCGAACCACAAGTCCCTCTGCCTACCTCTGGGCAGGCAGGGGGCAGGCCCCCTGGACTTCGACCAGAAGCCAGGGTCAGGCCCGACCCCATGAGCTGAACCACAAGTACCTCTGCCTACCTCTGGGCAGGCAGGGGGCAGGCCCCCTGGTCTTCGACCAGAAGCCAGGGTCAGGCACGACCCCATGAGCCGAACCACTAGTCCCTCTACCTACCTCTGGGCAGGCAGGAGGCATGCCCCCTGGACTTCGACTAGAAGCCAGGGTCAGGCCTGGCCCCATGCGCCGAACCACAAGTCCCTCTGCCTACCTTTGGGCAGGCAGGGGGCAGTCCCCCTGGACTTCAACCAGAAGCCAGGGTCAGGCCCGACCCTATGCGCCGAACCACTAGTCCCTCTGCCTACCTCTGGGCAGGCAGGGGGCAGGCCCCCTGGACTTCGACCAGAACCCATGGGCAGGCCCGGCCCCATGAGCCGAACCACAAGTCCGTCTGCCTACCTCTGGGCAGGCAGGGAACAGGCCCCCTGGACTTCGACCAGAAGCCAGGGTCAGGCCCGGCCCCATGCGCCGAATCACTAGTCCCTCTGCCTACCTCTGGGCAGGCACGGGGCAGGCCCCCTGGACTTCGACCAGAAGCCAGGGTCAGGCCCGGCCCCATGCGCCGAACCACTAGTCCCTCTTCCTACCTCTGGGCAGGCAGGGGGCAGGCCCCCTGGACTTCGACCAGAAGCCAGGGTCAGGCACGGCCCCATGAGCCGAACCACTAGTCCCTCTGCCTACCTCTGGGCAGGCAGGGGGCAGGCCCCCTGGACTTCGACCAAAAGCCATGGGCAGGCCCGGCCCCATGAGCCGAACAACAAGTCCCTCTGCCTACCTCTGGGCAAGCAGGGAACAGGCCCCCTGGACTTCGACCAGAAGCTAGGGTCAGGCCCGGCTCCATGCGCCGAACCACTTGTCCCTCTGCCTACCTCTAGGCAGGCACGGGGCAGGCCCCCTGGACATCGACCAGAAGCCAGGATCAGGCACGACCCCATGAGCCGAACCACAAGTCCCTCTGCCTACCTCTGGGCAGGCAGGTCGCAGGCCCCCTGGACTTCGACCAGAAGCCAGAGTCAGGCCCGGCCCCATGCGCCGAACCATAAGTCCCTCTGCCTCCCTCTGGGCAGGCAGGGGGCAGGCCCCCTGGACTTCGACCAGAAGCCAGGGTCAGGCCGGGCCCTATGCGCCGAACCATAAGTCCCTCTGCCTCCCTCTGGCAGGCAGGGGGCAGGCCCCCTGGACTTCGAACAGAAGCCAGGGTCAGGCCGGGCCCCATGCGCCGAAGTATAAGTCCCTCTGCCTACCTCTGGGCAGGTCCTCTAGACTTCGACCAGAAGCCAGGGTCAGGCAGGGCCCCACGTGTCGAACGACAAGTCCCTCTGCCTACCTCTGGGCAGGTAGGGGGTAGGCCCCCTGGATTTCGGCAAGAAGCCAGGGTCAGGCACGGCCCCATGAGCCGAACCACTAGTCCCTCTACCTACCTCTGGGCAGGCAGGAGGCAGGCCCCCTGGACTTCGACCAGAAGCCAGGGTCAGGCCTGGCCCCGTGCGCCGAACCACAAGTCCGTCTGCCTACCTCTGGCAGGCAGGGGGCAGGCCCCCTGGACTTCGAACAGAAGCCAGGGTCAGGCCGGGCCCCATGCGCCGAAGTATAAGTCCCTCTGCCTACCTCTGGGCAGGCCCTCTGGACTTTGACCAGAAGCCAGGGTCAGGCCGGGCCCCACGTGCCGAACGACAAGTCCCTCTGCCTACCTCTGGGCAGGCAGGGGGCAGGCCCCCTGGATTTCGGCAAGAAGCCAAGGTAAGGCCGGGCCCCATGCGCCGAACCACAAGTCCCTCTGCCTACCTCTGGGCAGGCAGGGGGCAGTCCCCGTGGACTTCGACCAGAAGCCAGGGTCAGGCACGTCCCAATGAGCCGAACCACAAGTCCCTCTGCCTACCTCTGGGCAGGCAGGGGGCAGGCCCCCTAGACTTCGACCAGAAGCCAGGGTCAGGCCGGGCCCCATGTGCCGAACTATAAGTCCCTCTTCCTACCTCTGGGCAGGCAGGGGGCAGGCCCCCTGGACTTCGACCAGAAGCCAGGGTCAGGCCCGGCCCCATGCGCCGAACCACTAGTCCCTCTACCTACCTTTGGGCAGGCAGGAGGCAGGCCCCCTGGACTTCGACCAGAAGCCAGGGTCAGGCCTGGCCCCATGCGCCGAACCACAAGTCCCTCTGCCTACCTCTGGCAGGCAGGGGGCAGGCCCCCTGGACTTCGAACAGAAGCCAGGGTCAGGCCGGGCCCCATGCGCCGAAGTATAAGTCCCTCTGCCTACCTCTGGGCAGGCCCTCTGGACTTTGACCAGAAGCCAGGGTCAGGCCGGGCCCCACGTGCCGAACGACAAGTCCCTCTGCCTACCTCTGGGCAGGCAGGGGGCAGGCCCCCTGGATTTCGGCAAGAAGCCAGGGTAAGGCCGGGCCCCATGCGCCGAACCACAAGTCCCTCTGCCTACCTCTGGGCAGGCAGGGGGCAGTCCCCGTGGACTTCGACCAGAAGCCAGGGTCAGGCACGTCCCAATGAGCCGAACCACAAGTCCCTCTGCCTACCTCTGGGCAGGCAGGGGGCAGGCCCCCTAGACTTCGACCAGAAGCCAGGGTCAGGCCGGGCCCCATGTGCCGAACTATAAGTCCCTCTTCCTACCTCTGGGCAGGCAGGGGGCAGGCCCCCTGGACTTCGACCAGAAGCCAGGGTCAGGCCCGGCCCCTTGCGCCGAACCACTAGTCCCTCTGCCTACCTCTGGGCAGGCAGGTGGCAGGCCCCCTAGACTTTGACCAGAAGCCAGGGTCAGGCACGACCCCATGAGCCGAACCACAAGTCCCTCTGCCTACCTCTGGGCAGGCAGGGGGCAGGCCCCCTGGACTTCGACCAGAAGCCAGGGTCAGGCCCGACCCCATGAGCGGAACCACAAGTACCTCTGCCTACCTCTGGGCAGGCAGGGGGCAGGCCCCCTGGACTTCGACCAAAAGCCATGGGCAGGCCCGGCCCCATGAGCCGAACAACAAGTCCCTCTGCCTACCTCTGGGCAAGCAGGGAACAGGCCCCCTGGACTTCGACCAGAAGCTAGGGTCAGGCCCGGCTCCATGCGCCGAACCACTTGTCCCTCTGCCTACCTCTAGGCAGGCACGGGGCAGGCCCCCTGGACATCGACCAAAAGCCAGGATCAGGCACGACCCCATGAGCCGAACCACAAGTCCCTCTGCCTACCTCTGGGCAGGCAGGTCGCAGGCCCCCTGGACTTCGACCAGAAGCCAGAGTCAGGCCCGGCCCCATGCGCCGAACCATAAGTCCCTCTGCCTCCCTCTGGGCAGGCAGGGGGCAGGCCCCCTGGACTTCGACCAGAAGCCAGGGTCAGGCCGGGCCCTATGCGCCGAACCATAAGTCCCTCTGCCTCCCTCTGGCAGGCAGGGGGCAGGCCCCCTGGACTTCGAACAGAAGCCATGGTCAGGCCGGGCCCCATGCGCCGAAGTATAAGTCCCTCTGCCTACCTCTGGGCAGGTCCTCTAGACTTCGACCAGAAGCCAGGGTCAGGCAGGGCCCCACGTGTCGAACGACAAGTCCCTCTGCCTACCTCTGGGCAGGCAGGGGGTAGGCCCCCTGGATTTCGGCAAGAAGCCAGGGTCAGGCACGGCCCCATGAGCCGAACCACTAGTCCCTCTACCTACCTCTGGGCAGGCAGGAGGCAGGCCCCCTGGACTTCGACCAGAAGCCAGGGTCAGGCCTGGCCCCATGCGCCGAACCACAAGTCCGTCTGCCTACCTCTGGCAGGCAGGGGTCAGGCCCCCTGGACTTCGAACAGAAGCCAGGGTCAGGCCGGGCCCCATGCGCCGAAGTATAAGTCCCTCTGCCTACCTCTGGGCAGGCCCTCTGGACTTTGACCAGAAGCCAGGGTCAGGCCGGGCCCCACGTGCCGAACGACAAGTCCCTCTGCCTACCTCTGGGCAGGCAGGGGGCAGGCCCCCTGGATTTCGGCAAGAAGCCAAGGTAAGGCCGGGCCCCATGCGCTGAACCACAAGTCCCTCTGCCTACCTCTGGGCAGGCAGGGGCAGTCCCCGTGCACTTCGACCAGAAGCCAGGGTCAGGCACGTCCCAATGAGCCGAACCACAAGTCCCTCTGCCTACCTCTAGGCAGGCAGGGGGCAGGCCCCCTAGACTTCGACCAGAAGCCAGGGTCGGGCCGGGCCCCATGTGCCGAACTATAAGTCCCTCTTCCTACCTCTGGGCAGGCAGGGGGCAGGCCCCCTGGACTTCGACCAGAAGCCAGGGTCAGGCCCGGCCCCATGCGCCGAACCACTAGTCCCTCTACCTACCTCTGGGCAGGCAGGAGGCAGGCCCCCTGGACTTCGACCAGAAGCCAGGGTCAGGCCTGGCCCCATGCGCCGAACCACAAGTCCCTCTGCCTACCTCTGGCAGGCAGGGGGCAGGCCCCCTGGACTTCGAACAGAAGCCAGGGTCAGGCCGGGCCCCATGCGCCGAAGTATAAGTCCCTCTGCCTACCTCTGGGCAGGCCCTCTGGACTTTGACCAGAAGCCAGGGTCAGGCCGGGCCCCACGTGCCGAACGACAAGTCCCTCTGCCTACCTCTGGGCAGGCAGGGGGCAGGCCCCCTGGATTTCGGCAAGAAGCCAGGGTAAGGCCGGGCCCCATGCGCCGAACCACAAGTCCCTCTGCCTACCTCTGGGCAGGCAGGGGGCAGTCCCCGTGGACTTCGACCAGAAGCCAGGGTCAGGCACGTCCCAATGAGCCGAACCACAAGTCCCTCTGCCTACCTCTGGGCAGGCAGGGGGCAGGCCCCCTAGACTTCGACCAGAAGCCAGGGTCAGGCCGGGCCCCATGTGCCGAACTATAAGTCCCTCTTCCTACCTCTGGGCAGGCAGGGGGCAGGCCCCCTGGACTTCGACCAGAAGCCAGGGTCAGGCCCGGCCCCTTGCGCCGAACCACTAGTCCCTCTGCCTACCTCTGGGCAGGCAGGTGGCAGGCCCCCTAGACTTTGACCAGAAGCCAGGCTCAGGCACGACCCCATGAGCCGAACCAAAAGTCCCTCTGCCTACCTCTGGGCAGGCAGGGGGCAGGCCCCCTGGACTTCGACCAGAAGCCAGGGTCAGGCCCGACCCCATGAGCGGAACCACAAGTACCTCTGCCTACCTCTGGGCAGGCAGGGGGCAGGCCCCCTGGACTTCGACCAAAAGCCATGGGCAGACCCGGCCCCATGAGCCGAACAACAAGTCCCTCTGCCTACCTCTGGGCAAGCAGGGAACAGGCCCCCTGGACTTCGACCAGAAGCTAGGGTCAGGCCCGGCTCCATGCGCCGAACCACTTGTCCCTCTGCCTACCTCTAGGCAGGCACGGGGCAGGCCCCCTGGACATCGACCAAAAGCCAGGATCAGGCACGACCCCATGAGCCGAACCACAAGTCCCTCTGCCTACCTCTGGGCAGGCAGGTCGCAGGCCCCCTGGACTTCGACCAGAAGCCAGAGTCAGGCCCGGCCCCATGCGCCGAACCATAAGTCCCTCTGCCTCCCTCTGGGCAGGCAGGGGGCAGGCCCCCTGGACTTCGACCAGAAGCCAGGGTCAGGCCGGGCCCTATGCGCCGAACCATAAGTCCCTCTGCCTCCCTCTGGCAGGCAGGGGGCAGGCCCCCTGGACTTCGAACAGAAGCCATGGTCAGGCCGGGCCCCATGCGCCGAAGTATAAGTCCCTTTGCCTACCTCTGGGCAGGTCCTCTAGACTTCGACCAGAAGGCAGGGTCAGGCAGGGCCCCACGTGTCGAACGACAAGTCCCTCTGCCTACCTCTGGGCAGGCAGGGGGTAGGCCCCCTGGATTTCGGCAAGAAGCCAGGGTCAGGCACGGCCCCATGAGCCGAACCACTAGTCCCTCTACCTACCTCTGGGCAGGCAGGAGGCAGGCCCCCTGGACTTCGACCAGAAGCCAGGGTCAGGCCTGGCCCCATGCGCCGAACCACAAGTCCGTCTGCCTACCTCTGGCAGGCAGGGGTCAGGCCCCCTGGACTTCGAACAGAAGCCAGGGTCAGGCCGGGCCCCATGCGCCGAAGTATAAGTCCCTCTGCCTACCTCTGGGCAGGCCCTCTGGACTTTGACCAGAAGCCAGGGTCAGGCCGGGCCCCACGTGCCGAACGACAAGTCCCTCTGCCTACCTCTGGGCAGGCAGGGGGCAGGCCCCCTGGATTTCGGCAAGAAGCCAAGGTAAGGCCGGGCCCCATGCGCTGAACCACAAGTCCCTCTGCCTACCTCTGGGCAGGCAGGGGCAGTCCCCGTGGACTTCGACCAGAAGCCAGGGTCAGGCACGTCCCAATGAGCCGAACCACAAGTCCCTCTGCCTACCTCTGGGCAGGCAGGGGGCAGGCCCCCTAGACTTCGACCAGAAGCCAGGGTCAGGCCGGGCCCCATGTGCCGAACTATAAGTCCCTCTTCCTACCTCTGGGCAGGCAGGGGGCAGGCCCCCTGGACTTCGACCAGAAGCCAGGGTCAGGCCCGGCCCCATGCGCCGAACCACTAGTCCCTCTACCTACCTCTGGGCAGGCAGGAGGCAGGCCCCCTGGACTTCGACCAGAAGCCAGGGTCAGGCCTGGCCCCATGCGCCGAACCACAAGTCCCTCTGCCTACCTCTGGCAGGCAGGGGGCAGGCCCCCTGGACTTCGAACAGAAGCCAGGGTCAGGCCGGGCCCCATGCGCCGAAGTATAAGTCCCTCTGCCTACCTCTGGGCAGGCCCTCTGGACTTTGACCAGAAGCCAGGGTCAGGCCGGGCCCCACGTGCCGAACGACAAGTCCCTCTGCCTACCTCTGGGCAGGCAGGGGGCAGGCCCCCTGGATTTCGGCAAGAAGCCAGGGTAAGGCCGGGCCCCATGCGCCGAACCACAAGTCCCTCTGCCTACCTCTGGGCAGGCAGGGGGCAGTCCCCGTGGACTTCGACCAGAAGCCAGGGTCAGGCACGTCCCAATGAGCCGAACCACAGGTCCCTCTGCCTACCTCTGGGCAGGCAGGGGGCAGGCCCCCTAGACATCGACCAGAAGCCAGGGTCAGGCCGGGCCCCATGTGCCGAACTATAAGTCCCTCTTCCTACCTCTGGGCAGGCAGGGGGCAGGCCCCCTGGACTTCGACCAGAAGCCAGGGTCAGGCCCGGCCCCATGCGCCGAACCACTAGTCCCTCTGCCTACCTCTGGGCAGGCAGGTGGCAGGCCCCCTAGACTTTGACCAGAAGCCAGGGTCAGGCACGACCCCATGAGCCGAACCACAAGTCCCTCTGCCTACCTCTGGGCACGCAGGGGGCAGGCCCCCTGGACTTCGACCAGAAGCCAGGGTCAGGCCCGACCCCATGAGCTGAACCACAAGTACCTCTGCCTACCTCTGGGCAGGCAGGGGGCAGGCCCCCTGGTCTTCGACCAGAAGCCAGGGTCAGGCACGGCCCCATGCGCCGAACCACTAGTCCCTCTGCCTACCTCTGGGCAGGCAGGGGGCAGACCCCCTGGACTTCGACCAGAAGCCATGGGCAGGCCCGGCCCCATGAGCCGAACCACAAGTCCCTCTGCCTACCTCTGGGCAGGCAGGGAACAGGCCCCCTGGACTTTGACCAGAAGCCAGGGTCAGGCACGACCCCATGAGCCGAACCACAAGTCCCTCTGCCTACCTCTGGGCACGCAGGGGGCAGGCCCCCTGGACTTCGACCAGAAGCCAGGGTCAGGCCCGACCCCATGAGCTGAACCACAAGTACCTCTGCCTACCTCTGGGCAGGCAGGGGGCAGGCCCCCTGGTCTTCGACCAGAAGCCAGGGTCAGGCACGGCCCCATGCGCCGAACCACTAGTCCCTCTGCCTACCTCTGGGCAGGCAGGGGGCAGACCCCCTGGACTTCGACCAGAAGCCATGGGCAGGCCCGGCCCCATGAGCCGAACCACAAGTCCCTCTGCCTACCTCTGGGCAGGCAGGGAACAGGCCCCCTGGACTTCGACCAGAAGCCAGGGTCAGGCCTGGCCCCATGCGCCGAATCACTAGTCCCTCTGCCTACCTCTGGGCAGGCACGGAGCAGGCCCCCTGGACTTCGACCAGAAGCCAGGGTCAGGCCCGGCCCCATGCGCCGAACCACTAGTCCCTCTGCCTACTTCTGGGCAGGCAGGGGGCAGGCCCCCTGGACTTCGACCAGAAGCCAGGGTCAGGCACGGCCCCATGAGCCGAACCACTAGTCCCTCTGCCTACATCTGGGCAGGCAGGGGGCAGGCCCCCTGGACTTCGACCAGAAGCCATGGGCAGGCCCGGCCCCATGAGCCGAACAACAAGTCCCTCTGCCTACCTCTGGGCAAGCAGGGAACAGGCCCCCTGGACTTCGACCAGAAGCTAGGGTCAGGCCCGGCTCCATGTGCCGAACCACTTGTCCCTCTGCCTACCTCTAGGCAGGCACGGGGCAGGCCCCCTGGACATCGACCAAAAGCAAGGATCAGGCACGGCCCCATGAGCCGAACCACAAGTCCCTCTGCCTACCTCTGGGCAGGCAGGTCGCAGGCCCCCTGGACTTCGACCAGAAGCCAGAGTCAGGCCCGGCCCCATGCGCCGAACCATAAGTCCCTCTGCCTACCTCTGGGCAGGCAGGGGGCAGGCCCCCTGGACTTCGAACAGAAGCCAGGGTCAGGCCGGGCCCCATGCGCCGAAGTATAAGTCCCTCTGCCTACCTCTGGGCAGGTCCTCTAGACTTCGACCAGAAGCCAGGGTCACGCAGGGCCCCACGTGTCGAACGACAAGTCCCTCTGCCTACCTCTGGGCGGGCAGGGGGCAGGCCCCCTGGATTTCGGCTAGAAGCCAGGGTCAGGCACGGCCCCATGAGCCGAACCACTAGTCCCTCTACCTACCTCTGGGCAGGCAGGAGGCAGGCCCCCTGGACTTCGACCAGAAGCCAGGGTCAGGCCTGGCCCCCTGCGCCGAACCACAAGTCCCTCTGCCTACCTCTGGCAGGCAGGGGGCAGGCCCCCTGGACTTCGAACAGAAGCCAGGGTCAGGCCGGGCCCCATGCGCCGAAGTATAAGTCCCTCTGCCTACCTCTGGGCAGGCCCTCTGGACATTGACCAGAAGCCAGGGTCAGGCCGGGCCCCACGTGCCGAACGACAAGTCCCTCTGCCTACCTCTGGGCAGGCAGGGGGCAGGCCCCCTGGATTTCGGCAAGAAGCCAAGGTAAGGCCGGGCCCCATGCGCCGAACCACAAGTCCCTCTGACTACCTCTGGGCAGGCAGGGGGCAGGCCCCGTGGACTTCGACCAGAAGCCAGGGTCAGTCACGTCCCAATGAGCCGAACCACAAGTCCCTCTGCCTACCTCTGGGCAGGCAGGGGGCAGGCCCCCTGGACTTCGACGAGAAGCCAGGGTCAGGCCGGGCCCCATGTGCCGAACTATAAGTCCCTCTTCCTACCTCTGGGCAGGCAGGGGGCAGGCCCCCTGGACTTCGACCAGAAGCCAGGGTCAGGCCCGGCCCCATGCGCCGAACCACTAGTCCCTCTGCCTACCTCTGGGCAGGCAGGTGTCAGGCCCCCTAGACTTCGACCAGAAGCCAGGGTCACGCACGACCCCATGAGCCGAACCACAAGTCCCTCTGCCTACCTCTGGGCAGGCAGAGGGCAGGCCCCCTGGACTTCGACCAGAAGCCAGGGTTAGGCCCGACCCCATGAGCTGAACCACAAGTACCTCTGCCTACCTCTGGGCAGGCAGGGGGCAGCCCCCCTGGTCTTTGACCAGAAGCCAGGGTCAGGCACGGCCCCATGAGCCGAACCACTAGTCCCTCTACCTACCTCTGGGCAGGCAGGAGGCAGGCCCCCTGGACTTCGACCAGAAGCCAGGGTCAGGCCTGGCCCCATGCGCCGAACCACAAGTCCCTCTGCCTACCTTTGGGCAGGCAGGGGGCAGTCCCCCTGGACTTCAACCAGAAGCCAGGGTCAGGCCCGACCCTATGCACCGAACCACTAGTCCCTCTGCCTACCTCTGGGCAGGCAGGGGGCAGGCCCCCTGGACTTCGACCAGAAGCCATGGGCAGGCCCGGCCCCATGAGCCGAACCACAAGTCCCTCTGCCTACCTCTGAGCAGGCAGGGAACAGGCCCCCTGGACTTCGACCAGAAGCCAGGGTCAGGCCCGGCCCCATGCGCCGAATCACTAGTCCCTCTGCCTACCTCTGGGCAGGCACGGGGCAGGCCCCCTGGACTTCGACCAGAAGCCAGGGTCAGGCCCGGCCCCATGCGCCGAACCACTAGTCCCTCTGCCTACCTCTGGGCAGGCAGGGGGCAGGCCCCCTAGACTTCGACCAGAAGCCAGGGTCAGGAACGACCCCATGAGCCGTACCACAAGTCCCTCTGCCTACCTCTGGGCGGGCAGGGGGCATGCCCCCTTTACTTCGACCAGAAGCCAGGGTCAGGCCCGGCCCCATGAGCTGAACCACAAGTCTCTCTGCCTACCTCTGGGCAGGCAGGGGGCAGGCCCCCTAGTCTTCGACCAGAAGCCAGGGTCAGGCACGGCCCCACTAGCCGAACCACTAGTCCATCTGCCTACCTCTGGGCAGGCAGGGGGCAGGCCCCCTGGACTTCGACCAGAAGCCAGGGTCAGGCCCGGCCCCATGCGCCGAACCACAAGTCCCTCTACCTACCTCTGGGCAGGCAGGGGGCAGTCCCCCTGGACTTCGACCAGAAGCCAGGGTCAGGCCCGGCCCCATGCGCCGAACCACTAGTCCCTCTGCCTACCTCTGGGCAGGCAGGTGGCAGGCCCCCTAGACTTCGACCAGAAGACAGGGTCACGCACGACCCCATGAGCCGAACCACAAGTCCCTCTTCCTACCTCTGGGCAGGCAGGGAACAGGCCCCCTGGACTTCGACCAGAAGCCAGGGTCAGGCCCGGCCCCATGCGCCGAATCACTAGTCCCTCTGCCTACCTCTGGGCAGGCACGGGGCAGGCCCCCTGGACTTCGACCAGAAGCCAGGGTCAGGCCCGGCCCCATGCGCCGAACCACTAGTCCCTCTGCCTACCTCTGGGCAGGCAGGGGGCAGGCCCCCTAGACTTCGACCAGAAGCCAGGGTCAGGAACGACCCCATGAGCCGTACCACAAGTCCCTCTACCTACCTCTGGGCGGGCAGGGGGCAGGCCCCCTTTACTTCGACCAGAAGCCAGGGTCAGGCCCGGCCCCATGAGCTGAACCACAAGTCCCTCTGCCTACCTCTGGGCAGGCAGGGGGCAGGCCCCCTGGTCTTCGACCAGAAGCCAGGGTCAGGCACGGCCCCACTAGCCGAACCACTAGTCCATCTGCCTACCTCTGGGCAGGCAGGGGGCAGGCCCCCTGGACTTCGACCAGAAGCCAGGGTCAGGCCCGGCCCCATGCGCCGAACCACAAGTCCCTCTACCTACCTCTGGGCAGGCAGGGGGCAGTCCCCCTGGACTTCGACCAGAAGCCAGGGTCAGGCCCGGCCCCATGCGCCGAACCACTAGTCCCTCTTCCTACCTCTGGGCAGGCAGGTGGCAGGCCCCCTAGACTTCGACCAGAAGCCAGGGTCACGCACGACCCCATGAGCCGAACCACAAGTCCCTCTGCCTACCTCTGGGCAGGCAGGGAACAGGCCCCCTGGACTTCGACCAGAAGCCAGGGTCAGGCCCGGCCCCATGCGCCGAATCACTAGTCCCTCTGCCTACCTCTGGGCAGGCACGAGGCAGGCCCCCTGGACTTCGACCAGAAGCCAGGGTCAGGCCCGGCCCCATGCGCCGAACCACTAGTCCCTCTGCCTACCTCTGGGCAGGCAGGGGGCAGGCCCCCTGGACTTCGACCAGAAGCCAGGGTCAGGCCCGGCCCCATGCGCCGAACCACAAGTCGCTCTGCCTACCTCTGGGCAGGCAGGGGGCAGTCCCCCTGGACTTCAACCAGAAGCCAGGGTCAGGCCCGACCCTATGCGCCGAACCACAAGTCACTCTGCCTACCTCTGGGCAGGCAAGGGGCAGGCCCCCTGGACTTCGACCAGAAGCCAGGGTCAAGCCCCGCCCCATGCGCCGAACCACTAGTCCCTCTGCCTACCTCTGGGCAGGCAGGAGGCAGGCCCCCTAGACTTCGACCAGAAGCCAGGGTCAGGCACGACCCCATGAGCCGAACCACAAGTCCCTCTGCCTACCTCTGGGCAGGCAGGGGGCAGGCCCCCTGGACTTCGACCAGAAGCCAGGGTCAGGCCCGGCCCCATGAGCTGAACCACAAGTCCCTCTGCCTACCTCTGGGCAGGCAGGGGGCAGGCCCCCTGGTCTTATACCAGAAGCCAGGGTCAGGCACGGCCCATGAGCCGAACCACTAGTCTATCTGCCTACCTCTGGGCAGGCAGGGGGCAGGCCCCCTGGATTTCGACCAGAAGCCAAGGTCAGGCCCGGCCCCATGCGCCGAACCACTAGTCCTTCTGCCTACCTCTGGGCAGGCAGGGGGCAGTCCCCTTGGACTTCAACCAGAAGCCAGGGTCAGGCCCGACCCTATGCGTCGAACCACAAGTCACTCTGCCTACCTTTGGGCAGGCAGGGGGCAGGCCCCCTAGACTTCGACCAGAAGCCAGGGTCAAGCCCCGCCCCATGCGCCGAACCACTAGTCCCTCTACCTACCTCTGGGCAGGCAGGAGGTAGGCCCCCTAGACTTCGACCAGAAGCCAGGGTCAGGCACGACCCCATGAGCCGAACCACAAGTCCCTCTGCCTACCTCTGGGCAGGCAGGGGGCAGGCCCCCTGGACTTCGACCAGAAGCCAGGGTCAGGCCCGGCCCCATGAGCTGAACCACAAGTCCCTCTGCCTACCTCTGGGCAGGCAGGGGGCAGGCCCCCTGGTCTTCGACCAGAAGTCAGGGTCAGGCACGGCCCCATGAGCCGAACCACTAGTCCATCTGCCTACCTCTGGGCAGGCAGGGGGCAGGCCCCCTGGACTTCGACCAGAAGCCAGGGTCAGGCCCGGCCCCATGCGCCGAACCACAAGTCCCTCTGCCTACCTCTGGGCAAGCAGGGGGCAGTCCCCCTGGACTTCAACCAGAAGCCAGGGTCAGGCCCGACCCTATGCACCGAACCACAAGTCACTCTGCCTACCTCTGGGCAGGCAGGGGGCAGGCCCCCTGAACTTCGACCAGAAGCCAGGGTCAAGCCCGGCCCCATGCGCCGAACCACTAGTCCCTCAGCCTACCTCTGGGCAGGCAGGGGGCAGGCCCCCTGGACTTCGACCAGAAGCCATGGGCAGGCCCGGCCCCATGAGCCGAACCACAAGTCCCTCTGCCTACCTCTGGGCAAGCAGGGGGCAGGCCCCCTGGAATTCGACCAGAAGCCAGGGTCAAGCCCCGCCCCATGCGCCGAACCACTAGTCCCTCTGCCTACCTCTGGGCAGGCAGGAGGCAGGCCCCCTAGACTTCGACCAGAAGCCAGGGTCAGGCACGACCCCATGAGCCGAACCACAAGTCCCTCTGCCTACCTCTGGGCAGGCAGGGGGCAGGCCCCCCGGACTTCGACCAGAACCCAGGGTCAGGCCCGGCCCCATGAGCTGAACCACAAGTCCCTCGGCCTACCTCTGGGCAGGCAGGGGGCAGGCCCCCTGGTCTTCGACCAGAAGCCAGGGTCAGGCACGGCCCCATGAGCCGAACCACTAGTCCATCTGCCTACCTCTGGGCAGGCAGGGGGCAGGTCCCCTGGACTTCGACCAGAAGCCAGAGTCAGGCCCGGCCCCATGCGCCGAACCACAAGTCCCTCTGCCTACCTCTGGGCAGGCAGGGGGCAGGCCCCCTGGACTTCGACTAGAAGACAGAGTCAGGCCGGGCCCCACGTGCCGAACTATAAGTCCCTCTTCCTACCTCTGGGCAGGCAGGGGGCAGGCCCCCTGGACTTCGACCAGAAGCCAGGGTCAGGCCTGGCCCCATGCGCCGAACCACAAGTCCCTCTGCCTACCTTTGGGCAGGCAGGGGGCAGTCCCCCTGGACTTCAACCAGAAGCCGGGGTCAGGCCCGACCCTATGCACCGAACCACTAGTCCCTCTGCCTACCTCTGGGCAGGCAGGGGGCAGGCCCCCTGGACTTCGACCAGAAGCCATGGGCAGGCCCGGCCCCATGAGCCGAACCACAAGTCCCTCTGCCTACCTCTGAGCAGGCAGGGAACAGGCCCCCTGGACTTCGACCAGAAGCCAGGGTCAGGCCCGGCCCCATGCGCCGAATCACTAGTCCCTCAGCCTACCTCTTGGCAGGCACGGGGCAGGCCCCCTGGACTTCGACCAGAAGCCAGGGTCAGGCCCGGCCCCATTCGCCGAACCACTAGTCCCTCTGCCTACCTCTGGGCAGGCAGGGGGCAGGCCCCCTAGACTTCGACCAGAAGCCAGGGTCAGGAACGACCCCATGAGCCGTACCACAAGTCCCTCTGCCTACCTCTGGGCAGGCAGGGGGCAGGCCCCCTGGACTTCGACCAGAAGCCAGGGTCAGGCCCGGCCCCATGAGCTGAACCACAAGTCCCTCTGCCTACCTCTGGGCAGGCAGGGGGCAGGCCCCCTGGTCTTATACCAGAAGCCAGGGTCAGGCACGGCCCATGAGCCGAACCACTAGTCTATCTGCCTACCTCTGGGCAGGCAGGGGGCAGGCCCCCTGGATTTCGACCAGAAGCCAAGGTCAGGCCCGGCCCCATGCGCCGAACCACTAGTCCTTCTGCCTACCTCTGGGCAGGCAGGGGGCAGTCCCCTTGGACTTCAACCAGAAGCCAGGGTCAGGCCCGACCCTATGCGTCGAACCACAAGTCACTCTGCCTACCTCTGGGCAGGCAGGGGGCAGGCCCCCTAGACTTCGACCAGAAGCCAGGGTCAAGCCCCGCCCCATGCGCCGAACCACTAGTCCCTCTACCTACCTCTGGGCAGGCAGGAGGTAGGCCCCCTGGACTTCGACCAGAAGTCAGGGTCAGGCACGGCCCCATGAGCCGAACCACTAGTCCATCTGCCTACCTCTGGGCAGGCAGGGGGCAGGCCCCCTGGACTTCGACCAGAAGCCAGGGTCAGGCCCGGCCCCATGCGCCGAACCACAAGTCCCTCTGCCTACCTCTGGGCAAGCAGGGGGCAGTCCCCCTGGACTTCAACCAGAAGCCAGGGTCAGGCCCGACCCTATGCACCGAACCACAAGTCACTCTGCCTACCTCTGGGCAGGCAGGGGGCAGGCCCCCCGGACTTCGACCAGAAGCCATGGGCAGGCCCGGCCCCATGAGCCGAACCACAAGTCCCTCTGCCTACCTCTGGGCAGGCAGGGGGCAGGCCCCCTGGACTTCGACCAGAAGCCAGGGTCAGGCCCGGCCCCATGAGCTGAACCACAAGTCCCTCTGCCTACCTCTGGCAGGCAGGGGGCAGGCCCCCTGGTCTTCGACCAGAAGTCAGGGTCAGGCACGGCCCCATGAGCCGAACCACTAGTCCATCTGCCTACCTCTGGGCAGGCAGGGGGCAGGCCCCCTGGACTTCGACCAGAAGCCAGGGTCAGGCCCGGCCCCATGCGCCGAACCACAAGTCCCTCTGCCTACCTCTGGGCAAGCAGGGGGCAGTCCCCCTGGACTTCAACCAGAAGCCAGGGTCAGGCCCGACCCTATGCACCGAACCACAAGTCACTCTGCCTACCTCTGGGCAGGCAGGGGGCAGGCCCCCTGAACTTCGACCAGAAGCCAGGGTCAAGCCCGGCCCCATGCGCCGAACCACTAGTCCCTCAGCCTACCTCTGGGCAGGCAGGGGGCAGGCCCCCTGGACTTCGACCAGAAGCCATGGGCAGGCCCGGCCCCATGAGCCGAACCACAAGTCCCTCTGCCTACCTCTGGGCAGGCAGAGGGCAGGCCCCCTGGAATTCGACCAGAAGCCAGGGTCAAGCCCCGCCCCATGCGCCGAACCACTAGTCCCTCTGCCTACCTCTGGGCAGGCAGGAGGCAGGCCCCCTAGACTTCGACCTGAAGCCAGGGTCAGGCACGACCCCATGAGCCGAACCACAAGTCCCTCTGCCTACCTCTGGGCAGGCAGGGGGCAGGCCCCCCGGACTTCGACCAGAAGCCAGGGTCAGGCCCGGCCCCATGAGCTGAACCACAAGTCCCTCGGCCTACCTCTGGGCAGGCAGGGGGCAGGCCCCCTGGTCTTCGACCAGAAGCCAGGGTCAGGCACGGCCCCATGAGCCGAACCACTAGTCCATCTGCCTACCTCTGGGCAGGCAGGGGGCAGGCCCCCTGGACTTCGACCAGAAGCCAGGGTCAGGCCCGGCCCCATGCGCCGAACCACAAGTCCCTCTGCCTACCTCTGGGCAGGCAGGGGGCAGGCCCCCTGAACTTCGACTAGAAGACAGAGTCAGGCCGGGCCCCACGTGCCGAACTATAAGTCCCTCTTCCTACCTCTGGGCAGGCAGGGGGCAGGCCCCCTGGACTTCGACCAGAAGCCAGGGTCAGGCCTGGCCCCATGCGCCGAACCACAAGTCCCTCTGCCTACCTTTGGGCAGGCAGGGGGCAGTCCCCCTGGACTTCAACCAGAAGCCGGGGTCAGGCCCGACCCTATGCACCGAACCACTAGTCCCTCTGCCTACCTCTGGGCAGGCAGGGGGCAGGCCCCCTGGACTTCGACCAGAAGCCATGGGCAGGCCCGGCCCCATGAGCCGAACCACAAGTCCCTCTGCCTACCTCTGAGCAGGCAGGGAACAGGCCCCCTGGACTTCGACCAGAAGCCAGGGTCAGGCCCGGCCCCATGCGCCGAATCACTAGTCCCTCAGCCTACCTCTGGGCAGGCACGGGGCAGGCCCCCTGGACTTCGACCAGAAGCCAGGGTCAGGCCCGGCCCCATTCGCCGAACCACTAGTCCCTCTGCCTACCTTTGGGCAGGCAGGGGGCAGGCCCCCTAGACTTCGACCAGAAGCCAGGGTCAGGAACGACCCCATGAGCCGTACCACAAGTCCCTCTGCCTACCTCTGGGCAGGCAGGGGGCAGGCCCCCTGGACTTCGACCAGAAGCCAGGGTCAGGCCCGGCCCCATGAGCTGAACCACAAGTCCCTCTGCCTACCTCTGGGCAGGCAGGGGGCAGGCCCCCTGGTCTTATACCAGAAGCCAGGGTCAGGCACGGCCCATGAGCCGAACCACTAGTCTATCTGCCTACCTCTGGGCAGGCAGGGGGCAGGCCCCCTGGATTTCGACCAGAAGCCAAGGTCAGGCCCGACCCTATGCGCCGAACCACTAGTCCTTCTGCCTACCTCTGGGCAGGCAGGGGGCAGTCCCCTTGGACTTCAACCAGAAGCCAGGGTCAGGCCCGACCCTATGCGTCGAACCACAAGTCACTCTGCCTACCTCTGGGCAGGCAGGGGGCAGGCCCCCTAGACTTCGACCAGAAGCCAGGGTCAAGCCCCTCCCCATGCGCCGAACCACTAGTCCCTCTACCTACCTCTGGGCAGGCAGGAGGTATGCCCCCTAGACTTCGACCAGAAGCCAGGGTCAGGCACGACCCCATGAGCCGAACCACAAGTCCCTCTGCCTACCTCTGGGCAGGCAGGGGGCAGGCCCCCTGGACTTCGACCAGAAGCCAGGGTCAGGCCCGGCCCCATGAGCTGAACCACAAGTCCCTCTGCCTACCTCTGGGCAGGCAGGGGGCAGGCCCCCTGGTCTTCGACCAGAAGTCAGGGTCAGGCACGGCCCCATGAGCCGAACCACTAGTCCATCTGCCTACCTCTGGGCAGGCAGGGGGCAGGCCCCCTGGACTTCGACCAGAAGCCAGGGTCAGGCCCGGCCCCATGCGCCGAACCACAAGTCCCTCTGCCTACCTCTGGGCAAGCAGGGGGCAGTCCCCCTGGACTTCAACCAGAAGCCAGGGTCAGGCCCGACCCTATGCACCGAACCACAAGTCACTCTGCCTACCTCTGGGCAGGCAGGGGGCAGGCCCCCTGAACTTCGACCAGAAGCCAGGGTCAAGCCCGGCCCCATGCGCCGAACCACTAGTCCCTCAGCCTACCTCTGGGCAGGCAGGGGGCAGGCCCCCTGGACTTCGACCAGAAGCCATGGGCAGGCCCGGCCCCATGAGCCGAACCACAAGTCCCTCTGCCTACCTCTGGGCAGGCAGAGGGCAGGCCCCCTGGAATTCGACCAGAAGCCAGGGTCAAGCCCCGCCCCATGCGCCGAACCACTAGTCCCTCTGCCTACCTATGGGCAGGCAGGAGGCAGGCCCCCTAGACTTCGACCAGAAGCCAGGGTCAGGCACGACCCCATGAGCCGAACCACAAGTCCCTCTGCCTACCTCTGGGCAGGCAGGGGGCAGGCCCCCCGGACTTCGACCAGAAGCCAGGGTCAGGCCCGGCCCCATGAGCTGAACCACAAGTCCCTCGGCCTACCTCTGGGCAGGCAGGGGGCAGGCCCCCTGGTCTTCGACCAGAAGCCAGGGTCAGGCACGGCCCCATGAGCCGAACCACTAGTCCATCTGCCTACCTCTGGGCAGGCAGGGGGCAGGCCCCCTGGACTTCGACCAGAAGCCAGGGTCAGGCCCGGCCCCATGCGCCGAACCACAAGTCCCTCTGCCTACCTCTGGGCAGGCAGGGGGCAGGCCCCCTGGACTTCGACTAGAAGACAGAGTCAGGCCGGGCCCCACGTGCCGAACTATAAGTCCCTCTTCCTACCTCTGGGCAGGCAGGGGGCAGGCCCCCTGGACTTCGACCAGAAGCCAGGGTCAGGCCTGGCCCCATGCGCCGAACCACAAGTCCCTCTGCCTACCTTTGGGCAGGCAGGGGGCAGTCCCCCTGGACTTCAACCAGAAGCCGGGGTCAGGCCCGACCCTATGCACCGAACCACTAGTCCCTCTGCCTACCTCTGGGCAGGCAGGGGGCAGGCCCCCTGGACTTCGACCAGAAGCCATGGGCAGGCCCGGCCCCATGAGCCGAACCACAAGTCCCTCTGCCTACCTCTGAGCAGGCAGGGAACAGGCCCCCTGGACTTCGACCAGAAGCCAGGGTCAGGCACGGCCCCATGAGCTGAACCACAAGTCCCTCTGCCTACCTCTGGGCAGGCAAGGGGCAGGCCCCCTGGACTTCGACCAGAAGCCAGGGTCAAGCCCCGCCCCATGCGCCGAACCACTAGTCCCTCTGCCTACCTCTGGGCAGGCAGGAGGCAGGCCCCCTAGACTTCGACCAGAAGCCAGGGTCAGGCACGACCCCATGAGCCGAACCACAAGTCCCTCTGCCTACCTCTGGGCAGGCAGGGGGCAGGCCCCCTGGACTTCGACCAGAAGCCAGGGTCAGGCCCGGCCCCATGAGCTGAACCACAAGTCCCTCTGCCTACCTCTGGGCAGGCAGGGGGCAGGCCCCCTGGTCTTATACCAGAAGCCAGGGTCAGGCACGGCCCATGAGCCGAACCACTAGTCTATCTGCCTACCTCTGGGCAGGCAGGGGGCAGGCCCCCTGGATTCCGACCAGAAGCCAAGGTCAGGCCCGGCCCCATGCGCCGAACCACTAGTCCTTCTGCCTACCTCTGGGCAGGCAGGGGGCAGTCCCCTTGGACTTCAACCAGAAGCCAGGGTCAGGCCCGACCCTATGCGTCGAACCACAAGTCACTCTGCCTACCTCTAGGCAGGCAGGGGGCAGGCCCCCTAGACTTCGACCAGAAGCCAGGGTCAAGCCCCGCCCCATGCGCCGAACCACTAGTCCCTCTACCTACCTCTGGGCAGGCAGGAGGTAGGCCCCCTAGACTTCGACCAGAAGCCAGGGTCAGGCACGACCCCATGAGCCGAACCACAAGTCCCTCTGCCTACCTCTGGGCAGGCAGGGGGCAGGCCCCCTGGACTTCGACCAGAAGCTAGGGTCAGGCCCGGCCCCATGAGCTGAACCACAAGTCCCTCTGCCTACCTCTGGGCAGGCAGGGGGCAGGCCCCCTGGTCTTCGACCAGAAGTCAGGGTCAGGCACGGCCCCATGAGCCGAACCACTAGTCCATCTGCCTACCTCTGGGCAGGCAGGGGGCAGGCCCCCTGGACTTCGACCAGAAGCCAGGGTCAGGCCCGGCCCCATGCGCCGAACCACAAGTCCCTCTGCCTACCTCTGGGCAAGCAGGGGGCAGTCCCCCTGGACTTCAACCAGAAGCCAGGGTCAGGCCCGACCCTATGCACCGAACCACAAGTCACTCTGCCTACCTCTGGGCAGGCAGGGGGCAGGCCCCCTGAACTTCGACCAGAAGCCAGGGTCAAGCCCGGCCCCATGCGCCGAACCACTAGTCCCTCAGCCTACCTCTGGGCAGGCAGGGGGCAGGCCCCCTGGACTTCGACCAGAAGCCATGGGCAGGCCCGGCCCCATGAGCCGAACCACAAGTCCCTCTGCCTACCTCTGGGCAGGCAGGGGGCAGGCCCCCTGGAATTCGACCAGAAGCCAGGGTCAAGCCCCGCCCCATGCGCCGAACCACTAGTCCCTCTGCCTACCTCTGGGCAGGCAGGAGGCAGGCCCCCTAGACTTCGACCAGAAGCCAGGGTCAGGCACGACCCCATGAGCCGAACCACAAGTCCCTCTGCCTACCTCTGGGCAGGCAGGGGGCAGGCCCCCCGGACTTCGACCAGAAGCCAGGGTCAGGCCCGGCCCCATGAGCTGAACCACAAGTCCCTCGGCCTACCTCTGGGCAGGCAGGGGGCAGGCCCCCTGGTCTTCGACCATAAGCCAGGGTCAGGCACGGCCCCATGAGCCGAACCACTAGTCCATCTGCCTACCTCTGGGCAGGCAGGGGGCAGGCCCCCTGGACTTCGACCAGAAGCCAGGGTCAGGCCCGGCCCCATGCGCCGAACCACAAGTCCCTCTGCCTACCTCTGGGCAGGCAGGGGGCAGGCCCCCTGGACTTCGACTAGAAGACAGAGTCAGGCCGGGCCCCACGTGCCGAACTATAAGTCCCTCTTCCTACCTCTGGGCAGGCAGGGGGCAGGCCCCCTGGACTTCGACCAGAAGCCAGGGTCAGGCCTGGCCCCATGCGCCGAACCACAAGTCCCTCTGCCTACCTTTGGGCAGGCAGGGGGCAGTCCCCCTGGACTTCAACCAGAAGCCGGGGTCAGGCCCGACCCTATGCACCGAACCACTAGTCCCTCTGCCTACCTCTGGGCAGGCAGGGGGCAGGCCCCCTGGACTTCGACCAGAAGCCATGGGCAGGCCCGGCCCCATGAGCCGAACCACAAGTCCCTCTGCCTACCTCTGAGCAGGCAGGGAACAGGCCCCCTGGACTTCGACCAGAAGCCAGGGTCAGGCCCGGCCCCATGCGCCGAATCACTAGTCCCTCAGCCTACCTCTGGGCAGGCACGGGGCAGGCCCCCTGGACTTCGACCAGAAGCCAGGGTCAGGCCCGGCCCCATTCGCCGAACCACTAGTCCCTCTGCCTACCTCTGGGCAGGCAGGGGGCAGGCCCCCTAGACTTCGACCAGAAGCCAGGGTCAGGAACGACCCCATGAGCCGTACCACAAGTCCCTCTGCCTACCTCTGGGCAGGCAGGGGGCAGGCCCCCTGGACTTCGACCAGAAGCCAGGGTCAGGCCCGGCCCCATGAGCTGAACCACAAGTCCCTCTGCCTACCTCTGGGTAGGCAGGGGGCAGGCCCCCTGGTCTTCGACCAGAAGCCAGGGTCAGGCACGGCCCCACTAGCCGAACCACTAGTCCATCTGCCTACCTCTGGGCAGGCAGGGGGCAGGCCCCCTGGACTTCGACCAGAAGCAAGGGTCAGGCCCGGCCCCATGCGCCGAACCACAAGTCCCTCTACCTACCTCTGGGCAGGCAGGGGGCAGTCCCCCTGGACTTCGACCAGAAGCCAGGGTCAGGCCCGGCCCCATGCGCCGAATCACTAGTCCCTCTGCCTACCTCTGGGCAGGCAGGTGGCAGGCCCCCTAGACTTCGACCAGAAGCCAGGGTCACGCACGACCCCATGAGCCGAACCACAAGTCCCTCTGCCTACCTCTGGGCAGGCAGGGAACAGGCCCCCTGGACTTCGACCAGAAGCCAGGGTCAGGCCCGGCCCCATGCGCCGAATCACTAGTCCCTCTGCCTACCTCTGGGCAGGCACGGGGCAGGCCCCCTGGACTTCGACCAGAAGCCAGGGTCAGGCCCGGCCCCATGCGCCGAACCACTAGTCCCTCTGCCTACCTCTGGGCAGGCAGGGGGCAGGCCCCCTGGTCTTCGACCAGAAGCCAGGGTCAGGCACGGCCCCACTAGCCGAACCACTAGTCCATCTGCCTACCTCTGGGCAGGCAGGGGGCAGGCCCCCTGGACTTCGACCAGAAGCCAGGGTCAGGCCCGGCCCCATGCGCCGAACCACAAGTCGCTCTGCCTACCTCTGGGCAGGTAGGGGGCAGTCCCCCTGGACTTCAACCAGAAGCCAGGGTCAGGCTCGACCCTATGCGCCGAACCACAAGTCACTCTGCCTACCTCTGGGCAGGCAAGGGGCAGGCCCCCTGGACTTCGACCAGAAGCCAGGGTCAAGCCCCGCCCCATGCGCCGAATCACTAGTCCCTCTGCCTACCTCTGGGCAGGCAGGAGGCAGGCCCCCTAGACTTCGACCAGAAGTCAGGGTCGGCACGACCCCATGAGCCGAACCACAAGTCCCTCTGCCTACCTCTGGGCAGGCAGGGGGCAGGCCCCCTGGACTTCGACCAGAAGCCAGGGTCAGGCCCGGCCCCATGAGCTGAACCACAAGTCCCTCTGCCTACCTCTGGGCAGGCAGGGGGCAGGCCCCCTAGTCTTCGACCAGAAGCCAGGGTCAGGCACGGCCCATGAGCCGAACCACTAGTCTATCTGCCTACCTCTTGGCTGGCAGGGGGCAGGCCCCCTGGACTTCGACCAGAAGCCAGGGTCAGGCCCGACCCTATGCGCCGAACCACAAGTCACTCTGCCTACCTCTGGGCAGGCAGGGGGCAGGCCCCCTAGACTTCGACCAGAAGCCAGGGTCAAGCCCCGCCCCATGCGCCGAACCACTAGTCCCTCTGCGTACCTCTGGGCAGGCAGGAGGCAGGCCCCCTAGACTTCGACCAGAAGCCAGGGTCAGGCACGACCCCATGAGCTGAACCACAAGTCCCTCTGCCTACCTCTGGGCAGGCAGGGGGCAGGCCCCCTGGACTTCGACCAGAAGCCAGGGTCAGGCCCGGCCCCATGAGCTGAACCACAAGTCCCTCTGCCTACCTCTGGGCAGGCAGGGGGCAGGCCCCCTGGTCTTCGACCAGAAGTCAGGGTCAGGCACGGCCCCATGAGCCGAACCACTAGTCCATCTGCCTACCTCTGGGCAGGCAGGGGGCAGGCCCCCTGGACTTCGACCAGAAGCCAGGGTCAGGCCCGGCCCCATGCGCCGAACCACAAGTCCCTCTGCCTACCTCTGGGCAGGCAGGGGGCAGTCCCCCTGGACTTCAACCAAAAGCCAGGGTCAGGCCCGACCCTATGCACCGAACCACAAGTCACTCTGCCTACCTCTGGGCAGGCAGGGGGCAGGCCCCCTGAACTTCGACCAGAAGCCAGGGTCAAGCCCGGCCCCATGCGCCGAACCACTAGTCCCTCTGCCTACCTCTGGGCAGGCAGGGGGCAGGCCCCCTAGACTTCGACCAGAAGCCATGGGCAGGCCCGGCCCCATGAGCCGAACCACAAGTCCCTCTGCCTACCTCTGGGCAGGCAGGGGGCAGGCCCCCTGGAATTCGACCAGAAGCCAGGGTCAAGCCCCGCCCCATGCGCCGAACCACTAGTCCCTCTGCCTACCTCTGGGCAGGCAGGAGGCAGGCCCCCTAGACTTCGACCAGAAGCCAGGGTCAGGCACGACCCCATGAGCCGAACCACAAGTCCCTCTGCCTACCTCTGGGCAGGCAGGGGGCAGGCCCCCCGAACTTCGACCAGAAGCCAGGGTCAGGCCCGGCCCCATGAGCTGAACCACAAGTCCCTCTGCCTACCTCTGGGCAGGCAGGGGGCAGGCCCCCTGGTCTTCGACCAGAAGCCAGGGTCAGGCACGGCCCCATGAGCCGAACCACTAGTCCATCTGCCTACCTCTGGGCAGGCAGGGGGCAGGCCCCCTGGACTTCGACCAGAAGCCAGGGTCAGGCCAGGCCCCATGCGCCGAACCACAAGTCCCTCTGCCTACCTCTGGGCAGGCAGGGGGCAGGCCCCCTGGACTTCGACTAGAAGACAGGGTCAGGCCGGGCCCCACGTGCCGAACTATAAGTCCCTCTTCCTACCTCTGGGCAGGCAGGGGGCAGGCCCCCTGGACTTCGACCAGAAGCCAGGGTCAGGCCCCGCCCCATGCGCCGAACCACTAGTCCCTCTGCCTACCTCTGGGCAGGCAGGGGGCAGGCCCCCTAGACTTCGACCAGAATCCAGGGTCAGGAACGACCCCATGAGCCGTACCACAAGTCCCTCTGCCTACCTCTGGGCAGGCAGGGAACATGCCCCCCTGGACTTCGACCAGAAGCCAGGGTCAGGCCCGGCCCCATGCGCCGAACCACTAGTCCCACTGCCTACCTCTGGGCAGGCAGGGAACAGGCCCCCTGGACTTCGACCAGAAGCCAGGGTCAGGCACGGCCCAATGAGCCGAACCACAAGTCCCTCTGCCTACCTCTGGGCAGGCAGGGGGCAGGCCCCCTGGACTTCGAAAAGAAGCCAGGGTCAGGCCCCGCCCCATGCGCCGAACCACTAGTCCCTCTTCCTACCTATGGGCAGGCAGGGGGCAGGCCCCCAGGACTTCGACCAGAAGCCAGGGTCAGGCCCCGCCCCATGCGCCGAACCACAAGTCCCTCTGCCTACCTCTAGGCAGGCAGGGGGCAGGCCCCCGGACTTCGACCAGAAGCCAGGGTCAGGCCCGGCCCCATGAGCTGAACCACAAGTCCCTCTGCCTACCTCTGGGCAGGCAGGGGGCAGGCCCCCTGGTCTTCGACCAGAAGCTAGGGTCAGGCACGGCCCCACTAGCCGAACCACTAGTCCATCTGCCTACCTCTGGGCAGGCAGGGGGCAGGCCCCCTGGACTTCGACCAGAAGCCAGGGTCAGGCCCGGCCCCATGCGCCAAACCACAAGTCCCTCTGCCTACCTCTGGGCAGGCAGGGGGCAGTCCCCCTGGACTTCAACCAGAAGCCAGGGTCAGGCCCGGCCCCATGCGCCGAACCACAAGTCACTCTGCCTACCTCTGGGCAGGCAGGGGGCAGGCCTCATGGACTTCGACCAGAAGCCAGGGTCAGGCCCCGCCCCATGCACCGAACCACTAGTCCCTCTGCCTACCTCTGGGCAGGCAGGGGGCAGTCCCCCTGGTCTTCGACCAGAAGCCAGGGTCAGGAACGACCCCATGAGCCGAACCACAAGTCCCTCTGCCTACCTCTAGGCAGGCAGGGGGCAGGCCCCCTGGACTTCGACCAAAAGCCAGGGTCAGGCCCGGCCCCATGAGCTGAACCACAAGTCCCTCTGCCTACCTCTGGGCAGGCAGGGGGCAGGCCCCCTGGTCTTCGACCAGAAGCCAGGGTCAGGCACGGCCCCACTAGCCGAACCACTAGTCCATCTGCCTACCTCTGGGCAGGCCCCCTGGACTTCGACCAGAAGCCAGGGTCAGGCCCGGCCCCATGCGCCGAACCACAAGTCCCTCTGCCTACCTCTGGGCAGGCAGGGGGCAGTCCCCCTGGACTTCAACCAGAAGCCAGGGTCAGGCCCGGCCCCATGCGCCGAACCACTAGTCCCACTGCCTACCTCTGGGCAGGCAGGGGGCAGGCCCCCAGCACTTCGACCAGAAGCCTTGGGCAGGCCCGGCCCCATGAGCCGAACCACAAGTCCCTCTGCCTACCTCTGGGCAGGCAGGGGGCAGTCCCCCTGGAAATCAACCAGAAGCCAGGGTCAGGCCCGGCCCCATGCGCCGAACCACTAGTCCCACTGCTTACCTCTGGGCAGGCAGGGAACAAGCCCCCTGGACTTCGACCAGAAGCCAGGGTCAGGCACGGCCCAATGAGCCGAACCACAAGTCCCTCTGCCTACCTCTGGGCAGGCAGGGGGCAGGCCCCCTGGACTTCGACCAGAAGCCAGGGTCAGGCCCCGCCCCATGCGCCGAACCACTAGTCCCTCTTCCTACCTCTGGGCAGGCAGGGGGCAGGCCCCCTGGACTTCAACCAGAAGCCAGGGTCAGGCCCCGCCCCATGCGCCGAACCACTAGTCCCTCTGCCTATCTCTGGGCAGGCAGGGGGCAGGCCCCCTAGACTTCGACCAGAAGCCAGGATCAGGAACGACCCCATGAGCCGAACCACAAGTCCCTCTGCCTACCTCTAGGCAGGCAGGGGGCAGGCCCCCTGGACTTCGACCAGAAGCCAGGGTCAGGCCCGGCCCCATGAGCTGAACCACAAGTCCCTCTGCCTACCTCTGGGCAGGCAGGGGGCAGGCCCCCTGGTCTTCGACCAGAAGCCAGGGTCAGGCACGGCCCCACTAGCCGAACCACTAGTCCATCTGCCTACCTCTGGGCAGGCAGGGAACAGGCCCCCTGGACTTCGACCAGAAGCCAGGGTCAGGCACGGCCCAATGAGCCGAACCACAAGTCCCTCTGCCTACCTCTGGGCAGGCAGGGGGCAGGCCCCCTGGACTTCGACCAGAAGCCAGGGTCAGGCCCCGCCCCATGCGCCGAACCACTAGTCCCTCTTCCTACCTCTGGGCAGGCAGGGGGCAGGCCCCCTGGACTTCAACCAGAAGCCAGGGTCAGGCCCCGCCCCATGCGCCGAACCACAAGTCCCTCTGCCTACCTCTGGGCAGGCAGGGGGCAGGCCCCCTAGACTTCGACCAGAAGCCAGGGTCAGGAACGACCCCATGAGCCGAACCACAAGTCCCTCTGCCTACCTCTAGGCAGGCAGGGGGCAGGCCCCCTGGACTTCGACCAGAAGCCAGGGTCAGGCCAGGCCCCATGAGCTGAACCACAAGTCCCTCTGCCTACCTCTGGGCAGGCAGGGGGCAGGCCCCCCTTGTCTTCGACCAGAAGCCTGGGTCAGGCACGGCCCCACTAGCCGAACCACTAGTCCATCTGCCTACCTTTGGGCAGGCAGGGGGCAGGCCCCCTGGACTTCGACCAGAAGCTAGGGTCAGGCCCGGCCCCATGCGCCGAAACACAAGTCCCTCTGCCTACCTCTGGGCAGGCAGGGGGCAGTCCCCCTGGACTTCAACCAGAAGCCAGGGTCAGGCCCGACCCTATGCGCCGAACCACAAGTCACTCTGCCTACCTCTGGGCAGGCAGGGGGCAGGCCCCCTGGACTTCGACCAGAAGCCAGGGTCAGGCCCCGCCCCATGCGCCGAACCACTAGTCCCTCTGCCTACCTCTGGGCAGGCAGGGGGCAGGCCCCCTGGACTTCGACCAGAAGCCAGGGTCAGGCCCCGCCCCATGCACCGAACCACTAGTCCCTCTGCCTACCTCTGGGCAGGCAGGGGGCAGTCCCCCTGGACTTCAACCAGAAGCCAGGGTCAGGAACGACCCCATGAGCCGAACCACAAGTCCCTCTTCCTACCTCTAGGCAGGCAGGGGGCAGGCCCCCTGGACTTCGACCAGACGCCAGGGTCAGGCCCGGCCCCATGAGCTGAACCACAAGTCCCTCTGCCTACCTCTGGGCAGGCAGGGGGCAGGCCCCCTGGTCTTCGACCAGAAGCCAGGGTCAGGCACGACCCCACTAGCCGAACCACTAGTCCATCTGCCTACCTCTGGGCAGGCAGGGGGCAGGCCCCCTGGACTTCAACCAGAAGCCAGGGATTAGGCCCGGCCCCATGCGCCGAACCACTAGTCCCTCTGCCTACCTCTGGGCAGGCAGGGGGCAGGCCCCCTGGACTTCGACCAGAAGCCAGGGTCAGGCCCGGCCCCAAGCGCCGAAACACAAGTCCCTCTGCCTACCTCTGGGCAGGCAGGGGGCAGTCCCCCTGGACTTCAACCAGAAGCCAGGGTCAGGCCCGACCCAATGCGCCGAACCACAAGTCACTCTGCCTACCTCTGGGCAGGCAGGGGGCAGGCCCTCTGGACTTCGACCAGAAGCCAGGGTCAGGCCCGACCCCATGCGCCGATCCACAAGTCCCTCTGCCTACCTCTGGGCAGGCAGGGAGCAGTCCCCCTGGACTTCAACCAGAAGCCAGGGTCAGGCCCGGCCCCATGCGCCGAACCACTAGTCCCTCTGCCTACCTCTGGGCAGGCAGGGGGCAGTCCCCCTGGACTTCAACCAGAAGCCAGGGTCAGGCCCGACCCCATGAGCTGAACCACAAGTCCCTCTGCCTACCTCTGGGCAGGCAGGGGGCGGGCTCCCTGGACTTCGACCAGAAACCAGGGTCAGGCCCGGCCCCATGAGCTGAACAACAAGTCCCTCTGCCTACCTCTGGGCAGGCAGGGGGCAGGCCCCCTGGACTTCGACCAGAAGCCAGGGTCAGGCACGGCCCCATGAGCCGAACCACTACTCCCTCTGCCTACCTCTGGGCTGGCAGGGGGCAGGCCCCCTGGACTTCGACCAGAAGCCAGGGTCAGGCCCGGCCCCATGCGCCGAAACACAAGTCCCTCTGCCTACCTCTGGGCAGGCAGGGGGCAGTCCCCCTGGACTTCAACCAGAAGCCAGGGTCAGGCCCGACCCTATGCGCCGAACCACAAGTCACTCTGCCTACTTCTGGGCAGGCAGGGGGCAGGCCCCCTGGACTTCGACCAGAAGCCAGGGTCAGGCACCAGCCCATGCGCCGAACCACTAGTCCCTCTGCCTACCTCTGGGCAAGTAGGGGGCAGGCCCCCTGGACTTCGACCAGAAGCCATGGGCAGGCCCGGCCCCATGAGCCGAACCAGAAGTCCCTCTGCCTACCTCTGGGCAGGCAGGGAACAGGCCCCCTGGACTTCGACAAGAAGCCAGGGTCAGGCCCGGCCCCATGCGCCGAACCACTAGTCCCTCTGCCTACCTCTGGGCAGGCACGGGGCAGGCCTCCTGGACTTCGACCAAAAGCCAGGGTCTGGCACGGCCCCATGAGCCGAACCACAAGTCCCTCTGCCTACCTCTGGGCAGGCAGGTCGCAGGCCCCCTGGACTTCGACCAGAAGCCAGGGTCAGGCCGGGCCCCATGCGCCGAACCATAAGTCCCTCTGCCTACCTCTGGCAGGCAGGGGGCAGGCCCCCCGGACTTCGAACAGAAGCCAGGGTCAGGCCGGGCCCCATGCGCCGAAGTATAAGTCCCTCTGCCTACCTCTGGGCAGGCCCTTTGGACTTTGACCAAAAGCCAGGGTCAGGCCGGGCCCCACGTGTCGAACGACAAGTCCCTCTGCCTACCTCTGGGCAGGCAGGGGGCAGGCCCCCTGGATTTCGGCAAGAAGCCAGGGTAAGGCCGGGCCCCATGCGCCGAACCACAAGTCCCTCTGCCTACCTCTGGGCAGGCAGGGGGCAGTCCCCGTGGACTTCGACTAGAAGCTAGGGTCAGGCACGTCCCAATGAGCCGAACCACAAGTCCCTCTGCCTACCTCTGGGCAGGCAGGGGGCAGTCCCCCTGGACTTCAACCAGAAGCCAGGGATTAGGCCCGGCCCCATGCGCCGAACCACTAGTCCCTCTGCCTACCTCTGGGCAGGCAGGGGGCAGGCCCCCTGGACTTCGACCAGAAGCCAGGGTCAGGCCCGGCCCCAAGCGCCGAAACACAAGTCCCTCTGCCTACCTCTGGGCAGGCAGGGGGCAGTCCCCCTGGACTTCAACCAGAAGCCAGGGTCAGGCCCGACCCAATGCGCCGAACCACAAGTCACTCTGCCTACCTCTGGGCAGGCAGGGGGCAGGCCCCCTGGACTTCGACCAGAAGCCAGGGTCAGGCCCGACCCCATGCGCCGATCCACAAGTCCCTCTGCCTACCTCTGGGCAGGCAGGGAGCAGTCCCCCTGGACTTCAACCAGAAGCCAGGGTCAGGCCCGGCCCCATGCGCCGAACCACTAGTCCCTCTGCCTACCTCTGGGCAGGCAGGGGGCAGTCCCCCTGGACTTCAACCAGAAGCCAGGGTCAGGCCCGACCCCATGAGCTGAACCACAAGTCCCTCTGCCTACCTCTGGGCAGGCAGGGGGCGGGCTCCCTGGACTTCGACCAGAAACCAGGGTCAGGCCCGGCCCCATGAGCTGAACAACAAGTCCCTCTGCCTACCTCTGGGCAGGCAGGGGGCAGGCCCCCTGGACTTCGACCAGAAGCCAGGGTCAGGCACGGCCCCATGAGCCGAACCACTACTCCCTCTGCCTACCTCTGGGCTGGCAGGGGGCAGGCCCCCTGGACTTCGACCAGAAGCCAGGGTCAGGCCCGGCCCCATGCGCCGAAACACAAGTCCCTCTGCCTACCTCTGGGCAGGCAGGGGGCAGTCCCCCTGGACTTCAACCAGAAGCCAGGGTCAGGCCCGACCCTATGCGCCGAACCACAAGTCACTCTGCCTACCTCTGGGCAGGCAGGGGGCAGGCCCCCTGGACTTCGACCAGAAGCCAGGGTCAGGCACCAGCCCATGCGCCGAACCACTAGTCCCTCTGCCTACCTCTGGGCAAGTAGGGGGCAGGCCCCCTGGACTTCGACCAGAAGCCATGGGCAGGCCCGGCCCCATGAGCCGAACCAGAAGTCCCTCTGCCTACCTCTGGGCAGGCAGGGAACAGGCCCCCTGGACTTCGACAAGAAGCCAGGGTCAGGCCCGGCCCCATGCGCCGAACCACTAGTCCCTCTGCCTACCTCTGGGCAGGCACGGGGCAGGCCTCCTGGACTTCGACCAAAAGCCAGGGTCTGGCACGGCCCCATGAGCCGAACCACAAGTCCCTCTGCCTACCTCTGGGCAGGCAGGTCGCAGGCCCCCTGGACTTCGACCAGAAGCCAGGGTCAGGCCGGGCCCCATGCGCCGAACCATAAGTCCCTCTGCCTACCTCTGGCAGGCAGGGGGCAGGCCCCCCGGACTTCGAACAGAAGCCAGGGTCAGGCCGGGCCCCATGCGCCGAAGTATAAGTCCCTCTGCCTACCTCTGGGCAGGCCCTTTGGACTTTGACCAAAAGCCAGGGTCAGGCCGGGCCCCACGTGTCGAACGACAAGTCCCTCTGCCTACCTCTGGGCAGGCAGGGGGCAGGCCCCCTGGATTTCGGCAAGAAGCCAGGGTAAGGCCGGGCCCCATGCGCCGAACCACAAGTCCCTCTGCCTACCTCTGGGCAGGCAGGGGGCAGTCCCCGTGGACTTCGACTAGAAGCTAGGGTCAGGCACGTCCCAATGAGCCGAACCACAAGTCCCTCTGCCTACCTCTGGGCAGGCAGGGGGCAGGCCCCCTAGACTTCGACCAGAAGCCAGGGTCAGGCCGGGCCCCATGTGCCGAACTATAAGTCCCTCTTCCTACCTCTGGGCAGGCAGGGGGCAGGCCCCTGGACTTCGACCAGAAGCCAGGGTCAGGCCCGGCCCCATGCGCCGAACCACAAGTCTCTCTGCCTACCTCTGGGCAGGCAGGTGGCAGGCCCCCTAGTCTTCGACCAGAAGCCAGGGTCAGGCCCGACCCCATGAGCTGAACCACAAGTACCTCTGCCTACCTCTGGGTAGGCAGGGGGCAGGCCCCCTGGTCTTCGACCAGAAGCCAGGGTCAGGCACGGCCCCATGAGCCGAACCACTAGTCCCTCTACCTACCTCTGGGCAGGCAGGAGGCATGCCCCCTGGACTTCGACTAGAAGCCAGGGTCAGGCCTGGCCCCATGCGCCGAACCACAAGTCCCTCTGCCTACCTTTGGGCAGGCAGGGGGCAGTCCCCCTGGACTTTAACCAGAAGCCAGGGTCAGGCCCGACCCTATGCGCCGAACCACTAGTCCCTCTGCCTACCTCTGGGCAGGCAGGGGGCAGGCCCACTGGACTTCGACCAGAAGCCATGGGCAGGCTCGGCCCCATGAGCCGAACCACAAGTCCCTCTGCCTACCTCTGGGCAGGCAGGGAACATGCCCCCTGGACTTCGACCAGAAGCCAGGGTCAGGCCCGGCCCCATGCGCCGAATCACTAGTCCCTCTGCCTACCTCTGGGCAGGCACGGGGCAGGCCCCCTGGACTTCGACCAGAAGCCAGGGTCAGGCCCGGCCCCATGCGCCGAACCACTAGTCCCTCTGCCTACCTCTGGGCTGGCAGGGGGCAGGCCCCCCTGGACTTCGACCAGAAGCTAGGGTCAGCCACGGCCCCATGAGCCGAACCACTAGTCCCTCTGCCTACCTCTGGGCAGGCAGGGGGCAGGCCCCCTGGACTTCGATCAAAAGCCATGGGCAGGCCCGGCCCCATGAGCCGAACAACAAGTCCCTCTGCCTACCTCTGGGCAGGCAGGGGGCAGTCCCCCTGGACTTCAACCAGAAGCCAGGGTCAGGCCCGACCCTATGCGCCGAACCACAAGTCACTCTGCCTACCTCTGGGCAGGCAGGGGGCAGGCCCCCTGAACTTCGACCAGAAGCCAGGGTCAAGCCCGGCCCCATGCGCCGAACCACTAGTCCCTCTGCCTACCTGTGGGCAGGCAGGGGGCAGGCCCCCTCGACTTCGACCAGAAGCCAGGGTCAGGCCCGGCCCCATGAGCTGAACCACAAGTCCCTCTGCCTACCTCTGGGCAGGCAGGGGGCAGGCCCCCTGGTCTTCGACCAGAAGCCAGGGTCAGGCACGGCCCCATGAGCCGAACCACTAGTCCATCTGCCTACCTCAGGGCAGGCAGGGGGCAGGCCCCCTGAACTTCGACCAGAAGCCAGGGTCAGGCCCGGCCCCATGCGCCGAACCACAAGTCCCTCTGCCTACCTCTGGGCAGGCAGGGGGCAGCCCCCCTGGACTTCAACCAGAAGCCAGGGTCAGGCCCGACCCTATGCGCCGAACCACAAGTCACTCTGCCTACCTCTGGGCAGGCAGGGGGCAGGCCCCCTGAACTTCGACCAGAAGCCAGGGTCAAGCCCGGCCCCATGCGCCGAACCACTAGTCCCTCTGCCTACCTCTGGGCAGGCAGGGGGCAGGCCCCCTGGACTTCGACCAGAAGCCATGGGCAGGCCCGGCCCCATGAGCCGAACCACAAGTCCCTCTGCCTACCTCTAGGCAGGCAGGGAACATGCCCCCCTGGACTTCGACCAGAAGACAGGGTCAGGCACGGCCCAATGAGCCGAACCACAAGTCCCTCTGCCTACCTCTGGGCAGGCAGGGGGCAGGCCCCCTGGACTTCGACTAGAAGACAGGGTCAGGCCGGGCCCCACGTGCCGAACTATAAGTCCCTCTTCCTACCTCTGGGCAGGCAGGAGGCAGGCCCCCTGGACTTCGACCAGAAGCCAGGGTCAGGCCCCGCCCCATGCGCCGAACCACTAGTCCCTCTGCCTACCTCTGGGCAGGCAGGGGGCAGGCCCCCTAGACTTCGACCAGAAGCCAGGGTCAGGAACGACCCCATGAGCCGAACCACAAGTCCCTCTGCCTACCTCTGGGCAGGCAGGGGGCAGGCCCCCTGGACTTCGACCAGAAGCCAGGGTCAGGCACGACCCCATGAGCCGAACCACAAGTCCCTCTGCCTACCTCCTGCCAGGCCCCCTGGACTTCGACCAGAAGCCAGGGGCAGGCCCGGCCCCATGAGCCGAACCACAAGTCCCTCTACCTACCTCTGGGCAGGCAGGGAACAGGCCCCCTGGACTTCGACCAGAAGCCAGGGTCAGGCCCGGCCCCATGCGCCGAATCACTAGTCCCTCTGCCTACCTCTGGGCAGGCACGGGGCAGGCCCCCTGGACTTCGACCAGAAGCCAGGGTCAGGCCCGACCCCATGCGCCGAACCACTAGTCCCTCTGCCTACCTCTGGGCAGGCAGGGGGCAGGCCCCCTGGACTTCGACCAGAAGCCAGGGTCAGCCACGGCCCCATGAGCCGGACCACAAGTCCCTCTGCCTCCCTCTGGGCAGGCAGGGAACAGGCCCCCCTAGACTTCGACCAGAAGCCAGGGTCAGGCCCGGCCCCATGCGCCGAACCACTAGTCCCTCTGCCTACCTCTGGGCAGGCAGGGGACAGGCCCCCTAGATTTTGACCAGAAGCCAGGGTCAGGCACGACCCCATGAGCTGAACCACAAGTCCCTCTGCCTACCTCTGGGCAGGCAGGGGGCGGGCTCCCTGGACTTCGACCAGAAACCAGGGTCAGGCCCGGCCCCATGAGCTGAACCACAAGTCCCTCTGCCTACCTCTGGGCAGGCAGGGGGCAGGCCCCCTGGACTTCGACCAAAAGCCATGGGCAGGCCCGGCCCCATGAGCCGAACAACAAGTCCCTCTGCCTACCTCTGGGGAGGCAGGGAACAGGCCCCCTGGACTTCGACCAGAAGCTAGGGTCAGGCCCGGCTCCATGCGCCGAACCACTTGTCCCTCTGCCTACCTCTAGGCAGGCACGGGGAAGGCCCCCTGGACATCGACCAAAAACCAGGATCAGGCACGGCCCCATGAGCCGAACCACAAGTCCCTCTGCCTACCTCTGGGCAGGTAGGTCGCAGGCCCCCTGGACTTCGACCAGAAGCCAGAGTCAGGCCCGGCCCCATGCGCCGAACCATAAGTCCCTCTGCCTACCTCTGTGCAGGCAGGGGGCAGGCCCCCTGGACTTCGACCAGAAGCCAGGGTCAGGCCGGGCCCTATGCGCCGAACCATAAGTCCCTCTGCCTACCTCTGGCAGGCATGGGGCAGGCCCCTGTACTTCGAACAGAAGCCAGGGTCAGGCCGGGCCCCATGCGCCGAAGTATAAGTCCCTCTGCCTACCTCTGGGCAGGTCCTCTAGACTTCGACCAGAAGCCAGGGTCAGGCAGGGCCCCACGTGTCGAACGACAAGTCCCTCTGCCTACCTCTGGGCAGGCAGGGGGCAGGCCCCCTGGATTTCGGCAAGAAGCCAGGGTCAGGCACGGCCCCATGAGCCGAACCACTAGTCCCTCTACCTACCTCTGGGCAGGCAGGAGGCAGGCCCCCTGGACTTCGACCAGAAGCCAGGGTCAGGCCTGGCCCCATGCGCCGAACCACAAGTCCCTCTGCCTACCTCTGGCAGGCAGGGGGCAGGCCCCCTGGACTTCGAACAGAAGCCAGGGTCAGGCCGGGCCCCATGCGCCGAAGTATAAGTCCCTCTGCCTACCTCTGGGCAGGCCCTCTGGACTTTGACCAGAAGCCAGGGTCAGGCCGGGCCCCACGTGCCGAACAACAAGTCCCTCTGCCTACCTCTGGGCAGGCAGGGGGCAGGCCCCCTGGATTTCGGCAAGAAGCCAGGGTTAGGCCGGGCCCCATGCGCCGAACCACAAGTCCCTCTGCCTACCTCTGGGCAGGCAGGGGGCAGGCCCCGTGGACTTCGACCAGAAGCCAGGGTCAGGCACGTCCCAATGAGCCGAACCACAAGTCCCTCTGCCTACCTCTGGGCAGGCAGGGGGCAGGCCCCCTAGACTTCGACCAGAAGCCAGGGTCAGGCCGGGCCCCATGTGCCGAACTATAAGTCCCTCTTCCTACCTCTGGGCAGGCAGGGGGCAGGCCCCCTGGACTTCGACCAGAAGCCAGGGTCAGGCCCGGCCCCATGCGCCGAACCACTAGTCCCTCTACCTACCTCTAGGCAGGCAGGAGGCAGGCCCCCTGGACTTCGACCAGAAGCCAGGGTCAGGCCTGGCCCCATGCGCCGAACCACAAGTCCCTCTGCCTACCTCTGGCAGGCAGCGGGCAGGCCCCCTGGACTTCGAACAGAAGCCAGGGTCAAGCCGGGCCCCATGCGCCGAAGTATAAGTCCCTCTGCCTACCTCTGGGCAGGCCCTCTGGACTTTGACCAGAAGCCAGGGTCAGGCCGGGCCCCACGTGCCGAACGACAAGTCCCTCTGCCTACCTCTGGGCAGGCAGGGGGCAGGCCCCCTGGATTTTGGCAAGAAGCCAGGGTAAGGCCGGGCCCCATGCGCCGAACCACAAGTCCCTCTGCCTACCTCTGGGCAGGCAGGGGGCAGGCCCCGTGGACTTCGACCAGAAGCCAGGGTCAGGCACGTCCCAATGTGCCGAACCACAAGTCCCTCTGCCTACCTCTGGGCAGGCAGGGGGCATGCCTCCTAGACTTCGACCAGAAGCCAGGGTCAGGCCGGGCCCCATGTGCCGAACTATAAGTCCCTCTTCCTACCTCTGGGCAGGCAGGGGGCAGGCCCCCTGGACTTCGACCAGAAGCCAGGGTCAGGCCCGGCCCCATGCGCCGAACCACTAGTCCCTCTGCCTACCTCTGGGCAGGCAGGTGGCAGGCCCCCTAGACTTCGACCAGAAGCCAGGGTCAGGCACGACCCCATGAGCCGAACCACAAGTCCCTCTGCCTACCTCTGGGCAGGCAGGGGGCAGGCCCCCTGGACTTCGACCAGAAGCCAGGGTCAGGCCCGACCCCATGAGCTGAACCACAAGTACCTCTGCCTACCTCTGGGCAGGCAGGGGGCAGGCCCCCTGGTCTTCGACCACAAGCCAGGGTCAGGCACGGCCCCATGAGCCGAACCACTAGTCCCTCTACCTACCTCTGGGCAGGCAGGAGGCATGCCCCCTGGACTTCGACTAGAAGCCAGGGTCAGGCCTGGCCCCATGCGCCGAACCACAAGTCCCTCTGCCTACCTTTGGGCAGGCAGGGGGCAGTCCCCCTGGACTTCAACCAGAAGCCAGGGTCAGGCCCGACCCTATGCGCCGAACCACTAGTCCCTCTGCCTACCTCTGGGCAGGCAGGGGGCAGGCCCCCTGGACTTCGACCAGAAGCCATGGGCAGGCCCGACCCTATGAGCCGAACCACAAGTCCCTCTGCCTACCTCTGGGCAGGCAGGGAACAGGCCCCCTGGACTTCGACCAGAAGCCAGGGTCAGGCCTGGCCCCATGCGCCGAATCACTAGTCCCTCTGCCTACCTCTGGGCAGGCACGGGGCAGGCCCCCTGGACTTCGACCAGAAGCCAGGGTCAGGCCCGGCCCCATGTGTCGAACCACTAGTCCCTCTGCCTACCTATGGGCAGGCAGGGGGGCAGGCCCCCTGGACTTCGACCAGAAGCCAGGGTCAGGCACGACCCCATGAGCCGAACCACTAGTCCCTCTGCCTACCTCTGGGCAGGCAGGGGGCAGGCCCCCTGGACTTCGACCAGAAGCCATGGGCAGGCCCGGCCCCATGAGCCGAACAACAAGTCCCTCTGCCTACCTCTGGGCAAGCAGGGAACAGGCCCCCTGGACTTCGACCAGAAGCTAGGGTCAGGCCCGGCTCCATGCGCCGAACCAGTTGTCCCTCTGCCTACCTCTAGGCAGGCACGGGGCAGGCCCCCTGGACATCGACCAAAAGCCAGGATCAGGCACGGCCCCATGAGCCGAACCACAAGTCCCTCTGCCAACCTCTGGGCAGGCAGGTCGCAGGCCCCCTGGACTTCGACCAGAAGCCAGAGTCAGGCCCGGCCCCATGCGCCGAACCATACGTCCCTCTGCCTACCTCTGGGCAGGCAGGGGGCAGGCCCCCTGGACTTCGACCAGAAGCCAGGGTCAGGCCGGGCCCTATGCGCCGAACCATAAGTCCCTCTGCCTACCTCTGGCAGGCAGGGGGCAGGCCCCCTGGACTTCGAACAGAAGGCAGGGTCAGGCCGGGCCCCATGCGCCGAAGTATAAGTCCCTCTGCCTACCTCTGGGCAGGCCCTCTGGACTTTGACCAGAAGCCAGGGTCAGGCCGGGCCCCACGTGCCGAATGACAAGTCCCTCTGCCTACCTCTGGGCAGGCAGGGGGCATGCCCCCTGGATTTCGGCAAGAAGCCAGGGTAAGGCCGGGCCCCATGCGCCGAACCACAAGTCCCTCTGCCTACCTCTGGGCAGGCAGGGGGCAGGCCCCGTGGACTTCGACCAGAAGCCAGGGTTAGGCACGTCCCAATGAGCCGAACCACAAGTCCCTCTGCCTACCTCTGGGCAGGCAGGGGGCAAGCCCCCTGGACTTCGACCAGAAGCCAGGGTCAGGCCGGGCCCCATGTGCCGAACTATAAGTCCCTCTTCCTACCTCTGGGCAGGCAGGGGGCAGGCCCCCTGGACTTCGACCAGAAGCCAGGGTCAGGCCCGGCCCCATGCGCCGAACCACTAATCCCTCTGCCTACCTCTGGGCAGGCAGGGGGCAGGCCCCCTGGACTTCGACCAGAAGCCATGGTCAGGCCCGGCCCCATGCGCCGAATAACTAGTCCCTCTGCCTACCTCTGGGCAGGCACGGGGCAGGCCCCCTAGACTTCGACCAGAAGCCAGGGTCAGGCCCGGCCCCATGCGCCGAACCACTAGTCCCTCTGTCTACCTCTGGGCAGGCAGGGGGCAGGCCCCCTGGACTTCGACCAGAAGCCAGGGTCAGGCACGGCCCCATGAGCCGAACCACTAGTCCCTCTGCCTACCTCTGGGCAGGCAGGGGGCAGGCCCCCTAGACTTCGACCAGAAGCCATGGGCAGGCCCGGCCCCATGAGCCGAACAACAAGTCCCTCTGCCTACCTCTGGGCAAGCAGGGAACAGGCCCCCTGGACTTCGACCAGAAGCTAGGGTCAGGCCCGGCTACATGCGCCGAACCACTTGTCCCTCTGCCTACCTCTAGGCAGGCACGGGGCAGGCCCCCTGGACATCGACCAAAAGCCAGGATCAGGCACGGCCCCATGAGCCGAACCACAAGTCCCTCTGCCTACCTCTGGGCAGGCAGGTCGCAGGCCCCCTGGACTTCGACCAGAAGCCAGAGTCAGGCCCGGCCCCATGCGCCGAACCATAAGTCCCTCTGCCTACCTCTGGGCAGGCAGGGGGCAGGCCCCCTGGACTTCGACCAGAAGCCAGGGTCAGGCCGGGCCCTATGCGCCGAACCATAAGTCCCTCTGCCTACCTCTGGCAGGCAGGGGGCAGGCCCCCTGGACTTCGAACAGAAGCCAGGTTCAGGCCGGGCCCCATGCGCCGAAGTATAAGTCCCTTTGCCTACCTCTGGGCAGGTCCTCTAGACTTCGACCAGAAGCCAGGGTCAGGCCGGGCCCCACGTGTCGAACGACAAGTCCCTCTGCCTACCTCTGGGCAGGCAGGGGGCAGGCCCCCTGGATTTCGGCAAGAAGCCAAGGTCAGGCCGGGCCCCATGAGCCGAACCACAAGTCCCTCTGCCTACCTCTGGGGAGGCAGGGGGCAGGCCCCTTGGACTTCGGTAAAAAGCCACGGTCAGGCCGGGCCCCATGCGCCGAATCATAAGTCCCTCTGCCTACCTCTGGGCAGGCAAGGGGCAGGCCCCCTGGACTTCGACCAGAAGCAAGGGTCAGGACTGGCCCAATGAGCTGTACCACAAGTCCCTCTGCCTACCTCTGGGCAGGCAGGGGGCAGGCCCTCTGGACTTCGGCAAGAAGCCAGGGTCAGGTCGGGCCTTATGCGCCGAATCATAAGTCCATCTGCCTACCTCTGGGCAGGCAGGGGGCAGGCCCCCTGGACTTCGACCAGAAGCTAGGGTCAGGCGGGGGCCCATGCGCCGAACCATAAGTCCCTCTGCCTACCTCTGGGCAGGCAAGGGGGCAGGCCCCCTGGACTTCGACCAGAAGCCAGGGTCAGGCCAGGCGGCAAAGCCGAACCTGCAAGGCCTGAGGCACACTCAGTCTTGTTTAAAAACGTTTATAAGCCTCGCTGCCCACCTCTAGTTAGGCAGGGGGCTGGCTCCCTGGACTTCGACTAGAAGCCAGGGACAGGCCGGGCGTCATAGGCGAGCCAGCAAAGCCTGAGGCACACTCAAACTTTGTATAAAACATAAGTCCTTCTATGTGCGTCAAACATGCAGGGGGCATGATTGTCGAACTTCGGCCAGGTTCGATGATCGGTCGAGAGCAGGCAGGCGGTACGTTCCTCAAGCTTTGACCAAAGCTCATAGATTGGCCGAGCCAAGATCGCCGACCGACAAGGCGTAGAAAGTAAATACTCGGGCTTGTATTTAAGCGTAAGTCCTTATGTCTGCCTCCAAACAGGCAAGGGGCACTGCCCCCAAGACCTAGACAAGGTCCATAAACTACCCTGACAGGCCTCTGGCACCCTGACACATCCGTATGAGATATACCAGGGCATAAGCATTGATCACAGGGCTTAGTGATTACCTGATCATGTATAGATTGATAAAATCCCATGTACACCTCCAAGTACACAAAAGGCACGACGTCTGACGCCCTGACAGAGTCCAGATGACGCTAGAGCAGACGCACCTACAAAGCCTAGTTAATGCTTGGCTTTGTATGAAAAACAAAGTCCGTCATTTAGTTTGTCGATCCAACCATGCTTGGCACCGGACCCGCATACTCAGTATCCGACTCCGCTAAGGGCAAATTGATGGGGGATAAAACCCCCAGACGCATAGGCCCGACTCTTAGGACTGAGAAGGCCCAACTGGGTCCTAGCCGACCCTAGAGGCCGAACCCCCTATCAGATGATCCCCTTTACGGGTAGTCATTAACTGACCCAGAGAGACCTCTCTACTGATCACCATGCTGATGTCATGGGTGACATCACCCTACTCTATCCTTTCCCCTATAAATACCCCACTTAGGGTGAGGGGAAAAGGAGGATTGATTTACACATATTTCTTCCTATTCTCTCTCTACCTCTCTTATCTCCCTAAATATCTATATTCAGTCATACTTCTTACTGACTTGGGCGTCGGAGGCTCCGCCCCGGGGGTTCCCCCGGGCCCGGAGTTCACCTTGCAGGATCACCATCGGCACGCATCCGGAGCCGAGGAGAACCGCGAAGCCCAAGGTCAGGGACCCGTTTCCATACCGGAACACTAGTGTTGTGAGATGTATAATAGAATCTATAACCCTTAGACTTCTCAGCATATCCAATGAAATACCCACTAATAGTCCTTGGATCAAGTTTCTTTTGTTGTGGGTTATACTAATTTTCAGTTCAGACGGACATCCCCAAATGCGTATATTTTGCAAACTCGGTTTCCAACCTTTGAATAACTCAAAAGGTGTCTTAGAGACGGCCTCGGTAGGAACCCGGGTTATTATATACGCTGCCGTTTTGAGAGCATCAACCCACAAAAATGATGGAAGAGTAACATTACTTCGCATACTCCGCCATGTTAATTAATGTCCAATTTCTTCTTTCCGCTACACCATTCTGGTCGGAGAACAAGGCATGGTGTATTGGGCAACAATCCCATGCTCTTGAAGAAATTTAGCAAATGGACATGTGCTTGTCCGTTCTCGGTGTATCTACCATAGTACTCACCACCTCGATCTGATCTTACGGTTTTAATGCGCTTATCACATTGGTTCTCTACTTCAACTTTAAACAATTTAAAGGCATCTAAAGCTTCGTCTTTGGAACAAAGTAAGTAGAGATTCATATATCGCGAATAATCATCGAAGGTGATAAAGTATTTTGGATCATTAGCGTTCATGTCTGGACAACAAATATCTATGTGTATGATTTCTAATAACTTAGAATTCCTCTTAGCACCAGTTTTATGAGTATTAGTTTGCTTTCCCTTAATGCAACTAATACAATTTCGAAATCGACGAAGTCTAAGGCACTAAGTACCTCTTCTTTCACCAACCTCTTAACCCTCTGAATGGAGATGTGTCCCAATCACCGTTGCCACAACATAGAAGAATTCTCATCCATAATGGAGTACATCTTTTTAAACCAGTATTGACATGCATAGTAGTTTCAGTGGTATCATTTTACAAACTGAGACGATATAAATTTTCGGACAAAATACCGCAACCAATTATTTCAGAATTCTTAAAAATATTAAAACCGGAGTCCGAAAATTTAAAAGCGTACAAGTCTGGAAATTGAAATCAAATTCCTAGCAAATTTAGGAACATAAAATGTCTCTTGCAAAACCAAATTAAAACCACTACTAAGAAATTCGGGCGGCTAACCAAATTAATGACATGATTACTTACATCGGCCGCCCTGGCCCTCAGTTCATTATCATCTTCAAGACCACGGGCAAGCTTGATAGTGGTGAACTTATCGACCTTTTGCACGGGCGATGCCGGATGATCGGACTGACCACCCTGCGTAATCCTCAACGGCGAGGTCGGGTGAGCCCTCTTCACCACATGAAGGCAACGAGGGTATTCCACATCTGATCGGCTCAGCCGCCCGAGCCCACCAGCGATAATCTCACCTGCCAACCGTTCATACATGCGCGGGCCATCCCAGTGCTTGATCGAAGGGAGATCGCACGGGTTCAGGAGGTTATGGTAGTCAAATCGCTGGAAGTATGTTATCATTAAAAATGGCAAGCAGCCAAGTATGTACGATGGTCGAATGAATACAAAGTCCTCGCACGCACTAGCGAGTCCTTCCACTATGAACGTGCACCAGTCAAAGTTTTTAATTTGCTGTACATCTTGCACAGCCTTCAACAATCTCAGATCAACACCGTGATTTGACGTCGGGTTGAAGAAAATCGACATGCTGTAGAGCACGAACATCTGACAGAACAACTCTCCACCTTCCACATCCTTCTTCAGTTTGGTCAGGACCCTTGAGAGAGGGATTGCGTCACAATCATTGACGACTTGGAACTCGGCCCTCCACTTTTTCTTTAGCATAACAACAGCCTCCTCTTCAGCTGCCTTCGACCGAACCATTGGCAGCAGCTCAATAGGGTCCAGTCCAAAAGGAAGAAGGAAGCAGTCATGTATATCATGCTTGTTTACCAGAAACTCATGGCTCCCACATCTAAATATCAGGGTATCGTCGGAGAATAATCTTATGAAATCAGTCACATATTTCACGGGAAAAGTTTTAAGTCGCATTTCAAGTACGCCACCAAACCCAATACTTGAAAGCACCTCCCGCTGCCTCTAGTTTAGATTTGAGATTAATTCAACCAGGAGCTTCGAACTGCACCTGTCAGATAACGTACCACCGTCTTCAGTAGAGACTTTCTTCAACTTGGACGGCTTCTTCGTCCGTCCTGCCTTCTCCGGACCCATTGGCTTCTTCTCGCCAGCGTCTACAATTTTACTTTTTTTTGCCATCTGAAATGAGGTATTATTAGAATATAATCACAAATAACGATAATGGTACGAAAAGAGTGGAGGGCTACATACACCTCGAACAAATTAGCATAGTATACTGATGGGAGGGGTTCGTCACGTCCCAACCGTCAATAATATATCCGGCTAACCTAACTAGGGTAGATAGGGTAAGTCGGGTCGAATCCACGGGGACGGTAATGTAAAGTCTAGACTAGGTCGGCCCAAATACGAGACTAAGTCAACGAGCTAAGCTAGAGAATGATAGAGGGGGAGAAGACTAGACTACAACTAAGAAGAACAACTAAGGAAAACGAGCTAGGATTAGGTCGGGGTCAAAGGGGTAACGGAATGGTCAAGGAAGAACTAGAGTGAGGGAGGTAGTAGGGTAATCTAGGTTGGTCCGGGCTCTCGCAACTTAGACTCACCTAGAGGTTCCACCTAAAACCCATCTCGGCGATACACAACACAAACGGGGTTCTAGCGCGCTATAGGCCTAGGTCGAATCCGGGCTCTCGCAACTTAGACCGGCCTAGGGGTCGTCCTCACCGGGCTCTCGCAACTTAGTGAGGGAACCGAACCCACAAACAAACTAACACCCACAAGAGAAAAGCAATAAAAACAAGCATTCGTACATACTTAGTCAATCAAGCATTTCGACAAACATGTGATGTGCATCAAACAAGAGGAAACCCAAATCTTCCACCAACATCTCCAACCATCCCTTAATCACCCAATTAACACCCTAATCACCCTACTAACCCTAGCAAGATCACTACTCTAACATAATCAAACTAATACTAACAAGAACAAGAGGAATCAACACAAGAATCCAAACATACATAAACAAACTAGTGAAAATGACGAACTATGAACAATAAGATGAACAAAGATTGAAACATGGATGATAAAACAAGATTAAGAGAAGATAAAGAAATATTATACCTACTAACAAGATGAATGGAAGAATGAAAACTTGTATAAAAGAGAAAACCCAAATACATCACCCAAGGTTGTCAATCTTGGTGGATTCTTCAAGAATTCCTTCAATACAAGCACTAATCTAAGATTAACCACTAATTACCGACTAATCTACTCTAATCTAATCTAATCTATGCTAAAATAATCTAGGGTTTAGTGTCTAATGAAGTCCATCCCCTAAGATTACAAGAGGAAGGGTATATATAGGGTTACAAGTGGAAAGGAGAAGAAAGGAGCATTCACGGGCCTGAACTGGGCTCATCCCGGTCGGGATGAGTTGGTCCCGATCGGGATGAGATGGTCCCGATCGGGATGAGCTCATCCCGGTCGGGATGGTCCCAAGTCAGCAGCAGTTCCTTTTGTGCACCCCATCCCGGACGGGATGAGGCCTTCCCGACCGGGATGGGTCTTGTAGGCCTCCAATAAGAACTTTTTGGTCCCTCCTTGATTCTCATGGGCTTCCCATCGATTCTCGGGACTCGGGATCGGGTCTCGGAGGCTCGGGATTGGGTCCCAAGGTCTCGGGGTCGACTCCAAGGCATCGAGTCATCGTTCCTTTATCTCGTTGGCTCCAAAATGTGTATGTATAGAGTCGGAATCGCTCCAACTCTTCCAATTCGGTCTCGGGAACCTGAAACGAACTAAAGGAAGCATAAGAAGCCCATGAATCGCTCCAAAGGAGCGATTCCTCAAGGAAAATGGGACCAAAACACTACGAAATAGGCACTACAAATGACACTTATCAACTCCCCCACACTTAACCCTTACTCGCCCTCGAGTAAGCACATACTACTACTAAACTATCCGAGTGGGTATTAGCGCACCCTACGCCCCTTCAACTCACGCGAGTGCACTTAGAGGAAAAGTGCACCCCGCAAGGCAAGTTGGGTCTTGCGACAAAACTGTGGATGCAACCGGACACAAAACACACAAACAAACAAACACACAAACAAACACATAATCGGTTGCACCCAAAAGAAAACAAATACCGCTTCCCTCAAAAAGCGGTGAAAGAAGCACCGGTTTAGGACTCGAGGTAAGTGACAACGTTCCCAAGATAGCAATACAAACCGAGGTGGACTAAACCCTAATAGTGTGACGATAAAGCAATAAAAATGTTGGTAACTTACCTATAGGTCCTCCTAACTTTCTAAAAACGTACTACGGGATGATCGGCGGAGTGGAAAAGTGAGGAACCACGGTGTTAGTCGACACTGTAGGTAAGTGAGACCCCGCCCCCTTTAGCGTGAGCCAAGAGGGTCGTCCCGTGTCCAAGACCGCCTAACTAGTCCAAGTAAAAAGGTGGAAAACATGCAAAATGAGGGAAGACCGACTAATGCCGCTATCATCCTTCCTCGGGACTCGGTCCTTTGGTAGGCTCTTCACGGCAAAAGTCGGAAAAAGGCTTATTTTTGTGAGGATTTCTTTTTGTGGGACGGGTTTTCTTTTGGCATTTTCTTTCTTTTCGACGTTTTGATTTGTTTTGCCATGCCATTCTTTTTCTTCTTTTCTATTTTCTTTTTGGCTTTCGTGCCTTTTCTTTTTCTTCATTTCTTTTCTTTCTTTCATTTTTTTCTTTCTTTTCTTTTCTTTGCCCTTTTTGGCAAGATTTGGCTTTTTTGGCATTTTCATTGTATAACGAGAAAGAGAGAATTCATCAAATCACATTTTATTGTGTGGATAGGTGTAGGAGGTAGGGAAATGAGTATGTCGGGACGGGCCCTTCCCTTCAAACCCACAAAAAGTGGAGGACTTGGACTAATCAAACAACCCTAGACACGGTCACCTAAGGGACGAGACTCGGTAACCAAGGCCTTTTCACACCGTGGGTGGTCATAATGGTCAAAGGTGCAAATCCCGTAGTAAATCCCTAGTAAGCTAGGTGGACTCAAGGTAAAGGACCAACGAACTCATTGATTTAGGGTCATTCTACTAGACTAAAGTCCAAGACTCGATTTATACAACTAGGAAGGGAAAATAGACACTCACACTCTAGCCTCTAAATCGGGTTTTCGAAAACGGTTTACACACAACACAACACAACACAAAATAAAGACACGACGAAAAAGAACGAAAGAAAAAGAAGCAAAAGCAACAAAACAAGAACAAAACAAAACGAACACACACAAAACACACACCACCCCGAACTTCCAAACAAATCACCAAATCAACCGCAAGTATGTACAAGCTCCACCCGAGCACACCTCAACACAACTTTCTCCAAACTTCACAAGAAATAAAGAGGGGAAAAAGGGATAGAAGATGTTACCGGATGTCTTCAAAGCTTTCCAAAATTAACGGTGATTAAGCAACCTATAAGGAAAAAGGGAGGCAAAACACGCACACAAACAAATATACGACACGAAGACACAAAATGGAAACACAAAAGAGAAAATCTTCTTGATTTTTGTGAAATTTTTTCAAATTTTTAGGATTTTTAAAGGTTTTTTAGAAAAAAGGGAAAATAAAACTAACTACGATAGAATATCGCTCCCCCACACTTAAATCGAGCAATGTCCTCATATGCTCAATCGTAGTGTGCGGAGAGACAAAAGAAAAAGAAAAGAAACTACGAAAATAAAGCTAAAAATCAAAAAATAAGGTGAAGAAAACGGTAGAAGGTGTCCGGCCGGGGTGCAATCAAGTCACCATGGGCCGAGACAAGAAAGAGATATGGATGGGGGGAAGAAAACAAAAAGAAGGAAATAAAAGGAAATGGGAGGGGAGGGCTAGGTGTAATCAAGTCACCTAGCCCGGATTCCGCCTAAATCCGACTAAATCCTCAAAAAGAAAGTGAAAAACTTGTAAAAATTTGGATTTTAAAAATGACTCTCGATGTAATCACATCATCGAGATTCGGGAGCAACATATACCAAGGCCTCGAAGGCCACCATGACATCAAGACACATAAGTGTACAAGGGGAAGGGAATAAACAAAGGAAACCAAGCAATAAAAGACGGAAAAGTAAGGATAGTTACCCAAACCAATAGGATAGAAACTCACTCGCTCCATCGTCTCGTAGATCAATAAAGGCGCTTGCTTGTCTTCATCATTGCTTTTCTGCTTCATTCACGATAAAACGCATGGTAGAGGTAGTAATGGTGTGAGGGGAGTGGGATTTGATGTGGATCTCGGTGTAAAGTGAGGTGTACGGGTCATATGATAAGAGGAAGGAGGAGTAGGGAGGTTGGGATGGGGTATAATGGATGGGTGGAGTCAAGGGGACCATCCCGGTCGGGATGGATGGTCCCGATCGGGTTGATAAACCCTTCCCGATCGGGAAGCTATCGTCCCGGTCGGGAACACACTCCAGTAAGTCCGAATTTCTGCACCTTCATCCCGATCGGGATGGCTCCTTCCCGGTCGGGATTCATCATCCTTCCCGGTCGGGAAGCCCTCTTCCCGGTCGGGATGAGTCTTCTATGCTTCCCCAAGCCCAAAAGCTTATCATAAGCTTCAAAAACCGACTTCCTCGCTCGCAAACCAAACTCCATCATCAACCATTCCTTTCTAGGAATCACATGCACTTCACCTATCAAAATAAACTCAAACAAAACATCAAATTCTCTCCCTCACAACGCTCATCAAAATACCAAAACAATCACAAGAATCCCACAAAAACAAAAGAGCCCTAGAAACAAAAATCACAAATACAAGCACAAGTACTCTAAAGAAGAGGAGAGGGGAATATACAACATGACGGTTCTTTTAGGAACTCCGTCAAACCTAGGATGGTGGACTCCATTCTTCAACCGTAGCCCTCAAGGGCATGGAGGAGCAAGTCGAACGCGCTACCGACATCGTAGTGAAGGCCCAAGAAGCGCTCGAGCTTAACCGACCTCCACGGCCTCCAAGGAGGAGGCAAGAAGTAGGAATCCTAAGACCCGACATCATCTTCATAGTAGTCTCCGGGGTCTCTCCATCCTACGAGCTTAACCGATCTCTTCTTCCCTAAGCATTGCCTCCAATCACAAGCAAGCTTCATCTCCAAGAAACAAGGCGCAAAAAGCGGCTTTGGCCTCGTCTCCTCAATGCAAACCCCCACACTTTCCTCAAGTTGTGGTTCCCCATCTTCATCACTCGGCCCCACATCATCATGGAGGAGAGAATCGAAACTTCTACCGGCGGTTTCAATCTCTTCCAAACCATCTCTCGGTGTACTAGCAAGGGGCTCTTGATGCTTGTCCAAATTATCGCACAAGGGCAACTCGAGGTTAACAATTTCACCCAACAACTCTACAAACTCTACCAACCCATCCAACTCACTATCCTCCTCCAATTCTTCACCAACGATGCCTTCACCAAGAGTCATCTCCTCGTTCATCTCTTTTTGGGTAGACGATTGAGGTTCTTCAAAGCAAATCTCTCTATCAAAGGGAACTACATCGGCGGCTTCGTAATTAGGTTGCTCCTCTCTCTCAAGTGGGCATCCTCCATCTAAATATGATGCTCGGGATAATGATATTACGGTTTGAACCGCTAATGCATTTAATTGAGCATTCCTCGCCTCGTTTCCCCTTCGAATTTGGGCCAAGAGTTCCTTATTCTTTTGCAATTGGATGGCCATTTCTTGTTGCATTTGAAGCATCGATTGATGAAACTCCAAGTTTGGCATTTGGCGGTCATTGGGGTCTTGTAAAGCTCCTTGAAAATCTTGATGATGCCCAAGGGGTGGGGCATCATATTGTTGGTAGCAAGGTTGGGGTGATTGGTAGTATTTTGGGTCATAGGGTTCATATTGTGGTTGGGGTGGAGGGTAATATTGTGGGTTTTGGGGGTATTGGCTTCCATAAGGTGAATCTTGATTGAACATGGTGGGTTCACAATCATAGCTTGAGTAATAGCCACCATGATCGTAGGAGTGATAATCGTCCACTTGCTGGTAGCCTTTTTCATACTCTTGAAGATCATACCCGTCTTGATTACCCCAAGAAGCTTGATAATGGTAGGGGGACGTCATGTCATGGCTTTGGTTCATGGAAGAAGAGTGGTAGCTCATATCGGCTCCCGAGTGTGTGGAGTTTAGATCAAACCCCATGCTTGCTCGAAAATCGTAGTCCATACCCGGTTGGAAACCACTCATTCTAGCAACCGTCCGTTTAAGCGGCTCTGAGTTACAAGAAGAAGATAATCACCACCTCTAAGCGCAAACTGTAGACTAAGAACAAACGTGAGAAGTCTAGTGCTTTTTGGGCACTAGACAAGAGAGAAACAAACTTCACACACACAAGGGGCAAGGTAACAAAAAGAAAAAAGAAAACACAAACACAAAGACAAAATCAAGCAAATAGGAAAACAAAGTCCAAACTAGCACCGTCCCCGGCAACGGCGCTTAATTGATGGGAGGGGTTCGTCACGTCCCAACCGTCAATAATATATCCGGTAACCTAACTAGGGTAGATAGGGTAAGTCGGGTCGAATCCACGGGGACGGTAATGTAAAGTCTAGACTAGGTCGGCCCAAATATGAGACTAAGTCAACAAGCTAAGCTAGAGAATGATAGAGGGGGAGAAGACTAGACTACAACTAAGAAGAACAACTAAGGAAAACGGGCTAAGATTAGGTCGGGGTCAAAGGGGTAACGGAATGGTCAAGGAAGAACTAGAGTGTGGGAGGTAGTAGGGTAATCAAGGTTGGTCCGGGCTCTCGCAACTTAGACTCACCTAGAGGTTCCACCTAAAACCCATCTCGGCGATACACAACACAAACGGGGTTCTAGCGCGCTATAGGCTAGGTCGAATCCGGGCTCTCGCAACTTAGACCGGCCTAGGGGTCGTCCTCACCGGGCTCTCGCAACTTAGTGAGGGAACCGAACCCACAAACAAACTAACACCCACAAGAGAAAAGCAAGAAAAACAAGCATTCGTACATACTTAGTCAATCAAGCATTTCGACAAACATGTGATGTGCATCAAACAAGAGGAAACCCAAATCTTCCACCAACATCTCCAACCATCCCTTAATAACCCAATTAACACCCTAATCACCCTACTAACCCTAGCAAGATCACTACTCTAACATAATCAAACTAATACTAACAAGAACAAGAGGAATCAACACAAGAATCCAAACATACATAAACAAACTAGTGAAAATGATGAACTATGAACAATAAGATGAACAAAGATTGAAACATGGATGATAAAACAAGATTAATAGAAGAGAAAGAAATATTATACCTACTAACAAGATGAATGGAAGAATGAAAACTTGTATAAAAGAGAAAACCCAAATACATCACCCAAGGTTGTCAATCTTGGTGAATTCTTCAAGAATTTCTTCAATACAAGCACTAATCTAAGATTAACCACTAATTACCGACTAATCTAATCTAATATAATCTAATCTATGCTAAAATAATCTAGGGTTTAGTGTCTAATGAAGTCCATCCCCTAAGATTACAAGAGGAAGGGTATATATAGGGTTACAAGTGGATAGGAGAAGAAATGAGCATTCACGGGCCTGAACTGGGCTCATCCCGGTCGGGATGAGTTGGTCCCGATCGGGATGAGATGGTCCCGATCGGGATGAGCTCATCCCGGTCGGGATGATCCCAAGTCAGCAGCAGTTTCTTTTGTGCACCCCATCCCGGACGGGATGAGGCCTTCCCGACCGGGATGGGTCTTGTAGGCCTCCAATAAGAACTTTTTGGTCCCTCCTTGATTCTCATGGGCTTCCCATCGATTCTCGGGACTCGGGATCGGGTCTCGGAGGCTCGGGATTGGGTCCCAAGGTCTCGGGGTCGACTCCAAGGCATCGAGTCATCGTTCCTTTATCTCGTTGGCTCCAAAATGTGTATGTATAGAGTCGGAATCGCTCCAACTCTTCCAATTCGGTCTCGGGAACCTGAAACGAACTAAAGGAAGCATAAGAAGCCCACAAATCGCTCCAAAGGAGCGATTCCTCAAGGAAAATGGGACCAAAACACTACGAAATAGGCACTACAAATGACACTTATCATATACAGATCAAAGTAACGGTTTGTGAAAACCACAGTAACATATCATGTTGTAGACACCCACATTTTGACCGCTAGGTGTCTATAGTAGTTTCCGACAAACACCCGATGATGATCGGACGCGAACGTGCTTTAGTATACTTGAAAACGGGCTCAAAATCATTGGCATTTGGCTTGGGCTTATTACGGAGTACAAATCTCACAAAACCAACCTCAAATTCAGGTCCAGTGGGTCGTTTCGAGTCAAATAAGACTAATTTGGGTCGAATCCGACACCAGGGGCAAAACCGTCTTTTAGCGACCGGTCAAATATATTTTTTCGAGGCACACGGAGCGGCCGTGTCACCTCACAAATTCGGCCTAGGCTCGAATACTACAAAAAATCAGCCTCAAAAATATTAAACAAATCCGTTTAAGGATAGAATTCGATCTCAAGTAGGAATTCTATCCGAATACCGAATCAAACACTCGACCGAGCATCAAATACTCGACCGAGCAGCCCCATTTCAGCCGAGGTACATTGCTTCCTCACCAAGAAACGGAATTCTCGTTCCTTTCAAACTCCTACGTTTCCTATCCAAACCGGTATTTCTTGTCATCTAAGCAAGAATACTTCTCCTAGCTCCTATTAAGGACTTCACCTATAAATAGGACCTTCACATTCAACACAAAGAACACCAATTACTCACATAAAAACAACACAATTCATACATCATCGACATCTAGCAAAATAGCTCAAAGCAAATCCCAACATACATCCAAAAATAGCATCGAAATACCGATACCATAACCTGACAAATCCAACCAAAAAGCCAGACAAACCCGTCACCTTACACGTCCCAAACCGACACCCTAACTCATCCACATCGTCTCGACGCTCCTGTGCCTAAGCCACTTTCCGACGAGCCATTTTTCCGAGAAAACAAAGCATGTAGGTTGAGGGTGTAAAATCAAACCCGATTCTTCCCTTCTCTCTTCCTTTCTCTCGTCCTTTTCTTCCTTTTTCGTCGGTCGGTCCGTTTTTTTATATAGGTCATTGTCGCATTTTTTTAATAACGATATTACAAAAATTATTTTCATAAAACAAAACATTCTTAAAAATACGATATCGACTCTCTAGCCGAATATTGTATCAAAAGAATAATATTAAACCTGTTGATGCTAGAAAATCGTTATACGACCTTAAAAACATAATACAACGATTTTTAAACGCGGAGGGAGTCAAACATCATTTCTTTGTTTTAAACTTTACAAAGCGATTTCTAAACTTTTTTTTTTTACCTTTTCTAAACATCATTCCGACTATTTGATATCGATTTCATAATCGAATATCGAATACGACGAATATCGAAAATATAAATCGAGTATGAATTAATCCATATTTATACGCGATTTATCAAAATTAACGATTTTCGAAAATAGGCAAACCGGGACAGCCACCCGCGCGAGTCGCGCCCCGCCCGGGCGAGTTGCGCGGAGGCCTGGGAAATCGTGCCTTTTTTTCGTTTTCTCTTCTTCTTAACATCGTTTTTTTTAAAAAACGATTTACAAAATCCTTTTATCGTTTTTCTAAAAAGACTATTCCGAATATCCGATATCGATTTCATAATCGAATATCGAATATAACGAATATCGCTAAATTAAATCGAGTACGAATTATGCAATATTCGTACGCGGTTTAATAAAATTATCGATTTTTTCAAAAAATCAGTCCCGAGGCAGCCTGTCACGCGACTCGCCGGTGTCCCAGGTGAGCCGCGCGACCATCGGGAAGGGCAACATAGTTTCGTTCCTTTTTTTATTCTTCGAGCATCGTTTTTTATATAAAACGGCGACTTTCGCGACATATTTTCAGATTTCGATAAATACTTTTTCGACCTCGGTCAACACGTGTTAATCCATCACGTGTCATAAACCTTTTTCAAAATCATGCATATTATCATATTTATATCTTTATTTCGATTTATAAACCGTTACTAACTTGTTTGCTCGTTTTTGTAGCGATTTATTTTCATCTTTTGTTTTATTAGACTAAAATGAATTTCACATGCTAAATATAACTTTGACGTTATTAGCTTAAGATGCATTAAACGACTTAGCAACCCATTTGTTTTTTTTTTCACATGCTTAGGGAAAATAATCTTTGCAGATCATTCAACCGTCGAACTAACGTGTGTATACCAAAAACGAACGATATCTTAGTAAGTACCGCAAAGTGCGTGGACATGTCATCTCTCGCCCTCTAGGCGTGTCCGTCCATCTCTAGTTCACCAAGGTAGCCATATAGGGCATGATGATGAAGTCGCGCAAGTATTGCAAAAAAGGCTCATCCTCCCACCTATATTAGTAATTTCAAGAGTTAATCCGGCAAATGAATGAAATAAAAATAAGACAAGTTGGGTACTTCTTCCCTTTAGTTGATACATTACATACCCTGGGTTCCCGATTCCTGTATAACGTCAACCCCCTGCGTCTCTGGGACGCGTTCGTCCTCTTCCTCCTGCATTGCGGCACCCTGGCTACCACTACCCCTAACCGGGCCACTTCTATTACCTGCCATATTATCTTCTACGAGAAACATTTTGGGGAAATGTGAAAATATAGAAACAATTAATTTATAGTAACGTAGAAATTAATTGATTAGCGAAATTGTTTTAAATCACAAAGAAATTAAGATTTTGCAACTGATACACTAATTATCATCACTATCACCCTCCTCGTCTATATTCAATTGAATGAAACTGTCTTCTCCGTCCTCATCGTCATCCCATACACTATCAACCTCTTCCCCATTATCTTCTTCAGCGATGAACTCTTCCTCATCCTCTCCTTATGGAGAAATCCAATCGGCGAATTCCTTAACCTCAATGTTCACTTCATATTCATCCTCATTAACGTCGACATTGTCTTCAATCACAATAGAAGATATTGGTTGATTATTAGCAACTACATCATCTTGTTAGACGATATCGTCGATGATTGGATTAACAACTTGTGATCTTGCCTTGATCTTAAACACTGCTAACCAATTTGTATCCTTTTTTTCCTTTGGATAAGTCTTGTAACATACTTCATAAACTTGATATGCCAACACAAAGGAATTGTGTCCTCACTGTTTTCTCGACAGATCGACATCCACAAGTTTATATAACTTATGAACATTGATTCCTTGTGCGGAGTTATCAATCCAATCACATTTGAATAATATGGCCTTACAAGCTGTGGACATGACATAGGTCCACCCCGACGCGGCCACGCGCGGGTTTGTGGAGGCGAATGAATCTCCATATGAGATGTGTCGAATTGAAATTTAAATCGAAGTGGAGTCGCCACCGAACTTTGTGGGAGTTCGGGCCCGTTCGAACCCACTCTATATCTTAGTGGGCCATGCATAAAGTATGGCCCATTCGGATGTCAGAGTTTATCGGGTTCGTCCCTTTGCATTTGATACCGATACCACCATTATCGGATAACGTGTATTGAATGACTCTCGTGTGCCAATGGATTCGGATGTCCGGAAACCATGGTTCTGAGTAAGGGGTGAGGGTACGTGTTGGGAAGTTCACAAAGAACACCCAACCCCGCCCGCACATTAGCGGCCTCTACTAAGATATCGAATGACGTTTTAATACTCGCGTTAGTAGAACGATGAAATGATATGCAAACATTGTTTTCCCTAAACATGCGAAAAAATTGAATGGGTTGCTATGTCGATTTAATGCATCTAATTCTAACGTCGAAGTTATATTTAGCATGCGAGGTTGTGGACATGACATAGGTTCACCCCGACGCGGCCACGCGCGGGTTTGGGGAGGCGAATGAATCTCCATATGAGAATGGATCGAATTGAAATTTAAATCGAAGTTGGAGTCGCCACCGAACTTTGTGGGAGTTCGGGCCCGTTCGAACCCACTCTATGTCGTAGTGGGCCGTGTACAAAATACGGCCCATTCCGATGTCAGAGTTTATTGGGTTCGTCCCTTTGCATTTGATACCGATACCGACATTATCGGATACCGTGTATTGAATGGCTCTCGTTGCCAATGGTTTCGGACATCCGGAAACCGAGGTGAGGGTACGTGTTGGGAAGTTCAAAAAAAACACCCAACCCCGCCCGCACATTAGTGGCCTCTACTAGGATATCGTTTGATTTTTGAATACGCGCGTTAGTAATACGATGAATGATATGCAAATATTGTTTTCTCTAAACATGCGAAGAATTGAACGGGTTGCTAAGTCGATTTAATGCAACTAAAGTTAACGTCAAAGTTATATTTTAGCATGTGAGATTTGTTTTAGTATAATAAAACAAATAATGAAAAGAAATTGCTACAAACATGAACAAACAAGTTAGTAACGAGTTATAAATCGAATAAGAGACGTAAATACAATAATATGCATGATTCCGAAAAATGTTTATGACACGTGATGGATTAACACGTGTTGACCGAGGTCAAGGAAAAATATATCGAGATCTGAAAAGACCCGCTGTTTTGTCTAAAAAACGATGTTCGAAGAATAATAAAAAATAGAGCGAAATCGATTATTTGCGTCGCGTTTTCCAGGAGACCACGCGACTCGCCTGGGAGGGGTGCGACTCGCGCGAGAAGGCGACTCGCCCGGGACGCACGCGACTCGCGTCCCGGGCTGTTTTCGAAATTGTTTTTCCGAAAATTTATTGCTTTATTAAATCGCGTATAAATATTACATGATTTATACTCGGCTTAATTTCGCGATATTCGTTATATTCAATATTCGATTATGAAATCGGTATTAAATACTCGGAATAGTTTTTTAGGAAAAGATAAACAAAGTTTTTGAAAATCGTTTTGTAAGATTAAACTAAAAAAAAACGATGTTTGATTCTCTCCGCGTTAAAATCGTTGTATTTTGTTTTAAGAAAATTATGTAACGATTTTTTTAGCATCAACGAGATTAATTTAGTTCTTTTTGATACAATATTCGACTATAGAGAATCGATATCGTATTTTTAGAACGTTTTGTTTTATATTAAAATAATTTGTAGTATCGATATTAGGAATAAAAAAAATGAGACCAATGACCCATAAAAAATCGACCGACGATGACGCGACGAAAAAAAGACGTGAGATGGGAAGAGAGAAAGGAGAAGTCGGGTTTGATTTTACACCCTCAACCTACATGCTTTGTTTACTCGGATCGGGGCTCGTCGGAATGTGGCTAGGGCACGGGAGCGTCGAGTTAATGTCGGTGAGTTATGGTGGTTTTTTTTGGTTTGGACGTGTGTAGGGTAAGAGGTGGCCGGTTTCGTGGGGTTGACCCGATCGCAAAAAGTCGGTTTTATTTCCGGTGTCGGTTTTGACCCAAATTAGTCTTGTTTGACTGGAAACGATCCACTGGGCCTGAATTTGAGGTCAGTTTTGTGAGATTTGTATTCCTGAAGTGCATTAGCCAGCAACTAATGGTTTTGAGCCCATATCCGAGCGCGTAGAAACACGTTAGCGTCCGATCATCATCGGTTGTTTTTTGGAAACTGCCATAGACACCTGGCAGTTAAAATGCGGGTGTCTACAAAGCCCCCACTCTGACTGAGGCTTGGACAAGGCGAGAGTCAGAGTAGCTACCAAGCCGATTTAGACCTGGTAGACTTCCGATCGGGTCGTTTATAGTCCATTAGACTTGCGTGAAGGGCTCGCCAGCCATAAGATAGAAGTCATACCTGAGTTGACGATAATACCTCTGTGTGGAATTTGGACTTGTCGCGTAAGTCTAGGTGCGCCTTTTTGTGGGCCCATCCCGTGCTATTCCGGGGAAAATGCCGCCTCGGGCTTTCAGCTGGGGGAATTGGACTTGTCGTATAAGTCCCGGGTGCGCCTGTATATGGGCCCATCCCTGTGTAAATGCCGCCTTGGGCTTCCGCTGGGGAGATTTAGTGGGTTGCATGTCCCTGCTCGAGTCGTACCTGTATAAGTCATATAACATTTATATGCAACACGTAGGTAGTAAAATGACTCGCGCTGGGGAAAAAATGAATATTTGAAGTTTTGAAATTTTTGAAAGTTTTGAAATTTTAAAATTTGGAATTTATTTTTTGAAATTTTGACTTCTAAAGAAATTAGGAGAGTTCGGGAAGATTATTTCTATGCTAGTATCGGGACTAGGCTTGTGGGTTGATTCCGTTTAGGACTAGGAAACTATTGTGCAAGGAAAGATATGGAAAGAAAATTGTAAGGTAAGGTTGATGCTATATATAGCCCTCCTTGTCTTTGATTTTTTCATAATTTCCCCACAAATCATCCTTCTCAAAAAGAAAGCCTTATTCCTCCTTAAGAATTTTAACCATGGGTGTTGATCGATTGACCGTCATGTTGCAAGAATGGTCCCGACGCTTTAGGGATGGCGATAGGGTGGCTTTGAACCAGACAGGTATTGCTCAACTGTATACATTTTGTCAGATGCAGGTTGATCGCTACTTCTTGGATGCCTGCTTGTCCTATTGGGATGACATATATCTTGTCTTTGCCTTTCCTCGGGGCAAAGTCTGCCCACCTGAGGAGATTGCTGCCGTAGGAGGATGGAATCCGATACTTCGTCCTGCCGTCCCATACTCGATCTACGACCCAAGGAGGAAGCTTCGAGAATTTTTAGGGCTTTCTCACAACGAGGTATCCCGAATGGCTGGAGACGACAACACAGTTTCCTTAATTGATTTGGCTGAGAAATTTATGAACCCGCATGATGTTAGGGTCAGATCGATTCATAGCCGTAGGGCCTTCTCTTTCTATATGCTCCATGTTTATGCCTTTGAAGGTCACATGGATTTATTGTCTTGCATGGGAAACATCCGTCTCTTGACCGTGGTTGATTTGATGGAGACTGAACACAGCCCGGCTTGGCAGATCACGGGTGAAATCATCAAGGATTGGACAATCGCAAGAGGGATTCTTCAGTTCGTCTCACCGGGAGCACCCGTTTGCTGCAAGTATGTCGGATTTTTATTTTATCTCGATTTCTCGATTTTTTTTATTTTTTTTCGAGATTTTGACTGCTGCAGTGGGCACTCGATCGAGTCACCCTGGCACTCGATTGAGTGCCTTCGTAAAAAGCCCCCTGTTCGCTCCCAGGGATGGCACTCGACCGAGTCACCCTGGCACTCGATCGAGTGTCATCAGACGGACGCCTATTTTGCCTTGGGAACTCATGTTTTCGCTTCCCTTTTCAGATTTGGCTTTACGAGAGGCTATCGATGATAGATCCTCCCCTTGATGCTAGCAACTACCGTCACAACCAACTGATGACGAGGAGACGGGCTATTGATTTTTCTCGCCAGATTACTCAGAAATACTGGTACGAGGTGCTATCAATCCATGGTGGTCGACTAATTCGATGGGTTGTGCCGTGGTGGCCCATCTACGTTTGGACCGGCTTGGACCCGAGGGATAGAGCTCGTTACCAAGTAATCTTGTCTTTCAGGCAAACGGTTCATCTCTACCCGGATCGCATACTAAGGCAGTACGGACGGGCCCAGCGAATACCAGAAATTGAAGCAGTTGTGAGTGACCCTACCCAACTGACTGATGTGATGTGTGATACTTGGATGCAGAGATGGTACACCCGGCATACTTGGCCTATTTCCAAATCTCGCCACTCGATCTGGGTTTCAGACTCCTATGTGAGGTGGACTAGAGCAGGTGATGCCAAAGCCCGTGTTGCTCTGAAGGTTGATGAGGCTTTCGATTTGCTGCGAAGGGAGCAGGCTAAAGACAACAGGGGATAATTTGATGAAGGAGACACTCCAGCCACCCTAGTTCGTCTAATGTCAGGTCAGAAGAAGAAGACTAAGACTCAAGCTGAAGAGTCTAGTGCTAAAGGTGCGCGGGGAAAAGTGATTCCCCAGACTGACTTGGAGAGGAGACTGGGCCCAAGATTAGCCGTGCAGGACCGACTTGGCCCACGGGATAGACTACCCGAGCACGTGCGGGCCCGATTTGGGCCGAAGACTGTTACAGAAGACCCGTTGTCAATAAAACGGGTTCGTGCTAAGGAGGTTCCCCTCGTGATTCGGGAACGCTCGCCCCCACCCCGGCGACCTTGGGCTCCACGTGACCCAAAGGACAAAGGGAAGGGCAAAATGTCCGAATATTAGTCTCCTCCGTTTATTATTTGAGTATTATTTTTTTTTTGGTGTGATTTTTTTGTGTGTGTGCCGGTTTTGGCGTTTTTTTTTTTTGTAATTCCCGAGTTTATCGAGACTTTAATAAAAGATATATTATTGAATACCGTTCCCGTCTTTTCGTTTATTGCAGTGGTTGTACCCTTTTGAGGGGTTGCCTACGTATCCACAATTAGTGGAATCAAACCAAACGTAGTTCAAAATTGATTTTTTGCAATTTTCAAAATACACCAAGATTATTAATTCGAGATGTGCGCCAGTAGAATAATTAATTCTAACTTATTGACTTGCCTATAATTCTGAAAATTTATAAAAAGACAAATTTTTATAAATTTTTGTAAATGACATTGAGATAGGGTTTATGGGTAGTAGCGCTTTAGCTGGTCCAAGTAGGTTGGGTTGACAAATTCGTTCCCGTCCAAGTCTGTCAGCATCACCGCTCCTCCTGATAGGACCTTCTTGACTAAGTATGGCCCAGCCCAATTGGGTTTGAATTTTCCTCTTGGGTAACCGGTAGTAAGGCACGAACCGATTTCTGGACCAAATCCCATTCTTTGATGTTTCTGGGTCTGACCCTCTTGTTAAAGGCTCGTTGGATCCTTTTTTGGTATACTTGGACATTGTTGACGGCCCGGGGTCGCCGTTCGTCTAAAAGGATTAGCGAATCGTATCGGGCTTGGACCCAATCTGCTTCAGGTACTTGGCTTTCAAGTAAAATCCTGAGGGATGGTACCTCTAGCTCGACTGGTTGGACCGCTTCCATTCCATATGGCAGGTAATATGGAGTAGCCCCGGTTGCGGTGCGGATCGATGTTCGATACCCCCATAAGGCAAAGGGTATTTTGTCGGGCCAATCTCGGAATTTCTCAGCCATCTTTTTAAGTATGGTGACAATTGTTTTATTGGCAGCTTCTACCGCTCCATTTGTTTGGGGTCGGTAAGATGAAGATGTAAGGATCTGAATTTTATATTTTGCTAGCAAAGTAGCAGTTTTAGCTTGAAAGTGGGTCCCGTGATCACCGATAAGTTCGTGAGGGATCCCATATCGGCATATGATCTTATTTTGGATGAATTTGGCCACGTGCTTGGCGTTCAAGACACGGTATGACTTGGCTTCGACCCATTTGGTGAAGTAGTCGATGGCCACTAAAATGAAGCAATGACCTCCCGTCCCGGAAGGATGCACCTTTCCAAATATGTGAATACCCCATGTCGAAAATGGCCATGGTGATGTCATGGTATATAATAGGGAAGATGGCATATGCTGTACATTAGCAAAGATCTGATAGTTATGGCAGTGTTTAACATATAACTGACAGTCTGTTTCCATAGTGTTCTAGTAATATCCGAGCCTCATGATTTTCCGGGCTAGCATATGGGCGTTCATGTGCGGACCGTTTTCACCATCGTGTACCTCGGCCATGACCTTTTCGGCCTGTATTTAATCGATGCATAGGAGGAGAGCCCCTTGTGCCGTCTTTTTGTATAACTGCCCATCGTCCGTCCGAACAAATTGGGTTGCCAATCTTCGCAAGGCCTTTTTGGCCCGGTTCTCAGTTCCCGTGGGATATTCTCCCGTTGCCAAGTAGGTTAGGACGGCCTGATACCAAGGTTCTGAGTCAGTTATCTCGATATCTTGAATGGCATGGATATAAGCCGGCTCGGACCGTCTTTCAACACAGATTGGCATGCTAGTAAGATGGTCCGGTATATTTAGCAAGGATGCTAATTTGGAAAGTGCATATGCAAATTGATTTTCTTCCCGGGGCAGGTAGATATATTCCACCTTCTGGAATTGTTTCTCTAGAACCCTTACCCGCGCTTGGTAAGCAACGAGATTGGCGTTCCGAGTTTTCCATTTTTGGAGCGCTTGATTGATGACTAGTGAAGAATCATCGTGGACCCGGAGGTTTGTTACCCCTAAATCAGCGGCGGCTTGTAACCCGTGAATGCATGCTTCGTATTCGGCTGCGTTCGTTGTTGGTCACGTCAAAGTCCAATTTGATGGATAGAGGAGTGTGTTCCCCTCGGGGTGAGATTAACAGAATTCCGACCCCAAATCCCCGGAAGTTGGATGCCCCACCAAAATATAAATCCCATGTCTCGGTATCGGTATGGAATATGTCTTCGTCAGGAAAGGCCCAGGTATCGGTGTGGCCCTCTTCGGATATCGGGCTATCGGCGAGAAACTCAGCTACTACCCGGCCTTTGATGGCTTTCAATGGTACAAACTTGAGGTCGAACTCAGATAACATTAAAGTCCATCTGGACATTCTGCCGTTGAGGATGGGCTTCTCGAATAGGTACTTGATAGGATCCATTTTGGATAACACATGTACCTCGTGACTGAGCATGTAATGTCGGAGCTTTTTAGTGGCCCAAACCAATGCTAGGCACGTCTTCTCGAGCATCGTATACTTGCATTCGTATTCGAGAAACTTTTTACTGATGTAGTAAATAGCCCGTTCTTCTGAATCGACTGTCTGGGCCAGCATAGCCCCCATGGCTGTCTCGGTCGTCGTTAGGTATAATGACAAAGGCATACCGGGTTGAGGTGGCATTAATACCGACGGAGTAGACAGAATCTCCTTGATTTTGTCGAAAGCCGCATGACATTTATCGTCCCATAGTACCCGTTCCCCTATCTTTAGTTTTTTGAAAATGGGCTCGCACACCATGGTTAACTTTGAGATAAACCGGCTGATGTATTGGACTTTCCCGAGAAACCCCCTTATTTCTTTTTCGGTCTTGGGTGGTTGCATCTCGGTAATGGCTTTGATTTTAGCTGGGTCGACCTCGATGCCGCGTTGGCTAACGATATGGCTCAATAACTTGCCCGACGATACCCCGAAACTGCATTTTTGTGGGTTCAGTCTCATGTTGTATTTACGCAGCCGGGTGAAGAATTTTCTTAGGGTCGTGATATGCCCGCTCCGATCTTTGGATTTGACGATCATATCGTCGACGTAGACCTCCACTTCTTTATGCATCATGTCATGTAACAAAGTGGTGGCGGTTCGTTGATAAGTGGCCCCGGCATTGATAAGCCCAAATGGCATAACGGTGTAACAGTAAGTTCCCCATGGTGTAATGAAGGTGGTCTTACTCATATCTTCTTCTGCCATTTTAATCTGATTGTATCCGGCATACCCGTCCATGAATGATAGAAGGGCATGATCGGCCGTGTTATCCACTAATATGTCGATATGTGGTAAAGGAAAATCGTATTTTGGGCTGGCCTTGTTTAGGTCCCGAAAGTCCACGCATACCCGCACCTTGCCGTCCTTCTTGGGCACCGGCACGATGTTTGCAACCCAGTCTGGATATTCAGACACTTGTATAAAGCCCGCTTTGAATTGCCTGTCTTCTTTCTCTTTGACTTTGAGGGACCATTCGGGCTTCATCCTTCGGAGTTTCTGCTTTACCGGCTTGCACCCATCTTTGATGGGTATTCGTTGTTCAGCTATTTCCCGGTCTATCCCCGGCATGTCCTTGTAGGACCATGCGAAGACATCTTTAAATTCTTGGAGGAGGTCTGTGAATTCTTTTCTTTCCTCGGGATCTAAAGATAGACCCAACTTAAGCATCTGGGGCTCTAAAGTGGTTCCCACATTGATTGACTCGGTTTCTTCGATTACCGGATCTTGGGATTCCCTTTGTTTGAGTTGCTCGATCAGATGCGGAGGCAGAGGTACCTATTCGTCGGGCTTCTCAATGTCATTGCATATAAAAATTTTGAAATTGCAAGAGTTTTTGAAATAAGACAAGTCGTAAGCAGAAGGGTTTTCGTTATTATTATTAATGGTAAATTTTGAGAAAAGCTCGAATAGAGCTGCCATCTGATCATTGGTCAGTGGCGGGATAGGGAGAGGTCTTAGGACAGGCCCCGAGACCTCAGTGGTAGTGGCTAAGGGAAGAGGGGTTACAGACTCAACTCTAGCACCAGGCCCTCTAGACTTGGACTCAGACTCCGACTCTGACTCTGACTCAGACTCGGATTCGGACTCAGTGCCCGGCATGTCTCCCTCGCCGGTGGTCAGCTTGTAGACTCATCCTTGACTGTTGGTCCATTTTATGGTCTTCCTCCAGGCCCTTTTTTCGGTGTTGGCACCGACTTCGGTGATCAGCTTAGTTGGGTCAAATCGATCGCTGCGGAGGATCAGGTTGACCAAATCATCTTTTGGAGAAGGGACGACCTTGTCTTCCCCGAATAAGAGCCCCAACACGGGCTCGAAGTTGTTTTCACCTTTCTCGGACTCGGCCTGGACAATGGTGAATATATCATCGGGGATGAAATTGCATTCCCGAGCCGTTTTGGTCTCGGGATATGTGATGGCGGGTTGGTAGAGGCCCACTTGAATAGCTCCGAATACAGAGGTGACGAAGTAGTCGGTTAACTTCGGGCTATAAGGGCCTATGTAAGTACCCTTGAGGATGTTGGTGGCCTTGTGAATACCGGCCCGGACCACATTTTCTGGGGTTATAGCATACCCCAACCCGAACTTTGATTCGCCAGCATTTAGGACTTCGATAATCTTCCCCGCTGGAAGATGTGGTCTCGAGGTAGCTCCTGGTAAGTAGCCCAAATTTTGTAGCATCATGTCGATGCTAGTAGTGAAGTAGCGCCTGAAGAGATATTCCTCCTCGATCATACCCACGAAATCGAATCCTTGTGGTTCGGCCCGGCTTGTGGCATTACAGCTAGCCACGGTCATGGGGGTCGCCTCCAGTGTGATGACACCGTCCTTGAGTGGCATCTTGACTTTCTGTGGAGGGTAGAGGATACGGCCCTGACTGCATGGATTCAAGGCCTTCCTAGCAGCAGGTTGAAGGATGAGGTGACATCAATCACCTGAAACTTCAATTCTTTCTCGATTGGGCCTGTTATGATCGTCAGTTTTACGGCCCCAGCAACTGGTTTTAGGCTTTCGTCGAAAGCCTGGATAGTTTGTGCTGTTGGGAGATAGTCGGCATCGGTGATGCCGAGGGCCCTAGCGGTCCTTAGGGGAAGGACATTTACGGCAGATCCGTCATCGATAAGTGTCATCGGGAGGTACTTGCCTCGGCAGATGACCGTGATGTACAGGGCCAGATTATGATTGGGCCCAAATGGTGGTAGATCAGACTTAGAGAAGGTTATGAGTGAGCCTTCATTCTTGGACTTGCCCTTGAGGTAGGGCATGATAGTGGCTACCATTTCAGCAGGGGTAGCTTGTGAGTCGATCTTAATTTCATTGAGAGCCTTAGTCAGTGCTTCTCGATGTGCTTGCGAGCTAACTAGTAGTTGCCATATGGTTAAGTCAGCTCGAACCCTCTTCAATTGCTGGACCAGAGCCGTGTCATCGCTTGGTTCTTCGAGGGTAGATCCCGTCCTGGCAGGTTCAGTGACGGGTGTTGGAATAGAGCGCCCAACGGTGGCGAGGTGGTTGGTGGCTAAAGCTTTGGACTTAGCCTTTCGAACCTCCTCTCTGGTGACGGGGACAGCTGCCCTCTTGGCTAGGTAAACATCATCCTCGTCGTCGAACCATATCCATTGATTTGTGGGATGAAAGGGGAAATGAGGTGAGAACAATCGATTACCTCTCCTGTGAATATAGCATGGGCGCTGAATGGGTTTTCCTTGTTACTCGGCTTGTCTCCGGGCAACGGTATCTTCCCACTCTCGATGAGATCTTGGATCAAGTGCTTTAGCTTCCAACATTTTTTTGTGTCATGCCCATTACCTCGATGATACTGGCAATAGGCTTGAATATTGTAGCTCTTGGGCCTTTTCTCCACTGGAAGTTCGGGAGTAGGGCCTATGGGTTGGATAAGGCCTTTTGAAGATAGCCGTTGTAAAGCATAGGTATAGGTAATCCCTATATCCGTGAATACCCGATTTGGAATATTTTTCTTGGATGAGGTATCCATCAAGTTAACCTCATCGAAAATGCTGCGGGTTGCAGCTGCAGTTGTGGGCTTGTTTACAGATGAACTAGCCCCTTGATAGCCCTTGGTAGAGGCCTTAGTCAGGCTCTCTAACCTTAGGTCATCCTCGATCCTTGTGCCCATTTCAGTAAGGACAACAAAATTTTGGATGATAGCATACCGGAGGTGGACCCGGTAGGATGGGAGGAGGTTCTTAACAAAAGCCTCCACTAGGACCTTCTCACCGGGCTTGTCGACCAGCTTCACACTCTCGGCCCTCCATCTTTGCAGATATTTTGTGAACCCTTCTTTGGGTTCTTGGGCCATGACTTCCAGAGTACGCATTGTAGTCTGGATTTCAGTATTGTCGGCGTAATTTGGAGCAAATTCGGTCGCCACATTATCCCAGGTCTTGTATTTCTTCGAATCGAGCTTGTAGAACCAAGCCTTGGGATGCTTCTCGAGGGAAGAAGGGAATAAATGCTTAAACATGGTGGACTTCACCCCCTTGACCGCCATGAAGTCTTTGAAAGCCCGGATGTGATGGACCGGGTCTTCAGTACCCTCAAACATCGGAATTCCCGTGAGGTTGAGGTTAGCAGGAAGCTCGTCATTCAAAGGCGAATAGGAACAAGCATTTTTAGTGTGGATCGAGTTGTTCGTCGATAGGTGAACCTGTTCCTCGAGCCTGCGAACAATGCTGATTAGCTCAGCTATGGGCCCAGTGGGCTCAGCTCCTTCAACGGGGGCCGTCTTCTCTACGGCGCTCAGGCGAGTGGCTAGAGTTGCTTGGCTAGACTGGATGGTAGTCAGTTGAGTCTCGATCTTGGTCATAGCATCTTTCAATTCGTCCATCTTGCGTTGGTATCTAGTCTCGGGTGGCCTGTCTGTAAGAACACCGCATGATTAGAAACTAGCCCAAATCCCGGAATAAAAAGCACATCCCGAACAAGACTGAAAAGGAAAATGACTCGGAAAAGACACCTAGACGGGTGACTTGTGAAAAGTGGGCCTTCCTTAGGAATCGGCGGGTGGGCCGAGTCCTGTTCGAAGGAAGGTTCACGTGAGACATCCCCAGACTTTTGGACTCGATCGTGTGAACGGGCCCTCCTTTGCAAAAGTATGTCCTACGCAGGTGGGCCTTGCCTTAGTCTAATAAGGCGGACTGGGATAGGGAAGAAACTCGTGATGTCAGATCGACAGAGTTTCGACGCTAGAGACCTTGACGACTTAAGACAAGACCCGACACTGCTAAATACGGGAAGTCCTAAGAAGAGGAAGGTTTCGAAAATTGATTGTTTTGGAAAACCCGAGAAAACTCGGGGAAAGGCCCAATTTTTTGAGAAAATCGGAAAGTGTATCGGGCCTCGATTTTGAAAATTCGAAAATATTTTCGAGTTTTGAATTGGGCAGCATACCGGCTAGAAAATAGGCTATCTTGAGTAAAATCATAAGTCCAAAATTCGGTATACGTCTCGGGTTTTGAAATTGGATAGTTTGAAAAAGATGCAATTTTTGAAAAAAGACGGTTTTTTGAAAACGACTCAGAAACCAAGTAGCATGTAGTCAGGCAAGCATTATAACGACGCCATGTATGCTTTACACTAAGTCTCGGTCGGTCTATAGAGGGTCTATACCAGTGTACATAGTCTAGACGTTGATCGGGACGGACTTTCTAAGTCGAGTTGAGTTTAGAACCTGCCGCAAAACCCACTCGAATCGACTATGGACACCTTTGACATATCCATATTGGAGTACATCATGGTATAGTGGGACATCAGTCGCGAGTACCGGCCCGGGAAAATATGGGGTTATGCATGAACCGTAAATCTAAAACGCGTATTGTACTAGTCAAACGATTTCTATTCGAGTCTCACCCTGAGGATGCCGATGGTAAGTCACGCATCAGTTAATCCTCAGCGGAGTCGCCAAATTGTGGACATGACATAGGTCCACCCCGACGCGGCGACGCGCGGGTTTGGGGAGGCGAATGAATCTCCGTATGAGAATGGATCGAATTGAAATTTAAATGAAAGTAGAGTCGCCACCGAATTTTGTGGGAGTTCGGGCCCGTTCGAACCTACACTATGTCGTAGTGGGCCGTGTATAAAATACGGCCCATTTTCGATGTCAGAGTTTATTGGGTTCGTCCCTTTGCATTTGATACCGATACCGACATTATCGGATACTGTGTATTGAATGACTCTCGTATGCCAATGGATTCGGATATCCGGAAACCATGGTTCTGAGTAAGGGGTGAGGGTACGTGTTGGGAAGCACACAAAGGACACCCAACCCCGCCCGCACATTGGCGGCCTCTACTAAAATATCGAATGATTTTTGAATACGCGCGTTAGTTGAACGATGAAAATGCTTATGCAAACATTGTTTTCCTTAAGCATGTGAGAAATTGAAAAGGGTTTCTATGTCGATTTAATGCAATTAATTCTTACGTCGAAGTTGAATTTTAGCATGTGGGTTCATTTTAGTACATTAAAACAAACGATAAATCAACAAGAAAAATAACAAACGGGTAGCAACGGTATAACGAATAATAACGGTTTGCGAATCATTGAATGAGGTAGACAAGATGATATAAAGTTTTGAAAAGTGAAGTTTTCACGTGATTGATTAGACACGTATCGACTTAAGTCGTGAAAAGATATTAATAAGACTCGACCGGCTTGTAGGAGTCACGGTTTGACGCGATGAATAGGCCACTCGACCGAGTCATTGATGGACTCGACCGAGTGGACCTCTGAAAACGCTTCTGTCCCGTATTTTAGACCCTACTCGATCGAGTTATTGACCAACTCGATCGAGTACGTTACCACTCGACCGAGTCACTGTGAGACTCGACCGAGTAAAGGTCTTAAATGCATTCTGCTTCGGTTTATGGGGTGCCACTCGACCGAGTGGGCTAGGCACTCGATCGAGTGCCCCCTGTACGAACATGGGGTTTGCTCGCAATTTTGTATCGGTTTTGGAATTGCTTTTGATTTTTGATAATTCGATGAGTTTGTTGAGTCGGGCATAAATATTGTGAAATTTATACTCGAAACTTAACTTCGATACTCGTCATATCCCATATTCGATTATTGAATCGATATGGAATACTAGAGTGTAAATAAAAGAAAATTGTTTTTAAGTCGTTTTAAATTAACTTTCGCGATATGAATAGATTTTCTCCGCGTTTAATAATGTCATGGTTCTAACGAATCGTACGACAATTATTTTAGCATCAACGAAAAAAAATCGCATTAGTTGATTTATTTGACTAGATCGTTCGATTCGACATTTTGCTTGAATTAGAGGACTTGATTCCCTCGGCTTCTCCGACATCAAAATAAATCTCTAGAGATTGTGATGTCGTATCCGCATCAACGGGTTTCGACCCTTATTAAATAAAACACGCGTTTTGAAAATAGGTTTTTGAATGGATGAAAATTGCAATAACGATGATAAAATAAGAAAATTATGGTTGATGTTAATTCGTCTCAACAATCAAGCAATCGGGGTGATGGGATAAGCGACCGGCAACGCTGTGTGCAGTACACTTGTATATTCGGGTTTCCTTATCCCACCATCACTCATGCTCGACACGAATCGACGAATACTTTAATATTTTATACTAGTTATATTATTGATATTAGAATGCGAATAAAGTAAAAAAATCAGACGATGATAATGACGATAGACGACACGACGCGAGAAAAAGAAGAAAGGAGAAGAGCGGGAATTGGCACCCTCAACCTAAATGTTTCTTATGCTCGGACAAGACTCGTAGTGGCGGCTTGCACGGGAGTATCGAGTATGTAAATTGAGTTGTGGTGGTTAGGGTTTCGATTCCTAAAGCTAGGTTTAGGGTTTGCTAGTATGGTGCTAGGGTTTGATTAGGGTAGAATAAGGGTTTGAAAAATTGTAAAAAGGATGATTGAAAGGTTGTGCATGGGGGTGTTTATATAGGTTAGGCCATGACCCCCGTCTAGGGTCACTCGACCGAGTAACCAGATGACTCGGTCGAGTGGTCCGGTGTGCCTGCAGTCGCGCCTGAATAAGGCCCACTCGATCGAGTGGGCTGAGCACTCGATCGAGTGGCTCAGCTGGGTCGCGCGGGTCCATTGTTTTGGACCGTGACTTTGGATGTCTTATGGGTTTTGAGTTTGACTTGGAATTTTTACGCTTATATGGCTGTTTTGTATGTTTCGGAGACGACTTTGACTGGGGTTGACCCGATCGCAAAAAGTCGGTTTTATTTCTGGTGTCGGTTTTGACCCAAATTAGTATTGTTTGACTGGAAACGACCCACTGGGCCTGAATTTGAGGTCAGTTTTATAAGATTTGTACTTCGTAAGTGCATTAGCCAGCAAGTAATGGTTTTGAGCCCATATCCGAGCGCGTAGAAACACGTTAGCGTCCGATCATCATCGGGTGTTTTTTTGAAACTGCCATAGACACCTGGCAGTCAAAATGCGGGTGTCTACAGATAATTTTACCTCCCCGAAGATCATCGAGAAATATTCACCACCGGGCGAAATAACCGGGCGAAACTTTCACCCATCGGGTGAAGTTTTGCCTGATGGTAAAGGAGCGCCAATTTGCATATCTGGAGAAGATTTCACCGGTGAAATGACCGGGTGAAGTTTCACCCGACGGTATTAGCTCGTGGATGACCTTTGATTGCAGGGTGAAGTTTCACCATATGAAGATGTATTGGGCAAAAGTCTCATTAAGAAAGGAAGATTGGATTTGGGCCTTAATTTATGTGATCCATTAAGGGCTTAGTATATATAGTTAACCATAGGTTTTCTTCTAATTATGCTCCATCTTTAGATAATGCCTCATTTTAGATAGATCTCCATGTTAGTAGCTTCCATTAGAAACTTCATTAAATCTAAAAAGCTTTCTTAGTTTTAAATTAATTTTTTACTCTATACTTTGCATTCAATTAAGCTTCTTCATTAGTTTAGATTTATTTGAAGATTAAGGGATTTTGCAAGGATTTGGTGACAAGATTCTTGTATTTCCTCTTCAAGCTTCATATTTATGTTAATCTTCATCTTCTTCTTTTGAGTTTTCTTCCATAGTTGGTACTTTCTTTTCCTCTCATTCCTTCTTAATTAGTTTCTCCCTTGTTTCTTCTTACTCTTTTGTTTGCCTTTGTTTTCTTTATGTTTAGATTGTTTTAATCTCCATTGTTAGTATTTCTTTGTTTTCTCTCTCCTTTGTTTATTTCCTTCATTTTCCTCTCTAGTATTTGTGTTCATTTCATTTTCTTGCCTTGTTGTTTTTTATTTCCCTTCTTAGTTGTTTAGGTATTATTTTCCCCTTTTAGTTGTGTTAGATACCTTTTTAATCTTCTTGATCATTATGCATTATTTTCGTCTTAGCCACCTTGTTATTTCTTTTGTTGTGTTTATTATGACTAGTGAGTAGATTTTTAGTTAGGGGGTTAGGGGTAGAGGAATTCTAGATTTGTACTTTGGTTTTATGAATATTGTTGCATTTTAGGGTGATATGTCTTGCATGAGATTGTTGTGTCCGGTTGACTTAGTCTGATCAACTAGGTTAGTTTGACTCACTTGAACCAATATGGGGAAACTCGGGGTTCGGGTAATCTTATCTTGAGACCTTAGCCCTTTCGTCGTGAAAGCGGGTTTTTCCTAGGTCGGGTAGGGAAATCGAAAGGTGGCTCCTCTCCTTATTTACCTTGTGATGATTTTCTTGATTCCTGCGTCCTTATCTTTGGTTTTGACTCCCCGACTCCCCCTAACGCCTTTTATCATTGTTTCGCATTCCTAGTTGTTTAATTCGTTTAATTAGTTTAATTTATCTCGTCCCAAAACCCCCCTTCTAGACCTCAATTGAAATTAATACCGGACTTGACCGATTACAATACACTGCTTCCCTGAGGTTCGACCCCGACTTACCACTACTATATAGTAGCTAGTTGGGACACTAAATATTGTTTGCATGCGTGTCAGCGACAGCGCGCATCAAAATGGCGTCGTTGCCGGGACAGCGGTAGTTAATTGATTAAGTCTTTGTTTTAGTTGTGTTTGGTTAATTGTTTTAGTTTTATTTTATCTCTTACCCTAGTACCGCTCGGTGCTAGGAGTCTCACCTTTGAATTGAGTTGTGTTCAGGAACAGTTATATTCGGCATTGCTTATTCCAAACCGGTGCAAGCGAAGCGTTACTATTATTTTGGTCCTGAACTCAACCAAAGTGAAACCTCATCCATATCTTACATCAACCCATCATCCATCCAACCTTCTTATATCTCTCACAAAATCTTTCCTTCCATTCTTTCCCTTCAAAATTACCTTCACAAACAAACATGCCTACTTTAGGATCTCATTCCCAACCTACCAATGAACAAACTTCTTCTCCCGTTGCATATGGAGCCATACCTAACGATTTTGAGCTCAAAACTTCCTTAATTGCCATAGTCCAACAAGACACCTATCATGGACTACCACAAGAAGATGCTCTAGAACACATATCGACATTCAAAGAGAAGCTAGATGGAATGAGATTGAATGGACTTACTTCGTGCCAATTCCATAGGCTATTGTTCCCCAAAACCTTACGTGATGATGCTAGGAGATGGCTACAAAGCCACCCCGATGACACTTTTCAAACATGGGATCAATTAGCCAATGCATTTTTAGAGAAATACTATCCTTCTTCTAAGAGCAATCGATATCGGATGGAAATTCAAACCTTCCGACAAAATAACAATGAGAGTATAAGTGAAGCTTGCGAACGATTCCGGAACTTGCAAAGGAAGTTCCCACACCACGGTATTCCTAGTTGGCTTCTACTCATATTTTTTCAACTCTTTATTGGATAGTGCCAAAGATAATGTCAATATAATACGACGGCAAAAGGTGATTTCTTCTTGCTTGATGAAACCGAGTCCGAGAAACTTCTTGAAAAGTTAGCCAAGAATGGTGATTATTCCAAGAATGCCTGAGATGGAGAGTTAATTGGTGAGTCAATGTCATCTACCGAAAGGAGAGCCGCTCTTGAAGCTAGAGTTGATGAGTTGGTCAAGCAATTTGAAACATATGTTGCTAGAGTCAACTCTCCACCCAAGACTAGGACATTTTCTAGAAGATCAACTCCACCTAGAAAAGTAAGTTCACCAAGACAATCATCTATCTCACCACCCAAATTATATCGAGTTGAAATTTCATGTGATCATTATGGGAAGTATGACCACGATTCCGATTTTTGTATGAGAGAGGAGAATGTACATCAAGTTAATGCTCAAGGAACTTATGAAGAACCTCATATGCAAAATCCTAATACGAGAGCTGGATTTTATTCTATGCCGACCAAAGAATCATATCTTCGCCATGATCAATCCACTCCAAGAGCCCCCAATCAAAGGGTTTATTCTAATTCCTATGGGTTTAACCGTCCACAACAATTTTCTCGTGGAAATCACTTCGATCAAAGCAATTACTATCCCCAAGGACCCCATCAACCTAGTTATGGTCCTTCTTTTGGATTTCAACCTCAATGTTATCAAGGTCCTCCAAAGCATGCTCAAGGTAATCCTCAACATTCTTATGATATTCAAGGGACACTCAAGTATTTATTGGAAGAAAATGCATCTAATCAAGCTAGAATTGAAGTCTTAGAGGCGCGTGTCGCCTCCCGAGCTCGATATTTCCAAAAATCAACATATCCTTCCAATTATGCGTCCATGAATACCATTAGAATAGTGAACAACAAAGAACCGGTGAAACCCTTTAACCCACAACCCTCTACTTCTCGTCCCTCAATCATTCAATTTGATGAGAATGTGGTTAAAGCCATAACCGAACAACCAAAGAAAGATCCTTCTAAATACCTTGTAGGAGACCTCACCTATGTCATTGAAGAAATTCCCATGGAAGCCGAGAATTTAGTCTCCAGAATTAATGTCCCACCTTTGAATGATATACCACAAGTGCCCTCGAGTAACCAAGACATGAAGAGAATAACCTTTGCCGATTTGCTCGAGAATATCGACACAAGTCGCTCTATGCCCACACCGTCTGAGTATATAAGAGATATCATTTTAAGTTCCACCGTGAGGGAAGAAACTCCTATTGCACTGAAGGTAACTTCGAAAGCCACCATCCTCATCAGGCTAGGGGATCCTTGTAGTTTTTCCATACCCTGCTCTATAGACCACGTCTTCATAGACCGAGCATTGTGTGACTTAGGCACAGATATCAGTCTTACGCCCTTAGCCATTGTCTGAACCATCTACATTAGGGACATGGACCGCTTTCCATTGAATGTCCAGATGGCCGATGGGACTACAAAGGAGCCTTATGGGTTAGCTCGCAATCTCATGGTCAATGTGGGAAATCTGTACATCCCAACCGACTTTGTCATTCTTGATATGCCTATAAAGGAGAGGAACCCCATTCTCTTGGGACGACCCTTCTTAACCACCGGTGGGGTAATTATTGATGTGAAGAAAGGGCGATTATCCTTCAATGTTGCTAATAACATAGTTCAATTTGTACTACCCGCATTCCTTCCTGAAAATTCTTTTAGCGGGGAATTATGGAATCAAATGGTAGAATTTCCCTCTAACGAAGAACCATCCATTGAACATCTCGTTTATGAAAATAATGAAGATGACGGTGCCCTATTCATACTTGGTCCTACCTCCGAAGAAGATATTCCAGAAGAGTTTCCAATGCTTCCCGAGGTAGCACAACTTATGGATTTGCCGGAGTTAAGAAAAGAATTCGAGATTGATAACATTGATTTCGAGATTATGACCCAAGACCCTCCGGGTTGCTTCCCAAGCAACCCCACTTAAGCTTGAAAAATTCTATTCGGTTTGGTGGTGTCCACAATAACCACCTTGTATATATTTGTATATTCGTACTCTTTTTATCTTTCTCGGTAGTGCTATGCACCAGGCCCGACCCGAACCGGACCCGGTTGGACCCGGAACCGGAATCATCAATTCCTTGACCCTGGACCCGGACCTGTTACCAAAATATTGATCCTGGTCCGGCCCGGAAAAATACCGGGTCCGACCCGGACCGGACCGGTTTTGGCCCGGTTTGACATTGCTGTGAAATTTGAGAGTGTGCTACTGCTGACTGCCTATTGTGCTGTACAACAACTTTTCTGTTGCACTTTGCAATTTGCATACATGAAGGAAATGAAGTCCAAAATAAGGACAATGTTCAAGAAAATAACAGCCATGTTCAATAAAATAAAAGTATGAAAGTCGAAACGACAAATTTACAAAACGTTCAAACGTTCCATAATTTTAATATTAAACTAAAACCATCTTAATTAGATTCTTAGGTGACGTAGATCGTTACATAGTCCAAGCTCATCTTCTCATAATCAGTAATAGAAAAAATCAGGTAAAATATAAGTAGAACATCAATAAAGCTTCAAGGTTAATGCTAGAAGTTCAACACCAAATTAGATAAATTAATCAAGTTCAAGCACGACACGAAAAAACTTGTTACGTTTCTCTAGTTTCTTTACTTCATCCAAGTTTCCTTCCATGTTAAGTTGAGATTCCCGAATTGATGCTCGAATCCAATCTTGCGCACATATTTGAGCTTTCACCCTCTTAGACAATTAGAAATAAGAAAATAACTTCATCAATACATTAATAATGTATGTTTAAATGGGTAAATATTAGATCGATTTTTTTTATTACAAAAATAAATTTTACATTTGGCGTTAAAGAACTTTTAAACATATCAAGAGTTCGACCTCCAGCACTAAATGCGGACTCCGATGCTACCGTCAATATTGGCATAGCCAACATATCGCTAGCCATATGTGCCAAAATAGGAAATATAATTCCATTTCCTCTCCACCAAGCCAGTATATCCTTCTCTTCATCATCTCCTTTTTGTTCATTCAAGTAACGATCAAACTCGCTTCTAATAAGGCGATTTGCCCCACTCATTTGCCTCTTGACTTGTTCTTCAATGTTATTCATATATCGCAAGGCGGATCGTGAGCTTATTGATGATGCATTAGACATATTATTACCGACTTCACCACTGTCACCACTTATAGGTGCATAAATACGTCTATACTCATTATACATCTCATATGCAAGCTGTTTTACCTTTTCCGCCAACAATTCTCCTTCTTTCCCATACATATTACAAAGAGCAATACTCACCCCCAAGGTATTTAAAAACATGGATCCAAGATAACAGCAAAATAAATCAACATATTCATTTTATCCACATCACCCCAATATTTATCATACTTCGCCTTCATTTGGAGGGCTATTGCCTTAAACTCAAGATCATCATTTTCCAACCATTCATTAAGCAAATCATGGGTGTGACCAATTTGAAAGAAGAGAGAGTTACTTGTTACATATAATGAACCTGAGATATGATGTGTTAAATCATAAAACTCCTTTCAAAATACAAGTCTCTCAAGCTTATCCCAATCATCATCATCAATAGAACCCAAGTTCTCGGGTTCCAAAACAAGAGGAAGTCCTATTCGACCAAATACATCTTTATATTTTGAAGCTCTATCAAGCATTATATAGGTCGAATTCCACCTCGCAGCAACATCAAGTGACAATGACAAACGACACTCAATTTTACACCTCTCCACTTGTTCATTAAACAAGGCAACTCTAGCGGGGGAGTTCCTAACGTACTTAACTGCAGTACGTACCTTATCAATGTATTTTCTATGATCCTTAAGGCCATCCCAAACAATAAGATTAACAATGTAAGATATACATCTCATATGCAAATACTTAGCATCGGCAATACCACCATTCTTCTTGACAACCTTTTTCAAATAAGCACATGCAACGTCATTTGAACTTGCATTATCTACTGTGACAGTATATAATTTACCACCTAAATCCCATGCATTCAAAAAATCCTCAACAGCTTTGCCAATAGCTTCCCCTTTATGACTTCAAATAGGACAAAAGTTCAAGATTCTTTTTTGTAGTCTCCATTTGTCATCAATAAAATGGGCGGTGAGACACATGTAATTTATCTTTTGGATTGAAGTCCAAGTATCACTAGTTACACACACTCTTTGACAAGAATTTTTTAGAAAAGCTTTCAAAGTTGTTCTTTCATCAAGGTAAAGCTTATAACAATCTCGTGCTATAGTAGTACGAGAAGGTATACGAAAGACATGCATGAGAACTGACATAAAATACCTAAATCCAGGTCTCTCTACGAATCGATATGGCAACTCATCCAATATGATCATGTAAACCAATGTTTTTCTAACATCCTCAATAATAACTTCTTTATGCTTAAATCTAACCTTTTGTTTTTCTTTACTAAGTGGATCAAAGACAAAGTGAGATTGTTTACCTTTGCCCTTTTTGGACGCCGTATTCATTTCGCAAGTATCCGAATGCCGACCAATATTTTTCGTCCCACAAGTGTTTGGATCAGCCGCAAAAGTTGTTGTCTCGCAGAAGTTACACTCGGTCCTTAAAATACCAGCATCATCCAAATACTCGGTGAAGTCTTCCCAAAAAGATGCCCGCCTCTTACTTTTGCGTATGATATAACGACGCCCATATTTTGGGATTTTTGTTGGGTGTTGTTTGTAAGTACCAGTGAAAGGACGTTGTCGTGTATTGGTTGTTTGTTGCTCCTCCATGTCTTCATCTAGGTTTACAATTTGATCGGTCGTTGCTTCATACGATGACAAGTTGGGATTGTGAACTTTAGATTGAGAGCTTGACATCTAAAAATAAAATAAAAGGAGTCAAACCAACAAATAACGACATACAATGATACAAATATACAATAGTTGTAATTAAAAATACAAAATACTTACGTAAATGAATAAAACAATGGATTTGTAATAACTAATAAGAAAGCTTACATTACAAGAATTTTTTGTCGACGCCGTAACTCCTTCCTACATTTAACATAACTGTATTAGAAACAATAAATATAAACAAATACAAACATTAACATTGAAGTTGACCCATCAACAAAAATTAAATCATCAAGCAATTTGAAGCTATAAAGTTTTGATCTTTTGCATCGAATTTTTGTACCCATCAACAAAAATTCAATTATCAAGTAATTTGAAGCTATAAAGTTTGATCTTATAATAAAATTTGTGTACCCATCAAACAAAATCAACAAAAAATCAATCATTAAACAATTTCAAGCTATAAAATTTTGATCTTTACATCGAATTTTTGTACCCATCAACAAAAATTCAATCATCAAGCAATGTAAACGCTATAAAGTTTTCATCTTTACAGAAAATTTGTATACCCATCAAACAAAATCAATCAAGAAACAAATAAAAATTATAAACAAAATCAGTAGAGCACAAAAAAAAAGAACACGAAAGCTGACAAACGAAAAAAGAACAGGAAAGAGCACGAAATCCGTATAAGTGTATAACAAAAGAAAAAGCACGAAATCATAAATCATATTGAAAATAAGAACATAATCTGAAAATAAACACCATACTTTAATCTGAAAATAACAACATAAACACCATAATCTGAAATCATAAATCATACTGAAAACGAAAAAACTGAAAACAAGAACACGAAAACAAAATAAGTAGATCATAATCTGGAAAACAAACACCATAAACGAACACCATAATCTGGAAAACGAACAAAATAAACGAAACCATAAATCATACTTTAGGAAATAAAAAAAGAGGGTCCACGGCGGAGGGAAGTGTGTCGGACTGTCGGAAGGAAGGAGGAGCGGTGGTCGGCGTAGGAGCAGCGGCGGCCGGCGTAGGAGCAGCGTGAGTGCTGGAGACTAGAGTGGAGGAGTGGAAGACTTAGGGTTAGGGCTTAGGGGAAATGGGAAAGGGGAATATGTGAATAACATCCTAATTCAGCAGATGGGCCGACATGGGAGAAGCCCAAAACAAAAAACCCGATTCAGGGTTTCCGGTCTGGACCGGAAAAATCCGGGTCTTACCCGATCCGGACCTGAACCCGAAATCAATAATTTTTATGACCCGTGGACCGGCCCGGTTTGGAATATTTCGGGTCCAGACCGTACTATTCCGGTCCGGTCCATTTTTCTGGTCCGACCTGGCTTTTGCACAGTCCTATTTCTCGGACAATAGTTTTTTTTTGTTTTCCTTGGAGCTTGTTTTTATTGGTTTTTGCAGAGCCGATTTCTTTTGGAGTATTTGGGATGCCCTATCTTTTATTTATTAAAACATGCACCAAGGTAGGTGAGGTGGCACATGTCTTTGATGAATATTTCAAAATACTCAAGTCTCATTAAACCAACCCAATTATGACAATTCTTCCCATGAGAAGCATCCATCAACGAAATGGCCTGGGCTACACAATACGGGCTTGACCATCCCCACTTCACAATCCCGTCTTCACACTCAATTAACCTGGACATTATAGCAGCTTAATTAATCCGTGCTTCAAAATACTAAACCCTAATATATCTATCACATTATCTTTCCCCTAATACAATCCGCTTAACCTTTGCAAATAGAAAACGTAAAACATTAAAAACCCTAATACAATATTAAACCCTAATACATTTACTTCCATAGTCGATTACTGTATCAAAGAAAAATCTATTCGAAAATGTCTGCTGCCATTAATCCTACCATTGATACCTTATGCCAAGGTATGAGGATAAGCAGTTTGGATGTCAGGGTGATATATAGATGGCAAAGGCCTGACTTCAACGATAAATTAAAGATTGATGGTGTTGAGTTGCTTCTAATTGACTCAAAGGCTAAGTATTTTCGTTTTCAAAAGTGTATAAACATACTACAAGTTGACGTCTTCACTTGCTTGAGTCATTCATGTTTTTTAATTAATTTCATAATATATACGGAGTAAATATTATTCATTTTCTAAAATATATAAATATTAATTTTTATCGTAGGGAAATTATTATTCATTTTTTTATTAATTCTTATCTCAACAGTATATAAGTATTACGAATATTCATTTTATAAAATATATTGGTACATACAAAAGAAATCAGAAATCAACAATTAAGTATTACACAAAGTTTTAGAAATAATAAGTACGGAGTATTACTTTTCAGAAAATTTCATAAATAATAAAATCATGAAATTATTAATTGTAAGTAATTTGTCAAATCATTGAAAAGTATATATTATATTTGATTAATTGGTCATTAAATTTTATAAAGAACATATTCTTATTAGCGGGCATGAAATCGGCTTCGAGTTTGATCACAAATAATCAAGTGTAGCGGGTGGTGGGTGTAAAATATGTTATATTTGATTGCTTTTAGGCTCCTTTATTCACCGATCAATCGGGTTAAATTTGTCGTCATAAACTTGCTCTAAGTTTGTGTTTTGTATTCGGGTCACTATAGGATTAATGAAATGTGATTTTGTCAAGGGTGATTTGGCTTGAAATCCGCTCAAATCATTGTGAGTTTTAAATATGAAAGTCGAGGAGAAATTCGAGCTCAACTCGAGTCTTGCCAAATTATTCCTTTTATTTTATTTTACTTAATAACGTTTGTAACAATTAAAATAAATTTGTGTAAAGTTATCTTAATATAACTTTTAAAGAAATTAGTACTCCGTAGTTAACAAGTGAATTACAATTTCGTGTTAATATAATGGTACACATACTCACGTACGTAGAAATTCATTCCCATTAATAAACTAAAAAACCAGAACAAAAGTTATGAACGTACACAATCCAATAATCAGTACTCATTTCTACGTCATATGTCGTTATACTTACGATATCTTTTACATTTGTCATACATTAAGAAATTGGGGGAAATCTACATACTAACGTGGGTTCTTTGACTTCGATAATGAACACATTGTAACAATCGTCTACGTCAATATTCATTTCGTTTACGTAATTTTCAACCAATATCTTCTTTCCGTTCATCCTCATATGGATTGTGATTTGCCTTTTTCATGCAAAAATACGTTTCAACCCCGTGAATTTTCACATGTATTATTACACTATTCTTCTATTCCATAATTTCACAAATGTACCATGCAATAATGTCTTTATGTTATATTCCTTATTAATTATCTTCGATATTTTCTAATGACAATGAAAATGCCCAACCCCGTGAATTTTCACGGGTTAGTACACTAGTATTGATTAAGAGAGTTTTTCTCCACGTGGTCTAATGCGTGAATTGAGAAGAATGATTTTATTGAGGAATCAAGGGTGGTTTTGACTGAGTCGAGATGAATTTTTGCAGCAAAAAGCCTAAATTGAGTGGATAAACCCGTCGGGTGACACTTCACCTGGTGGAATATCTGCCTGAAGACCGTCGGGTGAAATTTCACCCGATGGCAATTGTGCTAGAAATTGCTGAAACTGAAGAAAAACCCGTCGGGTGAAACTTCACCCGATGGAATCTCATTGGGCGAAACTTCGCCCGACGGTAAAATTATTTGCAATTCGGGAATTGACGGAAATCCGTTGGGTAAAACTTCACCCGATGGAATCTCATCGGGCGAAACTTCGCCCGACGGTAATTGCACAGAATTGTCGATATTTGGTCCGAAGACCGTCGGGTGAAGTTTCACCCGGTGGTCACCATCGGGTGAAACTTCACCCCGTGGCAGCTTATAGAGTGCTGTTTTTCGTCGTCGGCATTTCAGCCACGTCGTCGGCGCTTTTTAATGCTGAAAGACGATATTGCCCTTGACTGTTTTAGATTACTTAACTAATGTAATTGAGTTAGATTAGTTAGATTAGGTAATGAAACTCGTTAAGAAAGCGGTTTTAAAATTTTAAAACTCGTTGACAAACCGTTCCACTTACCCTCACACTTACCCTTACTTATTTACTCTACTCACCCTTCCACTTACCCACTCATTTACCCACTCACACTCCACTAACACTCCACCCAACATTTGAAATTTTAAAAAACCGTCTTTTTTTTTCGAGAAATCCGATTTTTCTAGAGACCCGATTCCGCCTTTAAATGGATCGACATGCGGTTAGTACATTTTTTGTTTCTATTATCCGTCATTTTTTGTACATTTATTTTTTATATTAGCCCCGATCCGAATTAGCCCCGATCCGCCTTTAAATGTGTTTTAGTTTATTAAAGAAATCGCATTTTGTTCTATAACATGTCGTTTATGTGCTGGATTTGTTGTGAAAATCGTAGTTGAAATAGGAATCGAGGGTAGGAACACATAACACGTAAAAACGCGAACAGGGGCCAAGACGCATGAATATAGCGTCTGGGAGGCCACATAGACGCGAAAATCATGCATCTAAGTGGCCTCCCAGAAGCTGAATTCATGCGTCTGGGTGGCCTTGTCGACGCGAAAATCATGCGTCTAGGAGGCCTCTCAGACGCATGAATTCAGCGTCTAGGAGGCCACCCAGACGCATGAAGTTCGCGTCGACGAGGCCACCCAGACGCGGAACTCATGCGTCTGGGCCCCTGTTTGCGTTTTTTTTTTGCTATTGTTCGACGTTATGCGTTAAAATATCGTGACTCGGGTCTCGTTATTTGTAATTTATATGATTAGAATTATTATTATGAATATTATTAGTTCGAAATATGAATAGAATTATTATGAATATCGTGACTCGGTTATTTATTTTTAGTTGAAATTATACGATATGTTTATATGATTAGAATTACTATGAATATTATTAGAATTATTAATATTAAATTATACGAGATGTTATACTTTGTAACTAATGAGCAATTTTTTATCGGTGTATCAGGAGGAGTCAGATGGCGACGGTATTGACTATCGCATTTGTTTTATTTTTGGGCCATCGTTCCGTAGTTCGGATGAGGCATTCAACTACGCTAGTGAGATTGGTTCGGCTCTTGGGTTCACCTTGGTGAAAGCGAGCAACAAAACACAAAGTAACGTGAACCCGTTGTCAAGATTACTTGGTCAAAATTACTTTAAGTGCAACCGTAACGGGAAACCGGGAAAAAATACCAAGACTTCTCAGAAGATCGGGTGTAAGTTTTGGGTGAAGGCGTGCGAGAGCGTAGACAGAGAACGATGGATTTTAGCCATCGGTCCATGTGGCATGCACAACCACAAGTTGGAGGTTTACAGTGACGGGCACAGACGCCTAGCCGCCCTAGACGAGGCCGAGAAACAGATTGTTCGGGACGGTATTCGGGACCACTTGACACCGGCCCAAATACACGACTGCCTTCATCGGAGAAATCCGGGGAAACCACGCCCATCGATCGAGACGATATATAATATCGGGGGGAAATTGAGGGCGGAGGCAAGGGAAGGTCGCAATGCCGTTGAGCAGATGATGGCACTAGCGCGCCGGGCTGAATACATCCACTTCTTCTACGAGCACGAGTTCACGAGTGTCGTGGAACGTATTTTCATGGCTCACCCTGAGTCCGTGAAACTTTTTCGTACTTGGCCTTACGTAGTCACTATGGATGCGTCGTACAAGACGAACACCTACGACATGAAGTTAGTGGAGATGGTCGGGGTGACACCCGTCGGGAAACCTTATCTGATAGCGTACGCCCTACTTCGACACGAGGACACGTTGTCCTATACTTGGGTGCTCGATAAGTTGAAGCTGCTAATTGGGGACCGGGCACCGAACGTGATTGTGACGGATAAGGACCAGGCTTTGACGGCGGCAGTATCGAGGGTCTTTCCGAACCCGCAGACCCAGAATCTGCTCTGTACGTGGCACATATCTAACTGTGTGGAAAAACGTGCCCTGTCTTTCTTTCAAAAACAGAAAGACCGAGTAGCGACCTTCATGCACGGAGTATGGTACCCTCTCCTGTATTCCACAAGTACGGTGGACCTCGAAACAAAATGGGACAAGATGAAGTCGACATGGAGGTGGTCGGGAATTCCTCTTTACATTGGTGACACCTAGGGTAATTTCAAGAAATGGAATCACGCGTACACTAACCGATACCTCCACTTTGGCAACACCACCACGTCCATCGTTGAATCTGCGCATGCGGCTTTGAAGAAGGCTCTTGGCACGTCGACAGCGTCCTTGGATCGGTTGTTCGATAGGATTGACAGGCTAATCGGTCGTCAGCAGTCTAAACTGCGGAAGAAGCTGGAGACATCCCGAAGGAAGCAATCAACTTTTCTACCACCCATTTTGATGAACTTGAGACTCCGGGTAAGTCGTAAGGCGTTGGACTTGCTGACCGGGGAACTGTCTAGGATGCAAGAGTTGGGAGATCGGGTTTTTTACGAGTGTGGGTGTGTATTGAGGACGTCGAAGGGTTTGCCTTGCGCATGTCGACTTGCCGGGATGATGATGCGGAATTCAGTAGTGCAGTTGGCCGACGTTCATGTGTTCTAGAGGACGCTTGACTATGCCAGGGAGGAAGAGATGCCCGTCAGCGACAAATTTCAGCTTGACGGGTTGATTGAGGAAATACGTGAGAGCGATCCGAGTATGTGGCGACATTACATTGATGTCCTGAATTCCGAATTACGTCCCGAGGAATCTGGGCTACTTGATCCTACACCGAATTCAAACCCCAGAAAATCTAAGGGGACAGGGAGGATGCTTATCGGAGTCGAACACGCGAGGAGGAGGTACGGGACCACCGACACGGGAGCGACCCCGAGTAAGTCGGCCAGGACTACGCACGCGTCAACGCCAGGGAGTAGTCAGTCGACCGAACCACCCACACCGATCGCCAGCCAGTCCACCAGGGGCACATGGGAGGGGCAACCGAACGCCCCCCTAGAGGTGAACTACATGGGGGGTCCCTTCCCGGACATAGACGAACTTGTTGGTTTCATGTGTCCGTATCTCGTGAACTGGATAGATGTTATTGGAGACGGTCACTGCGGATTCCGTGTCATGGCTAATGCAGTGTACGGTGACCAGAACAGTTATACTCGCCAGAGAAGGGCGTTGTGGGAGCACATCCACTCCCCCATGTACAACAAGGTGTACGTCTTTGACGCCGACGGTCGGGAAGGCGCCATGACCCGTGTAGGTACGACGGTCCCGTACCCGGTAGGTTTGGACCATTATCTCGACGACTGCGATCTATTCGGTTTTGCCACAATTAACAACTGGGTTATATGTCGAGTATCCGAGAACCTCACCTGCAGTACCTACTACCCGTTGCGAGAGATGCCAGGTAACCACCTCCCGTTCGGCGTAATGTGGATAATGCACGTTGAACGCGGTGGAGCAGGGCACTGGATGAGGTTGCGAATGACTGAGGACTGCCCGATGCCTCCTACACACATCCTTTGGCGAGGCGCGCATGACGGTACTACAGTACATTATCCAGAGTTCTACCGAGCACGTCAGGATAGGTGGGTCCAGGAGTGGAATACGTACTTTCCGAGTCACCAGATTGATGAGAACGACCCAGGTGGTCGGAACAACCCCTTCGACTGTTAGTGTAGTGTAAATATTAGACCAGCATTTGTATTATATTCATATTTCAGACCAGTGTTGTATTCATTCGTAAATTTTAGAGATCGGCAAATCACACTACTAAGAACAAACGAACATAAAAAACATCCGAAATGTAAAAATAAACGAGTAGCCAACGTTAACATATTACAAGTCATCCGGAAATAATCCGAAATAAAACATGATATCCCTAACTGTTAAGACATATAGAAGTTACAAATAAAAAGGAAACGAGTACTCAACATAAAAGAAGTACAAATCACCCACAATCATCCGAAATGACAAGCATGAAATCCGAAACACAGAAGACATAAACAAATTACGAATAAAATCCAAAGCAGTCAACGGCGACCTCGTTTCCCTGGGATCGGGGTGGGCGTTCACCAGGGTGGGGAAGGACGGGCATGTACGAAGCCATCAGGTCATCAAAGTACGCAAGGCGGGCTTCCGGATCGTCACTATTGTGCTGACCTGCAGAAAATCGCTCCATCAACGAGAGAGCGGCCTGAAACAAGGTGGCAGCGGTTAGTATAAATGTAAATGCAAATAATTATTGTTACACACCAAAATACGAACTTAGTACCTGTTGCGATCCCCCTGCGAGCGTCGCCTGCTCCTGCACCTCAGCGGCGGATGGTGGTATGATCCTCGGGTGGGAGACTCTCGAGTACCAAGCGTGGTAATCTGGAGTCGCTTCCCCCGGGTAGTCCACTGGCCGCGAGAGCCTCCTTGGGTCAGCGCGCATGACATATACACTCCTCCACGGGTGGTCCAAGTATACCGGACCGAAGTCAAGAAGGTAGTTCCCACCCCCATGCCTCGGTCGATGCACCCTAACCGGCACGGGCATCGACTCGGGTATAGTCTGGACGTAGCCTAACTGTCTGATGACCCGGTCTCCCTGGTAAGGCTCAACGATGTCCATAAAGCGCAGTGTCCCGAAGTAGGTAGTGGTACGGTGCACCGTGTGAGCGTTCCGCACGAAGGGCTCCCAACAGACCCGATCTGCTGTCAATAAGTCAAGTGATCGTCGGTAGGCCAAAAGGTTGTCCCCGCGCGACGATGGTCTCCCGACGCCTACCCACGCAGTCGCGCGTGGCGAAGTCGGCGAAATCGGGATCGGTGCCGCTGGCCTAAAGTTGGGGAAGTACTCATATATCCACACCTGAAGCAAAGTCAAACACCCGGCCAAAGTGGTGAACCCCTCCCTCGAAGCCATCCCTAAATTCCTGTACAGCCACGCCAACGTACCAGCACCCCACGCAAAACCAGGAATCGAGTCCAAGCTGTTCGTCAGTGGGAAGACTGACGGACGAATACGATCGCTCGACCTATCCACAAAGAGGAACTCCCCCAACAACGTGATCATGTAACCCTGCACAGTCTGCTCATGGGTCCCAGTGCTCATCTTCTCACGCACAGCCCTCGCTAGTACCGCCCCGCTCCTGAGTATGGGAGGGCCCGCATCCCCCCTGGGTGTCCTCAACTGCAAATCATTCATCCCGAAGAAGTTCCCCACAGCGGCCTTCCCATCAGCCAGACCCCCAGTCTCGTTAAGAACAGCGCATGGCTCACCCTCTATAGACAGCCCTAAGATCCTGGCGACATCGTGCAACATGATAGTCATCTCGCCGAACGGCATGTGGAATGTGTTCGTATCCGGCTGCCACCTCTCGACGAATGCTGTAAGGAGCGGTATGTCCAAGTTGCGTAGAATGCACGCCCGTAGGTGAATCAGGCCCGACTGTCGGACAGCATCCACTACCTGAGGAAATCGGTCGAACGACTCCAACTCCCTCACAATCCGAGGACGGTTGTAGGTCGTCAACAGAGCCTGCTCGTGACCTGGCTCTGACCAAAGCCGACGCGCAATATGACCCCCAAAGCTCGGGATCACCGACGGATCGATGGGACCTCCGGGACTAGGTCCATGCAGAATCCACGTAGTGTCGCTCCGTGTATGCCGGGGGGCGCTCGAGCCCGAAGTACCCACACTACCGACGAAAGTGCCTCCAAGCCCCTTCCTGTAGACAACAGCCTTACCCTGCTGTGATGTCCCCGCGTCCGTCTCCTCCTCCTGCTCCTCCGCGTGCTGTTCCGAGAAGTTGTCCGGAAAAGCGTGTCGCCTCTCCTCCTCATCGAACTCCATGTTCAGGTCGGCAGACTGCAACGACCTGGACGGCTCGCAGAATTCACCGCTCGCGGTTCCCTCCGAAGAACCGTCGTGTGTACCGCTCGTGGTACGGAAAGGTGGAACAGGAATGTCTAGTGTCCCCCCATGAGAGGAAGACGATGGCTCTGGTGGGCCGGTAGGTGGTGGCCCCGGCCTACCCCTAGTACGAGTGGACGCAGTGACGACCCTACCGTCTACCCGGCTACTCTTCCCCTTACCAGCCATCTAATTTTACAAATTCCACACGTTGTTAAAACAAAACTATGTCACTTGTTAATAATAATAAGAAATAAATTTAACGTTCTCGTACTATTCTTATTACTTGAAAAATCAATTGATATAAGATTCGATATGTAATAAAAAAAAAATTCTATTACTGATATAATAAGAAATTACTATTCTTATTAATTTCAACGTTGTCGCTTGATATAAAATTTAATTTAAAGAACAAATTACTCATAACGTATATTATTCTCAAATTAATTATTTTCAGAAAAGGCTATTTTTAAAGTAAACACTACTAACCTTAAAATTATTATTCATCGTTATCTCAATTGGGTGTCCGATTTTAGCAAGAGATAACGATTACAGGTTTTTCACCTAAATTCAACTTTTTAGTTATTATTTTTCGAAGATAAATTGATATTTTCAACCTAGAGATCCATATATTTTTTTGATTAAAATTTCTCAAAAATATTTCAAAACCTAAACTTATCAACAATTAGTCCTGAATTTCATAATAATAATTCTAATAATATTCCTAAACATATAAACATTTCGTATAATTTCCTAATAATAATTCAAACAACCAACACCACAGCAACGATACGAACATCTAACGAAAAATAAACGAACTTTACGGATATCGTAACACATAACATAAAACAAAAAAATTTAAAAAAAAAAACGAAACAGACCTCGACGCATGAATATCGCGTCTGGGAGGCCTCTCAGACGCATGAATTTCGCGTCTGGGAGGCCTTTCAGACGCATGAATCTCGCGTCTAAGAGACCTCCTCGACGCGAGATTCATGCGTCTGAGAGGCCTCCCAGACGCGATAATCATGCGTCGAGGTCCGCTTCCAGCCTGAATTCGCGAAAAATCGAGGCCCATTTCGAATAAATCGATCCCACCATCAGCAAAATCGATACCAAAATCGAATATAGAAAACAATAACTACTCAATTGGGGTATATATCACACACAAATTAGCTATGGGGAACCTAAACTATCAATCTAATATTAATTATAATCTAACTAATCGATCCAAAATAATCAAATACAAGCTAAAAGGTAATACAAAATAGATAGATCTACTTACTTGAGTACGGATTTGGAGTTGGAGTGGAAGCGGTTTTATATTTGAAAAACGATTTTTTAAGAAATTGTTTAAGGGAGAGAAAGAAGTGAAAATGAATTGTAAGGAGAAGGGAGGTTTATATATAAATTTCCTAAACATATTCCCGGGATACATTGAGACACGTGTCTCGGAGACCGTTCAATAGTCCAAAAACCGACATTTCAAATTAGTCGGGAATATATTTGTTACGTTAGTTAAGAAACTTAATTAAATTCATTAGAATATATTACATAAGGGTAAAAGAGTTACGTTGAGACACGTGCCTCAAAAACCGTTCAAGAGTACAAAAACCGCTCGGAAATATTAATTACATTAATTAACAAACTTAATTAATATCATTAACCATAATTAGGGGAAGGGTAAACTCGTAAATTCACGTATAAAGCGCCGACGACGTGGCTGAAATGTCGACGACAAAATGTAGTAGTGCAGCTTATACCCCAAACCCAACCCCTTTTCCTCATCATTTCACCATCTTTCTCTCCCTCTCCTCAAAAATAACCCCAAAAACCCCCAAATCTTACCACCTTCAATCCCCTATAATCCTCCATTTTCTCAACCAAATTCAAATCTAATTCCACCATTTTCATCTTTTTCGAATTCCTAACATCTTTTAGGAGTTATTTTTGGGAAATCGACTCAATTTTGACAACCCCAAACCCTAACGTCCTTGTCACATTCGGAAGAGCCGGTCGAGCCACAAGAAGAACCCATTCCGGTTCCGGTCCATGCCCATGGCTCCGTCTTGCGTGAACAACATGTTCCGCTCGAGGTACGTTATCCGATCCGACCATCCGCAGAAATTTTTGCCACTCCGAGTCTGGTGTTCATTTTGTTAAGAAAGCTCATCTTGAACGGTTTAAAAAGTTTTGGGCTTGTCATCTCGAGCCTAATCGTTGGGCGTCGCAAGATGTTCTTACTGTATGGGTATTGAGTCGCAGGTCCGAGCGATGTGCCAAAATATTGGGTTGATAATTAGATTTTACATCTCTACCGAGGAAACGTTTAGAAAATTGACTTATGAGTTCTTCGCGACCTTTGAGCCGAGTGATGGTGATGACACTACCGTCACCTTTCAGTTGCGTGAGACTCTTTATGTCTTGACCCTTAGAGATTTTGGCAGATTGCTCGGCCTACCCACTTCTGTCTTAGGAAAACCTCGGGCGGGGCAGTCTAGGGATGAAAAGTTTGCCCGTGATCGGTTTTGGTTTAAGATTACCCGCCAAAGGACTTTCCAAAGGGGTAAAATGCGCTCATTCTCTATTCAGAACCCCATCCTGATGTATTTGGCACGTATCATAGCCAACTCTTTTCTCTCGAGCTATGATACGCACCATAACTGTAGCGCTACCGCTGTACAGTTGCTTGAGAATGCGGTCCTGAACAGAGGCCCTTCCATTGATATGTCTGAGTCCCTAGCTACGCATTTTGCCCAGGTTGCGAAGCGCAACCGCAAGAAAATCTCTTGTGGTGGTGTAGCTTTGATGATAGCTAGAGCTTTGGACATTGATTTGAGCACCATGACACCAGTAGTCGGAGTGGGTAATTATTTAGACGAGGCTTATTGCCCTTTTCTGGTTTGGCCACAAGGTAGCTATAACAGTTTGTTTCTGTGCAAAATTACTGAGCTGAGAGCCATAGCAATGCCCAATCCCGAGTGGGTCAGGCTTAATATTGAAGAGAATTTTGGAATGCCAAAGCGGTCCGAGGAGTATATTCGGGATCATAACCGAGGTAAGTTTTATCAAGTCAATTACCCCGTAGGATCCTTAGACTTTGGTGACGACGAGATAGAAGTCGAGGACGTGACAGAGGAGGAACCAGAGGTCGAAACCTTCCGGGACGAGGGTCAGAGAGCATTACCTTCTTCATCCCATGGATCCTCTTCCTCCCGCCAGTCCGAACCGCAGGCCTCTTAGTTTTACACCCCCGATTTCACTGACTTTACCCCGCACAGACACTCCACTTTCACCCAGTCTACCCCCGGTTTTCAGGAGGACGTGAACATGAGTCCTCCAAGACACTCTTCGTTCTTCGGATTGGAGGACTTCTATAACCATTTGGGGGAAGTTTATGATTGTACTCGTCAGACTTGGGAGAACTCGACCACTTCACTCAATTTGGCCCAAAGTGCTTATAATGTAGCCCAGGATACGCGCGATACTGCGCATAACTCTTACATGTACTCTAGGGACGGTTTTGAGTACGCCCGGAACAACTACGAGATGGCCAGGGACGCTACAAGGGATGCCCAAGCAGCGAGGTTGGCGGCGGAGGAGAACCAGAGGATGTTGCAACAACAGCAACATTATTTTGATCGATTTTTCGGTATGCCTCCGCCGGGGCTTGATTACCCACCACCTCGTCCCCCGGGTCCTATGTGAGTGGTTGAGTGTCTGTAGTGCTAGTGTGGGGGGGGGGGGTGTCGGTTGTGCTTATCAGTCTATGGGGTAGTTATCAGTAATTTGTGACAGTCTCTGCAGCGCCAGTTTTGGCATTTTGATGATTGTTGGTTATTAGTTGTTTGTGTTGATAATTTTTGATGGTTTGGTGAGTTGTCAGCCCCTCTGTGATCCTACTTGGGTCGTATATGCGTGAGGTTTTATTCCAGGTGCCTTGAAGAAGAAGGACTTGATTGTTTGCTCCCGGTCTTTGGTGAATTGATCGCACCAAGACCATTTGAAAAATCCAAATTTTGTTTTCCTTTCTTTTCCCCAATTTGTGCGGAATCGCAGCGTGGTGACGTGATTACACCTACGCCCTCTTTCCCCTTTTCGATTTTTTCTTTTCTAATTCTTCTTCTTTTTAATTTTCATTTTCATCTTTAATTTTCACTTTAATTCATTTTCTTTCCTTATTTTATTTTATTTTCTTATTTTGTCTTATTTTATCCTTATTTTTCATTTTCGCTCCTCGGTTAGGGTATAGGTGACGTGATTAAACCTAGGTCCGCCACCTCCTTTTCTCACTTTCTTCATGTTTATTTTCTTTTTCCCATTTTCATTTCATTTCTTTTTATTCTCTACATTTTGAAAAATACAAAAACATTTGAAAAATCACAAAAATTCAAAAAGATTTTCCAATTTTTCTCTTTTTCTACTTTTTCGATCATTTTCTCTACTTGTGCATTGAGGACAATGCACAGTTTTAGTGTGGGGGAGAGATCCACTATCTCTTTTTTTTCATTTTTTTCAGTTTTCCTTTAAAAAAAACCCAAAAAACAGAAAAATATTTTATTTTTCTCTTCTTCTTAGTTTTATTTTTATTCACTTTTTAGTGTCACTTGTATTGCTTTGTTCTCTCCTTCTTATAGGTACACCGCCAACCAATTAGCATATGAACTTGAGGTAGCAAAATTGAAGACAATTTGGTAATATCCTCTACCTTTGTCATTTTACTTCTTTATTCATATGGGAGTTTGGGCAATATGCTATTTGGAGGTTCACTTGCTGAACGTTTTGGAATTGGTGGTTGTGGTTGTGTTGACTTGATGGAGATTGGAGTCCTTGGCTATACTTGTGTATTTGTTTTGTTCTTTTTGTTTTTGCTCTTTTTTGTGTTCTTTTTCATTGTGTATAGTGTGTCTAGGTAAAAGTTTTCGAAAACCCGATTTTAAGCGTTGGCCAAGTGTTTATCACTCCCTTGTTAGGAACTCTTTTTGATTGTTGGACATTATTCTAGTAGAATGACCTTGAACCAATGATTTCATTGACTTTTTGCCATATGTCCGTCTTTTCTATTAGGAGTCTACATCGGGATTTGCATTTGACCACTTTGATCACCCATGGAGTGATAAGGCATTGGTTACCGTTTCCCGTTCTCTTAGGTGACCTTACTTGAGAAGCCATTTTTTAGTCCAAATTTCCATCTTTTTGTGGGTTCGGAGGGGGTGCACACCCGACTTGCCTATTTACCTACCATTCATCCACATCCACAAATAAGTTTGCAAAAACATGTTTTACCTTGAATCTCAAATGCACCATCTAGCCAAATATGGGCTATTCAAAGCAAAAAGAAAGGAAAAAAAATGAAGAAGGGCATATGTTAAAACAAAAACCTCAAACCGAAAAAATGGGGAAAGGAAAGAAAACCGAAAAGAAAATCAAAACCTCGAAAAACGTTCCCAAACCCAAATAATCCCTTGATTGACTTATTGTCGTGAAATGCCTACTAGAGGACCGAGTCCCGAGGAAGGAAAATAGCGGTGATTAGTCAATCCTTACCACTTTGCAAACACTTGTTCACTTTTTGTTTGGTCTATTTGGCTTTCTCGAGTTTGGGACGACCCTCTAGGCCTAGCTTAGGAGACGGGATAACACTTATCTCTAGTGCTTACAAACTCCATGGTTCTCACTTATCCACTCCATATATCGTCCCGTTGTAAGCATTTCTAGTGGAATTAGAAGGACCTTGGTATGATCGTCATCCTATTAGAATTTTGTCCATGTCATTTGGGTGACTAACTTGGTAGTGTTCTCGCTTGTCTTGAGCTTAGAATCGGTGCTTTCCCCGCCGTTTCGATGAGGTATTCGGTGATTTATTTTCTCTTTGGTTGCGACTATCTTTTTGTGTGTCTTCTTTGTTTTAAGTTCTTGTGTGTGTGTTAGTCGCAACCCCAATTTTGATCAAGACCCGACTTGCCTTGCATGGAGGCACTCTACCTCATGGGTATCTCGATGTGAGTTGAAGGGACGGAGCGGGCCCGTTTATTTCCTCGTATCGGCTGAGCATAGTCTAGCTTAGTAGTAGTAGTAGTTAGCTTCTTTTTGGGTCTTTGCTCGAGGACGAGCAACGGTTTAGTGTGGGGGCATTGATGTGTGTCAATTTTGGACCGTGTTTCCTCCCATTTAGACCCGTTTTTCCTCCGTTTTGCGAGATTAGAGTGCGATTATCGCCTTATTTCTAGTCTTTCTCGCATTAGCGTCTCTCTTTTACATTTTACGTGTTTTTGGTAGTTGTGGACATGACATAGGTCCACCCCGACGCAGCCACGCACGGGTTTGGGGAGGCGAATGAATCTCCATATGAGAATGGATCAAATTGGAATTTAAATCGAAGTGGAGTCGCCACCGAACTTTGTGGGAGTTCGGTCCCATTCGAACCCACTCTTTGTCGTAGTGGGTCGTATACAAAATACGGCCCATTTCCGATGTCAGAGTTTATTGGGCTCGTCCCTTTGCATTTGATACCGATACCGACATTATCGGATACCGTGTATTGAATGACTCTCGTATGCCAATGGATTCGGATATCCGGAAACCATGGTTCTGAGTAAGGAGTGAGGGTACGTGTTGGGAAGCCCACAAAGGACACCCAACCCCGCCTGCACTTAGCGGCCTCTACTAAGATCTCGAATGACTTTCTAATACGCGCGTTAGTAATTCGGTGAAAAATGCTTATGCAAACGTTGTTTTCCCTAAGCATGTGAATGAAATTGAAAGGGTTTCTACGTCGATTTATTGCAATTAATTCTAACGTCAAAGTTGAATTTTAGCATGTGGATTCATTTTAGTATAATATAAACAACCAAAAATTGACAAGAAAGCAAACGGTTAGTAACGGTATAACGAATAATAACGTTTTGCAAAGATGAATGATATTGGATAATAGAAACGTGATGCATGATTTTGAAAAGAGTGGTAGTGCACGTGATTAATTATGTATGTGTTGACCTAAGTCATAGAAAACTTTTATCGAAAGTAGAAAGCAATATAGGACTCATGTATTTGTCGTGATAGAGGGCCACTCGATCGAGTCAATGACGGACTCGACCGAGTGGGCTTGTGTAAAGGCTCCTGTCCCATGTTTTTGGACCCTACTCGATCGAGTTATTGGCCAACTCAACCGAGTACGTTGCCACTCGATCGAGTCACTGTGAGACTCGACCGAGTGGAGGTCGTAAGTGCATTCTGGTTCGGTTTTTGGGGTGCCACTCGACTGAGTGGGCTAGGCACTCGGTCGAGTGCCCCCTGTACGAACTGCTGTTCGTTTCGCAATTTTTTATCGGTTTCGAAATTGCTTTTGATTTTTGATAATTTGATGAGTTTGTTGAATCGGGCATAAATATTGCGAAATTTATACTCGAAACTTAACCTCGATACTCGTCATATCCCATATTCGATTATTGAATCGATATGGAATACTAGAGTGAAAATAAAAGAAAAAATTTCTTTGAGTCGTTTTAAATTAACTATCGCGATATGAATAGAATTTCTCAGCGTTTAATAATGTCGTGATTCTAGCGAATCGTATGACAATTATTTTAGCATCAACGAAAAAATCGCATTAGTTAATTAAATTGACTAGATCGTTAGATTCGACATCCAATTATGGAATTGGTATCGAATCTAACGGATCGACACTTTGCTTGAATTAGAGAACTTGATTCCCTCGGCTTCTCCGACATCGAAATAAATCCCTAGAGATTGTGATGTCGGATCCACGTCAACGGGTTTCGACCCTTATTAAAATAGAATACTTGTTTTGAAAATCGATGCGAATATGCGATTTGAATAACGATGCAAGCGAAAATAAACGAATTATTGTTTAGGTTGACTTGTTTCAATAATCAAGCAATTGGGGTGTCGGAATAAGCGACCGACAACGCTGTGTGCGGTACACTTGTATATTCGGGTTTCCTTATTCCGACATCCCTCATACTCGACACAAATCGACAAGTATTTTAGTATCTTTGAATACTAGCGTTATTAATGATATTAGGACACGAATAAAAACAAAAAAAGACAACGACAACGACAAAACGACGCACGACGCGAGAAAGAGGAGAAAGGAGAAGAGAAGAACGGGAACTGGCACACTCAACCTACATGTTTCTTATGCTCGGACGGGACTCATGGTGACGGATTGCACGGGAGTTCGAATATGTAAATTGAGTTGTGGTGGTTAGGGTTTCGAATTCCTAAAGCTAGGGTTAGGGTTTGTAGTATTAGGGTTCGAGTGTTGTCGAATTAGGGTTTTTGAAAGTGGTAAAAGATTATCAAAAGTGTGTGCATGGAGGGGGTTTATATAGGCATTGCTAGGGTTCCCCGGTTAGGGTTACTCGAGTAACTGGCTGACTCGGTCGAGTGGCCCGGTGTGCCTGCAGTCGGGCCTGAATAAGGCCCACTCGATCGAGTGGCTCAGTTGGGTCGCGCGGGTCCATTGCTTTGGACCGTGACTTTGGACGTCTTATGGATTTTGAGTTTGACTTGGACTTTTGATGTTTGAATGGCTGTTTTGTGTGTATCGGAACGACTTTGGCCGGGGTTTGACCCAATCGCTAAAAGTCGGTTTTATTTCCGGTGTCGGTTTCGGCCCAAATTAGTCTTGTTTGACTGGAAACGACCCACTGGGCCTGAATTTGAGGTCGGTTTTGTGAGATTTGTACTCCGTAAGTGCATTAGCCAGCAACTAATGGTTTTGAGCCCATATCCGAGCGCGTAGAAACACGTTAGCGTCCGATCATCATCGGGTGTTTTTTTGGAAACTACCATAGACACCTGGCAGTCAAAATGCGGGTGTCTACAGAGCCCCCACTCTGACTGAGGCTAGGACAAGGCGAAAGTCAGAGTAGCTACCAAGTCAATTAAGACCTGGTAGACTTCCGATCGGGCCGTTTATAGTCCATTAGACTCGCGTGAAGGGCTCGCCAGCCATAAGATAGGAGTCATACCCGAGCTGCTGATAATACCTCCGTGGGGAATCGGACTTGTCGCATAAGTCCTGGGTGTGCCTATGTGTGGGCCCATCCCGTGCTATTCCGGGGATAATGTCGCCTCGGGCTATCTGCTGGGGAATTGGACTTGTCGTATAAGTCCCGGGTGCGCCTATATATGGGCCCATCCCGTGTTGATTCGAGAGAAGATGCCGTCTTGGGCTTTCTTTTGGGGAGATACAGTGGGTTGCTTGAGTCGTACCTGTATAAGTCACATAAAATTTGCATGCAACACGTAGGTAGTAAAATGACTCGCGCTGGGGAAAAAATGAATTTTTGAATTTTTGAATTTTTTGAAAGTTTTGAAATTTTGAAAGCGCTCACGAGCTAGGTTTTCAAAATGGAAAGAGGTAGAAAAGAAATTTGCAGTTTAAATAGACTGAAATCTGACCTTGTCGAAAAGGATCTTTTTTCAAATGGCTAAATTTTGCAAATTTCAAAGTGGAATTTGAAGAGAGAGGCCTACCGACAGACTCGATTCTGGACCTGACCGGACGAGTTGACAGACACGACTGGACTCTCGAGGGGTTGGACCGTGACTCGGTAGGGGGTGGGCCACCTAACAAGACTCTTGAATTGCGCTATTCCGTAGCCTAGGCGAGTGGCAACATGGAAATGATCTGTCATAGGGGGACTGCAGTAGTCTGTAATGAGACTGTTTTAGTCTGGTGCCCTTCTGGATTTCTGATTTTAGGGTACAGTTCAAAATGGGTATTGCTCAGAGTCCTGACAGATTCTCGTCTTTGACTGAGCCGAGTACTCGGACACACTGTAGAAAGGAGGCTAGATTTTGAAAGTATTTGGATTATATGAGTGGATGGAGAACCTCTGCCTAGGAGAAGTCCCCAGGACGACAAAGCTAGCTGCTGAGAACATGACAGTGTCGTGACCGGAATGATAGTGCTTTTTGAATGTGTGTCAATGTGGGTGGTTGTGCCTTTGTTGAAAGGCTGCCTACGTATCCACGTGTAGTGAAATCAAACCATGTCGTAGTTCAGTGTTGAAAGATATATTATGGTGCCTAGTCTAATAGGACTTTGTGTGTAACTAGCCATATTGACGGTGCAGGCTAGGTGCATTCCCAATGATGTCTTGATCAAAGGGCTGGAATGGTTAGGATGTTGATCCTGTGACTGTGAGCGTTCTCTGAGGTAGCCCCCCCAGAGGTGGTGTGAACTATTTGGGCATGTTCTATGCCGATCGCAAGTTGAGTTCCCGTGTTTGGGGTTGGTAACTGGCTTGGATAATTTTGGAAATGTGGTGCTAGGTCGTAAGTGGCTTGGATGTTTTGACATCTGGAGCTCGATTTTGTGGAGCTAAGGCTTCGAGGGTAAGGTATTGCAATGTGGTAGGAAAGGGGGAAGTCGAGTAATGATGACTCGGACTTCGATTGGGCTGGTTTGATAATGCGGGATCTGGTTTCCATGTCTGGCCCTAATGGTTAGGGGTATCCTATGGAGCTTGAATCCTCAAAATTCCGGGCTGTCTCTAGCCTAGGTCTCGAGGAGGTCTTAAGGGTTGTAATGTGGGAAGGCTGAGTGTGGTGTTAGCTGACCAGCTTGATTGTCACTCCCCTATTGGATGGTATGAGTATTGATAACTTTGAATTTGACCGTCTTCACCACGGTCATGGGTTCTTGAATATTTGTTGGTTGACCTCTTAGCCCCGGTCATGGGTTTTTTGAATTTTTGTTGGTTGACCTCTTAGCCCCGGTCATGGGTTTTTTGAAATTTGGTTGACCTCTTAGCCCCGGTCATGGGTTTTTTGAATGTTGGTTGACCTCTTAGCCCCGGTCATGGGTTTTTTGAATTTTGGTTGACCTCTTAGCCCCGGTCATGGGTTTTTTGAATTTTTGTTGGTCAGACTAACACCTAAGGTAGGGATTGGTCAGTCTTGTTGGAGGGGTGTTTTACTGAGGGGAATGGGCTTGCCTCCCATCTTTAACCCAAACTAGGAGACTACCTAGATTTGTCATAGGATTCGATACCGCTCCTGCTAAGGGTAGTTTTGTGGCTTCCTACGTCAGACATGGAACAGGTAAAGGAAAACACGGGCTCGGTTTCCTGCAGTCATTATAGATGTGCCTATAATAGTCACGTGCCTGTGCTCACAGTGTATGACGGTGTTCATCGTGTTCTCGGAAACACGTAAGGAAAGTATATATGAGAAACAGGAAAGCTGATTTTATTGAATTTTGAAAAGGAGGATAGAATACAATTGACTCTGACTCTGACTTTGACTTTGACTTTGACTTTGACTTCGAAGGAAATAGTACATCCTAGACTCGGACTCAGACTCGGACTCAAATCAAATCCGGACTCTCGGATGATGTTGTCATTAGTCGTCGGCTTCTAAGGACTCGAGTTGATGTCCAGTATAGCCTTCAGTAGAAACTTCACCCGGATCTTCATTGTGTCGAAGATCGTCTTCAATCCTAATGCCCATTTCGGTAAACACCGCAAAGTTTTAAATGCCGGCATACCTAAGATGGATGCGGTAGGAAGGTAGGAGGTTGTTGATGAATGCCTCCACTAGTATCTTCTCGTTGGGCTTGTCTACAAACTTCACACTTTCGGCCCGCCATCTTTGGAGATATTTGGTGAACCCTTCTTTGGGCTCTTGAGCCATTACTTCCAGAGTACGCATTGTAGTCTAGATCTCGGTATTATCAGCGTAATTCCGAGCAAATTCAGTAGCCACATCGTCCCAAGTCTTGTATTTCTTGGAATCGAGCCTGTAGTACCAGGCTTTTGGATGCTTTTCAAGGGAGGAAGCGAACAAGTGCTTGAACATGGTGGATTTCACCCCCTTGATAGCCATGAATTCTTTGAAAGCCCGAATGTGATGAACCGGGTCTTCAGTACCCTCAAACATCGGTATGCCCGTACGCAGGTAGCTCGTCATTCAGAGGCGAGTAGGAACGAGCATTCTCCGCATGGATCGAGTTGCTTGTTGACAAGTGGACCTGTTCTTCGAGCTTGCGAACAACGCTGGTTAGTTCAACTATGGGTCCAGTGGGCTCAGATCCAGCAACAGGGGTCCCTTTCTCCATGGCACTTAGGCGGGTGGCAAGGGTTGTTTGGTCGGCCCTGATGGTCGTTAATTGGGCCTCGATCTTGGCCAGCGCGGCCTTCAATTCGTCCAAAGTTCCTTGCATTTTCTGGTGTCTGGTTTGCGGTGGCCTCTCTGTAAGAACACCGCGTAATCAGAAAAGTTGCTTCGGAACTCAAGTACACCAAGGCATAGGAAATTGCGCGGGAGGAGAGACGACTCCGGTTTGACTCGGGTTAGACTCTCTAAGATAAATGTGTAGGGTGCGATTCTCAGAGTGACTGTGATTAATCGCTCCGTCGAAGAATACCCCCCCCCCCCCTTCCCACCCCCCCCCCCCCCTTCCCACCCCCCCCCCCCCCCCCCGAAAGTGACTCGAAAGTGGGGTACGTGAGACACGTGTAAGACATGACCCTTAGGGCAACCGTGATTGATCGCCCTGCTAAGGGGTAGCCCTCGAGTTGGATTAAAGGTTTTGTTAAGACTCGATTGTTTGACGAGTGACCCTTAGACGTAAGGACCACGAATCTTTTGTTATAGGGCTATGCCTTGTAAAAGGTTGACTCGGAAAAGACACCTAGACGGGTGACTTGTGAAAGGTGGGCCTTCCTTAGGATTCGGCTATGTGGGTCGAGTCCTGTTCGAAGGAAGGTCCACGTGAGATATTTCTCAGACTTTGGACTCGATTGTGTAGACGGGCCCTCCCTTGTAGGAGTATGTCCTACGTAGGTGGGCTCTGCCTTAGTCTAATAAGGCGGACTGGGATAGGGAAGAAACTCGTGGTGTAAGATCGACAGAATTTCGACGCTAAAGACTTCGACGACTTATGACATGACCCGACACTGCTAAATACGGGAAGTCCTAAGAAGAGGAAGGTTTTGAAAATGGCTTGTTTTGGAAAACCCAAGAAAACTCGGGGAAAGGCCCGATTTTTCGGGAAAAAAAAATCAAAAAGTGTATCGGGCCTCGGTTTTGAAAATTCGAAAGTATTTTCGAGTTTTGAATTGGGCAGCATACCGGCTAGAAAATAGGCTATTTTGAGTAAAATCATAAGTCCTAAATTCGGTATGTGTCCCGAGTTTTGAAATTGGATGGTTTGAAAAAAAAGATGCAATCTTTGAAAAAAAGACGGTTTTTTGAAACCGACTCAGAAACCAAGTAGAATACTCGGTCGAGTGGCCCGGTGTGCCTGCAGTCGGGCCTGAATTAGGCCCACTCGATCGAGTGGCTCAGCTGGGTCGCGCGGGTCCATTGCTTTGGACCGTGACTTTGGACGTCTTATGGATTTTGAGTTTGACTTGGACTTTTGATGTTTGAATGGCTGTTTTGTGTGTCTCGGAACGACTTTGACCGGGGTTTGACCCAATCGCTAAAAGTCGGTTTTATTTCCGGTGTCGGTTTCGGCCCAAATTAGTCTTGTTTGACTGGAAACGACCCACTGGGCCTGAATTTGAGGTCGGTTTTCTGAGATTTGTACTCCGTAAGTGCATTAGCCAGCAACTAATTGTTTTGAGCCCATATCCGAGCGCGTAGAAACACGTTAGCGTCTGATCATCATCGGGTATTTTTTTGGAAACTACTATAGACACCTGGCAGTCAAAATGCGGGTGTCTACAGTAGTTTTCTATCTATTTTGATAGGATTTTCGACCAAAAGCGTGTCTGAGCTTCTATGAGCACAAAATAGAGGGATACCGTCCGAAGAGCAATGCGCAAAACCAAAGTTCAAAAAATCCGATCAATCGACAAAGAAAGAGACCAGAAACGAGGGCAAAAAACCATCGGGTGAAGTTTCACCCGATGGGTCACCACCGGGCGAAGTTTCGCCCGATGATATTTTTACCTCCTCGCAGATCTTCGAGAAATATTCACCACCGGGCGAAATGACCAGGCGAAACTTTCACCCATCGTGTGAAGTTTCGCCCGACGGTAAAGGAGCGCCAATTTGAATATCTAAAGAAGATTTCACCGGGTGAAGTTTCACCCGGCGGTATTAACTCGTAGATGACCTTTGATCGCAGGGTGAAGTTTCACCATATGAAGATGTATTGGGCAAAAGTCTCATTAAGGAAGGAATATTGGATTTGGGCCTTAGTTTATGTGATCCATTAAGGGCTTAGTATATATAGTTAACCTTAGGTTTTCTTCTAATTATGCTCCATCTTTAGATAATGCCTCATTTTAGATAGATCTCCATTGTTAGTAGCTTCCATTAGAAACTTCATTAGATCTAAAAAGCTTTCTTAGTTTTAAATTAATTTTTTACTCTATACTTTGCATTCAAGCTTCTTCATTAGTCTGGATTTATTTGAAGATTAAGGGGTTTTGCAAGGATTTGAAGACAAGATTCTTGTATTTCCTCTTCAAGCTTCATATTTATGTTAATCTTCATCTTCTTCTTTTGAGTTTTCTTCAATAGTTGGTACTTTCTTTTCCTCTCCTTCCTTCTTAATTAGTTTCTCCCTTGTTTCTTCTTACTCTTTTGTTTGCCTTTGTTTTCTTTATGTTTAGATTGTTTGTAATCTCCATTGTTGGTATTTCTTTGTTTTCTCTCTCCTTTGTTTATTTCCTTCATTTTCCTCTCTAGTATTTGTGTTCATTTCATTTTCTTGCCTTGTTGTTTTATTTCCCTTCTTAGTTGTTTTGGTATTATTTTCCCCTTTTAGTTGTGTTAGAAAACTTTTTAATCTTCTTGATCATTATGCATTATTTTCCTCTTAGCCTCCTTGGTATTTCTTTTGTTGTGTTTATTATGACTAGTGAGTAGATTTTTAGTTAGGGGGTTAGGCGAGGAGGAATTCTAGATTTGTACTTTGGTTTTATGAATATTGTTGCATTTTAGGGTGATATGTCTTGCATGAGATTGTTGTGTCCGGTTGACTTAGCCTGATCAACTAGGTTAGTTTGACTCACTTGAACCAATATGGGGAAACTCGGGTTCGGGTAATCTTAACTTGAGACCTTAGCCCTTTCGTCGTGAAAGCGGGTTTTTGCTAGGTCGGGTAGAGAAACCGAAAGGTGCGTGGCTCCTCTCCTTATTTACCTTGTGATGATTTTCTTGATTCCTGTGTCCTTATCTTTGGTTTTGACTCCCCGACTCCCCCTAACGTCTTTCTTGTCATTGTTTCGCATTCCTAGTTGTTTAATTCGTTTAATTAGTTTGATTTATCTCGTCCCAAAACCCCCTTCTAGACCCTAAATGAAATTAATACTGGACTTGACCGATTACAATACACTGTTTCCCTGAGGTTCGACCCCGACTTACCACTACTGCATAGTAGCTAGTTGGGACACTAAATATTGTTTGCATGCGTGTCAGCAACAGCGCGCATCGGCACGATGACATGTTTTGACCTGGTAGAATTGAACGTATATCATTCCGCTCAATTCTAGCCAAGCTTGAATACACTGCCACCTCCTCGCTGCAAAAAAAAAATCACCGGTAAAAAAATCTGACAAAATATTCAATCATCACTATTACAGTAAATGCTTACCAATTTTCATAATCCTGGAGCTCCACGAGGCAATAGACCACGGCGTTTTTGCGAGGGATGGAAATCTTACTTAACAACGTCTTGTTATTCGCTAGAAACGGTGACAACATAGGAAGGTTCGAATCTTCGCCGCCACAGTCAATTGAGCAACCTAGGCTGTCACCCTTACCTCGGTTTCGGCTCCTCAGGACGGATCTTGTCCGCGTTGTCAGTTCTGAGGTAGGCCCTGTTTCTGCGACCGGGGTTGTGGGGTCAGGTGTGGACAGCCGGCTCTTCTTCGACGGTCGTTCCTCGGATTCTGCGTCGCCTGCCCTCTTGACGGTCTCCCCCGTCGACCCCGCAATACCGGAGATTGTTTTCTCGATGACGATATTTGCTTTATTGTTCAGGAACTATTTAACCCTCGCGAACACCTCATCCCTGTCCTTGTTGATGTCGCATAGCACCAGAGTCGCTGCAATTTATGCTCTACAGAGGTTGTTAGCCTCCATTATGCCTAGACAGTAGTCGAACACCTCCCCCGCGTACAGCATCATGGGTATCATGAGGTAGACACCGCAGTCGTTAGCCGAAAACCCGCCGCCCTGCCATGCGAATGGGACATTGACAACAGGGAACTCCAAGACAGTCGAACCCTTTGTGATATCTTTTCATATACTTTCCCATTTCTATGGCCTTGATTACAAAAAAACACAATATAAGACTGACACCTAACACATGTCTTGGTGTATAAAATGATGTCCGATTATATATGTCATGAGTACACTTACTGCGATTTTTGCCATCCCAACGTATGGTAGGCTTTCGAAATCCTGCTCTTCATAACTCCTATTGTCGAGGTATTCGATCTGATTTGAGAGGAAGTTGATACATGCGCAGCTGTAGTGATCGTTGTCGTCAGATAATACCGGGACGAACACCTGTTATTTGGTAATTAAGTTGTTGGTGATTATTATTGACGAGCTGTAATAAATAGTCAACCGTACGAGTATTTCATATAGACGTACCAAGTTGGAGTCTAGATGGATGGTGTCTTGATTTACTTCAGCCCAAATGTCCCAGAAATTGGACAAATCTTGTCCAATGTCAACAGGGACACCACTCTTCAAGCCCTTCCATAATTTCAATATTGTCTTCTGCATGACATATGTTAAAGTAACAATACATCATCATTACAGTAACACAAAGATAACATTGCAGTAACATATTCATAGTACCTAATATTATCTTCCTGAATTTTATTGGTTTGATTAGCAGTTATTAAAGTAACAATATCAACACATTAGAGTAACACTCATTGTTGATAGTACTAGTATAATCAAATTTGGAGAGACAAGCTTACGTTGTGGTTGACGCCAAAGAAGCAGCGTGATGTCCAACGCGGTGCAGTCTGACAAGCGTCCAAAGAAGCTAGCTATCGATGACGGCGTTTGAGAGCTGTTGCCCCGGACTTCAAACTGTACACGACAGCGGAGATGGAGGAGGCTGTTAATGGTGGTTCGGAGGACAGCGACCACCGCTCGTTGGTGCTCTCATCGTGTAATCCGAACACAGATGGAGCAAATCTCAGTGAATGTTTGTGGGTTGAAGTTGATGGACGGAAGGTCTTCCACTCTTACTTCTTCCACTCTGAAAAATGTTGGAATGCATGCAAGTTGTCGACGAGAAGCTTGGATGCTCGTATGATTGTGGGACACCTGACCCAGACCAGCTAATCGTATCGGACTTTCTTGTTAGAAAAATCAGGTTGTTCAGGTCCGTATTGAGCCCTCGGAAAGACGTAATCGTCTTTTTCAAAAATGAAAAATACAGCGCAGAGTAAGTTTTTTTTACAGTAATCAATGTCCTTTACCTGTTGTTTTGTCTTTAAGTTATTTTGTATCGATTGTCACGTAATTCATTCAAATTCTATCAGTGAGATGTTGGTAAGGGTTGACGACTTCTTTAACGTACCTCGTGACGAGCTGTCAAAACTTTAGCCGAGGCAGCAGCTCTCAAACGCTGTCATCGATAGCTGATGAATACTACTTAACTACCTGGACGCTTGTCAGACTGCACCGCGTCGGACATCACGCTGCTTCTTTGGAGTCAGCCACAGCGTAAGCTTGTCTCTCCTAATTTGATCATACTAGTATAATCAACAACGAGTGTTACTCTAATGTGTTGATACTGTTACCTTAATAACTACTAATCAAACAAATAAAATTCAGGAAGATAACATTAGGTACTATGAATATGTTACTGCAATGTTATCTTTGTGTTACTGTAATGATGATGTATTGTTACTTCAACATATGTCATGCAGAAGACAATATTGAAATTATGGAAGGGCTTGAAGAGTAGTGTCCCTGTTGACATTGGACAAGATTTGTCCAATTTCTAGGACATTTGGGCTGAAGTAAATAAAGACACCATCCATCTTGACTCCGACTTGGTACGTCTATATGAAATACTCGTATGGTTGACTATTTATTACAACTCGTCAATAATAATCACCAACAACTTAATTACCAAATAACAGGTGTTCGTCCCGGTGCTATCTGACGACAACGATCACTACAGCTGCGCACGTATCATCTTCCTCTCAAAACAGATCGAATACCTCGGCAATAGGTGTTATGAAGAGCAGGATTTCGAAAGCCTACCTTACGTCGGGATGGCAAAAATCGCAGTAAGTATACTCACGACATATATAATCGGACATCATTTTATACACCAAGACATGTGTTGTCAGCTGTCAGTTAGTCGAGATGGTCGGGGTAACACCCATTGGAAAACCTTTCCTGATTGCCTACGCCCTCCTTCGATTTGAGGACAAGTTGTCCTATATTTGGGTGCTCGATAAGTTGAAGCTGCTCCTTGGGGACCGGGTACCGACTATGATATTCACGAACCGTGATTTGGCGTTGACTGGGGCAATCCCGGACGTCTTTCCATGTCCGCAGAACCCGGAACCTGCTCTGTACATGGCACATATCGAACTGTGTGGAAGTGCGTGCCTTGAGGCGGTATGAGGGTCAGAAAGACCGAGCGACAACCTTCATGCATGCAGTGTCGTACCCTTTCCTGTATTCTACAAGTGTCGAGGACATGAAAAAGAAATAGGATGGCATGAGGACGAAGTGCCTGAGGTCGGGAGTTCCGCAGTACATCGGTGACGTTTGGCGTAGTACGCTCAGGGGATGAAATCATGCGTTCACAGATCGGGTCCTCCATTTTGGCAACAACACCACATCCATCGTTGAATCTGTACATGCGGCCTTGAAGAAGGCTCTCGACACGTCGACAACTTCCTTAGATCCCTTTTTCGATAGGATTAACAAGCTAATTGGTCGTCAGCAGTCCAAACTAAGGAAGAAGTTGGAGAACTCCCACAAGAAGCGATCATCTAATTTGCCCCTGATTTTCATGAAATTGAGACTTCGGGTCAGTTGTACGGCGCTGAAGTTGTTGACTGGGGAGTTGACGAGGATGCACGAGTTGGTTGATCGGGTTTATGACGACTGCAGATGTGTCTTGAGGACGTCCATGGGTTTGTCATGTACGTGTGAACTTGCTCGGCTGATGGCGCAGGATTCTCGAGTGCAGTTGACCGATGTGCATGTGTTTTGGAGGACGCTTGAGTTCGCCAGGGAGGAAGCTATGCCCGTCAGCGACAGATTCCAGCTGGACGGGTTGGTTTAGGAAATTCGTCAGAGCGATCCGAGTATGTGGCAGCATTATATTGATGTGCTCAATTCGGCATTACATCCCAAGGAATCAAGCTTAGTCGAGCCTTCTCCGAACCCGAACCCCAGGAAATCATCGGGGACGGGGAAGTTACTTAGCGGAGTGGAACGTGCGAGGAGGAAGTACGGGACCACTGGTACGGCAGCCACCACGAGTAAGTCAGCCAGGACTACGCGTATGTCAGCACCAGGGAGCAGCCAGTCAACCGGGAGCAACAAACTGTCGACGCCTACCACCACCGAGTCTACTACAGGCACATGGCAAGGAGTGCCTGTAACACCCCGGCCAAATCCTAGGACCGGAAATGTTAATCGCGGTAGCCCGCCAGGCTTTGTACTGGTCCCACAGACCAACACGAGTCCTTCCCAGCGCATCCTCACTCATGCGCATCCCGGAAACCTTCCCAGGAGGTCACCCATCCTAAGATTTCTCCCACTCAAGCACGCCTAACTGCGGAGTTCTTATATCATGGGCAAACTAGAAAACAAAAAGCACTTTGTTGATATGAGTAGTACTTCAAATCCTTTTAAGCAAAGCTCATAAATAGGACATCTTCAATCAATGTGGGGTGTTTCAATCACTCCCACTTGAAGAACGCAACGTCCTCGTTGCGCCTGGCAGCATAACCACTGACCCAGAATCCACCCCCGCTAGGTGCCAAATGCACGGTCGCAGGGTTGCTTTGATACCATTTGTAACATCTCGGCCAAATACTAGGACCGTAAATGTTAACCGCGGTAGCCCACCAGGCTTTGTACTGGTCCCACAGACCAACATGAGTCCTTCCCAACGCATTTTGTCATCACTCATGCGCATCCCGAAAACCTTCCCAGGAGGTCACCCATCCTAAGATTGCTCCCAGTCAAGCACGCTAAACTACGGAGTTCTTATATCATGGGCAAACCAGAAAAGAAAGTGCACTTTGTTGATATGAGTAGTACTTCAAATCTCTTTAAGCAAAGCTCATAAATAGGACATCTTCAATCAATGTGGGGTGTTTCAATCACTCCCACTTGAAGAACGCAACGTCCTCGTTGCGCTTGGAAGCATAACCGCTGACCCAGAATCCACCCCCGCTAGGTGCCAAATGCACGGTCGCAGGGTTGCTCTGATACCATTTGTAACATCTCGGCCAAATCCTAGGACCGTAAATGTTAACCGCGGTAGCCCACCAGGCTTTGTACTGGTCCCACAGACCAACATGAGTCCTTCCCAACGCATTTTGTCATCACTCATGCGCATCCCAGAAACCTTCCCAGGAGGTCACCCATCCTAAGATTGTTCCCAGTGAAGCACGCTAAACTACGGAGTTCTTATATCATGGGCAAACTAGAAAACAAAGTGCACTTTGTTGATATGAGTAGTACTTCAAATCTCTTTAAGCAAAGCTCATAAATAGGACATCTTCAATCAATGTGGGGTGTTTCAATCACTCCCACTTGAAGAACGCAACGTCCTCGTTGCGCCTGGAAGCATAACCGCTGACCCAGAATCCACCCCGCTAGGTGCCAAATGCATGGTCGCAGGGTTGCTCTGATACCATTTGTAACATCTCGGCCAAATCCTAGGACCGTAAATGTTAACCGCGGTAGCCCACCAGGCTTTGAACTGGTCCCACAGACCAACATGAGTCCTTCCCAACGCATTTTGTCATCACTCATGCGCATCCCGGAAACCTTCCAAGGAGGTCACCCATCCTAAGATTGCTCCCAGTCAAGCACGCTTAACTGCGGAGTTCTTATATCATGGGCAAACCAGAAAAGAAAGTGCACTTTGTTGGTATGAGTAGTACTTCAAATCCCTTTAAGCAAAGCTCATAAATAGGACATCTTCAATCAATGTGGGGTGTTTCAGTGCCGAACGCACCTCTAGAGCTGAACTACATGGGGGGGCCTTCCCGTACAGGGACGATCTTTTCAATTTCATACTTCGTTACCTCGTCAACTGGATAGATGTTACTGGGGACGGTCACTGCGGATTTCGTGTCATGTCCCATGCAGTTTACGGAGACCAGTCCAGTTTTAATTGACAGAGGATGGCGTTTTGGAGCATATCCAGTTTCCCATGTACCAACGTGTGTACTTGTTCTACACTGATGGAGGTGTTGAACAGGCCATGCGTCGTATAGGTATGATGACCCCCGTTCCAATAGGTTCCGATCATTATCTTGACGACCTTGATTTATACGGTTTTGCCACAATCAACAACTGGGTTATATGTCGAGTATCCTCTAACTTGGAGTGTGTTACCTACTACCCATTGCGGGCCATGCCAGGGAAGCATGTAACATTTGGCGTAATGTGGATAATTCACCTTCATCACGGGGGAATGGAGGACGATTGTCCGATGCCTCCTCAGCATTTCCTGTGGAGGGGCGCGCATGACGGTACGACGATACATTATCCTTCCATTTTTGAGGCCCGTCACGGCAGGTGGAGGACGCAATAGAATGAGTACTTCCCGAAGGCTCCGAATTACGATGAGCTAGGGGGTCGGGACAACCATATCAACATCCCAGACGACGACGACGACCAGGGTCAGGCGACAGGGGCTCAGTATGAGGATTTCAAAGAACTGTAAACGACGTACGTAGATTATTTACCTATTACAGTGTTGTATATTTTTGTACTTCTTGTAGATAAGTACTGTATATTTTTGTATATTTTCTGTGTACTAGTTTTGTGCATACTTAGTACAGTGCCGTATATTTGTTTATATTGTAGTAAATTATTTTACTATTATTTAGTTAGTAGGTAATCATACAATTAATTCTGATTATACTAAACATGCACGCTGAAGTTGTGAATGAGGCGTACAGAAATGTAATAACGAAAGTCCAAGTGTACTGATAAGGAGCAGAAAATGTCTGAATCATCCCACAATAGAAAAAGAAACGAGTATTCAGAAAGATATAACAAAATCCAAAACAATCAAGAGCAAAACAAATTACAAATAACAACTAATCAATCAACGCCGACCTCGTTTCCCCTGGGGTGTGGGTGGGCGCGCACCCGGGTGTGGGAGAAGGGGACGGAACGACTCAAGGAGCTGGTTAAAGTATGCATGCTAGGCATATGGGTCATTCTGAAAGTGCTGGGCTGCGGCAAAGCGCTCCATCAACGAAGCTGCGACCTGAAAAAAAGTGGACGACGTTAATATACGTAAATAAAAAATTCCAACCGAAGTATTTGAATAAAACGTATGTACTACCTGCTGTGTTCCCCCAGCGAGCATCGCCTGCTCCTGAACAACGCCGGCGGATGGTGGGATGATCCGTGGATGACAGACTCTCGTGTACCACGCATGGTAATCCTGAGCCATCTCCCCCGGGTAGTCCATGGGCCTCGAGATCTTCCCCGGGTCGGTAAGACTAATCGTGAAACTCTTCCAAGGATGGTCCTCGTAACCTGCACCGAAGGAGACGTTTGACCCCACCTCCATGCCTCGGCCGGTGCTCCCTAGTGGGTCGGGGCATCACCTCGGGTACTGTCTGAACGTACCCTAACTGCCTTAGCACCCGGTCAGCCTGATACGGCTCGACAATCAGCATGAAGCGCAGTGTCCCCGCGAAAGCATTAGTACGGTGCGTCGTGTGAGCATTCTTCACAAAAGGCTCCCAGGTGACCCGATTTACTGTGAGTCGATCAAGTGCTCTCCGGTACTCCAACAACTTGCTCTCATGCGCCGCTGGTTTCCCCACACCGACCCAAGCAGTCGCACGTGGTGAATTCGTTAGAATCGGAAATGGTGCGCCTGGCCTAAAGTTTGGGAAGTACTCGTATATCTAGACCTGCAGCAACGACATACACCCGGCAAGCCCTGCGCACCCCTCCCTCGTAGCCATCCCCAAATGCCTGTACAAGTACGCCAACGAACCCGCACCCCATGCGAAACAGGAAACCGAGTCCACGTTGTTCGTCAGTGGGAAGATCGAAGGACGAATAAGGTTGCTGGACTTATCAACGAAGAGAAACTCCCCCAGCAACGTGATCAAATACCCCTGCATAGTCTGATCCCGGGTCACATTACGCATGACCTCGTGCAAGGCCCTCGCTAGTATCCCCCTGCCCTTGTAAATGGGTGCACCCTCTTCCTCCATGGGCAGCCTCAGCTATGCATCACTCATCCCGAAGAAGTTCCCCACAACGGACATCTTATCAGCCAAACCGCCTGAGTTGTTACGAACCACACACGACTCTCCCTCGATAGGCCTGGACAGGGAGCCCTAAGATCCTAGCGACATGGTGCAGCATAATAGTCATATCCCCGAACGACATGTGGAATGTATTCATATCCGGCTGTCACCTCTCGAAGAACGTTGTAATGAGCGGTACGTCCAAATCGGGTAGAACGCACGCCCGTAGATGCATCAGGCCAGACTCTCGGACGACATCCACTACCTCCTATCGGAGATCGAACTGAATCAACTCCCTCAGAAACCTAGGACGATGGTAGGTCTTCAACAGCGTCGGTGCCCTCTCTGGCTCTGACCACAACACACGCGCAACATGAATACATGATCCCCGAAGCTCGGGATCACCAACGGATCGATAGGACCCTCGGGGCTAGGTCCCTGCAGACGCCATGAACTGTCGATCTTCGAACCCCGGGGGGCACTCGAGCCCAAAACACCTACGCTCCCCTGGAACTGACCACTGGCTCCCTTCTTGTAAACAACGGCCTTGCCCCTCCACTGTGTGTCAGTGTCCGTTTTCTGCTCCTCTTCCTTGGCGTGCATTGAGAAGTCCTCAGGAAAAGTGTACTACCTTTTTGTCTCATTGAACTCCATGTCTAGGTCGGCAGACTGGAACGACCTAGATGCCTCGGAGACATCAGCGCTCTCGGTACCCTCCAAAGTACCGGGTCGACCACCGCTCGTGATACGGAAACGAGGAACAGAAGACTGTGTCCCCCCTGAGACGAACACCCACCCTCCACCTACGCAACAGGTGTCTGTAGCGGCTCCGTGGTGTAGACACCCAGATTTGGACCTGGTAGCTGCAGGAGTGCCTAACAAACACCCGATGACGATCTGACTGCAATGCGACCCGAGATCACGATGTTTTAGATAGTTTTTCTATAGAAAGGATCAAATAATTACTCGAAAAAGTTAATTTAACATCAAGACAGCCTTAGTCGTGTCATTACGGTCGCGTCGACACTAATTAGAGTCAATTCCGATACCAGGACCCCGAATCGGCCCCAAAATATGCAAAGTCAAACCCGAGACAACGCGTCGGGCCAAGTAAACCTCGGGACTCGCACCCGAAGCCCACCCGATGCTCGACACGCTAGGGTTAACGGGGAAGCTTAATCCCCAAGATAACGCAATATACGCATCTTCTTCGTTTTGGAAAGTTTCGAAATCGGATTTTTAAAATTTCAATCGCTTGAGCTCAGGCGTCTGAGAACTGAACTGCCTCACACCAGGCGTCCGAGTTCCGAGCCGCTTGACACCAGGCGTCCGAGTAGTCAATTTGAACTGCGCGAAAAACTATAAATACCCCCCCTCATTTCGCTCATTCAACATACATCCCAACAAGTTCGTGACTACTTCTCCACAACTCGCTCTCTCCCTCTTCTTCTCTAACTTAGGTCGCAATCCGACCCTAAGTACGATCCACTCGATCGTTGTTTCGATAAGCGAATTGACGCTACTCTTCACCTTCGAGCACTCCACTTAGAACCGAGGAGCACCTGCGCTCGCCTAGCTAACCCTAGTATAGTAGCGAAGCTCTGCCGGAATCACCGCAGGACGAGCTAGGAGGATCCGCCTCGAAGTCGAACCGTCACTAGGTTGTCGTCTAAACAAAACTTTACAAGTTTTTGTACTTTTATTATGCACTTCGATAATGTCAAACATGGACACTAGGTCCATGGCACGTTATAAACATACGTAACGTCCCCAACTTCAACCATAAGCACTAAAACACCCTAACTAAACCTGAGTAGTTCCGAGATTCGTTCTCAACTTTCTACGCATCGTGTCTTGTTTAGCGTATACTCCGAGGGTGAAACTCCTCACTATATGATTTACTTACATTTCCCATTTACCGCTTTCGTATGACTTACCGCTTTTATGACCTTATAATCGCATGCTAAATCACCTAACACGAAATTCAAAACGTAAACAAGCTAAAACTGAACAAAGTGATGGTCGGGTTCCGTATTAGTCCCAATGCTCACCACCCGTGGTTCGATGCATCTTTATTAATACCGAGCCGACGCATCTTAAGCAGAATACCAGGTAAGATATACCACGAGAACGACTAATATCTGTATTATCACGTAAATCTGATCTGCTAATATGTATAATATTTAGTACCCTCTACTTTCACGTGCATCTTTTCATGGTCTGCCTGTCACGTGAGATCACATGCAAAGAATGTAAACGCAACTACATCGACTACAAAGCTTACTTGTCCTTAAACAACCGACATAGGAAAGATATAGGGTTAAAACAATGGATGTTACTATCCCCAAGGACCCCATCAACCTAGTTATGGTCCTTCTTTTGGATTTCAACCTCAATGTTATCAAGGTCCTCCAAAGCATGCTCAAGGTAATCCTCAACATTCTTATGATATTCAAAGGACACTCAAGTAATTATTGGAAGAAAATGCATCTAATCAAGCTAGAATTGAAGTTTTAGAGGCGCGTGTCGCCTCCCGAGCTCGATATTTCCAAAAATCAACATATCCTTCCAATTATGCGTCCGTGAATGCCATTAGAATAGTGAACAACAAAGAACCGGTGAAACCCTTTAACCCACAACCCTCTACTTCTCATCCCTCAATCATTCAATTTGATGAGAATGTGGTTAAAGACATAACCGAACAACCAAAGAGAGATCCTTCTAAATACCTTGTAGGAGACCTCACCTATGTCATTGAACAAATTCCCATAGAAGCCGAGAATTTAGTCTCCAGAATTAATATCCCACCTTTGAATGATATACCACAAGTGCCCTCGAGTAAACAAGACATGGAGAGAATAACCTTTGCCGATTTGCTCGAGAATATCGACACAAGTCGCTCTATGCCCACACCGTCTGAGTATATAAGAGATATCATTTTAAGTTCCACCGTGAGGGAAGAAACTCCTATTCCACCGAAGGTAACTTCGAAAGCCACCATCCCCATCAGGCTAGGTGATCCTGGTAGTTTTTCCATACCCTGCTCTATAGACCACGTCTTCATAGACCGAGCTTTGTGTGACTTAGTGTGGACATGACATAGGTCCACCCCGACGCGGCCACGCGCGGGTTTCGGGAGGCGAATGAATCTCCATATGAGAATGGATCGAATTGAAATTTAAATCGAAGTGGAGTCGCCACCGAACTTTGTGGGAGTTCGGGCCCGTTCGAACCCACTCTATGTCATAGTGGGCCATGCACAAAGTATGACCCATTTCCGATGTCAGAGTTTATTGGGTTCGTCCCTTTGCATTGCGATACCGATACCGTCACTACCGGTTATCGTGTATTGAATGACTCTCGTGCGCCAACGGTTTCGGACATCCGGAAAACGAGGTTCTGAGTAAGGGTTGAGGGTACGTGTTGGGAAGCCCACTAAGGACACCCAACACCGCACGCACATTAGCGGCCTCTACTAAGATATCGAAAGACTTTCTAATACGCGCGTTAGTTGAACGATGAAGATGCTTATGCAAATATTATTTTCCTTAAACATGCGAGAGATTGAAATGGTTTCTATGTCGCTTTAATGCAACTAATTATAACGTTCAAGTTAAATTTAGCATGCGGGTTCATTTTAGTACAATAAAATAATTAATAAAATCAACAAGAGAATAACAAACTTGTTAGTAACGGTATAACGATAATAACGGTTTGCGAATATGTAGAATGATATCGAATAATGTAAACGTAATGCATGGTTTTTGAAAGAGTAGTTTCCCGTGATAGATTAGACACGTGTTGACCTAAGTCATAAAGAAAAGTATTACCGAGAATAGAAAAGCGATGTGGGACTCACGGTTTTGGCGTGATGAGGCCACTCGATCGAGTCATAGACGGACTCGACCGAGTGGTCCTCGAAAAAAGGATTATGTCCCGTATTTTAGACCCTACTCGATCGAGTTATTGACAAACTCGACCGAGTACGTTGCCACTCGATCGAGTCATTGTGTGACTCGACCGAGTGGAGGTCGAAAAAGCATTCTGTCTCGGTTTTTGGGGTGCCACTCGACCGAGTGGGCTAGGTACTCGATCAAGTGCCCCCTGTACGAACTAGGGTTCGTTTGCGATTTTATTAATTTGATAATTCTACCGAATCGGGCATAAATATTGTATAATTTATGCTCGATTCGGATTTTGATAAATTGTTGATTTTGTCGAATCGGATATAAATATTATGGGATTTATACTCGATTCTAATTTAGAATACTCGTCGTATCCCATATTCGATTATTGAATCGATATGAAATATTAGAGCGAGATAAAAAAAAAGGAATTGTTATAAGTCGTTTTAAGTTAACCAAAACGATATAAATTCCCTCCGCGTTTATAGCGTCGTATTAATTCTTGCGAATTGTTTGACATCTGTTTTAGCATCAATGAGAAATCGTGTTAATTAACTTTCTGACTAAATCGTTAGATTCGACATCCAATTATTGAATTGGTATCGAATCTAAAAGATTGATACTTCTTAATTACGACGGCCTCGACTTGATTCCCTCGGCTTCCCGATATCGTAATAAATCCCTAGGGATTATGTGATGTCGGATCCGCGTCAACGTGTTTCGACCCCTTAAAAAAAGGGTATTTGCTTTGAAAAAGTTTTAGAATCAACGAAATATGCGATTGACGATAGCGCGAACGAAAGTAAAAAAACTATTGTTTAAGTTGACTTGCTTCAATAATCAAGTGCTAGGGGTGTCGGGATAAGCGACCGGCAACGCTGGGTGCAATACCCTTGTATATTCGGGTTTTCTTATCCCGACATCATTCGCACTCGACACAAATTCACAAGTATTTTAATGCTTTTAATACTAGCAATTATTAGCGATATTATAGACACGATATAAAAAAAATAAAAAAAGACGATGACGATATAGACGACGCCCGAAGAGGAAAAAAGGAGAAAAGAGAAGAACGGGATTTGGCAACCTCAATCTACATGTTCTTGTTTTCGGACGAGACTCGTAGTTGTGGCTAGCACGGGATTATCGAGATGTAGGCTAAGTTATGGTGATTAGGGTTCGAATTCCTAGATGCTAGGGTTAGGGTTTTAATGTAGACTAAGGATCGATTAGGGTTTTTTTAGGGTTCAAAAAGATGTCTTGAAGTGTGTGCATGGGGGTGTTTATATAGGCTAGGCTACGTACCCCCGGCTAGGGTTACTCGACCGAGTAACTGGCCAACTCGGTCGAGTGGCCCAGTGCGACTGCAGTCGGGCTTGCGTAAGGGCCCACTCGATCGAGTGGGCTGAGCACTCGATCGAGTGGGTCAGCTGATTCGCACGGGTCCAATGTTTTGGACCTCGAGACGGGTTTTGTATTGATGTTTGTGTGGCTGCTTTTATGTGTCTCGGAAACGGCTTTGACCGGGGTTTGACCCAATTGCTAAAAGTCGGTTTTATTTCCGGTGTCGGTTTTGACCCAAATTAGTCTTGTTTGATTGGAAACGACCCGCTGGGCCTGAATTTGAGGTCTGTTTTGTGAGATTTTTACTCCGTGAATGCATAAGCCAGCAACTAACGGTTTCGAGCCCATATACGAGCGCGTAGAAACACGTTTGCATTCGATCATCATCGAGTGTTTTTGGGAAACTGCTATAGACACCTGGCAGTCAAAATGTGGGTGCCTACAGAGCCCCCACTCTGGCTGAGGCTTGGACAGGGCGAAAGTCAGAGTAGCTACCAAGCCAATTAAGACCTGGTAGACTTCCCGTCGGGTCGCTTATAGTCCATTGGACTTGCGTGAAGGGCTCGCCAGCCATAAGATAGGAGTCATACCTGAGCTGATGATAATACCTCCGTGGGAAATTTGGACTTGTCGCGTAAGTCCTAGGTGCGCCTATATGTGGGCCCATCCCGTGAAAAATGCCGCCTTGGGCTTTCCGTTGGGGAGATATGTGAGGTGCGCGGTCTTGAATTTTACCTATATAAGTTACATAAAATATTGCATGCAACATGTAGGTGAAACAAATATGACTCGCGCTGGGGAAAATGATTTTTTTGAATTTTTTGAAATTTTTGAATTTTTGGAAACTTTGAATTTTTTTTGAAATTTTGAATGTTTTTGAAATTTTTGACTCCAAAGAAATTTAGGAAAGTTCGGGATGACTAATTCCCGGCTAGTATTAAGACTACGCTTGTGTGCTTAAGCCTTGTTCGAATTAGGAAACTTTAATGGGAAAAAGATATGGAAAGAGGGTTGTAGGCCTTGATGCTATATATACCCCTCCTTGCTTCAATTTTATTCACAACTTCCTCATAATTCATCCCTTCTCAAAAAGAAAGTCTCTTTATTTCTTTCGAGAATTATAACCATGGGAATTGATCGATTGATCGTGATGCTGCAAGAATGGTCCCGACGTTTTAGGGACATGGATAGGGTGGCTCTCAATCAGACGGGTATCACTCAGCTGTATACATTCCGTCAGATGCAAGTTGATCGCTACTTCCTTGATGCTCGTTTGTCCTATTGGGACGACACATCTCACGTCTTTGCCTTTCCCCGGGGAGAAGTTTGTCCCTTACCTGAGGAGATTGCTGCTATAGGAGGATGGAACCCGATACTTCGTCCTGCCTTCCTGTATTCGGTTTATGACCCGAGGAGGAAGCTTCGAGAATTTTTAGGGCTTTCTCACAACGAAGTGTCTCGCATGATGGAGGATGGCAATATTTCCTTGATCGACTTGGCCGAGAAATTTATGAACCCGCATGATGTCCGGATGAGACCAATTCACAGCCGTAGGGCCTTTTCTTTTTGTATGTTTCACATTTATGCTTTCGAAGGCCACATGGATCTATTGCCATGCATGGGTAATGCCCGTCTTCTCACTGTGGTCGACCTGATGGAGACCGAGCACAGCCCGGCTTGGCTGATCACGGGCGAAATCATCCAAGGCTTGGACAACCGTAAGAGGGATTCATCGATTCGTCTAACCGGGAGTACCCGTTTGCTGCAGGTAATCGGATTTTCCCTTGATTTTATTTTCTCGATTTTCGATTTTTGATTTTTTGTTTTCTGCTGCAGTGGGCACTCGATCGAGTCACCCTGGCACTCGATCGAGTGCCCTCGTAAAAAGCCCCCTGTTCGTGTTTAGAGGTACCACTCGATCGAGTGACCCGTAGACACTCGATCGAGTGCCCTTAGGCGGACGTCTATTTTGTCTCGGAAACTCATATTTTTGTTTCCTTTTTCAGATTTGGCTATACGAGAGGTTATCAGTGATAGATCCACCCCTTGACGCGAGCAACTATTGTCATAATCAAGTGATGACAAGGAGGCGGGCTATCGATTTTTCTCGCCAAATTACTCAAAAGTATTGGGACGAGGTGTTGTCTTTTCACGGCGGTCCATTGATTCGATGGGTAGTGCCATGGTGGCCCATTTATGTTTGGACAGGCTTGGACCCGAGGGACAAGGCTCGCTATCAGGTAATATTGTCTTTCAGGCAGACAGTTCATCTCTACCCGGATCACATACTAAAGCAGTATGGTTGGACATAACGAATCCCAGAAGTTGAAGCAGTTGTGAGTGAATCTATACAAAAGACGGATGTGATGTGCGATACTTGGATGCAAAGATGGTACACCCGGCATACTTGGCCCATTATCAAATCTCGTCACTCAATCTGGGTTTCAGATTCTTATGTGAAGTGGACCAAAGCTGAGTCCGCCAAGGCCCGAGCTGCTTTGAAGGTTGATGAAGCTTTTGACCTGCTACGGAGGGAGCAAGTTAAAGACACCAGGGGTTTCTTCGACGAAGGCGACACTCCAGCTACTCTAGTTCGTCTTATGTCAGGTCAAAAGAAGAAGCCCAAGACTCAAGGTGAAGGGTCTAATGCTAGAGGTGCACGGGGGAAAGTGGGCCCTCAGACTAACTTGGAAAGGAGACTTTGCCCAAGACTGGCAGTTCAAGACCGACTTAGCCCACGAGATAGACTACTTGAGCGCGTGCGGGCTCGACTTGGACCAAAGACAATAGCAGAAGACCCGCTGTCAAAGAAACGGGTTCAAGCTAAGGAGGTTCCCCTCGTGATTCGGGAACGCTCGCCCCCGTCCCGGCGACCTCGGGCTCCACGCGACCCAAAGGACAAAGGGAAGGGCAAGATGCACGAATATTAGTCTCCTTTGTTTTATTATTTAAATAATATTACTTTTTTTTTGTAACTCCCGAGTTTATCAAGATTTTTAAAAAAAGACATATTATTGAATTCCGTTCCCGTCTTTTTGTTATTGCAGCGGTTGTACCCTTTTGAGGGGTTGCCTACGTATCCATAATTAGCGGAATCAAACCAAACGTAATTCAAAATTGATTGATTTTTTTTTTTGCAATTTCCGAAATACATCAAGACCATTAGTTCGAGATGCGCGACAGTAGAATAATTAATTCTAACTTATTGACTTGTCTATAATTTTGAAAATTTATAAAAAGACAATTTTTTATAAACTTTTTGCGAATGACATTGAGATAGGGCTTATGGGTAGTAGAGCTTCAACTGGTCCAAGTTGGTCGGGTTGACGAACTCGTTCCCGTGCAGGTCTGTCAGCATCACCGCTCCTCCTGATAGGACTTTCTTTACTAAGTACGGCCCAGCCCAATTGGGTTTGAATTTTCTTCTTGGGTCCACCGGTAGTAAGGCACGAACCGATTTTAGGACTAGGTACCCTTCTTTGATGTTTCTGGGCCTAACTCTTTTATTGAAAGCCCATTGGATCCTCTTTTAATATATTTGGATATTGTTGAGGGCCCGGGATCGCCGCTCGTCTAGAAGGACTAGCGAATCATATCGGGCTTAGACCCAATCTGCTTCAGGTACATGGCTTTCAAGTAAAATCCTGAGGGATGGTACCTCTAGTTCGACCGGTTGGACCGCCTTCATTCCATATGTCAGATAATATGGAGTTGCTCCGGTCGCGGTGCGAATTGATGTCCGATATCCCCATAGGGCAAATGGTATTTTGTCGGGCCAATCCCGGTAATTCTCAGCCATCTTTTTAAGTATGGTGACAATTGTTTTGTTAGCCGTTCTGCCGCTCCATTTGTTTGGGGTCGGTAAGGTGAAGATGTATGCCTCTGAATTTTGTATTTTGCTAGCAACGCAGCGGTTTCAGCTTGAAAGTGGGTCCCGTGATCACTGATAAACTCGTGTGGGATCCCGTATCGGCATATGATCTTATTCTGGATAAATTTGGCCACGTGCTTGGCGTTCAAGACACGATATGACTCGGCTTCGACCTATTTGGTGAAATAGTCTATGGCCACCAAAATGAAGCAATACCTCCCGTCCCGTAAGGATGCACCTTTCCAATTATGTCAATGCCCCACGTCGAAAATGGCCATGGTGATGTCATTGTGTATAGTAGGGAAGACGGCATATGTTGTACATTGGCAAAGATCTGACAGTTATGGCAGTGTTTGACATATAACTGACAGTCCATTTCCATGGTGTTTCAGTAATATCCGAGCCTCATGATTTTCCGGGCTAACATATGGGCATTCATATGCGGGCCATTTTCGCCATCGTGTACCTCGGCCATAACCTTTTCGGCCTGTATTTTATCGATACACAGGAAGAGCCCCCTATGTCGTCTTTTTGTATAACTGCCCGTCGTTCGTACGGACAAATTGGGTTGCCAATCTTCGTAAGGCCTTCTTGGCCCGGTTTTCAGTTTCCGGGGGATACTCTCCCGTTGTCAAGTAGGTCAGGACGGCCTGATACCAAGGTTCTGGGTCAGTTATCTCGATATCCAAGATGGCGTGGATATAGGCCGGCTCGGACCGTTTTTCAACGCAGATGGGCATGCTAGTTAAATGCTCCGGGATATTCAGTAAACATGCCAATTTGGAAAGTGCATCCGCAAATTGATTTTCTTCCCGGGGTAGATAGATATATTCTACCTTCTGGAATTGTTTCTCTAGAATCCGTACTCGTGCTTGGTAAGCCACGAGATTGGCGTTCCGAGTTTTTAATTTTTGGAGCGCTTGATTGATTACCAGTGATGAGTCACCGTGGACCCGGAGGTTCGTTACTCCTAAATCGGCGGCGGCTCGCAACCCGTGAATGCATGCTTCATATTCGGCTGCGTTATTGGTCACATCAAAGTCCAGTTTAATGGATAACGGGGTATGTTCCCCCTGTGGCGAGATTAACAGAATCCCGACTCCGAATCCTCGGAAATTGGACGCCCCATCAAAATACAAATCCCATGTTTCGATGTCGGTATCGAATATGTCTTCGTCAGGAAAGGCCCAAGTATCGGTGTGTCCCTCCTCAAATATTGGACTATCGGCGAGGAATTCTGCCTCTACCCGGCCCTTGATGGCTTTTAATGGCACAAATCTGAGGTCAAACTCCGCGAGCATCAAAGTCCATCGGGACATCCGGCCATTAAGAATGGGCTTTTCGAACAAGTACTTGATAGGATCCATTTTGGATAAAACATGTACTTCGTGGCTAAGCATGTAGTGTCGGAGCTTTTTAGTGGCCCAAACTAAAGCTAGGCACGTCTTTTCGAGCATCGTGTACTTGCATTCGTACTCCAGGAATTTCTTGCTGATGTAGTAGATAGCCCGTTCTTCCGAATCGTCTGTCTGGGCCAGCATAGCCCTCATGGCTGTCTCGGTTGTTGTCAGGTATAACGACAAAGGCAGGCTAGTTTGAGGTGGCATTAATACCGGCGGAGCAGACAGAATCTCCTTGATTTTGTCAAAAGCCGTTTGACATTTATCATCTCATAGTACCCGCTCTCCTATCTTCAGTTTCTTGAAAATGGGCTCGCATACCATGGTTAACTTTGAAATAAACCGGCTGATGTATTGGACACTCCCGAGGAACCCCCTTATTTCTTTTTCGATTTTGGGTGGTTGCATCTCGGTGATGGCCTTGATTTAGCTGGGTCGACCTCGATGCCGCGTTGGCTAACGATATGGCCCAGTAATTTGCCTGATGTTACCCCAAAACTGCACTTTTGAGGGTTCAGCCTCATATTGTACTTAGGCAGGCTGGTGAAGAACTTTATTAGGGCCGAGATGTGCCCGCTTCGGTCCTTGTACTTGACGATCATGTCATCCACATAAACCTCCACTTCCTTATGCATCATATCGTGTAATAAGGTGGTGGCAGTCCGTTGATAAGTGGCCCCAGCGTTGATGAGCCAACATGGCATAACTGTGTAACAGTAAGTACCCCAAGGTGTAATGAATGTGGTCTTACTCATGTCTTCTTCTGCCATTTTGATCTGATTGTATCCGGCATACCCGTCCATGAATGATAGAAGGGCATGATCGGCCGTATTATCCACCAGTATGTCGATGTGTGGTAACGGAAAATCGTCTTTTGGGCTGGCCTTGTTAAGGTCCCGGAAGTCCACGCATACCCGCACCTTGCCGTCCTTCTTGGGTACCGACACGATGTTTGCGACCCAGTCTGGATATTCGGACACTTGTATAAAGACGCTTTGAATTGTTTGTCTACTTCTTCTTTGACTTTGAGGGACCATTCGGGCCTCATTCTTTGGAGCTTCTGTTTTACCGGCTTACACCCATCTTTGATGGGTATACGGTGTTCAGCTATTTCCCGATCTATTCCTGGCATGTCCTTGTAGGACCATGCGAAGACGTCTTTGAACTCTTGGAGGAGGTCTGTGAATTGTTTTCTCTCCTCGGGTTCTAAAGATAGGCCCAACTTAAGCATCTGGGGCTCTAAAGTGGTTCCCACGTTGATGGACTCGGTTTCTTAAATTACCAGATCTCGGGATTCCCTTTGTTCGAGCTGCTCGACCAGATGCGGAGGAAGGGGTACCTGTTCGTCGGGTTTCTCAATGTCATTGCATATAAAATTTTTGAAATTGGAAGAATTTCGGAAATAAGACAAGTCGTAAGCAGAACTGTTTTCGTTATTACTATTATTAATAGTAAATTTTGAGAACAGCTCGAAGAGAGCGGCCATCTGATCATTGGTCAGTGGCGGGATTAGGAGTGCTCTCGGGACAGGCCCCAAGACTCCAGAGGCTAAGGGAAGAGGGGTTACAGATTGGACTCTAGCACCAGACCCTCTAGACTTGGACTCAGACTCTGACTCTGACTCCGACTCTGACTCTGACTCGGTATCCGGCATGTCTCCCTCGCCGGTGGTTAACTTGTAGACTCGTCCTTGGCTGTTGGTCCACTTGATGGTCTTCCTCCAGGCCCTTTTCCTGGTATCTGCCCCAACTTCGGAGATCAGCTTCGTTGGATCGAACCGGTTGCTGCGGAGGATCAGGTTGACCAGATCATCCTTTGGGGCGGGGACGGCCTTGTCTTCCCTGAATAGGAGCCCTAGCACGGGCTCGGAGTTGTTCTCGCCCTCCCTGGACTTGCTTTGAACTAGGGTGAATATATCATCGGGGATGAAATTGCATTCCCGAGCCGTTTTGGTCTCGGGATATGTGATTGTGGGTTGGTAGAGGCCCACTTGAATAGCTCTGAATACTTGAGTAACAAAATAATCGGTTAGTTTCGGGCTATAAGGGCCTAAGTAAGTACCCTTGATGAGGTTGGTGGCCTTATAAATACCGGCCCGGACCACGTTCTCCGGGGTTATAGCATACCCCAAGCCGAATTGCGATTCCCCATCATTTAGGACCTCGATGATCTTCCCGGCCGGAAGATAGGGTCTCGAGGTAGCCCCCGGAAAGTAGCCCAAATTTTGTAGCATCGTGTCGATGCTAGTGGTGAAGTAGGGCCTGAAGAGATATTCCTCCATTATTAACCACGAAATCAAATCCTCGCGGGTCGGCCCGGCCCGTAGCGTTGCAGCTTGCCACACTGATAGGGGTAGCCTCTAGTGTGATGATACCGTCTTGAAGTGGCATCTTGACTTTTCTGTGGAGGGTAGAGGATACGGCCTTGACTGCATGGAACCAGGGCCTTCCTAGTAGCAAGTTGAAGGACGAGGTGACATCAATCACCTGGAACTCCAGTTCTTTCTCGATCGGGCCCGTTATGATTGTTAGCTTAACGGCCCCGGCCACTGGTTTTGGGCTTCCGTCGAAAGCCTGGATAGTCTGCGCCGTCGGGAGGTAGTCGGCCTCGGTGATGCCGAGTGCTTTAGCGGTCCTCAAGGGGAGGACATTCACGGCAGATCCGTCATCAATTAAGGTCATCGGGAGGTACTTCCCTCGGCAAATGACCGTGATGTATAGGGCTAGGGTGGTTTGGTCGGTCTGGATGGCAGTCAATTGAATCTCGATCTTAGCCAGCGCGGCTTTCAGGTCGTCCATCTTGCGTTGATGTCTGGTCTCGGGTGGCCTGTCTGTAAGAACACCGTGTAATCAGAAACTAGTCCAAACCCCGAAATAGAAAGTACATCCCGAACAAGACTGAAAAGGGAAATGACTCGGAAAAGACACCTAGACGGGTGACTTGTGAAAAGTGGGCCTTCCTTAGGAATCGGCGGGTGGGCCGAATCCTGTTCGAAAGAAGGTTAACGTGAGATATCCCCAGACTTTGGACTCGATCGTGTAAACGGACCCTCCTTTGTAGGAGTATGTCCTACGTAGGTGGGCTTTGCCTTAGTCTATTAAGCCGGACTGGGATAGGGAAGAAACTCGTGATGTAGGATCGACAGAGTTTCGACGCTAGAGACTTCTACGACTTAAGACACGACCCGACACTGCTAAATACGGGAAGTCCTAAGAAGAGGCAGGTTTTGAAAAGGATTCTTAGTAAAAATCCGAAAAAAACGGTGGAGGGGCCCGATTTTTCGAAAATCGAAAAAAAATGTACCGGGCCTCGATTTTGAGAGTTCGAAAATATTTTCGAGTTTTGAAATGGGCAGAATACCGGCTAGAAATAGGATGTTTTGAGTAAAATCATAAGTCCTAAATTCGGTATACGTCCCGGGTTTTGAAATTGGATAGTTTGAAAAAGGATGCAATTTTTGAAAAAGACGGTTATTGAAAACGACACGGAAACCAAGTAGCATATAGTCACGCAAGCATTATAACGACGTCATGTATGCTTTACACTAAGTCTCGGTCGGTCTATAAAGGGTCTATACCAGTGCACATAGTCTAGACGTTGATCGGGACGGACTTTCTAAGTCGAGTTGAGCTTAGAACACGCCGCGAAACCCACTCGAATCGACTATGGACACCTTTGACATATCCATATTGGAGTACATCACGGTATAGTGGGACGTCGGTCGCGAGTACCGGCCCGGGAAAATATGGGGTTTGCATGAACCGTAAAACTAAAACGCGTATTGTACTAGTCAAACGATTTCTATTCAAGTCTCACCTGAGGATGCCGATGGTAAGTCACGCATCAGTTAATCCCCAGCAGAGTCGCCAAATTGTGGACATGACATAGGTCCACCCCGACGCGGCCACGCGCGGGTTTTGGGAGGCGAATGAATCTCCATATGAGAATGGATCGAATTGAAATTTAAATCGAAGTGGAGTCGCCACCGAACTTTGTGGGAGTTCGGGCCCGTTCGAACCCACTCTATGTCGTAGTGGGTCATGCACAAAGTATGGCCCATTTCCGATGTCAGAGTTTATTGGGTTCGTTCCTTTGCATTGCGATACCGATACCGTCACTACCGGTTATCGTGTATTGAATGACTCTCGTGCGCCAATGGTTTCGGACATCCGGAAACCGAGGTTCTGAGTAAGGGGTGAGGGTACGTGTTGGGAAGCCCACTAAGGACACCCAACCCCGCCCGCACATTAGCGGCCTCTACTAAGATATCAAAAGACTTTCTAATACGCGCGTTAGTTGAACAATGAAGATGCTTATGCAAACATTATTTTCCTTAAACATGCGAGAGATTGAAAGGGTTTATATGTCGATTTAATGCAACTAATTATAACGTTCAAGTTAAATTTAGCATGCGGGTTCATTTTAGTACAATAAAATAAATAATAAAATCAACAAGAGAATAACCAACTTGTTAGTAACGGTATAACGATAATAACGGTTTGCGAATATGTAGTATGATATCGAATAATGTAAACGTAATGCATGGTTTTTGAAAGAGTAGTTTCACGTGATAGATTAGACACTTGTTGCCCTAAGTCATAAAGAAAAGTATTACCGAGAATAGAAAAGCGATGTGGGACTCACGGTTTTGGCGTGATGAGGCCACTCGATCGAGTCATAGACGGACTCGACCGAGTGGTCCCCGAAAAAAGGCTTTTGTCCCGTATTTTAGACCCTACTCGATCGAGTTATTGACAAACTCGACCGGAGTCATTGTGTGACTCGACCGAGTGGAGGTCGAAAAAGCATTTTGTCTCGGTTTTTGGGGTGTCACTCGACCGAGTGGGCTAGGTACTCGATCGAGTACCCCCTGTACGAACTAGGGTTCGTTTGCGATTTTGTTAATTTGATAATTCTACCGAATCGGGCATAAATATTGTATAATTTATGCTCGATTCGGATTTTGATAAATCGTTGATTTTGTCGAATCGGATATAAATATTATGGGATTTATACTCGATTCTAATTTAGAATACTCGTCGTATCCCATATTCGATTATTGAATCGATATGAAATATTAGAGCGAGATAAAAAAAAAAGGAATTGTTATAAGTCGTTTTAAGTTAACCAAAACGATATAAATTCCCTCCGCGTTTATAGCGTCGTATTAATTCTTGCGAATTGTTTGACATCTATTTTAGCATCAACGAGAAATCGTGTTAATTAACTTTTTGACTAAATCGTTAGATTCGACATTCAATTATTGAATTGGTATCGAATCTAAAAGATTGATACTTCTTAATTACGACGGCCTCGACTTGATTCGCTTGGCTTCCCGACATCGTAATAAATCCCTAGGGATTATGTGATGTCGGATCCGCATCAACGGGTTTCGACCCCTTAAAAAAAGGGTATTTGCTTTGACAAAAGTTTTAGAATCAACGAAATATGCGATTGACGATAGCGCGAACAAAAGTAAAAAAACTATTGTTTAAGTTGACTTGCTTCAATAATCAAGTCCTAGGGGTGTCGGGATAAGCAACCGGCAACGCTGGGTGCAATACCCTTGTATATTCGTGTTTTCTTATCCCGACATCATTCGCACTCGACACAAATTCACAAGTATTTTAATGCTTTTAATACTAATAATTATTAGCGATATTATAGACACGATATAAACAAAATAAAAAAAAGACGATGACGATATAGACGACGCGCGAAGAGGAAAAAAGGAGAAAAGAGAAGAACGGGATTTGGCACCATCAACCTACATGTTCTTGTTCTCGGACGGGACTCGTAGTTGTGGCTAGCATGGGAGTATCGAGATGTAGGCTAAGTTATGGTGATTAGGGTTCGAATTCCTAGATGCTAGGGTTAGGGTTTTAGTGTAGACTAAGGATCGATTAGAGTTTTTTTAGGGTTCGAAAAGATGTCTTGAAGTGTGTGCATGGGGGTGTTTATATAGGCTAGGCTATGTACCACCGGCTAGGGTTACTCGATCGAGTAACTGGCCAACTCGGTCGAGTGGCCCAGTGCGACTGTAGTCGGGCTTGCGTAAGGGCCCACTCGATCGAGTGGGCTGAGCACTCGATCGAGTGGGTCAGCTGATTCGCACGGGTCCAATGTTTTGGACCTCGAGACGGGTTTTGTATTTGGGCTGAGTTTTTGATGTTTGTGTGGCTGCTTTTATGTGTCTTGGAAACGGCTTTGACCGGCGTTTGACCCAATCGCTAAAAGTCGGTTTTATTTTCGGTGTCGGTTTTGACCCAAATTAGTCTTGTTTGATTGGAAACGACTCGCTGGGCCTGAATTTGAGGTCTTTTTTGTGAGATTTTTACTCCGTGAATGCATAAGCCAGCAACTAACGGTTTCGAGCCCATATCCGAGCGCGTAGAAACACGTTTGCGTCCGATCATCATCGGGTATTTTTGGGAAACTGCTATAGACACCTGGCAGTCAAAATGTGGGTGTCTACACTTAGGCACAGATATCAGTCTTACGCCCTTAGCCATTGTCCGAACCATCTACATTAGGGACATGGACCGCTTTCCATTGAATGTCCAGATGGCCGATGGGACTACAAAGGAGCCTTATGGGTTAGCTCGCAATCTCATGGTCAATGTGGGAAATCTGTACATCCCTACCGACTTTGTCATTCTTGATATGCCTATAGAGGAGAGGAACCCCATTCTCTTGGGACGGCCCTTCTTAGCCACCGGTGGGGTAATTATTGATGTGAAGAAAGGGCAATTATCCTTCAACGTTGCTAATAACATAGTTCAATTTGTACTACCCGCATTCCTTCCTGAAAATTCTTTTAGCGGGGAATTATGGAATCAAATGGTAGAATTTCCCTCTAACGAAGAACCATCCATTGAAGATCTCGATTATGAAAATGATGAAGATGACGGTGCCGTATTCATACTTGGTCCTATCTCCGAAGAAGATATTCCACAAGAGTTTGCCATGCTTCCCGAGGTAGCACGACTTATGGGTTTGCCGGAGATAAGAAAAGAATTCGAGATTGGTAACATTGATTTCGAGATTATGACCCAAGACCCTCCGGGTTGCTTCCCAAGCAACCCCACTTAAGCTTGAACAATTCTATTCGGTTTGGTGGTGTCCACAATAACCACCTTGTAAATATTTGTATATCCGTACTCTTTTTATCTTTCTCGGTAAGGCTATGCACCGGGCCTGACCCGGACCGAACTCGTGTGGACATGACATAGGTCCACCCCGACGCGGCCACGCGCAGGTTTGGGGAGGCGAATGAATCTCCATATGAGATGGTCAAATTGAAATTTAAATCGAAGTTGGAGTCGCCACCGAATTTTATGGTTATTCGGAACCGTTCGAGCCCACTCTATGTCGTAGTGGGCCGTATACAAAATACGGCCCATTTCCGATGTCAGACTTTATTGGGCTCGTCCCTTTGCAGTTCGATACCGATGCCGACTTGATCGGTTAATCGTATATTGAATGACTCTCGTTGCCAATGGATTCGGACATCCGGAAACCACAGTTCTGAGTAAGGGGTGAGGGTACGTGTTGGGAAGTTCACTAAGAACACTCAACCCCGCCCGCACATTAGCGGCCTCTACTAGGATATCGAATGATTTTTTAATACGCGCGTTAGTAATACGATGAATGATATGCAAACATTGTTTTCCTAAACATGCGAGGAATTGAATGGGTTTCTAAGTCGGTTTAATGCATAAAAATTTAACGTCAAAGTTGAATTTAGCATGTGAGATTCGTTTTAGTATAATAAAACAAACAATGAAAAAAGATATGAATTTGCTACAAAGGATGAACAAACGAGTTAGTATCGATTTGTAAAAAATAATATAGCAAAAATAATAAATATACGAGATCGAGAAAATATTAGTTTAAAAGACGCTATTTTGTATAAAAAAACGAAGTTCGAAAAATAATAAAAGACGAGAAACGAGCCGCGTTTCTCAGCCGGCCGCGCGGCTCGCCCGGGATGCCAGCGGGTCGCGTGATAGGCTGATTTCAGAATCGATTTTTTGAAAACTCGATGCTTTTATTAAATCGCGTACAAATATCGCATAATTTGCACTCGATCTAATATTTTCGATATTCGTTATATCCGATAATTGACTACGAAATCAATATCAAATACTCGGAATAGTTTTAGAAAAGATGTAAATTTTTAGAAATCGTTTCGTAGAATAAATAATAAAACGAACGAAAAAGCTAAAAAAAAGGGTTCGGGTTTCAGGCCTGTGCGCGAGTCGCCTGGGAATGGCGCAACTCGCGTGCGGGTCTGTCCCGGTTTCGTTTGTTGTTCGAAATTGCTAATCGCGTACAAAATATGAATTAATTTATACTCGATTTTATGTTTTCGATATTCGTCGTATCCGATATTCGATTATGAAATCGATATCGAACATTCGGAATGAATTTTATAAAAGGTTTTGTAAAATTGTTTTTAAAAAAGAAAGAGTTTTAACGAAAAAAAGTGTAACGATTTTTAACGTCGTCGAGATTTAATATAATTCTTTTCGATATAATATTCGATTATAGAGAATCGATATCATATTTTTAAGAATGTTGTTATATGAAAATATTTTTTGTAGTATCGATATTAGAAAATAAAAAAAGTGACGAACGACCCGTAAAAAAAGGACGACACTCGACCCATAAAAAAGACGGACGACGAGAAGGAGGAGAGAAGGAGGAGAAATCGGGTTTGGTACACCCTCCTACATGCTTCTGTTTACTCGGATCGGGGCTCGTCGGGACGTGGCTTGGGCACAAGAGCGTCGAGTGGATGTTGGTGAGTTATGGTGGCTCGGTTTGGACGTGAGACGTGTGAAGGGTGTCGGGTATCGGGGCCTGATGGCAAGGATTTGCCACGTCCCTAGCCGATCAATATAACACCGACTAACCTAGTGAGTAGCTAGGGTAAGTCGGGATCGTATCCACGAGGACGGTATATCAAAGTTTAGACTAGATCGGCCTAAAACGAGACTAGATTACCAAACGAACACAAAGAATGCAATAAAAGGAAAACTAATGAGGAGGAGGAATAAGACTAAGCACTAGACTATCAATGCTAAACAATGCTAATGATCGATCTAACAAATAAACTAGAGTAAACGACGTCTAACTAAGAAGATGAATGCAAATATGGAAAGAAGTGGGGTAGGTCGGGTTCATAGAGGTAGAAGGGTAATTGGGGTGATCAAAGGTAAAGGTGTCTCCTAATCGCTAGAGTCGGTCCGGGCTCTCGTAACTTAGACCGATGTCAAGGTGAGTCCGGGCTCTCGCAACTTAGACTCTAGTCGGCACTCTCGTGACTATGACTATTCTCAACATTTCCACAAGATAAGCAATCAATGATAAGATGAATACAAGCATGGGAAGCATGGCCACTACAACTCACACAAGCATATCAACAAACACTTAGAGTGCTTACAATGTGACTAACAACAAAGATACAACCTTTTCCCCTTAATCAACCCTAATCATCCATAATCTACCCCTAATCCCCCTACTAACCCCACAAAGAGACTACTCACTCATAATCAATGAGAAACTAACAATCACAAGAGAAAACAAACCCATAAACCAAACATCCATTATGAACAATGAGAACAATAACAATAACAATATAAAAAGATTGAAACTAGATTAAATAAACAAGGATTAGAGTAGAAAAGATTATACCAACAATAATATGATGAAAAAGATGAAAACTTGCATTAATGAGAAACCCAAATATAATCCCAAGGTTGTCAAGCTTGGAACAATCTTCAAGAATCTTCTTAATACAAGATTAATTACAATAATTAACTAAGGATTAAAGAGAGATTAGAACTAATGAGTGAGAGTAAATCTAGGGTTTTTGGAGGCTTAAACTAATGTAGGGAAAGATCCCTTAAAATTACAAGAAGTGAGTATATATATGGGTACAAGAGTGAAGGAGAAGAAAGGAAGAAGTGCGGGTGAGCTGTAGCCCATCCCGACCGGGACGGATCATCCCGATCGGGACGGCTCTGTCATCCCGATAGGGACGAGTTGGTCCCGACCGGGATGGGCTCACAGCAGCCATCCTAATGTAGCACTCCATCCCGAACGGGATGAGGCCATCCCGAACGGGATGGGTCTTGTATGCCTTCCTTAAGCACTCTTTGGTCCTTCCTTGCCTCTCATGGGCTTCCCACTGATTCTCGGGACTCGGGATCGGGTCTCGGAGGCTCGGGATTGGATCCCAAGGTCTCGGGGTCGATTCCAAGGTCTCAAGTCATCGTTCCTTTATCTCGTTGGCTCCAAAATGTGTATGTATTGAGTCGGAATCGCTCCAACTCTTCTAATTCGGCCTCGGGAACCTGAAACGAACTAAAGGAAGCATAAGAAGCCCATGAATCGCTCCAAATGAGCGATTCCACAAGGAAAAAGGGACCAAAACACAACAAATAGGCACTACAAACTACACTTATCAGGGCCGGTTTCCTTCGGGAATAATATCGGTTTTCTCGATGCTAAGTGTGTAATTGATGTATGATAATTTATGTGTATATCGATGATTGATAATGAATGTAGATGTCAATGAATGTAGATGTGTGTTTTCTATTGTGTGCGCAAGGGGCTATTTATAGGGAGTTCTCGACCTTGTCTAGGAGAGTTTGAACTACCGTTTAGGATAGGAAACGTAGGAATTTGAGAGGAATGAGAATTCCGCTTTCTTGTGAAGGAAGAAAGGGAACCGGCTGGTTGGTAGGCTACTCGGCCGAGTATTTGCACTCGGTCGGGTGTTTGATACGGTTTTCGGATAGAATTCCTACTTTAGATCGAATTCTATCCTTAAACGGATTTGTTTAATATTTTGTGAAGTTTATTCTTCGTAGGATTGGAGTATGAATCAGCCATGTGAGGTGTCACGGCTGACTCACGTGTCTCGGGAAAATATTTGACCGGTTTTTGACTCGGTTGCTAAAAGACGGTTTTACCCCTGATGTCGGAATCGACCCAAATTAGTCTTATTTGACTCGAAACGACCCACTGGGCCTGATTTTGAGGTTGGTTTTGTGAGATATGTACTCTATAATGAGCCCAAGCCAAATGCCAATGATTTTGAGCCCGTTTCTGAGTATGTTAAAGCACGTTTGTGTCCGATCATCATCGGGTGTTTGTCGGAAACTGCTATAGACACCTAGCGGTCAAAATGTGGGTGTCTACAGAGCCCCCACTCTGACTGAGGCTTGGACAAGGCGAAAGTCAGAGTAGCTACCAGGCCAATCAAAGATTAAGACCTGGCAGACTTCCGGTCGGGTCGTTTAAGGTCCATTAGACCTGCGTAAAGGGCCCGCCGGCCGGAGACTAGAAATGTACCTGAGTTGATGATGATAACTCCGTGGGGAATCGGACTTGTCGTATAAGTCTATGCCGCTGGGGAGTTATGTGAATTGCGCGGTCTTGAATTGTACCTATATAAGTTACATAAAATTTTGCATGCAACATGTAGGTGAAACAAATATGACTCGCGCTGGGGAATAAAAATGATTTTTGCTTAGTTTTGAAATCGAAGTCCTGAAAGCAGCTCACGTGCTAGGAAATAGGTTTTCAAAACTGAAATGGGTAGAAAAGAAATTTGCAATTTAAATAGACCGAAATTTGACCTTGTCGAAAAGGGTTTTCTCAAATTGCTAAGTTTTGCAGATTTAAAAAATGAGAATTTGAAGAGAGAGACCTATCGACAGACTCGACGCTGGGCGTGACCGGACGAGTTGACAGACACGACTGGACTCTCGAGGGGTTGGACCGTGACTCGGTAGGGGGGTGGGCCACCTAACAAGACTCTTAAGTTACGCTATTCCGTAGCCTAGACGAGTGGCAACATGGTCGAACATCGAAGTGGGATAGATATGCTATACGGGGTTGCAGTAATCTGTAATGAGACTGTTGTAGTCTAGTGCTCTCCTGAATTTTTGATTTTAGGGTACATTTCCAAAGTGGGTATTGCCTCGAGTCCTGACAGATTCTTGTCTTCGACTGAGCCGAGTACTATGACACACTACAGAAAGGAGGCTAGATTTTTTGAATTTATATGGATTTTGTGAGTGGATGGAGGTTTTCTGCCTAAGAGAAGCCCCCAGGACGACAAAGCTAGCTGCTGAGAACATGACGGTGTCGTGACCGGAATGATGGTGCTTTTTGAATGTGTGTCAATGTGGGTGGTTGTGCCTCTGTTGAAAGGCTACCTACGTATTCACGTATAGTGAAATCAAACCATGCCGTAGTTCAGTGTTGAAAGATATATTATGGTGCCTAGTCTAATAGGACTTTGTGTGTAACTAGCCATAACAATGGTGTAGGCTAGGTGCATTCCCAATGATGGCTTGATCAAAGGGCTAGAATGGTTAGGATATTGATCCTGTGACTGTGAGCATTCTCCGAGATAGCCCCCAGAGGTGGTGTGCACTATTTGGGCATGTTCTATGCGGACTGCAAGTTAAATTCCCGTGTTTGGGGTTGGTAAGTGGTTTGAATGAGAAGAATTGGGATGGGATTTTAACGAGTTTTGCTCTCGGGGATTTTAACGAGTTTTGCTCTCGGAGATTTGACAAGTTTTGCTCTCGAGATTGTGTATGATTAGGTAAGGGATTTGACGAGTTTTGCTCTCGGGTCTTTGACGAGTTTTGATCTCGGGTCTTTGACGAGTTTAGATCTCGGGTTTGCATATGGTGATTGTGAATTCTGTTATGTAAAGGGGAAGTCGAGTAAAATGGCTCAAACTTTGATCGGGATATGTTTGATGATGCAGGGTCTGGTTTCCATGTCTGGCCCTAATGGTTAGAGGTATCCTATGGAGCTTGAATCCTCAAAATTCCGGGCTGTCTTTAGCCTGGGTCTTGAGAAGGTCTTGAGGGTTGTAATGTGGGAAGGCTAAACGTGGTGTTAGCTGACCAGCTTGATTGTCTCTCCCTTATTGGATGGTATGAGTATTGATCTTGAGTGGACCGTTGACCACGGTCATGGGCATTTGAATATTTTTTGTTGGTTGACCTCTTAGCACCGGTCATGGGATCTTCATTTGTGTTGACCGTTCTGGTCGTGGATGCTCTTTTTTTATGATGGCCTGCTTTTTTGTTTTGGCCTTTTGCTTTTTTCCTTGGACTTTTGATTTTTTTTTTTTTGTCCAGTTTTTTTTTTGTTGGTCAGACTAACACCGTAGGTAGGTATGGTTGATCTTGTCGGAGGGGTGTTTATTGTGGGAAATGGGCTTGCCTCCCGTCTTGAACCCAAACTAGGAGACTACCTAGATTCGTCATTGGATTCGATATCGCTCCTGCTAAGTGTAGTTTTGTGGCTTTCTATGTCAGACATGGAACAGGTAAAGGAAAACACGGGTCTCGATTTCCTGCAGTCATTATAGATGTGCTTGTAATAGTCACGTGCATGTGCTCACAGTGTATGACGGTGTTCATCATGTTCTCGGAAACACATAAGGAAAGTATATATATATATATATATATATATATATGAGCAATAGAAAAGCTGATTTTATTGAATTTTGAAAAAGAGGACAGAATACAAAAGACTCTGACTCTGACTTTGACTTTGAGGATGTAGGGTATCCTAGACTCGAACTCAAACTTAGACTCGAATCCAATTCGGACTTTCGGATGCTCGGTTGGTTGTTTTTTTTTGGTAAGGTCTTCGACAGGTGCCATGACTCGCCTAAACTCGGTTTTGCGCAAATGCAAGAGAGGGAGTCAAACTAGACACGGCCCGGGGTGACGGGAATGACTAAGATTCATGGACCGGGATACTCGAACGTTGACCTGGACGAGGTAACGACCCTGGCTTGGACTTGACGATGAGACTCAAGCTGCACGAGGGTGAGTCCGAAAATGGGGCGACCATGTTTGACTCGGGTTAGACTCTCCTAAGACAAATGTGTAGGGTGCGATTCTCGGGGTGACTGTGATTAATCGTTCCGTCAGGGAATAGCCCCTAAGTGAGGCTAAGGACTCAGATAGGACTCAGATGGTGTGGCATCTAAGTGGCTCGAAAGTGGGGTATGTGAGACACGTGTAAGACATGACCCTTAGAGCAATCGTGATTGACCGCTCTGATGAAGGGTAGTCCCCAAGTGGGATCGAATATTTGGTTAAGACTTGAGTGTCGGACGAGTGACCCTTAGACGTAAGGGTCACAAACCTTTTGTTATAGGGCTATGCCTTGTAAAAGGTCGACTCGGAAAAGACTCCTAAACGGGTGACTTGTGAAAGGTGGGCCTCCTTTAGGATCCAGCTGTGTGGGCCGATCCCGTTTGAAAGGAGATTCAGGTGAGACATTCCCCAGACTTTGGACTCGATTGTGTAGACGGGCCAAACCTTGTAGGAGTATGTCCTACGTAGGTGGGCCTGGCCTTAGTCTAATAAGGCGGACTGGGATAGGGAGGAAACTCGTGATATAAGATCGACGGAGTTTCGACGCTAAAAGACTTGACGACTTACGACATGACCCGACACTGCTAACTACGGGAAGTCCTAAGAAGAGGAAGGTTTTGAAATTGAAGTTTTGAAAGCCCGAAGAAAAATTCAGAGAACCGGCCCTTTTTCGAAAGAAAAACGAAAAAGGTGGACCGGGTTACGGGTTTGAAAGTTCGAAAATATTTTCAAGTTTTGAAATGGGCATAATACCGGCTAAAAATAGGCTATTTTGAGTAAAATCGTGGATCCTAAATTCGGTATATGTCCCGGGTTTTGAAAATTGGATATTTTGAAAAGGATGCAATTTTGAAAAAAGACGGGTTTTTTGAAAGACGACTTGTAAATCAGGTAGCACGTAGTCATGGAAACAGTATAACGACGCCATGTATGCTCTAATTCTAAGTCTCGGTCAGTCTGTAAGGGTCTATACCAGTGTACACAGCCTATCGAGAATCAGGGCGGACTTCCTAAGTCGAGTTGAGCTTAGAACATGCCGTAAAACCCATACGAATCGGCTAATGGACAACTTCGACATATCCAATTTGGACTACGTCGATAGTATAGTGGGACGTCGGTCACCAGTACCGGCCCGGGAAAATATGGGGTTATGCATGAACCGTAAAACTAAAACGCGTATTGTACTAGTCAAACGATTTCTATTCGAGTCTCACCCTGAGGATGCCGAAGGTCAGTAACGTATCAGCTAATCCCCAGCGGAGTCGCCAAATTGTGGACATGACATAGGTCCACCCCGACGTGGCCACGCGCGGGTTTGGGGAGGCGAATGAATCTCCATATGAGATGGTCAAATTGAAATTTAAATCGAAGTTGGAGTCGCCACCGAATTTTATGGTTATTCGGAACCGTTCGAGCCCACTCTATGTCGTAGTGGGCCGTATACAAAATACGGCCCATTTCCGATGTCAGACTTTATTGGGCTCGTCCCTTTGCAGTTCGATACCGATGCCGACTTGATCGGTTAATCGTATATTGAATGACTCTCGTTGCCAATGGATTCGGACATCCGGAAACCACGGTTCTGAGTAAGGGGTGAGGGTACGTGTTGGGAAGTTCACTAAGAACACTCAACCCCGCCCGCACATTAGCAGCCTCTACTAGGATATCGAATGATTTTTTAATACGCGCGTTAGTAATACGATGAATGATATGCAAACATTGTTTTCCTAAACATGCGAGGAATTGAATAGGTTGCTAAGTCGGTTTAATGCATAAAAATTTAACGTCAAAGTTGAATTTAGCATGTGAGATTCGTTTTAGTATAATAAAACAAACAATGAAAAAAGATATGAATTTGCTACAAAGGATGAACAAACGAGTTAGTATCGATTTGTAAAAAATAATATAGCAAAAATAATAAATATACGAGATCGAGAAAATATTAGTTTAAAAGACGCTATTTTGTATAAAAAACAAAGTTCGAAAAATAATAAAAGACGAGAAACGAGCCGCGTTTCTCAGCCTGCCGCGCGGCTCGCCCGGGATGCCAGCGGGTCGCGTGATAGGCTGATTTCAGAATCGGTTTTTTGAAAACTCGATGCTTTTATTAAATCGCGTACAAATATCGCATAATTTGCACTCGATCTAATATTTTCGATATTCGTTATATCCGATAATTGACTACGAAATCAATATCAAATACTCGGAATAGTTTTAGAAAAGATGTAAATTTTTAGAAAACGTTTCGTAGAATACATAATAAAACGAACGAAAAAGCTAAAAAAAAAAGGGTTCGGGTTTCAGGCCTGTGCGCGAGTCGCCTGGGTATGGCGCGACTCGCGTGCGGGTCTGTCTCGGTTTCGTTTGTTGTTCGAAATTGCTAATCGCGTACAAAATATGAATTAATTATACTCGATTTTATGTTTTCGATATTCGTCGTATCCGATATTCGATTATGAAATCGATATCGAACATTCGGAATGATTTTTATAAAAGGTTTTGTAAAATTGTTTTTAAAAAAGAAAGAGTTTTAACGGAAAAAAAGTGTAACGATTTTTAACGTCGTCGAGATTTAATATAATTCTTTTCGATACAATATTCGATTATAGAGAATCGATATCATATTTTTTAAGAATGTTGTTATATGAAAATAGTTTTTGTAGTATGGATATTAGAAAATAAAAAAAGTGACGAACGACCCGTAAAAAAAGGACGACACTCGACCCATAAAAAAGACGGACGACGAGAAGGAGGAGAGAAGAAGAAGGAGAAATCGGGTTTGGTACACCCTCAACCTACATGCTTCTGTTTACTCGGATCGGGGCTCATCGGGACGTGGCTTGGGCACAAGAGCATCGAGTGGATGTCGGTGAGTTATGGTGGCTCGGTTTGGACGTGAGACGTGTGAAGGGTGTCGGGTATCGGGGCCGGTTTCCTTCGGGAATAATATCGGTTTTCTCGATGCTAAGTGTGTAATTGATGTATGATAGTTTATGTGTATATCGATGATTGATAATGAATGTAGATGTCAATGAATGTAGATGTGTGTTTTGTATTGTGTGCGCAAGGGGCTATTTATAGGGAGTTCCCGACCTTGTCTAGGAGAGTTTGAACTACCGTTTAGGATAGGAAACGTAGGAATTTGAGAGGAATGAGAATTCCGCTTTCTTGTGAAGGAAGAAAGGGAACCGGCTGGTTGGTAGGCTACTCGGCCGAGTATTTGCACTCGGTCGGGTGTTTGATACGGTTTTCGGATAGAATTCCTACTTGAGATCGAATTCTATCCTTAAACGGATTTGTTTAATATTTTGTGAAGTTGATTTTTCGTAGGATTGGAGTATGAATCAGCCGTGTGAGGTGTCACGGCTGACTCACGTGTCTCGGGAAAATCTTTGACCGGGTTTTGACTCGGTCGCTAAAAGACGGTTTTACCCCTGGTGTCGGAATCGACCCAAATTAGTCTTATTTGACTCGAAACGACCCAGTGGGCCTGATTTTGAGGTTGGTTTTGTGAGATATGTACTCTATAATGAGCCCAAGCCAAATGCCAATGATTTTGAGCCCGTTTCTGAGTATGTTAAAGCACGTTTGCGTCCGATCATCATCGGGTGTTTATCGGAAACTGCTATAGACACCTGGCGGTCAAAATGTGGGTGTCTACAACCCGGTTGGACCCGAAATCGGAATCATCAATTCCTTGACCCTGGACCCGGACCTATTACCAAAATATTGATCCTGGTCCGGCCCGGAAAAATACCGGGTCCGACCCGGACCGGACCGGTTTTGGCCCGGTTTGACATTCCTGTGAAATTTGAGAGTGTGCTGCTGCTTACTGCCTATTGTGCTGTACAGTAACTTTTCTGTTGCACTTTCCAATTTGCAATTTGCATACATGAAGGAAATGAAGTCCAAAATAACGACAATGTTCAAAACAAATAAAAGTCCAAAATAACAGCCATGTTCTAGAAAATAAGTGTATGAAAGTCGAAACGATAAATTTACAAAACGTTCAAACGTTCCATAATTTTAATATTAATCTAAAACCATCTTAGATTCTTAGGTGACGTAGATCGTTACATCGTCCAAGCTCATCTTCTCATAATCTGTAATAGAAAAAATCAGGTAAAATATAAGTAGAACATCAATGAAGCTTCAACTTTAATGCAAGAAGTTCAACACCAAATTAGATAAATTAATCAAGTTCAAGCACGACACGAAAAAACTTGTTACCTTTCTCTAATTTCTCTAGTTCATCCAAGTTTCCTTCCATGTTAAGTTGAGATTCCCGAATTGATGCTCGAATCCAATCTTGCGCACATATTTGAGCTTTCACCATCTTAGACAATTAAAAACAAGAAAATAACTTCATCAATACATTAATAATGTATGTTTAAATGGGTAAATATTAGATCAATTTTTTTTATTACAAAAATAAATTTTACATTTGGCGTTAAAGAACTTCTAAACGGATCAAGAGTTCGACCTCCAGCACTAAATGCGTACTCCGATGCTACCGTCAATATTGGCATAGCCAACATATCTCTAGCCATATGTGCCAAAATAGGAAATCTAATTCCATTTCCTCTCCACCAAGCTAGTATATCCTTCTCTTCAACATATCCTTTTTGTTCATTCAAGTAACGATCAAACTCGCTTCTAATAAGGCGATTTTCCCCACTCATTTGCCTCTTGACTTGTTCTTCAATGTTACTCATATATCGCAAGGCGGATCGTGAGCTTGTTGATGATGCATTAGACATATTATTACCGACTTCACCACTGTCACCACTTACAGGTGCATAAATACGTCTATACTCATTATACATCTCATATGGAAACTGTTTTACCTTTTCCGCCAACAATTCTCCTTCTTTCCCATACATATTACAAAGAGCAATACTCACCCCAAGGTATTTAAAACATGGATCCAAGATAACAGCAAAATAAATCAACATATTCATTTTATCCACATCACCCCAATAATTATCATACTTCGCCTTCATTTGGAAGGCCATTGCCTTAAACTCAAGATCATCATTTTCCAACCATTCATTAAGCAAATCATGGGTGTGACCAATTTCAAAGAAGAGAGAGTTACTTGTTACATACAATGAACTTGAGATATGATGTGTTAAATCATAAAACTCCTTTGAAAATACAAGTCTCTCAAGCTTATTGTTGACATGACATAGGTCCACCCCGACGCGGCCACGCGCGGGTTTGAGGAGGCGAATGTATCTCCATATGAGAATGGATTGAATTGAAATTTAAATCGAAGTGGAGTCGCCACCGAACTTTATGGGAGTTCGGGCCCGTTCGAACCCACTCTATATCGTAGTGGCCCATGCGAAAAGTATGGCCCATTCGGATGTCAAAGTTTATTGGGCTCGTCCATTTGCATTTGATACCGATACCGACGTTATCGGATACCGTGTATTGAATGACTCTCGTGTGCCAACGGTTTTGGGCATCCGGAAACCGAGGTTCTGAGTAAGGGGTGAGGGTACGTGTTGGGAAGTTCACAAAGAACACCCAACCCCGCCCGCACATTAGCGGCCTCTACTAAGATATCGAATGATTTTCTAATACGCGCTTTAGTAGAACGATGAAAATGTTATGCAAACAATATTTTGCCTAAACATGTGAATAATTGAATGAGTTGCTAAGTCGATTTAATGCAACTAAAGCTAACGTCAAAGTTATATTTAGTATGTGGGTTCATTTTAGTACAATGAAATTGTGGACATGACATAGGTCCACCCCGACGCGGCCACGCGGGGGTTTGGGGAGGCGAATGAATCTCCATATGAGAATGGATCGAATTGAAATTTAAATCGAAGTGGAGTCGCCACCGAACTTTGTGGGAGTTTGGGCCCGTTCGAACCCACTCTATGTCGTAGTGGGCCGTGTACAAAATACGGCCCATTTCCGATGTCAGAGTTTATTGGGTTCGTCCCTTTGCATTTGATACCGATACCGACATTATCGGATATCGGGTATTGAATGACTCTCGTGAGCCAACGGTTTCGGACATCCGGAAATCGAGGTTCTGAGTAAGGGGTGAGGGTACGTGTTGGGAAGTTCACAAAGAACACCCAACCCCGCCCGCACTTAGCGGCCTCTACTAGGATATCGAATGACTTTCTAATACGCGCGTTAGTAGTTCGGTTAAATGATATGCAAACGTTGTTTTCCCTAAACATGTGAGAAATTGAACGGGTTTCTAGGTCGATTTAACGCAAATAATTCTAACGTCAAAGATAAATTTTGCATGCGGGTTCATTTTAGTACAATAAAATAAACAAAATAAATTGACAAGAAAAATAACAAACTTGTTTGTAACGTTATAACGATAATAACGGTTTGCAAATTATAGAATAATATAGAACGATATCGAATAATGTAAACGTGATGCATGGTTTTTGAAAACGTAGTAGTACACGTGATTGATTTGACACGTGTTGACCTAAGTCATAAAAAAAGTATTACCAAAACTAGAAGACGGTGTAGGACTCATGGTTTTGACGTGACAAAGGGCCACTCGACCGAGTCATTGAAAGACTTGACCGAGTGGGCCTCTGAAAAGCTTCTGTCCCAGATTTCGTGACGTCACTCGATCGAGTTATGAGGAAACTCGACCGAGTGCACGGCCACTCGATCAAGTCATTGCGAGACTCGACCGAGTGGTTGTCGAAATAGCATTCTGTCTCGGTCTTGGAGGTGCCACTCGACCGAGTGGGCTAGGTACTCGGTCGAATGCCCCCTGGACGAACTAGGGTTCGCTTGCAATTTTGTTATCGATTTCGAAATTGCTTTTGATTTTGCTAATTCAATGATTCTGCCGAATCAGGCATAAATATTGTATAATTTATGCTCGATTCGGATTTTGATAAGTCGTTGATTGTGTTGAATCGGGCATAAATATTGTATAATTTATGCTCGATTCGCGAGTATGATACTCGTCGTATCTAACGTGCAATTATTGAATCGACATCATATATTAGAGCGAGATAGAAAAAAAAGTTGTTATAAGTCGTTTTAAATTAACCAAAACGATATAAATTCCCTCCGCGTTTATAGTGTCGTATTAATTCTTGTCGAATTAGATGACATCTATTTTAGCATCAACGAGAAATCGTGTTAGTTAACTTATTTGACTAAATCGTTAGATTCGACATCCAATTATTGAATTGGTATCGAATCTAATAGATTGAAACTTGAATGAAAAAGACTCGACTTGATTCCCTCCGCATCCCGACATCATAATTAATTCTTGCGAATTGTTTGATGTCGGATCCGCATCAAAAGGTCTCGACTCATCTTGAATAAAAATGTGGCTAATAAAAAAAGGGTTTTAGAAATCGATGTATGTGATATTGATGCCGATGTGACGAAAATAAAAACGACTTTGTTGATGTTGACTTGCTTCAACGATCAAACATTCGAGGTGTCGGGATAAGCGACCGGCCGCGTCGGATGAAACATCCTTGCATTCGTGTTTTCTTATCCCGTCATCCCTCATATTTGACACGAATTAGTGAGTATTTTAGTGTTTTATATTAACGATATTAGCGATATTATAGACGCGACAATAACATAAAAAAATGACTATGACGACGAACGACGCGAAGACGGACGACGCGAGGAAGAGAAACAGAAGAGAGAAGAGCGGGATTTGGCACCCTCAACCTACATGTTCTTGTTCTCGGACGGGACTCGTTAGATGTGGCTTGCACGGGAGTATCGAGATGTAGGCTAAGTTATGGTGGTTAGGGTTTTGATTACTAGATGCTAGGGTTAGGGTTTGCAAGTGTGAGACTAGGGTTTGATTAGGGTTGAATTAGGGTTCAAAAAGATTGAAAAAAGATGTGTGTCAAAGTTGTGTGCATAGGGGTGCTTATATAAGCATGGCCATGCAGCCCCATCTAGGGTTACTCGACCGAGTAACTCGCTAACTCGGTCGAGTGGCCCAGGGCGACAGCCGTTGGGCTTGTTTAAAGGCCCACTCGATCGAGTAGGGCTGACACTCGATCGAGTGGGTCAGCTGGAATGCACGGGTTCGGTTTTGGACCGTGGTTTGGGCTTTGTATTTGGGTTAGACTTTTGATGTCTATGTGGTTTTTTTTATGTGTTTCGGAAACGGCTTTGACCGGGGTTGACCCAATCGCCAAAAGTCGGTTTTATTTCCGGTGTCGGTTTTGACCCAAATTAATCTTGTTTGATTGGAAACGACCCGCTGGGCCTGAATTTGAGGTTGGTTTTATGAGATTTGTACTCGGTAATGCATAAGCCAGCAACTAATGGTTTCGAGCCCATATCCGAGCGCGTAGAAACACGTTTACGTCCGATCATCATCGGGTGTTTTTTGGAAACTTCTATAGACACCTGGCGGTCAAAATGTGGGTGTCTACAGAGCCCCCACTCTGACTGAGGCTTGGACAAGGCGAGAGTTAGAGAAGCTACCAAGCCGATTAAGACATGGTGGACTTCCGATCGGGTCGTTTATAGTCCGTTAGACTCACGTGAAGGGCTCGCCAGCCATAAGATAGAAATCATACCTGAGCTGATGATGATAACTCCGTAGGGAATTTGGACTTATCATGTAAGTCCCGGGTGTGCCTGTATGTGGGCCCATCCCGTGAAAATGCCGCCTTGGGCCTTCCGCTGGGGAGATATGTGAGTTGCACGGGCTTGCTTTTGAAGCCTTGAGTCGTACCTGTATAAGTCACATAAAATTTGCATGCAACACGTAGGTAGAAAATGTGACTCGCGCTGGGGAAAATGATTTTTGAATTTTTGAAAATTTTGACTCCATAAAAAAATTTAGGAAAGCTTGGGATGACTAATTCCCGGGCTAAAATTAGGGAATCTCGAGACGAGGCCTGTATGTTGATTAGGAAACTTTTTGTGTAGGGAAGATATGGAAAGAGGGTTGCGGGGTTGATGCTATAAATACCCCTCCCTTGTCTTTGATTTTATTCACAACTTCCTCACAATTCATCCCTTCTCAAAAAGAAACTCTCTTTATTTCTTTCAAGAATTTTAACCATGGGAATCGATCGATTAACCGTGATGCTGCAAGAATGGTCCCGACGCTTTAGGGACACGGATAGGGTGGCTCTCAATCAGACGGGTATCACTCAGCTGTATACATTCCACCAGATGCAGGTTGATCGTTATTTCCTTGATGCGTGTTTGTCCTACTGGGATGACATATATCATGTCTTTGCTTTTCCTCGAGGAGAAATCTGCCCTCTACCCGAGGAGATTGCTGCTGTAGGAGGATGGAACCCGATACTTCTTCCTGCCGTCCCGTATTCGGTCTACGACCCAAGGAGGAAACTTCGAGAATTTTTAGGACTTTCCCATAATGAAGTATCTCGAATGGCCGGAGGTGACATCACAGTTTCTTTAATTGATCTGGCTGAGAAATTTATGAACCCGCATGATGTCCGGGTCAGACCGATTCATAGCCGTAGGGCTTTCTCTTTTTGTATGCTCCATGTTTATGCTTTTGAAGGTCACATGGATTTGTTGTCGTGCATGGGCGACGTTCGTCTCTTTACCGTGGTTGACCCGATGGAGACGGAGCACAGTCCGGCTTGGCTTATCACGGGTGAAATCATCCAAGGCTTGGACAATCGCAAGAGAGATTCGTCGGTCCGTCTAACCGGAAGCACGCGCTTATTGCAGGTATGTTACCTCGAATTTTCCTGATTTTTCCCGATTTCTCGATTTTGATTCTTTTTTTCCTTGCGATTTTTTCTGCTGCAGTGGGCACTCGATCGAGTCACCCTGGCACTCGATCAAGTGCCCTCGTAAAAACCTTCTGTTTCGTTTTCAGAAGTACCACTCGATCGAGTGACCCCTAGGCACTCGATCGAGTGCCCTTAGGCGGACGCCTATTTCGTCTCGGGAACTCATATTTTTGTTTCCTTTTTTAGATTTGGCTATACGAGAGGTTATCAGTGATAGATCCTTCCCTTGACTTGAGCAATTACCGTCATAATCAGGTGATGACAAGGAGACGGGCTATTAATTTTTCTCGCCAGATCACTCAAAAGTATTGGGATGAGGTGTTGTCTTTTCACGGTGGTCCGTTGATCCGATGGGTAGTACCGTGGTGGCCCATCTATGTTTGGACAGGTTTGGACCCGAGGGATAGGGCTCGTTACCAAGTAATCTTGTCTTTTCGGCAGACGATCCATCTTTATCCCAACCGCATACAAAGGCAGTATGGTTGGACCCAAAGAATCCCGGAGGTTGAAGCAGTTGTGAGTGATCCTACCCAACTGACTGATGTGATGTGCGATACTTGGATGCAAAGATGGTACACCTGGCATACTTGGCCTATTCCCAAATCTCGCCACTCAATCTGGGTTTCAGACTCCTATGTGAAGTGGAATAAAGCAGGTGATGCCAAAGCCCGAGCTGCTCTGAAGGTTGATGAGGCTTTTGACCTGCTGCGAAGGGAGCAAGTTAAAGACAATAGGGGCTTCTTCGACGAAGGAGACACTCCGGCTACTCTAGTCCGTCTAATGTCAGGTTAGAGAAAGAAGAGTAAGACTCAAGCTGAAGGGCCTAGTGCTAGAGGTGCGTGGGGGAAAGTGAGCCCCCAGACTGACTTGGAAAGGAGACTTGGCCCAAGATTAGAAGTGCAGGACCGACTTGGCCCGCGAGACAGGCTATCCGAGCACGTACGGGCTCGACTTGGGCCGGTGACAATAGCATAAGACCTATTATCGAAGAAACGGGTTCGAGCTAAGGAGGTTCCCCTCGTGATTTGGGAACGCTCGCCCCCGCCCCGGCGACCTCGGGCTCCACACGACCCAAAGGACAAATGGAAGGGCAAGATGCACGAATATTAGTCTCCTTCGTTTTATTATTTAAATAATATTACTATTTTTGCAGTGTACTTTTTTTGTGTGTGCCGTTTTTTTTTTTTTTTTTGTAATTCCCGAATTTATCGAGATTTTAATAAAAGACATATTATTGAATATTGTTCCCGTCTTTTCTTTATTGCAGTGGTTGTACCCTTTTGAGGGGTTGCCTACATATCCACGATTAGCGGAATCAAACCAAACGTAGTTCCAAAATATGATTCTTTTGCAATTTTCGAAATACATCCAGACTATTAGTTTGAGATATGCGATAGTAAAATAATTAATTCTAACTTATTGACTTGCTTATAATTTTTTGAAAATTTATAAAAAGACAAATTTTTATAAACTTTTTGCAAATGACATTGAGATAGGGTTTATGGGTAGTAGCGCTTCAGCTGGTCCAAGTTGGTCGGGTTGACGATCTCGTTCCCGTCCAGATCTGTCAGCATCACCGCTTCTCCTGATAGGACCTTCTTCAGTAAATATGGTCCAGCCCAATTGGGTTTGAATTTTCCTCTAGGGTCAACCGGTAGTAAGGCACGAACCGATTTTAGGACTAGGTCCCCTTCTTTGATGTTTCTGGGCCTAACTCTTTTATTAAAAGCCCGTTGGATCCTCTTTTGATATATTTGGATATTGTTGAGGGCCCTGGATTACCGTTAGTCTAGGAGAACTAGCAAATCGTATCGGGCTTGGACCCAATCTGCCTCAGGTACTTGGCTTTCAAGTAAAATCTTGAGGGATGGTACCTCTAGTTCGACCGGTTGGACCGCCTCCATTCCATATGTCAGATAATATGGAGTTGCTTCGGTCGCGGTGCGAATTGATGTCCGATACCCCCATAGGGCAAAAGGTATTTTGTCGGGCCAGTCCCGATAATTCTCAGCCATCTTTTTAAGTATGGTGACAATTGTTTTATTAGCTGCTTCTACTGCTCCATTTGTTTGGGGTCGGTAAGGTGAAGATGTATGCCTCTGGATTTTGTATTTTGCTAGCAACGCAGCGGTTTCAGCTTGAAAGTGGGTCCCGTGATCACTGATAAACTCGTGTGGGATCCCGTATCGGCATATGATCTTATTCTGGATAAATTTGGCCACGTGCTTGGCGTTCAAGACACGATATGACTCGGCTTCGACCCATTTGGTGAAATAGTCGATAGCTACCAAAATGAAACAATGACCTCCTGTCCCGGAAGGGTGCACCTTTCCAATTATGTCAATACCCCATGTCGAAAAGGGCCATGGTGATGTCATGGTATATAATAGGGAAGATGCAATATGTTGCACGTTGGCAAAGATCTGACAGTTATGACAGTGCTTGACATATAACTGACAGTCTGTTTTCATGGTGTTCCAATAATAATCGAGCCTCATGATTTTCCGTGCTAACATATGGGCATTCATATGCGGACCGTTTTCACCATCGTGTACTTCGGCCATAACCTTTTCGGCCTGTATTTTATCGATACACAAGAGGAGAGCCCCATGTGTTGTCTTTTTTGTATAACTGTCCGTCGTCCGTACGAACAAATTGGGTCGCCAATCTTCGCAAGGCCTTCTTGGCCCGGTTCTCAGTTTCTGGGGGGATACTCTCCCGTTGTCAAGTAGGTTAGGACGACCTGATACCAAGGTTCTGGGTCAGTTATCTCGATATCTTGGATGGCGTGGATATAGGCTGGCTCGGACCGTCTTTCAACGCAGATTGGCATGCTAGTTAGATGCTCCGGCATATTTAGCAGGGACGCTAATTTGGAAAGTGCATCTGCAAACTGATTTTCTTCCCGAGGTAGATAGATATATTCCACCTTCTGGAATTGTTTTTCTAGAACCCGTACTCGTGCATGGTAGGACACGAGATTGGCGTTCCCAGTTTTCCATTTTTGGAGCGCTTGATTGATGACCAGTGATGAGTCACCGTGGACCCGGAGATTCGTTACTCCTAAATCAGCGGCGGCTTGCAACCCGTGAATGCATGCTTCATATTCGGCTGCGTTATTAGTCACGTCAAAGTCCAGTTTAATGGATAACGGGATATGTTCCCCTTGTGGCAAGATTAACAGAATCCCGACTCCGAATCCTCGAAAATTGGACGCCCCATCAAAATACAAATCCCATGTTTTGGTGTCGGTATGGAATATGTCTTCGTCGCGAAAGGCCCAAGTATCGGTGTGTCCCTCCTCAGATATCGGACTATCGGCGAGGAATTCTGCCACTACCCGGGCCTTGATGGCTTTTAATGGTACAAATTTGAGGTCAAACTCTACGAGCATCAAAGTCCATCTGGACATTCGACCGTTAACGATGGGCTTCTCGAACAAGTACTTGATAGGATCCATTTTGGATAAAACATGTACTTCGTGGCTAAGCATGTAGTGTCGGAGCTTTTTAGTGGCCCAAACCAGAGCTAGGCACGTCTTTTCGAGCATTGTGTACTTGCACTCGTATTCTAGGAACTTCTTACTGATGTAGTAAATAGCCCGTTCTTCTTAATCGACTGTCTGGGCCAGCATAGCCCCCATGGCTGTCTCGGTCGTTGTTAGGTATAACGACAAAGGTAGGCCGGGTTAAGGTGGCATTAATACCAGCGGAGCAGACAGGATCTCCTTGATTTTATCAAAAGCTATTTGACATTTGTCGTCCCACAGTACTCGCTCTCGTATCTTCAGTTTTTTGAAAATGGGCTCGCATACCATGGTTAGCTTTGAGATGAACCGGCTGATGTATTGGACTTTCTCGAGGAACCCTCTAATTTGTTTTTCGGTTTTGGGTGGCTACATCTCGGTGATGGCCTTGATTTTAGCTGGGTCAACCTCGATGCCGCGTTGGCTAACGTTATGGCCCAGTAATTTGCCCGATGTTACCCCGAAACTGCATTTCTGAGGGTTCAGTCTCATATTGTATTTACGCAGCCTGGTGAAGAACTTTCTTAGGGCCGAGATGTGCCCGCTTCAGTCCTTGAACGTGACGATCATGTCGTCCACATAAACCTCCACTTCCTTATGCATCATATCGTGTAATAAGGTGGTGGCGGTCCGTTGATAAGTGGCTCCGGCGTTGATGAGCCCAAATGGCATAACAGTGTAACAGTAAGTACCCCAAGGTGTAATGAAGGTGGTCTTACTCATATCCTCTTCTGCCATTTTGATTTGATTGTATCCGGCATACCCGCCCATGAATGATAGAAGGGCATGATCGGCCGTGTTATCCACCAGTATGTCGATGTGTGGTAACGGGAAATCGTCTTTTGGGCTGGCCTTGTTAAGGTCCCGGAAGTCCACACATACCCGCACCTTGCCGTCCTTCTTGGGTTCCGGCACGATGTTCGCGACCCAGTCTGGATATTCAGACACTTGTATAAAACCCGCTTTGAATTGTTTGTCTACTTCCTCTTTGACTTTGAGAGACCATTCGGGCTTCATTCTTCGGAGCTTCTGTTTTACCGGCTTACACCCATCTTTGATGGGTATACGGTGCTCAGCTATTTCCCGATCTATTCCCGGCATGTCCTTGTAGGACCATGCGAAGACGTCTTTGAACTCTTGAAGGAGGTCTGTGAATTGTTTTCTCTCCTCGGGTTCTAAAGATAGACCGAACTTAAGCATCTGGGGCTCTAAAGTGGTTCCCACGTTAATGGACTCGGTTTCTTCAATCACCGGGTCTCGGGATTCCCTTTGTTCGAGCTGCTCGATCATATGCGGAGGAAGGGGTACCTGTTCGTCGGGTTTCTCAATGTCATTGCATATAAAATTTTTGAAATTGGAAGAATTTTGGAAATAAGACAAGTCGTAAGCAGAACGGTTTTGGTTATTATTATTAATAGTAAATTTTGAGATCAGCTCGAAGAGAGTGGCCATCTGATCATTGGTCAGTGGCGGGATTGGGAGTGCTCTCGGGACAGGCCCCGAGACTCTAGTGACTAAGGAAAGAGGGGTTACAGATTGGACTCTAGCACCAGACCCTCTAGACTCGGACTCTGACTCTGAATCTAACTCTGACTCAGAATCAGACTCGGTATCCGACATGTCTCCCTCGCCGGTGGTTAGCTTGTAGACCCGTCCCTGGCTGACGGTCCACTTGATGGTCTTCCTCCAGGCCCTCTTCTCGGTATGTGTACCAACTTCGGAGATCAGCTTCGTTGGATCGAACCGGTTGCTGCGGAGGATCAGGTTGACCAGATCATCCTTTGGGGCGGGGACGACCTTGTCTTCCCCGAATAGGAACCCTAGCACGGGCTCGGAGTTGTTCTCACCTTCCCTGGACTCAGTTTGAACAAGGGTGAATATATCATCGGGGATGAAATTGCATTCCTGAGCCGTTTTGGTCTCGGGATATGTGATAGCGGGTTGGTAAAGGCCCACTTGGATTGCCCCAAATACTGGAGTGACAAACCTGATTACATTTGCCTGATCCGCATTTTCCGGGCTCATAGTATACCCCAAACCGAATCGAGACCCTTCGTTGTTTAGGACCTCGATAACCTTCCCAGCCGGGAGATGTGGCCTCGAAGTGGCTCCCGGTAGGTAACCCAAGTTTTGTAGCATCGTGTTGATGCTAGTTGTGAAGTAGGGCCTGAAGAGATATTCCTCCTCAATCATTCCCACGAAGTCGAATCCCCGTGGTTCGGCCCGACTCGTGGCGTTGCAGCTAGCCACGGTCATGGGGGTTGCCTCCAGTGTGATGACACCGTCCTGGAGTGGCATCTTGACTTTTCTTTGGAGGGTAGAGGATACGGCCTTGACTGCATGGATCCAAGGCCTTCCTAGTAGTAGGTTGAACGACGAGGTGACATCAATCACCTGAAACTCCAATTCTTTCTCGATTGGGCCCGTTATTATTGTTAGCTCAACGGCCCCGACAACCGTTTTTGGGCTTCCGTCGAAAGCCTGGATAGTCTGCGCCGTCGGGAGATAGTCGGCCTCGATGATGCCGAGGGCCTTAGCGGTCCTTAGGGGAAGGACATTTACGGCAGATCCGTCATCAATTAGGGTTATCGGGAGGTATTTCCCTCGGCAAATGACCGTGATGTATAGGGCCATGTTATGGGCAGCCCCAAACGGTGGTAGATCAGACTCGGATAAGGTTATGAGTGGACCTTCTTCCTTGAGATAGGGCATGATAGTGGCTACCATTTCATTGGGGGTAACCTGGGAGTCGACCTTGATTTGATCGTGAGCCTTAGTCAGTGCCTCTCGATGTTCTTGGGAGCTAACTAGTAACTGCCATATAGTTAAATCAGCTCGAACCCTCTTCAATTGTTGGACCAAAGCGTGTCGTTGCTTGGTTTCTCGAGAGTAGATTCCGTCCTGGCAGGTTCAGTGACGGTTGTTGGGGTAGAGCGCCATGTGGTGGCGAGGTGGTTGGTGGCTAAGGCCTTGGACTTAGCTTTTCGAACCTCTTCACTGGTGGTGGGGACGGCTTCCCCTTTGGCTAGGTAGATGTCGTCCTCATCATCGAACCATATCCCGTTAATTTGTGGGATATAGGGGGAAATGAGGTGTGAATAGTCGAGTACCTCCCCAGTGAATATAGCATGGGCACTGAACGGGTTTTCTTTGTTGCTCGGCTTGTCTCCGGGCAATGGGATTTTCCCGCTTTCGATCAGATCTTCGATCAGATGCTTCAATTTCCAGCATTTTTCCGTATCATGCCCATTACCTCGATGATATTGGCAGTAGGCTTGGGCATTGTAGCTTTTGGGCCTTTTCTCCACGGGAACTTCTGGAGTTGGGCCTATCGGTTGGATTAGGCCCTTTGACGATAGCCTTTGTAAGGCGTAGGTATAGGTAGTCCCTATATCCGTGAATATCCGATTTTGAGTATTCTTTTTGGATAAGGTATCCAGCAGATTGACCTCATCGAAAATGCTGCGGGTTGAAGCTGCAGGTGTGGGCTTGCTCACAGATGAACTAGACCCTTGATATCCCTTGGTAGAGGCCTTAGTCAGGCTCTCTAACCGTAAATCGTCCTCAATCCTTGTACCCATTTCAGTTAGGGCGGAAAAACTGGGGATGATGGCATACCGGAGATGGACCCGGTAGGATGGGAGGAGATTCTTGACAAAGACCTCCACTAGCACCTTCTCGCTGGGCTTATCAACCAGCTTCACACTTTCGGCCCGCCATCTTTGGAGATATTTGGTGAATCCTTCTTTGGGCTCTTGGGCCATCACTTCCAGAGTACACATTGTAGTCTGGATCTCGGTATTATCAGCGTAATTCCGAGAAAATTCAGTAGCAACATCGTCCCAAGTTTTGTACTTCTTGGAATCGAGCCTGTAGTACCAGGCCTTGGGGTGCTTCTCAAGAGATGAAGCAAATAAGTGCTTAAACATGGTGGATTTCACCCCTTTGACCGCCATGAATTCTTTGAAAGTCCGGATGTTGTGGACCGGGTCTTCAGTACCCTCAAACATCGGAATTCCCGTGAGGTTGAGGTTGGCAGGTAGCTCGTCATTCAAAGGCGAATAGGAACGAGCATTTTCAATGTGGATCGAGTTGTTTGTCGACAGGTGGACCTGTTCATCAAGCTTGCGAACAGCGCCGATTAACTCGACTATGGGCCCAGTGGGCTCAGATCCAGTGGGAGTCTCTTTCTCCACGGCACTCAGACGGGTGGCCAAAGTGGTCTGGTCAGTCCGGATGGCCGTCAGTTGTGTTTCCATCTTGGCCAGTGCGGCGGTCAGTTGATCCAAAGTCGCCTGCATTTTTCGTTGTCTGGTTTCGGGTGGCATGTCTGTAAGAACACCGCGTAATCAGAAACTAGCCCAAATCCCGGAATAGAAAGTACATCCCTAACAAGACTGAAAAGGAAATGACTCGGAAAAAGACACCTAGACGGGTGACTTGTGAAAGGTGGGCCTTCCTTAGGATTCGGCGGGTGGGTCGAGTCCTGTTCGAAGAAAGGTCCACGTGAGACATCCCCAGACTTTGGACTCGATTGTGTAGATGGGCCCTCCTTTGTAGGAGTATGTCCTACGTAGGTGGGCCTTGCCTTAGTCTAATAAGGCGGACTGGGATAGGGAAGAAACTCGTGATGTAAGATCGACAGAGTTTCGACGCTAGAGACTTTGATGACTTAAGACACTACCCGACACTGCTAAATATGGGAAGTCCTAAGAAGAGGAAGGTTTAGAAAAAGATTTTAGAAAAAAATCCGAAAAAAAACGGTGGAAGGGGTCCGATTTTTCGAAAATCGAAAAAAATGTACCGGGCCTCGATTTTGAGAGTTCGAAAATATTTTCGAGTTTTGAAATGGGCAGAATACCGGCTAGAAATAGGCTATTTTGAGTAAAATCATAAGTCCTAAATTCGGTATACGCCCCGGGTTTTGAAATTGGATAGTTTGAAAAGATGCAATTTTTGAAAAAGACGGTTTTTGAAAACGACACGAAAACAAAGTAGCATATAGTCACGCAAGCATTATAATGACGCCATGTATGCTTTACACTAAGTCTCGATCGGTCTATAAAGGGTCTATACCAGTGCACATAGTCTAGACGTTGATCGGTACGGACTTTCTAAGTCGAGTTGAGCATAGAACATGCCGCGAAACCCACTCGAATCGACTATGGACACCTTTGACATATCCATATTGCTGTACATCACGGTATAGTGGGACGTCGGTCGCGAGTACCGGCCCGGGAAAATATGGGGTTATACATGAACCGTAAATCTAAAACGCGTATTGTACTAGTCAAACGATTTCTATTCGAGTCTCACCCTGAGGATGCTGATGGTAAGTCACGCATCAGTTAATCCCCAGCGGAGTCGCCAAATTGTGGACATGACATAGGTCCACCCCGACGCGGCCACGCGCGGGTTTGGGGAGGCGAATGAATCTCCATATGAGAATGGATCGAATTGAAATTAAAATCAAAGTAGAGTCGCCACCGAACTTTGTGGGAGTTCGGGCCCGTTCGAACCCACACTATGTCACAGTGGGCCGTGTATAAAATACGGCCCATTTCCGATGTCAGAGTTTATTGGGTTCGTCCCTTTGCATTTGATACCGATACCGACATTATCGGATATCGGGTATTGAATGACTCTCGTGCGCCAACGGTAGTTCATAAAGAACACCCAACCCCGCCCGCACTTAGCGGCCTCTACTAGGATATCGAATGACTTTATAATACGCGCGTTAGTAATTCGGTTAAATGATATGCAAACGTTGTTTTCCCTAAACATGTGAGAAATTGAACGGGTTTCTAGGTCGATTTAATGCAACTAATTCTAACGTCAAAGATAAATTTAGCATGCGGGTTCATTTTAGTACAATAAAATAAACAAAATTAATTGACAAGAAAAATAACAAACTTCTTGATTATGACGACGAACGACTCGATTCCCTCCGCATCCCGACATCATAATTAATTCTTGCGAACTGTTTGATGTCGGATCCGCATCAAAAGGTCTCGACTCATCTTGAATAAAAATGTGAATAATAAAAAAAGGGTTTTAGAAATCGATGTATGTGATATTGATGCCGATGTGACGAAAATAAAAACAACTTTGTTGATGTTGACTTGCTTCAACGATCAAACATTCGGGGTGTCGGGATAAGCGACCGGCCGCGTCCGATGAAACATCCTTGCATTCGTGTTTTCTTATCCCGTCATCCCTCATATTCGACACGAATTAGTGAGTATTTTAGTGTTTTATATTAACGATATTAGCGATATTATAGACGCGACAATAACATAAAAAAATGACAATGACGACGAACGACGCGAAGACGGACGACGCGAGGAAGAGAAAGAGAAGAGAGAAAAGCGGGATTTGGCACCCTCAACCTACATGTTCTTGTTCTCGGACGGGAATCGTTAGATGTGGCTTGCACGGGAGTATCGAGATGTAGGCTAAGTTATGGTGGTTAGGGTTTTGATTACTAGATGCTAGGGTTAGGGTTTGCAAGTGTGAGATTAGGGTTTGATTAGGGTTGAATTAGGGTTCAAAAAGATTGAAAAAAGATGTGTGTCAAAGTTGTGTGCATGGGGGTGCTTATACAGGCATGGCCATGCAGCCCCGTCTAGGGTTACTCGACCGAGTAACTGGCTAACTCGGTCGAGTAGCCCAGGGCGACAGCCGTCGGGCTTGTTTAAAGGCTCACTCGATCGAGTTGGGCTGACACTCGATCGAGTGGGTCAGCTGGATTGCACGGGTCTGGTTTTTGGACCGTGGTTTGGGCTTTGTATTTGGGTTAGAGTTTTGATGTCTATGTGGTTGTTTTTATGTGTTTCGGAAACGGCTTTGACCGGGGTTGACCCAATCGCCAAAAGTCGGTTTTATTTCCGGTGTCGGTTTTGACCCAAATTAGTCTTGTTTGATTGGAAACGACCCGCTGGGCCTGAATTTGAGGTTGGTTTTATGAGATTTATACTCCGTAATAATGCATAAGCCAGCAACTAATGGTTTTGAGCCCATATCCGAGCGCGTAGAAACACGTTTACGTCCGATCATCATCGGGTGTTTTTTGGAAACTGCTATAACACCTGGCGGTCAAAATGTGGGTGTCTTCAGAAATAAACAATGAAAATAAATCAACAAGGATGGAAACAAACATGTTAGTAATGGTATAACGATAATAACGGTTTGCGAATAATATAGAATAAAATAGATTGATGTAAATAAGATGATGCATGGTTTTGAAAAGTAATATTTCACGTGATAGATTTGACACGTGTTGACCTAAGTCATAAAAAAAGTATTATCGAGACTAGAAAAGCGATGTGGGACTCACGGTATTTGTCGTGATAAGGCCACTCGATCGAGTCATTGACGGACTCGACCGAGTGCTCCTCGAAAAAAAGCTTTTGTCCCGTATTTTAGACCCTACTCGATCGAGTTATTGATGTACTCGACCGTGTACGCTGCCACTCGATCGAGTCATTGCGAGACTCGACCGAGTGGTGGTCAAAAAAGCATTCTGTCTCGTTTTTTGGGGTGCCACTCTATCGAGTGCCCCCTGTACAAACTAGGGTTCGCCTCGTAATTTATTATTGATTGTGAGACTGCTTTTCGATTTTGAATAAGTCGTTGATTCTGCCGAATCGGGCATAAATATTATATAATTTATGCTCGATTCGGATTTTGATAAATCGTTGATTTTGTTGAATCGGGTATAAATATTATGGGATTTATACTCGATTCTAATTTTGATACTCGTCATATCCGATGTTCGATTATTGAATCGACATCGAATATTAGAGTGAAACTTGAAAGAAAAAGATGCTATAAGTCGTTTAAATTAACTAAAACAATATTGATTTTCTCCGCGTTTATAGTGTCGTAATTAATTCTAACGAATTAGATGACAACTATTTTAGCATCAACGAAAATCGTATTAGTTAAATTAATTGACTAAATCGTTTAGATTCGACATCCAACTATTGAGTTGGTACCGAATCTAATAGATCGACGCTTTGCGATTACTTTAATTAAAACGGACTCGATTTGACTCCCTCGGCTTCTCGACATCGTAATAAATCCTTGCGGATTGTGTGATGTCGGATCCGCGTCAACGGGTTTCGACCTTAAATAAAAAAGTGTTTGACTCGATAATAGTTTTGAAATCGATGAAAATGCGATGATGACGATAGAATAAGAAAAATAAAAAAAAAAACGAAAAAAGATGAAGATGACGAGATGGACGACGCGAGAAAGAAGAGAAAGGAAAAGAACGGGATTTTTGCACCCTCAACCTACATGTTTTTATCTCGGATAGGACTCGCTTGATTGTGGCTTAGGCACGGGAGTTTGAGGTTTACGTAGATTAAGTTATGGTGGTTTAGGGTTTGCCTCCTAAGTACTAGGGTTAGGGTTTGAGTATATAGGATTAGGGTTGATTAGGGTGAAAAAAGGATGTGTAGATGTGTGCATGAGGGTGTATATATAGGCATGTCACCCGTGCCCCGTCTAGGGTTACTCGACCGAGTAGCCCCTTGACTCGGTCGAGTGGCCCAATCAATCGCAGTGGGGCTTGTTACAGGGTCTACTCGATCGAGTGGGCTGACATTCGATCGAGTGGGTCAGCCGCAGCGCACGGGTCCGGTTTTTTGGACTATGGTTTGGATATTTTGTGGGTTTTATATTTGGACTGGGTTTATGATATTTGAATGGCTGTTTTTTATGTCTCGGAACGGCTTTGACCGGGGTTTGACCCGATCGCTAAAAGTCGGTTTTATTTCCGGTGTCGGTTTTGACCCAAATTAGTCTTATTCGATTGGAAACGACCCACTGGGCCTGAAGTTGAGGTTGGCTCTTTGAGATTTGTACTCCGTAAATGATTAAGCCAACAACTAAAGGTTTCGAGCCCATATCCGAGCGCATAGAAACACGTTTGCGTCCGATCATCATCGGGTATTTTTTGGAAACTATTATAGACACCTGGCGGTCAAAATGTGGGTGTCTACAGAGCCCCCACTCTGACTGAGGCTTGGACAAGGCGAAAGTCAGAGTAGCTACCATGCCAATCGAGGATTAAAACCTGGCAGACTTCCGATCAGGTCGTTTATAGTCCATTATACTTGCGTAAAAGGGCCCGCCAGCCATAAGATAGAAATCATACCTGAGCTGACGACGATAACTCCGTGGGGAATTTGGACTTGTCGTGTAAGTCCCGGGTGCGCCTGTATGTGGGCCCATCCCGTGAAAAATGCCGCCTTGGGCCTTTCGCTGGGGAGATACGTGAGCTATGCGGTCTTGAGTCGTACCTGTATAAGTTACATAAAATTTTGCATGCAAGACGTAGGTAAAACACGACTCACGCTGGGGAAAATGATTTTTGCTGCATTTTGAAATCGAAGTCCTGAAAGCAACTTACGTGCTAGGAGATAGGTTTTCAAAATTGAAATTTGACCTTGTCGAAAAGGATTTTCTCAAATGGCTAAGTTTTGCAGATTTCAAAGCAAGAATTTGAAGAGAGAGGTATATCGACAGACTCGACTCTGGACATAACAGGACGAGTTGAAAGACGCGACTGGACTCTCGAGGGGTTGGACCGTGACTCGGTAGGGGGGGTGGGCCACCTAACAAGACTCTTAAGTTGCGCTATTATGTAGCCTAGGCGAGTGGGAACATGGTCGAATCCTCGGAATGGGAAGTATGTGCAATGGGGGGATTGCAATAGTCTGTAATGAGACTGTTGTAGTCTTGTGCTCTTCGGGATTTTGATTTTAGGGTACATTCCCAAAGTGGGTATTGCTTCGAGTCCTGACAGATTCTCGTCTTCGACTGAGCCGAGTACTAGGACACACTATAGAAAGGAGGCTATATTTTGAAAGTATTTGGATTATGTGAATGGATGGAGAACTTCTGCCTAGAAGAAGCCTCCAGGACAACAAAGCTAGCTATTGGGAACATGATGGTGTCGTGACCGGAATGATGGCGCTTTTTGAATATGTGTCAATGTGGGTGGTTGTGCATCTGTTGAAAGGCTGCCTACGTATTCACGTGTAGTGAAATCAAACCAAGCCGTAGTTCAGTGGATTGGAAGATATATTATGGTGCCTAGTCTAATAGGACTTTGTGTGTAACTAGCCATAACAATGGTGCAGGCTAGGTGCATTCCCAATGATGTCTTGATCAAAGGGCTAGAATGGTTAGGATATTGATCCTGTGACTGTGAGCGTTCTCCGGGATAGCCCCCAGAGGTGGTGTGAACTATTTGGGCATGTTCTATGCCGACCGCAAGTTGAGTTCCCGTGTTTGAGGTTGGTAACTGGTTTGGATCAGAAGAATTGGGATGGGATTTGACGAGTTTTGCTCTCGGGTCTTTGACGAGTTTTGATCTCGGGTCTTTGACGAGTTTTGATCTCGGATCTTTGACGAGTTTTGATCTCGGGTTTGCGTATGGTGATTGTGAATTTTGTTATGTCGTTTTGTGTTGTGTTGTAGTTGTTGTGCAAGGGGGAAGTCGAGTAAAAATGGCTCGAACTTTGATCGGGGTAGGTTTGATGATGCAGGATCTGGTTTCCATGTTTGGCCCTAATGGTTAGGGGTATCCTATGGAGCTTGAATCCTCAAAATTCCGAGCTGTCTCTAGCCTAGGTCTCGGGAAGGTCTTGAGGGTTGTAATATGGGAAGGTTGAGTGTGGTGTTAGCTGACCAGCTTGATTGTCACTCCCCTATTGGATGGTATGGGTTATGATAATTTTGAATTGACTGTTTCACTTGAGTTGACCGTTAACTATGGTCATGGGTTTTTTTAATATTTTTTTAGTTGGTTGACTTCTTAGCCCCGGTCATGGGATTCTTCATTTGGATTGACCGCTTAACCTTGGTCATGGGTGCCTCTTTCTTTTTCTTTTTTTTTATAATGGTCTGCTATTTGTTTTGGCCTTTTGCTTTTTTCCTGGACTTTTGATTTTTCTGTCCAGTTTTTTTTTTCTTTTTTTTTTCTAGGACTTTAGATTTTTTTTCGTCCAGTTTTTTTTCTTTTTTCTTTTTTGTGTTGGTCAAACTAACACCTAAGGTAGGGATTGGTCGATCTTATTGGATGGGTGTTTATTGTGGGAAATGGGCTTGCCTCACGTCTTGAACCCAAACTAGGAGACTACCTAGATTTGTCAAAATCAAACCGGAATTGCGTCGGACAAATCCGACGCAAATGGGCAATATCCGACGCAATTAGAAGATTGCGTCTGATTAACCGACGCAAACGGCCGCCATTATAATTTGACGCAAATTTTTTTTTTGCATCGACTAATCCGACGCATGTGTTTTGCGTCAGCTAATACGACGCGAAGACATGGAGGTCAACGCCCCTGTCAATGGGCTTTGCGTGGGATTAGCCGACGCAAAGTCAATAGAATGTTTGACTTTGCGTCGGCTAATCCCACGCAGAGTCCCTCAGTCAATCCTCAGCCAATGGGCTTTGCGTGGGATTAGCCGACGCAAAGTCAACAAAATGTTTGACTTTACGTCGGCTAATCCCACGCAGAGTCCCTCAGTCAATCCTCAGTCAATGGGCTTTGCGTGGGATTAGCTGACGCAAAGTCAACAGAATGTTGACTTTGCGTCGGCTAATCCCACGCAGAGTCCCTCAGTCAATGGGCTTTGCGTGGGATTAGCCGACGCAAAGTCAACAGAATGTTTGACTTTGCGTCGGCTAATCCCACGCAAAGCCTATTAACAAAAAAACGTTTCTTTGTTTTCAGCTCCCCATATGCGCAAAATAAAACAATCTGCAATTAAACAACCCACTCCTACAACAAACCACAACAGCAGCACATCCCAAACAAAAATCCATCAATAACTCCAATCAAAGCTCTCGTACATATCTTTCTCACAAAACTCCACAAAACAAAACAAACATAAACCAGTGTACTGTTATAGAAAATGAAAATATATTACAAAGACAACCAGCGCTAGGTTCAGAATTCTATCTAGGAGTTGGTAAAATATATATACACAATGCAACCAAAGTAACATAAGAGAGCTGAACTACCTACGAAAGGGACTCAATGTGCTCCGACCCAAGGGGATGACCATCGTTGTTGTCGTCATCGTCGCGCCTACTCATGCGTGGTCCTCCACTGCATCCCTCGGTCTCCATGGCGAACCGTTCCCTCATGAACTGAATAAACTGGTCCTGCTCTTCACACCTCTTCTCCAATGTCTTCAGGCGCTCTTCTTGTCTTTGGAATTTATCTTCCATACGATCGTTAAGTGTGCGTTCCTGCGAGGCGGCGGTAGGGAGGTATGTGTCCGCAGATACCTCCTTACCACGGTTCAAGCATGGGCGAAAGAGCTCTTTCGCCGCGTTACCTATCCCCCAGAAACGTCTCCTCTGGTTATAGCCACCCGTCACATCGTGGAAGATCTTCAATGTGTTAGGTGCCTGATCAGAAGCGCGTGCCTCCTCTACCGCTTTCTCGTAGTTCTCCTGAAACAGCAAGATGAAAAAGTGTTATAACTTTTAGAACAACACATACTATCACATCGTAATTTTCATGCCTAGTATATTTTTTAAAAACATTACTACTACTCACAACGATCTCCGGTCCTCTAGGGTCAATCCACTTGCCGTCTTTCCCCTTCTTTGTCTTCTCCAAGAGCTGGACCGGGGATGCAGATGGACCCTTCATATAACAGTGTTAAAATTTTCAGCATTTATTTACCAATAGTATATATTGAATTATACTCAAATTTTGTACTTGTGTTATAAGCACTTACCAACTGTGCGAAGGTTGTTGCCCACCTCTCTTGTTCGACGACTTAATCGCCGATTTCTTCTTGAAGTCTGGGTCGACAACGTTCTTCTTCAATGTCTCCCACTTCTCTTGCGGAATCCAATCCGCCTTCTGGACGTCATTGTCTTCAATCAGAATTGATGACATTGGCTGATTAGTACCAACTACACTCTCTTGGTAGACGTCATCGTCGATGATAGGATTATCAACTTGTGATCTTGCCTTGATTTTGAAAACCGCAGACCAATTCGTACTCTTTTTTCCCTTTGGGTAAGTTGCATAGCAGACTTGATCAACTTGATACGCCAACACAAAAGGGTTGTGCCCTCGCAGTTTTCTCGTCAGGTCGACATCCACAAGTTTGTACAACTCATGAACACTGACTCCGTGCGGGGAGTTGTCGATCCAATCACATTTGAACAGTACGGCCTTGCAGTTTTTGTGGCTGTCGTAGTAGTCGAGCTCGATCACCTCGACTAGTGTTCCATAGTAATCTGACCCTTCGGTGGACAACACACATACGCCGTTACTTTTGGTCAGTTTTGGAACGTCAACACCCTCGACGAACGCACGGAACTTGTACCCGTTAATTGTATATCGCCTCCAAGTTCTGACTCGTGAAGACGGCCCAGTGACTAGAGGTCTTACCATGAGATCCTCCAACGCTTCAGGCTATTGTCAAGATAAAATTCGTCGAAAAACAATGCAATTAAATTTTCTACCAAACACATACACAATTTGTAATGATCAGGCAAATAGCATTTCAACATACTTGTGTACGTAGCCAAGAGGGAAACAGTGACTCATATTCGACCCAAACGTCATCAGATGTTGTCACTTCTGCGTGTTCTGCCATAATGAAAGCCTCGAATTTCCTGCAATGGTTAGCAGTTTTAGTTAAGCACACATACTACCAATTACGAGGAGGGTATGTTCTACGTGAGTTACTTACTCCTCGTACGGTCTGATGACAGTGCCACAGTTTCTCAGAACGTAGGTGTGTGCCTGCTTGTATTCAACATCGGTCAACCACCTCTCCTTACATTTTCCAGTGTTGCTTCCAACGTCAGTCTGAAAGGGTTCCACCTCTACGTGGTGGTCTTCACTGACATGCACACCCACGTCCAGGTCTTTGGCTTTTGTGTCAACGTGCTCTTCAAAGTAGAAGGAGCAGAAGTTTGATGTCTCCTCTAATAAATACGCGTTGCATATTGAACCCTCAACACGTGCTTTGTTACCAATTTTTTTTTTCAAATCGTTTAAGAACCTGCAAATTAAAATGGTGATGGCTCATGTAAGACTTACTTGGTAATCAATACACAGGAAGTCAGACTAAGAAGAGTTGAGGACGTCACCTTTCAAATGAATACATCCACCGGTACTGAACTGGACCGCCAACCCTTGCCTCATACGGCAAGTAAAGTGGGAGATGCACCATCGAGTTTAAGAATGACGGAGGAAATATTTTCTCCAACTTGCAAAGGATCTCGAGAATATTTTTCTCCAGCCGATTCATGGACTCGACTGACACCGTAGTGGAACACAAATCACGGAAGAACTGACTGATCTCTGTCAATGCATTCCATGTGTTCATTGGCACCAACTACTTCAAAGCTACTGGCATCAAGCGCGCCATAAACACGTTACCGTCGTGGCTTTTCATGCCATGCAAAATTAACTTCGACTAGTCCACACACCGGGATAAGTCGGATGCGTAACCATCCGGGAACTTCAAACCAGCCACCCAATCGCACAAAGCCTTCCTTTCATTTTTGTCCATAACAAACGACGACGATTTGGGTCGCCCAAGACACAGTTCCTTGAAATCGGCTTTGCCTTTTGGACCGAATGTTGTCTTGTTCGGTACATCCATCACAGTGTTGATAATATGCTCAAAGAAATTCTTCTCGATATGCATAACATCAAGGTTGTGTCTGATAAGCAGACTGTGCCAGTACGGAAGTTCCCAGAATATGCTTTGCTTCCACCAACCTTCCTTCTTGTCCTTCAATTTTTTTCAACTGTTGGTAGGTAGCGTGTACTATTGTAGAGTACTTCTGCACATCTGTCCATATCTCATCGCCTGTTAACCGTTTACATGCGATCCTAGTTTCATTGGGTTGTTTCTTCAGGAAACTCTTACAGTTATGCCTAAATGGATGGTGTAGAAATTGTCCGTGACAGTCAAACCAAGATACCTTTCCGCTATTTTTAAGCCAAAAGGATTTTTGATCCTTGGCTTGACAGTAAGGACAAGCACGGTAACCCGTTGTACTCCAACCAGACAACATCCCGTAAGCTGGGAAGTCGTTGATGGTCCACATTAATGCAGCCCGTAAATTGAAACTAGTTTTCCTCGACACATCGTACGTGTAAATCCCATTATCCCATAAACTTTTTAACTCTTCAACAAGTGGTTGGAGATACACGTCCATATTGGCTTTCGGGTTCCTAGGGCCAGGAACAATAAGTGACAGGAGCATAAATTGTCTCTTATTGCATAACCACGGCGGTAGGTTGTACGGTATCAAAATAACCGGCCAACATGAGTACGACTTGCCGAACTGCCCGTAGGGTGAGAAACCATCTGTGCACAAACCCAAACGTACGTTGCGCGGCTCTTTCGCGAACTCGGGATGTTTGATATCAAATGTCTTCCAAGCTTCACCGTCGCTAGGGTGTGTCAGCATACCACTAACTCTGATTTTGGAGTTACTGTGGTGCCAACTCATCTCGGCCGCAATTTTCTTTGTCGCATACAGTCTTTGCAGCCTCGGACCTACTAGGAAGTAAGTCAAAACCTTAGTTGGTACTCTCTTCCCCCTAGTATTTGCAGTTCGACTCTTGTACCTCCCGGATCCACATTTCCTACACGCGTCGAGGTCCGAATCTCCCTTCCAGAACAGCATGCATCCATTCGGACACGAGTCTATCTTTTCATGGGGGAGTTGGAGGCCCTTCAACAAATTTTTAACCTCGTAGAAATTATTTGACATGACATTCTCCTTAAGGCCTCGTAGAAGGTCAATCATCAGTTGGATCCAACCGTCTAAATGTCTTAAGGCCATGTTGCTCTTGTACTTCAAAGTTAGCATCCTTGAAGCGACTTGCAACAGACTCATATCGCACCCGCTGAAAACTGGGAGTTCAGCATTTTTTAGCATTTCGAAAAAGGAAAGGACTTGTGGGTTGGGTTCATGTTGCACTTCATCGTCGCTTAAGTTGTCTGGGTTACGCTCCTCCTCCATGATGTCCTCAACCGTCGTACGCAGTGCGTCCTCTACGAAGTCCCGGTACGGATTTTCGCGAACAGGTTCTTGCAGGCGACTACTTTCATTTTCACCATGATACGTCCACACGTAGTAGTTCTCAACAAAACTGTGCTTGTATAGATGCTGTTTGACATCTACTTCATGTTTTAAGGCACGGTTTTGACATTTTCTACATGGGCACCTAAGCTGCTCGCTGGTGTAGTGGGGGTTATTATCTAAGGAAAACTTGATGAACTCCTCGACACCGTCTCTAAATTCTATTTTCGGCCGCTTATTGTCGGCCAGTCTCTCGTACATCCAACTCCGTTCTACTCTATTCATTCTATATGGATTGAACTATGAATGATTAGGGTATGTAGACATGAACAAAATGGCGTGGGGAAAGAAGTCAACAACATGGAATTTGAAGTAAAGTTCGCGAATTTCACCATAAGTTGGAACTCTCACAACCTTCAATTTAAAAACGATTCATCACCGGGGACCTTATCACTCCAACCTAAACCCATTCTTGTGCGTTCCATATCACTGATAAACACGAAATTGCGTAATGTCGATAAGAGAAAAATTCGGCAACAATTCGCCTCAGTTCTCCAAAAGCACAATGTGGAATATATGAAAACTCCACATATGCAATCGAAGAACATTGAGGGAATTGTCACCAAATTTTCCTCTTACCAACACAACACAATTTCATGTTTACCACCTAAGTGACATGAAAGGCACAAGAACAGTCCCAAAACGGGGACTGTCCAAGAATTACTCCTAATGAGTAACTCTTGAACGGGCACTAGGTAGGTCTGAGTAGATTTCAAACAATGCTCATGCACAGTACAGAACGAAAACAAATAACAACAGCAATCATATCTCAACACAGTAATCCAAAACATTAATACTTATTATAATTACAACCACTAACTGCTGAAATTTAAGAAACAAAACGAATTTCCCTTTTTTTAGTATTGTTTATGTAGTAGAAGTACATAGTAGAAGATTAGTAGTAGTAGTAGTAGTAGTAGTAGCAGTAGTAGTAGTAGTAAATTAGTAGTAGTAGCAGTAGTAGTAGTAGTAAATTAGTAGTAGTAGTAGTAGTAGTAGTAGTAGTAGTAGTAGTTTAGTAGTAGTAGAGGAAATAGAATATTAGTAGTAGTAGTAGTGGAAAATTAGTAGTAGTAGTAGTAGTAGTAGTAGTAGTAGTAGTAGTAGTAGTAGTAGTAGTAGTAGTAAAAGTAGAAGTAGTAAATTAGTGGTAGTAGTAGTAGTAGTAGTTTAGTAGTAGTAGTAGTAGTAGTAGTAGTAAATTAGTAGTAGTAGTAGTAGTTTAGTAGTAGTAGTAGTAGTAGTAAAAGTAGAAATAGGAAATTAGTAGTAGTAGTAGTAGTAGTGTAGTAGTAGAAAATTAGCATTAGTAGTAGATTAGTAGTTGTGAAGTAGAAGAAGAAGATTGGTAGTTGTGTAGTAGTATAGTAGAATAGTAGTAAATTAGTAAAGTATTAGCTAGATTAGTAGTAGTAGCGTTAGTAGATTTGTTGTACTAGATTAGTAGTAGTATTAGTAGTACATAGTATTAGTAGTAGGTTATTAGTATTAGTAATATTAGTAGTAGATTAGTAATATTAGTAGTAGCATTAGTAGTAGTAATGAAGTATTTTAATGTAATATTAGTAGTAGATTAGTAATACTACTACTAGCACTACTAATGTAGTACTACTAACACTACTAATTAATCTACTACTAATACTACTACTCATCTATCTCAACAAATCTAATTCATTATACTAGTACATACTACTACTACTACTAATCTAATAACACAATTTCTAACCTAATACAATAATCACTAATACCTAATTAACATACTAACTAACCTAATTGACATACTACAATTACCGTCTAACAATAAAACGAAATCTAACCTAATTCACATACTAATTAACCTAATTCACATACTAATTAACCTAATTAATATATTAATTAACGTAATTAACCTAATTACTAAACTAACTAACCTAATTAACATAATCACCCTACAATCTAATTAACTAATTAACCACACATAATCACCATACAATCTAATCACCATAATTATTAAACTAATTATTAATCTAACTTAATCAAAACAGTTTAGTAACAAAGCCTAACATACTAACTAACAATTAATCTAATTAATTGAACTAATTGAGTAAAAATTAAACAGTAAACCGTAAACTAACAATTAAACAGTAAACTAATTGAACTAATTAAGTAAAATTAAACTAATCAAAACATTAACCTAACTGAACTAACAGTAAACAGTGACCATACCTAAGATTTGGGGGTCGGGTTAGGGTTTTTCGGGGCTGGGTCGGGTTAGAGTACGCCGGGGGGTTCGGTTCTCCGGGGGTTCGGGGCTGACTTCGCCGGAGTTCTGGTTCACCGGCAGGGACACGTGTGGGGGGGAGGGGGTGCGCCGGGGTTCTGGTTCGCCGACAAAGTTCGTCGCGCGTCGGGGGTTTAGAGTTCGCCGGTTTGTGGTTCGCCGCCGGTAGGGTTCGCCGGTTTATGGGACTTAGGGTTTCGATTTTGTTTTGGGATCGAATTAGGGTGATGGTGCCGGATCTGGGTAGGATGGTGGTCGCCGGAGGTTTCTGCATCGCCGGTGATGGTGTGGTTGGCGTGCGTCGTCATCGTTTGGCGTCGTTGTCTTTTTCGTCGTCTCTAGAGAGGGAGTTGGGGGTGCGGGTTTAGGGTATGTACTCTTGTCGCGTTATTTTTTTTTTATATTAATAGGTACTGCATCGGAATAGCCAACGCAAGCCGACGCAGAATTCAAGTTTGCGTCGGCTATTCTGATGCAGACCTCGATATTTTTTTTTTACATTAAAAATGTTGCGTGGGATTCGCCGACGCAGACCAACGCAATATTCAAGTTTGCGTCGGCTATTCCGATGCAGACCTCGATATTTTTTTTATATTAAATATGTTGCGTGGGATTAGCCGACGCAGACCAACGCAATATTCAAGTTTGCGTCGGCTAATCCGATGCAGACCTCGATATTTTTTTTATATTAAAAATGTTGCGTGGGATTAGCCGACGCAGACCAACGCAATATTCAAGTTTGCGTCGGCTATTCCGATGCAGTACCTGTCTCCTGAATGACTGGTCGCTTTGAGTCAACACAATTGCGTGGGATTAGCCGACGCAGGCGGATGCACTTTTAATTATTGTGTCGGCTAATCCGATGCAGTTCGTGTCTTCCTAAATACTAGCCACGCAACATTAGGCGTTGACTCGACAACATATGCGTGGGATTAGCCGACGCAGCCCCTTCCTTTTGAGTCGGTGTTGCGTCGGCTAATCCCACGCAACCCAAACACGTAGTGGCGCCAACACGAAATTATTGGCGCCTGGTTCATGGAGGCGGACTGCGTCGGTTAATCCCACGCAAGTTATTTGCATCGGATTAACCGACGCAGACCGACACAGTTATTATACGTGCATCGGATTTTTAATCCGACGCAGGTAGTCCGATGCAATTTCACGTGTTTTTAGTAGTTATTATACTTTGCATGGGTTTTCGGGTCTAGTCTTAGACACGAGGGTGCGGACTTAGGCTTTGGCGCGAGAGCGCAAACCGACCCTAGAGGCATAGAGAAACCTACACCCTTGACTTCCTAATTACCCTATCACACTTATGAACCCGACCTAACCCTACTCCTTTCTATATTTGAGTTCTCCTTCTCCTTAGTCTTTAGTTGTTTTATTAGTTCTTGTTCTAGTTTGTTCATTGTTAGCCTAGTTCATACCTCTTCTACCATCATAGTTAATCAATTCTAGTCTCTTTGTGTTTGTTTGTAACTTAGTCTCGTTTTTAGGTCGATCAAGTCTAGACAACCTACAAGCCGTCTCCGTGGACACGACCCGACTTACCCTAGCTACCCACTAGGTATAGTTGGTTGTATATTTGTTGGTGGGGATCCACGACAAATCCCTACCATCAGAAGTCCTCAGAAAAAGTGTACTACGTTTTTGTCTCATTGAACTCCATGTCTAGGTCGGCAGACTGGAACGACCTAGATGCATCGGAGACACCAGCGCTCTCGGTACCCTCCGAAGTATCGGGTCGACCACCGCTCGTGATACGGAAACGAGGAACAAAAGACTGTGTCCCCCCTGAGACGAACACCCACCCTCCACCTGCGCAACAGGTGTCTGTAGCGGCTCCGTGGTGTAGACACCCAGATTTCAACCTGGTAGCTGCAGGAGTGCCCGACAAACACCCGATGACGATCTGACTGCAACGCGACGCGAGATCATGATGTTTTAGATAGTTTTTCTATAGAACGGATCAAATAATTACTCGGAAAAGTTAATTTAACATCAAGACAGCCTTAGTCGTGTCATTACGGTCGCGTCGACACTAATTAGAGTCAATTCCGATACCGGGACCCCGAATCGGCCCCGAAATATGCAAAGTCAAACCCGAGTCAACGCGTCGGGCCAAGTAAACCTCAGGACTCGCACCCGAAGCCCACCCGGCGCTCAACGACCTAGGGTTAACGGGGAAGCTTAATCCTCAAGATAACGCAATATACGCATCTTCTTCGTTTTGGAAAGTTTCGAAATCGGATCTTCAAAATTTCAATCGCTTGAGCTCAGGCGTCTGAGAACTGAACTGCCTCACACCAGGCGTCCGAGTTCCGAGCCGCTTGACACTAGGCGTCCGACTAGTCAATTTGAACTGCGCGAAAAACTATAAATACCCTCCCTCATTTCGCTCATTCAACACACATCCCAACGAGTTCGTGACTACTTCTCCACAACTCGCTCTCTCCCTCTTCTTCTCTAACTTAGGTCGCAATCCGACCCTAAGTACGATCCACTCGATCGTTGTCCCGATAAGCAAATCGACGCTACTCCTCACCTTCGAGCACTCCACTCAGAACCGAGGAGCACCTGCGCTCGCCTAGCTAACCCCGAGTATAGTATCGAAGCTCTGCCGGAATCACCGCAAGACGAGCTAGGAGGATCCGCCTCGAAGTCGAACCGTCACTAGGTTGTCGTCTAAACAAAACTTTACATATTTTTGTACTTTTATTATGCACTTCGATAATGTCAAACATGGACACTAGGTCCATGGCACGTTATAAACATACGTAACGTCCCCAACTTTAACCATAAGCACTAAAACACCCTAACTAAACCTGAGTAGTTCCGAGATTCATTCTCAACTTTCTACGCATCGTGTCATGTTTAGCGTATACTCCGAGGGTGCAACTCCTCACTATATGATTTACTTACATTTCGCATTTACCGCTTTCGTATGACTTACCGCTTTTATGACCTTATAATCGCATGCTAAATCACCTAACACGAAATTCAAAACGTAAATAAGCTAAAACTGAACAAAGTGATGGTCGGGTTCCGTATTAGTCCCAATGCTCACCACCCGTGGTTCGATGCATCCTTATTAATACCGAGCCGATGCATCTTAAGCAGAATACCAGGTAAGATATACCACGAGAACGACTAATATCCGTATTATCACGTAAATCTGATTTGCTAATACGTATAATATTTAGTACCTTCTACTTTCACGTGCATCTTTTCATGGTCTGCCTGTCACGTGAGATCACATGCAAAGAATGTAAACGCAACTACTTCGACTACAAAGCTTACTTGTCCTTAAACAACCGACATAGAAAAGATATAGGGTTAAAACAATGGATGTTACCGTACTTCCGCCACAATAAAGGAACGAAGTTATCAGCCCACCGATTGATTAGTAGAGGCCGCTATGTGCGGGCGGGATTGGGTGTCGACGTCTAGCGGACGTTGGTTTCCCAATACGTACCCTCACCCCTTACTCAGAATCGACGGTTTCCGGATGTCCGAAACCATTGGCAATGAGAGTCATTCCAGGCATAGAGTGCTTAAGGGTACAAGTCTTTATCTTTAGGTCACGTGCCACTCAACTTAGAGCCGGCTAAGGATCAAAGTTTACTTGAATGGTTTCCAAGTCCCCATAATTGACTCGGTGGCGACTCCACAAATCGGCAACAAATTTGGTTCACTAAAAAGGTCGCCTTACCAAACATAACGGCCTTTACACATTTACAACCACGAATCGATCGATTCCAATGGAAACACGGGTGCCCGCACCTATCTAGTACTATTCCGAATCGTCATCCAAATCGAGGTCCGAACATCGCCCCAAACGCGAGATCGGACCGGCCCCCAACCAGGAAGGGGCCGCGTGGGTGGCCGCCACGATGAACCGTGTCGGTCCCACGCGGGGCGCTGGGCGGTGCGGACGGACGTCCACACGTGGTAGCCAATGGCTCTGGTGGACCAGTAGGTGGCTATCGCGCCTACGCCTAGCGCGTAGAAGCGGTGACAACCCTACCGTCAACCCGACTACCCTTCCCCTTATCAGCCATCTAACTTTCAAAATTTCACACGATGATAAAGAAAATTATTTGTTAATAATAATAAATTTTAACGTTCTGGTACTATTTTTTAAATAAAACTAAGTTCCTAACAGCTGATACCAGAATTGAAATTTAAATATACGAATTTTTGAATATTGAAATTAAAGAAAATGGATATTGTTAATGATATTAAAACTTCACAAAAGTAAACATTTTGTTACTACTTTCGTATTATTATAATTTCAAACATTCATATTAACAACACCCGAGTCATGATAAGTAATTTATTGAAGAACGAAAACAAAGTAAACGGATATCGTAACGTATAACGTCGTACGAAAAAAAAAAAAAATAGGGCTGGACGTCGAAAACCAACGGGCGAAGGGCCTGAAAGGCGCCAGAAACTGACGCCCAGGAGACCCCCCACGCGTCAGTTTTCGACGCCCAGCTCATCCCCCAGGCGTCAGTGACGCCCGGCCTATTTCTCCGCGTTCTCTTACTATTTTTTAAGCACGAAAATCAAGCACAACATCGAATTTTCTCAGGAATTATTTTAGAGAGAGAAAGAGGTGAAAGTGAACTGTGAGGAAGAGGGGGAATTTATACAGAAATTTCGTAAAAAGATTTCCGAGCTATATTGAGACACGTCTCAAAAACCGTAAAAAACTGCCGAAACCGTAATCTTAAATTAGTCGGGAAATAATAATTACATTAATTAAGAAAATTAATTAATATCATTATTCATAATTACAGAAGGACACAAAGATAAAATCACGTATAAAACGCCGACGACCTACCTGAAATGTCGACGACCTAAAGTAAGAGGACAATTCCTTTTCCTTTTTTTTAAGGAAAAATTAAAAAATACCACCATGTACGTATAACCCATATTTTACAAATTACCACCACGTATTTTCATTTTTACAAATTGCCACCATATATTTAGCGTATATATCCAAATCGCCACCGTATTTCTATTCTGACCCTCACTTATACTATTTCCCGATTCCGTTAATGAAATTTTAGACATATCACGGGATCGGAACCTCCCTCCATTAATCAAAATGTTTTACAAATATTAATCTCCCCTAATCACATGCATTACTCACCTAAATACCTAATGACCTAAACTAACCAAGAAATCAATCAGACATCTCACACTCTTGCATCATACGAGTACATTCATCCTCCAGTTCCTCCTCGGTCCTCAGGTATCCATCTTCAATTTTCAAGCAATAATTAATTTGTTTAATTTCGTTAAAATTTGGAGTTTTTGTGTAAGGGTGTTTCTGGGTTTCTCTGTTTTTTTGTTTAGAAAGGATTTTGCATTTCTGGATTCAATTCGATTAGGGTTTCTAGTTTTAATTAATCCAATTTTTGCACAATCACCTGGCTTTTGAATGTACTTTTTTTTTTGTGATGTAACTGTGGGATGGGTACTTGTAATAGAAATCTTGTTTCAACTAATCTTTGTAGGATGTCAGAAAACTCAGAGACCTTTCAAAGGGTTGAAAAGATGCAACCTAGAAGAAAAAGTAGTGTATCCTTTGAGAGACATAATGAGTTTGTGGTTGAATCCGATGATAAGTGTGTCCACGAATTTGAGGATGTAGAGGGGTACTGGAGCGAAGATAGTTCTTTTAGTGACTTGAATGTTGATGATGTCGAGGTAGATGGAGATTTTGTTGAAGAAGATGATCTATTTTCTTATTCTATAGACGAAAACCTTGTCAATGAGGTTCATAAAACATTGAACCAATCTTTCTCACAATCGAAGGTTATGGAAGAAAGAGGAGATTAAGTATCTAGGAACTCTTTGTTGAATATTGATGACCTGGACGTCAATGTTGGTAGTGAGGATGAGTTAGGATTTGATGATAATGACAATAGAAGTTTGGTTGGTTCTGATGATGAGTTAGACATTTATGATGTTTTTGATCCAATCGTTGATTTTAGAAAAAATATATGTTTGAAAATTGGGTTGCAGTTTCCTTCGGTACATGTTCTAAGGAAGGCAGTTAGGTAACATGCCATTGAAAATGGTTATGAGCCTTACTTCCTTCACAATGAGAGTGCAAGAATTACTGTCCAATGTAAACATAGATGTGATTGTATTTGGAATTCAAAAACAGTAAGGATGCCTAAGTGCACTTGTGGGAAGAAAAACCCTTGTGAGTACAGGTTATATGCTACCAAGGTGAAAGAGTTTGTCTTTGAGATAAGAAGTTTGAATTTAGAGCATCTTTGCATTTATACAACAAAGAATAAAATGGTTACGTCAGAGTTTATTGCAGAAAGATACTTAGAGGTGTGTAGGTCAGATCCAGGTTGAGCATTGAGAGGCACACAAGCTAGGGTAAAGATGGACTTTGCCGTTGATGTCAACTATCACAAGTGTTGGCTAGCTAGAGCTAGAGCTAAGTTCATAATTTTTGGTAATTCTGATGCGCAATATAGTAGAGTTTGGGATTACGTACATACCATTAAGTAGTATAACCCCGGGTCCTCTGCATTTGTAATGGTTAGTGGTATTGAAAGACCTCCCCCTATTTTCGAGAGAATGCATATTTGTTTAAAGGCTTGTAAGGAAGGGTTTGTCAAAGAATGTAGGCCTTTTATTGGTATTGATGGTTGTCACCTAAAAGGGGCGTATCCTGGGATGTGTCTTGCAGCTGTGGCTATGGATGAGAACAATAACATCTATCCAATAGCTTAGGCTATTGTTGAGGTTGAAAATGGGGCTACTTGGCAATAGTTCCTTGAACTTTTGGTTAGAGACATGGGTATGGAGGAAGTAGTTGGTCTCACTTTCATGTCCGATAGACAAAAGGTATATGTAATTATTAACCATGATTAGTACGATTTTTGCTTACTCTCATATTTTTAACCTTTATTAGTGCTTTTGACAGGGGCTTCTAGACGCCTTAAAAGTTGTGGTACCAAAAGCGGAGATCATATTTTGTGTAAGACATATTTGGGCAAACTTTAAAAAACACTTTGGCGGTGAAGCTTACAAGGATAACTTCTGGAAGGCCGCATGGGCAACAACAGAGGTAATTGATTCACTCTTAATATGTATTAAGGATCGAACAATTTGGAATAGTTCTATTTCACTTACCCAGACTCCTTTCTTATGTTAGTCTGAGTTCAAGCCTGCACTTTCGAGAATAAGATTGTTGTCAGATGATGCTTATATTTACTTGAATGGGATTTCGGCTATACATTGGAGTAGACATGCCTTTTCAACAAGCTGCAAGTCAAGTATGATTTTGAACAATTTATGTGAGCCCTTCAATGTCGTCTTAAAGGATGCCCGGAACAAGCCCATTCTCGCATGTATGGAATGGTTGAGGAGGTATGTAATGAAGAGAAGGTCAGAAAAAAGAGATGGAGTTTCAAACTATGTTAAAAGGTTCACGCCATATATTCACAAGTGTTTCATACGGCTAATAGCATATTCAAGGTATTGTACAGTCAACCATTCTATAGGTACTAAATTTGAAGTTGATTACAAAGGGGGGTCATGGGTAGTAAGCTTAGAGGAAAAAAAGTGTAACTGTAAGCATTGGGAGTTGGTTGGAATACCTTGCATACATGCTATGGCTTGTATACTACACCAAAGGCGTAACCCCGAAGATTTTGTAGATGAAGCATATTCTACACAAAAGTATGTGTTAACATATAGCTCAGAAGTGAACCCTATGCCTGGAGTAAGTGAGCGGGAGGAGACTGACCGTGTACAACCACTACCTCCTTCCGTAAGGAAAATGCCAGGGAGACCGTAAAAAAGGAAGCGAAGAAAGGAAATTGATGAGGGGGGGCCAAGGGAAGAGAGTGAAGAAGACAGTAAAATGTAGTCGTTGTGGAATAATTAGCCACAATATCAAAAGTTGCAAAAATGCCCCATCTACACCTAAACCAAAGAACAAAGGTGGAAGACCTTCCACCAATTCAGCTCGGGTAAAGGAGGCAAAGAAAAAGGTTGAAGCAAGGAATGCAAGAGCGGCACATGAACAAACAATTTTAAGTCAAATTGGAAGTCAACCTTCCCTGGATTAAGATAGTCCGTTCATGATATCCCTCCAAATTTTGTTGGATCTTTTGTATACATGTAAGAGTCTCTAACCATTTTGTGTGTTATTTATCATGTAAATGGGCTCAACTGAATATATGCATTGCCTTGCTAACACAATATTTTTCACGTTTGGTTACAAGGAAGCTCCTTAGAAGGCGTTTCTTTGATTTCAGTCAAGGGAAATATACTTGGAATGAATGTTGCTTTATTTTGCTATATAGACGTGGAAATGAGCACCTGAATATTGAAAGTGAAACCGTTTGATGAAGAGCTACATAGACTTGAGGACAAATATTTAGCAAAACCCTTGATGTGCTGCAGTAACTATATAGTATATGTTATAAGCCAAAAATTTGATGTAGTGCAGTAACTTTTTGATAGTTCGTGATAATGTAGATGCTACATTGATGTATAGATGTAATGCGTCTTAGTAGGGTGTGTGTTAAGTAATACAATGATGTTGTATATGGCTGTTGTAGGGCGTATGTTAAGTAATATAACATGTGGTTTGCATGTATGCATGATTTAGTTGACTAAAATTACAAATTTGTTTAGGATCAACCATGAAGCACACAACATGATGGGTTTCTTTTTTTCTTTTTCTTTTTTCTCTTTTTGCCAGCAAATAGAAGCACCGTTGTTGCTGGCAAATTAAGAAAAATGCACCATATATTTTGCATCTTCTAAGTAATACAGATTACAAAATTACAAACTCAGTGAGACCGAAAGGAATTAAATGAAGCTCAATTAAACTAAACTAAAATAAACTTAGATTATCTCCAGCAAGCACGCACAGGTCGGACTTATTTATTTCTCATTATTGATGAAATTCTGGATTTATGTTGTAACTTTGATACTATCTGTTGGTCTTTTGTGCCTCGTCATTGTAATCGTGTTGCTTACGAGCTCGCTTAGGCTATGCCTTTTGCCGTGGGGAAGCGCTTTTGGAATGACTACGCACCAGACATCGTGACTCTCTTATTTCTGATGATTTCAATAATATGAGCTAATCCCAAGTTTGGGATATTCAAAAAAAAAAAAAACTTAAAAAGTCCAATGCTTCTCCAACATCACATTAATGCTTCAACTTGCATTATAGAAAAGCTTATTTAAGCAAGTAAAATGACAGTACATTCATTAGAAAACAAGGCAAATCAAAGTACTTCAAGGCATTATATTAGAAAGCTCAATGAAAACTCAGCTACAGTAGTTTAGAAACTCACCATAATGGTGTAAACATCATTACAACTTCATTCCCACTATACAACTAAGTCACCAAAAACAAAAAAAATACTCGTACCACATTGCAACTTCACTCTAAACTACTTTGTTTGCTTGTTATTCATTTCTCCTACCCAAATAAAGACATTGGATTGACATATTTCTCTTATGCATCGAAGCCTCGTCCATCTTCAACTCGCTAGAGTAGATAACATTTTTTGTCATATGTCTCGTCTTCTTTACTCCATTTGAAATGTCCACACCCACGCGACTAACGACTGCTCGAACAATGTAATTGATCTGTCATCAGCATACAGAAATGAAATGTAATGTATTCTACGGACCACAGGATCACAACTCACAAGGTGTTTTTAAAATAGAAGTTTGGAGTAAATACAAGTTTAGATACTACACTACATATAACTCTACGATATAAGCGGAAGTGAGCATCTTACTCTACAATAGCATAGCATGAATCAGTCATGTGTCAATTACAGCTACAACTACTTACCATAGCATAGGTTAAATTAAGGAACTGACCAACTGATGTTTGATTTTTGCTATTAAATTGAATAATTCATTGATGTAGAACACCAAATTGTTCAAAATCTGCAGAAAGATAAAATATGCATTTGATTGAACAAGTTTAATTCACCTAACTGTGCAAAAATTTGATTAAAACAAGAAACCCTAATCGAAATGAACCTGGAAAAGCAGAAAACTTTCCCAAAAAAAAAAACAAACCCAGAAACCTAATCTAACGAAACACTAATCGAACGAAACACGAACCCATAAAAACGAATTTGATCGAAACCTGCCAAACACCCTTGCACAAAAACTCCAAATTTTAACGAAATTAAATAAATTAATTATTGCTTGAAAATTGAAGATGGATACCTGAGGACCGAGGAGGAACTGGAGGATGAATGTACTCGTATGATGCAAGAGTGTGAGATGTCTTATTGGTTTCTTGGTTAGATTAGGTCATTAGGTATTTAGGTGAGTAATGCACTAGTACAAAACCCGTGCCTACGCACGATTTTTTAATAATTTTTATTTATATAACTAATTTAGTTACTTACAAAATTATATCTTCACTGTCTAAATTAATAACTTAAAATTTTGTTTTTTTGTATTTCAGTCAACCGTCCACGTTTCTGTTTTGAGTAAATTTTATTTATACATAATGAAAACAATTATTTTTTCGTTACCTCTTTTTAAGTATAAGTACCATTTTATTAAGATGGAATGACCCGTCAAAACCTGACCCGTTGGATACTCTGACCGATGATGTGTCATTAAAATTATCATATACTAATATCTGTATGAGTATATAATATTTAAAATAATATTTAAAAATTTATTAACTTTGATATTATAAACTACAAAAATACTAACTTTATATAAATTATAGTAAAACATTTATAGAATAATATACTACGTAGTTTTTTTTTTTTTTTTTTTTTACAATTTTTACTTATAAATACGGTAATTATTTAATTTAATAACATTAGTGATATTAAATATGAATAATATTGAAAAAAAATCAATTGATAACATGTAAGGCGTCAAAAAAATTATATATGTCCAATATTCTGGCGTTAACTCGATCCGTGACATTTATTTGACCCGACCCGTAATTCGTCCAACACCTATGACCTCACCCGTTCATCCCGTTTGACATGTTTATTAAAAGTATGTAAGAGATTTTTGGTTATTATGTTATACGGAGTAGTTTTTTTTGTCAAATATATGTAACATAGTTGCTAAATCATACCCAGTTTTTACTAGTTCATACCCAAGTTTTCATTATTTTTCCCTTGGCTCCCCTTTTTCCATCTCTCAAAACCTAACACTTTCTTTCTTTTCTCAATCCCTCAAAAACTAACTAAACGCTTCGATAACTTTACGATTATGGATCATAATTTACACGTAAGACAAGTAATTTTGTTGTTTTTATTAATAATTTCACTTTTATATTCGATTAACCCTAATTTTGTTTTTATTGATTAATTTTGTATTCGATTTCTTTTTAAAATCCTAATTTCTTATTCAATTTCTAATTAAGCCCTAATTAGATTAAACTTTAACAAATCATAATTTGTATTTGAGACGATCAACTGTGTTGTTTTTATTAATAATTTACTTTTGAATTAGTCATTGAATTGAATGTTATATTATTGATTGTTTTTCTTCTTAAACCCTAGTTGATTGGAGAAGAGAGAAGGAGGGAAAAGATAAAGTGATGATAAATTGATTGGAAAAATGAGAGGGGTAGTTTGGGCAACGTGGGTATGAAATAGTAAAAACTTGGGTATGATTTAGCAAGTCCCATATGTAATTGGTAAGAATTGATAGAAATAATAAATATTTTGGTTGTTAAATTGTTTAACATTGAACAATTGAGCTTTTAATGAACGTGAACAAAAAATTATTTTGTGAAGCCCAATTCATATAATGGAGTGGTAGTATTTTGGCGGGAAAGTTGAAAATACAAATTTGCCCCTTGGTTTTTGTTTTAGTGAATAGGGGACGTGATTAGGGGAGATTAATATTTGAAAAACGTTTTGATTAATGGAGGGAGGTTCCGATCCCGGGATATGTCTAAAATTTCATTAACGGAATCGGGAAATAGTAGAAGTGAGGGTCAGAATAGAAATACGGTAGCGATTTGGATATATACGCTAAATACATGGTGGAGTAATTTGTAAAAAAGGTTATACGTGGTATTTTGTACTGTAATTTTTTCTTTTTATAACGTAACAAGGAATGTGTAGTCTCAAAGTGTCGGAGCAAAAAAAGAGCATGTAATAGTAAACATTTTGTGACAAAGTGACGGCGACCCTCTCCAAAAATCTCTCTAATCTCCTCCCTTGACCGCCATTGATCCCCCTCTTCCGTTCTCCATTTAATTTTCCTTCAGCGCCCACTTTTATCCGATTAACATGAACAAGTAATCGAATCGATTGGAAAAGAGTAAAAGCGAGGCTGGGTCAGTGCTGCAGGTGTGTGGATTGGTTCCGCAAGCTTTTCCGAATGGACATCGATTCTCCGCCGCCTTCTTCCGGCGGCTCTTCCTCTTCCTCCTCGTCTTCCTCCGCTGCCTCCTTCTCCGCCGCCTCCATCTCTTCTCACGATCGTATCTTGCAGGTAGGTTTCTTTTACTCTTTTCTTTTCGGTTCTGACTATGAATTTCCTTCCATTTGATTATGCCTTTTTCTCAGTTTACTTCATCTTCTTTTATGAGTCTCACTAAAAGTTTGTGAATTTGACTTTTTGTTTTGTTACTAGTCTTTTAGTAACTTTATGATTGAATTTTGTGACTACGAAACGATCGATCTGATTAGGTTGTGAGGAAGTATCTAAGAAAACTGTTAAATGGCTAAGCCGTTAAGGCGACAACTTTTCTGAGAAGGATAATGTGCACAGATTCTACCTTTATGGCAGTGAACGTGTTTAATGCATTGTGTAACTAAAGGTTATGAATTTAGAGCCGGGTTTGTATGATTCCGTTGGTTAGTCTTTTAGAGTCAGTGTAGGAGAGTTGGTCGGATCTCTGCAGTAGAAGAACCAGGCCATGCTTTTCTGCCTAAGGTAACAATTTCCAGCTAACATTGACAACGTTGGAGCTAATAGGGTTAGTCCCTCTTTTGCAACACGATGTTTACCTTTTTCTTATCAGGCCGTTTCTGTAAGGTAAATTGTCTCCAGTAGCCTAGTTTAGACTATAAAGGAAACAATTTTGGCCTACCCATGTTTGCCAGTCGTGCCACTTCCTCATTAATCACAAGGGTGTAACAAGAAACTCTATTACAATTTTGGCGTATGTGGATTTACTCTACCTAAAACCCTGTTCCAATTGTAGCCGTAAACTTTCTAATGGAATGAAGGGAGTAGCATTTAGAGTTGTTTTGTTAGGGGAGTGGATCATCTGCAATGGGCCATTACTGAATTACTCTTTACCACTTCCTTACTGGTGATGATTTCCTTGGTTTTTCCTATTTTCCTGAGTAATTCTTTTCCAATTCCCCCTGCCACAAACACTTCTTGAGTTGTTTCATCCAGCAAAATAGCCAATCCACTCTGTATGTCCCTCTTAAACACTCGCCCTGTAAGCATTTTGTATTTGCGTATGACATAACTATGAGTTAAAGCAAAGCTGGGTTTCTTTTTGCATTTTCCGCTTGTGTTTCATTTTTGCGATTCAGAGAATTTTGACTTTTTTGTGTGTCGTTTCTCATCAATCAGCTGATATATCATTTACTATATCTCTTTCAATTAGCCACTAAATTTCTGGTTGTTGATAGTGACTACCGTTGCAGGAACTTAGTGGCCTGTGAAATTTTCTTAGTTATCAGACAGAATCAACCTCTAAGAAGCCCTACTCTTTTGATGCCTCTATATATGTCTATCATCTCAACGATTAAGTCATTTTTGAGCTTGGTGCTAGCTGTGGTTATTTGTAGGAGAATTTTGGGAAGGGTTTTTTGGAAGCTATAAAGTGGAAATGTCTGGTCTTGGAAAGTTTGTTTGTTTTGTTTTTTTTTTTTTAAATTCTTTTTTTTTAAATTTTTAAATCGTAGTAGTAATTAAAACTCTTCTATGCAAAATGATAAAATGCGCTTCGAAAGCTGTTTTCTGACATGTGTGGTTAGAATAGTTGAAGCTACTTTTTATTTAGTTTTGTTTGTGCTCAATTAAGATTGATAGATTGATTAACCTACATGCCTGATACTTAATGGTGATGCGACTGACATAGTACACTTAATTGTTTCTGCTTGTTTTTAACTTCTGACATGTGATAAAAAAATATTTGTCGATTAAAAAAAAAATTCTGACAAATAAATTGCATGTCCATTGGTTTAATAGAATGGAGTCCTTTGAACTTTGGGATGTATTGGCTTAGAAACCTGAATACCCTTTCAGGGCAGGCGTGTTGCTTTTTTCCCTTGGAGCATTGGGGCAAATGCTTTTGAACAAGGGTTTAGAGGAGGAATGAATTGTGATGGTGAGGACTGTGTGACTGTATCTTTGGTGTTTGGCAACTTAAATTTTTTGCTTTAAGTTAGGTTAAATTGTTGGATTTGGCAACATGAGAAAGTTTAGATTAAGTGGGGCATGGCATGTGTTAGCATATAGCCTTTGGTGATTTACCTACCAATTAATGGTACAGAATTTTCTTTCCACTCTTTTCTTTTTTCTGTTTTTAGTCGAGCCAACCAAATTTATGATTTGGAATTTATGTTTCATTTTGCCAATCCTCTCAAAGCCATATGGTTACCAAAGGGTGAATCATCGTTATGCATGGTGGAGATTATGGGACATTGGAAGAGATCCTCCTATGGACCAACCTTCTCATTAAGGGACCTTTAGAATATACTTACAGGTATTTGTTGTGGAGGTGGTGGTGCCTTGCTGAGGTGATTCCTATGTGAATTTCACAGATGACAGGGTTGATATTGAGAAATCCGTTCATACTCACTTGGAGTATGTTCGTGATCTAGGTCACTGGTGTTTGTGATCCAGGGAACCGAACTCATGAATTGTTCAGTCCAGGGGTGAATGATATGAACACAATACCAGCTCCATTATGAAGAGCTCATGCCAGGGACGATTGTTTGATGGGAGTTAAAAGCGAAGAGCACTAAAAGTTTTTTTCTTGGTTTGACATGTGCGAAGAGAGAACTGTTGTTTGGTCTATTGGGAATGGGGCATTAGTTGTTTATTGCTTTTTAAGGCAGCTAGCAGTTGGCCTTTCGCTTGGTTTCTTGGGGTTGTGAAATTATTATTTTAGTTCGTTTGAGTATGCATGTGAATTGGTTATTGGATGTTGGACTTTCCCCCTTCCTTTTATCAAGAAATACGAGGTTTAGTTCAAGTGTAATAGGGGAATTTGGGATATTAATATTTTCGTACGTCTTTCGTTGTCTCCTACATCTAAAGCTTCCTCTCTTGCGAATTTGAACCTCCGATACCACTATTATAATCCCTATTGGAAAGGTCATGAGGGGTGGTACACATGACATGCGTTCAAATCGCGTGAGCAACATATTTGCCCTTGTTGCTCCTTATCGGCTTTTATTAAAAAATAAATAAATGATAATTTCTGTAATGGAATCCAACTCATAAGAGTGAGTGTCTCGCGATCTCGAACTCATGCATGTCTTTCAAACAATGTCAAATCATGAACTTGGCAACCTTTCACCTAGCCATTTTATGCTCATTTCCTCTCATTTTTAAAAAAATATTTTAAACAGCTTTTAATGGGCAACAAGGCAAGCTGTATTCTAAGGTCAAAAGGGTATTTACGTGGTGGTTGTATAGGCTAAAGTCATACCATTTACATAGTGGTTGAATAGGCTATAAGCCATACAATCATTACCATGCTAATGCTTTTCATGAGAATCCTATGATTCCTTTCTCACCTAGGGTAGATAGTAGATTACACACTAATAAACTTCAAACTGATTGGATTGGATGGTATTGGAATGATGCTCTAAGGGTCCCGTTGGTTAGTAAAAGGGAAAGAGAACGAAATCAACAAAGGTTTAGAGGGAGAATGGAGTAGAATTGCTTCTAATTTTACTCATTGTTTGATAATACCCATCACATGGAATGCACAACCACCACCATTCACCCACATTATCCCTTATCACTATACCACCAACAACCACCATCACGTCTTATCACCCACCCTATGTGTTTGTCGACACCAACCTCACCTCTTATTGTCACTACCCACCTGACTTCACACCCATTGCTGATGAACCACCATACGATGAGTTCCCGACCTCTTAACTACCATCACATAGGGTAGATAAGTAAATTACACGGTAATAAAATTCAAACTGATGGGATGGTATTGGAACCACCACCCTTCACCCACTTTATCTCTTATCACTATGAGCCACCACCAACTGCCACCACACGTCTTGCCACCCCTTATGTGTCCGAGTGTCTCTTCGTGTCTCCAACCTCACCTCCATCGTCGTTACCACCTTACTTCACACCCATTGCTAACAAAGCATCATAAAATGAATCTGCGACCTCTAACCACCATCACCCCTCTCCCTTTAAATACCCTCCACAACCCTCGAAATCTCCTTGCCCACCCCTAGTAACTCCAATTCAAGGCGGGGAAGCGAATTTCGAGGGTTGGGGAGGGTTTTTTTAGGGTGAGGAGTGGTGGTGGTGAAGGGTTGAATTTTTGGTTGATGATGGTATGCCGGAGGCCTTATGGTGGCAGAGGAGTACTTCAGGGTATTTTGGATTGTTTTATGGTGACAAGAAGACGGTTTAGAAGATGAGCATGATCAGGAGGAGTTGGCCACACCGGGTGTGGAGTCACCACTCACCAGTGACCATGATGGCACGCGGATGGTGGTGTCGAGTAGTATTTGGGGCAGCATGTGAGGCTGAGGTGGTGAGAGTGGTGCGTTTGGGTATGATGGGGAAAGGGAAAGGGAAACCTTTGGGGGATGAGGGGAATGTGTGTGGAGGAATTACGGGTTAAGGAAGGGTGTAAGGGAATGATTGTTTTTCTTAAACTAACATTAACAAAGGGATATAAGATTTTCATTCCCTTTTCCCCTATACCAAACACACCATAAGTGCTTTATTTCTGTCAGCATTGTAGTGAAATGGTAATATAGTATTTGATTTTTGCCTTACAGAAAATTATTTCGTGGTATTGTATGATTCAGTATGTCGCTGTGGCAACTTATAATTTTTTTCTTCTTTGATTTGATTTTTGGATAGAGACTAGCCGTGTTTGGACTTCCTGAGGATTACTTAGAAGATCTGCAGCCTGGGTTGGTTTGTTTTGTTAAAAACAAGCAGCCTCTCCTTCCGGACATAATTTCAGCCATTTTACCAAATGATGTAGACATAGCCAATGCTGTTAATGAAGGGACCTCTGGGTCAAGGAAAGCACTTGATTGTCTGAGCTTGAGAGACCAGTACTGCGAAAGTGTGCTTTGGTTAAAGTGGTTAATGTTTGAGGGTGACCCAAGCACTGCTCTGAAGAATCTAGCTAACTCAAGTGTAGGCCAGCGTGGTGTATGTGGTGCTGTTTGGGGAAAAAATGATTTAGCATTTCGCTGCAGAACTTGTGAGCATGACCCTACATGTGCAATTTGTGTTCCTTGTTTCCAGAATGGAAATCATGAGAACCATGACTATTCAATCATTTACACTGGAGGGGGTTGTTGTGATTGTGGGGACGAGACTGCCTGGAAACTTGAGGGATTCTGTTCTAAGCATAAAGGGGCAGAACAAATTGTACCTCTGGCTGGTGAGATTGCCAGTTCAGTTGGGCCTGTGTTGGATATTCTGCTTAAGTGCTGGAAAGGCAAATTAATGCATGCTGAAGCCATGTCAAGGGATAATGTAGATGTCAGCGATCGTTCAATAGAGCCAAGGAAGGTTGCTAATGGATTTTCTTATGCTGTGATAGAGATGCTGCTAGATTTCTGTTGTCATAGTGAAAGTTTGCTTAGTTTTGTTGCCAAAAGGTTTATTATAACAGATTATCTACTTAATTTGTTGGTAAGGGCTGAGAGGTTTTTAAGCACCGATGTCACAAAGAAGCTGCATGAATTGCTTTTGAAGCTTCTGGCTGAGCCTATGTTCAAGTATGAGTTTGCGAAAGTATTCATAGATTATTACCCTTTTCCTGTGGCTGAAGTTCTCAGGCAAACTGACATTGTTTCCAGAAAATATCCTCTTCTATCAACGTTTTCTGTACAAATTTTTACTGTGCCGACATTAACCCCACGTCTTGTAAAAGAAAAAAATCTCTTGGCTGTGCTTTTGGAATGCTTCGGAAACATTCTGCTGTGCTGTTGCGGAGAGGAGGACCAGTTTCAGGTAATTTAATCTAACTATTTTTCTGTAATTGACTGCTGAGTGCTGAGAGTAGAATATGTGTGTAATCATGTGTGTCCAAGCACAATTTCATGTGGTGCAATGCCATGGAAATATTATGCAACTTGTCGAGAGTATTAAATGCACAAAGCTGCTGTTATGCTGTTGGACAAATTATAAATGAGAAGCCAATGAAATGAGGTTAGAAGGAAGAAGAGAGCTTTCCTTGTGGTCTCTTTGACGCTATGGCAAGATGAGCTTAGAGCATATATGAGGAGTTTATTACTTCTTCCTTCCTTCTATGTTCTTCCCATTTCTCATTTCCGTCCGTCTTTCTATCTTCTTCCCATTCCAATTATTTCCTTTTGGGTAATCTTTTTTACTATACCACCCTCACTACTACGTAGTAACTTCTACTCCGTAATTACAACACTTACCAACCCATTTATACCATAATTACTTTTTTCTTCATTTATTTTACTTTACTACCCTCACAACCAAAACAAATGTGCCAAAAGAAATGGGAAGAACATTAATTGATGACGGAAGTATTTTTGGATTTCCTCTCTCAAAATAAAAATTCAGTGAACTGATTCGAGTGTACCAAGAAGAAAAATTTAGCAAATTCAAATGAATAGAGGAAATATTTTTTTATGTTAATAATTGGTGGTGGACTTGTGGGAAACAATGAAATGGTGTGGGTGAGTAGTCATGCTTTTGACCAAGCTATATATGTCATGATAAGAGCCTCTTAGCTCCATCCTCTCAAGTCTCAACCCTCAAAGATAGGATCAACAGATTAATATGCCCCATTTGTGTTTTATTATGGAGTAGCAAACACTACCCACCTCTCACTAAGCATATTCCCTCCAACTTTTTCCTCTCTGTTTTCCCTTCTAGGTAATCTCTTTTTTATCCCGTTTCTATTTCTTTCCATCTATGCAAACTTTTTTCAATAGAACTACCCTGTTTTCCGTATGATACTCCATTTAACTACATATACCGTCAATAGCCTAACACTCCCTTCTTTAACCTTGACCACACAACTACCCTCATTTGTCAATGAACCACCACATTTTTCACAATCCACCTTCAACCAAACCCTACCTTCTTCATCCCTGCCAACCACCATCTTCAGATTTTTTTTCAAAACCCCCCAACTTCACCAATCTCTTCCACCTTCGCTACCGACCATCCCAACCAAGTCAAATCCACCACCAACCCATGTAATATCACCTTTCACAGCCGTAAACCCTTCCCCCTCTCCACCCTAGCAAAATCTAGCTCTAAGGTTGTAGGAGGTGGGGGAGTCGTGGATGGGAGACGGTGTCTCTGGGATTGGTGGTGGTGGGTGAGAGTTGGGATAGTGGTTGAATTAGTACTCGTTGGGGGTCAAGGCCTCAAAGGTTGGTGAGTAATGCATTGACCTATAGCTCTTCAAGGAGTGGTGGTGCGCGGCTCGTGGTGGGTGGTGCTTTTTCGCTCGTGGCAGTTTTAGGGAGCTCGTGGTGGGGTGGTGCTAGATGTTGGGTTGAGCAAACTAGAAAAGATAAGAAGTAATGGATGGTCGTCGGAGATGGTGTGGAGGGTAAGTGAAGGCCGAAGGGTATAATGTTCATTTTAAACTTTTCTCAAATCTAATTAGAAATAAGTCCCAAATTCAATTGCTAAATTAGAAATTAATGAAATAATTGATGAAATGGAAAAATTACATTCTTTCAATACGAGTTAAGATAAAAAATCATTGAGTTTCGTCGGGTTTTAGAAGAACTAGAAGAGAGAACTTTGTTCAAGGATTTTCAATAGAAAGGGCAATTTGAGAAAAACAAATGAAAAATTGTGCATCATGAATTAAAGACTAAAGAGCATGGATGATTTAGCAATTTCGTATTTTTATTCTTTTATTTTTCATAACTATAATTCCTAATACTCCGTGTTATTTTTACTTATTAAACTTTTCTTCTTTAACTTGAAGTTTGTAACCCTTAAAAAATTATATTATTAATGCTTTCAACTTTATTTTGAATTGGAAACTATGTATTTTTATTATTATTATTTTATTATTCCACTTCCTAATATTGCTACTATATGCCTTTTTATATGATTGTTTTTTTTGGAAATGACTTGACGGTTCCCGATAAAGATTCATGTTAGCCGACCCTAAATCTTTTTGGACTAAGGCTATGTTGTTGTTTTTGTTGTTGATGATGATTATTATTATTTGAGATTTTTTTTTTAAAATTATATTACCTTCTCTGGTACACCATTTACACTAATCTATGTATTGCATCATGTGCAGTTTAACAAGTGGGCTAGTGTATTTGAAACATGTACCCGTGTGGTGGAAGACATAAGGTTTGTTCTGAGTCATTCAGATGTCGCCAAGTATGTGACTCATGAACGACCTGACATTCTGAAAGCATGGTTACAAACATTGTCTTTAATGCAAGGCATCAACCCTCTGAAACGAGAGACTGGAATCCATATTGAAGAAGATAATGAACATGTGCATCTGCCATTCCTTATGTGTGACGTAGTTTCCAAGATCCATTTGCTTTTGGTGAAAGGTGCATTCTCTGTCGCTAGTATTGATAATATTGATCTAAGTGATTTTCTTGAGGAAAAGAAAGAAGATATAGACGAGGGATTCAATCAAAGACATGCTAAAGTAGGAAGGCTCTCTGGGGAAAGTTCTGCTGTCTGCAGTTCCGCAGCTCATAACAGTTTATCGGACTTTGAATGTCAGAGATTAGTTCACCATCATGATTATATTCTTGAACCTTCTGTATTAAAATTGACATTTGAATCTTTAAGGGTCATCGATATTTGGTTGACTAGGAGTAATATTTTCACTTCTGGTGGTGCTGAGGGTAATGGTGTTTCGAATGTCAGGTTATTAGAACTTAAGGAAACATTGTTATCCCTTAAGAAAGGAAAGTATATTCCAGGTCCTGATGGTCCGTGTGGTGTAGTTGGGAAATCTTATTCTTGTAATGATGGCAGTCAAAGCCTTGTTTGTTCCCCAATGGATACCGGGGAATTGCAAAATGATAGCATAATGGAAAAAGAATCATCAATTGAAGACGATGCCTTCTCATTGTTGAGCTTATCAGAATGGCCAGATATAGAATATACTGTCAGTTCACAGGAGATATCATTACACGTACCTTTGCATTGGTTGCTCTCTTCTATCTTGAAGGTGGCTCTTCAAAACCTTTATGGCGACGCTGTGGAGATGCATAAGCGCATAACTAATTATTCATCTCCCATGTCTAATCCTAGTGATTTCTTCCAAAGTATGATGAAGGGATGTCATCCATCTGCATTTTCCTCATTTATCATGGAACATCCTCTTCAGAACAGAGTATTTTGCTCTCAGATGCGTGCTGATATGTGGAGGCGAAACGGTGACAATGCCATTTCATGTTTTGATTGGTACCGTGCTATCCGGTGGTATGTAAAGCAGTTTATCGTCAACCATATTCTAGTCCAACTTTTTTTCTCTGCCTTTGCCTTGGGTGTGGGAAAGGGTATCCCCATATGAGTAGTGTTTATAATGTATGATAATTTGGCTTAAGAAATATTTCTGTTTGCAGGTCTGGCCATGAGCTAGAAGAGGATCTTTTCTTACTTCAGTTATGTGCAGCATTTGCGCCTGCTGATTTATATGTGAATAGATTGCTACAAAGATTTGAATTGTCAAATTACCTTGTGTTGGATCTCAAGCGTTGTAGTGAGTATGTCATTTTCTCATCTGTGGTTCAAATTTTTTTTTTTTCCAATTTTTTTTGCCATTCAAAATACTCCCATGTGATGTGGCGGTGTTTGACAAGTTTTAAATATACTTCGTAAGCACAGGAGTTGTTTGCACATCTAGAGGTCAAATCCACAAGAACAGTTAAAAAATGTCTAACAGTTTCATTATAACGTAGTCTTGTGCAATCAAATTATGAAGTTTTGAGATTAATTAGATTAAGCGAAACATCAAAATCATCAACTAAAATAAAAGGTAAATTAAATAAACAAAGAAAACTAAGGAAAAATGAGATTATATACTACATGAAGTGGTTAGAGGTTTACGTCGTTCATGCATTCGGGTCAGTCCTTTTAGGTAGAGCAATGGATCTTGCAAGTTACGGAGTAATTCATTAATGAGGTCATGTGTTAAAATGAGATTATGTACATTCACTTTTTAACTCCCTAATTGTTGCTACTTTTTTTATTGCCTTATATACTTTTATTGCCTGTGTTAAAACTTGTGCTGAAACCCAAACTTATGGAATTCGTGTGAGCAGAGGTAGTATCACCAAGTTATAAATGGAAAAAAAATCAGAGTGCCTTTTAAAAGACTCCATTAAGTCAAAATCAGAGTGTCTTCTAGAATGAGAGTACTGACTTGATGTATTTGTAAGAATATAAAGGCTAGAAAGGTGATTTTTGTTTTTATTCTGGTTCTAATGTTATATGATATATGAAGGCTAGAATGGTGGTTTATGTTTTTGATTTGTATGATATCTCTCTGAATATGCAGGCATGAACCTGTTCTAATTCAGGAACTGCTTACTCTAATCATTCAAATAGTCCAAGAGAGACGATTTTGTGGACTGACTGCATCTGAAAATCTTCAAAGAGAGCTGATATGCAAGCTTGCTACTGGTGATGCTACGCATAGCCAATTGGTGAAATCTCTACCTAAGGATCTGTCTAAACTGGATATTCTGCAAGAGGTCTTAGACAGAATTGCTGAATATTCTAATCCTTCAGGGTTGAATCAGGTTCATTCATTATTCATTGCTTCTTTTCTCTCTCTGTTTTACTGATGGACAATACAAATGCTTACCCTCACATTGTTGCTGATCCAGGGAAAGTACTCCTTACGATTGCCATTTTGGAAACACCTTGATTTGTATCATCCGTGCTGGACGCCCAGGGAATTACAGATCGCCGAAGAAAGATACTCACGTTTTTGTGGTGTTTCTGCTTTGAGCACTCAATTGCCTAGGTGGACCAACATCTATCAACCACTCATTGGAATAGCTAGAATTGCAACCTGTGAAACTGTTGTACATATCGTTCGGGCTGTTATCTTCTTTGCCGTTTTTACAGATAGATCAACTGAATCACGTGCTCCTGACGGGGTGCTTATAACAGCTTTGCACTTGCTGTCACTAGCATTAGATATTTGCACTTTGGAAAGGAAATCTGGTCTATCTACTGAAGGTGGTGACTTTGTTTCACCAATGATGAATGTTGCAATTGAGGAAATCGAAGTGCTGAATGAATTTAGTCAGCAGAGTCTCTTATCATTGATGGTTTTATTGATGAGGATGCACAAGAAAGAGTCTGCTGACAACATAGGGGAAACAGGTAATTTTAGGCTCTCCTCTCTAGTAGAAAGACTTTTGAAGAAGTTTGCCGAGGTAGACTCCAAGTGCCTGATGAAACTGCAACAGTTTGCCCCGGAAATTGTTAGTACCCAAGCACCTGAGAAACGTAACTTCAGCTCTACATCAGATACGGAGAAGCGGAAAATGAAAGCTAAAGAAAGACAAGCTGCTATCTTAGTAAGTGAATTGTGTTATTTTTTTCTTCTTTCCTTGCCAGTTCATTCTTTCAAATAGTTAGGTACATTACAAATTTACACTAGGTATATCTCACATGCGTGAGGTACATTTTAAATTTACACAAGGACAAATGAGTTAGGTACATTCCTAATATAAAATAGGTATGGAAGTACTAAAGAGAAGATGGGGAGTCGTAGGGGAACTTGGGAGTTGGGAAAGAGAATTATGGATTGATAAGTTTAAATCGTTGGTTTTCCCCAAAAGTTTCTCGGTATTAACCCCCAATGATACCCTTAATCTTGTGCATGTTGCTAAACACATAATTTGAAGCACAGGGTTTCAGGTTTCTATTTTTTACCATTTCAGGATATTTCTTAAAAGACTGAGACCATAAGGTTGTGAGTAGGCTTGTAACTTTCTTCAATATTCATGGATGTCTTATACTCCGTATATGGAGAGCAAGTTATTGTAATTTTACATTAACATGCTGTACCTGGCTCACTCCTTCATCTTATAATTTTACTTTGTCATAACTTCACAGTTGTAATCATCAACCACTTATTTCATTGTTCCTGTATAATGGTTAGCCAAATATTCTTGCTTTTGCGGTTTAAATACTCGTCAGAAAATCATGGTCATCTTTTGGTTTCTCTCCCTGAAGCTTTTCGTTTGAGGACTGCTTGAGTTTATCTGGTTTTTATTTGCTGCCCCTTTTAGTTGGCCTCACAATTCGATTAGCGGGTGGAGTTTGATTTTTGATTTCTGTTTCCGTGATTCTCAGGCTAAAATGAAAGCAGAGCAGTCGAAGTTTTTAGCGACCTTAAAGTTCACAGAGGGCTCTGCCTCTGATGATTCTCTTGTTGGAAAAGAGGAACATGTCTCTGAAGATGTACAAGATACAGGCGAAACACATGTCTGCTGTCTCTGCCATGATCCAAATTCTAGCAACGCTGTATCTTTCCTTATTCTTCTTCAGGTATGTTTTTTAGCTTTTCCTTGGGCCTATGCAAGTTATATTTTTTCATGATAAGGGAAATTGTGGCCTTTAAGCTTATTCTATAACTGCTACATAGGAAGTTTGTTTTTAGACTAAAGTTGAATCAAATGTTCTAATTTGATGTTGGTTATAGCCTTTACTATAAGCTAATTATTCCCTTATCATTTGTCCAAAATAAAAGAAATCTAGGCTTGTCAACTTTGTCAACAATGGTCCTCCTTCATGGGACAGAGACTGGCCGTCGGATTGGTCAGAGAGCTCACGAAAAGCAACGACAAATCCTTTGGGTAACTATACTAATAAGATCACTGTTGAGACATCGACATCTTCCGAGCTGACTGAGATTATTGAAGGCGCAGTCAATGAGTTTGCTCATCAGGCCCATCCTACAGAAGTTGATGCTTTTATAGATTACGTGAAGCTTCAGTTTCCAGAGATGAGAAGCCTTAAAGCACCTGGAAAGTCGAGTGACAAGAGGGACAAGAATGTTTACTCCCTTGAGACATTGGAGAAAGAAATGTATTTATCAGTTCACAATGAGCTAAGTAGTTCTGTTCGTGATAGTGATCTTAGGACTCATGGTAAAGGTGTCTGTTCCACAATGGGGGAAGTGATATCATGTGATGAAGACTCTCTCTTGCTTGGAAAGTATATATCCGCTCTCACAAAAGACTCAAATCCTTCAGATAATAACAATTCGCGCAGAGTGGAGTCTGTTGGGAAATTTTTCTCTTACGATGGATATGGTCCGTCAGATTGTGATGGAATCCACATTTCTTCTTGTGGCCATGCTGTCCATCAGGGATGTCTTGATCGTTATCTCTCATCATTGAAAGATAGGTAAGTTTTGTTCTGTAATTTAAAGTTATTTATTACTTCCTTTACCCTAACCAAATTTGGTTGAAATGTTTATTTTCTGTTAAATGCTAATTCTTTCTTACTGAAACAAGCTACACTTCCTACATAGAAATTAGGTTTACTCTTAAGTACATTTAGTGCTATTAGGATTCTAGAACATGCATACATGATATGTATGGACGCCACATGTCACTGTTGATGAAGTCAAAGAAAATGAAGTTGGCTGGATTTTGTTTCCTGACCTTACTAGTTACCACTGCGTCTTACATCCTACTCTACTGAGTTCATTATGTACTGCATTGTAGGGGGGTGGGGAGGAGGTTATGTGACTTTGGTGTAGTTGGCTTTATTTGCAACTAAATGCTCTCTTTTTCAAAAATACGACATTGTTACAATGAACTACATTCTGAGTTATCTTATGCAAGTCTTTTCAGAATAAGAGGGTCCTTAGAAACATAACCAATTCAAAGATTTATTTTTGTGGTTATATTTTGTATCTACACCACCATGCATTTTAGCATATCCTGAAAATTATGGGCATAAGGACAAGACAATGGATTTAAGGAATGGGCTACTCCATCTGAATTTTAAGGCATTAATTGGTGCATTTATGGCGCAACCGAGTGAGGTCACGCCACGATAAGTTAGTTTGAGAAGGCACAAGGCGCACCGGGGCGATGGGGTCCCATGGCGAAGAGAAGCAAGACGCAAGGCGAAGGTGTGCGCCTTTTGGACACAAGGCGCACTGATTTTTTAAAGGAACATGCATATTTTAACTTTCAATTTTTTTGCAAGAATAGTTTTTTATTTTGTTTTTTTGTTTTAAAGAGAGCTAACATGTTTTTATAAGTGAAATATAAGGATAAGTAGAAGAAGAAAAGAGTAAAGTAGAAACATTTTTAGGAAAAAATGGAATAACATAGTAATGTGCCTCGAGTGCACCTCATGCGCCTTAGGTGCGTCTTTTGTATTCCATGCACGCGATTTGGCTTGCGCCTCACTGCAGCTTGTGCCTAGGCGCGCTTCTGGTGCACTCTTTTAAACTAAGACGGTAACAGTTATAGCATCAAGACTAACACAATTTTGCCACATCTTCTCTCTCATCCACACCCACCCTCATTTTCGCTAGTAGCCACCATGCACCACGGTTATCGTCCCATGCCGGCAAACTTATTGGTCCACCATTCAATTGACTAGGCAGCTGATCTCTCTCACTTCTTTCCCTCTCTACTCTCACCATTGCCACCCACACCACATCAACATTCCATCCATCCTCGCCCAACGTCGCTCCTCTTGTTGTTGAAACAATGCTTTAAAACTCATTATATTCCATAGACTCGTTCATTGTCAACGAGCCACCTTTGTCTCGACACGATTTATGCCCTAGCACAAGTTGCCATTCGCTTTTCTCATGAGTTTTCTGTTCAACAGAATTACCCTAGTCCCTTGAGGGTTCCCTTAAAATCGGTGTAATACATATCTAAAAAACTAAAAGTATACCCAAAGAATATTAATACCATTGACTATATCGGGAGATTACTAATCAAAAGTAACTTCGTCGTTCTAAATCCTGTGGTTGGTGACGGAGTTGGACCTTGTTCCTTGTAGCTTAATTTTAGGATTAATTCATAAGAATAATCTGAACTATTAATGGTCTTCCCAGATTAATTCAAAGTATCTTTTAACCAAGAATAAACTCAACTATTCTATCATTCTTCTTCAAACAGCCTCACCCATTTATTTACCGGCTGTTTACCTATAACTTCCAGTTTTTGTTTTCCTGTACCGTCTTCTTCCTGATTAGTTAGGGAGTATGTACTTTTGTCTTCTATTGACTTTGGTACCATGTCCATCCCCTTAATCATTGTCGACCTCCTCCATTGTTGTCCTCATCCTCTCGATCTCCTTCAATAGTCTCCTTCAGTTGATACGCCCATGGTTCTAGATCATGGTTTTGATGACAGATTGGTAATTCTAAAAGCTTCCTAATTTTATCACTAACTACTAAAGAAGAAGATGAAGGAGAAGTGGGTTGGATGAAATATGATTTCTTATGTTGTATATGGAATAAAATTGAATTTTAGGAAGATAGTATTGCTGCCATAGCTGATTTTTTTTGAAGAAATTGGGTAATAATTTAGGGGATTATGAAAAATACTGGCATATCAGGGTCACTCTTTGGTACTCGTACTAATTAAACATGATGAACAGCTTTTTGTTAGAGAAATTAATTAGTTACCACCTTTCAAATAATGCTCAAAACAATTTGGTAGAGAAATTGGTTGTACATATTTTATTAAATCAAATAGGTGAAAGTGAGAGAGAGTAATGGATTTTTCACGACATGGTAATGGAGTTTGTGTGGTTGATGGTGGAGGTAAATGATTGTGTACTTTCCCATTAGATTCTTCTGTAGTTCTATGTCAAAGACAAGACCGACTCTTCTCCGGCGCCACCTACTTTTCTGCCAACAACGTCAGCCACTGCCGGCATATTGCGTTGATTACCGGATCGTCGCGGTCGATCGATGATGCTTAAAGTCCGGTATTGATGCAGTATGGAGGCCATGGCAGTTCTTCTACTCGTCAAAATTACTGATTTGTGAGGGTGATAGGTGAAGTGAGAAGTCATTTTTTGACCAGTGTATCAAGTATCCGGTCACTTGATTTATTGTGAGAGGAAGACATCCATAGTTGGGTTTATTCTGGAATTAAACATAGTTGGGATTACTTTTGGAAGATGGACCATAGTTGAGATTATTACTATGAATTAACCCTTAATTTTATTATATTTTAGTTCAACTCAAACTCTTATATGTATGCTCAACTCAAATGAGAACCGAGGTCGCAATGGTAGTTGGTCGTGTGGTTGTCTACGCAATTAAACCACTTCACTTGCGTTTAATCTTTGAAGTGTGACTGCTTGTGGAAATTGACCGCCCGCTCAGTGGGCCGGCCTTCTCGGTGCCCAAGATGTGGGGGTGACCTGCCTCTTTTGATTGGCCTTTTTTGTTTTGCCTCAACCGTTTAGTTCTCTTGGCTTTTTATCTGATGTTTTGAAGATATTCTTAATTTCTTCTTGGTGCCCAAGATGTGGGGGTGACCTGCCTCTTTTGATTGGCCTTTTTTTTGCCTCAACCATTTTAGTTCTCTTGGCTTCCTTAGCATCATCTGCCTCAGCTTCCTTCCTCTGAGGGTTACTCGGCTTTGGGGTAGATAGAGAGGCGTGAAAAATTAAGAATATCTTCAAAACATCAGATAAAAAGCAACAGGGAGAAGCGATACCTTTTTGGAGGGTTGGAATTCTCTCACTTCACCATCATTGGTTGACCATTCAGGCTCTGACTTCGACTTTAGAGTGTTCACAGAGATCTTAGCCGCCCAAAATATGGAGGCTATGGGAACCCAACCCGCACAACCTCCGTGGCCACAAGAACCCTTTAAGTGCTCTTTATTATGTTCGAGGCGTGGGTGGACATGGTTATGGAATTGGTGAGGAAAACCCTCTTTATCAGTAATTACACGTGGGCTGTTTCCTCCCTCTTTATTCAATGTCCACCAACCCTTTGTTAGGTTAGTTAGCGAAGGGTGCAGAAGACGTGAGTGGTGGGATCACATTCTTTGTACAAGCACCTGAACACAAAGACCGAATCTTATAGATTGAGGGGCATCTCGCACAGGGCATTGTTGGCACAACATAAGAGCTCAACGATGAATGGGTTCAAGGGAAACTGTAGCGCATACTCTTTAGCTACGGCGGTAAACGTCGTTTAGTTACGGAGGTAAATGGCGTTCAATGCTGTGGAGATCTACACACTTGTTGTGACCGAAGGAAAACACCAAAATGTTAATGTTTTGTTGTAAAATCTACCTCAACAAACTTCCTATGACCCAAGTATTTTCCCTTTAGGTGAGTTGCCGCGGATTGATGTGCGTCTTCTTGTTTAAAGAACTCATGATGGGGGTACCATCTACCTCCCTACGACGAAAGTCACTGGAACAAGAACCTTTTTGTCTGAGTTGGAGATGTCGAATATTTTCGAGGAAGATTGTCAGCACTCTCCTCCATAAGAGTCGAAAACACAACTTCACCATCGTCAAGATCCTCATTTATTATCAGGCTTTTCACTTACTAGTCACTTCGGTCATCAACAACCACAAATGTTTGGCTGTTTAATGACATGAAAAATTCTCAATCGATATTTGTAATACATTTAAGTGAATTTTTCCACAGGAGGGGATGAGATGAGAAGGATGTGATTTCTTGTGTTTCTTAGTAAGGTTGGAGGGAATGGAAGGAGGGTCCATTTTCCATCATCAGAGACAAATCGTAATCCCTTGATGGTTGAAAAGATGTTAAGGTTTCCTTGACCATTTCCTTTCTCCATTCCACTCCCTTATCTCTTAGAATTCTATTAACAAACGCACTGTAAATTTAATTCTTCTGACATGTATTGTGAGTGACGTGTCAATTGATGGCAAAATGTACGCACGACATTTGTTTTCCTTCTTATTTTCTTTACTTCTTGAGCCGACTTACAATTCTAAAGTCTCAGTTTTATTTGTGGGATTAGTATGTATTGTGTGGGTGTTTTTCCCCTTTCTATATACTGATGTTTGAACATGGTTCATTATGCAGATATATCAGACGAATGGTTTTCGAAGGTGGAGACATTGTTGATCCTGACCAGGTCAAGTTCGTGAAAATGTATTTTTTTGTTATTTATTTGTTTATTCTTTTGAGTAGCATGCTGACGTAGAGATTTGTCGTGACCCCACTAATCAAACAAGAACCTAACGATACTAACTGGGTAGCTAGGTTAAGTCGGGTATCGAATCCACACGGACGGTGAGTTAAATCAAGAGTCTTGATCTAGTTAAAGCTTTAGTTGGAGAATGTGAGGTTGGTTTGAATAAGGCTAAACTATTAGCTAAACTAACGATAATGACAAATATAATTAAGGGAACGAGGGCCAAGGATTCACAAGGTAGTCACATGGGAGTTCTCAGGTTCATAAAATAGTCGATTAAGGTCTCGGTAATAGGCATGAGATTGGCTCTCTCTAGTCTCTATCTACCAAAGGACGGTCCTAGCGGGCTCTCGCTACTTACTAGGTAGACCCACCCCAATGAACGTAAGTCTAACTTAAACTCGGCTCTTGATCTTAAGTTAATCATAAAATCATAACATTCAAAAGAGATTAACAATTAATTAAGAGTTTAACTAACTCGCGACAAAACCCCAATTAAGACGAACCGAACTAACCCTAACCCTAGAAATAAGCTACTCAGACATTATTAAAACAAATCTAATTAATCTACCCACTAAAATTAAACATGAACTAAGCATAATTATACAATAAAGATTGAAACTTTAATAGAATTAACAATATAAAAACAACTTAATTTATGAAAATAATATAAGAGAGAAGGTTGAATAAAATTGAAGACTTGAATTAGGATGAACAACTTAGTAGAAATCGAATTTGAAGATTTAAGTACTTGAATTAGACAAAGAAAGAAACTGAAAGAGAGAAACCGAAGAATACGTAACTACGTATTCGCTTCTACGAGTAACAATCTAACCTACTGCTGCGTCCTACTACCCAAAGAAAAACCGAAAAAGAAGACCCCCAAATATCAGACTCTCCTTTCCTTAAATACTCCCTTGAGATACGGAGTATAAGTAGCCAGCTAAATAGCTAATTAAAAAAGGGGTAGGATTATCTTTTTCTACGTCTTTCTTTTATTTTAATTTATTCAAGAACAAATAAAGCCTATAATCAATTATTTAATTGAGCATCAACTGATGGGCTGATCGTGCGACGGAGGCGAAGTGGCTGCGCTGGGCTTGATTCGGAGCGGTATCGCTGGTCCATTTCCAATGGCAGAGGAGCGTGGTGGAGCTGAGGCGGAAGTTGAGGTGGGAGCTGCTGGACGGTGGTGGCGACGAGATGGAACGAAGGTGGTCGAGCGAGGGAGGAGCTGCGGTGGTTTCCGGGTTGAAGTTGGAGCTGAGGCGGTGTTGATGCTGGTTGATTGATGTTGACCCTGGACGAAGGTGAATCGTGATCAAGGTGTTTCAGATTAGGGAATGGATGAGTTTATGGTTGTTGAATTATGGAGTAAAAATGGTGATGGAGTGTTGGTGATTGAAGGTTGTATACCTACAAGACAGAAACGAGACAAAGAAGTACCAAAATCTCGGAAAATAACAATCATTATGATAATTATTACTAGAACAACTAATTAACACTTAATAACATATAGTGAGCTATATTAACAATTAAGCACACGAAATCATCTGACTAAATAACTGGTAGGAGGGGTAAATCACTACTAAAATATCACTCATCACATGTCATCTTTAACATAATACCTCGGTTTTACAGGGTGAGTTTCTGTGTCCAGTATGTCGCCGCCTTGCAAATTCCACACTGCCAGCTTTTCCTGAAGATTCATGTAAACTCTGGGAGCAGCCTTTAGATTCCATCATCTCGTCCTCTCCCTCCCTGATTGATACGACAGAGGAATATGGCTCATTGCGGGTTTCCTATGCTTTGTCTATGCTGCAAATTGCAGCATCTATTGTTTCTAAAGGTGAAACGCTGAAAGCTTTACCTGTGCAGAGAAGTCAAAGGATAAGGCCCAACCTTGTACCACTATTTCAAGTACTTGGACAAATGTATTTTCCAGGAAAACAAGATGTTGTGACTGGATTAGCGAGAGTTAGTCCTTCAGCACTTATGTGGGACACACTAAAGTATTCACTTGTGTCAACGGAAATAGCAGCTCGCTGTGGAAAGAGTTGCCTAACTGCTAGAAGAGGCCTCCATTCTTTGTATAACGAGTTCAGGTCATCTGGTGGATTTATACTTCCACTGCTGCTAGGAACAATTAAAAGTGTTAGAAGCAAGAACTCACCCGACCTGTTTTTAAGATTTAGAGGCCTCCAACATTTTTCAGCCTCCATTTGTTCAGGTGTTAATTACGGCAAAGGCCATGGAGGAACTGTGAGTCAACAAGGTACACAATAATGTTGTAGTAAAATTTACTGTGTTGATTTTATTTCATATTTTGCTTTCATGGTGGTTCATTTCATCAATTTTTTTTATTGTGTCCTACAAGTTTCTGTTCATATTTCTAGGTGATGAAAGAATTTCGCCATTTGATACATATGCTTTACTCATATCATTTTTGAAGTGCATTGATCAAATAGCTACCACACTCCTGCCTTTATTGAAGTAATTACATGCTGTATAGATCAAAGGTTATTTTTCTTAAGAGCGGTGCATTTGAGGTGCCAACTTTTTTTATGCAATCACTTGGCCTTTGGATGCTTTAACATGTGGAAATGGGAAGGCGAGTGGCTTGGTCAAGTAGATGTCTAGATGATCCATGAAATTTGCTCAATATTCATGCTTGGTACTCGATTCTTTCTGGTCAATCAATGTTGGCAGTCATTTTGGCAATGTTCTTTTCAGCAAAATGTTTAGACACGCTGAATCGTTTGATGCCGACAGCTAGATATACAATTATCTGCTTGGTTAATGCATTAAATTACATATGGAGATGGAAAGGTAATTGACTTGTTTAATGCATGATTCATGACACTTGCTGAATATCATGAATTTGTAATCAGCCTGTTTCTAGTTGGTCAGTCCTTCGATGTTGATGTATAAAAAGAAGACATGCTTCACGGAAGTACATAATTTAGACAGGTCTTCAATTTATGCTCTTGGTATTCATTGGCATATAAAGTGCATCTTATGTGATTTTGCATGAGCCAGATATCTGAACTTTAACTCTACCATCCTTACAACCATGTTTGCAGTTTTCTCAATAACCTTTGTTAAAGCTGACTTCTTGTAGAGATTACTGATTGCTCTGATTTTCCTATTTTGGCAGGCAAAATTTGGTCTATGCTAAAGCTTTCAAATTCTGATATGTTTCCGGACATGCAATTTTGGGGCCAAGCTTCCGATCCTGTTCTTACCCGTGATCCTTTCTCAACATTAATGTGGATTCTGTTCTGCCTTCCATTTCCTTTCCTGTCGTCTAAAGAATGTTTGTCGTCTCTTATCCATCTTTTGTATGGCGTTGCTGTCTCTCAGGTGATGATGCGTATTCCTTATTGTAAATTATGCTTTACTTGATTGATAGCTTCCTAAATCTTATTGTTAATTACTTCTGTGCAGGCTATTATTACTTATTGTTCATACTCTCAGTGCAATGTAAACGACTTTGGGTCTAATGATAGTCTTATCTCTGATATTGCTAATTTGACTGGAGAATCCGCAATCACAAAGCAGTTCTTCATTTCCAATTATGTGGACCCTTCATCCTCTGTGAAGGACGTGATCAATAATTTAAGCTTGCCATATCTGCGAAGATGCTCCTTGTTGTGGAAATTGCTATATTCACCTGGGGCCTCACCATTTCTGTCAGTGGGTGAGGACATTGGTAAAGCTTTAAATGTTTCAAATGGCCAGGAAGTCGGTGGTGGGGATATGGATGAAATATGTGAGCTGCAAAAGATGTTTAGCATTCCTCCATTGGATATTGTTCTTCAAGACAGAAATCTACGTTCTGTGGTGTTGAAATGGTTTCATCATTTTGCCAATAGTTTTGAGTATTCAGCAATTCAGGCTGCCCTGTATTCTGCCCCATCTGTACCTTTTCGCTTGATGAATCTTCCTTTCGTCTACCAGGATCTTGTACAAAGGTCTGTTCTCTTGAGCATTTTAACTCTTTTTACCCGTTTCTCTGTTTTTGGTTTTCTTCTCGATAGATTATGATAAGGCATTGCTTCCAAAAATTTAGGAGTAGAAATAGAAAAATTATGGTTTCCTTATTTCGTTCTCCTTTAAGTAGTGACTTAATCGAAAACCATGTTAAACCAGCTGCTGAATCCTTTTTATTCTTGATTTTAGAATTGAAACACAGATTGGGAATTGGGATTAAAATAGAGGTTAAGGCTAATAGTGCAGGACCTGGAATACAACACCAATGCCTCAATTTTTTTGGTGGACCTAGGACACAAACCTATGCCTTTCTGGCACCGACAAACTAGTCTAAGCTGACCGAATCCCGAACCCCGCACCATGCAACCTCAGATCCTCTTTTCTAATGCTCCGCTCCTGCAATTCTACAACCACAACATCAGAGCCTTACTCCCAAAAAGATTCGGGGTCGGCTAACATGAATCATTATCCGAAATCGTTGAGTCGTTTACACAAAACAGTCCTATAAAAGGCATAATAATAGAGGTATTAGGAAGGTCAATAATAAAATAATAATCAAATACGAAGGCAAAATCGCTCACCAAGCATGTGCATATTTGTGTAAAGCAATCTTGATTTCGATTTTAGAATCCTTTGAGAACAGCCTATTTGTTGATTAAGAGGTATGGTTTTGTAACCCCCAACCCCCATCTCCAATGGCAGGATCTCTGCAAATGTTGACATGTGTTTATTTAACTTTAGGTACATAAAAGATCAATGTCCTGATTGCAAAACTATTCAACCTGAGCCTGCTCTATGCCTTCTGTGTGGTAGACTATGTTCTCCTGCCTGGAAGCCTTGCTGCAGGTCAGTATTGGTTTCCTATTTTCTTTGCACCCAGCATCCTGCCAAGTGTAGCAGTTTCTATCATCTGTGAAATGTTATTTTGATTATTGTTTTCTTTCTTTCATTTCCTTTACTATTTTTTCTTCTTTTATTTCTTTTGTAAATAGGGAAAGTGGATGCCAGGCTCATTCATTAGCTTGTGGTGCTGGGACTGGGGTATTCCTTCTAGTACGGGTATGACTTTGATCATTGCAGTGGCTGTAACTTAAACTTTCGTTGTCTTCTCTTGATTATGCATTTGCTTCATAATTGCCTTAACATTCGCATAATGAGCTGTTTTTCATTCCTTCAATAGAAAACAACAATCTTGCTTCAGAGAAATGCACGCCAGGCTCCCTGGCCTTCACTCTATCTTGATGCTTTTGGTGAAGAGGTATGTTTTACTCTTTGCGATGGTGCTTAATGGTCTGGAACATTTTTTTTATATATATAAATTCTTTAATGGTCTGGAACATTTTTTTTTTATATATAAATTCTTTCTTTTCAAGCTCTCTCCGCCTCGCTGGTATATGTTTTTCTAACGTGTTTTTTTTCCCGGAACAAAGTATCAGTGAATTTGGAAAAGGAAATTTGTCTACTGTTAGGAATTGTTTACGATGTGTTTAGTTGGATAACTTAGTTTGCATTATAGTGATTGAGGTTTATCTTGCACCTAGTTCTTTATACTAGACGCAATGGTGTTAAAGGAGCAGAGTCCGTCTCAAGTGTCCGTTTTCTGAAGTTGGTCACTTGCTGATTCTGACCCCGCGGGCCGATCTTAGAGTAGATCATGAATTGATTTGAACAATTTTTGGTTTCACAGTTACCCTTTAATGATAAACCAAGGAGCTGGGGATATAAAAATAACAAATAAATATGTACATGTATATATTTTAGCTTAGGTAAAAATGTTATTATTACTTATTACTACAAGTTTTAGACTTCTATCTGTTCGATACCCTTGGATTATAATTGTAATTTCGCTTTTATATCATTTCCAGTGGAGCCATTATTTTTATTTGGGTAATGGATCATGACAGGGATATAAGGAGAATGACTCATTAACTTGGGTGCTCTTCTTTTTGTTGCGAAGCACTCTTATGTCGATGGATTACAAATGTAATTTTGTCTTAGTTCATCGGAAAATGGTCTATCCTTGTTGTAATTGTTTTTTTCATTTACTTTTGTAATGTCCATATACGAGTCTACCTTTGATTGTGTCACTTATTTTAGCTGAACTTGTGCTGAGCTCTTACCAAATTTTAAACTGATTTTCTCAGCTCGTTGGCACCAGTGCACCACTAATTGGATGTTCTTATTGCAGGATATTGATATGCAGAGGGGCAAACCATTGTTTCTTAATGAGGAGCGTTATGCAGTATTGACTTACATGGTAAGCAGCTAAGTCGAACACTCAATATGACTAAACTTATTGTACTCGAAGTGAATATAAATCGAACCCTATTAATACACCGATTTTAACTGAACTGAGTGACCTAAATGAAAAGTGACTCATATTCTCACAAAAAAGCCCCAGTTTCAAAGTTTTCTCATTGATTATTCATGATGAAAAGCATGGTTACCAAATTCGCTATGAATTTGCTCCAAGGAATTTCGCAGTTCACTCTTATAGTGTATTTTTAGTGAAGAACATGATAGAATTCGTTCTTAGCGATTCATAATTCGCTGAGGGAATCCGGTATCATGGATGTTAAGTGAAGTAATTGTTTCACTGACACCAAACTCAATAATATTTTGAACCAAAATCAAAGGTGACTTAGCCAAATGGAATTGAACTCAGTGATGACTGATCTTAACCCACCCCGATCCGCACAGAATAAGCTAATCAAGTGACTGACTGAAATGACATGAAACAAAGTTTCTGAATGGAACTGAAAGCAAAAGTAAGGCTAACCGGAAAGAAACAGATCCATTTAACTTGATTTAAACCTGAACCGAAGGAGCCTTCAACTTGGAGGCTTTTGAAGGTGCACTTAAAAATTATTATAGTGCTATTGCCCTATTCAGTCTTAAAAACATCATGTGGCCCTTTTTGAGGCTGCTTGTTGGATCAAGATTCAAGACTTATTTTTAGTCTTGGATTTCTAAAGTGACAACCAATTTTGGACAACAGACCAACATACTTTGTATTACGCAACAGTGGAGTATGTGGGGCAGAAGGTACTGTGTCTATGGATTTCTATTTTAACTGTGTTTGCTGTGGTATTATTTTAACATCTTCCATTTTAGGTGGCTTCCCATGGCATAGATCGCAGTTCTAAAGTTCTTCGGCAAACCAGGATTGGTACATTGTTCCTTGTTTAGCTACTCAAAAGGTTTGTAGAAGGCTGAATGTGTTTGTTAGGCAAGGCATTGGCGACATGTTACATTCCTGCCTTTTTTTAAATATATTGAATGATGTGTGAAGTGATTATATGCCCGCTGTTGTGTCTGTCAGATTGCAGTTGCGTGTCCTAATATGGAGATTTTCTCGGCCAAAATAGTTAATGCCAAAGGAAAAGGATGGAAAAACATCACATGTCATCATCTATATCTCAGACTTCATGCTTGTCCATTCTGTGTTGTACCTAATCACCTGTGAATATGTGATGGCCTCTTGCAATTCAACATGTAAGCTTATCTTTGCCATTTTGCTGAAGTTGTCATGCTGGTTGGGTTTATGTTGGTCTAAAATTTAGTGCCTTCTTGTTTCACTGCTGTATGAATTGTTTTTCAGCTTCTCTACCGCATTTCAACTATTGTGGTCCGTTTGCAATTTTGGCACGAGTTGCACTCAGCTCCTGGTGATGTCTAAATCTATTAGTTGAATGCAACTTTGCTTGGGCCTTTGCGATGGTAGAATTGTGTGGGCTTACTAGTATATTTCACCAAACCAATATATCAACCTTTTGAGTCCCTAAAATTGAATTTTGAACTTCTTTCCATTCATTTCTATAAATCTGACTTCATATAATCAAAATCATACTGGCCCACAGGACAAGGCATGGCTTCAGTCAATTGTCTAAGCCTTGCTTTGTTCCCTTTATTGTAAATATTTCTGAATTTTAATACAAATTACTACTACATTTTACCAAAAAAATCATCCTGGAGCTTCCAACTTTACTCTTAACCAATTTTTATGCCCACACCCAAACATCAACCTTCCGGCCAACCTCCCTACCAGCCTGCAACATCACCACCGCGGGCACCACTCCAACCATCGCCACTATTTCACTACCTCCCTGAACCACCAGATCAATCACAATGACACCCTGGCCCTCCTTGCCCCCACCCTCTGAGTTGCTAAAGGGCCTAACCCAGTATTATGGGTGAATAAAATGGCCTAACCCAGTATTACTAAATAAAATGGGAGGAATTTGCATAACGAATTAATATGTTTTTTATTTTATTTTTTCCGTTTAAAAGTGTAAACTGGTTCAAAACTGGGTAACGGTTTTAAAAGTTGTGAACAGAACCCGAACCGGTGTTCCACTAAAAAAATCGGTTAGGGTATCCTAACCTGTTTTCAACTACAAAAACCCGGATTTTCGGGTTTTTAAAACCGGTTTAGGTTTTTTGCTCACCCCTACCCAACACCACCTGATCTACCTCCACCAAACCACACCACCACTCTCAATCCCATCATGAGACTTGCCCAAACACCACCAAGACCTTGAGCTATATTAGTTGGATTTGTTTAAAGGTATCCGACATGGACATGTGTCCAAGTGCCGGGCTTGGCAATTTTTGTGAAAATTGTGCATATTTTGGCTTGAAATAAAGTGTCATACCCTTGTCCAAGTGTTGAGTGTCTAACACGGGTACGTGATGGAATAAGAAGAATCGGAGCAACATAGCCCTTGAGTCCTTAACCCACCAAGGATCCAAATTTATGGGACGAAGAATCTTCTAAAACAGCGAAATAAGGACAGAATTATTAGCCCACATTTTTTTGCTGAAGGGTGAATATAAACAAGGGAAAGTGGAGTGCGAATCTCGGCTCCATTGCTGAACTTGTAACTAGTGTGCTGGTAACATGTGACCTTAGAAGATTCAATGAAATATGATTTGATGTTTTTGATTATAAGGAAGATAACTCTTTCAAATTAAGTAACAGGGTTGGTTTCAAAAAAAAAAAAAAAAGTAATAGGGTTGTCCAATGGGTGAGGGTCTTTGTTGTCTTGTTCTTGTGGAATCTTAGTATCCTTATCTGGTTTTCATTCACTTTTAGTTATAATTTCAGTTTTCCAATTCTAATTTTCAGTTCTGTAAAAGAATCAAACAATTAGATACAACAACTTGTGTATTTCCACGTTAAAATAAAGGTCGTCGAGGTAAAAGACACTGAGAGGAGGTCGCCAAGATAAGAGATGGTGAGGCCCAAGGTCGTCGAGGTAAGTGTTGACATCAAAACTATGGTGGTTGATCGTGGCGCAATGTGAGTCGTGGAAATATTATTTGCTTAAGAGGGATGGTTAGCTCTTAGAAGAATTGAAAGAGTATTAGAGTTGGAGAGAGATTTGGCCTGACATGTGTTACTATAAGTGCGATTTTGTGATTTTATTTTGCTAAAAAAAGTAATATCGTGTTGCAAACTGCATATCCGGTTTGAAATTTTGTTGATACGTGTCTGATACGGTTTTTGTAAAAACCGTTTAGGATATACGGACATTACTGTGTCCGGAATTCGTATAATTAAAACTGTAACATATATTTTTGCTTACCCCTAGTTGTGGTAGTGAATGGCTTAGATATGGCGCCATAGTGAGGATGGTAGTCAATGTGCTGGTTGTCGTAGGGGAGTTTGAGGGCTCGCTAGCAGGTGAAGGTGGTTGTGGTGGTCACGGTGCCCTTGGGCAGCTGTGGTGGCTTGTGGAGGTGGTGGTCGTGGGTTGGTAGAAGGGGACGAGGACAAAGTGGAAAGGCCTACAAGTTGAATGTACAGTTGTAATTTTTGTACTTAAAATTTACTGAGGGAAATGAGTAGAATTAAATGAAGCAGCCTAGAAAGGAACTTTGTATAGATTTAACTGGAAATGAGTTTACCAACTGTAACCATGATCTTGGTTGTAACTAAAACGCAAAATTATGAAGTAAGCTTATTGTTTCTCCCAAATTTGGTTTTGCTTGTTAAGGCCAACGTAGAATCCCTACTGTGTTGGTAGAACCGTAGAAGTTTAGCAAGATTTGGGTTTGACAATCGAATACTGTGATCGTGACTTGAAACTGATAATATTCGATATAATGCACTTGAGCGACCTTGGGTTTTGCAAAAAAATTGCACCGACACTTCAAGGCATTTGGAAAATGTTCTTGTTTCTGTTAACGTTCATTTTAGTTTTTTCAATTTTAATCAAGAATTTTCGTTTCCTGGTGGAATGCGTATAACAAGATATATACTAGAGTGATGCCAAAAAAAAAAAAAAAAAAAGATATATACTAGAGTTATGTTCGAAATGCTGTGAGCTTATTGTCAGAGTACTAACTGCTGTTGTGATAATGTTGCAGATGGCACTTTGGAAAATATCACTGTTTGTACCCGGCGTTGCTCATACGTACATAACCAGTGTTGAATGCTCAAAGCTTTTGATTATCGTGTAAATGTTGTGCATAGAACAAAACACGCCCCTTTAGTAAAATCTAATTCAACACCTGCTTGCCGTGGTGTCTGCTGAAATCTGAATAGTGTCGTCTGGCTGCTTAGAAGTGCGGATCGTTAGAGCGTATCCAATGTTAGCTACAATAAAATGTAGTTTGAATCGTCATCTCAAATTTCAAGCAAATTAGTTTTTTTTTAAAGCTATTTACTGTACTATTAACTTTTTTTTAAAATTTAATCCCAGCATTTTGGCTAGGTAAAAACACCAAGCTTGCAGGTTACTCTTATTTCTTCCAAATCCTATTGCCCGTTAAGTTTTCGCTTATGGGACACAGATATTTGCAGAGCTATCAAATGGAATTGTGTGGGTAGTTCTATATTCCGAGATGAGTCCGTAGATACTAAGGACAATATACTGCATAGTTGAATAATTACTATAAAATTTGTCTCATTTTACATAAAATAAAAACAATAGTTTGACAAAATTCATCACAAATGTTGTCAATAACATTACAAAATGCCGAAGTGTTAATTAAACCTCTTTAACTTTGGGTAATTTGAGATTAAATTTCATGGGTTTCAAATGTTGTAATTGGGTAGAAGTGAAATTTGATTCAATTTTATTCTTAACATAAATTATATCATTAAGTCATGTTATATATAAATAATGTACACTGAATAATTATTAATACAATAAAAGCAATTAAATAATTTATTAATATAATTTTTAGAATTTTTTTTAGCAAGTTTAATATATTCCGTAATTTATATAATCTATAAGATTGTTACAAATTTTTGATTTTATGTAATTCTTTCAAATATTTTTTTTCCAAAATATGTAAAAATTGCATACATTTTATAAATATATAATTATTTTTATCGTATGCTGAGAAAATGTATAAATAAATGGATTTTTAAAGGTGCAATTTTAATTGAAAAAATAAAAAAATTGGAGTGAATTTCACTTTTATCCGAAGTTATGGGGTATAATTACTACAATTGATAAGAGGATTAATCTCACGATTAATCAAACTTAAGGGCGTTAATCACCATTTTCACGCATTTAGTGCAGTAGATTCGTTGATCAAATCTTTAAAAACGATTTGCTCTCGTCTCTAAGACATTCTAATCATTGCTACGCCATTGTGCCTTTCTTGTAACATTGAGCTAAATTCCTTGATTCATACGGATAATCTCCGGTATAACTCATATTGTAATAATAAATGAATAATGTTTTGGCTCATAATAAGCACAGTGTCGAGCACCTTCGGCTCAAAATAGGTTAACTATATATGTTTTTTTTTGTAGAAGGGATACTTTGTATAGATTTAGGGTGTGTTTGGATAGTAGAAAATGCAGGCAAAGAGAGGTGAAGAAAAGGAAGGGTGATTGGATTTGGAGGGGAGGGAAAATGATTCCTTCATTCCCCTCCTACAAGCCAATTTATTTCTCCATCTCAATAGGCAAGATCTGGAGGATTTTTTTTCTTCCCCTCCCCTTACTTCCCTTTCCTTGCCCCCTTCCCCTCCCCTCCCCTCCCTTTCCCTCTCATTTTCTTATCTAAATGGACCTAGAGAGTCATGCATTACACTATGAGCACAAGTATATGCTCTTACATTATTATACAAATAAGTGAAATAACGTACATTAATTAATATTATAATTGTAAGACAAAAATGTCAGAGTAAGGCGAGTTGGTAGTCTTCATTCTCCTCAATAAAACGGTTGTTAGCTCTCACAAACTATTGGTAGTTTGGTACCATTGAGTCGTAAAGTGACGAGCAAGGTGCACTTACGTCATTGCGAGAAGGGCACTTACGTCATTGCGTGAAACTTCACCCGGTGGTAAAATTTGCAGAATGGAATTTCACGAAGAAAACTTGTCGGTTGAAACTTGCCCCGATGGTGCACAACCGGGTGAAACTTCACCCGGCGTTATGGGCCGGATCACCTTTACCCTTTACTCACTACAAATTCAATTCCCTCCTTTCCAAATTACTTTCCCTCCAAAATACAAACACCAAATTTTCAATCAACCTTTTAAACTTTCCATTCCCTCCTCAACTACCTTTATTTATATCACCTTCAACTCACTTTTCTTTCACCTTATCACTCCTCATACCATTAAAACACCATCTTCCATACCCAACCTCACTCATACCTCCATTCCATCTTACTTTGGTGATTATTTTTGGGTTTTTGAAGAGGTGAAGCAAAGCTTTTCGGAACAGTCTTGCAAATCTAGCATTATGGAGACAAGGGGAAGACGAGCCACTCGCAAACAAGGTATGGCTTCATCTTCTAAATCTATTAATTTACCTTGTCTTAATGCTTCATTGTCTCGTACCTTCTTTGAAAAGATCTTTCAGAGTACTAGGTGACCTTGTCCCCACACAATGACCAATTTGGGTATCGTTGACGATATTAAAGAGTTATCGTCACGAACCGGAACTAGTGAACTCCTTAGCCTTGCGACCTTCACCTACAAAGACTTCACTTGTGAGTTCTTAGGAACCTTTGCCCTTGACAACTTGACCACACCCAGAGTAATCAAATTTAGACTATACGGCAAACCTCATCGATTGACTATTCCTGAGTTCGGCCTCGCGCTAGGCCTACCCTCATCGGGTACCGCACATAGTGAACCCTTGAGCAACATCCAAGCTTGTGTGTGTAAGAAAGACTTTTGGAAGCGCATATCACGCTGTAAAACGGGTTACTCAGCAAATTCATCCTTTGCCTCCGAAATTCGTAACCCCGCGATTCGCTCTATTTACGAAATTCTCTCCCATTGCTTGGTACCCTCGGTCGATAACATTTATTCTCTTAACGTGTGTGTCTTGTAATTGCTTTTAGACTCCTTAGTCGGTACCTCGAATCCCTTAGACCTTCCCATTGTTGTGGCGTTACACTTCCAACGTATCATTGATACCCAACGCCCCTCCTTAGATTGTGGAGGTCTTGTCACGGTCGCTAATAAATTGGGATATTCGACTGATCACCTCACCCCGCAAGACGATTCATTTGGCTTGGCGAGGCCTATTTCCCTACTTGGATTTTTCATGTACCCCATCAGCGCCTCGTCTATATTAGCCGTGGACATGCTTTAATCTTCCCCAACACACACCGAACCACCATCCTCGTTCACCCAATCGAGACCTACCTTTGGGACCCGGTGAATTTCAACTGACATAGACCGAGTCGGAAGGAAGGGAAGTATGAGAGTATGCGCACTACACATTGCCCGAAGGTCGTATGATCTACGACCTTTGTGAGATTGAGTCTAACTATGCCTCTCACTTAGCGACGGTCCTGAGGAGTTTTCTCCCGAGCCATCCTCCGAGGGTATGCCCTACTACTATAGGTCTCCTAGTCCATCGTACGGAGGTGATCCTTCAGACTAGTCCCTCTCCCGGAGTCGGTAGGTAGTGTGTTGGGTGTGTGAGTGTGCGGGTTGGGTAGGCGAGTCTTTATGAGTCTATAATTGCATGTCCTTGGGTTATGTCCGGTTCCTGTTCCTTTATCCCGTGATCATTGTGATTGATTTACGCCTATAACAAAATTTTGCAAGCTGTCCCATCGATTTTAGCGGCCGACGCGACCTTGGTATTGCTCCCGGTCTTTAGGTGATGTGATTACTCCATTGACCAATTTGAAAATCCAAATTCTTTTTCATTTTTCTCAATCAGGGCTAGGTGACGTGATTACACCTACGCCCATTTTTCACCCTTTCTTTTTAATTTCTTTTCTTCTATTTCGTTTTCAATTTCTTAGCCACTTGGCTAGGTTCTAGGTGACGTGATTACACCTAAACCCGCCACTCTTTTATCGCTTTCTTTTCATTTATTTTCTTTTCCCAAAAATTTCAAAAAATCCCAAAAACATTTGAAAAATCATAAAAATCCAAAAAAAAAAATCTTATTTTTCTCTCTTTCTGTCTTTTTCGATCTTTCCCCTACTTGTCCATTGAGGATAATGTACAGTTTTAGTGTGGGGGAGAGATCTACTATCTTTTATTTTTCAATTTTTTTTTTCCAAAAACCATAAAAATTTGAAAAATTCTAAAAACTAAAAATATTTTCTTTTTCTTTTTCCTTTCTTTTCTCGTTCTCGTTATGTTTTCGTGTCTTTTGTATGGTCTTTTTCTCCACCCTTACAGGATAACCACCACCTCGATAGCACAAGTTGAAGAGATTATGGAAGCAACCCGCTAGGTAACTTCTTTTCTCTTCGCTTTCTTCTTTACTATAGTAAAATAGTTAGGTTGTTGCTATTGGGAGGCTCTCTAGGAGATAAGCATTTTGGGTGTTGTGGTTGATTGTGTGCTGGAATGAGTATGGAGTATGGAGTGCATGACTTTACTCGTGTTTTCTTTTATTTCTCTTTTCTTTTTCCTGTGTTATTTTTTGCTTTTGTATAGTCTGTCTAGGATTAAAAGTTATCGAAAACCCGATTATGAACTTATTACAAGAGTTTACATTCCATTGCGGATAATCCATTGTCGATTTTGGACCTTAATTTAGTAGAATGACTCTAAATCAATGAACATGTTGATCTTTTAGCTTGAGTCCACCTTTTCTACTAGAGGTTTACTTCGGGGTTTGCATTTGACCACCTTGACCACCCATGGAGGAGTTAGGCCTTGGTTTCCGCATCCCGTTTTTTAGGTGACCTTGCTCGAATGACCATTGCACCTTTAGTCCAAATTCTTTTCGCTTTTTTGTGGGTTATCCGGGGATGGCGCGTGTTGTGGGTTACCTATTTTTCCTTCACCTATACATCACCACAATAAGTTTACAAAAATAAACCTCCAAGATTGGTTTCGAACCACATCAAAAAGCCAAAAAAGGGCAAACCGAAGCGAGAGAAAAAGGGCACAAAAATATGAAAACCACAGGAGAGAAAAGGAGCTTCAATCAAAATCGTATCATCAAAAACATTGTCCTAAAAAAAAGAAAAAAGAAAAAAAACCTCTTTGATCGACTCGTCGCCGTGAAGTGCCTATTAGAGGACCGAGCCCCGAGGAAGGAAGATAGCAGTGCTTAGTCGATCCACCACAAAATGTAAACACTTCTCCAATTTTTTTTTGGGCTAATTTGGATAATTCGAGTTTGGAACGACCTTCTTGGCCTAGCCAAAGAGATCGGGATTGTACCTACCTACACTGTCGAACGACTCCATGGTTTGCCATTTCCACTCTGTTTAACACCCCGTCGTACCCCTTTAGAAGATTAGGAGGACTTAGCTAAGTCATCAACATCTTTATTACTTTAATGGCATACTATTAGGCTTTGGTCCTTGTCTAGGTAGGTGATTTATCTTGGAATGTTTATGATTGTTTTAGGTAAGTAATCGATGTCTTCCCCGCCGTCTCGATGAGGGATTCAGTGTTTTATTTTTTCTTTGGATGCATTTATTCTTTCGTGTTATTTGTTTTTATGTGTTTAGTCGCATCCACCTTTTTGAGCAAGCCCCAACTTGCCTTGCATTGAAGTACCTTATCTCATAGGTATTCCAATGCGAGTTGAAGGGACGGAGCAGGTCCGTTAATTGCCCCGTGTCGGCTTAGCATAGTCTAGCTAGTAGTATTAGTATGTAATTTCTTTTTTGGTCTTTGCTTGAGGACGAGCAACAGTTTAGTGTGGGGGATTTGATGTGTGCTAAATTTAGACCTTTTTCCTCCCATTTAGACTCGTTTTTCCTCTGCTTTGCGAGATTAGAGTGCGATTATCGCCCTATTCTTAATCTTTCTCGCATTAGCGTCTCTCTTGTACATTTCACGTGTTTTTGGTAGTTTTTCTATCCATTTTAATAGGATTCAACGCCGAGAGCATGTCCGAGCTTTCACGAACACAAGAGAATGGAATACCGTTCAAAAAGCAACACACAAAACTTAAAGTTCAAGCAATCCAATCAAACGACGAAGATCGAGACCAGAAAAGAGGTCAGAGAAACCATCGGGTGAAGTTTCACCCGATAAGATACCACCGGGCGAAGTTTCACCCGACGACAATTCGACCTCCCCGAAGATCTTCAGAAAACTTTCTTCACTGGGCGAAATGATCGGGCGAAACTTTCATCCATCGGGTGAAGTTTCGCCCGACGGTAAAGAGGTCAAAAAATGCAAAATCTGGAAGAAAGTTCACTGGGTGAAACCACCGGGTGAAGTTTCACCCGACGGAATTGGTTCGTGTGTGACTGAAATTCGCAGGGTGAAGTTTCACCATATGAAGAGTCATTGGGCAAAAGTCTCACTAATGGAGCACAAGTTGGATTTGAGCTTTGGTTTAAGGATCCATTAAGCTATTACTATATACAGATAACCTAGTTAGATGCATATTATCACTACATTAGACTTCATCACTCTATTAGATATTTTCATTAGCATCCATCTTCGTATTAGCTTAGATAGAAAGCTATTAGATCTTCATAGTTTTTATCAATTTTCATCTTCCTCTAGATTTATATTCAAGCTTTGTAAGAATTCTAGTTTTTGTTATTAAAGTTTCTTTGAAAATTATCAAGGGATTAGTGACAAATCCATAGTCCTCTTCATCAAGGCTTCCTTATTTTTATGCAATCTTCATTTTCATTATTGTTGTTTTTCCTTCATTGTTGGTATATTTATCTTCTTCTCCCTCATCTCTAGATTAGATTTAATATTGTTCTTTCGTTATTGCACCGTTTTCATTGATTTTACTTGTATTGTTTTTAGATCGATTTGTAGTTTCTTTTGTTGATCGTAATTTCCTTTGTTGTCTTAGTTTTATTTTCCCTTATTTTCATCATTATGCATGTTTATGTCGGTTTCTCCATTGTTATTGTTTTATTAAATTCCCTTCATGAATTGTGAGTTGTTTACTTGTTAGAGGGTTAATGGAGGAGGATCTTGGGTGATTTGAATTAAGGAATTGTGTTTTGGCTGCATGCTTGTTGATTTATCTTGCTTGAGCTTGTTGTGTCATTGTTGACTTAGTCCGGCCAACTAGATCGACTTTGACTCATTTCTAACAATATGAGGAAACTCGGGGTAGAAATTACCTCGACTTGAGACTTACCCTTCTTCGCCGCGAAAGCGGGATTTAGATGAGTTGAGTGAAGAAACCGAAAGGTGGCATTCTCCCTTTATCGAGATTGTGACCGACCCATAATTCTGAGATTCTTAGACCCCGATTTCCGATTCCTGACTTCCCCTAACACCTTTTCCCTATTGATTACTCCTTTGTTATTTATCGCATTATTAGCATAGACTCGACTCTTAAACCCCCCATATTAGATCCCATACACATAACTCTCACTCGATTAGCACGCTTTCCCTGTGGACCGACCTCGACTTACCACGACTACATTAGTTGTTTTTGTGTTAATTACGAGTCTGATAAATATTGTTTGATCCCCTGTCTATCGTTAACGATCGATCCTGATTTGGGCGAGATCAATTGATCAGAGGACAGAGGCTCAGGCGCACGGGCTGGTGCGGCCTGGAAGTCAGGCGCCTAGTGCGAGGCGGTCCAGCATTTAGGCGCCAGCACCAAGGCGCTCAGACAGGCAGCGATCGGAACTGAAACGTGATGCTAGCTTGATCCCGAGGCCACGATGTCTCGTCCCGACTTATCATCATGAGATATGTCTGTCTCGATTCATCGTACACCGAGTCCGACTAGGGAGTCGTCGGTATATATAAGACTTATATCGCGAGACGTTCACTCAAAGTTGTAATGAAATAAAATGAAATATGAAATGTGGGTTTTGAAAGAAAAAACGTGATATATTAGCACGTGTCGACTAACGGCGCAAGCATAATTCCCTAGGTGAAACTCGTATCATTGTCGACTAAATCGAAAGTCCACGATATCTTGTTTCGGCCATAATTGGGTACTTGTCCTTGATCGACCCGGTTTATGATTTGAATTGCACATATCGACTTAATACGAATGTCGAAAACCTCCGTTTTGCAACATCGTTATCGGGTCGCGTAGACCGTACGACTCTCGGATTGACGTCATTAGGTTTCGTATTACTTCGATTTTCGATGACTCTTTATGCACGGCGTTCGATTACAGAATCGATATCGAGCATTTAGAGCGACGTTTGAAAATGACATCGAAAGCACTCGACGAAGGATTCTACGATTTCGTCATAACCCGCTGGTCAGGCGCTCTGACCCTTAGGCGCATAGGGTGGCGCGCCTCAATTGTGAGGCGCCACCAGCCCTGCGTCCTGTCTGATGGTTATGTGGACTTTGGGCAGAATCCTGACGGTAGTGTTTGTCGTCTATCCTACCGGTCAAATAATAACCAACGAACCTAAGCTGGGTAGCTAGGGCAAGTCGAGTCGATCCACAGGGACGGGGTGTCAGACTATGGTGTGCTACGGTCTAAGACTAGGTTCAAGACAAGCTAATCTAAGGGATAGACTAATGACTAAGCTAAGGTCTAAAACACGAACTAACAAGGCTAAACAAGTAACTAATGACAAAAGGAAACAAATAAATCAATAAGAAGAAACTAGGGTTAGGTCGGGTTCATGAATGTCAAGGAGATAAAAAGAGGGAAGCGGGGTTACTAGCATGCTTTCGTGGCCTAGGTTCCGATCGGGCTCTCGCTACTTAAACGGCCTAGGGGTCATCCTCACCACGCTCTCGCTACTAGTGAGAGAACAAAACCAACCAACCAAACACACACATACAAGAGAAGAGGCAAGAAAAATAAGGATTGATCGTCTCTAGTCTCACAAGCATTTCATCAAACATGTGGAGTGCAAGGTAAACAGGAAACAACAAAAAAACAACATCTAATACCACCCATCTCACCCTAATCATCCCTAATCACATCCAATCCCCCTAATAACCCTAGCAAGAGTCTACTCAAACATATCTAATGGATCGGAAAACTAACAAGAACAAGAGAAACTAACACAAAAACAAGAACATCATATCCATAATGGGAACTAACAAGGATGAACAAAAACAATGAACAATGAACAAAGAATGAAACTTTAATGATAAAACAAGATTAAGAGAAGGGAAAAGAGAGATTATACCAAACAAGAGAAGATGAAAAGAAGAAATCTTGTATATATAGAAGAAAACTCAAATACATCAACCAAGGTTGTCAATCTTGGTGGAGATCTTCAAGAATTCCCATAATACAAGAGTTAAACTAAGATTAAGGACTAATTAAAGACTAATCTACACTAATCTAAGCTAATCTAACCTAAAGTAGTCTAGGGTTTAGTGGGTAATGAAGAACATCCCATAAGATTACAAGGGGGGTATATATAGGGTTACAAGAACAAAGGAGAAGAAAAGAGGAAGCACGGGCTGTAACGGCACCTTCCCGGCCGGGAAGGGTGATGATCCCGACCGGGATGGTGGTCCCGACCGAGATGGTCCTTGATCTCGGCCAGGATGGGCCATCAGTGGCCTGTCTTTGCTCTGCTTTCTTCCCGCCCGGGAAGGGTCATGTAGGCCTCAAATATGATCTCAAGGGTCCCTACTTGCTTCTCCTGGGCTTCTCATCAATTCTCGGTGCTCGGGAACGAGTCTAAGGGGCTCGGGAATGGGTCCCAAGGTCTCGGGATCGAGTCTAAGCCACCGAGTTATAGTCGCTTCTCCTAGTTGGCTCCAAATGCGTAAGAAACGAGTCAGAATCGTTCCAAATCTCTATTATTGATCTTAGGAACCTAAAAAAAACTAAAAGAAGCATAAGTAGCCTCGAAACCGCTCCGAAGAGCGATTTCATAAGAGAAACCGGGACCAAACACAAGGAAAATAGCACTACAAACTACACTTATCAACTCCCCCACACTTAACCCTTACTCGCCCTCGAGTAAGCACAAACTAACTACTAAACTAATACTAGCCGAGCGGGTATTAGCGCACCCTACGCCCTTTCAACTCACGCGAGAACACTTAGAGGACAAGTGCTCTCCGCAAGGCAAGTAAGGTCTTGCGACAAAATTGTGGATGCAACCGGACACGAAAACACACAAACAAACAAACCCACAAACAAACAAACAATCGGTTGCACCCAAAAAGAAACAAATACCGCTTCCCTCAACAAAGCGGTGAAGAAACACCGGTTAAAGGCTCAAGGCAAGTGACAACGTTCCCAAACTAGTAATACAAACCGAAATGGACAAAACCCTAATAGTATGACGACAAAGCAATAAAAACGTTGATAACTTACCTAGGTCCTCCTAACCTTCTAAGAACGTACTACGGGACGATCGGCGGGATGGAAAAAGGATGAACCACGGAGTTAGTCGACGCTGTTGGTAAGTGAGACCCCACCCCCTTTAGCGATAAGCCAAGAGGGTCGTCCAATGCTCAAAATCGCCTAACTAGTCCAAGTAAAAAGGTGGATATGATTTCAAAATGAGGGAAGACTGATCATTACCGCTATCATCCTTCCTAGGGACTCGGTCCTTTGGTAGGATCTTCACGGCAACGATTGGAAAAAGGCTTATTTTTGAGAGGTGAGGATTCTTTGTGAGACGATTTTATTTTGGCATTTTTTTTTTCTCTTTTGCATTTGGCTTTTGAGCTTATATGCCAAATCTTTTTCTTCTTTTGTATTTTGTTTTTCATTTGTTGTGCTTTTTTTTCTTTTTCTTCTTTCTTTTCTTTCTTTTTCTTTCTTTTTTTGACTTGGCTTGCCTTTTGGATGATTTTGTTTTGTAGGCATTTCTTGTAGCCAAGTGAGAGTTTCAACAATTTGCAACTTATTTGTGGAGATGTGTAGGAGGTAGGGAAATGGGCAAGTCGGGGGTCGCGATTCCCCTTCAAACCCACAAAAAGGTGGAAGACTTGGACTAATCAAACAATTTCGAACACGGTCACCTAAGGAACGGGACTCGACAACTAAGGCCTTTTCACACCGTGGGTAGTCAAAATGGTCAAAATGAAAATCCCGTAGTAAATCCCTAGTAGACTAGATGGACTCAAGGTAAAGGACCAACGAAACTATTGATTTAAAGTACTAAAGTCCAAGAATCGACTCATATTACTAGAAAGGGAAAGTAAACACTTGCGCACTAGCCTCAAAACCGGGTTTTCGAAAACCTTTTACTACACAAGACACAAACTTAGACAAGACAAAACAAGGACACAACAAAAACGAAAGAAAATGAGACAAACACAACAAAACCAAATAAAACAAGAGACAAGAAAACAAACACACAAAATAAACAATCACCACCCCGAAACTTCCAAGCAAGCCACCACATCAACCAAAAACTCCAAAAAGCTCCACCCAAGCAAACACCATCATAACACATCCTCCAAGCTCCACAAAAAGGAAAAAGGAGAAAGAAATGAAGGGATATTACCAGATGTCTTGCTTTTCGAAACTTGACGACGTTCCCGGAACCTACAAGGAAATGGGGAGGCAAAACACGCAACACAACAAATATACGGCACAAGGACACAAAAGAAAAAGACACAAAAAGAAAATCTTTTTGATTTTTGTGAAATTTTTCAAATTTTTAGGTTTTTTAAGATTTTTCGAAAAAACTACGAAAATAAAACTAACTAGGCTAGGATATCGCTCCCCCACACTTAAACCGAGCAATGTCCTCATGCTCGATCGGTAGTGTGTGCAGAGACACTAAAAAGAAAAGAAACTACAAAAATAAAGCTAAAAATCAAAAATAAAGGTGAAGAAGAGGGAATGTGTCCGGCCGGGGTGTAGTCAAGTCACCATGGGCCGAGGCGAGAAAAGATATGGATGGGGGAAGAAATAAAAAGAAGGAAATAAAAGGAAATGGGAGGGAAGGACTAGGTGTAATCAAGTCTCCTAGCCCGGATTCCGCCCGAATCCGACTAAATCCTAACAAAAGAAAGAGAGATCGAAGAAAAAGTGAAAATACTTGCAAATTTGGATTTTGAAATGACTCTCGATGTAGTCACGTCATCGAGAATCGGGAGCAATGACTACCAAGGCCCTGAGGGCCACCATGACACATAAAAGTGGAAGGGAACAAACAAAGGGAGACAAGCAATAAAAGACGGAAAAGAAAGGATAGTTGCTGTACCAATCGGTTAGCAACTCACTCACTCCATCGTCTCAATGTTCGATATCGGCACATTACTTGTCTTCATCATCGTTATTCCTCTTCATTCTCAATATGGTCGCATGGTTGAAGTACTAGGCTCGCAATGGTATAATGAGGGTAGGATTTGATGTGAAACTCGGTGTGTAGTGAAGAGAAGATGAGGTGAAGGTGTATATATGAAGTATATGGGTCATAGATAGTTGCAAGGGTAGGTAGGGAGGTTGGGAGGGGGTACAATGTGGTTGGGTGGGCTCAAATGTCGAAGAAGAGGCAAAAGGGGGAGCTGGGTACCATCCCGGTCGGGACGGACTTGATCCCGGTTTGGATGGCACATCAGTGAACCCACTTTTCAGCACACTCATGCCGATCGGGATGACATCCTTCCCGGTCGGGATGAGTCTTCTAGCCCTTCAATCTCTTGATAGCATCACCCACAAGTCATCCAAAACATCGAAATCTAAAATCTCGTTCCCAAAAGCTTGTCAAAAGCTCAAAAACCGACTTCCTCCACCAAACTCCAAGCTTCTATCATCAACAACTCCTCTCAAAACTTCATCTTCACTATCAACCTAACAAGTGAACTCAATAAACACCATCAAATTCCCTCCCTCACATCACTCAAGAAAATTCCAAATTACAAGTGATGGGAGTCGACCAAGTACCACGGGTCATCCCCAGGGTGAATCCGGTCTCATCCGTCAACCCTCCCTGCGAAGGATTACGGGGAGTCCCTAAGGGCCTGCGCCTTCCGAGCAGGGCCTTCTGCCAGCCAAGCAGGGCCTCCAGGTTCTCCTCATGCTTTCTTCCAGGGCGCCCTAACCCCCGGCACGGGCAGGGGAGTCCAAGGACCCATCCGTCATTTCGCCTCAGGTAATGGAAAGTGGGTGGACGAGGGGAAGCCACGTGTTGTCCTCTCGTCCACGCATTCTCCTTCCCTTCTCTTTCCCCCCCCTCTCTCTCATGTGGGAAGGTATAAATACCCACCCATTTCCCACATAGAGGGGGTCGGATTTTCTCTCTCTAGACTCTCACTCTACAAAAACGCCACCTAGCTCCTCACGAACTAGGTTCACCAAGGCATTTCACAGACTGACTTAGGCATCGGAGAGGGTTCCCTCGGACAACCTCCGAGGCCCTGTGCGTTCACTGTGCAGGGAGCAGGCTCAATCCGCCGGGGAGGTCTGATCACCGGAGTGGGAGAAAGGAGAGACTAAAGGAAGTCAGGCGAGCAATTATCAACATATTGAACATACGACCCGAATCCGAAGTCGGGTTAATTGATTCCTTAACCGGAACAACAAGAATTCACAAAAACTTAAAATCCTAGAAGCCAAACTATCCAAACAAACATATACAAATACACAAGCTCAAAAGAAAAGGAAAAAGATATTTACACTAAGATACTCTCACCATCTACGCCTCCATAGCCATCAAGAGCTCGGAGGAGTAAGTCAAATGCCCTAGCAACATCTTCATTAACGCTCATGTGGCCGATCCTAGCCATCAACAAGAGTTTCCAAGTCGGAGTCAAGAAGCAATCATCTAATCCATTACGCTCGGGTTTCTTGTGATCTTCCGGGTCTTCCGAACCAACATAGCAACGACTCTTATGACCATCCGGTAGGTATAGTGGTCCAGAGTCATGCTCGGCGTTATGATGTGGGAGATCACACCCTAGGAGTGTTTCTTCTTCTACGGGGTCGAGAGTGGAACTCTTTTCTACCGCCCGACAAGGATCCTCTTCATCAACCGTCTCACAAGACAAGGGACTCGAAATCAAGTGCAATAAAGGAGGTGAAGGCATCATGTTTTCTTCATTGGAGGCTTTAGGCTCCTCCAATTTCCCATTCAAGGCGAGTTCTAAGGCATCTACCTCTTTCTCCCAAGTATTACGTTCCTTTTCACTCACCTTATCAATATGGCCTATAGGAGGTATGTCTTCCCTTGGCTTTGGATTGTCAAGATCCGGTTCATCACAAAGAAAATCATACAAATCCAATTTAATAGCCAATACATTGGCTCCCCAAGAGTTACCTTGAGAATCATGTTCAATTCCCTCCTCATTGTTGACCCTTGAAGCTTCAACTTCCTCTATTCTTCCCATATCTTCACCATCCAAGCAACACTCAACAATGATCTCTTGATTGACCCTCTCTTCTTCATTCGTAGCTTTATGATCGGGTTGATTTTCTTGTGGAGACACCCGACCTTCTTGCCCAAATGAACCTTCCTCAACAAGTTGTGGAGCTCGAGTGGCCAACCTCGTAAAACGAGCCATGAGTGCATTGATTCGAGCATCTTGCACCTCTATTTGGGCCTTGAATTCCTCTTTATCCCTTTGCATTTTGATCATCATCTCTTGTTGACTCTTGTGCAATTGAATCATCATCTCTTGTTGACTCTTTTGCATTTGAATCATCATTTGACAAAGCTCAAAGTTGGGGTTTTTTGGTTGTGGGTTATGTGAGGGTATTTGGTAGTTGTTAGGATGTTGGAATGATCCTTGACAACTTTCAGGGTAACCATATGGAGGGGGTTCATAAGATTGTTGATGAGGTCGATATGGTTGGTAAAGTTGTGGGTCTTGGTAACTTGCCCCATGATTGCCTCATGACGATTAATGGAAGTTAGGACGCGCCATTTCCATAACTTGCCTTGATACATTGGATGAACTATAAGCACTTGAGCAAACGTTAGAAGCCTAGTGCTTTTGAGGCACTACGAAGAGAGAAATAGGCACACAAGAAGAAAAACGGAGATACACAAGGAGAGGAAAACACAAAAATAAAGAACAAAGTCTACAACTAAGCACACAAAAGTCTAAACTACGCCGTCCTCGGCAACGGCGCCAATTTGACGGTAGTGTTTGTCGTCTATCCTACCAGTCAAATAATAACCAACGAACCTAAGCTGGGTAGCTAGGGCAAGTCGAGTCGATCCACAGGGACGGGGTGTCGGACTAAGGTGTGCTACAGTCTAAGACTAGGTTCAAGACAAGCTAATCTAAGGGATAGACTAACGACTAAGCTAAGGTCTAAAACACGAACTAACAAGGCTAAACAAGTAACTAATGACAAAAGGACACAAATAAATCAATAAGAAAAAACTAGGGTTAGGTCGGGTTCATGGATGTCAAGGAGATAAAAAGAGGGAAGCGGGGTTACTAGCATGCTTTCGTGGCCTAGGTTCCGATCGGGCTCTCGCTACTTAAACGGCCTAGGGGTCATCCTCACCACGCTCTCGCTACTAGTGAGGGAACCTAACCAACCAACCAAACACACACATACAAGAGAAGAGGCAAGAAAAATAAGGATTGATCGTCTCTAGTCTCACAAGCATTTCATCAAACATGTGGAGTGCAAGGTAAATGACAAACAACAAAAAACAACATCTAATACCACCCATCTCACCCTAATCATCCATAATCACATCCAATCCCCCTAATAACCCTAGCAAGAGTCTACTCAAACATATCTAATGGAAAACTAACAAGAACAAGAGAAACTAACACAAAAACAAGAACATCCATAATGGGAACTAACACGGATGAACAAAAACAATGAACAATGAACAAAGAATGAAACTTTAATGATAAAACAAGATTAAGAGAATGGAAAAGAGAGATTATACCAAACAAGAGAAGATGAAAAGAAGAAATCTTGCATATATAGAAGAAAACTCAAATACATCAACCAAGGTTGTCAATCTTGGTGGAGATCTTCAAGAATTCCCATAATACAAGAGTTAAACTAAGATTAAGGACTAATTAAAGACTAATCTATACTAATCTAAGCTAATCTAACCTAAAGTAGTCTAGGGTTTAGTGGGTAATGAAGAACATCCCATAAGATTACAAGGGGGGTATATATAGGGTTACAAGAACAAAGGAGAAGAAAAGAGGAAGCGCGGGCTGTAACTGCACCTTCCCGGCCGGGAAGGGTGATGATCCCGACCGGGATGGTGGTCCCGACCGAGATGGTCCTTGATCTCGGCCGGGATGGGCCATCAGTGGCCTGTCTTTGCTCTGCTTCCTTCCCGACCGGGAAGGATACTCTTCCCGCCCGGGAAGGGTCATGTAGGCCTCAAATTTGATCTCAAGGGTCCCTACTTGCTTCTCATGGGCTTCTTATCGATTCTCGGTGCTCGAGATTGAGTCTAAGGGGCTCGGGAATGGGTCCCAAGGTCTCGGGATCGAGTCTAATCCACCGAGTGATCGTCGCTTCTCCTAGTTGGCTCCAAATGCGTAAGAAACGAGTCGGAATCGTTCCAAATCTCCATGATTGATCTTAGGAACCTAAAACAAACTAGAAGAAGCATAAGTAGCCTCGAAACCGCTCCAAAGAGCGATTTCATATGAGAAATCGGGACCAAACACAAGGAAAATAGCACAACAAACTACACTTATTAAATCCATTTGTCGAATGCGTTCAATTGGAAGGATTGATTCGTCGTCGCAAACATTAGTCCCTTTGCATTTCGGCGTCGTAGTTTGACCTTTAGGGCCTCGATGCTCGATTCAGCATCATCAGACGTTTGTTATCGAGTTTTCGAAAATAGCTTTATAATAGTATACGCGGTATTAATATAACGAAATGATAAAAGCATTTTAAGGGGGTTGACTCGCTCTTAGACAACCAATTACGCGGGGTAGCGAGATAAGCGACCGTCGACGCGAGTGCGGTACGCTTGTATCCATGTTTCCTTATCTCGTCACCCTTTATATTCGATATGTTAAAAGACGAGTATTTTATAGTCGGAAGTTAGTAGTTAGATGTTAGGAATTAGATGTTAGTCTACAAAAAAATGAAAAGTAAGTAATGTTAGTGTTGTTAGAATATGATAAATAAACGAGTTAAAAGATTAGAAACGGGGTTTGGACACCTCAACCTACATGTCAAAATACTTCGAAATACGGGCTCGCGGAGTATCGTCGTAGACACGAGAAACGGTTCGATGTATGTAGGAGGAGTGAGGGTGTGTGAGGGAGAGGAAAATACTCTCGGTTTTTGGAATTGGGTTTCGAAAATCAGAAATGGCGACCCTTGAAACGATCGACGTAAGAGTGTGTTTATAGAGTTTTGCAAAATGTTCCGACTCAAAATTCGGGTGCTTGGAGGCCCGCGCCTTGGTGTAGACACCCAGATTTGGACTTGGTGGCTGCAGAGGTGCCCAACAAAAACCCGATGACAATAGGACTACAACGCGACGCGGGTTCGCGATGTTTTAGGTAGTTTTTCTAGAACGGATCAAATAATTACTCGGAAAAATTAAAACTAACATGATGGCAACTTTAGTCGTGTCGTTACGGTCACATAGACACTAATTAGAGTCAATTCTGACACCGGGACCCCGAGTCGGTCCCGAAACTCGAACCGAGTCAGCACCGTGCCAAGCGAACCTCCGGATGCACACCCGAGGCCCACTAAACCCACGGCGCTAGGTCAAGCCGCGGGAATCCTCAGGCTCCAAGCTAAGTATCACACTCCTCCTTCTCGGTTTTGGAAAGTATCAAAATCGTATCCTCAAAATCCCAACCGCCCCACCTCACCGCGCCTAAGCCCAGGCGCCTGAGTCTCGGTGCGCCTCAGCTCAGGCGCTCATATGGGTGACGAGGGCCGAAAACACCTATAAATACCCCCTTTCACCTTGTTCATTCGACACACAATTCTCATTCTTCTCTTCCCCCTCTATACTCTCGCTAAGGGCTCGCACTCCGACACCCGAGGCAAACGATCCACTCGATCGTAGTTTCGATAAAAAAGCGACATCAACGCTACTCCTCACCTTCGAGCACCCCACCCGATACCGAGGTGCCTGTGTTCGACTAGCTTAAGTCTAGTAGCGAAGCTCTGCCGGATTAGCCGCAGAATCGGGCCGTAGTAACGAAGCTCTGCCGGAGTAGCCGCAGGAAAGGTCAAACAGTAACGGAGCTCTGCCGGAGTCACTGGTCAAGCTAGGAGGATCCGCCTATTGAAGTCGTATCGTCACTAGGTTGCCATCTAAACAAAACTTTCCATATTCGTACTTTCTATTATCATGCACTACGACAACACTAGATGTGGACACTAGGTCCACAAACATCTACTAAAATACGTAATGTCCCAACTTCAACCATTAACACTAAAACACACTAAATAGACCCGAGTAATTCCGAGATCCATTCTCAAACTATCTATGCATCGTGTCCCGTTTAGTGTAAACTCCGAGGGTGCAACTCCTCACTATGTGATTTACTTACATTCGCCTTTACAGTTTTCCATATGATTTATTGCTTTTATGACCTTATAATCGCATGCTAAATCACCTAACACGGAATTCAAAACGTAAAACAACTAAAATTGAACAAAGTGATGGATCCGTATTAGTCTCGGTGCTCGCCTTATTGGGTTCGACGCATCCCTACTAATGCCGAATCGACGCATCTTAAGCAGAATACCAGGTAAGGTATATCACGAGAATGACTAATATCCGTGTTATCACGTTAAAACTGATTTTCTAATACGTATAATACTAGTACTCTCTACTCTCCTACGTGCATCTTTTCATGGCCTGCTTGTCACGTGAAATCGCATGCAAAGAATGTAAACACAACTACTTTGACGACAAAACTTACTTGTCCTTAAAAAACCGACGTAGCAAAAGTTATAGGGTTAAAACAACGGATGTCACAGTATTTCCACCACAACAAAAGAACTAGGATATTAGCCCACCGATTGATTAGCAGAGGCCGCTATAGTGCGGGCGGGATTGGGTGTTGACATCTATCGGATGTTGGCTTCCCAATACATACCCTCACCCCTTACTCAGAATCTACGATTTCCGGATGTCCGAAACCATTGGCAATGAGAGTCATTTCAGGCATGGAGTCCTTAAGGGTACAAGTCTTTATCTTTAGGTCCCGTGCCACTCAGCTTTGAGCCGGCAAGGGATCAAAGTTGACTTGAACGGTTTCCGGGTCCCCATAATTGACTCGGTGGCGACTCCACAAATCGGCAACAACTTCAGCTCACTAAAAAGGTCGCCTTACCAAACATATCGGCCTTTAAAAATTTACAACCACGACTCGATCGATTCCAAACGGAAACACGGGTGCCCCCACCCGTCTAGTACAAGTCCGAATCGTCATCCAAATCGAGGTCCGACACCTCGCCCCGTATGCGAGATTGGACCGGCCCCCGGCAGGGAGGGGGCCGCGTGGGTGGATGCCGCCAAACGTTGAAAAACCGGGTCGGTCCCGCGCGAGCGCGCGCGCGGGGCGCCGGGCGATGCTGACGGACGTCCACAGTTTGGCGACTCCGCTGGGGATTTGGAAACAAGTTTCCAGGGGTGGTGTAACTTGAACGAGGTCGGTGAAGCTCATTTATTAGTTCCTAGTTGTGGTCACTACAGGTTTTGGCCCTAAAAAGCCCGCCCCAACCGATATCAGGACCAATCGACCTCTTCGCGGTAAGATCTCTAGGGACACCCGGAGAGATTCTCGATTGATGCTCCGGTCGCCTAACGCGTACCCCGCGGGAATAATAAGCGGATAGGTCCGAACGAACGGTATGACACTCGTCTCCCCAGATAATTGTCAATGCCTAAATAAAGACTATCCGTGGGCGGTAGCCTACCCTAACCTACCTGTGTCTGCATCCTGCATGAGTGTATGCATTCCTAGTTATGTGTAGCGTGTTTGAACAATCCAACCCAAATAAAACACTAAAAATCTGGATTCAACCACGCCAACATATTCAACCGCACCCAATTCTGTTTTCGAAAAATATCTCATCTTTTCAAAACAACCTCTTAAATGCCGATACTCCGGTCAAACCATAATTTTGAAAAAAAACATTTTCAGAAGCCATCGTCATGGCAGATTTTGCACTCAACATTTTCGAACAAAATATATTTTCAAACGTCATCACGCGGCCAGAGTAAAACCCACCAAACAACAAATACCGTTAATACTACCGAGACTCCCGATCAATGGGATCAAGGTGCACCAAACGGTTACATTTTTATTTTCAAAAAAAAATGTTTTTACACACATACCGTTAATACAACCAAAGCTTCGATTAATGAAGTCAAGGAATCCAAAACGGTTACATTCTCGAAACACTTTTCACAATACGTCCTTCCCCACCGTCAAATGCTAGATAATGCCACCGACAAACGTGGGCCACTCGTTTCAATTTTTTTCTTCTAAAAAACGCTATTCATCACCTAAGTTCTTTAATAAGATTTTAGTTATGCCCTTAGAGCACCGTCGTTAGACCACGTGCACTACAAGTATCGAACTAGCTAATAATTGTAGTCTCGATAAAAGCATCACGTTATCATTTTCAAAACTGGTTCCCCTAAGAACCATGTTCCTTTAAAAAAAAACATTTTACACCTTTGCTATCGCCTGATTCCCGACGCACACACATAGCAACACATTTTCACATCACGAACGATGTCACCACACCATCGTCACCCCAATTTTACAAAATCATTTTTCAAAAAAAAGGAGACTCTTCTCTGTGAGTATCGGTCGTTTTCGAAAAAGATAAAAATTCTTTGATCCTGAGCCGGGATCGCGATCAACTTCTTACGTCATACAACCGTGTGATTAATTGTCCGTGTTAGTTACTAGAAACACCTCTACTCGAGGTCTTACATTTTGGGTCGTCTCATTTTGAGAATTCCTCTTTAAACCTCACCTCCGAGGTTTGTGTCAAATCGTCTCGTCACAGAGATCTAAAATTCATTAGACGTCTCGCCAAATACACCAAAAGTCTAAAGCACCCGAGTCCCTAGGCCAATGACTGCACGCATATGCGAGTCAAGGTCTCACTCCCGTGTCGCTCTACTAGGAGCATTCCTCAAGTCTCTAAGTCATCCGGTGGATCCGATCTGACCTTTTTACCCTTTCCCACTAGAATCACTCCCCAACATGTCGGTAGACTCAAGCGCCATCAAAAGCATCCGCAACGATGTCAATACCCTTACCAAATTGGTTCTTAACATCCATACTTCGGTAGCCCGTTTGACTTTCTCCGTCCGTTACATCGATAGCCGCCTCAATTTCCTTGAGAGTAGAGACACAGAAAGCGAGACAAACGCTAACCCAAGCGATTACCATGCCCAAAAGCATACCCAGGATAGATTATCCCAATGCTCCGCCCGATCGAAGCATCCTAAAGTCGATACGGAAGGGACACCAAGACCTTACCAGACCACATCCAACAAAGTAGGAAGGTCACCGAGAGAATTTACCCCAATCAACTCATCATACACCGAAGCTCTTAAGTGCCTAGTCGATCAAGGGTTACTCTCACCTTTGGGTCCCACTCCGGACTCGATCAAGGGTCACCTTTGGGTCCCACTCGATCAAGGGTTACTCTTAAGTGCCTAGTCGATCAAGGGCAAACGAGGCAAAAGTTGGACCCCTAATGCTTATTGCCTATATCACCAAGGTAACGGGCATGACATTGAGTCCTGCTACCGACTCAAGCATGCCATACAAGATATGATCGAAAATGGGACCATCCCTCTCCCTCCACCCGAGAAACCAAACAACATCACAACCCTTTTAGCATCACGCAGTCTTCGGCGACGCCATTGGTTGCTCCCTGATAAGTGTAGTTTGTAGTGCCTATTTGTTGTGTTTTGGTCCCATTTTCCTTGTGGAATCGCTCCTTGGGGGCGGTTCATGGGCTTCTTATGCTTCCTTTAGTTCGTTTAAGGTTCCCGAGACCGATTTGGAAGAGTTGGAGCAATTCCGACTCAATACATACACATTTTGGAGCCAACGAAACTAAGGAACGATGACTTGATGCCTTGGAGTCGACCCCGAGACCTTGGGACCCAATCCCGAGCCTCCGAGACCCGATCCCAAGTCCCGAGAATCGACGAGAAACCCATGAGAGGCAAGGAGGGACCAAAGAGCTCTTAAAGGAGGCCTACAAGACCCATCCCGTTCGGGATGGCCTCATCCCGTTCAGGATGGGGTGCGCTTTTGAAGAGGCCACTGTGAGCCCATCCCGGTCGGGACCAACCCGTCCCGATCGGGATGACAGGGCCGTCCCGGTCGGGATGGGCTACAGCTCACCCGCATTGTTTCCTTTCTTCTCCTTTCCACTTGTAACCCTATATATACCCTTCCCTTGTTTTGTAAAGCATATGCACTTCATTAGACATTAAACCCTAGACTACTTTAGGTTAGATTAGATTATATTAGTTTAGATTAGTCGGTAATTAGTAGTTAATCTTAGTTTAATCTTGTATCATTGGATCTCTTGAAGAATCCATCCAAGATTGACAACCTTGGTGGAATTATTTGGGTTTTCTTCTATGCAAGTGTTCTCCTTTTCCATTTCCCTTGTAGTTTGGTATAATCTTCTTCTCCTTTTACTCTTAATTCTTTATAGCTTATCAAGTTCTCATCTTTATTCATTGTTTGTTGTTTATCCTTGTTTTCCATTATGTATGTTTGGATTCTTGTGTTGATTCCTTTTGTTCTTGTTAGTATTAGTTTGATTATGTTAGAGTAGTGTTCTTGATAGGGTTAGTAAGGTGATTAGGGTGTTAATTGGGTGATTAAGGGATTGTTAGAGATGTTGGTGGAAGATTTGGGTTTCCTCTTGGTTTGGTGCACATCACATGTTTGTTGAAATGCTTGAATGACTAGTAGATGCTTATACTTGTTTTTCTTGCCTTTCTCTTGTGGGTGATGGTTTGTTTGTGGGTTCGGTTCCCTCACTAAGTTGCGAGAGCCCGGTGAGGACGACCCCTAGGTCGGTCTAAGTAGCGAGAGCCCGGATGTGACCTAGGCCACTATAGCACGTTAGAACCCCATTTGTCGTGTGTATCGCCGAGATGGGTTATAGGATGAACCTCTAGGTAGGCCTGCGAGAGCCCGGACCAACCTAGATCACCCTACTACCTCCTTCACTCTAGTCCTCCCTTGACCATTCCGTTACCCCTTTGACCCCGACCTAATCCTGGCCCGTTTCTTTGTTTGTTTCTCCGGTACCTTAGTCTTAGTCTAGCTTTCTCCCCTTCTATCATTCTCTAGTTTAGCTTAGCTCGTTGACTTAGTCTCGTATTTAGGCGACCTTAGTCTAGGCTTTACATTACCGTCCCCGTGGATTCGACCCGACTTACCCTATCTACCCTAGTTAGGATTAGCCGGTTATATTATTGACGGTTGGGATTCCGCGACAAATCCCTCCCATCAATTTGGCGCCGTTGCCGGGGACGGTGCTAGTTTAGACTTTGTTTTCCTATTTGCTTGACTTTGTCTTTGTGTTTGTGTTTTTCTTTTTTCTTTTTGTTACCTTGCTTCTTGTGTGTGTGAGGTTTATTTCTCTCTTGTCTAGTGCCCAAAACGCACTGGACTTCTCACGTTTGTTCTTAGTCTACAGTTTGTGCTTAGAGGTGGTGACTATCTTCTTCTTGCAACTCAGAGCCGCTTTAACGGACGGTTGCTAGGATGAGTGGTTTCCAACCGGGTATGGACTACGATTTTCGAGCGAGCGTGGGGTTTTATCTAAACTCCACATACTCGGGAGCCGATATGAGCTACTCCTCTTCTTTCATCAACCAAGGGTATGACATGACGTCCCCCTACCACTATCAAGCTTCTTGGGGTGACTCTAGTGGGTATGAACTTCAAGGTTATGAAAACGGCTACCAACAAGTAAATGACTATCAATCCTACGATCATGGTGGCTATTACTCGAGTTATGATTGTGAACCCACCATGTTCAATCAAGATTCACCGTATGGAAGCCAATTTCTCCAAAACCCACCATATTACCCTCCACCCCAACCACAATATGAACCTTATGACCCACAATACTACCAATCACCCCAACCTTGCTACCAACAATATGATGCCCCACCCTTTGGGCATCATCAAGATTTTCAAGGAGCTTTACAAGACCCCAATGATCACCAATTACCCGACACGGAGGTGTTTCAATCGCTTCTTCAATTGCAAAAGAGCAACCAAGAAATGGCCATTCAAATTCAAAAACAACAAAATGAATTAATGGCCCAAATTCGAAGGGGAGACGAGGCGAGGCATGCTCAATTAGATGAAGGATGCCCACTTAAGAAAGAGGAGCATCCTAACCATGAAGCCGCCAATGTAGTTCCCTTTGATAGAGAAGTTTGCTTTGAAGAACCTCAATCGTCTATCCAAAAAGAGACGGATGAGGATATAACCCTTGGTGAAAGCATAGTTGGTGAGGAATTGGAGGAGGGTAGTGGGTTGGATGAGTTGGTGAAATTTGTGAAGTTGTTGGGTGAAATTGATAGCCTCGAGTTGCCCATGTCCGATAATGAGGATAAGCATCAAGAGCCCCTTGCTAGTATATCGAGAGATGATGTGGGGACAAGTGATGAAGATGGGGAACCACAACTTGAGGAAAGTGTGGGGGTGTGCAACGAGGAAATGAGGCCAAAACCGCTTTTTGTGCCTCATTTCTTGGAGATGAAGCTTGCTTGGGATTGGAGGCAATGCTTAGGGAGGAAGAGGTCGGTGAAGCTCGTAGGATGGAGAGACCCCGGAGACTACTTTGAAGATGATGTCGGGTCTTGGGATTCCTACTTCTTGCCTCCTCCTTGGAGGCCGTGGAGGTCGGCTAAGCTCGAGCGCTTCTTGGGCCTTCACTATGATGTCGGTAGCGCGTTCGACTTGCTCCTCCATGCCCTTGAGGGCTACGGTTGAAGGAGAGTCCACCATCCTTGGTTTGACGGAGTTCCTAAAGAACCGTCATGTTGTATATTCCCCTCTCCTCTTCTTTAGAGTACTTGTGCTTGTATTTGTGATTTTTGTTTCTAGGACTCTTTTGTTTTTGTGGGATTCTTGTAATTTTACAAGTTTTTCACTCTTTCCTTTTTGAGGATTTAGTCGGATTTAGGCGGAATCCGGGCTAGGTGACTTGATTACACCTAGCCCTCCCCTCCCATTTCCTTTTATTTCCTTCGTTTTATTTCTTCCCCCATCCATATCTTTTCTTGTCTCGGCCCATGGTGACTTGACTACACCCCGGCCGGACACCTTCTACCCTTTTCTTCACTTTTCTTTTTGATTTTTAGGTTTTTTTTCGTAGTTTCTTTTCTTTTTCTTTTGTCTCTCCGCACACTACGATCGAGCATGAGGACATGGCTCGGTTTAAGTGTGGGGGAGCGATATTCTAGTGTAGCTTAGTTTATTTTCGTAGTTTTTTCGAAAAATTTTCAAAAAACCCTAAAAATTTGAAAAATTTCACAAAAAATCAAAAAGATTTTCTTTTGTGTTTTTTCCTTTTTTGTGTCTTTGTGTCGTATATTTGTTTTGTGTGCTTGTTTGCCTCTCTTTTTCCTTATAGGTTGCTTTAATCACCGATAACGTTGGAAAGCTTTAAAGACATCCGGTAACCTCTTCTATCCCTTCTTTCTCTCCTTTGTCTCTTGTGGAGTTTGGAGGAGATTGTGATGTTGTGTGCTCGGGTGGAGCTTTATGCATATTGGTGGATGATTTGGTGACTTGTTTGGAATATCGGGGTGGTGTTTGTGTTGTTTATGTGTTCGTTTTGTTTTGTTGCTTTTGCTTCTTTTTCTTTCGTTCGTTTTCGTCGTGTCTTTGTTTTGTGTTGTGTTGTGTGTCTTGTGCGTAAGCCGTTTTCGAAAACCCGGTTTAGAGGCTAGCGTGTGAGTGTCTATTTTCCCTTCCTAGTTATATAAATCGAGTCTTAGACTTTAATCTAGTAGAATGACCCTAAATCAATGATTTTGTTGGTCCTTTACCTTGAGTCCACCTAGCTTACTAGGGATTTACTACGGGATTTGCACCTTTGACCATTATGACCACCCACGGTGTGAAAAGGCCTTGCTTACCGAGTCTCGTCCCTTAGGTGACCGTGTTTAGGATCGTTTGATTAGTCCAAGTTCTCCACTTTTTTGTGGGTTTGAATGGGAATGCACAACCCCGACTTACCCATTCACCTACCTCCTACACATATCCATACAATAAAATTGCAAAGTGTTGAATTCTCTCTTTCTCAATTGTCAAGAAATGCCAAAAAGCCAAATCTTGCCAAAAAAAGGGAAAAGAAAAGAAAAGAAAGAAAAATGAAAGAAAGAAAAGAATGAAGAAAAAGAAAAGGCACAAAAGCCAAAAAGAAAATAGAAAAGAAGAAAAGGAAATGGCATGGCAACAAACAAATCAAAACGTCGAAAAGAAAGAAAATGCCAAAAGAAAACCCATCTCACAAAAATAAATCCCCATAAAAATAAGCCTTTTTCCGACTTTTGCCGTGAAGAGCCTACCAAAGGACCGAGTCCCGAGGAAGGATGATAGCGGCATTAGTCGGTCTTCCCTCATTTTGCATGTTTTCCACCTTTTTACTTGGACTAGATAGGCGGTTTTGGACACGGGACGACCCTCTTGGCTCATCGGAGTCTCACTTACCTACAGTGTCGACTAACACCGTGGTTCATCCCTTTTCCACTCCGCCGATCGTCCCATAGTACGTTCTTAGAAAGTTAGGAGGACCTAGGTAAGTTATCAACGTTTTTGTTGCTTTATCGTCATACTATTAGGGTTTAGTCCACCTTGGTTTGTATGATTAGCTTGGGAACGTTGTCACTTGCCTCGAGTCCTAAACCGGTGCTTCTTTCACCGCTTGTTTGAGGGAAGCGGTATTTGTTTTTCTTTCCGTGCAACCTTGTGTTTGTTTGTTTGTTTGTTTGTTTATGTGCTTGTTTGTTTTTGTGTCTTGTGTCCGGTTGCATCCACGGTTTTGTCGCAAGACCTTACTTGCCTTGCGGAGTGCAATTGTCCTCTAAGTGTACTCGCGTGAGTTGAAAGGGCGTAGGGTGCGCTAATACCCATTCGGCTAGTATAGTAGTTAGTATGTGCTTACTCGAGGGCGAGTAAGGGTTAAGTGTGGGGGAGTTGATAAGTGTAGTTTGTAGTGCATATTTGTTGTGTTTTGGTCCCATTTTCCTTGTGGAATCGCTCCTTGGGGGCGGTTCATGGGCTTCTTATGCTTCCTTTAGTTCATTTCAGGTTCCCGAGACCGATTTGGAAGAGTTGGAGCAATTCCGACTTAATACATACACATTTTGGAGCCAACGAAAATAAGGAACGATGACTTGATGCCTTGGAGTCGACCCCGAGACCTTGGGACCCAATCCCGAGCCTCCAAGACCCGATCCCGAGTCCCGAGAATCGACGAGAAACCCATGTGAGGCAAGGAGGGACCAAAGAGCTCTTAAAGAAGGCCTACAAGACCCATCTCGTTCGGGATGGCCTCATCCCGTTCGGGATGGGGTGCGCTTTTGAGGAGGCCACTGTGAGCCCATCCCGGCCGGGACCAACCCGTCCCGATCGGGATGCCAGGGCCGTCCCGGTCGGGATGGGCTACAGCTCACCCGCATTGTTTCCTTTCTTCTCCTTTCCACTTGTAACCCTATATATACCCTTCCCTTGTTTTGTAAAACATATGCACTTCATTAGACATTAAACCCTAGACTACTTTAGGTTAGATTAGATTAGATTAGTGTAGATTAGTCGGTAATTAGTAGTTAATCTTAGTTTAATCTTGTATCATTGGATCTCTTGAAGAATCCATCCAAGATTGACAACCTTGGTGGAATTATTTGGGTTTTCTTCTATGCAAGTGTTCTCCTTTTCCATTTCCCTTGTAGTTTGGTATAATCTTCTTCTCCTTTTACTCTTAATCCTTTATAGTTTATCAAGTTCTCATCTTTATTCATTGTTTGTTGTTTATCCTTGTTTTCCATTATGTATGTTTGGATTCTTGTGTTGATTCCTTTTGTTCTTGTTAGTATTAGTTTGATTATATTAGAGTAGTGTTCTTGCTAGGGTTAGTAAGGTGATTAGGGTGTTAATTGGGTGATTAAGGGATTGTTAGAGATGTTGGTGGAAGATTTGGGTTTCCTCTTGGTTTGGTGCACATCACATGTTTGTTGAAATGCTTGAATGACTAGTAGATGCTTATACTTGTTTTTCTTGTCTTTATCTTGTGGGTGATGGTTTGTTTGTGGGTTCGGTTCCCTCACTAAGTTGCGAGAGCCCGGTGAGGACGACCCCTAGGTCGGTCTAAGTAGCGAGAGCCCGGATGCGACCTAGGCCACTATAGCACGTTAGAACCCCGTTTGTCGTATGTATCGCCGAGATGGGTTATAGGATGAACCTCTAGGTAGGCCTAAGTTGCGAGAGCCCGGACCAACCTAGATCACCCTACTACCTCCTTCACTCTAGTCCTCCCTTGACCATTCCGTTACCCTTTTGACCCCGACCTAATCCTAGCTCGTTTCTTTGTTTGTTTCTCCGGTACCTTAGTCTTAGGCCCTGTTCTTTTCGGCTGAAACAAGGCTGAGCTGAGCTGAGCTGGTCTGATAGGAGCTGAGCTGGACTGATAAGATCTGAGCTGGTCTGATAGAAGCTGAAACTAATAATTTTTATATAAATTATCTAATAATTTTAAGAAAAATATTGGAGCTGAGCTGAGCTGAGCTGATAAGAGCTGGGCTGAGCTGATAAGAGCTGGGCTGAGCTGGTCTGAAACGGGCTGAAACGGGCTGAAATTAAGCCGAAAAGAACAGGGCCTTAGTCTAGCTTTCTCCCCTTCTATCATTCTCTAGTTTAGCTTAGCTCGTTGACTTAGTCTCGTATTTAGGCGAACTTAGTCTAGGCTTTACATTACCGTCCCCGTGGATTCGACCCGACTTACCCTATCTACCCTAGTTAGGATTAGCCGGTTATATTATTGACGGTTGGGATTCCGCGACAAATCCCTCCCATCACTCCCTTATTGACCCTATAGAGGAGAATGTCCGGAATATTAAGGAAGATCCTGACAACCCAAGGGCATCCGCCGAGACGAGTAAATCTGTGTCCGAGTCAGAGTCTAGTTCGTCTTTGGGCCTAAACCTAATAGTATAACAAATATTTTTTGTTTTTACATCGAGTCAGGAGGTGCGAGGGGATCTGTCCTCCATCTCCCCGAAAATATTATCTCGGGCACATAGCTCGCTTATTACTATCAATAAAAAGAAATAAACTTTTCTTCCTTTATAATGCGCCTCGACAATCGCTTGATTTAATAACGCACTTTCTCGCTTACGACTCGATACTAAGCCATTTATCGATAACAATCAAACATACCTCAAAGCAACGAGGAATTACAAAAACCGAGACCCCGTGTTCCTTTTTTTACCTATTCCATGCCTGGTATAGAAAGCCACAAACTATCCCTTAGAACAAGCATTACTGAATCCTATGACAAATCTAGATAGCCTCTAAGCTTGTGAAGTTGTGATCAAAGACGGAAGGCAAACCCATTTCCCACAGTAAATATCCCTCAAATAAAGACCGACCAATTCCAACCATAGGTGCTAGTCCGACAAAATAAAAGAGTTTGAAATGGCCTAAAGAAGCTAAAGAAAAAATAAAACCAAGGCCAAACTAAACCGGCCCAATTCAATGATCAAGACCAAACTCAACGGTCAAAATGAAACCCCCAATCATTCAAACTCGACTTTAAGTGCAAAGTCCAAACGAAAAGCAAAAAAGAGAGAAAAAAAAGAAAGGCCAATCAACTAGCACCCAAATACCAGCCTCCCTACATTATAACCCTTAAGACCTTCCCGAGACACTTGTTAGGAAACAGTCTGGAATTTTGAGGATTCAAGCTCAATAGGATATTCCCAACTGTTAGGGCCAGAGATGGAAACCAGATCCCACGTAATTTACAACCCACCCGATTGAAGTCTGAGTCATTTTTACTTAGCTTCCCCTTTCCTACCACATCACATAACCGTAGCCCATAGCCCTAACTCCACAAAAATCAAGCTCCAAATTTTGATCTATCGAAACCACTTACTACCTAGCTCCACATTCCAAAACCAATCCAAGCCAGTCACCCTAACCCAAACACGGTATCTCGGTAATTGTCACTTTCAAGGGGTCACACCCGGTCACTTCATCCGAGTTCTTAAAATAGGGTGAAAACCCGTGTAACCCTAAGCATCTCACATCGATAATTGGCCTAACGAGTCTAAAGCAAAATCACTCGCATATAATGAACTACAAACATGGTTTGATTCCGTTTAAAAGCGGATACGTAGGCAACCCTCCTCCGGGTACAACCAAACAGACAAACAAACAAAAAATCGATTAATCGATTCATGTGCAAACCGGGACTCCTTCCACGACCCGGCCAATGAGTGATTTTAAAAATGACGAAGCACAAACGACGAGCCGAGGACGGGGTGAAAACCCAAAAGGGCGCCCCGAGCAAAATGAAGAATCGAGTTGCGAGCCGTCAAAAAAAAAGAAAGGAACAAACGGTGAGCCGAGGACGGAGTGAAAACCCGAAAGGGCGCTCCGGGCAAAATGAAGAATCGAGTGGCGAGCCACCAAAAAAAAAGATAATAAAAAAAAAAAGTGCTTCTCATTAATAAAAAAAATCAGTTAAATCAAGCCTTTGTCGAGGCCATTTACATCAAGCGTCTTAAACCCGGACATCCCGAAAAGCAACAACGTGTCAAAACTCTATAAATAACTAGTACTAATACGCCACATAATATCAATTAATACAACATAGTACTAAACGGTTGGGCTCTAATGGTCCAACTTTTCCTTTCCCTTGCCATTCGGGTGTGCTTGCTTGAGTCTCTCACCATTGACCCTCCTAACGCAAGCTTTCACCCCCTAGCCAAAAGCAAGCCCAGCCAATCTCACTTCCCTCCTCACTCACATTTTCAATATGGGTCTTTTCGGTCACGACCCGTGTAGATGAACTGACGAACAATAGGATCGGTAACGCCGTCTTCGGTCGGGCACTTAGTGACATTTGCCCGCATAGCTTCCTTATTCTGTAGTAGGATCATCCCCACAATCCTTAACCTTTCTCTCACACCCGACAACTCCAAACGTCAGGAACGACCTCCTGAAGTCGCTAAACCCCTTTCCAACAGTCGAAATGCCCGTGCAAGAGTGTCAGGCCCACACGGATGGTACATTTCGTCCATCAGATCCACCAGACTTAGATGTCTTTTCATTCTTTTTTAGGGGGATAAGCTACCCCACCTAGGCGTGTTGTAGCCTTTTAACGGTTATCGTCAAGTCGTGTCTGTAGACTAATAAGGCAGTATTATGAATGTACAAAAAGTGGTCTAACTTTTTTTTTACAAAAGTGGTCTAACTTTTCCAAAGTTGCCCGAATTTTTAACTTCGGCCTCGTTCTAAGTGTCAAAACAACCGCGCTCTTCTCTTAACACACTTGGTCTAAGCACGTTAATATGTTACATCTTGAGTCAAAACGTTTTAATCGACGTACTACCTGATCCAATTCCCGGTTCAAACTAATGCATTTCAAAACATCCAAAAGGAACTGTTTTCATACTCTCATGCAATGCTAACACGCCCAAAGCTGGGTCAAATCGCAAACAAATGAACGCAAAAAGTGATTACTTGTTAATCTAGGTAAACAAATTCGCCAAACACAAGACTAATCCAACTAGTTCAAATACTAAAAATCTAAAACGAATACACAAAAATATACAAATTCATACACGAATCGAGGTTAGGGAGGACCCCTAGAAGCCACGCTAATGGCCATCATGACCTCACGAATATCGTCATCCAAATCTAGATCCTCCAGGTCTAGAAGAGGGGACGCGCTACCATCCATCCCCGACAGCATGTCTAGGGTAGCTGTCTCGGGGATTCTGCCAACTTCCTCGGTAACACCCGTAGCCTCAGCCTCAGCTTCAGCCTCAGTCTCCCTCTCAAGACGATGTCTAGCCTCACCTTGCGCAGAGGTCTCCCCCCGAGACCGGGCCAGCTGCTCCTTAAGGAAAGCAATCTCGTCAGCCCGAGACTGCAGGAGCCGTTGCGACTCAACATCTCTTGCCTCGAGCTCGGTCACCCGAGTCTCCAGCTGTCCCACCATATCCGAGACATCCTGCGAGTACACTCAAACATTAGGAAAATACGCGAACAACCTAGAAAACCACCTTAGTCATGCAAACTCACCGATCGAGGCCCCGAAGTATCACGGGAAACCCTCAAGGCATAGGCTCGAAAGCAGTTGGCGGCCTGCCACAACCGCTGATGGCAAGCTGACGAAACCTCAGAGTTGAAACCATAAAGGTTAGCTAAACCGATCCTAAACCTTAGAACCCAAATCGAAAACAAAAGCCAAAACTTACCCGGTATACCCGGTCACGCCACTCTATCCTTGCATCCATTTCCTCAGTAGAACACGGGGGGAGAGGCTCGGTGAAGGGTATCTCAGCCGCATCCACCCTAAGCAGCATCAGGGGAAAATCTGGGGGCTAGATTTCATCAGCCGGATTGGCCAGCTGAGAAAACGACAAATAGGTCAGTCAGAGGGCAAGGAAATAATAAACCGCGAAACAAGCCTCAGAACCAAAATTAGAACATTACCACGAGGCGGTACCAAGCTAACCGCCGGGTGACGTGAGATAGATAGGAGGCACCAGGCACCAAGAGTGTATCGCCTCCTTCTCCGTCCCTATCCTCGTGGACCTCTGCGGCGGTCGGTGGTCTGAACATGGTCCGGGGAGGATCAACCGGCACCCTGAAATCGTCATACAGACACTGACGCACCAACCGCTCGCTCAGGTACCAAACTGGACGAAACAACGCGGGAAGAAGCATCCTCCTATAACTCCGAGGCCTCAACTCTGCAGTCACGTACCCGGGCACGCCCTCATAATCGGCCCAAGGGCGGGCCAAAAACTACACAAATAGAACCAACATCCTAATGAATCCCAAACCTTGGGGGCTACTGAACAAAATAGGCTATAAAAAGAAAACTTACATCCTCGAGGCATAGCTTGTTAACCAACGCATTCTTCAACGGGTAATGGCTGATTGTGCTCTTAGGCTGAGCCAGGCTCCACTCGATCCCCGCCGGGAATCTCTTCGGGTGCACCCGCACCGTCTTAGGTGCCAAACGCGAGAAATAGGAGTAGATCCAAGCCTGTAAAATCCCAAAACAACTTTAGCAAAACCAAGCCGAAAGTAAGCAGAACTTGAAATACAAGGGCGAAAAAAGCGACTAACCTCCATTATAAGGCCCGGACCCACAATGGGCACAGCTGAAGCCGACTCTATCACCAACGGCCTCACCATGACTTGCAGACAGCGAGTCATCTCCGCGAAAGCCGCGGTCACCCAATCATAACGTCCTAGCTGAGTCAGGTCAGCTAGGAAAGGCAAAATCCTAGTACTAAACCTCTCGCCTTTATCCGAGAAGTGGGTCGACCCTAGGAAGTACCACAACCACAACCGGGCATCCTGCTCCGGCGTGTTGGGTTCTCGACCCTCTAACACCGTCACTCGCTCGAAGTGGTCGGTGATGTACGAACTCACCAAAGCATGAGGCGCACTGTATGCCTCACGCGGCAAACAATCCCCGATGAGGCCCCGCACCTCATTGCTATCTAGACTAGGGCATTCGGCGGCCCACTAATCCTATCCGGACCCCAGGGCAGACCAGTAATCATCCCAAAATCCTTTAGGGTCATCCCGACCTCCCCAAAAGCCATGTGGAAGGTCGAGGTAGTATCATGGAAGCGACCTATCATCGCCCTAATCACCATAAGGTTGCACTTAGTCTTACAACCCACTAGCCGGACCCACTGCTCGACCACGGGACCTAGAGCAGTCCTCACAATAATTTCCTTCGCTGCAGGGGCTAACTTCTGAAAATAGATATCGAGACATGTAGTAAAGCCCGAGAAAGTCTTCATCGGACCTGGAGACTGCAAGCCGAAACAATACGAGAATAAGCAAAACCAACCTAGCCTAACCCGACCGAAAATCTGAAGCATAACTAATAAGCACAAATAGGACACTCACCCGACCACGCACGATACGGTGGGAAACGTGAAGGTCAGGATGAAACATTAGCTGATGACCATCCCAGTCCCGAGCCCACTCGTGATCCTCGTAACTAATCTCCTCATCCTCCAGTACAGGAACCGGGACATGAGCCCTCCTAGCCACGGTCTCTGTAAGCTTACGCTTCTTCACTCTATCGTAATCGCCTCGTTAATGGTCTCGGGGTCACGACGCTAAAACAAGGTGCTCCGTCGCCTCCTACGAATCCCTCGAGGAGTCAGTGTGCTCACCCCAACAACCTCTTCACTAGCACCAACCGAGGAAGTTCCCTCGGGACGCTCGGTGTCATGTCTAGCTGTAAACGAAAAAAAACATATCTCTAATCAGGTTAAAGCAGCTTAAACAGGTCAAAATAAGGTCAAAATTTCGGATAAGGATATCAAAATTCCGAAATGGCCGCTGGCATCCATTTTCGATCCCGGTCACAATGGAAGTGGTTTCGTGAAAATCTGGCATCGTTACGACACCTTTTGGTCCGTCTTAAGACACACAAAACCTTATGAAGGGTTCTAAAAGTCATCCTAGCCCATAAGAATCGACAAGAGAGCTGCCCACCACCTTACACACACTATTTGAGCAAAAGTACGTACAATGAACACGGGAATAATCGGGAAACGATCCTTAACCCTAGCATTCCAAACACATTTCCATAGCGAGCCATTGTCGCACCTCGAAAACCCTTATCAAACTTATACCGACTTCAACAAGCTCTAATCAACCTTAATTTAATAATGAGACTAAGCACAAGCATCGAAACTTAACGAATCAAAAACACCCAAATCGATTTTCTAGGGTTTTCAATAAAACCAACTCATACTCAATCAAATCAAGCAAAACCGACATAAACAAGCAAAGAACACTTACCCGGAGTCGTCATTGTCGTAAATAGCAGAAATCGAAATGAAATTTGGCAAGAAAAGTCGAGAAATCGGTTTAGGGTCGAAAGGGGCGACACGCTCGAGTTTTGTGTTGAATGAAACGAGCGCCCCAATTTTCGATTACTTAAGTAGACCCGATCCTCAGAAAACCTGACCGCCCCAAATGACGCGCCCGAGTCCTAACACGCTGGGGGCTAGGCGCCTGAGTACTAGGGTGCAGATGGATGTGCGCCTAAACGGCCTAGTGCAGACTTAAGCAAAACAAACCAGATTCAAGGTTCGATACACATAAAACATGCAACCTTTAAGACAAACAAAATAACAATAACGGGCAATTACTAATCAACATTGATAACAAGCATAAGAACCGCACTTGACCTAAACGCTGCCCTCGAACGCATAATAAGGCGATTCGAACTAAACTAAACTAAACGAACTCTGAACAAACTCAAATACATAACAAACCAAGACCGAGCAAAAGCAAACCCAAACGAGATAAGACAAACCCGCAAAACAAAATTTAACTAAAACAAATAAACGAACAACAATTTTTGCCCGAGGGACGTTAGTATCCCGAAGGCACAGCAATTTTTGCCCGAGGGACGTTAGTATCCCGGAGGCACAACAATTTTGCCCGAGGGACGTTAGTATCCTGGAGGCACAACAATTTTGCCCGAGGGACGTTAGTATCCCGAAGGCACAACAATTTTTGCCCGAGGGACGTTAGTATGACGGAGGCATAGCAACAACAATTTTGCCCGAGGGACGTTAGTATCCCGGAGGCACAACAACAACAATTTTGCCCGTGGAACGTTAGTATCCCGGAGGCACAACAACAACAATTTTGCCCGAGGGACGTTAGTATCCCGGAGGCACAACAACAACAATTTTGCCCGAGGGACGTTAGTATCCCGGAGGCACAACAACGGCAATTTCGTCCTAGGGGTCAGAGCATCCCCGAAGACAGCTGCTCGAGTGGAGACTGACACCTCGAGTAGCTTACAACAACAATTTCGTCCTAGGGGTCAGAGCATCCCCGAAGATAGCTGCTCGAGTGGACACTGACGCCCTCGAGCAGTTTATTATGGTTCACTTTGTCCTAGGGGTCAGAGCATCCCCAAAGACAGCTACCCGAGCGGAGACCAACACCCTCGAGTAGTTTATCTTGTTTGTTTTGTCCTAGGGATCACAGACATCCCGAAGACAAGTGTTCGAGTGGAGACTGACGCCCTCGAACATTTCTGTTCAGCCTTATTTCACCCAAGGGGTCACAAGCATCCCAAAGAAAGCCGCTCAAGTGGAGACTGACGCCCTCGAACGTTTTATTTCGTCAAGGGTTCAAAAGCATCCCAAAAATATTTGTTCGAAATGGAAGCCAACACATATGAACATTCCCTACACCCACGCTTAACGCGTCACCTACGCACGAAAACACTTAAAATTGAACAAAACCTTTAAATAAACCGAAGAAGACAAAGCGCGCGAGCGAGATGACCAGCAACGGCCCGGGCCAAAGCAAGCAAACGGAAGCGAAGACGTCAGGTATGACTTCTAAGCCTTGGCTGGCGAGCCTCAAATCGTAGTCCAACGGACTTACAACGACCCGACAGGACAGCTACTAGGTCGTAATCTTCGATTGACCTGGGCGGCTATACTTTGACTTTCGCCTTGTCCAAGCCTCAGTCAAAGTGGGAGCTTCTGTAGACACCCAGATTTGGACCTGGTGGCTGCAGAGGTGCCAAAAAAACACCCGATGACGATAGGACTGCAACGCGACGCGAGTTCGCGATGTTTTAGGTAGTTTTTCTAAAGAACGGATCAAATAATTACTCGGAAAAATTAAAACTAACATGATGGCAACCTTGATAAGGCTAAAGTCGTATCACGTTAATCAAAATAATCCTAACGAACAACTAACAGGTAGCTAGAAGTAAGTAAGGGTGTAGACACCCGCATTTTGCCTACTAGTGTCTATAGCAGTTCCCGACAAAACACCCGATGATGATCGGATATAAACGTGACTTAATACACTCGAATACGAGCTCGAAATCAATAAGATCCGACGTGGGCATTTAGCGGAGTGCAAATCTCTCAAAACCGACCTCAAATCCAGGCCCAGTGGATCGTTTCCAATAAAATGAGACTATTTTGGGTCAAAACCGACACCGAAAATAAAACCGTCTTTTGGCGACCGGGTCAAAACCCGGTCAAAGACGAATCCGACACAAAAAACAGCCAAGTTCGCTTCTAGAAGCTAGTCCAACAACCAAGATCCATTCAAAAATGGTCAACAATCATTCCCTATTTACACTCCCTCCTTCCCGACCCACTCGATCGCGTGGTTCACACCTACTCGGTCGAGTAAGGCCATGAACAGGCCGAACCGGACTCGAACCGGGCACTCGATCGAGTGCACACGCTCCACTCGATCGAGTGGCCCTAAAGCGGGGTATTTCTTCTATAAATACGCCGTCACCCTAAACCATTTCACAACTTGACACTACAACCATTTACACAACTTTTTCCAACCCTAATTATCCTACATTTCCCACTTAAGCAACATCATTTTCACAACACATACAAACCCTTTGAACTAGGCTTTAAACTCACAACATTCATATCTTTTCTACACACACATACACATTTCCGAGATCAAAACTCGTCAAAGACACACACCATAACTCACCCTACATATCTCGACACTCCCGCGCTCCCGTCGCTATTACGAGTCCGTTTCCGAGGCCATTTTAAGCATGTAGGTTGAGGGTGTAATTCAATCCCGACATCCTTTTCTCCCTTCTTCTTTTTATTGTTATATATATATATATATATATATATATATATAGAGGTAGGTTCAAATAAGGTCCACAGTTTTCTTAAGTCTATATTGAAGTTACAGATGACATACGCTAAAGTTGCATTTGTTCAAAATTGATATATATACAAATGCAACTTTAGCGTATGTCATCTGTAATTTCAATATAGACTTAAAAAAATTGTGGACCTTATTTGAACCTACCTCTATATATATATATATATATATATATATATATATATATATATATATATATATATATATATATATATATATATATATATATATATATATTTATGTATACGTATACTAATTAATTGATAGTAACGATATTAATACTAACATTTTTATTCCGTTACTAACATTTTTATTTCGTTACTAACCATTTTAATTTTTGTTTACTAACATTTTTATTATTGCTTATTTTTTTTATCGTCATACCGTGTATATCTATATAATAATAAAACTTTCGGATTCGAACACGTTTGACTACGACAACCGCTCCAAGTCCGTTTAATCCCTTTACGAGCCGTGACGGAGGTGGCACCCTTTCGATGAGCGCCGCCCCAAGCACTCAAGGGCGTAACGCGATCGTGGTCGTACGTAGTTGAACGTGTATTATTCCATTTCTAAGATTAGCACGGAACCCGTTGACGTGAAAATCGACATCACATAATCGGTTAGGATTAGTATCGATGTTGTGACGCGGAGGGACACAATTTCGTCACTAATCAAATTTTTCGATCCAATAATAACATCTTTTCATAAAATTCCGATGACGGTCTTATAATCGTATAGTACACGATTATAGCACCGAAAACCGAGTTAAATTTAAATCATGCAATATATTTACGTAACTCGGTCAACCATCGATTTTGAATCAATGAAAACGAAACTGCCACCTTTTCCGAAACGAGCCATGACTCGTACAGGGGGCACTCGACCGAGTGCCATGGGTCACTCGATCGAGTAGCACCCCAAAAACCGGGCAGTAGGTCCTTCAAAGGCTCACTCGATCGAGTCTTTGCCATGACTCGGTCAAGTGGATTCCTTTGTCCAAGCAAAACGAGTGCCTATTGCATCATCCGAGCCTCGTCAACTTTTTACGACTTTGGTCGTCACGTGTAAAGTCAATCACGTGGTTCCTTTTTCAAAACTCATGCATTTTATTCTACTTTCACGACTTTGATTAATGTCTTACACGATTAGTTTTATGTCGACGACTCCTTAGTCGTATCCGATGCATGACTAGTCTAGACGCCAATATTTGAATATGATAAGTTGGGACAAGGCATCGAGATCTAGGATCGAGCTAGCACCACGTTTTGGTCCCATACGCGAACGCGTATTAAAATCTCCGTCCTCTATTTAATACACAATATAATGTGTATTTAATCGAAGTTCGTCCATTTATTCCACTTACGGTCTAGCTTATATTTACTATATACGGGTCAGTTTATAGTTAGTATTTGTCGTTTTCTATTCCGATTATTATTTTATCGCTCGTTGTATTGTGAATTCCGGGTTGTATTCCGCCCGTGTAATTTGTATTATTTACGAGTTTTCTATTTTCGATGTTGGCCATTTATTGCCTTAAATGAACATCACATGCTAAACAACTCCGACAATAATTTAGATGCATTAAATGACGTAGCTCACACGTAATTCACATGCTTAGCTAAAATATTGTTTGCATAACATTTAGTCATTTTACTAGCGCGCGTACACGAACACGAACGATATCTTTGTAGAGGCCGCTAAAGAGCGGGCGGAGTTGGGTGTCCTTTGTGGGCTTCCCAACACGTACCCTCACCCCTTACTCAGAACCATGGTTTCCGGATGTCCAAAACCATTGGCGCACGAGAGTCATTCAATGCACGATATCCGATAACTCGGGATCGGTATCGTAATGCAAAGGGACGAACTCATAAGCTCTAGAACTAAAAGTGGACCGTGCTTTGTGCACGAAACGCCCAAGTGTAGAGTGAGTTCGAACGGGTCCGAATTACCACAAAATTCGGTGGCGACTCCAACTACGATTTAAATTTCGACCCGAGGTCAATCTTACCACGAGATTCATTCGCCTACCCAAACCCGCGTGTGGCCGCTTCGGGGTGGACTTACGTCATGTCCACAAAGGGTCGAATCCACAGAGAGACGGATGAAAATCGCTAATTATCTAATAATCGATTCTAAACTATTTAAATTCCGGTTTGTTTGAATTGTTTTTTCTAAACTATTGCAATAATGTAAATTAAGAGGTTCTAACAATATTAAAAGGATCTAGGGTCTTACGGTTCACTATGTAATTAAATTGGGTAAAGTTAATTAATCATTCAATCAATCAATCACAATTATTTAGGGCAAAGACACGGCCTTTCGGATCTTATGTCAACCTTAGGATAGATTCTGACGGGCTCTCGCAACTTACCAGATTATCTTACCCACTTACTTGTAAGTCTACCCTTACCAGGCTTTCGATCTTAGGTTCGGGTTCCTAAACATTCAACTAGTTCAATGTCTCAAACTAATCAAACAATAATACAAGACAAGTAGTAAGGCAATAACATATGAATAATCAATTAAACAAATAATCAAGCTAACATCCCCAATTCAATTAACATAGATCCCCTTCAACCCTAGATAAATAAATTAGCTACTCATAATAAACGATAAAGCAATAAAGAAATTAAGCATAATAAAGAACAATATGAAAATAAGAGAATAAGAAAAGCTACCAATTACGTAGAACTGAAAGATTAACGATCTAAAAGTATGACTACAAACTAGAAGAATTCTAATGCTAATAAAAAGTATAAACTAAACTAATGAATATCAAAGTGTGAACTAAACTACTGAATGAGTTAGATGGATCCATAGCAATTTTTTAAAGGGGAGAAACTGGAAGTTGATGTTTAGTTCTGCTACGTCTAGTTGGTCTTGGAAACGTATTTGTAATGTTTATCACAGATTTCGAGACGGGTTTGATAATGAAGGCAGACTGTAGGTGGGAAGGGATTATACTGTATTGCAGGGATATAATTGGCTGAGATTGGCGAAACAAGAGGTCGGATGGAGTAATGTGGTGTGGCACAAGTTAGTTTTATCCAAGCATTCTTTCATAGCTTGGATAATGATGCATAATCGATTGCAAACTAATGAAAGATTGAGCAGATGGGGAATTAATTTGTCTACTGACTGTTGGTTGTGTGACAGCGGAAGTGAGAATCAGGAACACCTGTTCTTTCTTTGTTCGTTTAGCAGGCGAGTGTTGGGAGAGGTGTCAAGTTGGCTGTGCATCAATATTCCTTCTGTGGATGTTGTAGCATGGTGGCATAGTTATCGATTTGCAAATGGTGGGCATAAAAGACTGGTTGGATGTATTATTGTGGCTACCATTTATCACTTATGGCGAGCACGGAATCTCAGCAAACATGAGAAATGGATACCAAGGCCGGAGCATATTCTAAGGATGATTCAGGAAGAATGTCGAGCTAGACATAGATTCTTATTATCTAGTGAAAAATATGAATTAGTTGCTCAGTATTTGGACTAATCGAGATTTAGTCAAGTGGATGTATCTAAGTTGGTATGTAGGGAAAGATTGTAATTCTTCCTAATTTGATTTTAATACAAAGCTTATCTTTTCCCAAAAAAAAAAAAACTACTGAATGAGGAAGTGTAATTAAACCTAACCCCAAGGAGGGTATATATATACTAATAATAAGGAGGTCTATCTCTTCTCCTTTCCTAATTAATAAGGAAAAACTAATAAGGTAAGAATATTACGTAAGCTAAGAGTTATGGTAAGTTATGAAGTCTTAACAACTGAAAATCCCGCGAAACAGCTTCAAACCGATCGGTTCGGGTCTGAACCGACCGGTTCGGGTTTCTCTGCACTGCGCGACGAATTTGAAATGCTTTCTGTTTCTTCGTTACTTATCGGATTTGGACGTGGGATATACCGTTGGAAAGATAAGAGAAAGAGCTTTCCAATTCCATAAAAGTCACCTCAATCGAAGTTGTAGAACTCAAGATATTCACGTTTGAAGTTGACCCTTGTTTTAGCGATCGTTCTTTCTTCTCGATTTGCATTTATTCGAGCTTTCCAACTTATTTCTTTGTCGTTTCTTATTGTTTCTTCACTCACGTCCTTCTTCAAGTATTCACTTAGTATCCTCTAACTTTTATCACTTCTTCCTTGTAGATTTCATGGCTCGAGTCTCGTCATTGCCCAAAATATAGCTCAATTGCCTTCATTTGTCTCGTTTCCTACAAAACGTAAACAAAATACCCGGCATAACAAAGAAGGTCAAAAAGCTAGAAAAACGACTCCTCGGACACATAAAATAAATCAAAATAAAGGAAAAGTTGGGGTTAAATATATATACGAAATGAGTTCATCAAATTCCCCCAAACCAAACCTTTGCTTGTCCCTAAGCAAAGCAATCATCAAAGAGTATGGACATGACTAAAAACAATGGCTCCGAACTAATTACCAACACGAATCCCAACATCGAATACTCCAACAAGCGAATGACACCTAGGCTAAAGAAACGAATTCATTAGGAAAAAGATGAAGGGTAAAAGAATTTCAAAAATCAAGCTCTAATCAATATTCAAATGCCAAACTTTTAATTTTGCACAACCTTTTATGTCGAGATTCCTTACGGTTTACACTCATCACTCAATAAGGGCAATCTTGTGAGTTTATGTAGAATCGGAAAGACAAAACACTCACCTAACTGCGACATATAAGAACATGCATGCAATATAACACGATACCAATCTCTACCAACCGTAGATACACATTCAATCGGACCAAGACACATGCCGAGGACTTACATATGGATAAAGTGAGGGTAATCGGGTAAGAAGGGGCAAAACGATTTGGATATGTGGAGGTAAAAGTCAAGCTAGTACAACCGTAACTAAACTAAACTCATTCCATCCTTAATCAACTTCAATCAAAAGAATTACGAGTAGTACCAAGCACCTTATTTTCAACTTTTCATAACCGGCTTCGCACCAACAACTACGAGAACAGAGCGATCAATTCTTTTCTCATAGCAAAAACACATTCCTTTTCTTGTTTCACTTTTTTTCTTTCTTTTCAACTATCGCCTTTCTTTTTCTTTTCTTTCATTGATTTTTTTTTTTCAATTCATTCATCATTTTTTTTCTTCAATCAACATGACATAGTACCAAATTTCACCCGAAAAAACAATTCCGTCTAATTAACCAAACTAGCTTGACTAGGGTAGACAAATATGACATGTAGTTAATAAACGGGTCAAAACAGATCAAATTATGGCTATGTGAAGTTCATGGGAATAAGATAAAAGAAAGGGAGTGCCTCTTCTACATGTGTCACAATCAGAAACTGAATGCATACAGGTATTTAAGAGACGAATGTCATGCTTATGCAATCTTATGTTACATGTCTCATAAGGAGTGCTACTCTCAACCTATATGAAACTGATCATGGATGTCATCAGTTTAGGCTCTAAGTCTCACAATATAAGTAGCTTACTCGACAACAGGTCAATTTACTCATTTGGCATTCAAAACATAATCGGCGACAAGATTCATGAAATACTAAACTCAAATAACGGGAAATAAGTGTCATTCACAAGAAAGAGTAAAGAAATAGGGAAAAGCATAACAGCATAAAGCTCGTAGAAGCTGATCAAAAAGCTGCGCATGTGCTACACAAGAGCATAAGTAGCACCAAGATAGAATAACGACATCATATATAATCAATGTCAATGACCGTCTCAGCTTGTCAAAATTTCTTTGAAAACTCTCTAAAGTCCTCGACATATAATCATAGCCGTCAACAACTGGTGGAAAATAAAATTGTAAATTATCGGGCATGTAAGACAACTTAATACCTCTCAGATCAACAATATTATTTTTCACAATTAATTCATGCGAGACGGGAGAAATACCTGTATTATCATCAAAGTTAGGAGGGAGCTCAAGTGGATGGAAATGTTTTATTACCTCAACGGGTGTATCCACGATCCCATATACCTTAAGATTTTCGGTTTCGAGGGTTCCTGGATGATTGAGTGCCGCTTCTAACGCATCTACCTCGGCTTTCCAAGGGTTTACTTTAGCTGCACAACTCTCAAAACACGTCAAATCCTCTAAAGGGGCCTCGGTGAGGAGCCCTTGTGTAGAATAATCAACAAAATCATCAATCACACAAGAAGCATCAATACATGAGTTAGGCATAGTGATTTCAGACGAAAGCTTGGTAGGCGGACGACTAGTATTATCAATTGAATCACAAATGGACTTATTAACAATGCTCAAAATCTCAGGTTTTTTCGTCAAAGATTGAATCATTAAATTTTCAGACATAACAGAATCAACTGCTCGGAGAATGGACTTTCAAAGCAAAAATCAAAGGCTCATCATCATCGTCATCAAATAGGTCAATATCCTCTCTAACATGTGCAACGGACGTACTCATAACACAGTCAGCTGATGATGGTTCAAGATCAGCTCTCAAATTTGACTCACGTAGAGTAGCCGTTAATTTTTGCAATATCACCTTACAGTCCGCCATGAAAGCAATCCACCTATTCTCTGACTCAGCTTTGTTTCGGGCTAAATATTTAAGGAGTTCCCATCGCCCCTCATAAGGCATATAGTTAAACATCCCATCGCAATTAGCCTCAATATTCGCCCGTTTCTCATCATCCACACCATCATAAATCATATGACACATCTCCCAAATATCAACATGATAACCACTTTGATAAATAAAAGACTCAAGTCTATCCCAATAAATATGCAGTGACTCATGATTAAATTGAGGGAAGTAGAAGATAGTCATAATGATTAGACAAATAAATAAATAAAATAAAATAAATAAAATATATAAATACAAAATACTCTAGAACCTGTTTTGGTAAAAATTTATATTACTGGGTTACGATTCAAATTGCGGGTTAAAGTGATCGGACTAACGTTTGCGAATTAATGGAACGAATTGAATCTACGAATGCAAAAACAAGGAAAGAAAGCAAGGAGACACGAGAATTGGTGACGCGGAAACCCAATGTGGGAAAAACCGCGGGGGGAGTCAGAATCCCGCCAAATGTCTACTATGAACGATGAGAACGAATAATTAATACAAGTACACATTTCGGAATATCGGAGAATGTATTTGCTAGTATGCTCTTTTCCGATGAGAGTTTGCAGAAAGTGGTTGAATGCCTTTCTTCCCCTCTTTCCGTCCTTTTATTCGCCTCTTTCCTCCTTAGCCGTTGCGTCAACTTCTTCCTCCTTTTTCTCCTCCTCTGGTGGAACCATCCCTAGGATTTAGGGGTGGTTATTTGACTGGGTCCATTGCTTAAGGTAGGGTTTCTATTGCCGTTGGGCTGTACTCGGCCCATCTCCGGGTTTGATTGCTGCTTGGCCCACTATCATTACTGGGTCTAGTCTTCGGGTTGACTCGTTGACTTTCTTTCGTATTGGACTTACGACTTTCACGACTTTTGACTTTTGAATTCTGATTTTCGAGCGTTATTCCGTAGTTTCTTCATATTTATTCTCTTGACTTTTTGACCGAAGATATGCCACGTCATCTCTTGAGGATGCTAAATTTATCCCAAACAAATGCCCCCAAATTTCCGACTAAGTTCATCTTAGGCGGGAATTTTCGTTTGTGTTCGTTGCTTATAGCTCTGGTGACAATTTTTTCTTCGTAGAGTTTGTCTTTCAGTCTACCTCTCTCGTTTCCCTAACCGACTATTCTTCTCCCCTAATGATGACTTTATTCTCCTCCCCTCTCATTATTGCTCGCGCTTCCCCATACTACCTCCTTTTCTTTACTCCACTTACTCTTCCTCTCTCTCTACTTACCCCTACTCCCTCTACCTTCTCTCTAAACCGAAATTTATTTCAAAATTCAAACCGATTTTACCTCTCCGCTTTCCTGACGTCCATTGCCGCCGTCGTGCCGTATCCTTTCTTGTGATCAGGTGAATTTCTTTCCCTCTCACTCGTTATTTTCGTCTCCTCTATGGCTCCCAAACCAAGTCATAGCAAATCCCCTATTCTCCCTTCATCTTCTTCCCCGTTGTCGCCAGCGCTGTTCTCCCCTTCCTCTACTCTAGGTTTGAAACATTCTTGTGATTCCAACTTTACTGATGGCGATCTCCCTTTCATTAAAGAGATTTTTGGCTTTGGTGAAGAGGTGGTGGTTCATATCCCCTCTCCTAGGCAACAAGCGGACTTCATCCGGCCAGGGTGGGTCTGCATGTACGCCTATCCATTTCTTCTAGGCCTGCGTTTCCCTTTTCCTCCCCTTGTTCAAGAATTTTTGACCTATTACAAATTTGCCCCTTGTTAATTGGCCCCCATACTTGGCGGGTACTGTTGTCTTTCTGTGTCCTGAACTGCCGCTATCAGAGAAAATTCTCCTTGGGCGACGTCTGCGCCCTATTCCAGGTGAGGCCTCTGGGATGTAGCCAAGTGACAATGCGCGTGAAAGACAAATGTTTTCCCAGCCAATCCTCTTGATGCAGAATGATTCAAAGATTTCATCTTTGTGAAGGCTGATTCCCTCTCCCCTCTTCCTCACGATTATCTCTTTTCTGAGTGGGGGTCCGCCACAGGTACTTGTCATGTCCCCAATCCTCAGGTCTTTTTCCACACTTACGGTTCTTACTGATTTCGTGTTGTAGGTTTACAGCAGCCTAAGGGGGTGACGACAATTCTCGACGTTGCCGCCAAGCTTTCCAGTCTAAGTCCGGAGCAACGCGCCTTCAATAACCTCTTCATCCCCTCCCGAAACGGTGCTTGTCCTCCTTTTGTGGTTGTCATGTCTCCTGGTAAGGAACGTTCTATTAAGTTGATCGATATATACTTTGTTCTCCTCCTGATGTGGGACTCGTTTTGCGTTTCTGATTTCACTAGGCAATTCAAATTCTCCGATGACCTTGGACCGGGTTAGGGCTAAAAGGAAGAGCATGGCCACCCGTTCGTCCTCTAGGAGAGGTTTCGGCTCTTCCCCCGCCCCTTCAACCAGCTCTAAAAGGAAGCGCAGTCTTTCTCCCTCTGCACGGGTTGGTTCTGCGGAGGAGGATCCTGTGATCAATGCGCCTGACTCTCCTCTGCCTTCTGCTCCACACTCTGCAGAGTGTGGTCCTGACGACATACTGCTGACCTTTCCCAAGGATTTTGGGACCATCAGGAATCTGACGGATCTGTCTCCCCTGGACCAGCTTCTCTTTCCAGGTTCCGAGGTCGTGATGGCCAGAGAACCTCTCATTGAGGTGGCTACCCATGTGGTTGCACATGCCTTTGAGGTAACCTTATTTTCCTGACTCTTGAGTTTACCCAATTTTGATGGTATTACTGACACTACAACAAAATCATCTTTTCGCGACGATTATTTTTGTATTTCGTGGTGATTCTATTCGACGCAAAAGGTTTCCCCATCGATTGTATATTCGTTGAGGTAGGCAGCGTTGCCGTAGCCTTTCGTAGCGAAAAATCTATTCGCTGGGTTAGCTCCTTAAAATCGACGCGAAAGAAGAGGAGGTTTAGTGGCGATTTTAGTGTCGATTATTATTGATGCGATAAATAATTTGATTTTCCCACTAATGAGAATTGTAACGATTGTATTCGACACGATAAGTACAATAAAATGTCATTTAGTGACATCTGTTGCAATTGCATTCGACACAATAAGTACTATTAAATGCAACCATATACTAAATTTGGTATCGATTTCATTCGATACGAAATATCACATTTATCTCTCAAATGTGTTGCGAAAATAATAAAAAAAAAACAAGTGAAAAAATATGTAACTTTTATATTACTCATAAATTCCAAAAATTATATATATCCAACATCGACTAAAATTAAATTAATATAAATAAGTGCAAAACTGCAAACGATCTTTTGACAACCTAAAAAAATTACTTTGTCTTCGGCCACCAAAGAAGAGCTTCATTCTACCCATGCATCTCGTGTTGAATCAAAAGGCGGTCAACCAGCAACATAATAAGGAAGGCCTGCATTCTCGTTGCATTATTCAGAATGTAGCGTCCTTGATATTCGGTTAATGTACCACCCTGGTTTTCTCATTAGTACAGTAGTATTATTCTTTAGTTTTCGGCTTTTTTTTAAATAAAATGATCTCCAAAATCTGCCAAGAAAAAAACTCAACGGCAATGCTCAGTAACTTCCACAAGTATAGTACTTCAGTAACTTCACATATTAGAAACAACTTAAGTTTAAACAGAGCGTTTGTTACTTATTACCTGTTTATGGTAAACTGTGTCTGATACATTGTTATTATTCCTTATACTGCATAGCGCACCATTGAAATCAAATTATCGGTTGTATAATAGAGAATGTTTCATGCACGCAATCTGAACTCTTACGTACGTGTTAGGGGGGCAAAATGAAATCAAATTAACGACATTACATAACAAAATCAACTGCAACCAGTTTAGTGAGTCCTGCTGCCATAATTCAGCACATAATCAGCTAAAAACATAAGCAAAAATCAAATCAAATTAACAGCATTACATAACAAAAATCGATACCGACCAGTTTAGCAAGTCATGACCTTTTCCGCTTTCATTTCCCCATAAAGCTAACAAGGCACGTACAACACTATTCGCTCATTTGATTCGCTTTAAATTGTTATAATCCTCCCAAAATGTCTTGTTTTGCGAACAAAATTTTTAAAAGGTTGTGTTTGACAAAAAAAACTCTTCATGTTATAGCTTATAGCTATACAAATTAGATTTTTCTCAGGGCTGCTCCACAATGATACTCCTTCCAATTCCATTGAAGTATACACATATCCCATTTTATACAATTCCATTTGATAGCAGATTATTTCTTAATCCGTACTATTTATAGCTATACAAATTAGATTTTTCTCAGGGCTGCTCCACAATGATACTCCTTCCAATTCCATTGAAGTATACACATATCCCATTTTATACAACTCCATTTGATAGCAGATTATTTCTTAATCCGTACTATTTATATCTCACTATCTTTTCTCTCCACACCATCCCCTCTGCCTAATTTTTACAAGTTGATAAATAATTTAAGAACTTTGAATACTCTATATTTTATGCTTTTCCAATAACATTATCCGGGAAAATAAATAAATCCAATTCACTGGATTGGAAGTGACATCCAGTGTAACAAAACCACTAAACGCCCCCGCCTTTCTGATAAGTGTAGTTTGTAGTGCCTATTTGTTGTGTTTTGGTCCCATTTTCCTTGTGGAATCGCTCCTTGGGAGCGATTCATGGGCTTCTTATGCTTCCTTTAGTTCGTTTCAGGTTCCCGAGACCGATTTGGAAGAGTTGGAGCGATTCCGACTCGATACATACACATTTTGGAGCCAATGGAGTAAAGGAATGATGACTCGATGCCTTGGAATCGATCCCGAGACCTTGGGGCCCAATCCCGAGCTTCCGAGACCCGATCCGGAGTCCCGAGATTCGATGGGAAGCCCATGAGAGGAAAGGAGGGACGAAAAAGCTCTTAAGGGAAGCCTACAAGACCCATCCCGTTCGGGATGAGGTGCGCATTGAAGAAGGCCACTGTGAGCCCATCCCGGTCGGGACCAACCCGTCCCGGTCGGGATGACAGGGCCGTCCCGGTCGGGATGATCCGTCCCGGTCGGGATGATCCATCCCGGTCGGGACCGTGCTGCTGCAGCTCCGCCTTCCTTTCTTTCTTCTCCTTTCCATTTGTAACCCTATATATACTCTTCCCTTGTTTTGTAAAGCATATGCACATCATTAGACACTAAACCCTAGACTACTTTAGGTTAGATTAGATTAGATTAGTGTAGATTAGTCGGTAATTAGTAGTTAATAATAGTTTAATCTTGTAATATTGGATCTCTTGAAGAATCCATCCAAGATTGACAACCTTGGTGGATGAATTTGGGTTTTCTTCTATGCAAGTGTTCTCCTTTTTAATTCTTCACTAGTTTGGTATAATTCTTTCTTCCTTTTTACTCTTAATCTTGTTTGTTCATCCAAGTTTGAATCTTTATTATTGTTTGTTCTTGTTCTTGTTAGCTTGTTAGTTTCATCATGTATGTTTTGGTGTTTATGTTGATCCATCTTGTTTATGTTACTTTTAGTTTGATTATGTTAGAGTAGTGTTCTTGCTAGGGTTAGTAGGGTGATTAGGGTGTTAATTGAATGATTAAGGGATTGTTGGAGATGTTGGTGGAAGATTTGGGTTTCCTCTTGGTTTGGTGCACATCACATGTTTGTTGAAATGCTTGAATGACTAAGTAGTTGCGAATGCTTGTTCTTCTTGCCTTTCTCTTGTGGGTGTTAGTTTGTTTGTGGGTTCGGTTCCCTCACTAAGTTGCGAGAGCCCGGTGAGGACGACCCCTAGGTCGGTCTAAGTAGCGAGAGCCCGGATTCGACCTAGGCCACCATAGCGCGCTAGAACCCCGTTTGTCATGTGTGTCGCCGAGATGGGTTTTAGGTGGAACCTCTAGGTCGGTCTAAGTTGCGAGAGCCCGGACCATACCTAGATTACCCTACTACCTCCTTCACTCTAGTTATCCCTTGACCATTCCGTTACCCCTTTGACCCCGACCTAATCCTAGCCCGTTTCGTTGTTTGTTGAAGGAGTTATGTCCATTGTCCTACGGATTAACCCGCTTAAGTCTATGTATCCGATATGCCTTGCCAGAGGTCGATGTCGGGTTGACATATAAATGAGTTACGTGTCTGGTAGTCTTAAGTGGGCCCATTGGGTCACACACAATATGTACGGGATATTATTAATATATATCGATATATTAAATATATCGGGTCAGTAGTAATACGGACCCAGCTGTGTTGTCGGGTTATGGTAATTAGAGTTATACTAATAATCTAATTATGGTAATTAGGGCTATAGTAATAACCTCTAGTTTCTCATCTCCTATATAAGGAGACTCATATGATGAACCAACATATGAAATTAAGAGTATTGACTCATAATATATATACGGAGTATTCTTCTTATAAATAGTTATAAGAGAGATATAGAGAGAAGTTGTGAGACGGTCTCACGTACCTTTATACTAGCATATACGTCGCAGTTCTGTACCGTGTGGATACCAAAGGAGGCATCACGTTTGGGGTGCTTTATTCTATCCGTGAAGATTATTTATTCTGTCCGTGGGAATTATTTATTCTGCCGTGAAGATTATTTATTCTGTCCGTGGAGATTATATATATTTATGGGTTTATTATACTTCTTATTAATACGCTGTTCCGCTGCAAATAAGGTATAGTTGTTATCCCTCTACTTTTGTCTTTTCGGTTAATACTCGTAACAGGTCCTTGAGTATAAGGGTTGTAACCCTACAGTGGTATCAGAGCCTCTGTTATCTAGTATTAATCAAATTGACCTGAATCTTTGTCTCATAATTGGTTATGAGGGATTCTACCGCGTATTAATTTGATTATATGTTGCATGAGAATTGTTGTCGTTGTTTCATCTTGGCCGTGAGATAATTGGGTTAATGATTATGCCGCAATATTTTTCCTCTGCCGGCAATTTTGTTTTGGATAATCTCACGCATTACAGACTTCTTGTGAGTTGTGATTGTTTCACACTTTTTAGTTTTTTTTTTAAGTTTGGTTTTTGTTTAGGGTTCGTTTAATTTGCGAATTTAAACGGTTAAATTCTAAAATTGACTCGTAAAAATTAATTTAAGATCTAATATTAATTATTTTTAATTTAATTTTGCCCTAAATTGACCCACTGTAATCCCAAATTACTTTGTTGATGATGAGACTAATTGGATTAGTCAAGATTCGATTGAAATTTGGAACGTAAAATTACAAGAATTTATTGTTGACGATGAGACCTAATAAGATTGGGACAAGACTCGTTTTAATTATGGTGGAGACAAAACGAAAAGAGAGCAATCCGGTTGGCACGAGTATGACTCGGTGGACACGAGTGTGACTCGGCCGGCACAGGTATGCCCGGTTGGAACGGGTTGACCCGACCGATAAAGGTTTGACCAAGACGACACAATATTTACTCGGACGACATGGTGTCGGGTCGAGCGACGCTTTTAAGAAAAGTCGTTTTCTTGCGTTTGTGTGTTGATTATGAATCAAAATGGATTATACTTTTATTTTTTCGAATCTATGAAAAATTAGTTTTCTAAATTGGTTAAATAATATTATGCATTTTAATTATCATATTATCATAAATAGATCGGAAAAGAGTTTCTCGAGTCTTATTTGATTTTGATGAATTGTTCATCTATATGACAATTATAAGTTGCAAATCGATTGTGAATCGAGTTTTGTATATCCGTTCAATTTTTCCGGGTGGGAAATTGTTCCTCGTAGATGGAAAAATGAAAGATATTAGTAACATTGTTCAAACCAAAAAACAATTACGAATTGTGATATGATTACGAATCAATATATGAGACCTTTTAACTTATTTTATGCACAAATCACTAGTAACAATTGAATTATTATGTCATATGATGAATGATTTTTATCGTTTGAGACTTGTGACTTGTGTGTTTAGGTTGCCTTGTAAGTTAACCTAGCAGTATGATTAGGACCCATATGCATTTAATCCCTCGCACAAATATTAAGTATTGTCTTTCCAGAACTGACCACTACAACAATTTCATATCATTGGTTGAAGTGACTGCCTAAGCGGTGCTTTGTCGATGTGTGTGGACTGAGTAGGTGGGTAACGGTTACCCACAGGTTCAGTTTGGTCTGCTTAACATTGCTATCAAGTCGGACTTGGGCTTTGAGACAAATAGTTGGTGTCATATGATAACTAATTCCGACGAACCAAAATTACATATTGATGCAATTGACAATTTTGTTGCCTACCTTTACTTTTGGAGCTTGAGCAGTGAGCCCAAGTTCACTTGAGCGACAAAAGGTTTAGGATCTTGGAATATTATGCGAACTTGAGGGTAGTTTTCATGATTTTATTTTAAAATTGTTTAAGATTATGAATATTAATTATCGTTTTACCTAGCATATAATTGTAGTTGTAATTTAGTCCCTTTATCACATTTATTAAAGACGAGTTTGAATTGTTCAACCTTGTCGATTGGTATCTTGAGAATTGTTTTCAAAATTAGAGATATGGATTTTGTCCTTGTGAAGGATAATTTCGACAAATTATAACCAGTGCTAATGTACAGTATGGACTGTATAATTAGAGTCATGGAGATGACTACTGTAAGTACCAAAATCAATTGTTTCAATAAAGGGAACCGTTCCCATTGAGTGAGAAAATGTTAAAGATGATCCAATTAATCCATGTCATATGATGAATGATTATCTTGATAATCAGGAGAATTTTGGATGTTTCTTTCTAAAGGATTAGGAATTGAAATCGTTTCAATTAGTACTAAGTTTAGGTCACTTTATTATGAATAAACATGTGACTTAATAAAGTTTCTCACCTTTTAGCATGAGATGTTAAAAGACGATTGAACATTGTATCAAGAAGGCAAATAATACAAATGTTCTATGAGTTCATTAAGAAAATTGCTTGAGATAATGATTAATAAATCTAAGATGTTGGTTAAAGTAAGGGAAGGATAATTGTTATCATATCCAAACTTGTTGCCAAATTTAGATTAGGTACGATTTTATTAGTCATTAATGTAATGACAAATATATGACATTGGTAGATAGTTTTCTAGAAGTGTCTAGAAATTCTGCAAATCAATTGAAGTATGACTTCAGGTGTGTATGTTACTGAAGTAATAGTTACTTTCATTCCACTGTTTTGGTATAAGATACTAAATGCTACTATTACATTGTGGATGTGATGGCTCAAAGAGGGTGGAATAATGGTATATAAGTGAAGTCTTTTATGATGAAATAGACAAACGTTGTTGTTTCATATATAAAAGGAAAATCACTTAATTTTACCATAAAGCTGAATACTAGAATTGAATAATTGTTATTCTTGTACTAGTCATAAGCAAGGACATTGATTCTGTTTCATGTATGGGCATGAAAAGTTTTGATAAAAGTAGAACAATTGTTGCTCTATATCTTGCAAGAATATGAGGTACAATAAGGCTAAACATGATTGTTGAGCTCTACATTCCTAGTAGTGAATGCTTTTATTTGTAACATAACGACCAAAAGGTTCAACTCCCTCGACCTGAATTTTACCCATCACGGCATTGTCTTTAATCCATGAGACAAGAAACATAAGAATAAGTTTCATAATGATGATATTATTAACCTTATTGATAAAGATCAACTGAGGTGAATGGATCTTGTTTAGATGGATAAATGACATTACAAGTGACTCCTATTAATTGTAGTGGGAGGGTACTTAGACTTGTTAGATAACACATATACAGATACGTGTGAGTTTAACTAGTGATGTTGCAAAATGGGTAACATGTATGGTTTTGTTCATTTGATGAAATTGGAACTGAATGATTTGAATTGTTCAAGAAAATTCAGATGAAAGTACATGATCAACTTGATAAGTTGGTACGAGTCGTTCGATATGATTGAAACAGGGAGGAATTGAACTAAAAGATTATGATCATCTTAGAAGTAGAGAAAGTGTTTCAAACTACATCGAACCATATTTGATATGATTTGATCTATGATGAGTCATATGCAAATATTATTGACGCTTTAGAAAATTATGCACTATAAAAGTCTTTGTACAATGTTGATGAGATTGTCCATGTAAGTCGAAGAATAGACACCATATGAGATATGGATTGAAAATGTTCTTAAAAGTCTTTTCTTAATTATCAAGTCAAGTTTAAAGAAAATTGTTTTCTAGAGCTTAGACTCAATTATGGCATGTGTTTTATTCAGGGATATTATGTTAATTCTACAAATCATCCAAAGAACAAAACTGTTTTGTTGCATGGAGTGATATGTTTATTTTAAAAATATGTGATTTCTAATAGAAACAGTGGGAGTAGAATCAACCTTGAATTGTTCAAGATTAACAGGAATTCTCTACAATTGTTGAAGATGACATTGATGTATCCATGAAAAGTCATGATCATCTTACCTACGAAATATTACCCTACATAGGTTTGACCTATGATGAAACAATAATGGGCAAAGACTCCAAAAATCACATAAAATCTAATAGATTCTATATACCATAACCAAGTATAGACTTGGGTTAAATGGGTCTTATAATGAAGAACCGTCTTCAATATAAAGACGATATAGGTTGATATAAGAGTATCTATGAAGCATAGTTGGTAGTTAAGGATTGATCTCATAGTAGTGACTACGAAAAAAATCTTTTTACAACATTATGCTTAAGTCTAATAGGATTGATTTAGCATTTTGAATGTCATCACTCATATGATGAGTATTGGACATATATATGTGAAATACATTTCTTGAAAGAGATGTAATATGATGTGTGTGCGACTCATCGTATGAATTTCATATTATTAAAATTGCTAGGCAAATGTGAATATTCCAATTTGATTGGAGTATGGAGTAATATATTCGTTCTCAATGTGGTAATTCAAAGATGTCTGTTTTCCTTTGAGACGAAGAAAGACAATGTGTACAAGAGGCTAATGGAAGTGCATTTATCGTTATGATTTGGTATGTATGTGACATATTCCTCTAACTAAACGACATTTGATTGCTTTAGTCTATGAGACTTTGCAAGAAATGTGTTTATTATGTGCTCGTGTGACGAGTAGATACTAATCTAGTGAGTGTCACTAGAATGCTATCTAAGGATTGTTCCTTTGCGCTTGAGAAGCAAAAGAGGAATTATTTAAGAGATGCACATGATGTGATAAGCGAATTATTGTAAATAAGTTACAACAATTCATATTTCCAAATGGACAAAGATGACATGAGATTGTACTCTCAGTATATTTTGTTTTGGATGAAAGTTGTGTGTTGGAACGGTTCCAAAGGACAACTTTGTGACTAGTATTATAACTAAAGTTAGTGTTCTATTACTTTTGAAGCAAATAGACGTTTGATTACGAATTAAGCACACACTCAACTTTAAAGTTTATGAAGCAATTTGTTGCTTATGAAACTATCAGCTTACCTTAATTGAGAGAAGGTAGATTGATCATATGCTTGTAAATAACCGATACAAATGTTGTATGTCCCGAAACCTACTCTACATAAAGATCATATTGATTATGATCGGTATAAGACGCATGGGCGAGTGGTCTTAGTACTTTTAGAGGTGTTTGGTTTAGTGGGAGTTATTTCGATAACTGATATATGTATGACATATTGTCATTTGGTTAATGTAACCGAGTTTTGTCCCTAAATAATTTAGATTGATGAAATTGATCACTAAGTACGTGACTTAGTCTTGGAACTCTATTTGGATGATATAATTATTTTGTCTCTAGTCAGGGTATTATGTTGGGATATTTGAATACCCTTAAATGACTAGTGTGTGAGTTGATTGATGACTAAGTTCCTTGAGTCATAGGTATTGAGATACTAAATCAGGCACACGGGTGTATGTTAAGAACATGCATTAGACAGACCCGCCGAAAAGGATTTACTAAGATTTCACTTAGTGTCAGTAAAATTCTTTGCAAGTTATGAACTTGTACGGTCTTTAGATCTGAGTCTTCGACTATTCTGTACATGTGATGTGTATGCTTTGATACTATTCCTCGTCAGCTGTGAAAGGGGGCTATGGATGGTTATTGGGCATACATGGATCATGTGATAGAATGTGGTTACACGAGAGGGGATTTGCTCTTCCTTTATTGAAGGGAATTTATTGTTTCTTGGCCACTCGAAGAGTGTGACTTGTGCAAATGCGTGGCCGCGCTCAGATAGGATGATTGTCATCTATCTGCTCTTTTAACAAGTCAACTCAGAGATTCGAGTAAAAGATTGAGACATTCGAGGATGACACTTCTTCTTACCTCATTCTCAATTGGAGACAATAGTAGCAAAGAGACTTAATGCCGTTCTTGAGAGGACATGTACAAGTGGGAGACTGAAGGAGTTATGTCCACTGTCCTACGGATTAACCCGCTTAAGTCTATGTATCCAATATGCCTTGCTAGAGGTCGATGTCGGGTTGACATGTAAATGAGTTACGTGTCTGGTAGTCTTAAGTGGGCCCATTGGGTCACACACAATATGTACGGGATATTATTAATATATATCGATATATTAAATATATCGGGTCAGTAGTAATACGGACCCAGCTGTGTTGTCGGGTTATGGTAATTAGAGTTATACTAATAATCTAATTATGGTAATTAGGGCTATAGTAATAACCTAATTCTAGTTTCTCATCTCCTATATAAGGAGACTCATATGATGAACCAACATATGAAATTAAGAGTATTGACTCATAATATATATACGGAGTATTCTTCTTATAAATAGTTATAAGAGAGATATAGAGAGAAGTTGTGAGACGGTCTCACGTACCTTTATACTAGCATATACGTCGCAGTTCTGTACCCGTGTGGATACCAAAGGAGGCATCACGTTTGGGGTGCTTTATTCTATCCGTGAAGATTATTTATTCTGTCCATGGGAATTATTTATTCTGTCCGTGAAGATTATTTATTCTGTCCGTGGAGATTATATATATTTATGGGTTTATTATACTTCTTATTAATACGTTGTTCCGCTGCAAATAAGGTATTATTGTTATCCCTCTACTTTTGTCTTTTCGGTTAATACTCGTAACAGGTCCTTGGGTTTAAGGGTTGTAACCCTACATTTGTTTCTCCGGCACCTTAGTCTTAGTCTAGCTTTCTCCCCTTCTATCATTCTCTAGTTTAGCTTAGCTCGTTGACTTAGTCTCGTATTTGGGCCGACCTAGTCTAGGCTATACATTACCGTCCCCGTGGATTCGACCCGACTTGCCCTATCTACCGGAATAGCCGGTTATTTTATTGACGGTTGGGATTCCGCGACTAATCCCTCCCATCAATTTGGCGCCGTTGCCGGGGACGGTGCTAGTTTAGACTTTGTTTTCCTATTTGCTTGACTTTGTCTTTTGTTTTGTGTTTTCTTTTTTTTCTTTTTGTTCCTTTTGCTTCTTGTGTGTGTGTGGTTTATTTCTCTCTTGTCTAGTGCCCTAAAAGCACTAGACTTCTCACGTATGTTCTTAGTCTACAGTTTGTGCTTAGAGGTGGTGACTATCTTCTTCTTGCAACTTAGAGCCGCTTTAACGGACGGTTGCTAGAATGAGTGGTTTCCAACCGGGTATGAGCTATGATTTTCGAGCGAGCATGGGGTTTGATCTAAACTCCCCACACATGGAAGCCGATATGAGCTACCCTTCTTCTTCCATGAACCAAAGCTATGACATGACGTCCCCCTACAATAATCAAGCTTCTTGGGGTAATCAAGACGGGTATGATCCTCAAGAATATGGATATGGGTACCAACAAGTGAATGACTATCACTCCTACGACCATGGTGGCTATTACTCGAGCTATGATTGTGAACCCACCATGTTCAATCAAGATTCACCGTATGGAAGCCAATTTCCCCAAAACCCACCATATTACCCTCCATCCCAACCACAATATGAACCCCATGACCCACAATACTACCAATCACCTCAACCTCACTACCAACAATATGATGCCCCACCCCTTGGGCATCATCAAGATTTTCAAGGAACTATACAAGACCCCAATGACCGCCAAATGCCAAACTTAGAGTTACATCAATCGATGCTTCAAATGCTAAAGAACCAACAAGAAATGGCCATCCAATCGCAAAAGAATAATGAACTCTTGGCCGAACTCCTAAGGGAAAGGGAGAAATCTAAAGCTAGATTGAATGCCTTAACGGCTCAAACCCTCATGTTCTTAACTCGATCTTCACAACTTGATGAGGATGTTCATTTGGGGAAGGGGAACAACCCAATGACGAGGCCGTTAATGAATTCCCTATGAGGAGCGAGACTTGCTTTGAAGAGCCTCAATCGTCTACCCAAAAAGAGACGAATGAGGATATGGCTCTTGGTGAAGGCATAGTTGGTGAGGAATTTGAGGAGGATAGTGGGTTGGATGGTTTGGTGGAGTTTGTGAAATTGTTGGGTGAAGTTGACAAGCCCAAGTTGCCCATGTCCGAGAATATGAATAAGCATCAAGAGCCCCTAGCTAGTGAACCAAGCAATGACTTGGAAGAGATTGAAACCGCCGGTAGAAGTTTCGATCCTCTTCTCCAAGATGATGTGGGGCCGAGTGATGAAGATGGGGAACCACAACTTGAGGAAAGTGTGGGGGTGTGCAACAAGGAAATGGGGCCAAAGCCGCTTTTTGTGCCTTGTTTCTTGGAGATGAAGCTTGCTTGTGATTGGAGGCAATGCTTAGGGAGGAAGAGGTCGGTGAAGCTCGTAGCATGGATAGACCCCGGAAACAACGTGCAAGATGATTTTGGGTCTTGGGAATCCTACTTCTTGCCTCCTTCTTGGAGGCCGTGGAGGTCGGCTAAGCTCGAGCGCTTCTTGGGCCTTCATTATGATGTCGGTAGCGCGTTCGACTTGCTCCTCCATGCCCTTGAGGGCTACGGTTGAAGGAGAGTCCACCATCCTAGGTTTGACGGAGTTCCTAAAGAACCGTCATGTTGTATATTCCCCTCTCCTCTTCTTTAGAGTACTTGTGCTTGTATTTGTGATTTTTGTTTCTAGGACTCTTTTGTTTTTGTGGGATTCTTGTAATTTTACAAGATTTTCACTTTCTTTTTTGAGGATTTAGTCGGATTTAGGCGGAATCCGGGCTAGGTGACTTGATTACACCTAGCCCTCCCCTCCCATTTCCTTTTATTTCCTTCTTTTATTTCTTCCCCCATCCATATCTTTTCTGGTCTCGGCCCATGGTGACTTGACTACACCCCGGCCGGACACCTTCTACCCTTTTCTTCACTTTATTTTTGATTTTTAGCTTTATTTTCGTAGTTTCTTTTTCTTTCTTTTGTCTCTCCGCACCCTACGATCGAGCATGAGGACATGGCTCGATTTAAGTGTGGGGGAGCGATATTCTAGTATAGTTTAGTTTATTTTCTTAGTTTTTTCGAAAAAAAAATCTTCAAAAACCATAAAAATTTGAAAAATTCCACAAAAAAATCAAAAAGATTTTCTTTTGTGTGTTTTCCTTTCATGTCCTTGTGTCGTTTATTTGTTTTGTTGTGTGTGTTTGCCTCCCTTTTCCTTATAGGTTGCTTAATCACCGTTGTTTGGAAAGCTTTGAAGACATCCGGTAACATCTTCTAACCCTCTTTCCCTCTTTATTCCTTGTGATGTTTGGAGAAGGTTGTGTTGAGGTGTGCTCGGGTGGAGCTTGTACATACTTATGGTGGATTTGATGACTTGTTTGGAAATTCGGGGTGGTGTTTGTGTTGTTTATGTGTTTGTTTCTCCTTGTTTTGTTTTGTTATCTTTTGTCTCTTTTTCTTTCATTTTCGTCATGTCTTCGTTTTGTGTTTTGTTGTGTGTCGCGTGTGTAAATGGTTTTCGAAAACCCGGTTTAGAGGCTAGAGTGCGAGTGTCTACTTTCCCCCTCCTAGTAGTATAAATCGAGTCTTGGGCTTTAGTCTAGTATAATGACCCAAAATCAATGATTTCGTTGGTCCTTTACCTTGAGTCCACCTAGCTTACTAGGGATTTACTACGGGATTTGCATTTTGACCATTATGACCACCCACGGTGTGAAAAGGCCTTGGTTACCGAGTCCCGTCCCTTAGGTGACCATGTCTAGGATTGTTTGATTAGTCCAAGTTCTCCACTTTTTGTGGGTTTGAAGGGAAGGGCCCGTCCCGACTTACCCATTCACCTACCTCCTACACATCTCCACACAATAAATTGCAAATTGTTGATTTCTACCTTTCTTGTTATACAATGAAAATGCCAAAAAGCCAAATCTTGCCAAAAGGGCAAAGAAAAGAAAAGAAAGAAAAATGAAAGAAAGAAAAGAATGAAGAAAAAGAAAAGGCACAAAAGCCAAAAACAAAATAGAAAAGAAGAAAAAGAATGGCATGGCAACAAACAAATCAAAACGTCGAAAAGAAAGAAAATGCCAAAAGAAAACCCGTCTCACAAAAAAATAAATCCCCACAAAAATAAGCCTTTTTCCGACTTTTGCCGTGAAGAGCCTACCAAAGGACCGAGTCCCGAGGAAGGATGATAGCGGCATTAGTCGGTCTTCCCTCATTTTGCATGTTTTCCACCTTTTTACTTGGACTAGTTAGGCGGTTTTGGACACGGGACGACCCTCTTGGCTCACGCTAAAGGAGGTGGGGTCTCACTTACCTACAGTGTCGACTAACACCGTGGTTCTTCACTTTTCCACTCCGCCGATCGTCCCGTAGTACGTTTTTAGAAAGTTAGGAGGACCTAGGTAAGTTACCAACGTTTTTATTGCTTGATCGTCATACTATTAGGGTTTAGTTCACCTTGGTTTGTATTGCTAGGTTGGGAACGTTGTCACTTACCTCGAGTCCTAAACCGGTGCTTCTTTCACCGCTTTTAGAGGGAAGCGGTATTTCTTTTGTTTTAGGGTGCAACGTCTAAGTGTTTGTTTGTGTGTTTGTTTGTTTGTGTGTTTTGTGTCCGGTTGCATCCACGGTTTTGTCGCAAGACCTTACTTGCCTTGCGGAGTGCACTTGTCCTCTAAGTGCACTCGCGTGAGTTGAAAGGGCGTAGGGTGCGCTAATACCCGCTCGGCTAGTTTAGTAGTTAGAGTGTGCTTACTCGAGGGCGAGTAAGGGTTAAGTGTGGGGGAGTTGATAAGTGTAGTTTGTAGTGCCTATTTGTTGTGTTTTGGTCCCATTTTCCTTGTGGAATCGCTCCTTGGGAGCGATTCATGGGCTTCTTATGCTTCCTTTAGTTCGTTTCAGGTTCCCGAGACCGATTTGGAAGAGTTGGAGCAATTCCGACTCAATACATACACATTTTGGAGCCAATGGAGTAAAGGAATGATGACTCGATGCCTTGGAATCGATCCCGAGACCTTGGGGCCCAATACCGAGCCTCCGAGACCCGATCCCGAGATTCGATGGGAATCCCATGAGAGGTAAGGAGGGACCAAAAAGCTCTTAAGGGAAGCCTACAAGACCCATCCCGTTCGGGATGGCCTCATCCCGTTCGGGATGAGGTGCGCTTTGAAGAAGGCCACTGTGAGCCCATCCCGGTCGGGACCAACCCGTCCCGGTCGGGATGACAGGGCCGTCCCGGTCGGGATGATCCGTCTCGGTCGGGACCGTGCTACTGCAGCTCCGCCTTCTTTTCTTTCTTCTCCTTTCCACTTGTAACCCTATATATACTCTTCCCTTGTTTTGTAAAGCATATGCACTTCATTAGACACTAAACCCTAGACTACTTTAGGTTAGATTATATTAGATTAGTGTAGATTAGTCGGTAATTAGTAGTTAATCCTAGTTTAATCTTGTAATATTGGATCTCTTGAAGAATCCGTCCAAGATTGACAACCTTGGTGGATGAATTTGGGTTTTCTTCTATGCAAGTGTTCTCCTTTTTCATTCTTCACTAGTTTGGTATAATCCTTTCTTCCTTTTTACTCTTAATCTTGTTTGTTCATCCAAGTTTGAATCTTTATTATTGTTTGTTCTTGTTCTTGTTAGCTTGTTAGTTTCATTATGTATGTTTTGGTGTTTATGTTGATCCATCTTGTTTATGTTACTTTTAGTTTGATTATGTTAGAGTAGTGTTCTTGCTAGGGTTATTAGGGTGATTAGGGTGTTAACTGAATGATTAAGGGATTGTTGGAGATGTTGGTGGAAGATTTGGGTTTCCTCTTGGTTTGGTGCACATCACATGTTTGTTGAAATGCTTGAATGACTAAGTAGTTGCGAATGCTTGTTCTTCTTGCCTTTCTCTTGTGGGTGTTAGTTTGTTTGTGGGTTCGGTTCCCTCACTAAGTTGCGAGAGCCCGGTGAGGACGACCCCTAGGTCGGTCTAAGTAGCGAGAGCCCGGATTCGACCTAGGCCACCATAGCACGCTAGAACCCCGTTTGTCATGTGTGTCGCCGAGATGGGTTCTAGGTGGAACCTCTAGGTCGGTCTAAGTTGCGAGAGCCCGGACCATACCTAGATTACCCTACTACCTCCTTCACTCTAGTTATCCCTTGACCATTCTGTTACCCCTTTGACCCCGACCTAATCCTAGCCCGTTTCGTTGTTTGTTTCTCCGGCACCTTAGTCTTAGTCTAGCTTTCTCCCCTTCTATCATTCTCTAGTTTAGCTTAGCTCGTTGACTTAGTCTCGTATTTGGGCCGACCTAGTCTAGGCTATACATTACCGTCCCCGTGGATTCGACCCGACTTGCCCTATCTACCGTAGGAATAGCCGGTTATTTTATTGACGGTTGGGATTCCGCGACAAATCCCTCCCATCACTTTCCAACTAAAAATAGTTCAACAGTAGACGTAAAATAAGTGGTCTTGTGGAAGAAATGCAAAAAAAAAATGATACAGGGTACTACTTTACCTTGATCTAGATTGTGAACAGCCAAAACCATTAGTTTCAGAAGGGATGTCTAAGGATGTTGAGTAAGCACTGCAAAATCAATACGAAAATAATAAGATATCCCAAGCAGAATTTAAAGATTCGAAGAAAAAAAACTAGCAGTCAACATTTAAGCAACTGTTCTAAATATAAAAAAGATCATAATATCATAGCATCCCCAAGATTTTTAATTAGGTATGCATGATTGCCTTCACATAGCATACTCTCTGAGCCATCTATTTGTAAATTCTATAGAAAGATCAATACAACATAGAAAACTGGCCCCCAGAAAGATTGATGGTAAGGCATCAATTACAGAGGTGACAATTCCATAGGAGAAAAGACGGAAGAAAAAAAAAATCAATCCATACATAGAAACACTTCTCAAAGAAACATAATCATGCTTACGTAAACAAATCCAGAACAAAAACATAGACTCGAATCACGGCAAAAAAACTTTAGAAAGAATTGAAACCCAAGTTAGCTTAACAAACGACCTAAACAAAGGTAAGGCGATGAGAGTGATCATAAGGATCACAAAATTGAAATCTACTTAAAATCCATCACCTAATTCATGAAACACAGCACATGATCAGCTCAAAACAAAGGAAAAAATCAATTAATCAATCAATCATTCCAAATCGGACACAAAAGTGAAATACGAAATGAACAAATACCAAGATGAAACTCATGTCCGCATAAAAGCTTAGCCCAAGATCTCTCCCCAGTATCAGTCACATACTCAAGACAAATCGAGTAGGATACGGTGGAAGAACTCAACGACTTTGACTTCTTCCCACCGCCATCGTCGAACCCCATCACCAATCGCCAATTACTGATCACTTCGCCTCAAATCAATTCACGAAACCATTAAGTGAAACCATTCAGGAAATTCTTCTACTGTTCCAGATTGCGTTCAGATTACGCTAGGTCCATTGCTTAAGGTAGGGTTTCTATTGGCGTTGGGCTGTAATCGGCCCATCTCCGGGTTTGATTGCTGCTTGGCCCACTATCATTACTTGGTTTAGTCTTCGGGTTGACTCGTTGACTTTCTTTCGTATTGGACTTACGACTTTCACGAGTTTTGACCTTTGACTTCTGATTTTCGAGCGTTATTCCGTAGTTTCTTCATATTTATTCCCTTGACTTTTTGACCAAAGATATGCCACGTAATCTCTTGAGGATGCGAAATTTATCCCAAACAGAACCCAAAACAAATAATAAGCAATAATACAAAACCGTCTCCCCGGCAACGGCGCCAAATTTGATAAGGCTACAGTCGTATCACCTTAATCAAAATAATCCTAACGAACAAATAACAGGCAGCTAGTAGTAAGTAAGGGTCGAATCCACAGAGAGACGGATGAAAATCGCTAATTATCTAATAATCGATTCTAAACTATTTAAATTCCGGTTTGTTTGAATTGTTTTTCTAAACTATTGCAATAATGTAAATTAAGAGGTTCTAACAATATTAAAAGGATCTAGGGTCTTACGGTTCACTATGTAATTAAATTGGGTAAAGTTAATTAATCATTCAATCAATCAATCACAGTTATTTAGGGCAAAGACACGGCCTTTCGGATCTTATGTCAACCTTTGGATAGATTCTGACGACGGGCTCTCGCAACTTACCAGATTATCCTACCCACTTACTTGTAAGTCTACCCTTACCAGGCTTTCGATCTTAGGTTCGGGTTCCTAAACATTCAACTAGTTCAATGTCTCAAACTAATCAAACAATAATACAAGACAAGTAGTAAGGCAATAACATATGAATGATCAATTAAATAAATAATCAAGCTAACATCCCCAATTCAATTAACATAGATCCCCTTCAACCCTAGATAAATAAATTAGCTACTCATAATAAACGATAAAACAATAAAGAAATTAAGAATAATAAAGAACAATATGAAAATAAGAGAATAAGAAAAGCTACCAATTACGTAGAACTGAAAGATTAACGATCTAAAAGTATGGCTACAAACTAGAAGAATTCTAATGCTAATAAAAGTATAAACTAAACTAATGAATATGAAAGCGTAAACTAAACTACTGAATGAGGAAGTGTAATTAAACCTAACCCCAAGGAGGGTATATCTTCTTTATAGAAAAGAAGACACCAGCCACAACTATGTGGCACAATGTGGAAGCTCTATTTTAAAATAAGACCTTATTTTTACACTTCTTATTGAGTTCCCTTAAGGTAGTAAGAAATTCAATTTGCTTTTCAAAATCAACAATTTAATGCAAACTCTTAGTAAAACTAAACTTAATTAATCAAGCTATTGGAAATTACACAGCATTGAAACCTCGAGAAAATGTCCATTCACGCTGAACAATGATTCTTGAGACCTGAGTATCTCTCCTTCCCCATAATTCTCTCCATCCCCATATATTTATTCTTCAATCCCCTCTTTTATAAATAGATAATTACTTGAAGTGGATCCGTCAAATAAAAAAATTGAAGAAGAAGGGTGTCCTGCTTACCCTAAAAATATAAACAATAATGATTCTAATTTCTTTGAAATCTCACCATCATCAACTCTGATATCACGAGGAGACCATTTATATCCTAGATCTCCTCTGTCTATATATGAGCCTTCACGACGACCACAAGCACGACCACCACCTCTAATGGGAGGAGATGGGCGGCGGCGGTGGTTCACCTCTAATTGTTGGTTCAATTGTTGATCATCGTCATCATCATGATGGGGTTCTTCCACTACAGCAATTTCATAATCTATGGAAAGAAGTGATCTACAAAAGGTAACCCTAAGCTTAAGGTGAAGAGGGTAGATGAAGCTTCTAATCAATAAAGATGGAGGTGGGTATCAATAAAGATGGAGAGTGACGAAGATTATTGGAAATAATAATTGAATAAGATAAGGAGGCAGGAGAGTAAATTAGAGGGGTGAATGAGTGGGGTGAGGGTGAACAGTGTCATATGTTTTAGTAAATTAGGTTAGAAAAGAATTATAGAATTACTAATTTTATTTTATTTTTATCTTATTAACATAATTAGCACATAAAATAAATTGGTGTAGATTATCACAATGTAATTTATTATAATGAAATAAATTAGTATTTACTATGGAATGCTTTGTATTAATTTGTTGTTTTTAATGTACTCATAATTAGTAATTTAACATGTGAATTGATAATTTGGTACCCAAGTTGATAAATTAGGAATTGGAACACATACTTCATCGTTACAATTCATGTTCACTTACAAGTGAAAATTGAATATTAATATTGTGTTTTTCATCATAAAAAATATGAGTAGTAATTAATATGGTTTTGTTATTTTTGAAAATAATTGTTGAGGAAAAAAAAGATGGATAATAATTATAAATTGATATTATTAAAATTGTTGAAATTTCAAATTCCTCCCGTAATTCAAGTGTTTATATTTTATTTTTTACAAGGGTAATGTATTACAATAGTTTTTTTTAATACGGAGTACATTTTAATGTTTTTCTTTTCTACGTTAGATTGCATTTAGGGAATTATTCCGAAGTCACTTATTTCAAATCTAAGTGGTGCACTACAATACTACATGTCTATAACTCTATATTGATGTTATTGTAAACAAAAGTTTCCATATTGGATGGTCTTATAGAAAGGGTAATACTTTTTCATACTTGCATACTATTACTTAATTATACATAAAAATTACAATCCTACCCTTTCCATTTACCCTTCTTTTATTTTCTAGAGATTTTTTTAGGAGAGGAATTTTTTTTTCTAACATATACGGAAATAAATTTATACAATAAAAAAATATAATTAATTAAAATTATACAGTAACAAAATTAAAAATACGAAATTAATTCAATATTTATAATAGAAATCTAATTACAAATTAGAAAATATAATTCAAATAATAATACATACAATTAAAAATTAAAAGGCAAACATTACACTAAAAAAATCGTACAACCCCCACCCCTCCTAAACCAACTACTCCTTTCGTCACCGTCCTCCACCAAAAAATTAAAATAACCCTCAACTCAATGTTACTCTATTAATCCTAAATCGAAAGTAATCCTAATTAATTAAAATTAATTTACGATAAAATATCGATTACCGAATTATGATCCATATTGAATTCGGTAAATAATTGATGGAGTCGGTTTTAGAATTGACGAAAATTAATTTCGATGAGAAAACTTAGGGTTTTGTTTTGGAAAAAAAACAATAAAAAGGAGAAAAGGGTAAAATTGGAAGATGTATAAAATTTTAGGGACTATCGAGTAACATACGGGTATGAAAAAATAGTTCCGCTGGAGGGTGAATGTAATCAAGACTAATTTAGAAATTTGTGGAGATTAGTGTATGCAGATTGCTTTGGAGGGTATGTAATCAAGACTAATTCCGTTGGAAGGTATGCATGTCTTTAGGTTCATTTAATTTTTTTTTTTTTAAATCTCTACCTACCATTAGGGTTCATTACTATCGTCCTACCTTTTCGACCACGTCAATTATCAAAGAGTCTAACTCTTTGAAAATATCACATTTTTTCCTTCCCCATAAATCTCCTTATCAATGGATCATAAAGAGTAATTAAAAGTGGGCAATTAATTCGAGTGAGTTTTAAAAAAAATACTCCTAAGAGTTATATCGTCTATTTAAAAAACTATCGTCTTTATATTACTAATGTTTTTACTATTAAAAATTATTAAACAACTCCATTTTTTTCATTATATTCCAAATATATTATTCCCTCCGTTTTAAAATGTTTACCACATTTCCTAAATTTATATGAGAAGTACATATTATTGAAATGAAGCAAATATAAAACAATCGGTGAGGGTATATATAAATACAAATATTTTATGGAGTATTAATTTAATAAATTCAGTTTGACCCAACGGGTCCAACACGTAATGACCCGTTTATGTATTAATATTTTCTACAAAAAGAACTTTATCAAATTGTAAGTAATATATTAGGTTAACTACTTCACCTTCGTATGATATTTTTATATACTACACAACAAGTACATGTGCAAAGATTTTGTAAACCCGTAATATGTCCAATTCATTTATTAGAAATTCATTTACCATTGACCACTTCTGCACACAACCACACCAAAATAGCCTAATTTCGTTGGTCTCTCATTTTTTTACATTATTTGTCCTTTTTCGAAGTTTTGTGACGGTTCTCTAACCAAGAAATATGTAACCTAACGTCAATAGGTAACAACGCAAAGATCAGACCTTCGTTGTTATATGAATTTGAAATCAAATGTCGCAAATAACATTCGTATTGTCATTACCAAACTACACTTCCAATGTTATTTATAATTCCGTGACGTGTCATGGGTGTCTCACCAATTTTCTTTTTTCAAGGTTGTGTGTCGGGTTATATTAAAACTACAAACACGTAACTTGACGTCAAGATGTTGCAAAGTAAACAACTTCGCTTATTATATGAATTTTTTTTTATCAAATGTCGGTAATAACATTTGCGTTGTCCTTGCCGATCTACATCTGATGTGTTCCAGTATTACTAACTTTTAATCATTTTAAAAAAAAAAATCACAACACGTCACGGGTATTACACTATTGATGTAATTATTATGTCCAGTTGGTATTATTCATATTTATTTAAAGTTATCATTCTTATTGGTATTATTATACTTGATTTATGTATTAATTTTTTTTTTTGTAATTAGTTTCCTAATGTATAAATATTATTCATTTTCTAAAATATACTCCCTCTGTTTTTGTTAGAAATAATGCAAAGTGGAATTGTTGACCATTCTTGCATAGTAAGAGCATCTCCCATTAGTAGCATAGTAAACCTAATTTATTAGTATGGTTATGAATGTCATTAGATTTAGAATAATGACAATTCATTTTCCATCATAAAGTGACTTTGGATACCTTTTGTGGTTAGTCTCATATGACACTTATTATATAAGTATGAGAATGATAAGACATATGAACACAATACATCAAATGTCATCATCCAAATCTCTTTGATAAATTCTGAGTATAACATCGAGTTCCAACTCCTAATGGTTGAGTACACAACCTTTTAAGAGTGTTGTGTGACCTTGGGGGACGACGCCCATTCCGATTTGTACCGTAGTCGGGGCGATTTCGTTTCTCATTCAGTGGCCTTTATACCACGACACAACAACGTATATTCTCAAGTTATATATCGCCCCTATAGTGACTCTATATTTCCAACAGTTGAGAAACAAAATTATGTCACTATTATTGTGGTTGTGTTCATCACTTGTCATTGGAATTGTTTCAATTGGCTATTTTGTTTCGTTGGTAAGATTCATCTTGTTGAGGGTGAGACAGCAGTTCGGTATTATGACAATAACTCGGTCTCTAGACCTCTGATTGGGACGTGTAATATGGTGTTGGAAAGCTAAGAAGAAGGGCTACAACTCTTTAGTTGAAGTTGTGAGCTGATTCGGCCATTTACCCTTCAGAAAACGGGACACAATGTCATGGTAGTATGCTGAAAGTTTTTGAAGGTTTATGAGTGAATGGTATTATCTTATTTTATTATCAATTCATCCTTGAGAATAAGGTATGGTATCTATCAGTTTAGTTCTTATCTTCTTGTGATTCATGATGATAAAATAATTACGTTTGGTAGATGAGTATCATTTATCGTCATTGATTGGAAGATAAACTATTATCTGATAAGAGTAGGATGTTATGTTGTTTCTGAACATACGTTGAATGTACTAGTCTCAATATTTCATGATGAATGATGAATTTGCACATATATTTTTAATATTATATGACTAAAAAGGTGAACATTTTCCTAAACTTTTATCGAGTCTTGATATTACATTTTGGAAAGAAGATTTAGACTCATGTTTATGGAGAATGGTATGTGTATAGTCACATAAAATAATTAATGCGATTATTAGTGGTGTAATATAATAATGATTAATTATAAAGAATTATTGTGCAAATTATGATGGTTGGAAGATGACCGTGTGGAGATCAAATGCTCTTATGAGTAATGAGAGCAATATTTGGATTTATTATATAGCCGTTATAAATTTATTCTATGCACTTAATATATATAATATTGAATATTATTCATTAATCAATTTAAGAACATTATGTATGTTTTGCTTGAGAAAATTGAATATGTGTAATATATGTTGAGATTATATATTAGTGTGATTTTTCGTATCCTTATTAATGTTTTGAAAAGGCACGTGTGTACTTGTCTTGTAAATTATTTTGGATACATTTGGAAGAAGAATTTAACTTGACACTAGAGACGCATCAATGCTCACTCGAGTAAAATAAGCTATATGTGGGGGTTAAATATTTTATTTTTAATGACTCGCATAATCTTGATCAAGTATGTATTAAATAATTGGATGAATTATTTGATAAATTACTCTAAGAATAGATTATAGAATAGATAAATTGTCAGACATAATTATTTGATATCTAAATGTTGGGATGATTAATGAATGAATAATTTGTATATTTTGTTTGAATGATTATGTTTGTCACTATTTCGTGGTGTGACAACATGTGGGGGAAGTCATTCAACTTATTTGATAAAATTATTCATGCATCATTTTTAGAGTTGATATTTTATAGATTGTGAAGAGTACGTATATGTCTAATTGTGGGGGAAAGTGATGATCGATAGCATGTTTTTATACATGAATAATTGAACCAAATGTAAGAGTTTTAATTTGTTGACTAAGTCAATAAATAATGGTTGCGTAAGGTTCATTTATTTATGTTGTACATCTGGCTTACACCACAATATATGAGATTATGATGATTGATTTAATGTGAGTAAAGGTTATATATTTTAATTTGTGGATTTGCAAAAAGAAAATATAAGTGAAACAATCATCGAGATCGTTCTTCTCTAACATAAGAATGATGATGTATATATGGTGCAATAATGAGAATTGCAACATGTTGGATATTTATAAAGATGTTGGATCACAAGGTGAGATGCACAATGATCATGATCGAGTAAGCTTTCATTTTTATAATAATTTTATTATAAGTCTATTGAGAAGTCTGTTATAATTTAATGTATTATGTATGCGTATTATTTTGCTCTTTTAACCTTACTGGGGTAATGCATGGTGATTGAGAGCTTAATATTTATTGCATAATTGTGGGGGAATCAATTGCTATGGAATGTTTGATGCTAATTTCAGCTTCATACTGCTAAAAATGATGTGTAGTGAATTACACATGGATTATGCAGATTTGAGAGAGTTGAAATCATCAAATATAATTTGGTGTATTTGAAAGGTTGAGCATGTAGCTCTTAATGATCTTATAGCCTAAATTTGGGTAGTCCTTGTGAGACGGACTTGATGAGATCACCGTAATGATAAAGGTTGAGCATATAGCTCTTAATGGTCTTATAACCCAAATTTGGGTGGTCCTTGTGAGACGGACTTGATGAGATCACCGTAATGATAGAGGTTGAGATATTTCTCTTAATGAATCTATATCCCTATGTTTGGGTGGTCCTGCTGTGAAGGACTTGATGGATTCACCGTAGTGTTGAGAGGTTGAGCTTTAGAGCTCTTAATGATTCTATAGTTCATAAGTGAGTGGGTTATGTCGAGATATCCTTGATAGAATCACCTAAGTGAGTGTGAAGGGATGACCTCCTTCTATGAGAGACTGAGTTATCTTTCTAGAGCACTCATCAAAATCCCAAGGTTCATTTGGCCATAAATTTGTTGAATTGTATTGCGAAACTCGTGTGGAACTTAAGGTATGATATGTGTTGTGAGGGTAATTCAACCGAAGTTCAATAAAAAATTCAAATCGAAAGATATTCTCTTATTTTAAGTAAGTTGCTGACTCATTTCACTAATACGTTAATTCAAATCGAAAGATATTAACGTCTAAGTGTCAACCTTTTCATATGCCCAGGATTTTTGTTTTCGGTTTACCATTTGCATTAGTGGAGGATTGTTAGAAATAATGCAAAGTGGAATTGTTGACCATTCTTGCATAGTAAGAGCATCTCCCATTAGTAGCATATTAAACCTAATTTATTAGTATGGTTATGAATGTCATTAGATTTAGAATAATGACAATTCATTTTCAATCATAAAGTGACTTTGGATACCTTTTGAGGTTAGTCTCATATGACACTTATTATATAAGTATGAGAATGATAAGACATATGAACCCAATACATCAAATGTCATCATCCAAATTTCTTTGATATATTCTGAGTATACCATCGAGTTCCAACTCCTAATGGTTGAGTACACAACCTTTTAGGAGTGTTGTGTGACCTTGGGGGACGACGCCCATTCCGATTTGTACCGTAGTCGGGGCGATTTCGTTTCTCATTCAGTGGCCTTCATACCACGACACAACAACGTATATTCTCAAGTTATATATCGCCCCTATAGTGACCCTATATTTCCAACAATTTTTACCCTATTTCATCATTATTTGTGAGGTGTATTTTAATGAAACGAACGGAGGGAATATAAATATTAATTTTTTATTTTGCTTTGCTGAGTAATTTTAGGATTTAAATTTTGTACTCTTGATTTTTCTGCAATTTGAGTTACATATTCATTTGTTGCTGCAATTTGCTTTTGATTTTGCTGAGATTTGTTTTTTATTTTGGTGCAATTTGAGCTAAAAGAAAAATATTATCAAAATAGTTTCCGATAGGGCTCTCTAACTCTTTCATCCAATATCACTCTGTTTGATTATGATCTTACAATAATGTGTGTTACTCACGATATTATATTCAAAAATAGTATAACCCAACTTGCATCGATAAGTTTATTTTTGCGAGATCTTTTTATGTTTTAACCCAACTTGCATTGAATTTTTTATCATTATAATAATCATATGATATTAATATGATTTAAAACATACTATTTTGTATTTTTTTATGATAATATTGTTAACAAAGAAATTTTGGAAATGAATAAATATTTTTTACTATTTTGTGAACTTTTAGTAAAAAATATTAGTAATATTTTTTTTAATTTACCTAATTTCGGCTTGGGCTCATAGCTCGGACGGGTTCCACCCCAGAATATTTGTGTTTTAGAGCCGTAACGTTCATTATAGGCTTTCTTACTTTTTTGTATGAATTGTGTCAAACACATATTAACACATACTCATTTCGACGTCATATGTCGTTATACTTGAGACATCTACATTTATCCTACAGTCTCTGAAATTATTATTTACCTACATACTCACATGAGTTATTTGACTTCAATATTGAACACACTATAATAATCATATGCGTCAATATTCATTTCATTTACGTTATTTTAAGTCAATATTGTCTTTCCGATCACCCTCATATGGATTGTAATTTGTCTTTTTGATGCAAAAAAATGCTTCATCTCCGTGAATTTTCAAGTGTATCACGCTTTATTTTTAACTTCCTATTATTTTTAAAAAAATGTTCACAAACCCGTGACGTGTCACGGGTATTACACTAGTATACTAATAATAAGGAGTCTAACCTCTTCTCCTTTCCTAAATAATAAGGAAAAACTAATAAGCTAAGAATATTACGTAAGCTAAGAGTTGTTTTGGTAAAAATTTACCGAGTCTACGATTTCGGTTGCGGGTTAAAGCGATCTTCCTAGAACTATGGGTCAACGGAATCGGGACGAACCTAGCGAGCAAAGAACAATGAAAGAAAATGGACGACACACAAAGTTTTGGTGACGCGGAAAATCCGATGTGGGAAAAACCGCGGGGGAAGTCGGAATCCCACCAAAGTTTCACTATAGTCGAAAATGAGTAACAAAGAGATACAAGTTTGAGTATTGGTACTACAATTGTCTATGAGTATTTTGTCGTGAAGTTTTGCTCGGAGTTTTTGTGTGTTGATTGTGGGTTGAATGATGATGAATACGGTTTGTGCGTGCTTATATGCTGTTGTCTTCTGGAGTCGTTGCCCTTCTTATCCACCAGAATCTTGGCATTTAATCCCCCCTTTATTGCCTGAGATCTGGGGCTTTAACACTCCTTCATCCATTACATTCTTCTCCTGGATTCTCTCCTGGTCTGCAGGAGGGTTTCCAGGTTTGTAGGAGTGGTTGCTGCCTCCCCTCTCTTAGTGTGGGCTGAGTTTCATCCTCCATGTCTTGGGCTTTCTTGATCAATTGGCCCACTGTTTCATTTACTTCATGCTTCATTTGACCCATTATTGTGTATCATACCGGGTTTGTTTAATTTGACGTCTTTCGATTATTTTGACTTCCGTGTTTCAGTCTTTGACTTTCGACTTTTGACTATCGTCTTTTGTCCTTCCGACCTTTGACCTTTGTCCTTTGACCTTTGACCCTCGGCTCTTGACTTTGACCTTTGACCCTCGGTTTTTGACCATCGTCTTTGACATTCCGACCTTTGACCTTTTGACCGTCCACTCGTAGCATGCCACGTTGCATTCCGAAGGTGCAAATTTTTGGCCCGAACAAATGCCCCCAAATTTCCGACTAAGCTCACCTTAGGCGGGAATTTTCGTTTGCTTCAGTTGTAGGCAGTTGGTTCTACTTCAGCTGGCGTTGCTAGTTCTAGGAGAAAGCGTAATCCATCCCCTCTCTCAGAAATTACTCCTGTAGAAAGTGAACCCCCGGTGGCAGATCTCTTTGAGTCTCACTCTTATTCTGCCCCCAGATCCGTTGATGATGTTTCTGCTGGAGTGGTGCTCAAATTTCCTGAAGGCCTTGGTAAGTCTGCAGAGGATATGACTTTTCTGGATCATATGCTACTTCCTAGTCCCAGATCTGTGCTAGAAGAAGGTTCTATGAAGGAGTTGGGCTTGGTTCGCAGATTGTTGGCGGAGGAGTCTGGATGCTCTTTCTGAGGGGGAGGCGGAGGATTTTGAAGGAGTCCGCTGACTTCCTCATTGCTAACCAGGAGGCTGATGGGCAAGAGAGTATGGACCAAGAGGACGTCGTTGATGATACTGGGAGTGGTTCTGTTGCCATCAGAGATCCAGGTTTTTGCAGGAGGATATGCTACAGTTCCGCCTCCTCCAGAGGAGAATGTCTAGGCTGTGGACCAAGTTCTGCTGGAGTGATGCTACTCCTCTTTTGTTGAACTTTGTCTTCGGCTTGTGAACCCTGCGTGGTGTGAACTTCTGTTAGTGTTCGCAAAAAAATTATGTTGTGACCTTGCCTTTGCTCAGGGGAGCGAAGTGTCTTAGTATTTTGTGGCACTTCGTGCCTTAACAGAAGGTCGTAATCGTTTGCTTTGGATCGTAATTTTTTGCGTTTGATTGTAATCGTTTGTTGTAGTTTTGTCTAACTACCTTCTGTTGTATGCATGCCTTATGTTTGTATGGTCGACCTTTGATATAGTGGTGGCCTGGGGTTTAGTTCGCCCACTCAGTCGGAGGTGCCACGCTTTGCGTGGGTGCTAAGTGGCGCAGGAGACTGTAATGTCCCGGTTGTAGGCACTTAGTCACAGACGCACACCCTCTGTAGAAATTATGCACTCCACCAGATTAGTTACCAGCTTCCTGAATTTTTGAAAAAAAAAACTGGCGACATTTGACGAAGATGGGAGATGCGATACTTGAAGACCTATGCAGAAGAAAATCGAATTTCGAAAACATATGAAGAAAGAAAAATCAAATTCCGAAGATGTATGCAAAAAGAAAATCAAACTTTGATGCAAAAGAAGATCAAATTTTGATGACATATAAAAAAGAAAATCAAACTTTGATGCAAAAGAAAATCAAATTTCGAGGATATAAAAGGTGAAAGTAGAATTTTGAAAGCATACTTTGAAGATAAAATATCTGACTTTGATGACATAAAGAAAATCAAATTTTGACAGCATACTTGAAGATAAAATGTATAATTTTCAAAATTTTCAAAAAGAAAGCAAAACAGGTAGACGGACGAAGGGAAAGTTTAAATGTTTACAAGGTTTGATAAGATTAAACCTGGGTTCTGGTGGAGGTGCATCTGGCAGAATAGATGCCATGTTTCTGGCGACAGTGGCCCATGTTTCTGGCAGTGACCCATGTTTCTGGCGGCAGTGGCCTGTTTTAAGAGAAGTATTTTTTCAAGTGTACAATGTTCCATGGTTTTTGGATGATTTTCCCTTCCATGGTCATGAGTCGGTAGGCTCCGTTTCCAACCACCTTCTCCACTTGGTAGGGTCCTTCCCAGTTGTAGGCGAACTTTCCTGCTCGCTGGTTTCTGGTGTTCTGGAAGACTTTCCTGAGAACTAAGTCTCCTTCCTGCAGGACTCTGATTTTGACATTCTTGTTGTAACTTCTGGCGACTGTCTGTCTGTAGGAGGCCATCCTTATTTGAGCATCGGTCCTGAGCTCATGTATAGTATCCAAGCTGCTTGCCATCTCCACCTGGTTCCTGTTTTCGGTTATGCATCCGTATCTATGGGTAGGCACTCTCACTTCTGAAGGGATGACCGCCTCAGCACCAAAGACCAAACTAAAAGGTGTTTGTCCTATAGCCACCTTGGGTGTAGTTCTGTCAGACCACAGCACCAAGGGGAGTTCCTCTGCCCATCTGCCCCCTGCCTCCTCCAGCCTTCTCTTCAGGTTCTCTATCACAATTTTGTTGCTAGACTCCGCCTAACCATTAGACTGAGGGTTTCTGGGGGTAGACTTGCTTAGTGTGATGTTCCACCTGGCGTAGAAGGCCTCCATCTTGTTGCCAATAAACTGGGATCCGTTGTCGCAGATGATCTATGAAGGAATGTCAAACCTGCAGATAATGTTACGTTTTATGAAGGATATAACCTGCTTCTCAGTCACCTGACGGAATGCTTCTGCTTCTATCCACTTGGAGAAGTAGTCTGTCATGGCCAACATAAAGACTTTGCTTCCTGGAGCTCTTGGTAACTTGCCAACAATATCCATCCCCCACTTCATAAAGGGCCAGGGAGAAATTATTGGGTGCAACGGCTCTGCTGGCTGGTGATTGATTGGTGCATGTCTCTGGCAGGCATCACTTTTCTTAACATATTCCCTCGCGTCCTTGCGCATTGTCGGCCAGTAGTAACCTTGGCGGAGTGCTTTGTTGGATAGACTCTTGCTCCCTGCATGATTTCCACACTCACCACTGTGGAGGTCATGCATAACCACTTTTGTCTCCTGGACGCTTTCATCCTAAAACTCCGGGCTTCCTTCTTGTCTGCTGGAAGAATATTGTTTTGCAGCCATTCTTTGTAGGGTTTTCTCTAGTCGGAGATTTCTTCTTGGTCTGCTGAGGTGCTGCAGACTCCTGCTTCCTGCAGCCACTGCAACCCCTGTTCTGGTGAATTTTCCTCCTCCCTCGGCATCTGGTGTACCTGTGTACCTTTCCAAACTGCTGGCTCCAGTACATGGACAATGGGTATGGTGGAAACTACGCCTGGTTTGAAGGTTGCCCCCAGGGTGGCTAGGGCGTCTGCTTCCACGTTATGGTCCCTTGGGATTTGGTTGATTGAGAAGGCTATGAATCTAAGGGTAAGCTCCTTCGCCACTTCCAGGTAGGCCATCATCTTAGAATCTTTTGCCGCATACGCGCCAGTCACATGATTGACTATCAGCTGGGAATCACTATATGCCTCCAGGCGCTTGATTTTGAGGTCTATGGCCAGCTGGAGACCTAAGATTAGAGCTTCATATTCTGCCTCGTTGTTTGTTGTCCGGAACTCGCACCGTACTGCTTGGACTACGAGATCCCCCTGAGGAGACTTAAGAACTAATCCTACTCTAGATCCTCGCATGTTGGAGGCGCCATCTACATTTAGCTTCCATACCTGTTCGCCTTTATCCTCCTCAAGGAGGAGGATGTCTTTCTCTACCTGGGTCTGCAGTGCTGGGCTGAAGTCGGATACGAAGTCTGCTAGCGCCTTGGGATTTTATCGCAGTTCTGGGGACAAATTTCAGGTCGAAGCTGCTCAAGTGTATAGACTACTTGGCCATTCTTCCAGATAACTCAGGTTTTCTCGTAATAGTTTTTAGTGGATAATTTGTTATTACGGAAATAGCATGCGATTCAAAATAAGGTCGAAGTTTATAAGACGCTGTAACAAGTGCAAGTACGAGTTTTTCTAGGGACGTGTACCTGGTCTCTGCAGGAAGCAGAGACTTGCTGACATAATATACCGGGTGCTGTGCTCCTTCGTGCTCTCGTACTAACACCCCGCTGACTGCTACCTCTGTCACTGACAGATACAGGAGGAGTTGTTTTCCAGGTTCTGGTTTTGACAGCAGAGGCGGAGTGCCGAGGTAGTGCTTCAGCTCGCTGAACACCTTCTCGTGCTCTGCTGTCCAATCAAACCTTTGAGCCTTCTTCAGTATATCATAGAACAATCTACACCTATCTGAGGACTTGGATATGAATCTGTTCAGAGCAGCGATTCTCCCGGTCAGGCGTTGGACGTCCTTAGGTTTCTGCGGGGATTCCAGCTGGAGGATGGCTTTGATCTGCTCCGTGCTAGCTTCGATTCCCCTCTGGGTGACCATTTACCCCAGAAACTTCCTACACGACACTCCAAACGTGCACTTTGAAGGATTCAACTTCATCTTGTATTCCCTCAAGGTGTTGAAGGTGTCTTCCAAGTGTGTCGTATGTTGTGAAGCTTGCTTTGATTTGACGACCATGTCGTCAATATATACCTCCATCGTGTCCCCAATTTGTCTCTTGAACATCTTATTGACTAGTCTCTGGTAGGTGGACCCTGCATTCTTCAAACCAAAAGGCATTATGTTGTAACAATATATACCTCTCTCAGACCGGAAGGCTGTCTTCTCCTGGTCTGCTGGATGCATCTTGATCTGGTTGTATCCACTCCATGCATCAAGAAAGGTTAAAATCTCGTGGCCTGCTGTAGCATCCACCATGGCATCTATGTGCGGCAGAGGAAATGGATCTTTTGGGCATGCCTTGTTTAAGTCGGTAAAGTCAACGCATACCCTCCACTTGCCATTCTTCTTTGGGACCACAACCACATTAGACAGCCACTCTGGATACTTCACCTCTCTGATTTTTCCAGCAGCCATCAGGTTGTCTACCTCCTGATTTATGACTTGATTTCTTTCTGGGGCAAACTTCCTTCTCTTCTGCTAGACTGGTTTGTAGCTTGGATCCACGCTTAGCCTGTGGGTGATAACGCTCAGATCTATACCTACCATATCATCATGCGACCAAGCAAAACAATCCATGTTAGTTTTTAATAATTCAATGAGGTTTTGGCGGATACTACCTGTGCACTCAGATCCAATTAGCACTTTCCGCTCCGGGTGTTGTTTGTCCAAGTTGACTTCATCTATCTCCGCCTGAGGTGGTTCGACATACCCCTGCAGAGGCAGGTGAAGGCTCTTTAATTGCTATGCTGGAGGACTTGCGGTTTTCTTGAGAGCCACCTTGTAGCAGCCTTTCGCCTCCTCTTGATCTCCACTGATCTTCTGCACTCCCCAGGGTGTAGGGAACTTCAGGCATTGGTTGTAGGTTGAGGTAATCGCCTTCATCTCATGAATCCAAGGCCTTCCTAGAATCACGTTGTAGGTGGAAGGTCCATCAATGACTAGGTACCGTACTTGCTTGTTAACTCCTCCAGCATAAGTAGGAATGATGATCTCTCCTAGAGAGTGCTTGGTTTCACCACTGAAACCTATCAAGGGAACCGCCTTCCTGGTTAGGTCCTTCTCGCTGAGCCCCATGTTCTGGAGGGTCCCTAACATGATGAGGTTGACTGAGTTCCCGGTGTCCCCCAGAATCTTCTTCACGGTGCAATTCCCTATGGAGAGAGTGATTATTAACGCGTCATGGTGCATTTCTGGAGTAAATTCTGCATCAATTTCGTCAAAGGTGACGGCTGGAAGATCCTTGCAGCTGATTCTGCAGGAGTTGAGTCCTTCCCGATCGGGATGACAGTACCCTTCCCGATCGGGATGATTCGTCCCGGTCGGGATGGGCTACAGCTCACCCGCATTTCTTCTTTTCTTCTCCTTCATTCTTGTACCCATATATATACTCCCTTCTTGTAATATTAAGACATCTTATCTTACCCTATCATAGTTTAGCATTCCTTAAGCCTCTCTAAAACCCTAGATTTACTTTCAATCATTAGTTTTAATCTCCCTTTAATTATTAGTTAATCCTTGTAATTAGTTCTTGTATTAAGAGGATACTTGAAGAATTCTCCAAGATTGACAATCTTGGGTTTTATTTGGGTTATTATTTATACAAGATTGCATCTTTTCATCTTCTTAGTGTTGGTATAACCTTTCTTACTCTTAATCTTGTTTATTTAATCTTGTTTGAGTCTTTTCATATTGTTAGTAGTATTGTTCTTGTTATTCATTATGGATGTTGGTTTTGTAGTATTGATTTCTCTTGTGAATGTTGGTTTCCTCTTTATAATGAGTGAGTAGTCTTCTTGTGGGGCTAGTAGGGGGATTAGGGGTAGATTATGGATGATTAGGGTTGATTAAGGGGAAAAGGTTACATCTTTTTTGTTAGTCACATTGTAGGCACTCTATGTGTTTGTTGATATGCTTGTGTGAGTTGTAGTGGCCATGCTTCCCATACTTGTGTTCATCTTCTCATTGATTGTTTATTTTGTGGAAATGTCGAGAATAGTTTAGTCGCGAGAGCGCGGATCCACCTTGGCATCGGTCTAAGTTGCGAGAGCCCGGACCGACCCTAGCAATTAGGAGACACCTATACCCTTGATCACCCCAATTATCTTTCTACTCCTATGAACCTGACCTACCCCACTTCCTTTCCATATTTGAGTTCATCCTCTTAGTTAGTCTCTAGTGTTAGTTTAGTTCTTACTCCTCCTCCTTCATAGTTTTCCATTCATCGTTTCTTTGTGTTTGTTTGCTAATCTAGTCTTGTTTGTAGGCCGACATAGTCTAAGCTTTGATGTACCGTCCTCGTGGATACGATCCCGACTTACCCTAGCTACTCACTAGGTTAGTCGGAGTTTTATTGTTGGCTAGGGACGTGACAAATCCTTAACCATCACTCACGTTCCTGTCATAGGGCTTTGATCATTCACCCCTCTTTTCTGCTGGCGCCTTTCTGGTGACATGCTCAGAACCGTACGCAGCCCTTCTGGGGCCTAAATCTTCTTCTAGCCTGATGGCTGCCATCGCCTTGGTCTGCACATCCTCGAATGTGGCACATGGGTACTTTGTGAGGTCCTTATAGAGGTCTGAATCCTGGTGGAGCTCTTGGCGGAAGGCTTCTATGGCGGTGGATACATCACATCTGGGGATGGTTACTTTCTCCTTGTTAAATCTGTTGAGGAAGTCGCGTGTGGATTCTTCGAACTTCTGCACCACCCGATACAAATCACTGGTCTGCTTCTCTGGTTTCCTGCTGCTGGCGAACTGTTGGTTGAAGGCATTGACCAGGTCAGCGAAGGAGGTGATGCTTCGGTTAGGTAGACCGACGAACCAATGGAGGGCTGCTCCTGACAGAGTGGAGCCAAACCCCTTGCACATGCAGGCTTCCTTCAGGGGCCCCGTAGCGGTCACCACCATCATCTTCGGTTTGTACTGCAACACAGGCTAGATCGTCGATGAAGGGTGAGTCTGTGTAGCTGTCTCTAGCTGCTTTCTCCAGGGGGCGTAGCATTCCAGGAATTTTCTTAATCAGGTCTCTTAGTTCCTTCAGTTCCTGGTACTGCTGATCTGTTGTGCTGACTGTTCCTGCAAGAGGATTAGAAACAGGAGGAGAAAAGCCGAAAGGAGTACTCCCTGCATGAGGTCCTCTAGGGTGTTGACTGCTAAGAGGAGGAGGTAAAAGGGCTGCTACTGTCATGGATCTGGGCTGCCACTCTGGTGCCTGCTGGAGAGGGACTCTGGGCAGCCAGGTTCCTCCTGGATGTGAGCTGTTGTCGGGGGTCGCCATACTGGCTGGGGCTCCTTGCTGCCATACAAATGGCTGCTGGCTGGGGGTAGTCGTTGCCCACACTCCTCCTGAGGACTGATTGTTGGAAAAGGTGGCCATCTCTGGTTGGGTCGCAGGTCGCCATTCTGGTGCCTGATGGACAGGGGTACCTACGAAAGACAATGAGTTAGTTTTCTGACTTTCGATGCTAGAGAGAGGGTTACCTGCGGTACGAGATCTGCCGGGTGTGGGGCCATAGGTCAAGTAACCCAACCCTTGGGGTTCAATAACTGGGCCTGGTGGAGCCAATCCTAGCTCTAGTCTGGTGACCAACTCCGAAGGGACTTCTCTGGTGGTCTTCCTGCCAGCTCCTGATTCCCTACGGGTGCTGGGTTCTCCCCTAGGCATCAGGGGCAGCATCTCTGGTGACATCTGGAGCAATACAACTGGAGTCTTGTCTGCTGCGGAGATCCGAGCCTTGATATCTTGGTTGTCCTTCTGCAGGGTTTCTACTGCTTGGCGCAGAGCATTGATTCCCTGGAGCATACTCTGCATCAGGTCTGGTGACCCCGCGCCACTGGAAACTTCTCCCATGAATCCTCCTGGAGTTGAGGTTCTGGTTGGTATGCTCTCTTTCCTGGCTTTGGTGGAGCTGGTGACCCCAGAGGTTTTAGGCGTCGGAAGGGGCCTAGACACCGATAACGTGGGTTTCACCGCTTGGCTGGTGGGAATTCCCAGGGTGAGGGGTGTGAAAACCGGCTCTGCTGATCCTGGGGATGACCCTCCTTCAATGGGCTGAGTTGATGCTCCTTGACTGCTGGAGGGACTCCGATCGGATCCGGACATGGCGATACGGAATTGCTTCACTGTAGGATTTGGCTTATAGGAAATGATCACTTTGCCCCACGGTGGGCGCCAAATTATTTTGGTAAAAATTTACCGGGTCTACGATTTTGGTTGCGGGTTAAAGCGATCTTCCTATAACTATGGGTCAACGGAATCGGGACGAACCTAGCGAGCAAAGAACAATGAAAGAAAATGAACGACACACAAAGTTTTGGTGACGCGGAAAACCCGATGTGGAAAAAACCGCGGGGAGTCGGAATCCCACCAAAGTTTCACTATAGTTGAAAATGAGTAAGAAAGAGATACAAGTTTGAGTATTGGTACTACAATTGTCTATGAGTATTTTGTCGTGAAGTTTTGCTCGGAGTTTTTGTGTGTTGATTGTGGGTTGAATGATGATGAATACGGTTTGTGCGTGCTTATATGTTGTTGTCTTCTGGACCGTTGCCCTTCCTATCCACCAGAATCTTGGCATTTAATCCCCCCTTTATTGCCTGAGATCTGGGGCTTTAACACTCCTTCATCCATTACATTCTTCTCCTGGATTCTCTCCTGGTCTGCAGGAGGGTTTCCAGGTTTGTAGGAGTGGCTGCTGCCTCCCCTCTCTTAGTGTGGGCTGAGTTTCATCCTCCATGTGTTGGGCCTTCTTGATCAATTGGCCCACTGTTTCATTTACTTCATGCTTCATTTGACCCATTATTGTGTATCATACCGAGTTTGTTTAATTTGACGTCTTTCGATTATTTTGACTTCCGTCTTTCTGTCTTTGACTTTCGACTTTTGACTATCGCCTTTTGTCCTTCCGACCTTTGACCTTTGTCCTTTGACCTTTGACCCTCGGCTCTTGACTTTGACATTTGACCCTCGGTTTTTGACCATCGTCTTCAACCTTCCGACCTTTGACCGTCCACTCGTAGCATGCCACGTTGCGTTCCGAAGGTGCAAATTTTTGGCCCGAACAAGAGTTATGGTAAGTTATGAAGTCTTAACAACTGAAAATCCCGCGAAACAGCTTCAAACCGATCGGTTCGGGTCTGAACCGACCGGTTCAAGGTTGTCCCGACCGGTTTGGGTTCGTCCCGACCGGTTCGGGTTTCTCTGCACTGCGCGACGAATTTTAAATGCTTTCTGTTTCTTTGTTACTTATCGAATTTGGACGTGAGATATACCGTTGGAAAGCTAAGAGTAAGAGATTTCCAATGTCACAAAATTCAGCTCAATCGGAGTTGTAGAACTCAAGATATTCACGTTTGAAGTTGACCCTTGTTTTAGCGATCGTTGTTTCTTCTCGATTTGCATTTATTCGAGCTTTCCAACTTATTGCTTTGTCGTTTCTTATTGTTTTTTCACTCACGTCCTTCTTCAAGTATTCACTTAGTATCCTCTAACTTTTATCACTTCTTCCTTGTAGATTTCATGGCTCGACTCTAGTCATTGCCAAAAATATAGCTCAATCGCCTTCATTTGTCTTGTTTCCTACAAAACGTAAACAAAATACCCAGCATAACAAAGAAGGATAAAAAACTAGAAAAACGACTCCTCAGACACATAAAATAAATCAAAATAAAGGAAAAGTTGGGGTTAAGTATATACACGAAATGAGTTCATCAAGCCTTAGTCGTATCGTTACGGTCACATAGACACTAATTAGAGGCAATTCTGACACCAGGACCCCGAGTCGGTCCCGAAACCCGAACCGAGTCAGCACCGTGCTAAGCGAACCTCGGGACGCACACCCGAGGCCCACTAAACCCACGGCGCTAGGTCAAGCATCAGGAATCCTTAGGCTCCAAGCTAATTATCACACTCCTCCCTCCCGGTTTTGGAAAGTATCAGAATCGTATCCTCAAAATCCCAACCGCCCCACCTCACCGCACCTAAGCCCAGGCGCCTGAGTCTCACCGCGCCTAAGCCCAGGCGCCTGAGTCTCGGTGCGCCTTAGCTCAGACGTCCATATGGGTGACGAGGGCCGAAAACACCTATAAATACCCCCCTTTCACCTCATTCATTCGACACACAATTCTCATTCTTCTCTTCCCCCTCTATACTCTCGCTAAGGGCTCGCACTCCGACACCCGAGGCAAACGATCCACTCGATCGTAGTTCCGATAAAATAGCGACATCAACGCTACTCCTCACCTTCGAGCACCTCACTCGATACCGAGGTGCCTGTGTTCGACTAGCTCAAGTCTAGTAGCAAAGCTCTGCCGGATTAGCCGCAGAATCGGTCCGTAGTAATGAAGCTCTGCCGGAGTAGCCGCAGGAAAGGTCAAACAGTAACGGAGCTCTGCCGGAGTCACTGGTCAAGCTAGGAGGATCCGCCTATTGAAGTCGTATCGTCACTAGGTTGCCATCTAAACAAAACTTTTCATATTCGTACTTTTTATTATCATGCACTACGACAACACTAGATGTGGACACTAGGTCCACAAACATCTACTAAAATACGTAATGTCCCAACTTCAACCATAAACACTTAAACACACTAAATAGACCCGAGTAATTCCGAGATCCATTCTCAAACTATCTATGCATCGTGTCCCGTTTAGTGTAAACTCCGAGGGTGCAACTCCTCACTATGTGATTTACTTACATTCGCCTTTACAGTTTTCCATATGATTTATTGCTTTTATGACCTTATTATCGCATGCTAAATCACCTAACACGGAATTCAAAACATAAAATAACTAAAATTGAACAAAGTGATGGATCCGTATTAGTCTCGGTGATCGCCTTATTGGGTTCGATGCATCCTTACTAATGCCGAATCGACGCATCTTAAGCAGAATACCTGGCAAGGTATATCACGAGAATGACTAATATCCGTATTATCGCGTTAAAACTGATTTGCTAATACATATAATACTAGTACTCTCTACTCTCCTACGTGCATCTTTTCATGGCCTGCTTGTCACGTGAAATCTCATGCAAAGAATATAAACACAACTACTTTGACGACAAAACTTACTTGTTCTTAAACAACCGACGTAGTAAAAGTTATAGGGTTAAAACAACAGATGTTACAGTATTTCCACCACAACAAAAGAACTAGGATATCAGCCCACTGATTGATTAGTAGAGGCCGCTATAGTGCGGGCGAAATTGGGTGTTGACATCTATCGAATGTTAGCTTCCCAATGTGTACCTTCACCCCTTACTCAGAATCGACAGTTTCCGGATGTCCGAAACCATTGGCAATGAGAGTCATTCCAGGCATGGAGTCCTTAAGGGTACAAGTCTTTATCTTTAGGTCCCGTGCCACTCAGCTTTGAGCCAGCAAGGGATCAAAGTTGACTTGAACGGTTTCCGAGTCGCCATAATTGACTCGGTGGCAACTCCACAAATCGGCAACAACTTCAGTTCACTAAATAGGTCGCCTTACCAAACAAATCGGCCTTTAAACATTTACATTCACGACTCGATCGATTCCAAACGGAAACACGGGTGCCCCCATCCGTCTAGTACAACTCCGGATCGTCATCCAAATCGAGGTCCGACACCTCGCCCCGTATGCAAGATCGGACCGGCCCCCGGCAGGGAGGGGGCCGCGTGGGTGGCCGCCGCCACACGTTGAAAAACCGGGTCGGTCCCGCGCGGGCGCGCGTAGGGCCGCCGGGCGATGCGGACGGACGTTCACACTTGGTATTGGGGTGCCCACTTGAGGCGGCTCAGTTCTGGGGTGCCTGGATGCAGGCTATTGAAATCGCATGTATTAGAAGTTGCTCAAAATACAGATTGATATCCAAGTTATTAGAGGTGTGATTTGATTCCATTTTCACTTGATTGATTCGTGTATTTGGACGCTTTTTGAATTTTGATTGTTTCGGGTTTCAACTTTGACCGGGTTTGACTCGATCGACAAAAGACGGCTTTGCCCTCGGTGGCGATTTTGGCTCAAAGTAGCTTTATTTGATTGGAAAGGACCCAATGAGTCTGGATTTGAGGTCGGTTTTGAGAGATTTATACTCCTCTAACTGCCCACGTCGGATACTATTGATTCCGAGTCCTTATTCGAGCGTATTGATGCGTGTTAATGTCCGATCATCATCGAGTATTTTGTTGGAGATTGCTATAGACACGAGTAGGCAAAATGCGGGTGTCTACAATGGGACAAAGATAGTTAAGGTGGGATCGTGTTTAATATAAGGATCGAACACGAGGCTCTCAGATAGGGGCCATCCTGATCAAGACAGCCGATCTCGGTGAGGATTGCTCGTGTCTAGATTTCCGCGTTTTCATTTGTCCCACATTGACCTTGAGACTTGGGAATCCTTGGTGAGTGCCTATATATACGTGCTAGGGGAGGGTTTTAAAACTCAACTCAAAACTCTTAATAACTCTTGTTATAAAAGTCTTTACTTACAAGAGGAGGATGGGGAAAAATAAGAAAAGATATTTAGGGAATTTAGCCTTTTCGTATCAATTCCAGAAACCCAAATACCCCTTGAAGGGCTGTAGGATTTTGTGTAGTGGACAACTCATTCTTGTTCCGTAGTGACATTGAGTTGGTCGTGAGGGTCAGGTGCAGCCTAGGAGCTAGCATGAGTTCTTTCCGTCAAGCGGTCATAGTCCGTTAAGTATTTTGTCGTCTTTCTTAGTATGTTTTATTAGCCCTAGTATAGGTTGTTGTAGTGTAGGTTGCTTTTGTATATATGTTGTAATCGTTTAGGGAGTAGTATGTCGTATAGCCGATAGGTTAATCGGGTTTTGCCCTAGTCGGTTAGGTTGAGCCCTTCTAACTACGTAAATGGGGGACGAGAATCATTAGTATTCGCGTAGTTTTCCCAGATCCGGTCATTTATACATTTTTAGATAAAGACGGTTGTGACGTAGCGATGCATTGATTATTGTAGGTGACGATTTGGTAGAGGAGTTTCCTCTGAGGATTATATTTGTTGTTTGCTTGATCCAAGGTAAGGATTTCCTTATTCTATTTATGTTGTTGTAATATGACATGGTATTGCATTGAGTCGTAAAGTACATGCATGTTGGTATGTCTAAGTATTGTATTGTGTAGATACCCAGATTTGGACTTGGTGGCTGTAGGAGTGTCCAACAAACACCCGATGACGATCGAACTGCAACGCGACGCGAGTTTGCGATGTTTTAGATAGTTTTTTTTGTAGAACGGATCAAATAATTACTCGGAAAGATTAAATTAACATCAAGATAGCCTTATTCGTGTTGTTACGGTCGCATAGACACTAATTAGAGTCAATTCCGACACCGGGACTCCAAATCGGTCCAAAAAACACGTAAAATCACAACCAAGTCAGCACCGGGCCAAGCGAACCTCGGGATGCACACCCGAGGTCCACTCGGCGCAATAGCACGCTAGGGCAAAGAGAAAACTTAACCTCCAAGCATATGAATGATATGCACACTCTTGGTTTTGGAAAGTATCAAAATCGTATCTTCAAATTCCCGAGCGCCTCACATGACGCGTCCTAGATCTCACACGCACGAACCCAGGTGCCTGAGTTCTTGTGCGCCTGGATTCAGGCGTCCATATGGGCGACGCGAGCCGAAAACAACTATAAATACCCCCTCCACCCCATTCATTTGACATGCAATTCTCAATTCTCCTCCCTTTACTCAGTACGAGTTTCTCGCTTGAGCTCGCACTCCGACACCCAAAGCAAACGATCCACTCGATCGTAGTCCCGATAAGCGAAATCGAAGCTACTCCTCACCTTCGAGAACTCCACTCGATCCCGACGCGCCTGCGCTCAACTAGCTAAACCGAGTCTAGTAGCGGAAGCTCTGCCGGATTAGCCGCAGAATCAGCATGTGGTAACGGAACTCTGCCGGAATCACCGCAAGCTAAGCTAGGAGGATCCGCCCTCAAAGTCGAATCGTCACTAGGTTGTCCTCTAAACAAAACTTTACATTCTTGTAGTTTTGTTATGCACTACGATAATGTCAAACGTAGACATTAGGTCCATGACAAATACTAAAATATGTAACGTCCCAACTTCAACCATAACCACTAAAACACCCTAAATAGACCTGAGTAGTTCCGAGATCCGTTCTCAGCTATCTATGCATAGTGTCCCACCATTTAGCGTACATTCCGAGGGTGCAACTCTTCACTATGTTATTTACTTACATTCGCATTACCGCTTTCGTATGTTTTATTGCTTTTACGACCTTATAATCGCATGCTAAATCACCTAACACGAAATTCAAAATGTAAACAAGCTAAAACTGAAGAAAGCGATGGTCGGGTTCCATATTAGTCCCGGTACTCCCCATCCGTCACTACTACAAATTCCTTACTTTTGTGACGCTTCAGCATCGACTCTTTTAAAAGCGTCGACCATTTCCTACTCAAATTCACCTTATAATATTTTTTTATTAACAAAAGACTAAAAAACCGCTAAACACGCCTACTAAAAAATTTGGTCTAGCGCTCACATCCTTACTTTTTCGTTTCCCTCTAATTAAATAATTAAATATTCTAACCCTAATTATAAACCGCCTATTGAATATGTATCTTCTTCTATTATCAAATCTGCAATCGATTTTCTAGGTTTTCATTGCTTTCAATCCCTTGTTCAATTTCCTCGATGATTATCATGTTCATCTCTCCCGATTTCTATATTTTGTTGTCCTACTGATCGATTGCTGTATTGAATCGTTAATTCCTCTGTATTCTACAACTGTGCGAGTTCCTCCCCTCATCAATTCTCCATCGTAAATCCCTATCAAATTGTACTGGTACGTCCCCTTCAAATATCGTTTATCATTTGTAGTTTTTTAATTGGTCAATTGTTTGTCCTCGAACAATTCTATGATACTTCGTATTTATGTGACGGTTCTTGAATTGCAGGTTAATGTTGTTGCTAGTGCTGTCTAAAACGCGCTTGGGCTGCTTTGGAAGTACTTTAAGTATGAATTATCTCTTCAGATCTATGATTTTTGTCATTTTGAAAAGTAAATATACTATATTATAGTTTCAATTTTTATTGTTGATTTATGTATACCTCTAGATAATTTTGTTAATATATTCGACTCGTAAATTCCGTCATTACTTGTGGATAAGAATTACAAGTTGATCTATGTTCAACAGGTGATTTTATATTGATGTTGACATTGTTATTGATCTATGTTCAACCGGATGCATTTTTATTGATGTTAACACTGTTATACCAGTTAATCAGCTATATATGTTTTATACGAGATGGTCTTATTGTGAGACAAGAGCTGCTAAAACTGACGGCATTGTCAGTTTCTCATTTCGTTTCATATGAGACCGCCTTATTGTATGAGACAAGCTGTTAAAAGCTGCGGCATCTTCAATTTTTCTCTCCCGTCTTACATGAGACCGTCTTATTGTATAAGACAGGTTGCTAAAGGCGCATTATCAATTTCTCATTTTGTTCTGTCTGACCTGAGGTTGCCTAATTGTTTGAGGCCGCTATACCTTGCCTAATTTCTACTGGTTTTGCTTCTACAAAAAAAAAGTAAATTATTATCGCACCTTTAAAAATGAGTACTACCTCAAAATATTGTAGTAGACTTAGAAATTTTTGAGTAGTTTGGTTTCCAGTACGTCAAGAGTCGTTGTTCAGTAGTTAGATACATAGTGGATTAGTTAACGTTTAGGTAGCTTACACTCATTACTGTATTAAAATGTAATAGCCCTTATTTTAATAATAACCATAGGAAAAAGACTCCTTATTTCAATAATACCCCATATTACTCGTACGATCACTTAATAAGGGATTAACCGCTTAATTCATAAGTAGTTTGAGGATATGTTTTTACTTATTGATATTCTATGCCTACTTAGGATCACTTTGCAAAATTTCTATTACGTTTGTCTACATCAAATTCTACCCATTTATCACTGTTTCTCCAATTTTTGTGTCTACTTCTTGATATTTTATGCCTGCTAAGTGATATATTGTTGTGGCTCTGTCCACAAGTTTTTCCTGACTGATTTCCCCTATCATCTTATCAGTTGGATAAGTTTATACCAAACAGATCAACCATGGACTTCAACTGCCAAACTATCAGGTTCATATAATAGACTTTGCTATGAATAGTAGTTTGAGTATAGTATTACAGGCTACATTAGTATAAGATTTCATTGAGTGCAGGACGTAGGTCTGATGAACACAAACTGTCAGATTCTTTAGGATGAGATATAGGCTGCCATGAGTTAAGTATATGCACAGGAATGCAATTATACACATGCATGCTTCTATTCAACTTGAATGTAATGAAGTCTGATGCTCGTTCAGGCTGCCATGAGTGAAGTATATGCACAGGAATGCAATTAAACACATGCATGCTTATATTCAACTTGAATGTAATGAAGTCTGATGCTCAGTCAAGCTACCTTTTCGACTTTGACGCTATATTCAGTCCGATTTTTGCACATTCAAGCTGAGTTTAAGTTACCTTACTCAAACTGGTATGATGGGTTTGACATTCTATCGTTATGTAGCTTTACATTTCCTAATCTTTCGTAAAAAATTCTTCTGTTCGTTATCTTTCGCTATGTTTTTTTTCTTGTTCGCCTTGATTGTTTTCCATAATATTTCTCATTTACATGTCATCTTAGCTCTGATTCACAAGGAGTTAGTTATAGTGCAAGTTTTAGTTATAGTTCGCCTTGCACTAATTTTTATTCCGTTGTATACCCTGATAGTTTGAAATAGCCTCTCTTATATGCAGGTTGGCCGGACAATGTCTTGAAGACTGTCATTGCACACATACAGTCGTATTAATCTCTAGTTTTGCATCCTTGTTGTTTCTTGATCTTGTGGTGCTCAAATTTTTTAAGAAGATGATTTTTTGTTGATTGTACTATTCTAATTGGCTTTTTTTCTATGTGACATCCTGAGGTCTTGATGACTTGATAATACAAGAGTAATACTTTAGATCCAACTAGCTGTTTGGACTAGCTTGCAGCGATTATGAACAAAGAAATGGTAGAATAATTCCTCATATTTTTTTTTTGTAATTATCCGTTTATAAGTTTTACATATGATTATGTGTACTAACCAATTCATAGTTGTTTATCAGCTTCCTTTCTTCCTTAATTTTTTTTTGCCATGTGTAGAAATCAGATTCATCAAATGCTCGATCATGGCGGTGCATCTAAATAAAAGGAGCAATTCTTAAATGACAGGAGCAATTCTTCACGCCTACTACTTTCGAGAGCTAATTAGTTGCATCTTCTAGGAGTTAATATTTTCACTTTTTTTCGTGAATTGAAAAACAATTGTAATGGTATTCTTTCGATTTGTCTGGATTATAGGACTTATATCTAGGAATTTAAAATGTATTCTTTTATACTAAAAAAATTCTATATTATTTTGAATATATATTATAATATTTTATTATTTCGTGGATATATTATTTTAGCCTACACTTTTATAATATTATTGTTTAATTTTATTTCATTTATTTCTTTATGGCATTTAATTATCTAGAAAGATAGGTTCAAAATGTATGACGGGAATTGAAAAAAGCGTCGAGAAATATGAAGCTTCTCGACGCAAAGAAGTGTAAACAAAAGTCTATGCTTAAAAGTGTTGAGAAGGTGGACACTTACAAACGTCAAGAAAGTCGACACATCAAAGTGTCCCCAATTCCTGATGCCAAATTTCTGACGCTTTTATAAAGCGTCGAGAAAAATAATTTCGATGCTTTTTTGCATCGAGAATCAGTCACAAAAACGTCGAGAAAGTGAGGGATTTTTAGTAGTGCGTGGTTCGACGCATCCCGATTAATACCGAGCCGACACATCTTAAGCAGAATACCAGGTAAGGTATACCACGAGAACGACTAATATCCGTATTACTCATGTTAAAAATGATCTGCTAATACGTATAATATTTAGTACTCTCTACTCTCCTACGTGCATCTTTTCATGGCCTGTCTTTCACGTGAAATCGCATGCAAAGAATGTAAACACAACTACTTCGACGAAAATAAGCTTACTTGTCCTTAAAACAACCGATATAGCAAAGACATAGGGTTAAGACAATGGATGTTACAGTACTTCCGCCACAACAAAGGACGAAGTTTTTAACCCACCGATTGATTAGTAGAGGCCGCTATGTGCGGGCGGGATTGGGTGTCGATGTCTAACGGACATTTGCTTCCCAATACGTACCATCAGCCCTTACTCAGAATCAACGGTTTCCGGATGTTCGAAACCATTGACAATGAGAGTCATTCCAGGCATGGAGTGCTTAAGGGTACAAGTCTTTATCTTTAGGTCTCGTGCCACTCAACTTTGAGTCGATTAAGGATTAAAGTTGACTTGAACGGTTTCGGAGTCCCCATAGTTGACTCGGTAGCGACTCCACAAATCGGTAACGAATTCGGTTCACTAAAAAGGTCGCCTTACCAAACAATCGGCCTTTAAACATTTACAACCACGACTCGATCGATCCCAACGGAAACACGGGTGCCCTGCACCCGTCTAGTACAAGTCCGGGTCGTCATCCGAATCGAGGTCCGAGACTCCGCCCGAACGCAGGATCGGAGTGGCCCCCGACCGGGAGGGGGCCGCGTGGGTGGCCGCCGCGATGAAGCTGGGTCGGTCCCGTGCGGGCGCGCGCGGGGCGCCGGGCGGTGCGGACGGACGTCCACATATTGTCGTATCATGGTTGGTTGATATTGGAGCTATGATTGATGATGATATGATGAATGTGGGTTGATGCCTATGACTGAGGTTGACTTTATGCCTCACGAGGCTTGTATAGACTAGCCGTGACCATTGATCATGGTTCTCTCCCTGATTTCTCTCTCTAATGAGCCCAGAAGGGTGTGCACACTCGGAATGACGGTATTGTGTGTGTGGTTTGTGGCCTGGTGGTGGTCATTATTGTGGAGATGGTGAAGTGAAATGTGTGCGATGTGGATGATGGAATCACAGTATATATGTCATTGAGTCAGCATGTTTAATTATGTGATATTGCACATTGTTTATGAATTAATGTACTCGACAATGGCTGACCTATTATTTATGGCCTAAATTGTCACCCAATTTCCCGGGGGCTTGTGATAATCCAAATTGATATTTTCGGTCTTTTAGGGAGCAGTGTGATTTAAAAGTTGATATTTGATTGTGTTGTGGTTGAATGATTGGTTTGTTGATTGGGATTGGGTAAGAGTGATTCACTGTCATGGATCGGTTTAGGACATGTGCACTATAATACTCTCTCCGATCATTATTTTTCGCCCCTTTTCATGAATATTCGTGAGGAGTATTTTAATGGAATGGGGCAAAAAATAGTGACCGGAGGTAGTAGTATTTTTTAGGTGTCGGCTTCTGCTGTTAAGTTGAAGTTAGTAATCGATAAAGCCTTATTAGTTATGACGTAATGATTTGTATGATTTAAATTGACTTAGTTTTTCGGTATTGTATCGTAGTGACGACACTGTTGCCTCAGGCAACCCAAATGGTAACACTTTTATTTACTCGAGAAGAACTTGTGAAAACTCTTGGGTAAATGAGGGTGTTACAGTGCATTTATAAGGATGAAGTGGGACTTGGCTACAGGTGGTATGGAGGTTCATCGACGTTGGGGCTGGTTGCCAGCTTGGTGGCATGGCGCTAAGATTTGGTAGTAGTAAGTTGGTAAGAGGTATCGAAAAATAGAGATTAAAGCATACCCTGTTCAATTATATTAATTACTGGACTCCTTGACCAGCAAGTGAATAGCTTATGAATTGGCATCCAACACATAGACAATAATGACTTTTTCAGGGTTCCAAAGTATCCAAATACGCGCGCCATTCATCCACACAATGGCTATTAGTAGTTATAGCCCACTTGTCCATGAGACACGAGCTAATATTATGCAAACTAGAATATTTTATTTACGCTTAATTTCTAGTAAATCAAACACTTCTACATCTTGCTTTTCTAAGAATTCACTAAAATTATACGTTGCTTATTATTATTATTATTATTGTTCATGCCCCGTACTTTCCAAAAACCTTTTTTTAGACTTGATCATCATTACCTTCCACAAAGGTTCGGTCTTTCCCAACATATCGCATCTACTCAATGGTTCCTCCATGAACAGCTTGTGCGTAGGACTTGTTCTTGCTCACCAAAGCACTAACACCCAACCCATGGTCATCTCAAGCAGACTCCTTGTTCTTTGGAACAAGAACAATAGGATTAGGCTTAGTCTTCAACAAAGTAGCCCGATTCTGCAAGGAAACATTCTTTACCGGCTGCTTCGCCTCCTGTTTCTTTTCCTCCTTCTTGTATTGGGTATGTTCATGTACATTCAGCTTACATTTGGAACACAAAATTGTCTTGCACTCATAGAACACCTTTATCTCCACTGTTTTAATTTACCTTCTTCATCCTTGAATTTAATCACCTCTTTCAGTTTTTGCTCTAATGGTAGCTCAATCATGGCCCGCACATACTCATGCCTTGCCTTAGCAGCTGTTGCACCATCCAGCTTTAAGTATTTTCCAGTAGACTAGCAAGCCTAGGAAGAGCATCCCCCAGAATTTCAGTGGCAGGTCTAGCAATCGCACCCATACAGGCACATTTTGCACCCTCTCCTTACTAAGTTTCTGTTCTAGATTCCAATCTTTTACTATTAGGGGCTTATTATCGAACATGATACGCCCTAGGCTTAAGATAATCTCTTTCATCGCCATAGATTTGAAACACAGGATGAAGATGCCGTCTGCCATGAATAAATTTTGTCTATGACATAGTTCTTCCATATTCTTCTAATAAACCCTTCAATAACAGTCCACAGTGGATTGGCCTCCATAATGAAACAATAAACCAATTGTTTCCAATAGGTGAGTTCATCATCCACTCCATCCTTGGTGATTTGAATCAAATCTTCCTCCTCTTCGGCAATTTCAGTCTTCTTACTTCCTTGCATCATCAACATGTTGTTGTATTTCGATCCCCTTCCTCAAGCAAGGCTATCGCATCATCAAGATCATTCAAAATATCATTCTCCATATTAAGAATTGGAATCTTAAGTATAGCTTGCATGAGGATACGCATTTTCAACGATGATATCACCATCCGAACTATTGTCTTCATCGGTCACATTCCCTTGATGCCCTTGCTTGCGAGTTACAATAGGTTTTCGAGCTTGTGAAGCTTCTTTATTTGGAGGCTTTTCGAACCATGGAAGATCGCCTGCTGAATCGCCCCTATTAGGTTTTTTTTAGAGATTCTTATTTGTAACCGACATATTCGTCACAACGTTGTGACGGGTCAAGTAGTATGAATAAGGTAAAAACATATTGCTTAGAGAGTGGCAAAAGATTGTCATTGTTTATCAAAAACGGGTCACCGTCCCAATCAAATTTGAAATTTATAATTAGTACTCTATTCGTTCAGTATATATGACGTTTTGGTTTTTCGAGGTGAGCCTTTGACTTTAATTTTTATCTAAATATATTAGTTCAAAATTTTTAAAAATTACACCATAAAATTCTTTACGAAAAGAGCTTACAAATGAGTATACATTTCATAATATTTTTTCTTATATTCTGAGAGATATTGAAGAAAGAAGGAGATGTTTCGAAAAGTGAGAATGACTTATAAAAAAACAAAGGGAGTATTAAACAAAGTGAGGTTATATTACACTACAAGAAAATGGTACAAATGCTACAAGGGCGACTGACTGGCCTGCGTCTGGAACAGTGGACGCCAATTTGGCGACCACTAAATAAATCGGGCAACCGTTATCGGTCGCTAAATTTGGCGACCGACGCATATCTGACTAAATGTATTGCGTAAAATATTGTACGGAAATGGGGAGTCGGGCGATTGATAGCGGTCGCAAAATGGGATGTTGGGCGACCGCTATCGGTCACCATTTGCGGTTGCTAATTCCTCATTTGAAATTCCGCCTTTATCAGCCCCCACCCCCTTTTCGTCCTTCATATAAAAAAAATACTCTCTTACTTTCTCTACCCAAAACCGACGCATCTCCCTCCCCAAATTCCTATCAATTTCCTCCATATTCTATATTGTTAAGGTTTGTTTTTCTTTTTTATTAAGTTCGATTTATTTATTTTATGTTTTGTTATTAATAATTTTGATTAGGTTGAATCAATTTATTTTTTGGTGAATTAGGTTGAATCATTTAGTTGAACTTTTGTAATTATTGAGTTTGATTTTCATTTTTAATGCTTTTAGGTTGCTAATTAAGTTATCATGTTAGTTTGCCCAATAGTGATTAAGTAGATTGTTAGTTAGCCTTAGATTAGAGTTTAGTGATTGATATTATGATGAGTTGTGTATTTTGGGAGTATATTAGGTTTAGGATTAGGAAATTGATTGTGGAAATATGAATTATAAATTTAGTCAATGTTATTAGGTTTAGTTGATTATAAAATAGGGTTATTTAATAGGAATAATACCAACTTTGGGTGGTATTTCATAAATAAAACCAAATTTAATTAATACGGGAATAAAACCATGTATGAGACATATTATACACGAATGGAATAGCATTACCTGCTACCGCCTACCCCAGTCATATTTCACTAATACAATTATTACTTACTGACAATAAAGAAAACCCACACATTTAATTAATTTTCCTTCATTAATTTTCAATTTTTTAACTTCAAACTTCATCTTCTTCCTCAATTCATTTTATCACTTCATCTTCTTCTTCGTCAATTCATCTTCTATTTCACTTCATTTTCTTCTCATCTTGTCGAAGGTAATTATTTTTCGAAACTTTTGTTTGTTTATTTTCCTCAAACTTTGTCGAAAATCACCATTAAAATTGTCGAAAATTCTTTTTCAAGGGTTATATATAGCCGTAAAGAAGTTCATTCCTTAATCCTTTGCGTCGGCAATGTCAATGGTGAGTATTGTTTTCATTTTCCCCAAAATTGATTTTTTTTGGGTTTCCTTACTAATTTAGGATTTTCCTATTATGGGTTTAATTTAGGGGTTTAAGTGTGCTATTATTGTTCTTTTTAATTGATTTGATTAAAAATGTAGGTTGATCCATGAAGATTTGTGACTTTGAAATTTTGTTAATTATGAAGGTTCATTTATCAGACATGATGTGAGTTTAGCGGAAAATCGAGTTTGTTGTGGCGAAAAGATGAAGATGTGTGATAATTAATAGAATGGGACCCACAAAAACCGACTTCAGCCGGTCATTTAAGAGGCAATTTCATTCGTGTATAATATGTCTCATACATGGTTTTATTCCCGTATTAATTAAAGTTGGTTTTATTTATGAAATACCACCCAAAGTTGGTATTATTCTTGTTAAATAACCCTATAATATATGAATTTTAAATTGAAATTATTAAGTTAGATTGGTAGTTAGTATGAGGTTAAGTTTTGTAATTGGATGTTTTGTAAATATATTAGGTTTATAATTAGGAAAATGAAAGTATATATATATATATATATATATATATATATAGGGTGATTTCATAACAATAATACCAACTATGGGGGTGCTTCTTATATTAATACCAACTATACGTAATCCCGTTTTAATATGAATTATCCCCTCATTAATCTCTCTTTAGAACAAGTTACCGGCTACCTGATGAGCCGGTTCCCTTTTCCTTTTAATTTCTTTTTGAATTAAAGTCCCCCTCCCACCATACTCTGTACACTTCCTCTCTCGTTACTACGTACTCTTCTCTCGCCATTGTTGAACTCAACATCTCCTCTCGCCATTGCTTTTCTTAAATTTTTTGAAATTGTGGTAAATAAATTGGAGCATTTGACGTTTGCAAAAAAAAAAAATCCGACATTTGAAGGATACGAATTAGAGGAGGATCCAGATGAATAACCACATCTCATTGTATCAATAAGGGTTTTGAAGGTTGATAATGGAGGATGACTTTTAATTTGATGAATATAATATAAAGGGGAAGAAGAAGAAGATGCGCACCAAAACCTAGCAGGTCACAATTACCGGTTTTACAGGTAAAAAAAGGCATTAGTTATAAAGGGAGATTAATCAGAGGATAGTTCATATTAAAACGGGATTACGTATAATTTGTATTAATATAAGAAGCACCCCCATAGTTGGTATTATTGTTATGAAATAACCCATATATATATATATATATATATATATATATATATATAGAGAGAGAGAGAGAGAGAGAGAGAGAGAGAGAGAGAGAGAGAGAGAGAGAGAGAGAGAGAGAGAGAGAGAGAGAGAGAGAGAGAGAGAGAGAGAGAGAGAGAGAGAGAGAGAGACTCCTTACACCCATAGAGGCAGCATCTGGAGCATTAGATTAAAATCTGATCTAACGATCTAGATTAAAAGACTAAAAAACACGCGCTGCTCCTCTCCACCTTCTAAAACCCTATCATTTGAACACTACTACTTTCTCTCTCTACTCTGAAAACCTCTGAAATTCATTGTCGTGTAATTCTGCACCTTCAATGGCTATTAATTCTTCATCTTCAATGGCGACTGATTCTTCATCAAAGCGTCAAAAATTAGATACAAATGAAAATCCTTCAATTTCACCTTCAATTACTTCAGATTTAGGTCAGAAAAATTCTATTTATTATAAAATTCAATTTCAGATTTTAAATCTGATTCTTAATTTATTTATGCCGTGATTCGTTTTTTTGAATGCAGTGAATAGTCAAAAAACAACTGCAACATGTTCGATGATGGGCGATTCTAATATATTAGGTAAAATATTTCATTAATTCATCTATTTTTCAATTTTAGTTTATATTACTTCATCAATTCAATTGTTCAAGTTTTCATCGAAACGTATCTTATATTGTTTGGTTCATATTTAAAGCAGATGCTGCTTTAATGTACACAACTTAATATCTGTTGTACATGTCGAAAAATGTTCATAATTAAAGCAGTTGCTGCTTTGATGTAGACAACTTAATATCTGTTGTACATGACGAATAATGTTCATAATTAAAGCAGTTGCTGCTTTGGTGTAGATAACTGAGTATTTGTTGTACATGTCGAGAATTATTCATAATTAAAGCAGTTGCTGCTTTGGTGTAGATAACTGAGTATCTGTTGTACATGTCGAGAATTGTTCATAGTTAAAGCAGTTGCTGCTTTGGTGTAGATAACTGAGTATCTGTTGTACATGTCGAGAATTGTTCATAGTTAAAGCAGTTGCTGCTTTGATGTACACAACTTAATATATGTTGTACATGTTGAGAATTGTTTATAGTTAAAGCAGTTACTGTTTTGGTGTAGATAACTTAATATCTGTTGTACATGTTTAGAATTGTTCATAGTTAAAGAAGTTGTTGCTTTGATGTACATAACTTAATATATGTTGTACATGTTGAGAATTGTTCATAGTTAAAGCACTTGCTGCTTTGATGTATATAACTTAATATCTGTTGTACATGTTTAGAATTGTTCATAATTTTGATGTAGAATTTAATATTATGTGTTAAATTTACATAGATACTCCCGAACCTAAGCAAGATTTGAAGATACCAACTTGTTCCAAAGATTTGAAACCTTATGTGGGTCAAATTTTTAAGAATTTGGAAGAAGCATTCCAATTTTATTCCAAGTACGCAACTGCTGGTGGCTTCATTGCTAGGAGGAGCACTGAACGCACTAGTCGTGGTATTGTTAAAAAAAAGTACATTGTCTGCAATAGAAAAGGAGAATATGAACATAAAGGACAACATCAAAGAAGGGAGATAACAAGAATTCTTTGTATGGCCAGAATCATCTTAGAAAGAACATCTGATGGGTGATATAAAATCACAGAATTTAATGAAGGACATAACCATTATTTGAACACACCTTCCACGATGATGCACCTTAAAAAGGTAAGGAAACTCACAATTTTGCACAAAAAGATGATCATTGACAACTCCATGGTGAACCAAGGTGCAGTTAAAACTTTCAGAATGTTCAAGCAGTTCGTAAATGGTTATAAGTATGTAGGTGCATCAAAGGTTGATTTTAAAATTTTTGGTAGAGATATAAAGAAGTTCATCAAGGACTCTGATGCACAGATGTTCATTGAGATACTTATGAAAAAGAAAGCCCTCTGTGACTCTTTTTATTTCGACTTTGATGTTGATGATGAACAAAGAATTACTCGTTTATTTTGGGCTGACCCTATAATGATAAAGAACTACATGTTATTTGGTGATATGGTGTCTTTCGATACTACATATAACATGAATAAGTATAAGATTGTCTTTGCTCCCTTCACGGGTATAGATCATCACAAGAGATGTGTCACATTTGCTGCTGGCCTTGTTGGGAGAGAGAATGGTAAGAGTTTTTCTGACTGCTATTTTTGTCATTATTTGTATTTTGAAGATAACATGTGTTGCACATAAGAAATTTTATTATACTGTCTCCTCAATGCATGCGCAGGTAACGGCTTTACTTGGCTGTTTAAAAACTTTATAAAGGCAGTGGGAGGTACTTTTCTTTTCTTCATTATCACTAATCAAGATTTGGGGATCAAAGCTGGGGTGAAGGAGGTTTTTGGAAGCAACACATTTCACAGATTGTGCATGTGGCACATAATGAAGAAATTAGTAGATAAAGTGGGTTCGAAAATATGCACTGAAACAGATTTTCTTAAGGATTTAAATGCTGCTGTTTGGGGTGAGGATGGGAACCCAACTCAGTTTGAGCAGATGTGGCAGGATCTTATTACTAAGTACAATCTTGAGGCTAATGAGTGGCTTCAGAAGATATCTGAGATGCGAGAGAAGTGGATACCAGCTTACCACCGTGACCTGTTTCTTTCAGGGTTAATGAGGACAACTTCAAGGTCTGAGTCTGAGAATAACTTCTTCAACAACTTCACGAATCCTCATCTGACACTTGTTGAGTTTTACATGAGGTTTGACAGTGCGATTGATGCCCAAAGGTGGGAGCAGTCCAAGGTGATTGCTGACTGTAAGAGCACTTCTGCTACTTTGATCAGTCTATTTTCTCTTGAAAAACATGCTTCTGAAATGTACACACGAACTGTCTTCTATGAGTTGCAGGAAGAGTTAAAGGCATCCATGTACAATTGTGGTGTTAATGATATTATAAAGGAGGATGGTGTTGAACATATATCTATACAGGACAACATCAAAAATAGGGTATATGTAGTTGACTATACACCTGCAGAAGAGAAAATTGTATGTGCCTGCAAGATGTTCGAGCAGCGTGGACTGTTGTGTCGTCATGCTCTTTGGATCCTGAAAGAGAGAGGTGCCAAAAGGATACCTAATTCATATCTACTTCCTCGTTGGAACAAGTTTGCAACATCCAGGGAAATGTTTGATGCAAATGGCACACTTCTTTCTGATTGCCGGTCATCTGATGGAATAAAAACAAAGGTTGCAGAATTATGGACTGAAATTTTTGATTGTGTGACTGTGGTTGAGGAGAAGGAAGAGAAGGTGGATGAGCTCTTAGAATTAGTGAGAGCATTCAAGGAGAAGGTTGTGGAAGAAGGAACAAACCTGCGAAATGACAAGAGGTCTGAGATCGAGTTTTTGATGGGTGCCACTATTCGAACTGACATTAAGATCTTGAATCCAAACCAGTCTAAAACTAAAGGCTCTGGAAGGCGAGTTATTTCGTCTAAAGAAAAAGCCACGAAACAACATAAGAAGCCTCCTCGGAAGTGCAATGCTTGTGGAGAGATGGGATACCATGATTCAAGGAATTGTCCTGGCAAAGTTTAATCATCATACATTCTCTTATTTTTACTTAATTTTAATATATATTTTAAATATAATAAATTGTCCGGGGGATACATTAAGTACATTATACTTTTATCAAGTACACTTGATTTTCAATTGAAAATTATTCATATGAACATCTCTATTTGATTTTATATGCAGCAGTTCTACTTATTTCTTCTACTCATACAACGGATATACATGGTTAAAACAGTGTCTGTTTTGATGTACATAAAGTAACATCTATTATACATATCGATATTTTTACATAGTTAAAACAGTGTGTGTATTGATGTACATAATTTGATATCTGTTGCACATGTTCACAATTTGTACATTGTCAAAGCACCGTTTGTTTTGATGTACATAAGTTGATATCTATTGCACATGTTCACAATTTGTACATTGTCAAAGCATCGTCTATTTTAATGTACATAACTTGATATCTGTTGTACATGTTGATATTTTTACATATTTAAAGTAGTGTCTGTTTTGATGTACATAAGTTAACATATGTTGTACATATTGATATTTTTACATAGTTAAAACAGTGTCTGAATTGATATACATAAGTTGATATCTGTTGCACATGTTCACAATTTGTACATTGTCAAAGCACCGTCTGTTTTGATGTACATAACTTGATATCTGTTGTACATGTCTATATTTTTACATATTTAAAGTAGTGTCTGTTTTGATGTACATAAGTCAACATATGTTGTACATATCGATATTTTTACATAGTTAAAACAGTTTCTTTTTTTGATGTAGATAAGTTGATATATGTTGTACACGTTCACAATTTGTACATTGTCAAAGTACCGTTTGTTTTCGTATACATAAATTACTTTGTACTGAACATAAGTTGGTATATACAATTGATTCAAAATGATTCAAACACTATAATAATGAACAGTGAAGATATAGTATACAATGTACATGGGAAATGATGCTTTTAACGCGTGGAGCATTTAATGACATACCTTCCCCAGAAAATAACTTCCCCAGTACAAATTAATGACACTATAAAAACACATTCACACACACGCAAACACATCCATAATCCTTCCGTCCCCTACTACAACCCTACAACTATCAAAATATTATCATAAGCGTTAAAAAGTATTTATTATTAATGAGAAATAAAGATGTTCATGGAGTTATTTCGTCACACACTATTAAAAAAAAATCTTTAGTTGATTCGTCTTTAGTACCTCAGATGAATTGGTGCAAATTCAAGTTTTGTGTTGATCTGATATCAACACAGGGGTATGTGATATTATCACTCATAGTACCTCAGATGAAAATGGTCATGGAGAAGGAAGCAAGATTGCACATAGAAGAAGACATTAGAACGGAGCAAGTGAACCAAACCCGTTAACACTATGTCGAAGCTGGACAGTACCCTTCGTTATTTGGTATAAAGGAGAAAGCTAAGCTCTCTGGAACGTTTGGGAAAGGTTATGTGATACCGTTACAGACATATTACGTGTACTTGTAAATCTTTCGCCTTTGTTTTGGATGCTGAAAAGGGTTATGTGTAAGTAATATAGATGTACATAACTTAATATCTGTTGTACATGTTCAAAATTTGTAAATAGTTAAAACAATGTCTATTTTAATGTACCTAACTTAATATCTGTTGTACATATCGATATTTTTACAAAGTTAAAACAGTGTCTGTTTTGACATACATAAGTTTCTTTATGTTGCACATATTCAAAATTTTACATAGTTAAAACAGTGTATGTTTTGACGTACATAAGTTTCTATATGTTGCACATATTCAAAATTTGTACATAGTTAAAACAGTGTCTATTTTGATGTACATAAGTTTCTTTATATTGCACATATTCAAAATTTTACATAGTTTAAACAGTGTCTGTTTTGACGTACATAAGTTTCTATATGTTTATACATAGTTAAAATATTGTCTATTTTGACGTACATAAGTTAATATCTGTCCCACATGTACAAATTTGTAGATTATCAAAGAACTGTCTATTTTGATGTACATAAGTCAATATCTGTTGTATAAATTATGTAAAATGTTGCGCAGTGGAAATGATATTTTAATTCTGAAGTATATTATTTACCTTCATTTATTTATTAATTTGTATGTTTTGGTATACATAAGTTACTTTGTACTGAACATAAGGCATGCATATAAGTTGATAAACGGGTGTACATATAAGTTTATTTTCTGAATAAATGGGAGTTCCTACCACAACCATAAGTAGATATTCCTAAAACAGTATGAATGAAAATCCCAAAACATACAAATGGTTGGCTAATTATTCACTCCATAGAATAAATCATTCAATCATGAAAATTTCTTCTTGGCTATAGAGCATTTTACTTAATCTACATCCTTTTAAATAATCTTTTAATGAAAAATGTGATGTATAATCTTCTTCCTCTTCCGTAGATTCAATAATCTTAAAATGTCCATTTTCTTCAGATCCAAGTTGAAAGATGTGCAATAATCTTCTAGCATGCATATTGTTCGTCAAATAACATCTACATCTCTTAGAAACTTCAATTCCATCCCTATGAACAGTAGTCATTCCTTTAATATGAGTTGTTCCCAATCTTCTATTATAATCTATATTCCATCTAGGTGCATCGGACCGTAATAGAAACATATGGGACGACCTCTTGCAAACAATAGCCATGTTCGCTTTGTCATAATCAGAGGGAAGCTTTTGAAAGATTTTTTCCATAAAATCTTCCTTGCACATTACCTTAATTGTTGATGAAAATCGTCTTCCATATATTTTAACTTCATGATGATGATTATAAATGAAAGATAGATGGTCAATCTTCTGTTCCTTGCTCTTATTAATGGTTGTTACTCTATCTTCAATTTCATTATTCTTCGCCCATCCCTTACACAATATTTTTATGGTGTTATTACTGAAGTGAAGCGAAAAAGGTGAAATAGAAGGGTGTATAAACAAGTACTGTAAAAGATAGGGTACTGCATAAGACTTTAAATATACTGACTTTGAATGTAAAGTACTGTAATAGTTAATTAAATAAATTTCGAGTCCGTATTAACTGCTTATACCTACTCTAGCTTGGTATTTTACGCGTGGACATACAATACTTTACCACCCCCATCTTATACCCAACCCAGTTATACCTTCCCCGCCTAGACTTTATGATGTCTGTAGATGGAATATGAATAGGTGAAATTTAAATATATACATTACTTAGTGGAAATATGTAAATCAAGAATTATGTAAAATGTTGCGCAGTGGAAATGAATTTTAATGGAAATGAAATTTTAATTCTGATGGATATTAATTACCTTAATTTTTTTTATTAATTTGTCTGTTTAAACAGTTTAAACAGTGTCTGTTTTGATGTACATAACTTAATATTTGTTGTACATGTCGATATTTTTACATATTTAAAGTAGTGTCTATTTTGATGTACATAAGTTAACATCTGTTGTACATGTCAATATTTTACATAGTTAAACAAATGTCTGTTTTGATGTACATAAGTTGACATTTACTGCACGTGTTCACAATTTGTACATTATCAAAGCAATGTCTGTTTTGATGTACATAAGTTAACATTTGCTGTACATATCGATATTTGTACATAGTTTAAACAGGATCTGTTTTGATGTACATAACATAATATCTATTGTATTTGTCGATTTTTTTTACATATTTAAAGTAGTGACTGTTTTGATGTACATAAATTAACATCTGTTGTACATGTCGATATTTTTACATAGTTAAAACATTGTCTGTTTTGATGTACATAACATAATATCTGTTGCACATGTTCAAATTTATACATTATCAAAGCACTTTCTATTTTGATGTACATAACTTAACATCTGTTGTTCATGTCGATATTTTTACATAGTTAAAAAAGTGTCTGTTTGGATGTACATAAGTTGATATCTGTTGCACGTGTTCACAATTTGTACATTGTCAAAGCAATGTATGTTTTGATGTACATAAGTTAACATCTGTTGTACATATTGATATTTTTACATAGCTAAAACAGTGTCTGTTTTGACGTACATAAGTTTCTATATGTTGCATATATTCATAATTTGTGCATAGTTGAACTAGTGTCTGTTTTGATGTACATAACTCAATATCTGTTGTATATGTCAATATTTTCACATATTTAAAGAACTGTCTGTTTTGATGTACATAAATTACTATCTGTTGCGCGCACACATGCTCAAAGCTTCTACATAGTTGAAATAATGTCTCTTTTGACGTACATAAGTTAATATCTGTCCCACATGTACAAATTTGTAGATTATCAAAGCACTGTCTATTTTGATGTACATAAGTTAATATTTGTTGTGCATGTTGAAAATTTGTACAGTAATCAGAGCACTGCATGTTTGACACGTGCCAGATTATTAGCAATTAGTACAATAAATGGAGTAGTTGAATTTCACTTTTATAATCTACTTACTCACATCATCTACTTATTTTCACATCCATCTCACTCAATCTATTTTTATTTCGTTAGTTAAATTTACATTATGAAATTTCTATGCAAGGGGTGGTTGATAAATAATGAGGTTGAAGATAGATTAACAACTATAAACAACTCAAGGCAGCAGAAGATGCATAATCTTTCCTTCATTTTCAATCAGTATCATCAGTTTAACACATATGATAAACGATCTTCGTCAACAATCGAAGTTATGTGCAACGAAGATTGCATGTGAAAATTTTCGAAAAACTTCTATCTTATGTTGATAAGGCTAACACGGCGATTGTCTGTAAAAGATGGGCGCAGATGTTCCTATTACACTCCGATGCACCTCGATGGGTTGTTGATTACAATAGAAGCTTGACAACATTGATCCGTGATGGAATGAATATTGTACGAATAATTATTGTTTCAAAGAGATGCAAATGCTATCTGACAGATAATGTGCATGCACAAACAATATTGCACTATTATCATTTCAGAACTATTGATTCTAAGGAAAATAAACACTTGGAAACTATTAAGTGTGCTAAAGAAGAAAGTGACCTATATAGATTAAAATTAATTACATTAGAAGAGTACAAGGATATGGATAAAATATGTAAAATGTTGCGCAGTGGAAATGAATTTTAATGGAAATGATATTTTAATTCTGAAGTATATTAATTACCTTCATTTATTTATTAATTTCTATGTTTTGTTATACATAAGTTATTTTATACTGAACGGGTGTACATATAAGTTGATAAACGGGTGTACATAAGGCATGCAAATAAGTTGATAAAGGGGTGTACATAAGTTACTTTCTGAATAAACGGGAGTTCAAAATTTGTTCAATAATGAAAATTTCTTCTTGGCTGTTGAGCATAGTTGCACATATTCAAAATTTGTACATAGTTAAAACAGTGTCTGTAATATGTACATCTGGTATTTATATATACACTCTACATATTGACTTATATACAGTATAGCTACACAATATATTAAAGGGTTATTTCATAACAATAATACCAACTATGGAGGTGCTTCTTATATTAATACCAACTATACGTAATCTCATTTTAATATGAACTATCCCCACATTAATCTCTCTTTAGAACAAGTTACCGGCTACCTGATGAGCCGGTTCCCTTTTCCTTTTAATTTCTTTTTGAATTAAAGTCCCCCTCCCACCATACTCTGTACACTTCCTCTCTCGTTACTACGTACTCTTCTCTTGCCATTGTTGAACTCGACATCTCCTCTCGCCATTGCTTTTCTTAAATTTTTTGAAATTGTGGTAAATAAATTAGAGCATCTGACGTTTGCAAAAAAAAAAATCTGACATTTGAAGGATACGAATTAGCGGAGGATCCAGATGAATAACCACATCTCATTGTATCAATGAGAGTTTTGAAGGTTGATAATGGAGGATGACTTTTAATTTGATGAATATAAAGGGGAAGAAGAAGAAGAGGCGCACCAAAACCTAGCAGGTCACAATTACCGGTTTTACAGGTAAAAAAAGGCATTGGTTATAAAGAGAGATTAATGAGAGGATAATTCATATTAAAACGGGATTACGTATAATTTGTATTAATATAAGAAGCACCCCCATAGTTGGTATTATTGTTATGAAATAACCCTATATTAAATTTGTATAAATGGCTTATATACAACTAATATAGAAATATGTATACTGTTGTCCTCAGTTGTATTATGTACAGTTGTTCTTTAAATATGTACATCACCTAGTGATTTATATTCTGTACTTTAAATATTTTCAAGTAAAAATATGATAAACTTCGTACATAATTAATAATATAGTGCATATAACTTATGATTTAACATGGATAACTAGTTGAAATATGAACATCTAATATGGAATTATGTATAATAACGTCCTTAGATGGATTATGGATTAATAACATCAAAGAATTATTAATATAATTCAACCAACGATAATATGTCCTTGAACGATTATGTACACCTGTTATCTATATACGGATTTTATACTTTACATATATACAGTACAATTTATTCAAAATGATTCAACCACTGTAATAATGTACAGTATACAATGTACATGGACAACTTTGTTATTATGGGAAATGATACTTTTAACGCGTGGAGCATTTAATGACATACCTTCCCCAAAAAATACATTCCCCGGAAAATACCTTCCCCAGTAAAAATGAATGACAGTATAACGTGTGGAGCATTTTAAATTAATGAGAGTTTTCAAATTGACAGTATAAAAACACATCCACACATCCACACACACGCAAACACCTACACCCACATCCATAATCCTTCCGTCTATACGTTACAAAGTATTTATTATTTAATTGAATGAGAAATAAAGATGTTCATGGAGTTATTTCATCACGCACTATTCAAAAAAAAAAAGTTTAGTTGATTCGTCTTTAGTATCTCAGATGAATTGGTGCAAGTTCGAGTTTTGTGTTGATCTGCTATCAACACAGGGGTATGTGATACCGTTATAGTCCCTTGAATGGTACAAAGCCGTGAGGGTATAACGTGTTGAATATACCCGGGTTGAGTTCCCAGGATACTTCCTTTATCGAGGGAATTCAACTGAAATAAACAAATATTTTGAGGGGAATGATTTTTGTTTTCATCTATCTTCAAAGGATGAAGTATAGAAACAATGATCCCGTTCGTGCGTTCTCAACTATGTCGTATTGGACACAAGAGACAATGACAAAGAGGATAAAGGACGAAGCTAAACTTTCTGGAACATTTGGGAAGGGTTATGTGATACCGTTACAGACATATTACAGTGGTTCAGTTGTACTTGTAATCTTTCGTCTTTGTTTTAGATACTGAAAAAGGGTTATGTGCAAGTAATATAGAAATATGTACAATGAACCTTGTAATATATCCTATATAGTCAAAAACATAAAATGTATGGAGTAGTACGGAGTATTTTAGATGGTTTATGTTCAACTTTTATCGAAATATGTAAAATGATGTACAATGATGTCCTCAGATATATTATGCGCAACTGTTATTTAAATATGTACATCACCTAGTGACCTATATACTGTACCTTTTGTTTTTTAATTAAAAATATGACAATACATGCGAAGTAATATAGTGTATACTCTATATAAGTTATGATTTGACACTAGTAAAATTGTCACTCGAATATGTATAACTAGTCCAGATATGTACATCTAATATAGAATTATGTACATGTGATATTTACATATATATACATTACGTAGTGCAAATTTGTTCATCAACAGTTGTTAATGTAATTCAACAAGAAATAGTGATTTTTGGATTATGCAAATTATGCAAATTGATTATGTAATTGTCCAAATCAATCAGTGAATAGACTACATAACTCTAAGTTGTCCTTGAATGATTATGTACATATGGTTATTTATATATGTACTTTACATAAAAAGAGATATATATTTATTAAATTTGTTTATTACATAAATGTTGATACATAAAATGTACGTAGTAAATACTTTAGATGGGTTATGAACATGTAATATTTACATATATACATTATGTACTAGAAATATTTACATCAAGAATTATTAACGCAATTCGGCAGAAAATTTGATTCAATCACTGTATATAGATGGTGTAGACACCCGCATTTTGACTGCCAGGTGTCTATAGCAGTTTCCAAAAAAACATCCGATGATGATCGGACGCTAACGTGCTCGGATACTGGCTCGAAATCAATAATGTTCGGCATGGGCTTTTAACGGGATACAAATCTCACAAAACCAACCTCAAAACCAGGCCCAGTGGGTCGTTCCGAGCAAAATAAGACTAATTTGGGCCAAAACCGACACCAGAGATAAAACCCGTCTTTTAGCGACCGGGTCAAAACCCGGTCAAGACGAACTCGAAACACAAAAAAACGACCTGGTACATCCCCAAAAGTGGCGCCCAAATTAAAAAAAACCAAAATCAATCAAGATCAAATCAAGGTCAATCATTCCTAAAATGGTGCGTCCTAATTGATCCACTCGGTCGAGTGGATTGACCCACTCGATCGAGTGGAGCCTCAAAAAAATGGACCAGGTTCATTTGCCAGGGTACTCGACCGAGTGCACTAGGGCCACTCGGTCGAGTGAATTTATGTCGTGGGTTTTTCTATATAAACCCCATCAATCCTCAACATTTTAACAACTTTTTTCCCATTAATTTCAGCCAACTTTGCACTCATTTTTACACCATATTTCAGCCACCATTCAACTCCAAAACATCATCAAAAACCCCATACATACACACCATCAAATCCTCCTACATATCTCGACGATTCCCGCGCCATTGCCGCCATTTGACGAACCGTATCCCGAGAAGCAAGAGCATGTAGGTTGAGGGTGTAACATTCAACACCGATTTCTCCTTCTTCTCCTTCTTCCCTTTCTTTTCGTTCTTTTTATGTACATTTATGTTTATGTCTATGTATTTTAATTATGTCGATAGTAACGACAATACTAACACTAACATCTAACTTTTATTTATCGCATCTAACATCTAACATTTAATTTTCGCATCTAACAATCTAACATTTAATTTTCGTTATTTACATTTTGTCATAATATCACTACCGCGTACATATATATATACATAATATCAAAATTCGGATTTAACTCGTTTAACTATGACTATTGCCCAAAGTCCGTTTAACCCCTTTACGAGACGCAATAGTGGTGGCGCCCTTTCGAGGAGCACCGCCCAACGCACTCAAGGGCATAATGTGATCGTGATAGTACGTAGTTGAACGAGCTTAATTCCATTTTCAAGGATCGGTACAAAACCCGTTGACTCTAAATCGAGCATCGCATAATCCGTAAGGATTATTAAAGATGACGTAACGCGGAGGGAATTAATTTTGTCGCGGTCCAATCTAAAACGATTTTTATATAATCTTTTCTAAAATCTCCGATAATGGTCTCGTAATCATAATATACATATTATGAGTACCTAAGATCGAATTGCATATAAATCGTGTCATATTTATATGTGATTTGATTGATTATCGATTTTAAAACACATAAAACGAGACGAGTTAATACCTCGTACAGGTGCCACTCGACCGAGTACATAGGCTACTCGATCGAGTAGCACCCCAAATTATGGGCAGTAGCTTCTTTCAGGACGTACTCGACCGAGTCAGGCCATGACTCGACCGAGTGGGTCCTGTAGACCAGAAATCCGAGAGCTTTAATGCAACATTCGAGCCTCGTCTTTTTTTTACGACTTCGTCATCACGTGTAAGGACAATCACGTGATCCTTCTTTTTTAAACTCATATATTACACTTCACTTAAACAACTTTGATCGACGGTCTCACTATTAATCTTGCGTTGACGACTCCGTAGTCGTATCCAACGCATAATTAATTTAGACTCCAATTTATCGACATGATAGGTTGGGACAAGGCATCGGGATTTGGGATTGGACTAGCACCACGCCTAGGTCCTATATCTCCGTCCTTCGGTTAATATATATATAAGAATATGTATTTAATTGAAGTTCGTCCATTTACACGATTCACGGTCTAGTTTATACACGGGTCCGTTTCTAACTATTGCTTATCATTTTGGTTATATATTTCGATTATTCTACTTTATTGCTCGTTGTATTGTGAATTCTGGGTTGTATTCCGCCCGTGTAACTTGTAATCGATTTATTATTGCTTTTGCTTTATTTATTTGCGTTTTACCGTTTATAAATGAACCCTCGCATGCTAAATCACTTCGACAATAATCAAGATGCATTAAAATGACGTAGCTCACATTTAACTCGCATGTTTAGCTAAAACGCTGTTTGCATATCATTTCACCGAATCACTAGCGCGCATATTAGAAAGTCAAACGATGTCTTAGTAGAGGCCGCTAAGTGCGGGCGGGGTTGGGTGTCCTTAGTGGGCTTCCCAACACGTACCCTCACCCCTTACTCAGAACCTCGGTTTCCGGATGCCCGAAACCGTTGGCGCACGGGAGTCATTCTTTACACGATTACCGGTGTAGATGGTATCGGTATTGCAATGCAAAAGGACGAGCCCCATAAACTCTGAAATCGAAATGGGCCATACTTTGTGTACGGCCCACGACAGCATAGAGTGGGCTCGAATGGTTCCGAATAACTACAAAATTTGGTGGCGACTCCATTTAGACTTAAATTTCAATTCGATCCATTCTCATATGGAGGTGCATTTGCCTACCCAAACCCGCGCGTGGCCGCGTCGGGGTGGACCTACGTCATGTCCACAATTTGGCGACTCCGCTGGGGATTAACTGATGAGTGACTAACCATCGGCATCCTCAGGGTGAGACTCGAATAGAAATCGTTTGACAAATACAATATGCGTTTTAGTTTTACGGTTCATGCATAACCCCTATTTTTCCCGGGCCGGTACTGGTGACCGACGTCCCACTATACCACGATGTATTCCGCCTTGGATACGTCAAAGGTGTTCATAGTCGATTCGTATGGACTTTGCGGCATGTTCTAAGCTCAACTCGACTTAGGAAGTCCGTCCCGATTTTCGTCTAGACTATGAGCACTGGTATAGACCCCATTTAGACCAACCGAGACTTAGTGTAAAGCATACATGGTGTCGTCATAATGCTTACGTGACTATGTGCTACTTGGTTTCCGTGTCGTTTTCAAAAACCGTCATTTCAAAAAGTGCATCTTTCCTAAAAAATTCAAAAACCGGAGTGCTACCAAAATTAGGACTTACGATTTAACTCAAAACAAGCCTATTTTTAGCCGGTATGCTATCCATTTCAAAAATTCAAAATTTTTCGACTTTTCAAAATATTCGGGCCTGACAGCATTTTCGCCAAATTTAAAAGTCGGGATCCTCTTTTGATTTTCAAATCTTCGGAAATTCATTTTGGATATTCAAAATTCCGAAATTCCAAAAATGCATCTTTTCAAAAAATATCCAATTTCCAAAAACTCCGAAAGCTGCCGAAATTTGGACTTATGATTTTACTCAAAACAAGCCTATTTTCTAGCCGGCATGCCGCCCATTTCAAAATTCGAATTTCCGATCCACCATTCAATTTTCGAATTTTCAAAATTCAATTTCGATTTTCAAATCCTCGTGATGCCATTCGCAATTTGCAAATCTTCGAGATGCCGTTTTTGATTTTCAAATCTTCGGGATTTCATCTTCAATTTTCAAATCGTCGGAAATTCTTTTTTCCAACATTCAAATTTTCAAAATTCAAGATATCCAATTTTCAAAACCCGGGACGCATACCGAATTTAGGACTTATGATTTTACTCAAAATAGCCTATTTCTAGCCGGTATTCTGCCCATTTCAAAACTCAAAAATATTTTCGAACTTTCAAATTTGGGGCCCGATGCACTTTTCGATTTTTTTGAAAAAATCGGGCCCTTCTTCGAGTTCTCTCGGATTTTCCAAAAAATTCATTTCCAAAACCTTCCTCTTCTTAGGACTTCCCGTATTTAGCAGCGTTGGGTCTTGTCATAAGTCGTCGAAGGTCTTTAGCATCGAAACTCCGTTGATCTTACATCACGGGTTTCCTCCCTATCCTAGTCCGCCTTATTTGACTAAGGCATGGCCCACCTGCGTAGGGGATACCCCTACCAAGGAAAGCCTGTTTACACACTCGAGTCCTAGCTAGAAAGTCTCACGCGACCTTTTCCTCTAACAGGACGGTCCCCACGACCTTTCCTAAGGGAATTTCGCCCGTCTTTCAATCTGTTAGTCGAGTCGTCCCAATTCAAAACTCCTTTAACTTAAGGGTCTACCCTAATCACAGGGTCTATCCTTATTCAAGTCAAGTCAAGGGTCTCTAGCGTCGAAACTCTGCCGATCTCACATCGCGAGTTTCTTCCCTTACCCTGTCTGCCTTTCCTCGAGGCCAAGTCAACCTTTTACAAGGCATAGCCCTATAACAAAAGGTTCGTGATCCTTACATCTAAGGGTCACTCGTCCAACACTCGAGTTTTAGCAAAATCTCGATCTCACTCGGGGGCTACCCTTCAGCAGAGCGATCAATCACGGTCGCTCTAAGGGTCATGTCCTACACATGGTGTCTCACGTCTATCACCTTCGAGTCATTCGGATGCCACACCATTTGAGTACTATCAGAGTCTTTAGTCTCACTTGGGGGCTATCCTCCAACCGAGCAGTCGACCACGGTCACTCTAAGGGGTACCCTACGTTCATCCTACACCGGCGCCCTTATGATGCTTTCTTCGAGTCGTACATATGCTACGAATGCTCGAGTCACCTAGGGTTAGGTCACCACGGTTGGTCCGAGCGCGTGGCACGGTCAAACACGGTCGCCCCATTTTCGGATTCACCCTTCTGCAGCTTAAGTCTGATTCACGGTCGTTACTTTGTCTAGGTCAACGTCCGAGTTTCCTGATCCAAGAGTCTTAGTCATTTCCGTCACCCCGGGCCGTGTCTAGTTTGACTCATCCTCTTGCATGTATGCAAAACCGAGCCTAGGCGAGTTCTAACACTTGTCGTTTCCTCCGATCAGGGACCCTATGAATGAGGCGTTACCAAACAACAACAAATCCCGCGCCGTCGAGAAAGAGGATATCCAGGGGAGTATGCTTATGCTGTCTTGCTCCATTAACAATATCTTCTCAAAAATCAATACCGCCCTAGATAACCTAAATGTCAGGGTGACCACCATCGAAGAAGACCTTGTAAGAACCTGATCCCGTCTAACACAGCTAGAGCGGGTAAGGCAGCCAATCACCCAACTGAGCCATTTGAAGGGTGAACATTCTTACGAAACTGTCCGATACCCTCAAGATGGCAAGACTGAGAGAGGTAACCCTCAAGTCACCTCTCTGAAAATCAAGAACCACTCAGAAGTAAGGACATTTACCCACTTGGATATGTCCTACACCGTCGCTTTCCAGAGGTTGGTTTCGAAGGGCCTAATTTTACCAATAGGCCCAACAGTCGACCCACCTTCAGAAAAACGCTCCAAAGCATGGAACGCCGATCATTACTGCAAATTCGATAGAGGGAGGGGACACGATACAGAGCAGTGCTGGAAACTGAAACACCTAATCCAAGATTCCCTTGATGCCGGGAGGACCCCCGTTTTGGAAACATTATCACTTGCAAAGCCCCTCATGGACTACACATGGCCCGATGACCAAAGCATCCAATCTACCTCCCATGCGTCCAAGAGTCCGGATTTGATTTAAGTCCGAGTCTGAGTCCGAGTCTAGGATATACTCCCTCCGGACACTATTTTTCGCCCCACTAGCTTAATAGATGTGAGGAGTATTTTAATGAAGTGGGGCAAAAAATAGTGTCCGGAGGGAGTACTATTTATTTCAAACTCCGAGTAAGAGTCAATTGTTTTCTGTCCTCTTTCCAAAATTCAATAAAATCAGCTTTCAATATTCTTTCTCATATATACTTTCCTTATGTGTTTCCGAGAACATGATGAACACCATCATACACTGTGAGCACACGCACGTGACTATTATAGGCACATCTATATTGACTGCAGGAAACCGAGCTCGTGTTTCCCTTTTACCTATTCCATGTCTGGTATAGAAAAGCCACATAACTACCCGTAGCAGGAGCGATGTCGAATGCTATGACAAATCTAGGTAGTTTCCTAATTTGGGTTCGAGACGGGAGGCAAGCCCATATCCCCACAATAAACACCCCTCTAATAAGACCGACCAATCTCTACCTTAGGTGCTAGTCTGACCAGAAGCAAAAAGAAGCATCGTGACTCTATAGACTTCATGCCAGAAATACCCAACTCGGAACGATACTCCCACCAAGCTTGCTCGGAATTATGCTGACAATACCGAGATCCAAACCCCCATGCTTACCGTAGAGTACTCCATCGTGAGTTGCACTCACATAAACACCAACTAGGCTTACACCTTACAAAGGTTTAGCTCCACAAGCCTAATCTAACCGATGGGCCCACTCCCATATCCACCCACAACACCATCGGGGGAGTAGCCGTGAAAAAAAAAAAAAAAAAGTCCAGGAAAGAAGCAAAAGGCCAAAACAAAAAAAAGGCCATTGTAAAAAAAAGAGGCACCCATCACCGAGGTTAAAGCGGTCAATCCAAATGAAGAATCCCATGACCGAGGCTAAGGAGTCAACCAACTAAAAATATTCAAGAAACCCATGACCGAACTAAACTTTCAATTCAAGTGAAACGGTCAATTCAAAATTATCAAGACCTATACCGTCCAATAGGGGAGTGACAATCAAGCTGGTCAGCTAACACCACACTCAGCCTTCCCACATTACAACCCTCAAGACCTTCCCGAGACCCAGGCCAGAGACAGCCCGAATTTTGAGGATTCAAGCTCCATAGGATACCCCTAACCATTAGGGCCAGACATGGAAATCAGATCCCGCATTATCAAAACCTATCCCAATCAAAGTTCGAGCCTTTTTACTCGACTTCCCCTTTACATAAAAGAATTAACAATCATCATACGTAAACCCGAGAACAAAACTCGCTAAAATCCCAAGAACAAAACTCGTTAAAATCCCGAGAACAAAACTCGTTAAAATCCCGAGAGCAGAACTCATCAAAATCCCGAGAGCAAAACTCGTCAAATCCCCGAGAGCAAAACTCATCAAATCCCTGAGAGCAAAACTCATCAAATCCCGAGAGCAAAACTCGTCAAAATCCCGAGAGCAAAACTCATCAAATCCCCGAGAGCAAAACTCATCAAATCCCCGAGAGCAAAACTCATCAAAACCCCGAGAGCAGAACTCGTTAAAATCCCATGCCAATTCTTCTTATCCAAACCAGTTGCCAACCCCGAACACAGCTCAACCTGCGATTGGCATAGAACATGCTCAAATAGTTCACACCACCTCTGGGGGGCTACCCCGGAGAACGCTCACAGTCACAGGATCAAGATCCTAACCATTCTAGCCCTTTGATCAAGACATCATTGGGAATGCACCTAGCCTACACAGTCAATATGGCTAGTTACACACAAAATCCTATTAGACTAGGCACCATAATATATCTTTCTTCACTGAACTACGGCTTGGTTTGATTTCACCACATGTGAATACGTAGGCAGCCTTTCAACAGAGGCACAACCACCCACATTAACACAAATTCAAAAAAGCACCATCATTCCTATCACGATACTGTCATGTTCTCAACAGCTAGCTTTGTTGTCCCGGGGGCTTCTCCTAGGCAGAAGTTCTCCATCCACTCACAAAATCCAGATAAATTCAAAAAAATCTAGCCTCATTTCTATAGTGTGTCCTAGTACTCGGCTCAGTCGAAGACGAGAACCTGTCAGGACTCGAAGCAATACCCACCTTGGGAATATACCCCAAAACAAAAAATTCAAAAGAGCACTAGACTACAACAGTCTCATTACAAACTACTGCAGTTTCCCTATAACGCATCCTTCCCATTCCGAGGATTCGACCATGTTGCCACTCGCCTAGGCTGCGGAATAGCGCAACTTAAGAGTCTTGTTAGGTGGCCCACCCCCCTACCGAGTCACGGTCCAACCCCTCGAGAGTCCATTCGTGTCTATCAACTCGTCTGGTCACGTCCAAAGTCGAGTCTGTTGGTATACCTCTCTCTTCAAAAATTTGCAAAACTTAGCCATTTAAAAAATCCTTTTCGACAAGGTCAAATATCGGTCTATTTAAACTGCAAATTTCCTTTCTACCCCTTTCATTTTGAAAACCTAGCACGTGAGTTGCTTTCAGGATTTCGTCTTCAAAGTTCAAAAATTTCAAAACTTTCAAAAATTCAAAGAATATTCTTCCCCACCGCGAGTCAAATTTGTTTCACCTACGTGTTGCATGCAAAATTTTATGTAACTTATACAGGTACAATTCAAGACCGCGCAGCTCACATATCTCCCCAGCGGAAAGCCCGAGGCGGCATTTTCCCCGGAATGGTACGGGATGAGCCCATATATAGGCGCACCCATGACTTATGCGACAAGTCCGATTCCCCACGGAGTTATTATCATCAGCCCAGGTATGATTTCTATCCTATGGCTGGCGAGCCCTTGCACGCAAGTCCATTGGACTATAAACGACCCGACCGGAAGTCTACCAGGTCTTAATTGACTTGGTAGCTACTCTGACTTTCGCCTTGTCCAAGCCTCGGTCGAGTGAATCTATGTCGTGGGTTTTTCTATATAAACCCCATCAATCCTCAACATTTTAACAACTTTTTTCCCATTAATTTCAGCCAACTTTGCACTCATTTTTACACCATATTTCAGCCACCATTCAACTCCAAAACATCATCAAAAACCCCATACATACACACCAACAAATCCTCCTACATATCTCGACGATTCCCGCGCCATTGCCGCCATTTGACGAACCGTATCCCGAGAAGCAAGAGCATGTAGGTTGAGGGTGTAACATTCAACACCGATTTCTCCTTCTTCTCCTTCTTCCCTTTCTTTTCGTTCTTTTTATGTACATTTATGTTTATGTCTATGTATTTTAATTATGTCGATAGTAACGACAATACTAACACTAACATCTAACTTTTATTTATCGCATCTAACATCTAACATTTAATTTTCGCATCTAACAATCTAACATTTAATTTTCGTTATTTACATTTTGTCATAATATCACTACCGCGTACATATATATATACATAATATCAAAATTCGGATTTAACTCGTTTAACTATGACTATTGCCCAAAGTCCGTTTAACCCCTTTACGAGACGCAATAGTGGTGGCGCCCTTTCGAGGAGCACCGCCCAACGCACTCAAGGGCATAATGTGATCGTGATAGTACGTAGTTGAACGAGCTTAATTCCATTTTCAAGGATCGGTACAAAACCCGTTGACTCTAAATCGAGCATCGCATAATCCGTAAGGATTATTAAAGATGACGTAACGCGGAGGGAATTAATTTTGTCGCGGTCCAATCTAAAACGATTTTTATATAATCTTTTCTAAAATCTCCGATAATGGTCTCGTAATCATAATATACATATTATGAGTACCTAAGATCGAATTGCATATAAATCGTGTCATATTTATATGTGATTTGATTGATTATCGATTTTAAAACACATAAAACGAGACGAGTTAATACCTCGTACATGTGCCACTCGACCGAGTACATAGGCTACTCGATCGAGTAGCACCCCAAATTATGGGCAGTAGCTTCTTTCAGGACGCACTCGACCGAGTCAGGCCATGACTCGACCGAGTAGGTCCTGTAGTCCAGAAATCCGAGAGCTTTAATGCAACATTCGAGCCTCGTCTTTTTTTTTACGACTTCGTCATCACGTGTAACGACAATCACGTGATCCTTCTTTTTTAAACTCATATATTACACTTCACTTAAACAACTTTGATCGACGGTCTCACTATTAATCTTGCGTTGACGACTCCGTAGTCGTATCCGACGCATATTTAATTTAGGCTCCAATTTATCGACATGATAGGTTGGGACAAGGCATCGGGATTTGGGATCGGACTAGCACCACGCCTAGGTCCTATATCTCCGTCCTTCGGTTAATATATATAAAATAATATGTATTTAATGGAAGTTCGTCCATTTACACGATTCACGGTCTAGTTTATACACGGGTCCGTTTCTAACTATTGCTTATCATTTTGGTTATATATTTCGATTATTCTACTTTATTGCTCGTTGTATTGTGAATTTCGGGTTGTATTCCGCCCGTGTAACTTGTAATCGATTTATTATTGCTTTTGCTTTATTTATTTGCGTTTTACCGTTTATAAATGAACCCTCGCATGCTAAATCACTTCGACAATAATCAAGATGCATTAAAATGACGTAGCTCACATTTAATTCGCATGTTTAGCTAAAACGCTGTTTGCATATCATTTCACCGAATCAATAGCGCGCATATTAGAAAGTCAAACGATGTCTTAGTAGAGGCCGCTAAGTGCGGGCGGGGTTGGGTGTCCTTAGTGGGCTTCCCAACACGTACCCTCACCCCTTACTCAGAACCTCGGTTTCCGGATGCCCGAAACCGTTGGCGCACGAGAGTCATTCTATACACGATTACCGGTGTAGATGGTATCGGTATTGCAATGCAAAGGGACGAGCCCCATAAAGTCTGAAATCGAAATGGGTCATACTTTGTGTACGGCCCACGACAACATAGAGTGGGCTCGAATGGTTTCGAATAACCACAAAATTCGGTGGCGACTCCATTTAGACTTAAATTTTAATTCGATCCATTCTCATATGGAGGTGCATTCGCCTACCCAAACCCGCGCGTGGCCGCGTCGGGGTGGACCTACGTCATGTCCACAGATGGGTTATGTACAACCAATATATAAATAAATACAATGATTTCCTCGGTTGTATTATGTACAACTACTATTTAAATATGTACATCAACTAGTGACCTATCACAATATAGTGTATATAAATTATCCTTTGACACTAGTAAAATGATATACATAAATAATAATATAGTGTATATATATAGCTTAGTATCATTTAACGCTAGTAAAATGTCTACAACTGATATGGGATTATGTATAATGGTGTCCTTACTTTGATTATGTATACATGATATGCAAATATATAAATTTGTAATGTCAAATTTGTATATAAATCACGAATTATTATTAATGTAATTCAAAATGATTCAACTATTGTAAGATACAATGTACAGTGCAGATACATTGTATAATGAATAAACATTTTACAGTGTACTTGGACACGTTTGTCATTTTGGGAAAGGATGCTTTTGACGCATGGATATACATCATCATTTATATTCTTCCATATATACCTACCCCAGTTATACCTTCCCCATGTATACCTTATTTTTTTTCTAATTAATGACCTTTTCCCATTTACAGTATAAATTGACGAAAGCACACCCACAACCACACCCACACCCACACCCACAACCACAATCCATTCCTCTTTAATTAGAAATAATTATAATTATTCATCAAGTACCATGCAAATAAATTCTTTAGTTGATTTGTCTTTACTACCTTAGATGAATTAGTGCAAGTTAATGAACACATAATTTGCACCAATTCATCGGAGGTACTAAGGAAATTTTTTTTAAAGATTTTATTTGAAATGGAGTTGTGGTTTAAATACTCATAAAGGGAGTTTAGTCTTCTATGTTTTGTTGTTTTACTGTACATAATAGGTATAACACTGTCAAAGTATAGATAGAGTAAGAGTATTATTTTACCCATAAAAAACTATAAGCTATACTTGATATATGATACATATAAAAATCTATACTTGAAAGCAGTGACTCTTTTAATTGATATATGTACATATAAAAAGCTATACTTGAAATACTAACCAAGTATGGAGTATACCTACTGCGAAGTAATAATGACTGCAAAGTAATGATGACTTTTTCATCCTCGAGTACTGAAGGAGTTATGTCCACTGTCCTACGGATTAATCCGCTTAAGTTTATGTATCCGATATGCCTTGCTAGAGGTCGATGTCGGATTGACATGTAAATGAGTTACGTGTCTGGTAGTCTTAAGTGGGCCCATTGGGTCACACCCAATATGTACGGGATATTATTAATATAATGGTATATTAAATATATCGGGTCAGTAGTAATACGGATCCAGCTGCGTTGTCGGGTTATGATAATTAGAGTTATACTAATAATATAATTATGATAATTAGAGTTATAGAAATAACCTAATTCTACCTTCTCATCTCCTATATATAAGGAGGTTCATATGATGAACCAAAGATGGAATAAAGAGTATTGACTCATAATATATTCGTCTTATAAAGAGTTATAAGAGAGATATAGAGGAGAAGTTGTGAAACGATCTCACGTACCTTTATACTAGCATATACGTCGCAGTTCCGTACCCGTGTGGATACCAAAGGAGGCATCACGTTTGGGGTGCTTTATTCTGTCCGTGGGAATTATTTATTCTGTCCGTGGGAATTATTTATTCTGTCCGTGAAAGATTATTTATTCTGTCCATGGAGATTATTTATTTTGTCCGTGGAGATTATATATATTTCTGGGTTTATTATAATTCTTATTAATACGTTGTTCCGTTGCATATAAGGCATAATTGTTATCCCTCTACTTTTGTATTTTCGGTTAATACTCGTAACAGGTCTCTTGGGTTTAAGGGTTGTAACCCTACAGTGGTATCAGAGCCTCTGTTACGTAGTATTAATTAAATTGACGTGAATCTATGTCTCATAATTGGTTATGAGGGATTCCACCCGCATTTATTTTAATTGCTTCAGTCGCCTTATATGTATATGTGATGATCATGCACGAAATTTACCTTGTACGTTATTTAGTTTGTGCAATGATGATAACCTTATGATTGTGTAATGATTATTTGATAATTATAATGATTGTAATGGCTAGAATATACGTATAATATTTCATTGTATGTTGTAACTTGAGAATGTTTGACATAGATTGCCGTAATGACTAACTTCTAATATGATTAGTATCATTATTAGGCAGTTGTCTAGTTACGCAAGTTGTACCTGTATATGTATATTCATTCATCTTGGTTATGCGGTCGACATATGAGGTTCCATTATATTTAGAGTATCTCAATTTACGAATTTAAATTGTTAAATTCTGAAATTGATTTTTAAAATTAATTTAAGATCTAATATTGATTATTTTTAATTTAATTTTGCCCTTAATTGACCCACTATAATTCCAAATTACTTTGTTAACGGTGAGACTAATTGGATTAATCAAGATTCGATTGAAATTTGGAACGTAAAATTACAAGAATTTATCGTTGACAATGAAACCTAATAAGATTAGGACAAGACTCGTTTTAATTATGGTGGAGACGGAACAAAAAGAGACCAACCCGGTTGGCACGAGTATGACTCGGTGGGCACGAGTGTGACTCGGTCGGTACAGGTATCTCCCGGTTGGAACAAGATGACCCGGACGACAAAGGTTTAACCAAGACGACACAATATTTACTCGAACGACATGGTGTCGGGTCGGGTGACGCTTTTAAGAAAAGTCGTTTTCTTGCGTTTGTGTGTTGATTATGAATCAAACATGGATTATACTTTTATTTTTCCGAATCATTGAAAAATTAGTTTTTTAAATCGGCTAAATAATATTATGCATTTTAATTATCATATTATCATAAATAGATCGAGAAAAGAGTTTCTCGAGTCTTATTTGATTTTGATGAATTGATCATCTATATGACAATTATAAGTTGCAGATCAATTGTGAATCGAGTTCTGTATATTCGTTCAATTTTTCTGGGTGGGAAATTGTTTCTCGTAGTTGGAAAAATGAAAGATATTGGTAAAATTGTTCAAACCAAATAGCAATTATGAATTGTAATATGATTATGAATCAAAATATGAGATCTTTTAACTTGTTTTATTCACAAATCACTAGTAACAATTGAATTATTATGTCATATGATGCATGAATTTTATTGTTTGAGACTTGTGACTTGTGTGATTAGAACTAATAGCCTTGTAAGTTGACCTAGCAACATGGTTAGAACCCATATTACATTTAATCCCTCGCACAAATATTAAGTATTCTCTTTCCAGAATTGACCACTACAACAATTTCATACCATTGGTTGAAGTGACTGCCTAAGCGGTGCTTTGCCGATGTGTGTGGAGTGAGTAGGTGGGTAACGGTTACCCACAGGTTCAGTCTGGTTTACTTAACATTGCTATCAAGTCGGACTTGGGCTTTGAGGCAAATAGTTGGTGTCATATGATGACTAATTCCGACGAACCAAGAATTACATATTGATGTTATTGACAATGTTGTTGTCTACCTTTACTTTTGGAGCTTGAGCAATGAGCCCAAGTTCACTTGAGCGACAAAAGGTTCAGAATCTTGGAATATTATGCGAACTTGAGGGTAGTTTTCATGATTTTATCTTAAAATTGTTTAAGATTATTAATATTAATTATTGTTTTACTTTGCATATAATTGTAGTTGTTATTTAGTCACCATTATCATATTTATTAAAGATTAGTTTGAATTGTTCAACCTTGTCGATTGGTATCTTGAGAACTGTTCTCAAAATTAGAGATATGGATATTGTCCTTGTGAAGGATAATTTCTACAAATTATAACCAGTGCTAATGTACAGTATGAACTGTATAATTAGAGTCATGGAGATGACTACTATAGTACCAAAATCAATTGTTTCAATAAAAGGGAATAGTTCCCATTAAGTGAGAAAATGTTGAAGATGATCTAATTAATCCATGTCATATGATGAGTGATTATATTGATAATCAGGAAATTTTGGATGCTTCTTTCTAAAGAATTAGGAATTGAAATCGTTTCAATTAGTCCTAAGTTTGGGTCACTTTATTATGAATAAACATGTGACTTAATAAAATTTTCTCATCTTTTAGCATGAGATGTTGAAAGACTATTGAACATTGTATCAATAAGGCAAATAATACTAATGTTCTATGAGTTTATTAAGAAAATTGCTGGAGATAATGATTAATGAATCTAAGACGTTGGTTAAAGTAAGGGAAAGACAATCGTTGTCATGCCCGAACTTGTTGCCAAATTTAGATTAGGTACGATTTTATTAGTCATTAATGTAATGACAAATATATGACACTGGTAGATAGTTTCTAGAAGTATCTAGAAAATCTGCAAATCAATTATTGAAGTATAACTTCTGGTGTGTATGTTACTGAAGTAATAGTTACTTTTATTCCACTGTTTTGGTATAAGATACTAAATGCAACTATTACATTGTGGATGTGATGGCTCAAAGAGGGTGGTGTAATGGTATATAAGTGAAGTGTTTTATGATGAAATGGACAAACGTTGTTGTTTCAAATATAAAAAGAAAAATCACTTACTTTTACCATAAAGCTGAATACTAGAATTGAATAATTGTTATTCTTGTACTAGTCATAAGCAAGGACATTGATTCTGTTTCATGTATGGGCATGAAATTTTTTGATAAAAGTAGAACCATTGTTGCTCTATACCTTGCA